>JALJVW010001410.1:16590000-18990000 GCA_024865655.1 Emberiza elegans
TATTACTTTGATTCTAATAGCCCAGAAGCTGACCTTGTATTTATTTCATCATGTTCAAATATGAGTTACAAGGGTCAGATGTCATTATGGAGGCATGTGCACATACATTGAAGTGTGCTGTTGATATAATGTCCAAAATTATGAAAATTTTGTTTCTCAGATATTTATACATCAAAGTACAAATAGGACCTGTTTTTTGTTGGTTTTGGTTGGAATGTTTTACAGTTGTGGATGAAGGCCCTTGAAAGAAAATCAGACATGACCAACCTTTTTACATGTATCTATTCTCCCCAGTGCATGGTGTAACTTATAAATTCTGTAATATTCTTTCCATTCCTTCCTTCCTACTTCTTCTCCAAAAACTACACTGACAGCGGCAACAGAATCTTAGGACATTGAACAAGCCAGAAAAAAAGTAGGATAGATGTTGTCTGGCCCAACTCCTTTGATTAAAAGATTGTGACTGGGATGGAATATTGAATGGAAACTCAGCCTTGGTTACCTCATTAATGCAAAGAAAATCCTCCTTGCATGGTCTTCATGAGTAGGCAGTTCCCAAGCAGGGTATGCATTGCAACATAAAAAAGTATTATAGTAGAATAATCTGAAGGTCTTGGTTTTCTTCAAAAAAATGAAGCAAAGCCCACCTCATCCTCAATCCCTGACTTTCTAAACCTTAAACTGCAAAAACCCCACTCATTACTCTCTGCCAAAGGATAATTAACCAAGAACTTCTGGAGTTACTGGAAGGACTATCTCTGACTTAAGTATTCAAGATCAAGGTCATCTTAATCTAACTTAAGACCAGTATTTTTGAAACTGGCACTACTAGCAAACCCAAGATTTTTAGCAATCCTGATAAATGTCAGGAGGCACTGACAAGTAGCAACATAGGAAACACTGTATAACTGTCATTTTATTCCTACAATTCTAATGAAAAGAAAAAAAAAATTGGCTCACTATTTATTGTGGTTAAAATTGAACAGAAACTTGCACTCTGGTGCATGAAGGACAAAGGAGTCTAAGAGAGCTGATTGATCTTCAGAGAGTCAGGTAAGTACAGCAGAAGCCAGCATGGATAAAGTGAGAACTGCTTCAGAGCACAGATGGACTATGAAGTGTACTGAAGGTGGAAGCAGGGAGGAATTTAGAGACAGTGCTTGAATGTACAGGGGTGAAGTTAGGAAAGCTAAAGTTCATCTGGAATTGAAGCTAGTAGGGATGTGAAGTACAATGAAGAAATGTTTCTGCAAGTGCATTGCCAACAAAAGAAAGACCAAAGAAAATTGAGGCCATTGCTCAGCGAGGTAGAGGGTCCAAGGACATAAGTCATATAGAAGACTGGGTTACTCACTGGGTTTTTTTGCCTCAGTTTTTCCTAATGTGATCTGCCCTCAGATATCTAAGGTCTTTGCAGAAGAACATCTGGATGGCATGGCAGTCAAGTTGACCATGAGTAAGCAGGGTGCCTTTGTAGCAGAAAAAGACTAATTGCATCTTGGGATGCATTACCAAAATTGTATTCATGAGACTGGGGGGGAGCAACTGGCTTCTTCTCAGGTTACTCACTATTTGTGAGTTACCAAAAGCAGGGGATGGCTGCAAAGCAGTCCTTGAGAAACCGCACCACATTTCACAGAAGCAGACATCCTTTTAAAACACTCCAGAGTGGAAAAGCTATTTGTCAATAACTGCTAGATTCAAGGCTTCTTAACAACTAAGCTGCAAAAGAGACGTGATGTCCCTCTTTACAAAATAGCCTGGTGTTTGCTGAAAGTCAAGAGCAACTTTTTTGTCTTCAGGTGGAGCCTCCTCTGTTAATTCCACTCAACACTGTGGCAAACAGTGGCAAAAAAGAGTAAAAATTGGATTTTCTCTGTCTAGGGAAACTGAAACTTTAATTCTGTCTTTCACTTCAGGGAGAAATAATAAAGCCTTTAAGGTTGGAAAAGACCTCTGAGATCATTGGTTCCAGCCATTAAGCTAACATACTCTTGTGATTTAAGATGAGCTGGCAACTAAGCGCCATGTAGCTGCATGTTCAACTCCCCTCTCTCTCCATGCCTGTCCCTGTGGAATGGGGAAGAGAATCAAAAATCAAATTTGTAGGTTGGGATAAAAGAAATTCAAGAATTGAAAGCAAATTAAAATACAATAATAGTAGTAGCAAATAATAATAATTAAACTGGAAAGAAAGATACCCACAAGACCCAAACCCATGCCAGGCTTTGTTCCCAAACTCAGATCTGCCCCCTCTTATGAGTAATCTCCCCAGTTTACACACTGGGCATGATGTTCTGTGGTGTGGAATATCCCTGAGGGCAGTTTGGGTCACCTGCCCCAGCTGTGTGCCCTCTGTTTCTTTGATGTACCTCCTCACAGGCAGAACATGAGACACACGCACACACAAAGTCCTCAACTAGGGATAAATAAAATGTAGTGAAACGCAAAACATCATCATTTTATCAGCATCATTCTCATTCTGAATCCAAAACACAGCCCTCTAAGAGCTACTGAGAAGAAATTAACTCTATCCCAGCTGAACCCAGCACACACACCTTATTAAAAGCAAATAGAAATAGAAAAAATGCTCTTTACAGCTGCCATTGTTCAGCTGCCACTGGACATATAGTTTTGCAGGTAAACTGTCCAAAAATAGCTCATCTCTGTCTACTGAGTCCTTGATTTCTGCTGTGAATGATGGTAACACTGCCAATTAGCAACAGCACTGACAACAGCTTGTCTGTCAGGAAGCTGCTTTGGCACCATCCATCTGTATTTCATACAGGTCACTGAAGAACTGCTTTATTTTAGGGAGTTTCAGTCATTATGAATAGACAGAAACTTCAAACCCATACATGAATGTTGTTTCCTAAGTTACTTAAATTTCCAAAATTATGTTTGAGAAGGATCATACAGTAGTGAAATTGAAAACCTATGTTTCAACCTATGTTTGAGTGAAACTTAGAAACATTTAAAGCCAAGGAAAAGACTACACCCTTTTGCTGTTAAAATACCAGGTGAGACATCTTTATTCAAAATGATGTAAAGGAAAATGGAGTTCTTCTCACATCTCTTAGTAGAAAAAGTTATAGAGATAGCAACTGTTTTTCAAAAGCACTAACTTGCATTTCAAACATAGTACATGGGAATATATTCTTCTGAAAAAATGCCTTTCTATTCCCTCTTTAGAGGGAGGCTGCCAGAGTACCTGTCCAGAATGAGAGAATACAAAAGCTTTTACTGTGCTAACTGAATCTGAGTTTCACTAATTTTTTTCTGGGTGGTAGAAACTAGTAAACTTAAGAATACTTTCATGTGAACACCTTCTCTATAATGGAAATAAAGCTGTTTACCCAAAGTCTTTTCACTAAACTGTTTAAAATTTTGCGTGAATATGGAACCAAGCAGAATAAGAGTGGCACCTCATTCTTACAACTCCCCGCATATAGCATTTGCTCATCCAGAGGTAATTGCTGTCAGCTTGACAAATCACTAGATGTTAAGTTTCCCACTAGTCTGTCGAATCACTATAGATAAAATGTACAAGAATGTCATCCTGTAGCTCTAATCACTTAAAAACTCTGGTGCTGGTGACATGATTCTACATCCAAGAAGGTGGATATGACTGATGCACTCTCAGTTCCCTTCTCCTCTTCCAGACCCCAGGGGCAAGCCTTTCTGGATTGCAGATGGAGAGCAAATGTTTTAAATAACACTCCTGACAACCCTGCAATGACTTCAGAGGGACTTTTGCCATTTCTACTGTTCTGGGGCCATCTATCTGTCTGTCTCTGCAGTCTTAATACTTAATAGCTCCCATACTTGTTATCTCATCTGGATGTGGATACAGTCTTGATGCATCTTGTCCCGAATTCCCTGGAGCCCAAGTCCTCAACATTGGGAAAGATCTAAGTTTGAAGTGAGGGTGTTTGCATACACTAGTTCTGCAATACTTTGCAGTCAAGAAGTTAGTGTGGATGCATCTTAGATTTGTGCATTGTGTTTAAAAAGACAATATTTTTATCTCTTAATTGTCTCAAAGCAATGCTTACCAAAACTCTTTTTAAAATTAAAACCAAGAGAATTTAAATATGAAGGGCTCAGATCTTAAAGGGAGTTTCAATGAGATTACAACTGAAAAAAAGGATGAGACATTATCGTCCTACAAATGCCAAGGGATCATGGAAATTGTATGGAAGAAAGAATACCTGAAATTGTTCCCTCCATTATTAACTTTGATTAGGATAATAAACATGATTTTTTACCTTTCCACGTGAATATCTTAAGTTCTGCATTATATGTACAAATATTTCCAGTTCTGCCTTCTAATAATTTCTTCCTTTAAAATGATCTTACCTTCCCATGGATTTCAAACTGTTACATCATCCATATCCATTTATAAAAACATATATATGTATAAATATATTTTTAGTGTTCCAAATCCATTTTGTGTCAGATGTTTTGTTAATGATTGCCAAATTGTTTTTTAATTTTCAGTTTTAACTACCTTGAGATAAATAGTTCTCTAGTTGTGAAAAAAGTGGCTTCCACAGTATTGTAACTTCCAGAATAAAGGATAAAAAGAGATACAGATAAACACAGGAGCATTTTAGAAGAAGTTTCTTATTACTAATGTATATTTTTACAAAAAACTAAATTAATTACTGGTCTATTTAGTTTTAGATTATTGTAATAAATTAATTTATATGCATTATTTTTCAAATATAATACCATTTCATTCACTCAAGAGTGGCTCAGAAATGATACACTTATATATATAATTGTATATCCATTCAGAAGTAGGAATAACGTCCTTAAGACTCTAGGTGTAGAGTGATCTAACTGTGCAGTCCTGAGAAGCTTTCGTGTTTGCAAGGCACCTGAGTCATCTGGAGCACATAAAAATCTGAAATTGTATCAAAATTTCATTTCCTTCCTCCAAGATCCCTCCTACTCCTGTGACTCCTTCATTTGCTGTAGGTATAGTCACCTCTGTCTCCTTTGTTCCGATGTATCATTTTTGTCATCTCTGTTGTCTCTGCTTTACTTCCTTCCTAGTTAGTGACTTCCTTCTTCAAGGTACTTACTCAGGAATAAGTTAATATTGTTCTGTGGATAGAGTACATTTTGGAGATTAAGGAGAGAAGGGACAATATTGTGGTAGAGGAGGTTTTGTACTTGTCAGGATGCGTATTCTCAAGCCAGGAGCAGCTGGGTGTTTTGGCACTTGAGTTGGAATCCCAGGGTTCTCTGGGATGTTTTTCCCAGTGGTATGTGCAAATTAGTACTAAAGGAACACTTGCTAAATAGTGTGCTGGTACAGAAACACAGTGTTCTTCTCACCCTCCTCTCAGACTTTTGGAAGTGTCTCCTAAAAGCAATGTTCTCAGGCACCACCAGCTTCATGTCCCTCAAGCTCACAGCCTATGCTTATCAAGTTTATAATGGACTGATGGATAGCTCCCTCTCCCACCACTGTGTTCTGAATATAATTGTGTTAGTAAAGTGTTGAAATACTTACTAACAAAATTCTACATCACTTTGCTTTAAATATTTAGGTGGAATGCTCTCCTAGGCATTGCAGTTCCTCTTTAACTTTCAACAGTTCTTCATGTCTAGGAAAAAGATAAACATTAGAAAGACAAAAAAAATAAGCCCCACCAAAATGAAATGAAAACATTTTTTACTGGATTCCCAGTATTTCTGAGTGTATTTTTCTTCTTAGTGAGTGGTAAAGGTTCCAGGGCAGAGATTAGAGACTACAACAAATCAATAATATCAAAATGTCTAGGTATATTAATGACATATTTATACATCTGTAATGGAGCCCTTTTCCAGGCTGTTATTACATATGCAATAACAGAGAAAAGGCATTTCAGGACAGGTTATTAGTTTGGTTCTCTTTTTAAATAGCTCTACCAATTAGGAGTAGCATTGTCTGTGAAACTGTGTGGCTTCTTCCTGTTGATGTCTTGAGGGAAAAATAGTGCATGGTTATAGAAATCCTTTTTAAGAGGCAACAAAATCCATTCAAAGCATTTGATCACATTCATATGTTTTGTCTAACTTATCTAGGACTAGGTGGAGAGAAATTTCAACACCAGGCAAGATCTTTGGGAAGCTGCTATTTTCTGTGTGGACTCCAGAATTTATGTTTCTTTGGGTACAAGCTACAGCTTTCATTTTCACAAGTATCTAGGAATAATAGTTCATCTATGAATTCAAAGTCTCCAATAGTTTCCTGGCTTTGAGGAGCAGGGTAATCACTGACTGAACCGTGAAGAGTTTTTGCAAAGCAGGAAAGGTGATATTTCACCAGTTTCAACCTCAGGTAAAGTGGTTGAAACCTCATTGCCTAAAGTGGTTACCCAACATTCAAACAAGAGTTGTAAAATGACTCTTAAACAGTAATCTTAAAAGTTATAAAGACTTTTTTTCTGTGTTGTAAGTGTACTTCAAACTTCTAAACCACTTTATTTTTGTATTAAACTCTCCTAAGAAGAAACTACAGTATTATTTTCTTTGTAGTTGCTTCAGAATTTATTGTGCACAGAAAGTATTCTGAAGGTTAACTTTCTGCAGTTCTTGGAAATCTTCTGCTTTACAAGTGGGTAGCAGAAAATAATTGCATGCAAGGTGGACTTACCAGCATGTCATTCTAAGCCTTCTTCCTTCTGTTGATTTTCCAGTTAAATGGTTTGTGAAAGATTAACAACCTATAGAGTTTAAACTGTTTCTATAACTTGTCTGTCATCACCAGCAACCGATGACAACTTCTAAATATTTAAATGGTTGCTAAGGTTTCTTTCCAGGGCACTATTCCCAGTTCTCTAGTTATTTTAAAGAATTACTTCCGTGTCTCTATTTTCTAAAGAAAAGTGTCTTGCCATGTGATGGTTGCTCTTTCTTCAGAATGTGAAGGCTTATTAATTTGACATCTTCTATTATGCCTTCTTTAAAAACCCAAATTAACCCAAACAACTGCCCTATCCAAACTTAAGGCCAAAAAGCCTAATGCCACTTATCCTAACTACATGTAAGCCAATGTAAGTCAGCATACAAAAGTTCTCCTGAGAATACTACAATCCTTTAGGACTTTAGTCTGTGAAACAGTGCAGATGATGATCTTTATTCACTCTATCATTTTAATTTTTGGCTGTTTTTTGAAGATTGTTTGAGAAACCAGTCTGAAGATCCAGTCTCAATACTTAATATTCCTGTAGACAGTGCTCCCTTAGAGTCCCTGGAGTATATGTGGCAATCTTGACTTTCCTCCAAAAGAAGCCCCTCATACAAAGCAAAACAAAATAAAACAAAACAAATCTGAGTCTCCCACAAAACAAACTGAAAAAGAACCACAAATTGGTAAGATCTGGAATGCACTGAGTTAGGGCCATAATGCATTCATAAAAGTAGCTTCAACTTTCATAACTTTTTGATATTTGCCTAGGAGAATTAACTCAAAACCACATATTTGGAAAAATTGAAAATAAAGATTACCTAAGGGGATATATTTGTTAGTTTCTGAGGTTAGAGCTTCAAGGAATAATTTAAAACCAAAATAAAAACCAAACCAACAAAACCCCCAAGCTACCGTGAAGGCAATTCCGAAGGCTGGAAGACTTGCTTTGAGGACAGGGCATGAAGGCAGAGAATATTAACTACCTGTGCTCTTATTGTCAGAAGAAAGATTGTTTATCTTAGTGAATTAATATCCAAAATTCCTATTTGCTACAGATCTGAAGTGTGACCACCTTCATAGTTTAAGCACAGACGTCCAGCTAACAGTTTTTCTATGTGGTGCTTGAACACTGGGAATTGCAATCCCCCTTCAAATATGATGTGTCCCTGAAGCTACAGCTTGTTGTGTTACACTGGAGCTCCTTCCCATACTTTCAGGTAAGTTTGGAGAAATTTTTCACAAAATGTTCAAAATTTTTTTCCATATGAATTATGTTGGCATTCTCCCTTCCCTCAGCCAAAAAGAAACCTTGCATTTCTCATGAGAAAGTATTTATAGTTTCACTGTAAATGGTCTGTGGATTTGAACTCCACCAAAATTCTGCTATACGGGGACCAACATATGTGTGTGAGACAGATGTGACATTCAGAAAGCAGTAGAGGAGAATCTTCTGCTCTGTGTTAATATTTTTTATTTTGCTAATTCATTAATTTTATTTTGTCAAAAAGTTTTGCAGGGTCTGTTATGGTTGGACATTCTAGACATTTTAATAAAGTTTTATTTGGGAAAGAAATCTCAGGTAAGGAATTATCATGTTTTTATTTTTAGGTGACCCAAGTTGTCTTTTACAAATGTGCCTAAAAAAATAACAAGGCAGTTTGAAAAGCCTGTGGAAGCAAAGATCTTCACATTGTGCTAGAAGGTTCCAACAGGTTACTGTAGATAAGAAATTTGGCATTCATACAGTCACAGACTCACAGAATCATCACAGAATCATCAGACGAACATTTAGGTTGGAAAAGACCTCTAATACTGTGAACTCCAACCTTAAACCAAGCACCCCCTTGTCAGACCACAGCATGCAGTGTCGCATCCCCATTCTGTGACATGGTGTAAGGAAGGAGTTTAACAAAACACAGCTCCACTGTGATTTCATCATGCCATGGTAGCATGTGGCCTCATTCATCTTAAGATGAGAAATCAATTTTGGGGTTCTTTTTTTCACCACATTTCCAAGCAATTGAGAATAATTGAGAATAAATATGGATATGTCACATACATGACTTCCTGTTGCTGGTGGGGATCTAATGTTTTTATCCCTTGTTTTGTCCCTTATTATGCACTCATTTGTTGTTTTTAATTTTGATGTAGACCAATGCACAACCTGATCCTTAAAATATGGGATCACTGAAGATGAAAGAATCCAAGATGCAAGAGCCTTTGAATATTTAAGATAAAGTATTTTCTTCCTGAAGTACAAAAGAAAAGAAATGATCATACAAAGTCAACTTAAAATTACTTGTGTTATTGAAAAAAACAGTACAATAATTATTTTATATCTGTGCTACATATCAGCAGTAAGAGTGCTTGACCTCGTATAAAATTTCTCATATAAAAGTCAAAATAATAACCAGGGGAGTATTGAAGATGATGGGTCAGTGCTGTGTGTGTGTTTGAAGACAGAGAGAGAAAGAAAATTTACTGGGAAAGACTTTAGGAGAAAAAAGGAGTAATTTAAATTGTGCTGGTACCTAAAGAAAGAATCTAAATTAGTGGAATATATAAAAGAAAAAATACGGAATCTCGCTCATTCAAGTCAGTAGATGCTCTCTCTGATCTTCAAAAGAGGTTGGATTAGGAAAGCAGGGGATTATCAAAGGCTCAGGAAATATGCAGGGGTGAATAGTGGAACTTTAAATAAGAGCTCCACTTCCCCAATAAATATATAGGCATTTTGACTTCCTTAGAAGCACATGGCATTCACATTTTTTTTCCAAAAGAAAATATTTTAATTAAAAAATATGAACTCTCTGGTAGAACAATGAGAAAGCTAAACAGTTTCAATTTGAGAAAGCATATTTACTAGCAAGAAACCTGTAGAATGTGCACTCTATTAGATATTCTATTACTTTCTCAGGTACAGCAATTCTATCAGTTGTGTATCATATTGTTATTCCAGATACTTGATATGTTTTCATATAAATGACTTTGGAAAAAACTTGTGCCATCTGGGCTATTGAGGAGCATAGTTAGATTTTAAACACTTACTTGACAGCATTTCTACAGTAAATTTTAATAGGTACCTGGATATGAATTTTCTAGGGGAAGCACTGGGAAAGAATACAGAATAATTTGTTAATATTTCTTGATTGATGCAGTAACATTATCTATTATTGCACTGTCAAAGGAAAGGATATTTAGGATAAAGGGAAAAGGTATTAATTCAAGAGAAAAGGAATTTCTCTCAAGAAAAGGAGTTGAGGATAGTGAGTAATTTAACATATCTATACATGGCCTTGTGGCTAAAGCTTTGGCTTTTTTGTGTGCATGCAGGGAAATGTGGAGAGCATTCCATATACTGTGGAGCTTTCAGGAATGCCTGGGGATGCTGACTCTGCTCTTTTGCTTGACAGCTTCTTCAGATCTTTTAATGCATGATTAATGGCCAAATAACTTTTCAGTAGATCTGAGGCAATATTTCAAGAGAAGAAAAAAAATATTTTCAGAAAATATATTGTGTAACCACAGATGACAAAACTCCTGCATGTATGCATGCATGTCCACTCCAGAAGTGGACTTCTATTTTTTAGTCATCTGAGTGAAAAATAGAAAGATCTTCAGCTTTTCCTCCAAGAGAGACAGGAAATTGTCAACCTGGCTTCCCTTCTTGGCGGCAAGCTTTTTGATCAGTAGACTGAAAAGCGACATAGCATTTCCAGAATTTTTTATTTTGTTTCAAAATTAAAGGAAAAATTACGTGTTTGTCTGGTTCAAACCCAGCTGGCAACCAAGCCCCACTCAACTACTCAACTCATTGCCCCTGAAGCAGGATGGGAGAGAATTGGAAGAGTGAAAATGAGAAAAGAAAACTTGTGGGACAAAGAGCTTTTAATGGAGAAAGTAAAAGCTGAGCAAAGCTTAAGCAAAGCAAAGCAAGGAATTATTTCACCTCTTCCTGTTGGCAGGCAGGTGTTCAGCCATCCCCAGGACAGCAGGGCCCTGTCACGTATAATGGGGACTTGGGAGACATTACCACTCTAAGTGTTCTCCCTTGCTTCTTTCTCCCCCACTATTTATATGCTGAGCACGATGCTGTATGGTATGGAATGTCCTTGGGTCAGCTGGGGTCAGCTGTGTCCTCTCCCAGCTCCTTGTGCACCCCAAACATGCTCACTGGTGGGGTGGGATGAGAAGCAAAAAGGCCTTGGCTCCGTGTCAGCCCTGCTTGGCAGTCACAAAAACATCCCTGAATTATCAACACTGTTTTCAGCACAAATCCAAAGCATGGCCTCATACCAGCTACTGCGAAGAAAATTAACTCTAACCCAGCCAAAACCAGAACAATGTTTCTTTGTTACCATTGCAACATTTTAAGAGCAAGATTGTGAAATCTCATCCCTGAGGAGAAAAAAATTACATTGAAGCTACAAAATTGCATTGGAAAAAGCGCAATTTTGCGGTTGCTATGGAACAGGAGATCTGGGTCTGACCTAGGACACTTTCTGTAAGTGAACATCTTTACTTCATGTAAACAGACTCACTTTTAAAGTGGGCTTATGTGGTAGGTTTTTAATTTTTTTCTTCAAGACTGGGCAGTATCATTCACCCACTGCTTCAAGCAAAAGTCAGGAAAGAAGAGCCAAATTGTTTTCTGGAAGTGACAGGAAAGAGCAGTGATACCTTTGCCTTGAAATTCGACAGTGCTTTTTTGGGGGTTCAGTAGGGTCAAGCTCTTCAAAGGTGAAGGTGAAAAGAAAAAGACATCACAGAGATACCTTCTGTCATCACCTATTCCTCTGCCATTGGAGAAATATTTCTGCTGGAGGTGTGCAGTGCAGCTATGGCAGGGTGCCTGTCTACCTGCCTGTCTTTTCTCTATAGCTGAGGGCCTGCCAGACTGTGAACACCACTGGAAACATTTTCAAGGACTGGAAAAACAAATGGTATCAGCATCACATGATTTTGTACTTAATTTCTTACATATGGTTCTGATCTATAGAGAAATATATGTCACTGTTCAAGCAGAGTATTGAAAAATGGGATTATAAGGCTGTGATTCTGCAGGTGGGTGCCTGCATTTGTGCCAACCTTAGGAGATACTTGGCACACATGCCAGCATATATCTATGTGGTAGTTACTGAAGCCCATAGGGTGTGGCTTTGAAATTGTATGCTGCACACTTGCTGAGCCCACAGGAAATCCTGCAGGTTGGTATCAATGTTTGAAGACTTTAAAAAGGAGGGGGTGGGGTGGGGTGAAAGGAAAATACAGGGAAAAACATCTGTAAAAAGCTTGATTCTGTATTAAGCATTGCCAAGGGAGCCAAAATCAATGGTAATTATCCACTCAGCCTTTCATCCATGGATTCTTATATCACAAATGAGTTTAATCACATGTATTCCAGCTGTTCATTTTATAAAACAAATGTTAGTTCTGTGAAAAATCATTGGTGCCAGGCAAAGGGATATGAGACATGTGCTGAAGGGAGCAATGGAAACAAGGACCACTGAGCTCTCTCTCGTACACAAGATGCCATATAATCCTTTCCCCAATCTAACTGGAGGATCCTTTAAAACTTGCTAAGCCTCCTGTCTTTCCTACTGTTTGATGATTGAAAAAAGAGTTTTACGTCCCCTTACAAAACACACTCAAACCCTGGCCCAAGCATGCTTCCTCCATACACCTTCCCAAGTGCTTTGCAGGGGAGCCTGCAGCAGCCAGGCAGCTGAGTGATATCCTGCTGTGCTCCTCTGCTCCTCCTCCCACTCCAGCCACCCTGCTGCTCCCTACAGATGTTTGAAATTATTGTTTCTGACATCCTAGTTAAAACATTTATTCTCTGAGAAAGATCTTGCAAGCAATTTTAAAATTGTAAAGCTCTTGCACTAGCAGCTACCTCACTGCAGCAATTTTGAGAGCTGAACTCAGCCACCAGATATTGCCTTTACATTCTCCTGTCCCTGGCTACAGCTGGATTAGCACTTTCTTATTGTTATTGGTACAGCTGGAAGACATAGCTGGAGTGTGCAGATAACCAGCAAATTAAAACAAACAATTGCTATTCCAGAAAGTAGCTGTATTTAAGTGTTTATTTGATAAGAGAGAAGCTTTTTTTCCCAACAGAAATTTTATTTAAAGAAAAGATACTACAGGCTTGCTGAATTTTGATCCATCCTTTTATTGCAGTTGTCTCTCGGGAAATATTCCACGGCTTATTAATATTTTCAAAAGCTTTAATTTCTGTCTAGAATTCCTTCTAATCAAACATTTTTTTGAGGATAGAAATCTTAAGAGAAAAGAGTGATTGGGTGTTATTTTTTTTCTGTTACCCTGACCAAACAGATGAAGGATGAGTCATTGGCAGGCCAAAAACCTGTTCAGAGGGAATGCATCAAGCCAGAAGGACTTCCTGGTGAGCAGATACATAAACATGATGCTTGTTAAGAAATACTAGACAAAAAATACCTTAAAAGAAATATAGAAACACTGATGTATTGCCTCCTCCTAGGTGGTACTGTCCGTAGATGAAGGAAAAATTCAGTTCATTACTAGGTGGTGCACATGCTGGAAAGGCAGGAGGCCAGGGCTAAAAAAATAGGTGGAGGGGATGGAAGTGATTGTGGTACAGCAGCCAGGCAGGCAGTCAGGCCATCCTGGGCAGAAGGTGCTGTAGAGTAGTTGCTACTTTCTCCCTCTTGACAGCTCTGTAACACAGCACAGGGCTCTTACAGTGCCAGAAAGAGCATCTAAAACCATTAACCAACCACGGAAACACCTAAAAACAGCAGACAACCCACGATGTCATGTAAAATGTAGCAACATGAATGAGGTATCTGCAAAGCATTTGCATCCAAGTAGGATACCATCTTCAGAGGACAATAAAATTGTAGGAAGATTCAGGTTGAAAGGGCCCTCTGGGAGTCTCCGGTCCAAAGCACAAGGCTTTGTTTATTTAGGTTCTGAAAATATCCACAGACCAACTGCAGTCTTCCCACATAACATGAGCCAGTGTCTGTCTGTCCTCACAGAGAAAGTTTGTTCTTTTCTCCAGTCTAAATCTCACTTCTTTCAAGTTATTTCTGTTTTCTCCCATCCTCCTACTGAACACTACTGTGAGGAGCCTGACACCATCAATTGCATCCAGCAGATCTGTCCTTCCCTGATCTGTCTGCCTCCAGAATGTATAAATTCTGAAAATCCTCCAGATTTAGTTCTGGACTTGTCACATATCCTTGTTCAGTTCCTCATGGTCCCTGCTGTCCCCATCCTCCAGTCCACCTAGGTCTCTGAATGGAAGCTCTTTCCCTGAATATATTGACTGCTTTCACCTGCCCCCATCCAGTTTTGTGGCACCTGCAATGCCAAGGGTAGTGTGCTCTATTGCCTTCTTTAGGTCAGTAACAAATCTGTCATACAGGAAATGTCCCATCAAAGATCCTTCTGGTACGCTATAAGTTACTGAGCTGCCCACAGATCTCTTCTCTCAGATCAATTATCTAGCCAGTTTTACACCAATCTGCTGGTCCATCCATCCAGACCATAAGTTCCCAACTTGTACATGAAATGGTTATGGGAGACATTGCTAAAAGCCATGCTAAATGCTAAGTAAATGACATCAACTACTCTTCTGCAGTTGTTCAGGTATCACAGAATCAGAACATTCTGAGCTGGAAGCTCACAAAGATCATTGAGTCTAAGTCTTAAGTGAATGGCCTGTGTTATGGTTTATCTCTGCTAACTATTCCCAGTCACTTTCTTCTCCACATGCACAGAAATGTACTGTAGGAGGACTCCATAAACTGTGTGAAAACCCTGCATCAAGAAGTTATTCTCAACATCCACCAGACACCTTTGATGGTTTTGGGTCCTGTTTGGTGTTGCCCTTTCAGGATCTGGCAGACTCCAGCAAGCACCAGGGTCTGTCGTGCAGTGACTTTCATGAACTGTTTAAAGAGGATGTCAACAACTTTGTCTTCCAGATTGGATGGTTTGTGAAAAACTGACACTTTAAAGACACCTTTCCTAGCCCCTCTGCTGATCCTGACCTGCAAGCTCTCACCCAGATTTCTCTCCATCATGGACAGTAGCTGCACATATCCAAGCTGCTCCTGCTCCTAGGGCTCAACATCCTTCCTTGTGCCCTTTCCCTGCTTGTCTTCCCTTCTGTACATAGTTGTAGGAACATCAGTTCCTTCACCCTCTTTGACCACTCCTGAGCTCTCTCTTGTTCCCATTGTTCTTTATCTATTGTTTTCTACCTCTGCCTAATATCTTCTTTTTAATCATGGTTTGCAATCTCCCTCCCATCATTCCTTGTTTAAATGTCTCCTTATCAACTTGGCCAGCCTGTTGGCAAAGGTGTCCTTGCTCCACTTTTTCAGATGGATACCTGTAGGAATGTGCCTCCTGTTGATGGAGTGACAAAGCTATCCTTTGTCTCCTCAAAAAGGAAAAAAGTGCAGAAGTTTCTATCCTCAATTAGTTGAAACAAAACCTCATAGGACCTGGGGGACTTCACCTCAAACTTAAGGATAGCCAATTGGACAGAAACTAAAAAGTCCCACCTAAGCAATTTACTAGAAAAAGAAGAGAACAAAGAAATGAATTGCTTTTGTGAGGTGTTTTACCAGGAGCAAGAACTTCTTGCTCCTGGATTGGTTTTTCTCTGTAAAGAGTTTTGTTATTTTGCCTTTTATTAAAACTTTTTTGTTTCCAACACTACCACAGAGGCCATCCTGCTGATTTTATGCCTTCTAAGGTAGCTGAGCTGCCTTGGGTGTGATATAGATCTCTAAGAGCTTATGAGACCTGGCTCGAGGAGACTGTATATCAGATACCATCTGTTTCTAGCAGTCTGCCATCTTCAGAGAGGAGCCCGTGGCTGTAAAAGAGACTTCCCTGAGGCTGAGACCTCCTGCCTGAGCAGGTGCTGACCTGCAAACCTGCAGATCTTGCTCTGGGTCGAAGCCTCTGCTGTGCTGGGGGAGTTGGTCCTGTGGATGATGGGCGCTGTGCCCTGTGGGGCATCACCTCCATGACAGTGGACCCTTGCTGCCTTCATCCATTTCCTTCTGTGCCTCTGTTCACACAGGCTGCTGTGCCTGCCTGCTGTGTTGTCGTTGATCATCAGGTAACTTCTTTCATTTGTGGAAGCATAATCATAACAGCTTACATGTACAACAGGCCATGTGGGAACACAAGTTCTGTGTGATATAAACATTCTGCAGCTATTTCCATAGACAGAGAGAAAAACATTTGCTATTTCCATGGACAAAGAGAAGCACACTGAGTTTCAATAGGGATCTAAATTGTCTTGCTGTGAAGCTCAGCTTAAGAATAGAGTTGGGATATTCAATTGGCAGTGCCAAATGAAAGGAAGCAGTGTGGAAAATACTTCCTAACTCGGAAACAGAGGATAAAGTCAGTGGTTTTCAAGTACAAAGAGAAAAAAACAGCAAAAAGGTAATGCATGAAGTTTTTCAGATCTCTGTACAAAGATCAGTGTTATGACTGTTGTTTTTTCTTGCAAATGTTTAACAGAGACATGAAGTAAGCAGTAGCAATTAATTAAAACCTTTGGTTCTAAGTGTGATTGTCATTCATAAGCTGGTTCATTTTAGTACACAGACAAGAATATGAAGCAAAACAAAAGTAAATCTTTGCAGCATCTAAGTTACCATTACTTCTAATTAAAATTGGTTTTCCTCTGCAGTCATTATTGATAAATGTGATGTATGCCACAACTCACATTTCAATATTTTTTAAAAATTTGTAACTTCTTTGCCAATCAGCCAATTGTTGGCTCATTCATCTTTTTATTTTTGTTGTTGTTTTGAAAACACCATTTCTATTCATCAAGGCACTCAGTATAATATAATCAAGTACAGTTTTAATTGGTGTGAGTACCCAGGAGCAGGAAATAAACATAGACTGTCAGCTAGATGAATTTGAAGAGAATGAAGACTGGAATTTCTTGTCATTCTAACTCAAAGGTTCTGTTCAGAAGCTGCTGTCCATCAGAGAGGTGAGGAAGGCTTCATTGTGTTTGCTTTATAAATGAATTCTACCTAGCTAGCTTCACATTTGACCAGAAGACTATTTTTTATTACTGATTCCCTTTCTGTTCTTTTCCTTAACAAGAGATACAAAGTACAGTTTAGTGCTTTTTAAGTACAGGTCAGCACTTGATAAGTACAGTACTTGCACAGGGTAAACATTTACATACAGTACTTTACTTTTGTCTGAGCTGTTTTGCATTATTGTGCTGTGGCAGCATCAGCGGTCTGAACACAGCCAGGGGCCCTCTGGGATGTATGTTTTACAAAATACATTTTAAGTGATGATTACAGGATGAAAGAAGTCACTGCCATCTGTTATATTCTACAGATAGTCCAACTTACAGTGTCCCTCAGAACTCTATAATAGAACTGGATCCTGTAAACTGATAAGATTCTACAGCATCTCATGTCCCAAACTTGCTGTGTGTGATTTTTTGTAAAAAGCAATTGATGAACTTGTTACTTCAGTTAAAATAACTTCAGTTATAAAAAAAGAAGATATGTGGAAAAATATGGAAGCATAATAAAGAGTGCCATGATAGCACTACATTTAAAAGTATTTTCAAAAGGGAACATGGTACATATGTGTATACAAGTCTTTATTTTTAATTTATTTGAAGTACTAGTAATCTGATTAAAGGACAGCAAATAACTGTTTTCAGTCAATATAAATGTTTTTACAATACAAAAAAATACAAAGCCTAATCAACAAAAGCTTCAGAACTGCTGTTCTGGAAAGCTTATTGCTATCTCACCCCTTACTCTGGTGTGATGCTCACCCTTCCTGTGTGCCACTAGGATGAGAGAATGGCAGTTTGAGTCCCTTCAAGAGGAAATGGGGAGGATTACAAGTTGTTCATATTCCTCCCCAGTCTTGTTATCTGGGGCTATTTTTGTGTTGCTTTGCTGTTTTCTCCTTTTACCTCTTTTTTTTTTTTTTTTCCCTTGCAGCCCCCTCTCAGGGGCTCCCAGCTGGAACCAGAGAATGGCAGAGTTGCCTGGCCCAGCCCCAGCTGCCCTCAAGGGCTGCTGATTGTCCCCTGCTGACTCCCCAGCTGGTCAGCAGGGCCAGTGCTGCCCTGGAGGTCACAGGATGAAGCTAAAACTGGACAGGACACAGGCACTGCTCCTCTTGACAACTGGTAAAGCAGGCTGAGGCCTGGATGAACTCTACTGCCAGGGTGGTACAAGGTCTGCAAAATCGTGTACTGGGATGCATGAAGAAAACTCTGACCAATTGCCATCATTCAGAGCTGGTAAACAGGGGAGGTGAGGATAGTGATTTCTTCATAAATTACAATAGAGGTCATAAATTATATATCATTTATTCATCTAAGTGTAATGAAAATATAATAATGTATAATAATATAAGTATAATTACATTTTTCCTTTCAAAGGTGTCCTGAACTAATGTCTGTAATTTTTTGCAATTTTCAAGAAGAAACCTTTCACCTAATAATGGCTTGTGGTTTTTATCCTCTTGTTAGGTGCTATTTAAATGCTTAGCTGTACATATTACAGTTAAACATGGCAACTCACAAAAACCTAAGACACAGATAGTAGGCAGCTTCAAGCCTGGCCTCCAGTGAAGAGCTGAATTCTCCCTTATAGCACTGAATTAGCAAATTCAGGTTCTCAGAAGTCCAAATATGTTCTTATGTTCTCAGAAACTGGCCAGTGGGAGGGCACATTAATGAGAAAGTGAGTTTTATACAGTTTTAATGAATTCTTCTGAGACCTTTTCTTTCTGTCAGAGAAAACACTTACTTTTTTCCCCCTTGCTTTCTCATATACTGTGGCTGAAAAAGTCAATATCTCTCAAATCTTAGTTTCTCATACATCCCATCTCAATGCATGGTTTGGTCCCCTGAAGAGCGTCTGTTTCTTTAGATTGCTGTTCATGCAGTAGAAAACACACACACACAGATACTTGTTCTCTTCTTGACATTCACTAATATTCTCTCTGCATTATAAACAAACCATCTTCCAGCTCTAAAAAAGATATTTCCTTGTGGAAAGAATATTTTCCTCCTGTAGTGTGCAGCAGGAATTATGACATCTTCTGTGAGGTGTTTCTGTAAGGAAGAAAAGTGAGGTGGGTAATATAGCCTACCACTGATCTAGAGATGGTTAAAATCATCCAAAATTACCTGCAAAAGGGGTTGATGACATTTAAGGTGAACACAAAAACCTCAGAAATTTCAGGCTCAGACAGAAGAAAACAGAAAGAAGAGATTTTTTTTAAAAATGATACCAACCCAGAAGAAAAAAATCTGACAATGAAAATATTTCTCGGAGCTTTAGCTTGGTTAATTTCTTTCTGATATTCCCCACATTTTCTTAAGCTACATCTGAATTTCAAAAGCACTGTGTTGTTTCTTTTTTCTGTCTCTTTTGTGGATGGTGTTCATATGGTTAGGGCACAGCTCAGTGGGGCTTGCTGTACAAAATAGATTTGAAAGACAGAAGGGAGATAAATCCATTAAGTAGGGTGTTCTTTGCTTCTCTAAACCACTGGAAAGCACCAGTGGGAATTTCTAAGGCCCCTGAGTTAGATGGCCAATATACTAAATAAATCATTTGTTTGTATATATATTCAAATCCCTGCTACAGACAGAAAATACAAAATGACTTAAAGTCATTCCTTTTTTCTCAGTCACCATATAAACATATCCCAAGTCCCAGCTAAAGCAGGAGAGGCAGCCTTACAACTTTTTGAGGCTGACCACTGACTCTAGGAACAATCCTCTGCACTTTGGACACTGACTCAGTGATTTCCAGGCCTTCTGGGCACCTAGAAGGGCAAATTTCTTCTGTGGCCCTGACAATGTTTGAGGCAGGCAGCTGTACTCTTTAACTCTTTACATGTATATGTTAAGAATAACTTCAAACAAGGTTAAAGTGGACTAGAAGAAGCTGAAATATTATCATTAGACTTGTTTATATGACTAGATTATATGTTTTCTTTTCTAGCAGCTCCAGCCCTTCTCAAGAGGCTGCTCTTGGTCACCTGCTGATTCCTTGCCTCAGTTGGCTTTTTTACCCACATGGCATTTGCAGGGTTTAAACCAAAACAACAGGGCAACAGCCCCCTCACTAGCAGACAGACATTTAATTAAGACATTTAAGTCAGGCCAAGACATGTCCTGAGATCGTGCTCTGTCAGGTCAGCAGCAAGCCATGGCCTTTTACTTGTACTGCCTCCATCACAGATTTTATGCTTGGTAAACGTCACTGTCTTGTAAAAAAGGAAAAAGAAAATATGGTTCAAATAGAATGGACTAAAATGTAAATTATTTGAGCTCTGATAATACTTCTCTGTGAGATATAGAGTAGGTTAAGGACAGCTAGTCTAGAGATGAGAAATCACGCTGGCTTATTTCAAGTGTGTGGTAGATGAAATGAAAGAATTTTCCTAGTCTATTTTCCTAGTTTCTAGAAAAAACATGTCTACTAGGATTTCTCTAAAAAGAATGAAGTACACTATGTAAGCTTACCAAATTCTTTGTCCTTGTTTTAACCACAAACAGGTGACATGAACAAATTGACATGGTTCCAAAAGAATCAGATCTTACAAGACAAATTTAAAGTGCTAAAAGAAAATTTGTCTTATGAGAAGGCAGACATGAAGATAAGAGGGTCAAAAAGAAGAAGTGTTATATCCCATATAGGATGAAAATCTAAATATTAGAGATTTTTGGAGCAAAGAAGGGTGCACATGCAGATCTTCTCATCTTTGTTAGGCCTCTCCCTAAACGAATCTTACTGCAGTGCATTTTGCAACTCATAGGAGCCAGTCTAGTCCACAGAGGCTGGGCATATAGGGAAATGCAGTTCTGGTAGTTGTGATGATGCCTTAAGATTTATCCTTTATATTTTTTAAATCCTGTGCTGCATTAGTGCATAACTCTAAAAATCATATAAAGTGTTAACTACTGTCTTCACTCTTTGGTCAGACAAAAGAATTCCTCTGGGCCTGGAACCCAAGGACACCCTACAGCTTCAGGCCTGGAAAAGTATAAACAAAGGTGAATGGAGTGGGAAACTGGGGGCATATGACTTCATAACCTGAAGCTGTAAAGGGAGAATTAACCCCTGATGAGCAAATGGACCAAACTTATATCTGTCTGAAAAACTCGTGACTGCTGTCCATCTTGGGCGTAACCTCTGTTCTAGGTAGCCACTCCAAGGCATCAATGATAAAAATGTTTTCTGGTTAATGTATTTCAGTTTTCATCCTAATGTTTGCACAAGTCTACTTTACACTAAACAGTGCCATAATTCAGGATTTTCTGTGGAAAGCAGAAACTTTCTATACATACATAGAGGAAGGTTATTTCAAAGTTTTCTGTAACAGAGGCCCTTTCCTCTAAAAGTGCTGTCCAGCACTGGAGGATGCATATGAGTCACACGTAGCACAGTAATTTCCGAATTATGAATATCTCAAGCAGTGTAAGTAGAAGTCAGAGTTCACAAGAGGTCTGAGGAAAGTAAGTTTTTATGTTACTGAAATGCAGTGAATTGGGAGTTCATAATTCTCTTAGACACCTGAGCTCACAGATTTTAGTCTCCTCTGGGGGGAAGCAGATTCTGTTCTCAGCCAACTCTATATTTTCAGGTTTTTTTTGTCCAATGCAAGGCTAGCAAATACCCTGCTGGCAAAATCTTTATTTTCTCACTGTAAATGTCTTAAAAATTCCTCAAGGCTTTCCTCATCACTTCAACATCCTCTTGCTGTCAAAGCTTTATTTCTTGCTTTTGCTACACAATTACTCTCATTGTCTCTTGTTTCATACCCAATATTTCGACTAAATTAAGGCAGTATCTTCCCACTCACTAATGATAAATTTCTGCTTAATATTTCACCTGTGAGGGTGCTGCATTGGGAGAATTCACCCTGCTGAAGTCAGGCAGCTCCTTTCAGCAGGGATACACCACTATGGCATGTCCTGCTCATCAGTGCCTTGATTTGAACACCTTAAGTTCAGTTCTGTGCCTGGAGTCATAGGAAAGACCCAGGGGTTGGAAATCAGGGTGAATCATCCCATGGATGTCTGGTGCCATTGGTGTTGCCACTTGGCTGCCAGCTTCCAGTCAAGGAGGGCTGTGGTCTCGGGTGGACCAATGATGTAAATCCAAGTGGATGTCTTAAAGACAAGAAATTATCTCAAATTTATCTAGCTCCTGATGCGTCATCACTGGGTCTTTCTTGCAGTAATATAGGGCATTTGCCTGGCCATTTACCTAAAAATGACCTTTGAGTCATACCTGGGCCTGTGGCAAGAGGAAGACAAATGATATTCTGATTACAAGGCAAGTGGAAGCCTTCCTGATATGGAGTAATGTTTGTTTAAGAAAAGACCCTCACAATCTATTTGTAATAGACCCTTTAATAGAATAAGTTAGATTGCCTGAGCGCTCAGGACGTGCCTTCCCAGGTAAGGGTCTTGTAGGAATGAATCAACATTCAACGTTTCATGAAAACAGCTGGTCAAAATCTGCATTTTTACTAATTCAGGTCCCTTAATAAGTGTGACAAAATCTGTTCTTATTCTTTTGTACCCTGCCATGAGGAGGTACAGGTGACTGCTGCTTAGAAAATGAAGTACAATTTTCCCTTTTCCTAAGTTGGAACTTCTGGATGTTTTTCAAGATTGTGACCCACTGTCATTTGCTTCCTGTCAGTGAGCCAAATTTTCTTTTATCTTTCACAGACTTTCAGACAGAACTTCATAAACCTACTCAGATTGCTTTGCTCAAGAATAGCTGTCAGACACACAGCCAACAAAGATTACTGTATTTTTATTGGATTGAACAGATCTGCGGCACCAGAAGCACTCTTGTCAGCAGTCTTCATGCTTTTTAAAGCAGATTTACTAATGACACAATGTCTCCACATTTCAGATTCTATTTTATTATCTGTGAGGTGTCATTCATTCACCTTCAGTCAGTTAATTTATATTACACAGAGGTGAGATCTCCTGTGATGCCCAGGAGTTCAGCTCTTCCAATCTATATCTTGTATTCAATGTGCCGCCAAATCCAACTCTTCTAGGTCAGATTCCTCCACAGAGTAAACACTTTTATGCAAAAGCCTGTGTTGTATCTCATCATAAGTATTTTTAAATAAAACCCTTGCTCTTTCACATACAAATTATACTACATAACTGAACAAGAGAAACCCACATCTACTGCAGGCTGAGTGTCCTGAAGCTGATGATCCATGTCCCAGGAGCTGCCTCCATCTCAAAGCCTTTTCTCACTTATTCACCACCTACCTCTTCTGAGTTCTTTGTGGAGCTGGAATTACTTGATTCGATTTATCCAAAGTTCTTCTGGGTCTTTCAAAGATTTTGTATTCCTTAAAGCCTTCCTGTTAACAAGCATTTATGTTTTTCTTGGCAAACAAACTTTAAACAGCACCTTGCTTACCTACTACGTATTTTCTTGCTCACCCTTTTTCTGGGACTGTCTGTTTCTGCATCCTCAGTGCATTCCTTTCTCCTTCACCCAATCACAGCATGGTGCTGGGTGTTATGGGTGATGCAAAGTACTCAAAAACTTGTTTGCAAAGGAACTGCACACACTTTTTAATATTTTTCTTACTTCTGCTTCTGAAAATTACTGATCAGCTCTGACTCAGAAGGTTCAAGTGGTATGCAGTCAGTGTGGAAAAGGCACAGAACATACTCATCAGTAGTGAAGACAGAATTTACAGACTAGTGACCAAAGTAATGTTCCATTAGGGCTAAGTAGATTAAAATAATATCATTTTAATCACCCAGGTTCTTACAGAGAAGTTGAGTGGTCAACATCAATTCCCACAGACAATGCTGTGTTCCTTCTGTGTTGTGCACAGTGATCCAGGTGCCACAGGCCAGTGTGTTCCCATCTCCTGCTGGAGCACTTCACTGCTGGGGCTTTCACAGGGAGGTCATGATGCTCATCATCCTCATGCAGGACTCTGCTTGCTGTGGTGGGAGCCAGTTCTGCTTACTTCTAAATTCCTAAGTCCTTTATTGGATATGCAATTTAACAGCAGGTAACACTAAAATCTGGCTTTTGTCTTCTGGCATGTGTCTCTCCTCAGCAGTGAGTAAGTTCCATAGTGAAAATTGGTGTTTTAAAATTTGAATGCCTGTTTTCCTACCCCCTGTGTTGGATGCTTGTTACAGAAAGAAGGGGAATAACAATAATTATGTGACATAAAAAGCTATTTCTAAAACTGGACAGATAAAGCTTTTAATATGATGTCACTGTTCAGGTCACCTGATCTTATCTTGCCATAATATCAGGTCTCAATCATTCCAGTGGCTTTAACCTGGAATGAGCACTGCTGGGGAAGACTATAAAGCAACAGATTTTAATTTACTGTGGATGATTTCCCTTAATAATTGCAAACAAGTTGCAGTAACTAGTTGTTAATACTACAAAAATGTTATTTCACAAGATTTTGACTTTTTTATTTCTAATTCCTCTCCTGTAAAGGTTGCTTTTATTCTGCTGCTGCTTTTAGCCTACTGAAAAGAATGGCCATGAAATTAAACCTCTCGGTAGCAAGCTAAAGAAAATAATTAATTTTACTTTTGGGGAAGAAAAAAAGATTTCATCTTGTAAAAATACTGGATTTATATATAATATTTACATTTTTTAAGACAAAGGTAAGTGTGCCGTCTCTGAATTATACCCCTATGCTTCTGCGTTGGCAGGCCCCTGTATCCAACCTCTAGGGTATTGAATCAGACACAAAACAATTACTTTTCTGACCCTTTGGGCTCTAATTGGTTTCCTTTAATGAGTTTAAGAATGCTGGCTGGTACATTTTCTGGGAAGCCCTTCTGGTATAGACAGTGTGTGTCTGCCTTTCAGGGCCAGTCAAAGTAGTGTCTGAGCTGGCCTTTCCTGAGTTACACCAAGATGGTATTTCCTGGTTGAAGCAGAGGCAGTGAGTGCTGCAGTAAAATGGAAGGTTAACCAAATTCTCTTTTTGGGTAGTTCCCTTGCTTTCCTCCACTCTTCTGATTATGGTAACAGTTACAGAGCACCTATGTGGATTGGACTTTCCTGGATTCTGCAATTTATCCTGGTACAAACACATCACTGTTGAATAGGAATGTGATAAATTTTACATTGTTTACTGTCCAAAATACAGCCACGAAAACCTCTAATTAATAAGATGAGGTGTCTTCAACAGAATGATTCACACTGTGAAAGCTGTGGATGTGCTTAATTGTATCAAATTGTATTCTCTTTGTCAGGCTTACTAAGAAAGCAAAGATGATTCCTTCTGCTTTTAGGAGTTGGTTAATGAAGGTATAATTGCTGATGTGCTGACAACCAGCAAAACTAAATGATAGTCCAATTTGAGCACAGATGCACAATTTTTGCTATAAACATGCCAATCAGGTTTTTCTTAGGTGTATCTGCTAGAATTTCACATAACTGGAATAAATAAGAACAGAGGAAACTTTTTTTAAGAGGTGAATATTTTCCTCAGATTTAAATGTACCACACTGTTCCTTTAGGATTTGTAAAGAAGCTGAAATCTTGTTCTTTTATTTTTATAAAAATATAACAAATTGTAGAAAAATTGTAGCAAAAAGAAAAGAAAGTTTAAAGCAAACTGGTCCCACTGCCATATATATAAAATGGCTAATAAATGATAGCAATCTCTCACATATTGTTTTCAGCACATTTGGCCATTATTATGCTTTTCATTGATTTTGTGGCTGTCTTTTAATTGGAAGCTGTCTTTGGTAATGGTACCAGTTAGATGAGACTACTGTACTTTTCAATATGTTGTGATTGTCATACCTTACTGATATTTCTTCTATTTAGGACATGAGTTATCAACCAATTTATAAGAAAGCACAGAAAATGGGAACTTGATTGGATAAGGGGCTTTGAAGTTTGTGCAAGTTTTTATGGAGACCAAAAACTGGGAAGCTTAGGTCTCTTTTTGCATTTTCCCAAATGGTGGTCTGAAGTCTGTCGAATAGCTTTTTAAAAAGACCTTCACAAGAAAATCCAATTTTCTTTAATCAAGACTTCTCCTTGAAAATGCAAGCTATTATCAGGAAGACTAACTCCCTTAAGCTCTGATCTAGTGAACTTTGTCTTAAGCCAATTTAATTAGGATTAGCATATTTATTAAGATTCACTGCCATATTTTTAAGCTGGTATATCTATTTGTATTCTTTGTATATTAACTCTCTTGAAAATATGTCTAATTAAATCTATAGTCTAGATTTATATGTTATTTCCCATCAAACTGAGATAAGAAATAGATATAACATCATGAAGGGTTTTATCCAGTGAACTGAACCTGCCTCTTCTTCCTTTTTATTTCTGGATGTGAATCCCCTGAATGCGGTGAAAATGCTGAATTCAATGGACTTGCTCTTGACTCATATTATTGTGATGGAAGGAGACCAATTTAATGATGTGGAGAACAAAAATAAAGACAGCAATGCAAGGGGTTCAAAAGGGTCTGAATTCTCTGCTTTGAATAGCAGATACAGAAATCAAAACTTGCTCCATGAAGATCTCAAAGATATTAAGATTTATAATTTCTTTTCTCAGCATTGGCCTCTTCACTTCTGTTTAACATTCTGTTTTCTTTGAGATGATTGCAGTTATTAAAAGAGAAGAGACAATCAAGTTTACTTCTATGAGTCTAGTCTTTGACATCAAAATAATTATATGGATTTACTGCAGATGAGTCTCTATCTAGCCTGTGTTAATTTCCTGGATTGGTATTCAGATAATTTGGTATTTTTGAGTAGACTTTAGGATTCAATTTGGTCTCCATACTAAAAAATTTGAAGCTGCATTTAAAATAATCAGTCTGCATGATTTGACTCATGGATTTTCTCTCACAGAAACTAATATATTATCTCCAAACTAACATATCACGAGACATTTGCTTGATAGAACTTGAAGTATGACTCACACTCTTCCAAATGCCCATTTTCAGTTGTTTAGGATGTTTTTAATGTTTTAGGTTAGAACAAGGAAAATACATTAAAAAGCCCTTCCTTTTGCTTTGGTGGTCACTATGTACATGCTTTAGAGCTTGAAATTGGGAAGGGGTAGACTTTTCTCTGCCATAATAGTCCATTAGCATTTGCCCAAATTATCTTCCTGGAGCACTGTGTTGAATGTGCCCTGGCCTCCCACAGCTGCATTTACACTGGTAAATTAAAATGTCCAGAAATGCTGCTGGGTACTCCTGTGATCATGCACACTGTAGGGTGGTGATAATGTTCTGTGCTGCTCTCATGGTCTATGCCAACCATTTTTGCATGCCAACGAATCCCAGGCATACTCAGGCTAGAAACCCTGTTTTTCTCCCAGTCTGTGCCAGCTGGCTTTAGTGTCTGGGAGCGATGTTGAGCATATTTCATTTACGGCTGGATCCTTCTCCTGGTCTGTACCTGGAGTGGATATAGGATAATATTCTCTGATGCTTGGGATACTTACTGATTGCTCATTTGAACTCAGTTTCATTAAACAAGAATAGAAAGAATCCTTTCTTTCAAAAAGTGGTATTGTAACTACCATATTACATTTTAAATATTATTTTTCCTGTGGCCATGTTTTTTCATAATTTTGAAACACAATTTAGATGAATGATATTGAAAGTCCATTTTTGCTGACATCTATATTTTAAATCTTCATTGGCTCATTTAGAGGCCTATGTACCATGTATAGCCAGAGGAAGAGGAAGAAAAACCCCATTTTTAGATGGAGAACACATAACCCATCATATTTAATCACACTTGTATGAAGAATAACAGGTAATTTAAACTTTGGTAAATGATCCACTCATGACATAGTGTTTATCTAACTACTTGCATAATTTCTTTCACTTCTAATTAGCATAATAATCGCCACTATCTCTAGATCAGTTTTTTATCCATGCAGTTCAGGATTTCATTTGACTGTACAAGATTTTCCAAGGACACTTGGCATCTGACAGCTACAGAATGCAAGACAAGAGGATGCCAGGGATGTCAGTCACCTGGGACTTGTGGTCCATTTCTTTGCCATTGAAAGCAGTCTTGGGATTTTTTGGTGATCTCTGAAGCATTGTTTTAAAACAGCTCAGGTGTTTTCATCCTCATTGTGTCTTCTGTTCCTGAGCCTTTCTCAGCACAAAAGCAGAAGACCTGGATAAATAAAAGTGTGCAATCACCACTCTATGCCACCTTGCTCCTGTAGGAGCTTTGCCTTGGACTTCTCATTATCTGATATCTTTTTGGAGAGTGACAGTTTCTTGCAGGTTCTTTTTGTTAGGTGGGAAAAGCCTCTTCTGATCTCTGACCATTTAGGTTTCCATTTAATACTGCTTATCTGGTGACTGATGTCTGCTCCTCAAATATGAAAATAAGCAGTTCTTTGCTGTTTCAACTAAACAGCTTATACTCTTTAAGTCACCCTAGTATAATACTGTAGATGTAGTTTGACAGACAATATACTAATTTCCTATGAGTAACTCAATGGCTGATTCTACTGTAGGGGCCTTTCTTCCACCAGAAATAGTTAATTCCATTGTACAGAGTCCTCCAAGAGACTGTTTTTCCAGTTCTATATCCACCTTATCTATTCATCCTGCAGAAATTATGCACAGGTACAGCAGTGTACAAACAGGATTTTCCATTCTGACATATTTCACAAATATCTGTTAAATGACAACTTTTCTACTGACAGAAATTGCAGATAACACATCTGACCTTGCAGGTGCTCTCTATTAACTTTGTAAGTCTTTAGTTGTCATTTTTTGTTGTTATTTTTCACTAAAATTCTTAGCCTGTGCCAAAATCTAGATCAGCCCTTTTCTAGTTCAGGTCACATTTCTCTTCTAAATTTGTTTTCACGCACAAATGAAGAGTAAATTAAGGGAAGTGCAGAAATACAGACAACATAGAAAATAATTAATTTATGTGAAACTAGCCCAGCTTCAATGTTCCTGGCATCAGATAGAAGCTGCATAATTTCAAGTGTATGCATCCAGGAGCTATTTAAAATGTGAGTATTTAGTTCAAGTATTCTAATAGGAAATGGTACTTGTTTTGTGAAAATAATGTAAATAAAAGGATTACTTTTGCTTAATTTAATGTATTACTCCTCAATCTAAAAAAACCCACAAAAAACCCCAAAAAATGAAACCCCAAAACAACAGCAAGATTAAGATAAATAAAACAAGAAATAGTATAATGAAGAAAAAGAAATATACTATCTGAATCTACACAATAGTAATGATCTTTATCTGTATGAGAAATCTCTTGGATCTGTATATCATGATGCATTACATCATAGAAGAGACTGAATATATTTTAATGCACTTTTAGTCTAACTCATGCCACTTATTTAATTTTAAATTTCCACTATATTAATTTTGTCCCCTGAAGAGATTAAAAATCTGTTTCTTGTGAATATATGCTTTGTTCTCCATGTTACATCTATTCAGACCTTAACTTCAACACAAAGTTTAATGTTACTTTAATCATGAAAATGTGAATAGAACATTCCTTACAATGGATAGAGTTTAAAAAACTTAAGAGTTTAATGACTTTTTCCTCCCCTTTAGAGCTGCTTGAATATATACTTTTTGCAGTTAGTGTTCCTTTGTGGAACACTTTCTTTCTTCTGTGATACTTTTTTTTATCATTGAAAGGCTTTAAACTGAATTTTTTAATTAAAATTGAAATGTATTGATTCAAAATGCTGCTGTAGTGAGCTGTAGAAACTGTATTTAAGTTGGGTTGTTCCCAAGTCTCCTCTCTAGCACAGGTATTTGACTAAGTTATCTTTCAGTGTGAAGTGTTTTGGCCAGGTAATTGTGTAATATTTTGCTTTTCTTCATCAGTGGAGAAGACTACGATCTCCTTGGGAGTATATTCTGGGAGGCAGAATTGACCAAAAGAGAAATGGAACATAAAGTACCTGAATTATACATAAGGATAAACAGAGTGGTGATTCCCATTGACAGTATTTTAGCTTCTGGGTATTTTTCCATGGATTAACTTATTTTTTTTGTTGAAGAAAGTGCCTGCTGTCCAGACAACTCTTGCAGCTAGTTTTCTGCACCAACAGACAAGGTCAATTTCGGTTAAAATAAAGGACATTCATCTTTCAAAAGTTTGCTTTGTTTTGTTTTATTTCTTTTTTTAATCAAAATTTCTTCCATTACCCAATATATGTACATCCTTCTCTTGATTTTTAGTTTTTACTTATACTGAGATGTTTATAAACTTCCTCATTACTTTTTGGGTTTATATAATGATTTACGTAGATGCTTTCAATTAGGTTTCCATTGATCTCTTCTTTACCTCTTTTAGTCATTGGCAGCCATATGCCAAAATCGTTGGGCCTTCCCTTATCAGTTATTCTTGGGCTGCATTTGTGTTTCTCATCCAATATAACATCATCTCTGATTTTCATACAGGGTATCACCAAAGAGTCCAACTGGCTCCTGTACACCTAGCAGTCAATGTTGCAAGTGCCCAAATAAATGCAACTGCCATTTACTGAGTGTCATAGTCATGCCCTTGCTTGTTTCTTTCATGTCATGAGAGCAGAGTCCTAAAATGAAGTAAGAGGCATTCTGCTCGAAGGCTGGATTTTTTTATATGACACTATGTTAGTTCAAATATCTTCTCTCCATGTCTAAATTGAAATGTTTCAGTTTTGCAACATGCTTCTCTTGGTTCTATTGATTTTCCACACTCTGTTCATAAGTAATCTAAAAGTCTTTGTCCTCTAATGTCAAATGTCAGTCCCCTTGGCTCATCTCTCTCCTCTCTCACAAGCTGTGAAGTGAATGACTCATGGGCATATTCTCATGACAGCTCGTAGTGCTAGCAAGAGATCTGAATGGGAGCTGAAGGATCTACAAGAGGGCCATGTCAGAACCCCTCTTACTGCGACCCCACACTTCAGTGTCGTTCTCCCTTTCCTCTGCACTGGGCCCAGAGCTGCTCACTTCTCCGGCTGCACTCTTCAAGGGCTTTAGTTCTTCCAGAGGTCACCAAGAACTGCCATCAGTGAGCTTCATCTCTTCAAACCTTTTGTCCTAAGGATTTCTCTAGTGCAAAAGTCCCTTCATACTTCTGAGACACTTCCCTTTTATTTTCTCATCTGCTCCCCCACTCCTAAAATTTGAAAGCCTTGTTGCATGACAGTAGCCAACACACTAGAATGGGATTGCTCTGTCTTCTGACAAGTGCTTGAGAGAAGGGTTAGGCAATCCAAGCCTGCAAAGCTCTGAAATCTCAGAAAAACCATCTTGGGCAAGACACTTGATTTCTTGCCTATAAATGTTGTCCTATGTTTAATGGCTATTCATGTGCCACTTTGGATGTAGTAAGACAACACATTCAAATGTTTCAGCTTATGCTTCAGTGACTGATTTAATATTTGATGGCTTTGGTCTAGGGTTATTTCCTTGTTCTTCCATGCAAGGGAGAACTGACTTGTGTTGGGAGAGGGCAGAACTGAGATATACTGTAGATGTTGGAACAAGTCCTGTACATTTTTAGATATAAACCACTCCTGTTAACCCAAGTGTTTCCATGTGCAATTCATTTCACCAAAACACATACATGATTTTGTATGCAACTTAGCTTTAAAAAACACAGAAGGGAAATGTTCTGTCTTCAAGGCTGACATTGTAATCCATTCAGAGAATTAACTTGACTGTTTTCTTAACTACACAAAATTCAGGAAGGTTCTGTTGACTGTTTGTCAGGTGAACAAACAGTGCTCCACTTTGGAGTTGTTTTCTTTCATATCAAGCATTTCAATAGAAAAAAAGATTTTTCCTGTGATTCAGGATATCATCATCTTCTGATGTTACTTAGGCAAATTCCATGGGGGTAAAACTTTCAGTAACTCAGTTACAGTTTCAGTTGCAGAGCTATTACAAAACTCTTTTTAAATATCCAAATTTTTTTCTGGATTGATGTGCACAGAAATGATGTTACTCCAGGAAATAATGTTGCCCATCTTGTGTGGTCAAGAACTGAAAACTACAGCTGTGTTTTCCCCTATTGCTGTTAATACCAAACAAAAAGTTACCTTGAGTCAGCAGCAAACACAGAAATATTGTTGTGGGTGGCCAAAGTTTCTAACCTTTTTCGAACTTAAAATTGCCCCTTCTGTGATAAAAATTAAATAGAGCATTGAAACAACAAGTTTCTAATGTACAGATATCAAGTGCTTGGTCGGATACACCATTGGAAAAAGAAGAAAAAAAAAGAGAATCTTGCCTTTGATATTTCAAAGAATCCTCTTATTCTTTTTCTTGGAGAGGAATACACAAATATTTCCTCTCAATTGTGTGCCATTTGTTCAAGGAACACATTAGAACCATAAATACACATAGCAAATACATTGAGACAAGAAAAAAAAATTAGGAGAGTTATTGAAATTCAAATGGAAAATGCCTAGATGGAAAAAAAAAAAAATCTTGCTTAGGATAAAGAAAAATCCAAAAGTGAGAATTAAGTAATGGTGAACATAAAAAACCAAAAACTTAATACCTAGCAGAGCATAAATTAGGACCAAAATCCTCAGATGATAGAAATGTGAGTACAGCTCTTTAGTCATTGATGTAATTCTAATTTTCGGCATCTCAATATGAAACACACTGAATTTCTTTCTTTTTTTAAATGGAAAAATCCCTCCTTTCTTTGTGAAAGATTTTCTTACAGACGTAGTGTTTTTTTAGTTTCAGAAAGTGGTTTTGAATTATAATAGTGTGACATCTGATTTTTTCTAAAGAAAAATGTTGCTATAGTCCCAACACGCTGGAATGAGGGAAAAAATATATTTTTAGTTCACTGTCGCCCTCTTGTGGAAAGAAATAAAAATAAAGACGTGCATTATAAACATAAAATCCATACCAAGAACTGATTACTTATATTCCAGTTCAGAATTTTGTGCCCTTAGTTTGGATTCTGATTTGGTCCTAAATTATAACAGTTTTTACTCTTGGTGCATTGTTAGCAGTTGTTGTTTTTAAACAACTCCTGGGGTATTGGCCCCTGTACCATTTGACCCTCCAGAGTATCTAGGATGGTTTCAACCCCGTACCTGAAAGTCTTTTCAAATAAGAGCGACATGGTGACACAAGCAGATCTTTAAAAAGTAAATCCTGCTTTAAAAAGCAAGTCCTGCTGCTGCTCTGACGTGTTCAGCAGCTCTGACATGAGTCTACAACTGACGTTAAGAAGACAAGTGGCAAGGTTATAGGAAAAAACAAGTGGAAGAAGAGATGACTAACGATGGAATTAAGCATAGAAATACATATAAACATCACTTATGCATTAAATAAATGTGAAAGAACATGGCTTGAAAATTTCACAAAAATTTCCAGACTTACTTTACTGTACCACTTTTTAAGATTATGCAGGTATATTTAAAATGCATTTATGAAAGTGCTGAACTTACTCCTACTTTCTCCTGCTTTCTCTTTCATCTACACCTCCAGGTGATGTGTCAAGGTCCTTCTAACAAGGACAAAGAGGGCTGTACCTCTAGGACTCAGTCTGTTGTGGTGCTTTTTTCCATCACATGGAATGCCATAGAAAGCCTCTCTAGATGGCTAAAGACAGGTGATGTGCTTTGCTGGATGTCTCTTACTCACTTCCTTTTCTGTCTAAGTTTGGACATTGCACATTAAGGAGTCACAGTACACTTAAGTTTTCTTTTGATTTCTATTTTAAAAGAGTGGATTCTTAATGTCTGGAACCATTGCTCTGAGAAAAGAACATTTCCTCATAAAGGTGACACAAAGCCAAGATTTGTAGTGGGAGGATTATTTTGTGTACCATCTTCTCTAGGACTTCATATACTCTGGTGAATCCTTCACTGTGGCCAGAGAAATGGTGCAAAGGAGGGTTTGTGTTTTACTTAACTCCCAGTTTCAAACTGGGAGACAGACTTGAATGGTATGTGAGTTTTTGGGTTTTGTCTTGCTATTCTATCATTTCATTTCCATTTTCTGTTACCAAAAGATGTAATGAAGGCTCAGAAGTTTGGTACAGGGATGTCAAGTATCTTCTCTAGCTTCCATAGGAGTCTCCCCTGGATGTAATGTTATAAACAGGATTTTGGAGTTCATGCCAGATCCCTTTTAACCACCTGATTTAACCCTGCTAGAAATATTTCCCTCCCTGTATGTTCCACCAGCTCCAGAGATCCAGTGCTCCAATAGTCAGGCCCGCACATTATAACAGTTCAAGCTGGAGGAGAAAGTAATTTGGAACTCTGCTTTTAGGCACTAGTCATGGATTAGCAATGCATGAAACTGGTCAGATAATCTATCATTTTAAAGGAAAAGAAACTGTCTTTTTGCTTTCTGTATATATTTCACAATCATTCTGACATCCTAGCAGTGGAAGCTTCTTAAAAGTCTGGACTAAGATAAAAAACCAAAACAAAAGCCCCAAACAAAACCTGTGAAATTAGTTTTTAATATTTACCCTTTACTGAAACCAATTGTGGTATGTTCTTTCTCAAAAGGTGATTACAGGTGGAGATGCTTAGCATTGTAGCTGATTTCAAGCCTGGTTATGCAGTGCAGAGTGAATTCCCAAGCATTAGATTGGGAAGGCTGTGATTCTCTTAGACATTTTACAGGGAAAAAAAGCCACTTATGCCATGTCACCATAAGGGTGGGAACCACAGGAAAGAGCTGTTGAGAGGATGTGGAGGGGCACAAAATCACATCTGCTCTGTAAGCAAAAGGATGTAGGGGTCATCTGACTCCTGAAGCCTAAGCTATGCAATCACTATACTCCTGTGTTTGCAGGCTCTGGTTGCTATTTATTTCTGTGCCCTACCGCACCGACAGCATCCAATTTGCTACTTACAACACTGAAACACCTGAAAAATATTTTGCTTGTTTAAATGTGCTGACTTTCTGGCAACAGAGTTATCATTTACTGAGAAGAACCAGCAAGACCAATGAAAAGAGTCCTTGATGTAGTCTCTAAAATGGAAAGACTCAAGGCGAGTATTTGATATTGCATCAAATTAAAAAGAAATAGGTTGTCCTTAGTGCCTACTGAGGAGTAATATACTGCTAGAGTCTGCAGAAAACAAAAGACTGCCTAACCTTCAGAGTTCCCATTTAATTCAGATCCTGAATGAAGAAGGGACTTTCACATATTAGAAGTGAAATACCTAACTGAATACCAGTTTCTAGTTTATTAGTATTTAGTTAGTTTTTAGTATTAGTATTTCTCTGGCATAGTATTGATGACCTCAGCAAACCCTAACCTGTCATTTTTGGAGACATATACAACCATCCTTTGGGCTGGATGGTATTTGGTGTTTTCCACAGGATAACACAGAACTGAAAATAAAAAAGCATGTAAGATAAAGCAGAAAGCTAAAAGAAAAATAAAAGAAAGGAAAGAAAGTTGAGAATGCCTCTCTGCCAGTTGTTGACACCAAACCTGTGATTTTTCTCAAAAATAGTAAAAACGTAAACCACCACTTGATGTCACCATTGGTCTGTACCTGTGCCGTGCAGCTCTTCAAGAAATATTGCTGAATGAACATCGCAAAGAAATTATAAATTCAGTTAAAATATTTAGAGACCTATTATGATGTTAAGTAATCACCATCTATTTTTTGGTCCCATTCAAAATACTAGAAGTACAGGCACACTGGATTTGGAGCACTATAAAGACACCATGGGAAATAATTTGAAAGGTGCTGTTTATGATTAAAATCTGTTCTGATAAGGAAATTTGCAATAACCAGTAGAGTAAGTCTGATCATTGCAGTATGTCCATATGAAAATTATTACCATCCTGCTGCAGAATGAAAAGGAAAGAGTACATGAACAGAAGAGTCAATGACTCTAGCAACATGAATTTGAGAACTATAAGGGTTAATGAAGGTACAAGAAAGGTATTTGAAATCTCTTTTGAAAAAAGTTGGGATCCTGTTTTCCTTTTCAGGCATCAAGAAAAATATTCTGTGTTCAAATTTCCTTTGTTTCTAACAAGCATGATGAGGCTGACTTGCAGTGTGTTAGTTCTGAACATCTGTTCATTTATATAGGGGTCTGAAGAGGAATTTGGCAGCTCAGGTTGAGGTGTAATTTTAAAGCAATACTACTGTGTATAAAATACTGCTTGCTATTAACAAGTTGTCTTTTCTCAGTCGATGCCACATTGTAAAACTAGAATTGTGTCTAAACTGAGTGGAAATGGTCACAGCACCAAGCCTGAGAGAGATAAAGAAGTGTTTGGACAACAGTCTCAGGTACAGGGGGTGATTCTTGGGGCTGTCCTGTGCAGGGCCAGGAGCTGGACTGGATGATCCTCGGGGGTGCCTTCCAACTCAGCATATTCTGTGAACATATGAACTGGGAAACCTTTAATTGAGACAATACTGTAGGTGATACAACATTGTGTACAGGACAGAAGTAGGACAGAGGTGCAATTTCCCAGCAGCTTGAAGCACCAGGATGCATGGTACAGCTATCCCTCAGCATGAGTTTTATCAGTTCTTTACATATATAACATGAATCCCCTTATTCATATTTTACCTGAACTTTTAGGTTGCTGTCATTTTTTACCTCCCTGCTAGGCATACTGTGAGGCACCAAGCACTGGCTGAACCAAGTGTTCAGTTAATATGATGCATTCTAATGGCCCTGTTTGGATACTCAGCACGCAGCACGTTCTCCTCCACAACAGCACTGCCGACAGCTTGTGTAGGCCTGTACACCAAGAGGTCTATACAAACATTGTTCTAGTGCATAAATTATTTTAGAATATGTAAGAAAACATAGTAATTCTGGACTTCCCATCCATTTTCTGTCTGCTCATCAGTCATAGGCTAATGCTGTCTGCAGGATCATTAGTTGGCCTGAGTGATCCCGAAAATGGTTGGAAAGTCTCTGTTCCCAGCCCGGTGCTTAAGAAGGAGTCAGGGCTCTTCATTTCATGGTCTCAAGGTTGTTTATTATTTCTTATCTATAAAATTCTTTCTCCTGCCCTGATGAGGTCAGCTTAGCAGGATCATCTGAGGCATTCTGACCATTCACGGGGCAGCTGTGTCTTCTTATACTACAAACTACGTATAACATATTTACAATTATCTCCCAATGCCCATCGCCTATGTTAGACAGTGATCTTCTACTCTAAACCAATCTGTGAGTGCCAACATCACCGAGAAGATGGATGCCAAGAAGAAGAAGAAGAAAGACCACGAGGTCGGGGCCTGAATCCTCCATCTTGTCTCCCAAACCCCCCTGTACCTAAATCCTAAAATCTATATTTTTCACCCTGTGAACAAACCATTCAAATCCAAGTGATTCCCATGTCCCCACAAACAGGTGGCAGATCCCTAAAAGGGTCAAAGTCAAGCCACCAGGTGCTTTTGGCAACATCCAGGACCTCTGAGTCCCCCCAAGGGTTCTCGGTAGCTCTGAACATCCCAGAGGGATGTGCTGAATTCCCACAGCTGTCCTTTTCTTTGTTTGTGTGGTTGCAATCACTGAAGTAATTCTTTTCCAGGTCTGGAAGGCAATGACTCTGCTCACAGACAAGAAAATGTTTCCCAGAGAGGTTCCCAAGCAACTCTAGCACTGGGTACATGCTGAATATGTGAAATCTGCTCTGAAGTAAATGGAAATTGGAAGTGCTCAGGAATTACTAGTATTTTTCCTTTGCAATGCTGAACGAATAAGCTAATTCTATCCAATTTCAAGCTTCTTTCAGCATAATAGTTTCAAAATTGAAGCTCAGAGTTTATCACTTGACTCTCATTTCAATAAAGAGAGGCTAAAAAATCAAAATGGTCAATGGGCAGTAGGAATAAATTTAGTTAGCAAGCAAAAATAGAAAAGTGAAATAGAGAGTAAAAAGCAAATTCAGAGTTTGAAATAGGGCTGGCAGAAAAATAGAATAAAGGTACAGTATAATACATACACATAGGACACATAAACTATTCCTTTGGGAAAAAAGTTGTGAGCTTTTGTAGTCATAAATAAATACTCTATGTTAATACATGGGTTTGTATTTGATAAAAAAAATAAATTATATTTTTAAAAATAGTATTATTCTATAACCCAATATAATTTGTGCATTAATTTAATAACATTACTGTATTCTAAATAGCTTTCTAATCTCAGCAAAATTAAAAATTCAAAAACATCAGACTCCATATTTTTACATATTATTTTTTTCTGTATCATGTGATAACATAGAAGAACTGTCCTAGGAATTCAGACAAATAAGTCTGGAGTTTGGGAGGTAGTATCCCAGACATCTTATATATTCATATGTTTTTTTACATTACCTCAAAAAATATTAACAAAAATATCTGATTCTTAGACCTTACCTTCAATATAAGATTATATACGTAGATACATGTGCATTTTTATATGGGCCTAAATATGTATGTTTATATATATATATAGATATACATATATCCATCCACATTTAAAGTGCTTGGGTAGTCACTGGGGCAAAATGTAATTCTTGTTTCTTATTTTTTGAAACAGATTTTTCATTTACTCCTTACTCTTTTAGTGGGATCAGACAGAGGTAAATTCACAATTTTTGTCTGAGTAACTAAACTGCGGTGTGGGGAATCTCATCATCTATGTCACCTAGGGAGAATAATTATTCAGCTATGGGTAGAAAACAGGAAGAGCAACATGAAGTTTAACTTAGGATTCCCCCATTTTCAGCTGCTTCAGAAAATTGTCATTGTGAAATGGAGAGATAGTAACAGGAATGAGCATTTTGGATGAGCATTTTTCAGGATTGGTGCTTTTGTTGGGATGAATTCTGTGCATCAGGGCAGCTTCCAGAGGGCTTGTGTCCCAAGTTTAGGGTGCATCTAGCTTTAAAACTGTCACCCAGAACACCTCAGCATCTCATTTGCACTGTAAAAATAACATACACAAGGTGAATGCAATATCCCTTTCTTTGCCTTCTGAATTGTGTGAAATCTACTTAATCGCTTTCTGGTGGCAACAAGGCCACACAAATATTAGTTCACCTACTATGTCCTTCCTCTCACAGCTGAGCTAATGGATTGATGGAAGAGGAAGTGGGGAGGCCATTCAAGACTTTCAGTATCCTGTTACAATGCAAAGGCATGCGATTGAGTGGTAGATTTTGTTTGCTGATGGTGCTTCCAAATGGATTCAATATTTTCTACTTCCACTTCCCCTGACTTTGGTTTCTATTACAGGACAAGGTACACAGCCATAACAGGGCCATCACAGTAGGGCTGAACTGCAACACATATAATTCCCTTTCCAGTTACTTTTTTGTATTCACTTTTCAAATGAAAATTCTGTTAGGATCATTAAAAGAAGAGTAAAGCCAAGAAAACAGCACTATTTTGTAAACATTCATGTAAATCTAGCACAGAATCTGCTTCATCCTGGTACATGACATACATGCTGTCTGTGAAGAGTCAAAAAATCATAGTTATGCAAAGGTTTGGAAAAATGAGTTTTGGTTCCTAAAGATGTATATAGAAAGGAAAAAGCTGTTTGTTGCTGGAGGATTTACAAAATTTAGAATTTGGTTTCAGTCTAGATGACACCAAGGAATGACCCAGCTGTTCTGATTCACAGACAGTCTGTATGAGTCTTCAACACACAGCAGACCTGTACGTGTTCCTGGAAATAAATCATGCCCCAGAACTGTTTGAATTCATCTTTGTCAGAGGCTGCCAAGACAGCAAGTTACAGAACAATAAGGACAGGCACACAGTATGCTAAAGACAGAGAACTCAAGTGCTTAAATGCCATCCCTCACTCTTGTGAAGAAGGGATTGTGCTGACCCAGAAAATCTGAGGCCACACACCAACATGAGTGGTGTTAAACAATACATGTTGTTCTTCAGGGTCCTATTGATCGTGGGAATAGAACCAGTTACTGGAAATTTAGATCATTTTGTGAAATACCAAGTGAGGCAAGCAAAACAAAAAAGATACAGATGTTTGCTATAGGCTCAGATCCCTTCATGGAATCCCATGACAAGCAGTGTGTTGATGCAGCACTGACTGACATGCTTCAGCTTACCATGAATTTAAAGAATAACAGAATTGGGTAGGCAACACATCTGACATAAAATGGAAATGCCAGAGGGCTGGGATGCCAAAAGCATTCTGGATTCTGCTTTCTAGTGAGAAAAATCTTACAATTTTATCCTGAAAATCTGTGAATGAGCATGCAAAGGAGCAAATCAAGGATTGTCGGTCCATTCCTTTGTTCTCAGAACAAATATTCTTAGTTCTCCAGGACATATTAGAAAGAAAATTATTAATAGCCACCACAATTACCTTCTTCAGAACATTTTGCCAACCCTATGTCATAGTGCTTAATGAGGATAGGTAAAAGAAAGAATATTTGGCAGAAGCTGGCTGAAAGGAAGAAAAGACCATACAGGCTGCCTGTAAGTGCACTAATGATAAGCGAAAACAGATAACTCAGCTTCCACAGAACCTTGAGCAGCAAAACATTTTCTATATTCTTCAAAACACAAGGGAAGGCTTTAAATGTTTTGGACAGACTTGATCAATAAATCCAGTCTAAAAAGAATCTGACATCCAGCAGTCACATACCCTGTCAGGTATGCCAAGAGCAAAATGGAAACCATTGATTTGTTTGTCACTGAGCTTCCCTAGGTAGCAAATTTTTCCGAGTCTTAGATGTGCACAGATGACATTATATAGGGACCAAATAACTGAAGAATGAATTTCAACTAGGCACAATTTCTGTGAGCAGGAAATGTCAGAGAATTCTCCATGTACCACATGGGATATGATGTTATGTGCCTTTTTTTTTTCCCTCTAAGGACCATCCTTCAGAATTAAGAGGAAGAAGATACTGTAAATCACTTATGGTGAGATATGGGACTTTCTGAAGTGAAGCAAATATTTTCACTGATTTTAAGAAGAGTTACGTTCGCCTTTAATAGAGATTTTAATTACTGACAAAGACTGTTCTGTCTTACCAGAACAACTAAAGATATACCTTTGCATGAGCAACCCCAAGTGAACATGCTGAGTATTTGAAGCAATTTTTCTGACAGGAGGAGAGAGCTCTTACAGTGCTAGTGCTTCAATAGAAAGGACTCAGTGGGATATGAAATACTCAGCATTTTTGATAAAGCTCAGTGCATTATTATTAGAGGAGTTAGTTCATTTAGATCTCAAATTCTGTGTTAGCAGTGCTTTAGGTAGTTTTACATCTACTAATGTTGTTTTGGTTTTCTCTGCCAGACCACTGTCAAATCTAAGTGCTTCATAAAGCAGTTACCTATCAGCAGCAGTTCGTGTCTGATAATCTGAAAACAGTTTTTCCAGCATGTGGCGTTAGATTTATTTATATGACTTTGGCCAGTCATAACCATACAATGTATTTATCCTTGCAGAAAACTTTCACAAGTGCACCTAAGATATCACTATTTCCTTTACTTTGGTTATCCACACATTTTGCATCACATAATCTGCCTTGAATCCAATCTCTGCAAAGAAACCCAGCAGCAGAGATAATACTTAGTGATAGAGTAATTACTTCACAAGGATTTTGGGAGGTAAGAAGGATTTTTAAAAGCAGAAAAAAAAGGGAAGAGTTTTTTAGAGGGTTCCTGTGGCATAAATATGGCGACTGATGAAGGAAAGGGGTGTGATATTGGCTGACAATTGGACAATGTGAAGTGTTCTCTCCTTCACTATGATGATGACAATTGTTGATGCAATACTTGTGCTTATTGGTCTCTAATTTTTCTCAGGAGCTCTTTTTTTTAGCTTTAAACTAGTTAAGAACTACGTAGGAATAAAGTGTATTTTCCTTTGGATCGGAATGCTATGACAGTTCACGGAAAGCAAATGCAAAAGAGAGAGGAGCTGTGAAATTTCCATCTCAAAAATAATTGGCTTTCGGGAGAAGAATCTTTGTGAGCAACAAATGGTGAAGATGTTGTAAGTAATAACAGGAAAGTCAATAGTGTTGTGAATAGGAGCAGAGTCTGGAAAAACATGCTTAAGGAGCTAAGGTTGTAACTGTAATAAGATGCTGATGGACAAGGTCAGTGTAATCCTATGTGGAATATGGTAGGGAAAGTTTCTTGCATATTTTACTTCTGTTTTTCCTCTTATTAACTTCAGAAACACAATCCCAAATGACAACCATACTTTAAAATAAAATTTCATTTACTGTCTTAAAAATAAATTCGGAAAAACATTTTTGAACTGAAATGTTAATTTTAATGCAACATGAAACCGACAGTGTGGATACTGGATTTCCCTCTTGCTTTGTTATATCCAGCCACATCTTAAAGATTCTTCTTTAGTGTTTTCTTGTCTGAATTTTAATAGTGTTTAATTATAAATCTCAGTGAGTGTATTTTATGGAATAATGTCAATTATGTTGATTTTTACAACCAACAGGAAAAACTAGTGTGTCTGTTAAACTGAACTTCTGTATAAAACATCCTGAGATCTGAAAACATAAATATTTTTATCACTTTCATTCTCGCTGTCAAGCTAGAATACTAACTTTGGTGCAGGATGAAATATTTCAAAACACACAAATTTTGATTCCTGTATTAACTGTTTCAATCATTAATTACATTTCACAGGAATATTCCTTATGGCCCTAATTTCATGCTTAATGCCATTTTCACATATTTGACTCTCCTTTGTTCTTGGTTTGTAAGATTCTTCCTACCACAAACCCATTCCCTAAATTGACTTTTAAGGACCATGATCAAGTCCCCTCTAATGCTCCTGCTGTTATGAACAATATGCTTGACATATAATTATCCAAAAGCAAGTTCCCAGAGATCCAAATTAATCTTTCAAATTCTTTCTATACCTTCATGATTTTGTTGAGATTATTAAAATGCGAACAGAAAGCTGTGACATGAAGTGTTTGTACATCCTGTGTGGACAAGATTTTGAGTCTTGTTTGAATGTTAGCACTACAGAAACACTCATGCTAAACATGCACATAATGTGATTATGAAGACCAGACTCCCAGTTTCCAGTGGTTTCTACTACATGCCTTTAAATTTAACCATTAATTTAACACTTGTTTGTGTCTGTGATCATGAAAATTCACAATTCATATGTAAGTTTACAATGGAGTTCTTATTTTCCACTTTGGTTTTCGTTCAGCTACATTTAAATGTCTGGTGTATGGTTATTACTGTTGAAAGGTCCAAAAATTTAACTCCTTTTTAAAGTCAAGTATGTTTTAATAATGGCATTGAAAAGGACAAAACTGGGCAACTAACACTATTCTTCCTCATTGTGTGGGATTCTGAAATAACTATAATAATGGCATGTATTTTAAAATGCTTGCAAGAAAAGGTATGCCAGCAAGAAGAGTAATTAGAAAGATGTGGGGTAGAAGTCATGTCAAGATGAGTGGACCATACAAATTTGAAAGAAAAAAATATGTTTTATAGTAAAAAGGAGTCTGGCAAAGCACTATAGGAACTTATTAAGAGAAAATTGCTAGAGGGGCCTAAATAATGAGGAGAAGTAAAATCCAATACTAGTAGAGTGCATGGTCTTGTTACACTTTGTCTTTTAGATTCTTTGGAATGCAATGATTATCTTTCTGGAAATGGATCAATCACCCCCAAGGCAGCCTATTGTACATGAAGAAAACCATTCAGTGAGCAAGCAGCTGCAGTAGCAATATATACTCCCCTTTTCTATGCTAATAATTTTAATTGGACTATATATTTTCCTCAATATTGCATTTTTCCTCTGACTTTCCATTGCATTTGCATTTAATTCATTATTTCTCAAGCATCATTAGTAGGGAAAGAATTTTTTGAAAGATGTCATTAGGCATAACTTCAGAGATAAAATGACCATTTTGTTTTCATAAGGTTTGTTAAGTAGGTCAGCTCTGCAAACCAGCAAGCTTGGCAAAGCAAACTTTGCAATGGCAAGGCTATGGCTTCATTAGTGCCTGAAATATCAGGATCCCATCTGCACAGATAGGAATGCAGAACTGGAGCTGATGAACTGGGAGTGCTCCATGTTGCTTGCTGGTATCTTTGATGTTTCATCAAGGAACCCATGAACAGTGAGGTCAGCAGTGGATACTGTAATGCAGAAGCCCTAACAATTACTTAGTCAAGGTCACCTTAACGCAATCAATTACACCTCTTAGCTAATAAAGACTGAATAATTTCAACACATTTTCTGTGGGAGTTCGGGAAACTTTGCACTCTTCAGTTTGCAAATTATCAGATCTAGCTAGCATCTGGGCTTCTAGCTTGTAACGTGTTGCAGTTTCACAGCTAATCTTTCAGTTTAATAAACTATGGCAAATTCCTTTTTTGTTTCATCACATTTGAGTTTTCACTAGGAAATGATGGTGTATTTGGTTTAACTGAAGATAATATTATGATGTGCCTGTGATGGGAACAGTAATGGTATAAAAATGGTCCTTTTTGTTTAATGGTTTTGTGTTTGTGGGTCTCTGCTGTATCAGGTTAAGCCAAAACACTTTTATTGGAAGTCACAGTATTGATTGTTTTCTTGCTCAGTCTATTTTATATCTTTATACTGTAAAGATAAAGAAAGAAAAACTGGATCTAAATTTTAAGCAGATTATACATTTCTTCAGATCTTTGAAATTCAAATGGAGCCTTCTAATTCAATTAATTGCATCGATTAAAACACTTAGAAGGATAACAAATCATTAGCTACATGTACCAGACTATCCAAAACATTTCTAAGTAATGTAGATCAGCACGTCTTTAGTCATAATGTTGAGAAAAATACCAAAGCTGATGTACCGAAAACAATTCTTACAAAAAATTCTTGCATAATAAATCACATCTAGTCTACAATGAAATCATTAACCACTGTTCTGTTCCTCTGCTCTGAAGTGTAAATCACCCGTAATGTTGACTTATTTTAAGTCAGTTTGCACATAAAGTGAAAAAAAGATTTAGTGGAAGTCTAATGAGAATGAAAATAAACTCCTATCTATATCCTAATTCATTTGATAGAATGCATATATGTTGCAAGACTACATAAAAAATCCCTAAGAAGATTGATCTATCTCACAATGACTTCTTATGATCTGCTTCTTATTTTATGCACATACTAAAATACAAGCTTTGCAAAACTCCTTGTGTTAAGATTCCATTGAAAGCATAATTTCTTTAGTAAAATAAAACATAGCTTTCATTTAGCCTGACAGTGTTGGCTCAGGAATATGGAATATTAGTTTCAGTAAGAATGCATTGGTTTCACTGTAAAATAAGGTTTCTTTGGTATCAGGCCTGGAGAAATGTATTGGTTTCAGCTAAAATGTATTGCAATGCTTTCACTAAAACATACAGACATTATAAAACTGCATATTGGTTTCAGTAAAAAATGTATTCTTTCCAATGGATTCATGAGGCTTTCAGCAAGAATGTATTGATTTCATTAAAATGTGCAGCTTGAGATAAACAAAAATTCAGTTAAAATTCATTGGTTTCTGTTAAAGCTCATTGACTGAAGTGAGCAACATTCTACACTGGTTTTGGACAGCCTTAGGGTTTTTTAAACAGTGAGTGGAGAAAGACATATAAATAATTGTAAAGGTAATTGTAAACAAACTCTATTCTCTAACATCTAAAGATGTAGACATGCTAAATAAATTAGATTTTTATATTTTCATCCCATTTGCATCTGCTACTCAGCACAGGCATAGATATTAATACAGAAAAAGCATGACACCCTTAATTCTGATGAATAGTTTTTTAATCAGGTGTGGGTGTGAGCTGTAAGATTTATTTAATCTGTTTAGTAATAATTTGTTTTCCTGTGACCAGTTTTTGACTAGTTTGCATTAAATCAAGTTTTCTGCTTTATTGGCAACAGATTCTTTTTGCCTTTTCAGCAATGCCAGGCATTCAATGACAAAGATGTTTATAAATATCATGAACCTCTCCTATTGCCAGTCAACTAAATTAGGGACAATAAATTTTGTTCCTGTGACACCTTTTTCTTCTGAGAAAGTTCTTATATTTTAATGTTTTAGATAACTTTACATTTTACTTTTATACAGAAGTGATACCACTGACTTAGAGAGAAACATGCCTGAATATAACTGAACAATCCTTGCTACATGGAGTTCATTGTTGTCCCACTTTGGAGCATTATCCTCTCCCTACACTGACGTAGAATTCCCATGCAAAATGTGTTTAAGTACATCTAAAGTGTAATAAAATTTCAATTACTTAAATTTACTTCTGTAATTAAACAGAAGAAAGCAGGAATGATCATATTGGACTGAAAAACTAGTCTATCTTCCTTTAGTCCCATGTCCTACAGTTGCAAACATGAAAAATGCCTAGACATTGCGACAAGAATCTCCAATAAATCATACACTTAAAAAAATTGTAAAAAAATAAAATTAAAAGTTACTTATTTTTATTTATATTTATTTTATTTTTGGTGTAGTTTCCTTGTAACTCTGCACAACTGCTGCTGCAAAAAATGCATTCATAGCACCCATGGCAAGGTGCTCCACAGATGATCCCCCCCCCACACAGAGAACTTTCTTATTTTTGGATGTTGGTTTGAATGTGCAGCTTGTTTCTTGTTGCTTCTAGTTTTTCCTTGAATCATAGAATCATAGAAAGGTTTGTGTGGGAAGGAACCTTAAAGATCATCTATTTCAATCCCTCTGCTAGGTGTGGACAGGGACACTCTCCGCTAGTTATGTCCTGATCTGGAAAACATAATGAGTTATCTTTTTTTCCCTGCCACTCACAGTTTTGCAGATTCCTGCCACATATGGCTTCAGCTGTCCTTTTTCTGATAAGAAACCTATTTTATTAGGCCTCTCCTTGTATGAAAGTCGTTTCATAGCTCTGGTTTTACTTGTTGCCCTGTTTTCTGTTCATTCTGCTAGATCATTATTAGTGACGTGAGGACAAGAACTGCACACTGCGCTCAGAAAGCTTTGGCACCATAGGTTTGTCTAGTATCATAGCAAATTGTCTTTCATATATTTCTGTTGTAAGCCTGGTCTTATGCATCTTGAAAATGGGGCAACCTTACTCTCAGTTTTCCAAATGTGTTTTATTTTCAAATGGTTTCTCTCCCACTGTTTTGTAATAATGTAATACTACTGTAAACATTCAGATTTTAGATATTTCTTTTCATCTCTCTTGGCAGATGTAGAAAAACAAGATATCAAGCTGTGGTAGAGGAGTTAAGATTGCCAATCTGAAAGGTAATAGTTCTGTTAAAATCTGCAGCACCAAGAGGGTGGACCTGATTGCTTCACAAATCAATGCACTTTATCGGCACTTTTATACCTTGTTCTGATGTCGAGGGTCAGCAAGTCACTCTGTAAGAAAGAGGGGGTTTGCAGTCTTCTCAAAAGAATGAGTCAATAGTTGCTCCTCTTAATTCCCAGGGCCCTGGCTTGGTACAAAACTTTGGAAGAGCAATATATAACTTATGAGAGGAAAGAACTACACAGGTAGGTGATGTCAGAAGACATTTCTCATGTACTGAATTACATAGCACCCATGAAGAAAAACTGAATTGACTAAATTGACTCAATATGAACATTGTTATTAGCAGAGCAAATGTGGTGCCTGGAAAGAGCAGTGCTGGGGTGCAATTTAAAGCTCAGTTTCTGACTGCCACTGGATCTGCTGCTTGCTGTGCCATCAGCTATGCTGGGGTCATCCCAGTGGTAAGCCATTCCCATTGCAAGTTTCACAGAAGCTGAATTGGTGTCAGCATTGACCTGCACAAATCTATGCTCCAGTGTCCTCCTATATGTGGACAAAATGTATTTATTATATTATTTATATTATTTATATTTAGATGTATACTATAGTACAATCATATTTGTATATTTATATTTATACTATATTGTTTATATCTAATATCTTGTAATCTAAAATTTTCTGGTTAAACAACAGGCATTTTAGCTTAATACCAAAGCATGTATCTCCCTTTGTTCATGAAATTTAAAGCTTTCACAAGAACCTGGATTTTTTCCCAATAGATAATGACACAGCAGTGCTTACAGACTGGTTAGCTGAGCTGGAATCAAAGGACTAAGGTACAGAAATACAGCCAAGATATTTTCCCCATAGAAAATATCATCATAGAAGTTACATTTGCTAGATTCCCAAATCTTTCTTAAAGTAATAGTCAGTCCACCTTGCTGATTAACCCAGAATGAAATTTTCCTAGGCCATTGGATTCACTGAATGTCTGACTTCATTTATGATAGTGTTGAAGGTAATCACTTTCAAGTATAATTCTACTGTGAATGAGAATATTCTTAGATCACAACTTTGCTATTTTGCTAAGAACTTTGCCTCTGATTGTTTCTATTTTTCTGATGTAAACTTAATAGCAACTGTAAAACAAGTTCTCTAAAATTACTGGAAGCAGAGCCATCCAGAATAAGTTCAGATAAAGCGAGTTGTAACCAAATTCACTATTGCTTTGAAACCCTGTTCATGTGCTGTTTATTTAGAAAGTTCATAGCTTTTTGGAACGTTATAGCTTTTGTAGGATCTGACAAGTATGCAACATTGAAGAACAGTTTGGAAATAGAAAATACAATTTAACAACCAAAGTGATGTATCTTACTAATTATTTTATGAAAGTCCTTCAGCAAGTTGACATTCTTTCTGGACAAGTGGAAAAATAGGAACTACTCGATATGTCAAGTTCATTCAAACCTACTATTGTTTTTAAACACAAACTACTTTGGCAGTTTCTAATTAGGTGTGCAGTCTCCTAGAAGGAAAAATTCCCCAGATCTAAACAGCTGGGCATCTCAGTGGGATGTAGGGTTTTTTTAACCAGGACACATAAATATGCTTAACCAAATTGGGGGTGAAATATGTTTTTTTCCACAGCTCATTCTGGAAAACACACTTAATGAATCAGAGTTCATCTTGTCAAATCCTGTGCCCTGAGACATGAAGACAATTGCATTGTGTGATTCAAATCACAGTTATCAATAGAACAGCCATGAAGGCAAATTTCCCTTTTACAAGTTATGCAAAGCTATAAAGAGGAAGGTCTTTCTGTTCCATGGTCCAGGACCACCCACATCACTGGCTGAAGAAGAAGGTTTCTTCTTGTGTCAAAATATGGCAGTGGGTCAGCTGTACAACACATTTGCCTCAATCTTACTCCCCCTCCATGTGAAACTTTTGTGTGACTGTGGCTGTGTGTACAGGCACTGCAGTAGAATCTTATAGAACAAGAGTGGTGCTTGTTAATTTTTATTAAAGCAAAATAAGGGCACACAGATGTAAAAAAGCTTTATTACTAATTGGTAAAATATTCCCCAGAGGAGAAACTTGTCTATGAGGAACCCCCTGCAGCATAGAATGAAAAAAAACCAAACTGAAACTTTACAGGCACATTAGGCATCTTTCACCTGCAGGAAACATGAAGTCCACTTGCTGGGGACCGGGAGAAAAATTAGGCAAGAACAACATTGTGCAACACAGTCAGTGATGGGTGGGAAAAATGGCTTTGAGCCAGAAGAGTCTTTCATTTTAATGGCAGATAACTGAGATAAAAAAGTATGATAGAAAAGAGAATAATGATATTATTGATAATAATTATAATGATGATGATAATGGTAATAATGCTTAGAAGCCCTTAAAATTAAAACCAAACCACCTTCTGTAAAGTGCAGAGCTGCAGTGAAGAGAGAATTTATTTCCTCATAGAATGACTACAGATTCTTTTTATTTGCTGTAATGAACTCTACTTATATTTTTCCCTGGCTCCATTTAAACTCTTCCCCGTCTGGAGTCTTTGGACAGGTTTTATCTGAAGAAATAAAACAGAATAACCTTTTTCCTGCTGAGGAGATTCCTATACTGCAGTGACATCATTAACCATAAAGCACTCTTACACATTTCACACCTGGATGTGTTAAATAGAGGATGAATTAAATCATGTTTCCAAATCAATTTCTCCTGATATTTACATTTCACTGCTGCAGTAATAGGAAGACTGAATCCATTTAAAGTCTCTCTTATCCACTGAGTGAATGACATATATTTGCCTTAGAAAAAAATAGTCTGGATTACTGCACTCCTTAAAAGAGCTCTCCCACAAGCCCCTAGACAGCGTTTCAAACTCTAGAAATTAATCTGAAAGAACAATTACTTGGATAAACTGTGGTCTCTGTAGTATTCAGGTGAAAAGTGCATAAACAGGCCAATACCTCATAGTATTGTAAAGAAAAGCTTCCCTTTTTTTCTCCCCCACTGAAAAAAGATGTACTGTTTTATATTTAAAACTTTCCATTGGAGTTTCTCATTAAAATCATATTATATATAGTATTTTTTCATTCAAAACACTACAGACACTCTCATATAAAGAGCAGCATGTTTTAGCAAAGCTTTTTCTTGCAGTATCCTCCTGAACAAAATGTCCAGCATGAAACTAGACATGTACACAATGTGGTGGTGGCTCAACTCCCATGTCCCTGAGTTAAATTAACTCCTGACTGGTGTCCAGCCACTCGTGGTGCTCATTCACGAGGGCTCAGTTTGAGAGCTGGTTCTCTTCCATGGTATTATCAGTGACTGGGCAGAGGAGTTGAGTGCACACTAAACATATTTTCTGGTGATACTAAGTTAGGAAGACTTGTTTAGCCCTAGAGGCTAGAGAGGCTTTACAGATAGATCTTGACAGATTAGAGAGGTTTTACAGCTAGATCTTGCTAGATTAGAGCACCGGGCAATCACCAACCATGTGATTTAACAAGGACAAATGCTTGATTCTGTATCTGAAGCAGTGTAATGTTGTGGGTGTACATTCAGACTGGGGGACATGAGAGTGCAATGCAGCCCTGCTGACAGGGATCTGGGGGTTTTGGTCAATTGTAAGTTTAATATGTTTCAGCAATTTGACCTGGCAGCTAAAAGAGCCAACCCTTGTGTAGGGTGCTGTAAGCATTTTGATCACAGATCAAAAGAAGTCATTGTCTACTGTGCTCATTGTTGGTGCAGCCTCACCTGTGTGCTGTTTAGGCTTCCACAATATAAGAAAGATACAGAAAAATTAGAATATGTCCAAAAGAAAGCTTGAAAAATATTGAAGGAACTAGAGGACAGGACTTAAGTAGGAATGGCTGAGGATACTTGGTTTGTTCAGCTTAGGAAAGAGGAAACTGAGAGGGGATCTTATTCCTGTCTCCAGTTTCTACAGAGCAGAGGGAGATGCTGGTGGTGCTGGTGGATGAAAGATTGGCTGTGAGTTGGCAATGTGCCCTTGCAGACCAGAAAGCCAACAGCATCCTGGGCTGTCCATCTCTACTCTTTCATGAGACCCCACCTGGAGTGCTGCATCCTGCTCTGGGCCTCCAACATAAGAAGGACCTGGAATCAGTGGTGAGTCCAGAGGAGGGCCTCAAAGATGATCAGAGGACTGCAGCACCCCTTCTGTAACTAAGAGAGTTGAGGTTGTTCAGCCTGCAGAAGAAAAAGCTCCAGTGTGACCTTATTGTGGCCTTTCAATACTTAAAGGGAACTTAGGAGGAAGATTTGGTCAGACATTTCTGTAAGGCCTGTCACAATAGTGCAAATGGTAATAGTTTTAAAGTAAAACAGGGTAGATTTAGACTACATGTAAGGAAGGAAATTTTTTTGTAATGAGAGTGTTGAAACACTGGAACATGTTGCCCAGAGTGGTGGAAGATGCCCCATCCCTGGAAACCTTCAAGGTCAGGTTGGGCTAGGCTCTAAACAGCCTGATCTCACTAAAGATGACCCTGCTCATTGCAGGGGGATTGGACCAGATGACCTTTAATGGCCCCTTCCAACCCAAAGCTTTTAATGATCCTATGATTTTATATGATGTCTGCCAATATCAGGGAATGGATTAGAGTTATGTCAGGGGTTCAGAGTAGATGTTAGGAAAAAGTTCTTTACTGAGAGGGTGTTTAAGCTCTGGAAAAAGTGGTCCTAAACCTCAAGCTTGCGGGTGTTCAGCAAGTGTTTGGAAAATGCTTTTAGGCATATAATTTAATCTCTAAGCTGCCCTTTGTGGAGTCAGGAGCTGAACTTGATGATCCTTGTGGATACCTTACAGCTCAGAATATCCCATGGCTATATAATTCTAATTTATCGGGAAATCAAGAATTCACTGCATATGGATCTTCTTTCTTCAAACATTAACAAATATAATTCCAATTTACAAAATCTCTGAAATCATTTGCAGCCTCGTTTATCTTTCTGCAGACACTCATTTGTCTTTGGATGTTTTGCAGAGACCTCACAGTTGTGAGATGCTGCTTAATGTCTTAAAAGGATTGATTTTCTGAAATATTGAATATCTGCTCTTAGAATATCTACCTTATCATAGGAAAACTGTCATGCTGGGTAGGCAAAATATTCATTCTTCTTTATAATGTCAAAGAGCAACCTTTTTCCGTTGTACTGGAAAGCATGATTATTTGAGAAAAAAGAAAATAAAAAAAAAAAAGTATAGAATGAAATATTATTTCTCTCATGGTTTTAAAAAATAAAAGGTACTCCATTTCATATGTATTTAATTTTGTAAGGTGGAAACTTAACTTAAAAATTATATGTAGTCATGGTACAACTATAACAGTCTTTTTCTGCCTAAAATATGTTACTAGCGTTTTTCTGATCAGACCTAAACAGATCTTTCATTTTACACCAAATAATGTCTGGTAGACTTAATGAAATGAATTCTGCATGGGTGTTAAAAGGGCAGGGCAAGGGCATTTATTTTTCTGGATGTTATATGGCTGCATAAATCGAGCCTTTGCTCAACTGCTACTTTTATAGTTAGAGTGGACATAAAGAAGGGGAACAAAGGCCCTTAAAAGCACAGTTGTGCTCTTTGCACTGTGTGCTGGCCACTGACCTGTGTTGACTCCTGGTGTATATTATGCAGCTCTAGAGCCATCCTGCTTTATGCTTTGGTCTCATGGTCTCCCTGATGGGCTTGGGAAACAGAGAATCACCTGCTTAACACGCTCTGCACCTTGCAATATCTGTTCTAATCTATGTACCTCTGTAGACCTCAGCCATGGGGAAATCTTCACCAGCAGTCACTCAGACTGACAGGTTGGGGTCCCTGCTCAATAATGCCAATAGCATTAGGTAATTCTGAACTAAGGTATTATGGAAGAATGTGTCTAGCATTTTTAAAATAGGGATTATTTTTCAAACAGGAAATAAAAGCACAACAATAAAGAGGAAAAATCCTTGGATTAAAACCTTGGATTGGACACTGCTGCTGACTTTACACCAACATGCTGACTTTACACTAACATACAAAGTGTATTAAAATATTAATGTGGGATTAGGTGATACAAATAATAGGTCATGTTGAAAAAAGATCAGAGAGATTCCAGGACATGTCTATTGAATTGTTTGACTTAATAGCTTTGGTTGTAATTTAAAAGCCTTAGTTGTGAGGTACAGACATACATGGAAGATTTATTTTTGTGTTTTTATCTTAGACACAATAGTGATTCCTGCTGAAATCCTTGTAATACATATGAGTACTTTTAAAGATTTCTCAATATATTTCTTATGATAAAAAAAGAAAATATCCATGTGTTTTAAATGAAACAATATATTTTAATTTTAAGCGTAGTCTTTTCTGAGTATATAATTATGCTGATGTCAATCTTTTTCCCTTTCAAAAAATTTGATGATTCTTACTAATTCCACATGCCTTTCACTAATAAAAAATATCAATGCCTCAGAAATCCAAGGGAATGATTTCTTTATTCTGCTAAGTAACAATGTCAAGATGTTAACAGCTGGATAGGTAAAAGAAAGATCATCAACAAATATTCTTCTTTTATAAGTTGCACTAAAGTATTTTGTGTAGGTGAATTTCTACTTCATTAAAAAAATATTTATTTCTAATAACTGCCCTAAACCTGTTCAATTATCCACACCTTTCAAAAATCAGTCCAATGGCTGTTTCTTTTCTCAAATTGTCCCTCTTTTCCAGTTCAGCAAGAGAAACCAAACACTGCACTAAATATTTTTCCCTGTCACTCAGAGGAGGAACATGTGGAGAGGAAAAGCTGAGGTACTGAAATACAGTGGCAATCAGTTTTATGTTCCTGCCTCAGCAACCTGGCATGCAGTGTTGTTCACTGACTTGGTGCTGCAAGTTTGATTTTCCTTTGCCTGCCCACGGTATCACCAGCTGGAGCTAGCACAGCCAGCTGCTACGTGCAGCTCTGCCTTTGAATGCATGGTGCACTAAGAAAATGAAGCAACACTCTAAACTTTTTGGTCTATATAACACAGAATGTGTAACCCCAGCCATGTTGATGCACTCACTGATTACGACATTTAAATTTTGCTGCCCCTCATCAGTCTCTGAATGGCCTATTTCCATGGCCATTCAAAAGGTTGAGAGCTGGGATGGATTCAGCCATTTAAAATACTTACTAGGATCTAGGAACTCTATGAAAACTGCCATAGTTCCCAACTGCTTCCAACTATCACAGCATGCTATGCAAACATTTATTGTATTTCCATGTTAACTAGGTTTAACTAGTTGTCTACAAACTATTAACAGCCTTGCAATTCTGTTTGAACTTTGGGAGTCTTTAACTCCCAAAACAATATCTCTGTGTTTAAAACCACATTAAGGAATAAACTGTGTGGATTTGGCAAATCTAGAATTAAACTTGCACGGATGAGTTTATTTTTGCCTGTTAACATAGACATATGAAATATTCACAGCTTTGTACGCTCCTTGTTGTGTAAGATTTCATTTCATCACAGAATGAATGGGTGAGGTAATAAGCTGGTAAAATTGCAAGTTATTTACCTAATTGCATTCAATGCATGGGCTATTCTTTTCAGCATGTCCCAAGGGCTTGATAGCTTCTTTACCCTTATAACTGCTTTTTATCATTCTGCCACTGTCCAATTTTATAAGTCTATGTTTTTCTTTGTTTCTGCTTTTCTGAAGTTCCTTGTCCATTATCCTTATAACAGCCTCATGATCTTAATCCAGTGCCTTTCACTAAGGTTATTTAGAGAACAAGATAGTGAGCCATCTTTGTGAATTTTTGTTAATCCTGGAAGCTGTAGAGATTCACAGATCAGAATTTCTCTGATCAGCTCTCCTTGTCTTCAGACAGAAACACTAAAGGGAAAACTTAGTCCAGTTAACCTCCCAGAGACATAACACTTACCTAGTAGACAAAATCTTATAAAAATGTAACACCCCATTTTAGGGTAAATTTGCAGATTATATTTTCATGAAAAATCATATCTCTGGGTAGATTCCATTGCAAGGCTTTCTGAGTCACCAGCTCAAATGCAGAGGTGCTGAAACTTCAGGCATCTTAATGTGAGCAAAACATATTTTGCTTGTGATTCATTTTGAGAAATAGCCAAGTATTTTAAGCCAAAAATCTGCTTTAATCTACTATCAAGATCAATTAAAAATGTGTCCTCAGGCAAACACATGGCATGGAAAATGTCTGCCTTGAGGAATTAAAATTTAGCAATTGTAAGTAATGAGAAAGAGAATTAGAAGTGGTCTATCTGAAGGCAGCTCTACAAATATTTCTACCTATGATCTTACACAATTCTTTCAGTGAGAAAAAGTCAGCATTAATCCAAAAGACCTGATTGCATTGTTGTCTGTGCTGAATTCAAGTCTCTCTCCTATATATGCATTTTACAAGTTCAGTTAGATCTGGGAACTCACACTAAACCCACTGCCCACTGTGAAGTTTGCCTTTGTAAGCCCCATGTAATGCCCTCCCCAAAAAAGAGTGCAATAAGAACTTTAACTGTCAAGCTTTTGTCTCACAGGTTCTTGGTTTCACCATTTTTGTGTAAAAATTGAGAAAAATACATAAAATTCTTGTCTAAATCTCACTTCTTCACATGCTAATGTTGGATAGCCAGTCATTGCCAATGATCAAAGTGTGCTATATCTGAGTTTTTGCCTTTGTCTTGTCTTGGCGGTCATTAACCTCTCCATGTGATGCATAAATGATGACATATTCCTCCTCCACTGACTGACACAACAAAGCAGCTTTTGTTGCTTTTAAAATCTGAAGCAAGATTTAAATGCCTCAGTAATCTGCAAATGCGAAGAAAGCAACTGTTGGAAAGGAATAGAGATGCATATTCTTTTTCAGATTAAAAATATTTTGCTTAGCTGCTGTCACCATCACCTTGAACTATGTAGTTTTTCAGTTTTGAGTGGTCTCCTCAAGCAGGTTCCATGAGATTTAATCTTTTCAGTGCTCAAAAGGAAATTGCTATGGAAATTGGCAGAAGCTTGAGAGTCCTTTGTGGTTTTGAGTGACAGAAACCACAGCCCCTCATCGAGCCATAGACAGCAAAATCTACTAGGACTTATAGGAGCGCGTATGGAGGGCCATGGAGATGATCAGAAGACTGGAGCACCTCTTCTATGAGGAAAGGCTGAGAGAACTGGGATTGTTCAACCTGGAGAAGAGAAAGATGTGGGGTAAACTTATTGCAGCCTTTCAGTACCTACAAGAGAGCTGCAGAGGGACTTTTAACAACAGGCTGTATTGATAGAACAAGGGAAAATGGCTTTAAATTGAAAGAGGGTAAATCTATATTAGATAGAAGGAAAAATTCTTTACTGTGAGGGTAGTGAGACACTGGAACAGATTGTCCAGAGAAGCCATGGAGGCCCCATTACTAAAAATGTTCAAATCCAGGTTAGATGGAGCTTTGAGTAACCTGGTCTAGTGAAAGATGCCCCTGCCCAGTGCAGGAGGCTTGGAATGTGATGACCTTTAAGGCTGCTTGTAAACAAACTATTCTATGATTCTGTAATTCTGTGATGCTACTATAAAATGCAACAGCTGCAGCAGCAGCTTTAGAGTTGAGAGAAAAAAGGGAGAAATTCAAGGGCATATTACTGTCTTCATATTATCAACATAACTTATTGTAAATATTCAGTGAAAGCTGTGGAGAAAGCACACAGCCTCTTTGGTTTTGTACATGTGATGTTATTTCCATGTCTTTCTTTAGCAAACCAGCCTCAGTTTCTGAGCATACAAAATATATTTCTCCAGATGATGAAACCTTTGGGCTTCTATTTGCTGGAGCCACTGGTGTACATCTATGCCAGTGAGCTAAACATTATCAAAGCACAGCTTTAATATAGGTCAACAACAATCCAGTTTTGACTTATGCCTGTTAACACCTTCCCTGGCAGTGCAAAATTTACTCTGGGGATAGCCAAACCCAGGTATCATTCCCAATTCTATGAGTAAGGTCAAACTATTCTAAGGGGGGCAAGAGAATTCAGCTTCCTGAAGAACTTCTGTTTTCCACCAAGGCCAGGGAACAGGGGCCACTTTGGCTTGCTGTCATAGACACTGCTGTGTAAGAATCTGAAGGCAGTGGGAAATTTTGTGTTAATTGGATTATGAAAAGAAACACCACAACATCAGTCAGAAGCTGTCAGAATTCTCCACGTGCGTAACAATTTAGTATTTGTTTCAAATCTCAGGCAATGCAAAACCTGAAACATGATGGTATTGCTTTAGGCTAACAGTGCTGCTGGCCCTGTGCCATGCCTCAGACAGAAACTGACGGTGGAAATGTGGGGAAGAGTGGAGGAACAGGGAAAGCAATGCGTGACCGAGGGACTGTCTGAGGCAGAACTGAGTGTTCAACCATGACAATCCTTCCACCGCAGATCCCCAGTCACCTGTGTGATTCTTTTAGCAAGGTCACCACCTGATGTTATACATAATGTCCTTCAAAAATAAAAAAACAAAAAAATCTTCTGAAACTTCTTCAAAGGAAAACCTGTCAAGAATTAATAATGGCCTCCTGTCATTATTTTCTTAGTAGACTTACTTCTAGACCCCTTTATAAGGCTCAGACCACAGGTATTCCCCCAGTAATTTCTATAACTCCTTTTCAAACCTTCAAAACTGGACATCTGCTTTAGTGCCACCTGAATTTTTATTGTGCTCTGGAAAACCTAGTTCATGCATAAACAACTTCATTCAAAGGTAAACAGGTTTGGAGCCATAGCATTTTCTTTCAATAACCCTAACACAAACTACAGATACTCAGGTCTCCTTTTTTTTCTCCTGGATTCAAGCCATTTTCTATTGTTTAGGCTATGTGATCTGTGGAGCAAATGAGAGGTGACTTCTTATCTACAAGAAAAAGCTGTCTGATAAATCAAAAAGATGAATAATTTATAGCACAGGAGCAGAGAAAACAGCATTTCACACTGTTTTTCATGCAAAATGTCACATGAATTCCAAATGGACCAAGGAATTTGTGTGCTTGAGACTAAATTCATTGGCAAAAATGAAAAGAGGAGGGAGGAGAAGTCTCAGTGTTGTTTTGATTGTAGTTTACTCAAGGAAAGAGGTTATGATCCAGCTGCTCTTTTTTCTGTATTGACTTAAATAGAGAAATAAATTAAAGCTACAAAAATCAATGCAAAGGAATACTTATGAAACACAGTCAGACAGCATTGGTACTGCAAATAAGGCAGGGCTTTCCTGTCTTGTTTTTTGTCCCCACACTCAATTTCAATTTGGTTAGCCAAAGACTATGAAGTTATTACTATGTTTTTTCATAATCAGACATTAAAAGGACCAGAAACTGGAGAAATAGACTTGAATATTATTGTCACTGCTGTGGCCCCATGTTGCCAATTGGTTTACATGTAACCTCACAGAAGATGGCTTAAACACTCTCAGAAAACGGCTAAGCAAGTTTAGTATGCAACGGGCAGACACACAGTATCTTTCTAACATAAAAGCAACAAAAAGCAGTAACAATAACATCCCCAGGAAAGAGAAGCCCTGCGTACTATTAATGCAATGGGAAGAATGCATACAAAACCAGAGGGAACTTCAGTGGCTCTACGGAGCACTGGACAGGCCATCACACCTCCCTCCCTTCCTCCCTCCCAGTAATAATCACCAGTTTGGGCTTGATGTTGCAGTAAGCCTCTGAATGCTGAGCATCTGAGCCAGTGTGACTTGGAGTTTCTCATGTCTCCTTTATTAATATACCCAAATACAGGGATTTTATGCATTTATATCGGATGTCCCACTCCTTGCCTCTATCTCTGTCTTCCTGTTCACAGAATGACAGAAAAATTTGGATTGAAAGGACCTCTAAACATCACCTAGCCCCTTTTTCTCTAGACCTAGTGATTTTTCACTAGGCCATGTTTCTCAAAGACCCATCCAGCCTGATCAGTGATGGGGGATCTGTAACTTCCATGGGCAATCTGTTCCACTGTCTCACCACCTGCACTGTAAAAAATTTGTTTCCTTATGTGCAGTCTAAATCTGATATCTTTCAGTTTAAGACCATCATCCCTTTTCCTGTCACTACATGCCTTGGTTAAGTCTTTCTCCAACTTCTTATGAGATCCTTTTATACAATAAAAGGCCCAAACAATGTTTTATGGCAACAGTTCTCCCAATTTGACTTCATATTAAATTCCTGAGATTATTTAAAGCCAAATGCTGTGCCTAATCTTGGCTGTGCCTAATCTTGAAGACTTCACATAGCTGAAATACACTAAGGATTTGGAATACTCACTGAGTCACTTTCACAGCTTTCAGCAGATGTAATTTTTTGTGTATGCTGTGGTAGATTTCTCTGCAAAGTGAACATGCTGCTTAATATTTGATCTCTGCTGCAAACTTTGAAATGATGGGAAAATATTGGCTAGAAAGCCGCAAGCATTTAGGAAAAACAAACTGTGGGAATTCTGTTCTTCCCAAGTACCCATATATACCTAATATCTAAATACAGAAAAATTTGGATTGAAAGGACCTCTAAACATCACCTAGCCCCTTTTTCTCTAGACCTAGTGATTTTTCACTAGGCCATGTTTCTCAAAGACCCATCCAGCCTGATCAGTGATGGGGGATCTGTAACTTCCATGGGCAATCTGTTCCACTGTCTCACCACCTGCACTGTAAAAAATTTGTTTCCTTATGCGCAGTCTAAATCTGATATCTTTCAGTTTAAGACCATCATCCCTTTTCCTGTCACTACATGCCTTGGTTAAGTCTTTCTCCAACTTCTTATGAGATCCTTTTATATAATAAAAGGCCCAAACAATATTTTATGGCAACAGTTCTCCCAATTTGACTTCATATTAAATTCCTGAGATTATTTAAAACCAAATGCTGTGCCTAATCTTGAAGACTTCACATAGCTGAAATACACTAAGGATTTGGAATACTCACTGAGTCACTTTCACAGCTTTCAGCAGATGTAATTTTTTGTGTATGCTGTGGTAGATTTCTCTGCAAAGTGAACATGCTGCTTAATATTTGATTTATCTCTGCTGCAAACTTTGAAATGATGGGAAAATATTGGCTAGAAAGCTGCAAGCATTTAGGAAAAACAAACTGTGGGAATTCTGTTCTTCCCAAGTACCCATATATACCTAATATCTAAATATTTTGACACATTACTGTGACTATTTCACAAGCATAATATACAGATAAACCAGTCATATATAATTAAATGAAAGCAAATAAAAAAGTTGTATGAATCAGCCTGGAGTTGTTACTTTGTCACAATATTTAAAATACTTCTTTAAGTTCAATTTGACAGTTTCTGAGAGAAATTAAAAGCATGTAGAAAAGCACATAAAAATGAAATGTTTTTTCTACTCTTCATCAGTAGAGAGCACTGTTAGACAGCAACAGTTCTCCAAACCCTCTCAAGCCACACAGGCATTGAATCACTGTCTGAAGCCAGTGGTACAGCACCCTGGGCAACTAAGTAAAATTCAAAATAAGAGAAAAAAGCAAGAGTAGACTTAGCGCCATATTTTAAAGAAGTATGAATGCATTTTTTTACAAGCTAATATTATAGCTGTGACATTAGTAATTGTGAACTCAGACAACTAAACATCTATTCGCATAAACTTCCAGGGAGGGAAAAGACAGAAAACTTTTCACAAAGAGGCACTTAGAACAAATCCAATGAACATGATGAAGCTTTACTTTAGTCCATATCAAGATGTTATCTGTAGATTAATAGGATGGGGTGAAATTAATTAAATCACAGTGGCAAAGGGAATTGAATGAAAGTATGAAATGAATGCTGCACAGTAGTCATTACTTGTGCAGGGTGGTGCACTATGCTGCTTAATTGATTCTCTGGGAGATGAGGGAAAGTCTGACCTTATTTATCCTACAGTTTTCATATGAAGAAGGGTAAGACTATTTTGGACTAGTGAGGTCAAAGAGTAAAGCCAATTCTTGTGGACATGAATACCCAAACCCATCATTAGGATCTGGCAATTGAACTACCATCAGTCACCTTCAAGAAACAATTTTATAGGTTATAAAATTTCCTATTGCATACACATATAAGTGCAAATTCATGTCAGACTTATACTAAACTATAGTTTAAACCAAAAGAAAATTATGAGGCACCAGATAATAGCTTCCCCTCTTCCTTAGTATATCACTAATAGCATGTTTGTGTATTCATATGGGATACATAGGCACAGGACATTGTTGTCTCTATTTAATGAGCTTTTTTATTGTAAAAAACAGAATTGATGTCACAAATCAGACTGAAACTTTTGGATGCCTCTTAGTTGTCATAAAATGTAGAACTGCTTTTGAGAGAGTGACAGCCACTCTCCAGAGTCCAGGTCAACTTGGATCTTGCCTAAGAGCACACTAAAAATACTGCATGCAAAAACTCACCCTATGAGAAGTAGTTTGTCAACAGTTAAATGTAATTAAGTACCCAATCAACATATCCAACCTTTCCTTCCCTCTGTTTTCTGTGTTCTTAAGCATTTTATGCAATATGATTAGACAGATGTGCAAACAAGAGTATCTCAAAATGTGACGAAAAAGATTAATCACTTGCTCCAACCCTTTGTTTAAATCAAGGGGAAAGCTTGCAGCATCTGGAGTGTTGTAGGGCACTTCCTCCAAAAAAACAGGACTTTCAGATACACAACAGAACACCCAAATTAAAAAGGAATTTAAGAATTTAGGAATTTTTTGTCTTGATGACTTATTTCCCAGCTGCTTAACTGCAAAGTGCACTTTTAAAGAGGACAGTAGAATCTACATAGTGGTCCAACTGGTATAGCACTGACTGCATTCTGATGTTAATTTTAAACGCTTTGAGGCTTTAGCACTTGAGGCTAAGTCTCAGTCCCAGGTCTGTCTTGCCAGGAGAGGAAGGATCCATCTGCATGCACGCATCCCTACCTAACATCTGCCTCACAGGGCTTACAGCACAGGACAGAACCTCACCACATTTGTGGTCTTGGCATTTGACCAGAACACTCAGAGCTTCTTTAGTTCAGCTAGGAGGGGATAGCTAATAATGGTGCTGTTTGTATGTGCTGGGCACCCGGATCCAGATTCCTGGCTTCCCAAGTCAGCAGTGCTGAAATGAAGATCCCAGCAGAGCTTGACCCCAGATTCCATTGAAAGGTCTCTGGTGCTATTCTGGCAAGAGCCATGAGTGAAGCAGTCAGAGACTGTAGATTAATATATGCAAAACTATGCTGCAGATAATGAGCTATCGTCATAAAATCCTCCACAGACATTTCAGAGAGATTTTTTCCAGGGTTTGTGCACAATATGCCACTTGTCTAATTCACGTAAGGAAACTTCTTGCATGCACATTTGAAAAGCCTTTTACACTTGCCTGAGCTATAGAAAAACAACAAAAAAGGACTTTCTTTTAAAGTGAAGACATGGTATTTTTACAGCATCTAAGAGGAAATGACCTTACCAGACCTTATCAGAGGGTATAGTTCCATCACCTGTGTAACACAATGGTGTTCTTGTGGAATTGGTTTGTATGAGAGCAAATTCCAAAGCTGAAAAGGCAATTGCTATCATCAAAAATCTTAGTAAACCTCTCACATAAATGTAGATAATTTGTTCCATTCCAATCACAAACATAAGGAGCAGATCGCTTCCTCAAGGACCTTCTCCAGCTGCATCTCTGAGGTTTGAATGCTGCCCTGCTCATCATCTACTGACCAGTGCAGGGTGCCTACCACAGTGGTGAATGATTAGTACCTTGCAGTCATTGTTTCACACAGGTCTGCAGAGGTGTATATCAGCAGCACAAGATTCAGTAACAGAGCATCATCATCCTGGGTTTTAAAATTTTCCATGCAGCTGATCCAGACTGCTTCCATGACCTTGTATTTCTCTCTCCCTCCTCTCTCTGCAGAGTGCCTGGTTCTTCACTGTCCCTGCCCGCAATCTTGCCACTGTCAGTGCCAGAGCCTTCCCAACTGCTGCTTCTGCCATCTGGAACAGCCTTCTTATATCTCACTGCTTCATTGCCCCTCTGTCTCTGCTCAAATCTCTATTCTTTCTTCCTCATCTATTACTACATAATTTTTCTCTTTTCCCCTGCCTTTAGTTGCTTTTTAACTCTGTAATGCCCCTTAGGCTCCAGCTTGCTTAAAGTATGCTAAAAGAAGAAACTGTTTACTCAGTTATGCTTGATATGTACTCTGAATCTAGGTGGGGTGGGGGAGGGAAAAAAAAAGGAAATAAATAGAGGTTAAGCTGTAAATAGGAAAAAACAAGAAAAATTCTGTGACCATAGTAGTACTCATTTTAAAAGGATTTCCATTTTTGGAGGGCTGGCTCATTATAGTGCAGGTGGGAGTAGGGAAGTCAAATCTTTCTGAAAGGCTGTGCTGTATTAAATCCAACTCACTCTCTTTTCTACTTGGTTTGAGTAATCTTTGATAGCACAGTGCTCTCACTCATCCCAGGCCAATGCTTGGAGAAGAGGGTTCTAAGCAGCTACCTGGCATTTATATACCTTGGCTGCTTTTCTTTGCTGGGATTCTGGAGCATGACCAGCATGATGGAGAACCAAAACTCCTGAGAACCTTGTTCCTTGCACTCCCAGTAGCACTTAAAGAATGCAGAGAGCATTCTGGAACAGTTCTGTTCCTGCATTAGGATTTAGATTATACAGAAAAAAAATATAAAGATATGATAGTTTGGTGGTGGTGTTTTTTCCTCACAAAGTCCATATCTGAATGTGTTAAATCCATGTATTGATTGTGTGGCTCGTTTTGTAGCTCATTTTATCAAAAGCACCTGACAAAGTGAGTTCCTATAATTATGTAGGTAAACTGTGGAATTCACTGCCTGAGGGCCATATTCACCACCTCAGAATTTTCCATGAAGAAAATTGGAAACTGCAAAACTGTATATTACTAATTCCACAAGATACAGATGTAGGATAGTATCAAACAGAAAAGTGCCTCATATGGTTCTCTGTTTATGATGGGACAGAAACACTTCAGAGTATGAGTTGCTGTCCCTGTCACTCCCTCGATAAAGTGACCCGCCTCAGTTATTCTCTGGCTGACAGACCTGTATATTCTCACAAATCTTTAGGGTGAAAATCCAGTGTATACTATGGTCTCACACAGTCAGGGAATATATCTCCCAGATCCCAGTCTGAAATCTAATTTTTACATCCAATATTCCTAATGAGAAAGTTCAGTTTTTAAAAACTTGTGTGTGAGTTCACATTCACCACAAATATGAGACATATTTCATTAGCATAGATATGTATAAAAGTTTTGCCAACTGCAGTGTTCCAGTCTGGGTTCTGTTGCAATAATTTTTTTTTCCGGTATCTTTTGAGCAATGTATCTGAATAAAATTCTCATTGTTGAAGAGCAGATGTCAACTTATGCCTACATTTTTTTTCTGATCAAATTTGCAAGATGTCTAGGCCACTATCACAGTTACAAACACAAATCCAGTATTAGCTCCTAATACTTGCTCCTTAAATGATTATATATCATTGGTAATTTGCACTAATCTTTAGAAAATGCATGCACATGCAGTTACACAAATTGCACAGAGGAGTTAAGCTTCTTTCCTTAAAATGTCACCATGTGTATCCTAAACCAGATATATTTTAGCTTTGGCACAATTTACTCTTAAAATATCCATGGATCAGGTAATCACAAAGAAGTGAAAAAAAGCAATAATATGGACAATAAAAATTAAAAGCTAAACTGCTATTCGCATAAATGAAAAATGTTTTTTTATTAATTGTCATTGTACCATTACTAACTACATTTCATCCTATGAAGAAAAATGGAATTGGTTTTTAGCAGAACATGGTTGACACTGCTAATGATGTTATAAAAGCAAAAAAAACCATGGTGTAAGAAAGGAATCTCTAATGCAAATGGGTTGTGTCTAAGCAGGAGGTGGATGAGCCATGGTGGCTCTCTCAGGGTTAACTTTTGAAGTATCCTGAGTGGGTGTGCAGGGCACAAGCAGAGAAGCAGCAGGGAGGCCATTTCTGCAATGCTGTGGGACACGTGGGAGGAAGCCAAGAAGGAAGCTGAAGGCTGCCCAAACAAGACATGCAGAGGACACAGATAGTGAGACTACAGACAAAGAAAAAATACCATTATTCACAGGTAGTTCTGAATAAATAAGACATAATATGTCCCAGGTGATTGGGTACTACACACTGACACAGGTCCCATTGAATCTGGTGGTGACATATCAAATGTGTCATACTTAGCTGTCACTAGGAATGGAGAATGTGTTTCTGGCTTTGCTTTTGCTACCTCAATCACGTGTATATGTTTCAATGGGCAGTTCCAGCTTCTCGAACCTACATGTACCTGTCCCCCTTCCATACATTTAAGATGTGAGACAAGTGGCTGAGAATCATTCCTCACAGTGCCACGTTCTCTGCCTCTCTGCAGTTGGGTGACATCTGCAAATATATGACACTCTTGCAAAAAACTTAGCAATGCACTAAAAAATAACAGATTGTTGAAAAAAATGAGCTTGTTTAATACTGCCTTGATCAAAGTCAATGCCTAGGAAATAAAAGGATTTTTCAGAGAATCAAGCCTCAGTCTTTTTAAGTGTCTGTGTTCAATCAAAAAAGCATGTAGCAATCTTTGCGGCTTTTTTTTCCCCCAAATGTTGGTGAGTGTTCAGTTGCAGCACTCTCTATATTTTTGCACTTGTTCCAAAAAGTTAACTTTTCAGCTGATCGCACCTCCCTTGTTGAAAGGGTCCCATAGTTAATTATTTTGTCTCTATCAGTAGGATAGCTCTAGAGTTTTCTAGACTTCAAGAGAGTAGTCAGCTTAAAAAAGATAACCAGACCTAGAGAGTCTGAATATTCATGAAAAGACATGAATATTCAGGAGACAATTTAATTTCAAGCTCAGTAATGGGACATGGACCACTATATACAGAGATATTTGCTAGAAAATGATCCTATTTCCTGTAAAAAAATAAAAATCATTGGGTATTTTTCAGACAGAAATATTTTAGTCATATTCATAGCCCAAGTTAGACTGGAAAAACCACAGCAGAAAATTCTATAGCTCATTTGCTTCATGCTTCCAGTACCAAGTTAATGTCATTTTCAAGTCACTAGTTGTACAAAACATTACCCAAGTACTTTGTCCTGAATTCTCAAATTAAAGGGTTTTGAGAGGGTTGTTTGTTTGTTTGTTTGTTTTTGTTTGGGGTTGGTTTTGGTTTTTTAAGTATTTCTATTCAGGAGTCTGTCTCATGAGTGTCGGCATATAGCTCCACAAATTAGCACAAAGGAGGTTTATCTGTACATTTTTCATTAAGTGTTACGTGATATATATACGTCTGCATGCTTTTATCCCACAATACACAAAGCAGTTAATCTCTTGCTGAATGTGGAGTGTTCTACTTTACAATTTAGTTTTCAGGAAGACCATGGAACAGCAGTTGTTTTCAGCTGATGATTCTGAGCAAATATACACCCACAATTTTTGCTAAAGGGCCACTCTGCAGCAGGCCCTGATTTCAGCGATTTTGAACGAATTTTGTGCTTGTCCCTTTAGTGGGTTAAACATTTCTGAAAATTTTGTCTTGCTCTATTTTAAAAGTTATTTGACCTGGCTTTTTCTTGCCTTAAAAAAAATGTTTTTCATCTATTAGTTAAATTTGAAGTTGCATTCCCTTTTTAATTTTATTAGCCTAAATGCCTAAACATTTCCCAGTTCACAGTTTTCTTACAATACAGTAAGTAACATATCCATTTTTCTTTGATATTTACAAAATTCTTCAGTCTAATTAGATAGCTCTAGAATCAATATGAAGAATGAAATGGATGCTAGCCAGAAGTCTGATTTTGTTTCATCACAGAGATGTAATTTACCAACATGAAATAGAGATTTAAAAAAAGAACAAAAGGCTTTTCACTACAAGCATTCTCTATCAATGAGAGTTATCTACATGAAGTTCAAACTCTACAGAAAAGCTGGCCTTACACAGTAAATGTGACCTTCAACACCATCCATCTGCTACTGTGTAAATTAGAAACTACTAACCAAAAGAGCCAGCTTTCCACTGATGAGATAATTTTGATATCTTCAGTTCTAAACATTTCTTCTGCACTCTTTGGTTCTAATTAATTGGTATCAAGGAAAAAAATCACAGGCATGATAGAGGCTTTTCTCCCATTTCTATTGCTGCACTATTACAGCTCTTTACGAAATGGGGGACTTGTAACACCTCTGTGAATGGTAATGAGCCAATAAAACTGCATAAAACAAGTGGCATGGACGCAGAAATGTAGGTGCTCAGCACACACAGAAGGTGCAAGACAAGACTTCCAGGAATCAAAAATTTTGAAATTTTGGATGCCTTTGTCTTCAAGAATCTCATGAAAAGTCTTGCGTTTCTTTGGGAAAGGTTTAACAGATGTGCATTACCTGTTATAGATACTTTATGGGAGTCAGTGAGAGCACAAATCAGTTCTGTACTGGTGGTTTTTATGGACAGCAATGGCACTGTGCAAATTTAGGCATTATAAATATTCCTATGTCTCTTCCATGTTTCATTCCTTCTCAACTAAAGTTTCTGACCACAAAACAGTAGTGTAGTGAGGTAAGTACTTTGTGCTACTAAAAAGGGGATGTTTTGTCACCAAACAATCCTTGCTGAGAAGAACAGTTAAAATACAATTGCCTTTTCATGTTTACTTCCTAGAAAGGAAGTAGCAAAAAAAGTTGTGACAAAAGTACCCATCTTCTTTGATTCAACACCATGTACACAGAGATTACTGATACAATGCTTTAAGTTACATTTACTTACATGACTATAGTGTCCTGAGATACACTGAGTGCTCCAGACAAAAAATTTTCAAAGAAAAATTCAGATGGTGCACCTGATCTAACTGGCCATAAAGCCTTTCTTGAAGCATTTTTCCCTTTAAGTAAAGAAAACAAACAGGCCTCCAGCTGAGTCTGCTTTTAAGAGGCTCATTCTTGATAAGTAAAGAACCATTGCTACGCAGATAAGTGACAGCAATCATAGCACTGCAAACAAGGCGTCCAGAACTATAGCGAAACATACTGAAAAGAAAAAAACAAACATATTGGGATGGTGTAACAGAACACATGCCCATTTGTTCAATTGCCTTGGTTTGTATGTTTGTTTTGAAAGAGGGTCTAAATTTCTGAGATTTAGTCACATTTGAAAGCCACTCATCATAAATAATAAAGAAAAAAATCCCTTTGTACAGTTTTAGAGTAATGATGGATTTCCATACATAAAATTCACTATATAGTAAAGTTAATGTAGGCTTTAAATGGATGGTTTTGAGTACTGAGATAGTGTTGAGGAGTTGTGTCTTGTCATACATTTGTTTGGATGTAGGCAATTAGCTGCTCCACTAATTCCCTAGTCATGTATGAAAAATCTCTTTTTCTTAAATGTGTGAGACAAGCTATTCACTAACTGAAGAACTGTGATAGAGAGACAGTTTATTTGGTTTGGAATCTCAATCAAAACAATGCTATTATTTCCATGTGTGTTTTACTTGAGTAAAAGTGTTATTCTGTAGGGAAATGTTGGCAAGGAAAGACAATAGAGCTTGAAGACTCAATTGCAACGTTGATGTTATTGCAATGTCTGTTGCTCTCAGCAACATACAGTGGAATTTTCCTTCAATAAAAAAGTATATAAAACAATCAATTTCTGTCATTTAGTTGTTTTATCAGATTATAAATCAGAATTAATGTGAATGACATACTTAATATCTCTGCTTATAAATCTGAAGTGGCAATTTAGAATTAAAACATAGACTAGATCTGTGAATGGCTCTTTAGCTCACATTTAGTAATTTGGATTACAGAACCTAATCAGCACTTTAATAATTTATTGGAATTACTCAATAATGAAAAAGGCACAAAGAGGGAAGGGGTGCATTATCAACCTATATTAAGCAAAAGCATTAGTAATTGCCCTGACCCAGTAACTTTTTATTTTCTACTGCGATAAATACATTTTCTTTCATTAGTATTCTATGCCAAAACTTATCAGTATGACTTTCATTCTCATTGTTTGAAGTAATTTCTTTTTAAAGATGTTCACAATGACATTTTTCATAGAGCAACGAGCTATCTCACTGACTTTGCCACCATTTTATGCTCCCTATTCCACATGATCCACTTTGTTGGCATCAATGTGAAATATCACAGTTGAAGGTTATCACTGGAACCATACCTAATTCATCATAACTGTTTTGATAAAGTATCAAAGTCGCACTTGGCACACATCTTGTTTTTTCACAGTAGTATACAGACACATAAATCTTTCAAGATTATTTCTAACAAACAACTCCATCTTGTTGCCAAGTCTCTTGAATCCTATGTTTTGGTACTTCCAGGTCTGCAAGTATTACCAAAAGAGAAAGGAGTAAATGGAAAGTAAATCATTGGAAATTAAATCACTGGAATAAGAAATAAATTTGGATTTCAGAGCTGCAGAGTGTTGGAGAATTTAGGATCTTGGTAACTATTGGCCCAGTATAAAACTTTAGCTTACAGAATTCAGAATACCTTGGAATAACTGGGGGGCTTAGTGTCAAATTTACAAACATTCCTGTCTCATTCAACACTGATGTGGGTAAACAGATGTGCTTAATACAAAAGTCTTATTTTTGAAACTGCTAATGAATGAAAACATTATAGTACCACTGAGTAAGATAGAAGTCTGTGAAAAAGATTTTTCTCAAAATGTAGTAACTCCTTCACCATTTCAGATGGCAATCTAATTAGACACTTCCATATGCAGTAGTATAAATTTAACTTGAACCTGAAAACTAAACTCATGCGACATCTGTGTTAATTATACTCTGACAATTATTCAGTTAGTAAACAGAAGCAAGCAAATTAGTTAAGGAAAAGCATGGCAAGAATTTCACTCAGTGAAAATCGCTGCAAATAAAACATTTTAAATCAGATGTAGGTTTATAACATGTATTGCTAATATGGCTAATATGTCATGTGATATAGATAAGAAAGTAATTTTAATGTCATACTTGGATACTTAGATTACATCAAACATCTCATGAAGTGGAAAACATTGTTTAAGAGGATTGCAGCTGTAGTTACATAGCTGATACTGTAGTGTTTTTATTTCCTGGTTTCTTATGAATGTATTTTAATCACAGTGTACAAAGTAAGACTAATAGATGGTAGAGGTTCCCATGTTTCTGCTAATATGACTTTCATGCTCAATAAGAAACATAACTGAACCTCTGAACCTTTATCACCAAATTTCATAAGCCTGGGCCATGTTGTATATTTAAATTTAAACAAACAAATCCCATCACCCAGTCAATCAGCTATTCAGCCCATTTGATATGTTTCATATTGTGCATTTTAAGCTTTGTCAAAACATAAAATGGAAATCAGCACTAGAAGATAATTTTTTTGGAACTTTCCCAACATACTGAAAAACTAGATATGTTGTCAGGGAAGAGTTGTGCCAACATGAGAAAAAAGTTTATCTGTTCATGGTTTCAGAGTTTGATAACACTTAATTTCCAAAACTAGAAAGTGGTTTAAGAAAAAGTCTCAGTACAAATTCTGTCCAAAACACACTTATGTCCATTACAGAGATGGTATAGTCATTACACAGATATTTTAGCCATTATAAAAGTGGCATGTAGGAGGCAGTGAAGGACAGAGGATGTGCTGTGAAAGTGAAGCATAAAGAAAATTCAGCTGCCAAGATTTGGTCATTTTGTACTGTACTTAAACAGATATTAATCTGGAGGCTTGTAAACTCTCCAAACCTGCAAGAATTTCTCTGCAGTGAATTCCTTGCCAAACATGAAGCCTTTCAAATCACATAATTCCTGGAGTTCTTCAAAGTAAATTGCAACCACTCATTTTAAAAATGGATCAAAATGTGATGTTTCATTTGCATATTTGCAGCAGTAGCTGGATGGTTTCAACTCAAAAGCAAAACAAACATTAAAACCAACCAGAAACCAGTCTGAAGCTGACCCTTGTTCCTGAAAAATTCATCTAATGCAACTAAAGCCATTCTAAAGTTTTAAAGTGGTACTCTAAATGTTGCCTATAATGCTGGTTATGGGGTTCCTTGCTGAACACAGTAGCAGTTGCAGCTGGGAAATCTGTGACTTCCCCAGGCCCCTTTCATGGACTAGTAATCCACATTATCATTGTGGTCAAATGCAAAAATGCCACCTCAGCCCCTTGTTGCACTCTGGGAGTGCCTCTGAATTACCCTGGCTGTAATGGCCATTATCAAGCCTGGAAGAGACTGTTTTGGAAAGAGTCAGTGGCAGAACCTGCTCCTGCTAAGGAGACACAGGTAAGCTTTAGGGACTTTAAAAAGGTCATAATGAACAAGTATGAGTAAACAATAAATTCTTGCAAACCATTTTGCAGCGGAGTCAGCGGCCTTAAATCCAAATGCGTCCGGCTAGCAGGGCGGCCAGCTGCCACTGCAGCAGTTGGGAGTCAGTCCCGGTGGCAGGGCCCCAGAACTGCTCCTACGAACACCCTTTGGCGTCAAGGGCCTGAGGCTGTGTTCGTGGGGACGAGATCGTGCTGTTCTAGATAGAGCTTGGCTGCAGGAGAGGCGAGACAGAGAGCCGGACACTCACTGGGGACTGTCAGGTTTATTGCCTGCTCAGAGTCAACCAGGGAGTGACAATGTAACATTGGGGCTTACAGCTTTTATAGTATCAGAGGGTCGGGGGAGGAGTACACAAGGTAACCAATGGGGGATAGAGACCATCAAAAATGACAAGGGGGGAGTCCAGTAAGGATATAGGGAAGGTGGGGCCCTGGTCCCACAGCCAATCATGGCTCCCAAGAGAGGGAACTTTCTGGATAATAGGGAGGAGTAGGGAGTGATTGACTGGGGCCAGGGGAGGGGAAATGGGAGGAGAGTACAACCACATAAGGAAGCTGGAGGGAGGGGAACCAAAAGATACATAATATGACAGGAGGATTGGCAGAACTAGAGGCGGGAAAATGAACTTGGGCAGAACCATTTTACAAACAGAGGGGAATCTGGGGCAAACCAATCGAACACATCACAACACCATTTACTTAGTATTTTCCCCTGATGCCAAAAACTCCAGGTAAAGTCTTCTTTGACAGCCCTGGGTGCCCTTAAAAAGCTGGGAGAGCAATTAAGAAAGCTTAAGAAGGTGAAAAGAACAACTTTCCAATACACAGTTTGGGAAGTTTGGGCAGAAGCTGATGCATGAAAGTGAGAAAGGAAACAGGGACTCTGTCCATCTCCAAAATGACAATTTCAAACTGGGTGGAGATGTAGGGTTTCCTTGACACTGCCCATGTCCACACTGAGATGGAGCACATGTGTCAAAACAACTGGAAATCTAGATTGCTTCATCATGAGGAACCTGACTGGGACATTTCACATTTTCCCTCTGGGCAGCAAATGTGCATCCTTCCTTTGAAATCAAAGCAAGGCAGAGGAATGTGCCTGACAAGGTCATGCTTTGATACTGAAAGTGGAAGCACCTACTGATGTGCTCAGAGAGGGTCTGGTGTAGCTTTGTTGGATCGAACAGAGAATGGGAAAAACATGCTTCAGAACTGCTACAGGACACTGGGAAATTATTCTGTTTCACACAGCCTGAGAACACGATGAGAAATTTGGAGTTGTGTGTGTTTCCAAGTGAAATCTAATTTTCTTTGAATGAGCGCACTCTTTGAGAAATGAGCCCTTATTTATGCAAATTGGTTTTAAATGAGAATATTTAACGAAAGGATTTGATCCCCACATAATGAAAGCGCTTATAAATGTGCACCTAGACAGCACAGGCAGCCTTACTGTCTGTTCAGGCCCTTATTCTAAGGGTTTTTTTCCTTCTTTAACGAAGTTTAGGCTACATGCTTTTAATTAGAATGAAATACGATTAGATTAAGGATATTTTTAACTCAACTATTCTTTGGGTGTCCTTATAAATTTAAGGAGGGGTTACTAGACTGACAGGTGGCAGCATGGCCCAGTGGATGTTAAATTGCTTAGAAACATTTGGGCTTTTCATGTTTTAAAAGAAAGAAAAGGTTCCAACCTTTCTTTGTTTATATGTCACTCAGAAATGTTTGGTTGTAAAAGTTCTGACCTTGTCCTACACCTAATACTCCAAGGGGGCTGGTGCATAGGGCATATTTGAATAGATTTGGTTAAGAAAATACAAAAATTAAATTTTGATCTCTTAATATTCAATTATGCTCAAACTATGCTGAAGGAAATTTCAAGGAGGTTGTAAGTTCTTTTGGCATGCTAATGTAACAGCTGCGAAAGCCTGAATTAACAGCTACAATGGAGCGCTGCCGGCAGGTACTGATTTGTAAACTGATCCGAACTCCTGAAGGTAACTGAGGAGTGACTTAGAAATGACTTCACATTGAAAGTAGAAAATATTTTCTGCCCTTAGTCCTGTCAAAAACTTTTTCAGAACTCTTATTTTGTGTTGGAAACTGCTGTTGCAAAAATTATATTTTTTCTAAAAGTGTGCCATGCCCTTTCCTGACTACAGAACTGCGTGAATGCTTTGTGGTCACACAAGGGAGAGAAGGTGTGAAGATGGGAACAAGTGCCTGAAGATAGAGATGCTTCTTTTGTTCACAGTTTAGGCTGACTTCTGGCACCCTTAGAGTTATTGGGAAAGTCTACAGTGTTTAGGGATTTTGCCACTAGCTCTCCATTTAGGACTACTGAACACCTTGTCACAAGAATTTTGGGCTACTTTTCAAACCTTACACAAAACAACTCATTATTTTGTTACAGAATTACAGAAGTACAGAACAGCTGAAGTTAAAATGAACTTCTACAGGTTATCATGTTCAAAGCCTGTTCCATCTGGGGCATTCACACCTGGTTTAGCAGTACCATGTTCAGATAGCTTTTGAATATATTCAACGTGGGAACTCCATAATATCCCCAGACAACCTATGCCACTGTTTAATCACTCTAAAAATTGTTTCTTCATATTCAGAGGCAGCCTTCTATCTTTCAGGTTGTGCCCATTGCATCTTTCTTGCCATTGGGCATCATGAAAAAGAGCCTGTCTCCATCTTTGCATCTCCCTTCAGGTATTTGTGCATTTTTATTTGTCTTGCTGAACAATCTTGTCAGGTATTTTTCTTGTTGACCCATCTTTTTTGGCACAGTTAAAGCCGAATCCTGTAGCCATCTCTGCTGTTCTGGTCTTAGTGTGCCCCTAAGGCATGATGTGAGACTTCTCACGGCCTTGTTCTTTTCACCACAAAGCTGTTTTATCATGAATATAGACAGTTCTCTTGATACTTGCTATCCTGCAATTGAACACTCATGACTGACAGCGATGGAACTGAGTTAATATGTGACTAAAGAGGTCAGATATCCCTGGCAGATGTGAGACATTGATCTTGACAAAGTGCCAGCTTTGGCCCAAGTCCTAAAAGCAGAATGAAGAGAGATAGTGTGCCTCAATTTGGTTGGACATCCTGCATTTTCTGAGCCAAAGAGTTATTCACAGGCAAATAAATAAGGTTGTAATCTGTTTATTCTGTGTGATAGAAATGAGGGAGGTAGTGATGGCTAGAAACTCCTGTAGAAGCCATTTACATAATTTCAGACATAAACTCCTCATTTTATTAGACGAATCTGATTTTCAAAAGTGCTTATTGTTTTCCTAGTTCTTCCTATTCTGCTCATTTTCCTTGATTTACCCAGGATAGTATGGCCTTCACAGTGTCCTTTCTAAAGTTTCTAATACTCAAAATCACCTTTTGTTTAAGATTGCATTGTGAAGAAAAGAGTAAAAATAGACTTGTTTCAGTGATAATAAAAGTTGCTTTACTAATCCTGACTTCCTTTCATTGACTCCAAAACCTTGTTCCTTGCCTCTAACTTGTGGCCCTAAGGAAAACGTACAACTATCATGGAGAAAAATGAAATTCTGGTAACGTGTTCCATGATCATCCTTCAGCACCATTATCTGTCACTGCTGGCAATATCCTTTTTTCTTTCTTACTGGTAACAATCCTCATCTATAGTCTATTCCCTCTGGTTCAGCTCTTCTGCCTTGCTATCTTTATACCTAACATGTGATACCTTTTTCTCCTTCATTCATTTCCCACTTCCATCTTAGTTCATCACCTGTTACTTTGATTACCTCTCTCATTCTCCAGAGTGCACAGCTTTCTACATTTTACAAGTGCAATTTTTATCTGCTGCCACAGCATCAGATAAAAGCAAGAATGAGGTCATACAGCTGAACTGCTGTATCCTGTCACTAAATCACTCGTGTACCTAATTTTCCCTCCTTGAGATATCAGAAGGGTAGGCACTGAAGCTGAAGTGCCATTCAGAGTTCCATGGTAACCTCTAATAATTTTAATTGGTTTTGCTTTATTTTGCATTGAATGTTGGAGGACGTTGCTATTTTCCTTTAAACAGCTGAAAAAAGAAAGATCCAGATCTTTTATTTTTCTGATACAATAACAATTTATGGCAATCCCTAAACTCGTGAAAACAGGAGTTTACAATGAAAGCACTAACAGATGCTTAGTGGTAGAAAGAAGAGGAGTGGTTGCCATGGAACCAGGGCAACTGGCAGGGAAGGTAGCTCACTTTTTATGCTCCCTGGCAGTGAACACGTAGAAGCAGCAAGTGGACAGCAATGCTGGCAGACATTTATCTCTGCACAGCACTTTGAAGGGCTGCATGGAGGCTACTGCTGTGACCCAGCACTGGAAAGTGGGATAGCCAGGTATTCAGCAGCAAGGGGGGCAGGGTGGAGCAGGGAGATGGATGATGAAAAAACGTCTGGATTTCATGTAGTTCATGTATTTGTGGTTTAAAGGGACCAAGTCCTGCTCTTCCTTGCCCCACAGAGCAAGTGTTAAAGAAAGCAGGAGGATTGTTTATATTTTCTGACAGATAAACTAAATAATCTACTCTCTATGAAGCAGAAGCATAATGTTCATGCTATCAGCAAGACAACAGCTGACTGAGGGGCTAAAACTCTTCTTCACATAAAGTTATCTCTATAAAACATTTCTGCAATAATAATTTTTCACTATAAAAAGTGTATCATTAAACCAGTCATTTTATGTTATTTAGAGAGCAAACTACATCCAACACAGCTGAAAGCCTGGTGGGTAAGATATTTCTATGAGATGTGAGAAACAGTGGGTCTAGTTTCTGTCTGAGAGAAGGCAGAGCAGGAACTTGAAATTTGTATTTCATGTCTCAGCAGTGTGCCTTTACCCAGGGGCTTGAGGGTCAGCCCCTCCCATCACTGATGTCATGGAATGAAGGACTCCCAAAATTATTCATGTGGGAGATACAGTGTGAGATGATAAAATTTCACTCAAGTGAAAGCTGCTTTATTGAAACTGAGCATGGCAAAAAAACTTAATAAAACAAGATATGGAAATTCTGTTAGTTCCAGATAATAAAAAAGGTCAGTTGTTACTCACTCCTTCCTGGGACTACAAGCAGAAAACTTTTGAGCACAACCTTTTTTATGCCACTTTCTTGTTTCTCCTTCTGGAGGAGTAGATAAATGGAGATGTTAAGAAAACAGTAGGAGCTGCAAATGTCCTTTGATTCAAGAGAAGATTCTTATCAAATCTGCTCACTGCCAATACAGTCCAGAACTTTTTTATTATAAACTTAGAATTCATAAGTGAGCATTACACAGAAAATACATACTCATACAACTCCATTTTTTTGTGAACAGCTCAGAAGAATTCTGCCATTTCTGACTAGAATATGAAATGCACTACAAGAATTACCAAGAAATTCTAAACAATTACATATTTTATCTTTCTATAGATGCCATTTGTATTTGCTTATCAATTCATTAAAAATATAATGAAATGTCACAGACTTTTTTCTTTTTTTTATAAAATCCAACTGGTTTAACTTAATTTGATTCTACAAAGGAGTTTTATTAAACAACCTTTAAAAGAGTTATGAAGTGAAAAATAGATCCATCTTTTGTTAGAACTAATATTCAACCCAGGTAAATAGTATTCAAAAGTAATCTTATTTTCCCATATTAACTTTCTTCTCAGACTCATTCCACTGTTGGACTGCAATTTCTATTTTAATTAGTTTCTTGGCATGTTTAAAAGTAAAACTTCCTTAATTTTATGCAGGATTTTTCTGCACACTTTTCTCCAAAAGTCTTTTGTTTTCTGTGCCGGGTTTTAAATTATAATTCTCAACCATGACTAGGTCTTCTAGCTAGTAGCTGGCAAACTCTTTGTTTATGTTCATAATATTTCAATTTGTCTTCATGCTTAGTAGTTTTTTATCCACATAAGCAGTATAAAGCTGTCAGACCCGCTTAAATTCTGTAGAGCTCTGGATGGAAGTTCATTAGACTTACATATAATATCAGGGCCAAATAAGAGAGAATTTAAAAATCATGAAGAGGAGAAGCCAGCATGTGGCAGACAAACCACTACAGCCTTGTTCCAGCTCATCAAAAAGACCCTTAGTATTGGCAGACCCATCTGAGTGGGCAGAAGAACATCTTTCAACAGCTAGCAGCCAGAACATTTGTGCCAAAACCCAACAAAATACTTGTATTCACAAGCCATCCTTTTTAACATCCTCCTTGTGTGTCTACCAAATAACAAGCAATAACGAATATTTACTATCTTTTATCTTCCAATTTGCAGTAGTTTTGTCTCACCAATTCTCCCACTACAATCTGATGATGTCAATGGAAAATGTGATTATCAGCAGAGGGAACATGTAAAGTCTTACAAGAAAGAAGACAAAATAAAATAGTGAAATGGTTTGATGCATGCAAAAACTAAACTCATGGTATTACTTTTATCATGCATTTCCATCTTCAATTGCATTACTGTATCTCTTCTAGAGTTGCAATAGATCACCTTCAGTACAGCTCTTCATGGGTCAGAGTAGACATATGTACATAAGGTTCCTACATAAATGTATGTAAGGTTTCATGATTGGACTGTCAGACTGGTCTTTGGGAGATAAATTATGCCACTTCTTACTCGTGAAGAAAGCTGTTTTTATTTGCCTTTTCTGATAACTTAGTGGGTTTACAATATATTGGAATGAAGTGCCCTTGATTTACCATGCCTAATTTTGCCCTTAACCCTCCCTCCTCATGCCCAGTGTTAAATGCACATTTCCAGACTTCTACCAACAGCTGCGCAAATGCTCCTACAAAACTCAAGCTTTCCAGGGAACCTGTGAATCTACAACAGGACAGCAAATGATCAGAATGCACAGTTGCTACTTGAGGGAAAAATTGGGCTTTAGCAAATCCCAGAATCCTAAAGTCAGAGAGAAACTTGCTTTGATCTGAGCTTTCCTTGGTTGGTCCTGAAAGCTCTATCTAAACTAAATATATAACTTCAGTGAACATTGTATACTTTGAATATGACATAAGCAATAATTTGAGGTGTCTCATAGACTAAAATATTTTTATAAAGCCTAGAATGATGTGTATCTATGTTTTGCAGTAGCAAGCACATCATTGTTTCAGTGCTGTACACTGATAATATTCTTTTTCGGTATGACCTGTATTTTCCAGACCATTTCTACTGTTTCTGAAGATCACCTCTGTTAAATTTGAATACATTCCTCCATAGTCTCTTCTCCATGTTTAATCAGTGTATTCTCTATTTTATGGTCTCATGTGCTAGGAAAACATTCAGCTTATCCTCATGAAACAGCTCTTGCAGAACTGATAATTGTGTCCTCAATATTTTTATCCACCTCTTTTGACATACACGCTCCAATTGTTCAGGCTTGGCTGTTTTTGCCTGACTTTCCTGAGACAGTGGTTTGCAAAATGGTGCCTGGCATCTCCTTGAAGAAGCTGTTTAATGTGTGGTGTCCTTGAGGCTACTCCAGCCTTGTTTGTTCCTGCCAAGTGTGAGACTCCCCCATCTCAGCCCCCCCGGCCACCAGCCTCTGCCCCATCCTGTGGCGCCCCAGGATGGCACATATCCAGCTCCTACAGCCCTGCCCTACCTGGACATGGGCTCTGCTGATTTAGGCCAGCCTGCATTCCCGTCTTCCTGCCGCAGGCCTGCTCCTGTCCCCAAGGAGATGCTGGATGCCCGGGGCCTGGGCTGCCCCAGTGCCCCCTGTCTTCCCTTCTTCCACTGGGAAGGTGGGATGGGCCCCTTCCTTCATGGAAGTCCCCACGCACCCTGGCCCCACAGAGCTACTGGCATTCATAGATGTGGGTGTGATGCCCTCTTTTACTTTCTTTAAAGACTGGCATTTATTTGGCAGCTCTCACATTCCCTGTTCCAAAAACCATGGTAATGGTGTCGAGGTTGACTCAGGCACATTTTTAAGTACCTAGAGTAAATTTTAGCAGACACAGTTGATTGGAAAATATTTAACATAGTATTCCCCAACACTTTCTCTTTTTTATTTTTATTTTTATTGCATTTTAACCTTTGCTGGTAGTTGACTATATTCAAGTACATTTTTTTAACAAAGATGACCACTAAAAGACATTGAACATTTTGACTTCTGTCATCTTTTTGGATCTTTGTTTCATGTGTCAAAGGATTTCCATCTCTTCTGAGTCAGAGTGGATCACCACCAACCAGAAAGAAAGGAGAAAAGTCTCTTAGAACTAAGTAGAAAATCTCATGACTGGGCATTATTGAATGAGGGCACATCTGAATTGTTGGTTCATAAAAGGATTGAGATAATAACAGACATTGGGTGCCTTTCCAAACATTGTTCTTCCTTCCTTTTCCTGTGTCTTCCACTCAAGAGATTCCAATGTCTAGTTTTTATTTTCAAATTCTTTTTGAATTGCTCACAATTTGCTGATTCACACATAAAATATCATGCTGAACCTTTAGTATATACATAAGTCCTTCTAAACTGAATTAGCACTCAGATATGTTGGATACTTCAGCAGAAAAATGATCTGAAATCAAGTGAAATTTTGATGCAAAATTTCTTTTTAATAGTTAATTGTTTGAAGAGCTCCATGACGGTCTGACCATCACAAAGAGGAAGATGATACCATGAAAACAAAAAAGCAGCATTACTAAGATGAATGATATGGATTGTCTTAGAAAAAACCACAACAATCTCTGAATATTTATTATTTCAAAAGAACACAATGTAGTTGAAGAAATATTCACATTTCAAAGTGAAATGGAGTATTTTTCAATGATTTGAGATTCAGGTATAATTCTTGGATTGAAAATGGATCTTTTTATGTTTTTTGAGGAGGTGTCTAATTTCACATAATTTCACATAATTAAAACATGTAAAAGGAGCAACTTTGAATTTTCTTGGAACTTAAAAGATAATTTCTCTCCAAATGCAGCTAAATCACTTAGATTTCATAAGATGCTGTGGCCAAATAGTAAGAAGTTTCATTAATATTTTGTATTTCAAGGCCTTATGTGTTTGCAATGTAAGCAATTAAAATGTTTAAATAACTTTAATATTAGGACAGAAACTGGTGAAATCAAAGGATTGAAAAGTCAAAGATGATCCTCTCTTTCATCTTTAATTTTTTCTTTCTTCTTTTAAGTACAACCTTAGCTCATTAAAGGGATGAATACACTCCAGGCATATGGCATTATTTGTGACTCATACCCTTCCCATGTCAATGAAGAGATGAGCATTGGCTTCATTAGACTTAAGGTCAGAGTCTGCATACTGTATAAACTGTTTGAAGACATATCTCCAAGCTATTCTCAGAGCTTTCCTACCACTAATGGCAGTGGATTTGCAAGGATAATTACAAAGCAATATATAGGTGTTTCCATTAGCCCTGGCTAGTCCTGTGTGCAGTAGCTATTCCATGGTGGAGTGTAGACCTCTACATTTAGTTTGGTGTTGTATTGGCAACAGGTTCCCCATGTCTATTATCTCATGTAACACACTTCAAAATGTTCAAGATACCCAAAATATAGAGGCATGTTTTATGGCACTTTAAACAATTTTCTGTCTTCATTTTTCATTTGGCCTTTTATCAGTCACTATTTATTGGTCGCTTGGCCTTCATGAGAGAAGCTGTTTTAATTCATAAGAGGTAAGTTCAGTTGTGTCTATCAAGAGGAAAGATGTGGCAATATGTGGTTTTGTGTGAGACAATGTGAAGGTTTTAAAGAGGTGATTAGAAGACACTCTAAAAAAGTTTTAGAACGGAAGTGTGACAAATGGAAGAGAAATGGTTCACAGTTGGTCAATGATAGGTTCCTCTTCTCCAAAACTACTCTTATTTTTCTGTTTTTCCACCATCCTTTCAAAGACAATAAATAGACAGAAACATTCTAAATTCAATGTTTCCATTTTATTTTATAGAACTTGAAAAGTTTTCCTTGTCTAAAACCCAGCTGTCTGACACGTGTCCCCTGCCTTCATTCTGTCCAATTTGCCATACCCTTTCTCTTTGGTCTGATAACTACCTGTTAATTAATCTTTATTTTTTAAAATCTTATGTTAAGAAGACAGACTCTTTTCACTTAAATATAGGTTTCTTTGCATTAAAAAATATCTGCTTTGAGATACAATGTTCTTCTGGTCATCTGGTGTGTACTTGCTGTTTGGTTCCTCTAAATTAAAATTTCTTTGCTTGAATATTCTTACAATAAGACTTTTACCTCTCTCTCCCTTAAAAAAAAAAAGAAAAAAAGACAATAAAATTAAAAAATGGAGTCAATGACATTAAAATATGCTTTTTGGTAACTTTTAAAATTAATGTTTCCAGATAGACATTTCATTTGCTTAAGATTTAGAGGGGAATTATAAAACCATAATTGTGTAATGATTAGACAGTACTATAAACTAAATAAATATCATCTGATTATTAAAAACATTCTTTGTAATACTAGCGGTTAATCCTCTTTAATGTATTTTTAATAATAGTTTTACATTTAATGTAGGATGAATGACTTATTAAAAGTAAATTTTATGTGTTTTATATTCTCCACATATAGTATTAAGCCATTAGCACTAATGGGATTTGAATGGTATTGAGTTCAGGATAGCCCCCAAGTACAAATGTGGGAACCTTAATTAAGTTTTTATTAAAATATTCAATTAAATGCAATGCTAGATTATTAAGATATTTTTGCATATTGTTTAATGTCAGTTAGTTATTAAACATTTTCACAGGCTTCTGAAAATGGTCCTAGAGCATGCTGATAGCTAAAATTTATATGAAAAATGTTGATGATCAATTTTCTAATCTTGTGGGCAAAATTGGGTTTTAATGGAAATTCTCTAGCTAGCTGTGATGCTGAACTGGAAGAGAACCTAATGAATAGGTTAGTGAGTAAGAAGCTTAACTTGCAGAGGGAAAGTTTCATGTGGGGAATAATGAAAAACCTTCTGGTTCCCAGTGCAATGAGGCACTGAAATGGCGTAGAGTGTGGAAGTTTTGTAGCAAAAAAAGCTACTTTGTTCTGTGTATTCTTACTAGTTGGCTGAGGAACATGGGGACAATGAACTACTGAGATCTAAACTGGTAAACAAGATTGATTTCTGTTAAAGTCACTGAGTAAGCCACCATCCTTCCCTTTCTGCCTTATTTTTATGCAATGTGGGCCATAATGACAGTTGTTATGGTTTAAACAGGTGAATTAGTATTACTAAACTCTTCAAGAGAGTGAACTTAGACTGTGTAACTCACAGATAAGAAAGAATTCTTTTTAGGACTGTGTGCGAGAAGTCCAAACTGAGGCAAATCCACTGTGCAGAGGCAAAGGATAAATTCTCTATTATAAACCTCAACAGGACATTGGAACAGAAAATAAACTCAAATATTAAGTGTTGTTACTCAGACCAACAAAGCCAGAATAACAGCTACTATATTATTATGTCACTAAACTAAAAAAGAAACTACTACTTACATGAATTAGGGGGAAGGAAAGTAGGTAATGGATTACAGTACTATTTCTCTGAGGTACAAGTATTCCATTTTATTAATGTTCTACCGGGAAGCTCATTTTAGCTTTATATAAATATGCCAAGGTAAAGGGGTTAAACCCTTCCAATGCTTTCCCCCACTGAGTTCAGAAAATGTCCATATGGTATACCTTTCATATTTTTCCTGGACAAGTATGTTTTGAAATAAAAGTTGGTACTAATATGAGCTACCTTCTTCAATGATATGTTAAGCACACTCTATTTATTTTCATTAACCTCAAAAGCTTCAGAAGACCATGACTTTTCACAAATTACAAAGACGTTCAGCAGCTGAATCTATTTGTACCACACTCATTAACATGTTATCTGATTTACTTAAATTCTCCAAAGCAGTTTGCAAGCAGTAACCCCCACTGGAAATGAGTTCAGCATGTGCTGTATAATGAATGACTCAACTCCAAAAAGCCAATAGTCCCCATAGCTACACTGGCAGAAGATGTTGCTGCACTAATTTCTCTCTTCCCAGTGTCAGTCATCAAACAAAGGATGTGGTTTAACTGCTGTGCACAGCATAATAGTCAACTGTCAGGTTTACAGGATGATTGCAAGCAGCCAGCAGGGAATCCAGCTTCACCTCTGAATCTGTATATGCCCCTAAAATTTCACAATGAGTAGGTGAAAGTGTTTCTTGCTACATCATTTTAAATTATCCTTTTAAAAACTCAATTTTTTGCAAGCATGACCTGTTACAGCTTAGGGACAAGTGTGTCTTGCAGCTTAGATATCAGAGAGGAAAGCTGTGGTCTGGTGTTGAGGAGGCAGACTGTAGGTGCTCTTTCAGTTGCAGGTGAAGTTTGCAAACAGACAAAAACAAGAAAGTGTGAAAACAAGAAAGTCAAACTGGACTCCATCTTAAAGGCCAAGATAAAGACTATTTTGGAGAAAAAAAGAAATCACAGAAGGAATGAATAAAAGATCTCTCAATCATATGAGTCCCTAATGAGACAGAAGACTGTGTTGACAGATTGTGACTATCAAATATAAGATGACACTGTGGTTTGGATAACAACATAAAGGAAGTTCATGTTACATTCCAGACAAATGCAATGATTTGGTGAACAGAGTTCTTAAGACATGGTCTTTTCTAATATATTTTTTCAATGTTAGCAAGTATTAGGTAAGAATTTGCAATGAAATATCTGTAAAAGGATGCAATACATAAATTAATTGCATTTCAGTGGCATATATGCTGATGAATGCATAGTCCCACCTCTGGTGTTCTATCAGGCATAGTGCTTCCTCAGAAGCAGTCACTTTGTCCTCTTACAGAGAAGACAGGACAGCAAAAGATTCAGGAAACAAAGGAACTTTTAGAAAATTAGTCTGGCCAATGAAGAAGTAAGGAGATCAGCTTGGCCATACATATGTCCTCCAAAGTGTTAATATCTATGATAGACATTTGTCTATAATTGAACTTAAAGTCTTCACAATAATCCAGTATGCATTGTTCTTTTTATTAGAGTCTTTTTCCTAATGACTAAGCCTTATCTTTCTTGCTGAAATATAAATCCATTGCCTCGTATTCTATTCAGTAGTGACATAGAGAAAAGATTAATGCACCCTCTTCTCAACATACTCTCCTGTTAGCCTTTTCTTTTTTAGTCTAAACAATCCTCATAGCTTTCCTCATAGATAGCAGTTTTTGGTTTTTGAATTTTTTTATTTTTTAAGATTATTTTAATTGTCTGGACTGTTTCTTGACAGGGCACAAGAAAAGAGAGAGCACAGCGAAAGAAGAAGTCAGGGGCTTGCCTTAGACAACTTGCAGACTAAATGTACTTCTAGTATGGACGGAAAGACTTTTTCTGTAAAAAAAACATGACATTGTTCAATCATGTTCTGCTGATCTTCCATACTAATTCATTTGGTAGATGGAAAAATGTAACACAAAGATCAGATGATACCACATCACATAAGAAACCCATGTCAAATACGCAAATGAAACAATTATCTGCTTTCTTTTTCCATCTCTTAAGTCCTAGATTCCCTCATCAGCTTAAAATATAGTAGCATAACTGTTTGAATAGCTATTCTACATTAAAATTCTACAGAATAAATAGAATTCAACAACCATACTGAGACAAAGGGAGGGAGCTTGACTAATTGCAACATTCTTCACTCCCTTAGGATTTGAAATAATCCTCAGCAGTGTTGTACCCCTGGGGAAATAGTGGACCCATTCATTTTAAAAGAGAAGAATAAATTAGAGGCAGTTATCAATCCAATTTTAAGTTAAATATCCCAATGGGATAAAAATATGATGAAGAAAATTAAACACAAGAGGGAAACACAGCAGAATGTTTAAATAGGGAAGGGGAGAATTAATGAAAAGAAAATTAACTGAGATATTTCTTCCGTGGTACTCACTTATGTTTTTCCCTATTGATTACATCTTACAGGTACTTTTAGGTCTACCATGCCATGAATTAGGTGAAAGCAAGGCTTGAGACATGTTATTACTACTTGCAACATCTGGTCCCTAACACGTTCTTCTTTGATCAACAGTATGTCATGTGTTATAGTGAAGCAGATTGCATGGTTCATCCTTACTGAACCTTCACCCCCAGGACGTCATGGGAAAGGCAAACTCCATCTGCCTCAGAGAAATCAAAAATAATCTGAAATGTAGAAATTCACTGTGGTTATGTCAGGAATCAGTATTACAAGCAGGTATAGGAATAAAGTCTTTCTGCTTTCATAAAAGCAAATCAAGCTCTTTTTGTAGATGATGGTTTGAAAAATTTAATCTCTTTTGTATTAATTTTTCTCCTTCATTTCACAAATTTTTGGTGAAGTGTGTGAATTATTGCATGAACCTGGGGCCAGGCATAACATGCAGCAGGTGCTGTAGACTCTTGTTTCTGTGATTAGATTGAACCTTAATTACACATGACTCAATAAACACTTTTCTCACAGCTTCCAGAACTTTAAGACCTGTATCCTCTCTTTCTTTTTTCTGCTCTGAATTAATTCAGAGGAAAATCCAGAGATAGGTCCAGTCCTGGCCTGAACGGAAGCCCTGATGTCTCTCTCCGTGCTGTGCCAGGCCATATGGCAGGGGTGTGTGTGCCCCTTCACCAGTCATATGGTGCCTTCCTAGTCCAGGCACAAGCCGGGGAGAAAGCCTGGGGCTGCCCCCCCTTTCCTTGATGTCCTGGAGCTGACACCACTCACATGCCTAGTGTGGCACAGCAGTTCCTCCTGTTCCTCTGTGCCTGGTGTTCCAGGTCAGAGTGCCAGAGAAGAGTAACACTGAGAAAGGGAAACAGATGGGAGCTAATGCTTTGCTTCCCTGCAAAATATCCAGCTGAACTGATCTGGCTTATTTTGTGTGCTGGTATACTGTGAAGAGGCCTGAAATACAAAACCAAATTACAACAGCATTGCAAGCTCATCAGGTGAGCAGTAGCACTTACTGGTTTGAATGTGCTCAACCCATGTCCATTCTTGGCAATCTGACTTAGATTAGTTTTTAAGGAAATAGGAAAAAAATCCATGCACATGAGAAATACCTGGAAATCGGCTGACATATGATGACTGTGTATCTGGGCTCACCTGCACAATAAAGTGCAGTGCTTGGCTTGTATTCTATTATATACTGAACTTGGACTTAGTGGAATCCAGTGAATTTTCCCCACTAGATGGATGAGATGTGGTACAAAGTTATTTGCCTTTCCCACACATTCTTGAGCTGGAAACTGTTGGATTTCCTACACTTTCATCCCTAAATGACATGTTTAAATGAAATTAGATGTTTCCATCGTTTGTGTGAGGTCTAATTTGGCCTCAGATTGCACAATTTCTCAACAAGTATGTAGGAACTCTTGTTAGGGAAAAGGAGGCACTTGCAGGATTACTGACTGTGTGCATTCCTGATATCTAAACCTCCTCTTCCTCCTGCCCCATAAATGATGCCTCTACTCAAGTGAACAAAAGCCTCAGCAGAATGAGAGGTTTCCTTTGGATGTGGGCCCCTGTGAAGGGCTTAAGTTAAAACTTCTTTTCTAGTAGGAGGAACCTATTATTTCCCAGTAAATATGATTCAGTTATGAATTATTTCCATAAAAGAAAAGTCAGTGATTAAAAAACTTTGAGAGATTAGTTATGAATTTAAATTCTTTCCAAAACACTCCCATTAGAGAAAAAAAAGTGATAAAATGTGATACAAGATCCATTTCAGAGTGTTTTAATGCAAGACTAATGCAACCTTTTCACACGAGATTTACTAATCAATAACTATATTAGCAACAACTGTTAAGTTTCATGTAAAGCTTATAAATATTTACACAACTGAAGCAGAGGTATAACTTAATCTCATATTTTATATGGTGTACTTTTAATATGTTAAGGGAGATAATATGTTGCTTGCATACTTCAAAAAAATTAAATTACAGTGGATAGAATGGATTAAAAACACCCCTTCAGGTTTTTATAAGTATCCATAGAACTGTAAGTTAGATGAAATGGCGACTTTAGCACAGGTCTGTATTCCATAATATTACATTCATTTCCACAGAATCGTGTGAGAAATAAAAAGAAAATATTTTATCCTGAACTCAAATAGTTACAGTGGTAACAAAATCAAAAAAGAATGATTGTCCACTTCAAACATGTTTAACATTTTCTTACTTGCTTCTTGTATACAAAGTATACAGAAGCAGCTGAAGAGTAGAAATTTCTATGATCAAATTCAGAATTAGAATAATTCATGCTAGAATAAGGTTATAAGCTCATGCACTAGGCTGAAATGGAGTTGTTAATAATTTCAATCAGTTTCTCATTACTTTATTTGTCAATGGACCAATAATGAGAACACTCTTTTTTCCTGTACACAGGTCTAGTAAATTAAGTTAAACAACAGATGTTGAACAGATGTTCTCATTATTTTAGTGACTTGATTTCTGATTAGTTCCCAAGTTGTTTTACATGGCTAAGTGTTGCATCACTCTTTCTGTGACAGATGAAGTATCTGAAAGCACCAACACTCAAAATCTCATTAGCAGAAACAGTTTTATAACATTTTATATGGTAAATGGATGCAACTCTCCTGAAAAAAAAGGCTTTATCTATGAAATGGTAGCATTACATGCTTTCACTTAAATGTAGCATTCCAAGACCAAAGTTTCCTCATATCACTCTATGATTTACAATATAATAAACATTGAACAATTTTCTTCGGATCTTCCTTTTCATCAAGGTCATGGAAACATTCTGAAGTCATAATCATAGTGATATTATTGTTCTGTGAATCACAGTATAAATTAGACAAACACTAGGACTGAGCAGGCTTCAGTGGTCAATACTCAAAACAATTATTTGGTGTTACTCTGTGATGAACATTATTGCACCGTCTGCAGTTTTGGGCACCACAATACAATAAAAGATATTAAGCTGTTGGAGAGTGTCCAAAGGAGGGCAACAAAGATGGTGAAGGGTTGTGAAGGGAAGCTGCATGAGGAGTGGCTGAGGTCATTTGGTCTGTTCAGTGTGGAGGAGACTGAGGACAGACCTCATTGCAGTTACAACTTCCTCATGAGGGGAAGAGGAGGGGCAGGAGCTGGTCTCTTCTCTGTGGTGACCTGTTGGACCCAAGAGGAAAGGCCTGAAGTTGTGTCAGGGGAGGTTCAGGTTGGATATTATAAATTGTTTTTTCACTGAGAAGGTGGCTGGGCACTGGATTAGGCTCTCCAGGGAAGTGATAACAACACCAAGCCTGAGAGAGCTCAAGGAGCATATGGACAATGCCCTCAGGCACAGGGTGTGACTCCTGGGGACTCCTGTGCAGGACCAGGAGTTGGACTTGATGATCCTTGTGGGTCCCTTCCAACTCAGCATGTTCTGTGATTCTGTGAAAAGAATTTACTGAAGGGTCTACAGTCTTATTAGTGCCTCATCCCCATCTCCCCAAATATAAACCTGCGCCTTTCATTTAAGATTGCTGTTATTGCAGCCCTTCTCCCTGCTAAGTACCAGCAATATCCTGTTGGGTTCCCTTTGCCTGCTCCTTGCCAGAATGACAGTTCCTGCAGCCGGGGATCTGTCAGTTTTCTGTAAAGTGGCTTGGCTCAGCCCCTGCTGCTGTTACACCACCACTGGGCAGAGCATTTATATCTGGTTGAACACCTTGGAGAAGGGGTGGTATCTGACAGCAGATTCTCCAGCAGCAGTTGCCTCTAATCACACCACCATTGCTATTGTAGCCCAGGAAATACAATTTTGTCATGAGTTGTAACAGGTCACAGGCTCTGCACTGCTCCAACAGTGCAGGGACCCAAGGCTTATCCAGGTTTGCCATTTCCAAACCTGTGTTCAGACTGGTTTGGGAGTTGATAAGAGGGGCAGTGGCTGTAGGCTCTTCTGTTTTTGCTTCACCCTGAGATCCCTGATATGGTGCCATTCTGACAGAGACAAGAAGTCAGTGGATGAAATGGCAGCCCTGAGGGCGCAGCACCTTGAGGGCTGGGGCAGGCAATTTTACCACTCTCTGGTCTCAGAAGGAAGCTAGGACTACAGGTTTAAAAAAAATATTTGAAAATAAACCCAAAGAGATCCCAAGACTGGGGATGAAGAAAACATCATCACAGATACTGTTGACAACCAGCAAAAATTCTAGGATGCTGACAAACTTGCAGCAAATCCCTCTTCCTGGTGTTTTTGGGAAAGACTGAACAATCAACCTTGTGACCCAAAAGAACACTGGAAGGGTGAGCATCACAGCTGAGAAAAGGAGGATGGACTGGTGAATGTTTTTCAAGAACCTTTTAAAATCTGTTACTAATGAGGGTTTGTTTTCTTTTATTATTAATTTGGACGAGGTTATGTTGACATTGTAACTGAACTAATAATTGTTTATAACCTCCTAATTACATTTTTCATATTTAATTCAGGGCAATAATTAATGCTTGTCTTCATACAGTAGGATTTGCTGCCAGTTATCCGTAACAAGAGTTTGGGTATGGAATTACTTAAGGATACTTTCTTTATCCAAATCCTTACTTTGTCTACGAGGTATGGATACATGTGTGCTTATGTCATGACCATACACACTGGTGCACATCTGTTTTTCCCAGCAATTGGGATTGGTTTTTGGGTCTTGAGTGTCATAATTCCAGCAATTGGACAGATCTACTTACGTGTGCAGGGAAACACCCCACATTCCAATGTATACATTAAATACCTGTCAAAGCCTTCGGGGCTTTGATACACATCCAAAGACTTTTGTCATATGAAAATTCCCATTAAGATGACTCTATGCTCGGCATTTTTTCCCCAAACCCTTTATTCTTTTCCTTAGAATGTGCTGCAACCATTTAGCAGCAATTGTATCTTCCTCAACTCTTAAGCATACTATGTATTATGTACTTAGTATTCTCTATTTTACTTGCCAAAATATCACCATTTCTGAAAACTCTCTGTACATTTTTCAGGAATTAATATGACATTGTGCAATTATCCTTTGTTAATAAAAATTAAAAATGCCTGAAAAAGGCATTCAGCACTTCAAGCTCGAAATTTAGTTGTGATAATGCAGCTGAAAATAATGAGGTGCAATTATTAATTGCAAGGATAAAATACTGTATTGGTAAATCTGCTCTTAACACACACAATTCCAAAACAAGCCACAGTTTTCAGAGTCAGCTGTGCTTAACTGCCCAGAGCCAAGCAAAGCCAGAACACAAACGATATTTTTTCAGTTTCTGAAAAGAGTTTCCTCAGTTACCTTTACTTCTCTCAGCCTCAGACCATCTGTGCCTATAATTTTCCATTTCTCCCTCTGGCCTGTTACTGCTTTACGAGCCTTAAAAGCAAATGGAAGGTTTGCAACCACTATTTCTGACTGGGGGTTAAGTGGTCCCCTTGGTTTCTTTTTCTACTTTTCTTGCTGAATTATTATGATATTTCCTGTTCAAAATGTACATTCTTATGTTATATGAACCAGTGAATAAAAAAATAAAATCAAGTTTCTCTTACAAATATAATGCAAAAATACTACAGAAATTAAACTTAAATTAGCCCCAAACACAAATGCACACTTAGGAATGAACTTTTGTTTCTGCCTAATTCTAATGAAGGGAAAAAATGTCTTCCATAATCACAGAAATGTTCTGGATCTGTCTCACGGATCGAGCTGCTTAGAACAAACAGCTAAAAGGAAGGGCTACCAGACAGAAGGATCAAGTGAGTGAATAGACTTTCTTGCTGCAGCACTGTTAAGCCAGCTTCTCAATTACATGAAATTCAGGAAAGCACAGTGAGTGTAACCATGGTTGCAGAGTGTTAAAATCCAACTTTGCCAAGGGGCTCCAGAGAGACAGATACTTTTTATGATTCCAAACTGCTGTGTCACACACAGAAAATTGATGTACAGCTTAAGAAAGAAAGTTCATTAACTTCAAGAGAGAAAAAGGTAACAACTGAATTCAATGGATGCTAACATTGAGTAGATGACCAAAATGCTTAAGGACACAAAACAGAGAGACACACAGGTCACATATATATTTGTCAGAAGCCATCTCCACAATAACGGATGGAGCGATGTCAAAAAGTTTGGCAAATATCAGTGCATGGCAAATTGCTGTTTTAACATGCGGTGTTCTTTTGTCTCAGCTAGAAGAAATGTGCATTACCAGGCTGTCCATCCACGTTACAGCAAATACAATTCCAGCAGAAACAAGAAACACATGCTTGCCTTTTTTTTTTTTTGACAAAGAATACTCCAGGATAAGGTGAAACCTGATAATGTCCTTAGGTGAATTTACCAATTAATTTTCTTCCATTTTTACGCTGTCACTCTGATTTAATTTCACCTTATTTGCCAAGGCTGTTAGCAGAGAAAATACAAGAAGTAATGACTTGTGGAAGTAGTGCTTTGGAAGCCCTTATGATAACCAGCGGGTATGTGGTAATGACCATATAGAGCTGTCATTAAAGTGACCTCCTCTGAGAAAGCAGGTGTCAGCGAGCAATTTACTGTGCCTTAGGTATCATTTCAGGAAAGGGAATTCCCATGGGAACACTGCTCCCCTGCTCTAACCTAAGACTTGTAAAATGGTCAGTATTTTTCAGTCACTTTCCTTCTTGGACTATTCATAATTTTGTGTTTACCCTTTGACCGGGGGCATGAAAAGCTAAAGGTGTTTGATTAAATCACACAGAAACAGGGGAATTGAGACCAATGAAACCAGAGCTATTTCCTTTCCTACTCACAGTCATATGTATTTACATTAGCCAAGTATCAGATGATGTCTGTGTAAAAACCAGAAAGAGCAGAAAGGCTTATCTTATCTTGTACATTTCCAGTGTATGTATTTTCAAACACAAGATCCAAACCTAACTGCAGGCCCGACAGACTTCTCAAATAAAACCCAACCCATTCCAGTTATGTCTCCCCTTTGAGAAAGGAATGTCCCAAAGAAGTGGGGAGACAAATGCACAGGTTTATGCATGTTCATGTAGCCTGAATTTGGTGTTGTATCATCTTTTTCTTGGCGCCTGAAGCTTGGCGTGATGACTCCACAGAGGCTGCAGCATCCTGCTGTGTTGTTTTTAGCTATCCTACAAACTGTGGCAGAGCAAGCAGAAGACTCATGCTGTTTTAGAGACTGCATAAACTAATTTTAGAAACAGCTTGGAAGGGGAGGATGAGGTTTACAGCAACAACATTGTGTTGTTTCACTACTCTAACACCAACACATTATAAATATATTTCAACGTTTTTAAATAAAGTAACGCCTTATGTAATACTGACCAGCAACACAGTAGAAAAGAATATTGCAGCAATAATTTTCAGTGAAACTTGGTAATTTTGAATCAGAAGAGACTGCTTCTCAAAGGAAAATAAATAAAAATACAATCAAAGGAGGAAATAAATACAAATCATCAAAAACCGTATGTTGGCAGTAAGCAAACATTGGCATGTTGGCAAACATACTGGCATTTCCTTTGGTGCTACTCACTTTCCTCTTGCCATGAGCTTTGTTTCTAAACAGTCAAACAGGGAGAAATCTGTTGCCCTCTAGATATATCTAGATCTTTCCTTTCACCTCTTCTATTAAATGCCTCTTACAAGACAAGTGGGTGCTCACAGACCCCTTTCAGCTTGAATGAAAGCACTCTCAGGTACTCGAATAGCTCAGAGGTTACAAGGACTCCCATCTCCCCCCCCTCCCCAAATTTAATACCTCCAAATTATCAACAGCTGATGGACTGGCTGCTGAAAAATAATCTCGTATTCATTAATGTATCTTGCATGGTTATTTCTTTTTCCAAATTAGTATTTTATGAAAACATCCAGAATGCATTTTAGATTAGATGAAGCAAGCACAGTCTCTCTTTTTTCTTGTTGTTGTTGTCTGCTTCAATATTTATATTTATATTTATTTGAAATATGTTATTTTGGCTTAAGTAAAAAATATGTTTGGGACTTGACTGACAACTAGTTTAATTCTACAGAGACATATCAGAAAAATAACATTTCCACACTTGCCACATAGCTAATCTCAAATACATAAAATCTATTATTCATCTCATAATGACTTGTGACAGTACCTGTCACATACAAACTGTGTGTCGGATGCTCTAAGCTCCTGGACTGCCCAGAAAATTGTGAAGTAATGATTACTCAGTTCTAAAAAGAACTAAAAAGACAATTTTGTAGAGCCTATGTTGCACAAACAGCATAGTTCTGCATCCCCACCCCATGCTGTGGACAGAGGTTACTTCCACCATCCATGGCTATCATGACATAAAATTGCCTCTCTACAAACTGAATCTTTTCAGGCTACTGTGCTGACAGTACAAGCAGAAAGATTTTGAAGGTAATAAATAAAATACTGAATCTCCACTGTTATCCCTTGGTCCTGACTGCTTTACAACCACAAAATATATTGTACAACATAATTAACTGCTCTTACACAGCTTTCAGTATTTTATGCCCTGTTGCTTCATTTATTCATTGAAAACATTTTTATAATTTAATTATTATGAAATCAGATGATGGGTTCTCACACATCTGGAAAAGAGGCAGGTTGAACACAATTTTTAATTAACAAGAATTAGTTGACTCTCTTATGGTGCTTTCTTGCAGGCCTAAACATGGTAATTATTTTATTCATATTATCATATTACCAGGGGACTAATCTTGAGGTTTTTTCTGAAGAGTGTTGAGAATTCTGACTCTAGATTTTATTTTTTGTGTACAAAAAAAGAGATAATTGGCCAAAGAGCACTTTTAAATTGCCCAAACTAGCTCCTGATATCAACACAGATCAGGATTGAAGACAAGAGACAGGACATTTATCTGCTTTTGAACAGATGTAAGTGCACAAGCGTCTGAATTTATCTGTGTTGGTTGCCCAACAGATGTAGCCCAAACTAGCTCCTGATATCAACACAGATTTAGGACATTTATCTGCTTTTGAACAGATGTAAGTGCACAAGCATCTGAATTTATCTGTGTTGGTTGCAGGACACCAACAGAAAAACCTGGTGTTTTCAGTGCCCTTGGATGCTGCAGCTTTGCCTGTTAATCCACGTCTTCTGACAAACAGGGGCTTTCAGGACATAAGCTAAAACTGTTGGCAGGCCAGCAGGGATCTTCTGAATTACAGCTCTTGGGATTTAGTCTGGAACTCATTTTTCATCTTTATAAATTTTTTTAAATTGGTTGGCACATGTGCCCAAAGAGGTAATTACAACAGTGAAGGCTCTTTTATTAGCTGGTGTACCAACTCTTTACATTACTCAAATAGAATACAGAAAATTGATACTACTTATTTTCCTGAGGACAGTCAAATGCACAAATCCTTGGGAAGGGTACAGCTTCTATTTTGGCAACAGTTTTGGATGCGGATGAGATCAGCTTCTCCTCATGGAGTTATGTTTTGGCACACTAATAATTCAAAGTCCTCTGAAAGAGAAAGGGGAGCAATTGAGGTAAGTATATCAATAAACCTAAACCTATGTAACTACCTTTTATGAATTCACCCTGGAGGGATGACAGCTGATTTGGAAAAAAAAAGGAGAATTTTACCAAGCCATTCCTCACTATGGCACAAAACACTAGCTTATGGTGAAGAGCTGAAGGGCCACCTGTGCCTGTTTTCCCTGTTGTATATGATGCTCACTCGATAAACTGTGGTAAATATTTTCAGAGCAGGCTTGTCACGTCAGGCAGATTCCTGAGCAGAGGAGGAGTTCATTGCTACTTCATCTGTGAATCCTGAAATATGGAGTGTGAGACTTGCTCTGAGCTCCCCAGCACAGCTACTGCTGAAGTGTGGTGGAGTCAGGGGAGCGCCGGGGTGCCTGGGCTCCCTGCATGAGTGTCTGCAGCAGCTCCTTGTCATCGCTGCAACGAGTCTGCTCCGGCTGCGACCCTGATGTAGAGTGAGGTCTTGGTCGTGATCTCAGGTTCATCCTAGTCTGCTCTGCATATGTTAAAAAAGTCTAGCTCTTTGGAGCTCCTCTGTGGTGTGTTTGCAGTAGCTCTGACGTGGCTGGAAGAGATCTACTGCATCCTGGCTGCCAGCCACCTCCTGGACTGGGAGCCCGTGATTTACAGTTGCAGTGGCTTGAAACACTCCTGGGCACAACTCTAGGTGGCTCTAGGTAGCCCAATAACTTTTAATGGTGAGTATCTATCAGGTGTGTCTCTAGAGCAGGCAGTAGCTGAGCAGGGTGTTTTAAGCAAGGTTACAAATTTTGCTTCGAGCTTCTGAATTATTTCTTGGATCTGTCTTTTACTTCTTCTCAGCTAAGTTGGTATTTTATATTTTAAGATGCTCTAAAGGAATCTTAGATTTTCTTTTGGGTAACAGATGAATTGATTGAAGTGACAGTAGAACTGTGGATGGCTAAATCATGAGTCAAAAAGTATATTTGAAACCATACCTGGTATAATCATTGCACATTTTATCCTGTTTTTAAAAATATTTTCCACATTGCCTCATTTAATAGGCTAAAAGTTTTAGCAGAACTGAATTGGTGAATGAAATTCAAAAGGCAGTTGCAAATTAAATACTTTCTATCAAGGCAGCAATCACTTCAGGCTTTAAAGATAGTAACTTTAATGTTCTAATCAGAAGAAAATGGCATAAAGGTTCATATACAATGCTATGTAAGCAAAGATTTTGATTGTTCTCCACAAAATAATCTCTGCCCTAGTTAAACCAATTATGGGCTGTATTTTTCAAATAGCAGCCTCATTTTAGAGTTTATTAGTAAAAATCTGGAGGTTTTCATACTTTTTGTCTGCTGTCATGCCAGCTGAGTCTCATAATTAGACACTACCATGTTGCTTAAATTTATGTATATATGTTTCACAAATACTTTATGTACCTTGCAAAATATATATAGAAATGCATTTTATGTTAATGAGTTCAGCTTGTAAGTAAAGCAGAAATGAATTATTGTATTTTTCATTATCCTGAAGTGAGATGCAGAGAGATTAAACAACTTTCTAAGACTTAGAGGTAGTTGTTAGGGGTCAGCCTAATGCCTTTGTTAAGCAAAATCTTTCCTCTCTGGTATTTTCCCGAGCCATTAAAGTAGGAGCAAGAATGAACCACACATATATCTAATTTCTTGCCTTTCTGAAATGAAAACTTTGCCAATATATTACAAACAAAAGTAACCGTCTCTAAATTGCATGCGAATTGCATCCAGGGCACTAAGTTGTGACATCTTCTACAGGCACAACAGCTCCAACATCAAATCCTTACTTCCTTAGGGGTTTGACTCAACACTGATATTTTCATTGAGTTGTTGGTCACAGTATCTAGGAAGAATCAGCAACAGAACCTACGTTGCTTTTGTAGGAAAATAAGTTGGAACTGGATGGTCCAATAAAGTATTCTTTACTAAAAAGGAGTTGGTTATGATGTTTTATGCCTATGACAGTTATCTGCATGAATATTTCATTAACACTTTTTTACAGCTATCACAGAGCTTATAGGTAGCTGTTGATTAGACCTCCTGCAACACAGTGATTATGTTTCAAAAGCAGCCAGATATCTCATGCCTGTGGTGGGCAATCACTATTTCTGATTTTTATCAGCTTTCAAGACTAATCAAGTGACAGTTACCAAGTAGTGTAGCTGCCTTGCTGACTCAGAGTTGCCTTCTATGTATTTTAATGATGTTATGATCCCACTCGCTTCTTGGGGTGCCAAAAAGCCTTTACTGAATTTTCAGTGCCTGCTTTATTAGGTATGTCAGTTCAGTTTAAGTAGTCAGACACAAAAGCTTTTCATTTACGTGCACACCAACAGGTAGTAAAGACCTTAATGATCATAGATTTTAAGCTGTAGTCAGTAATGAGTGTAGAGTTCAAGAGAGGGCATAAAACTTTGTAGTAGTTAAGATTATTTTTACTCTGGGAATGTTTTAATTTCAGGAGTTTAAAGAAAAAAGCTCTTAAATTGACTTTTTAAATGTCAATTTAACTTTAATGTAGTGCTACGTTTTTAAGTGGGAATAGAGGGGGTGGGCAGAAATGACATCTGAAGATGAAAATAAAAAGTAAATACCAATTATTTCAGTTTTATACCCATCATAAAAATATAACATAGCAGATGCTTCCATGACATCTTCTAAAAGTTGGGTGTTTATTGTGTGCATATGTTCAACATCGAACATAACTAATTTTCCTCTGTTCATCTCAAATTAAGGGAAAAGTTGAGCATCAGCAACTCTACAGACAATGACAACAGCAAGACCTAAAAAATGCAAGGAAATGCAGAAAAAGAGGAAGTAAGTAAACTGAAAGGGGTGAATATGGAAGAGATATGGCAAGTTCAAACCAAATGGAGAGAAGAATAAAAAGCTGTGCAAAATAAATGGATGAAAATGTTAGATATTGACTGGGGAAAAAAATTAAAGTACAAGAAATTTTTTTATTACCACTAACTGGTTTCCATTGTGATAGGAGCCGAGCTGCTAAATTGTGACTGCCTATGACTGATAACTGATACTCACTTCTTTTCTCCCTGGGCTGTCAGGAGGGAGTTGCTCATGGGTTGCTTTCCTATGCCATTAGAAGGGTTTGATCCTGAAATGATAGGATTTACATAAGAGAGAAAAAACAGCCTGATTAAGTTTTATCTGTGTGCAGAGGAGGAAAATGTTTGAGAACTGTCACACAATAGGAAATGTTCATCATTTCTGGATCCAGGAGGTTCATGCCCTCCCATTAAAAAGACCCTGCAAGTGTTGCTTCATCCCTGAAATTTATCACCAGAGGCTGACATGTAACAAAGGCACAGAGCCACAGAAACTGGTCTGATACCAGATTCTAACTGGATCTAAGGCACATGGATCACTGTCATGTTAAAAATCTTGTCATAAAGCTAGGAAAGGTGCTTCACAGACATTGCACAACACTGCACTAGTGATGTGGTTATGCTACAGATGATGTCTGGGTCCAGTCTAACATCTCCACCCTTGTGCTGTGTGCTGTGTAATGTCCCTGATTTTCCAGCTATTGGGAAAAAACTGGTGCTGCAATGTGTTGCATGGTGAGAGCTACCCTCATAGACAGAATTACCTCTGTGATCCAGCACTTCTCAGAACATATAAATCTTCTACAAGGACATTAGGAGCTTGCAAATGCACCTGGACATGGCTCTGGTACCCAGTTTCTTTAGGCTCTCAGAAGCATGAGCTCAGATCTCTTTAGCATAACTTAGCTTTTTGTCTTAATGTAGAATTTCACTACTCTTGCTCTTAGGTCCTTGCAAGAAAGAATGTCTCAGTTAGCCATAAAAAGAGAATGGAACATATGGAACCAGTTTTTTTAAGTGATTTTGATGGACACTTAACAACCGTCTATATTACTATTTACTCCCCAACAGGAGGAAGGCAAAGATGTGTGGGTGGATGGCAGTCAAGACTGTGGGCTTATCAGCTTGGCAGACTGCAGTATGGTGCAGTGCTACTGCGGATCACCTCAGACAGGCTCATTCACATACTCAGGTTTTAGCCATGGCAGTGTGGAACACAGCATCACCCCCTTTCCCCCGCAGGGAAGTGCAGTGGAACACTGTTGACTAAACTGGTGCAGGTGGTGCATTGTGGCTGGACTGTGCTTGCCTCCAAACTGGTATGGGAATCTTACACCGCACTGCCAAGAAGACATGCATGATAAAAAGCAGAATATCAGCAATAAGAGTCACTCAGTAAAGAGTAGTAGGAACACAGAGGCACAAAAGATGAATTTTACTTGAGCCAAGATTTGACTTACGTGGTCTGTTTGATTCCCAAGTAATAAGCCTCAACAAAAACAAGTGGCACGACTAGTGTACTGCTCAATAGTCTAGCAAGGACTAATGACTGAAGGCATCTTGAACATAGGATTACCCACAATCCATTTTGCACATTAGGCTGACCCTTCTGAAATAAGGTTGATGGAGGATGCAGGCAGCAATGCTGACAGACTTGGGATTTACTCCAGGAAAAACTAAAAGGGCTTTAGTCTGCTCTGGGATGTCAGTCTTTGACCTTATGTGGCGATAAACGAAGAGAAGGTCAACAGAAAGGAAAGAGGGACTAATTCATTATATTCACCAGAGACCTTGAATAAATACTGTGTTACTGATGTTGCTCGACTGCATTCACCCTTATTGAGAATTCTGTATTCAAAAGATAAATACATACAAGACTTCTGGGTCTGAGTGTATTACAAGCCATTTATTTCATTCCCTTGCTAAATGTTTTAAAATAAGATTAAAGACTCTTTTTAAGATGGCTTTTTACTGAGCTAATGTATAATTCCTTTCAGGGTGTGAAGTGCCTTGATAAGCTTCTGTGACAAGGGACTTTATAAATCAGATTGTATTATAAACAAATACAATACAATTTGTAATGGAGAGGTATTTTTGTCTCTTTACTTTGCTTATACTTTACACTTCTTTTAAGTTCAAATGCTTTATTCAAGCCAACTCCAATATCAGAATCAGGTATTGTGACACATTCTTTTAAGAACATAAAAGATTTGCTTTTTTATTCAGTTAGTTTAAAACAATTGTCTCAAAGGTAATATCAAAAGATTTTGACAACTAAAATTGACATAAAAAAGCAGTTAATTTTGGGGCCTGCATATGATTATGACATTTTATTTTTTGAAATATATTTTCCTTCTTATCTGCTACCACATCTGTTCTTCTAGTATGGGATTGGCAGTAGCAGCATAGCCAGTATATCAGTAAAACTCAGCTCTATATTTACAATTTTTATGCCTTTTTTTGGTATATTCACAAGGTAACAGCATCTGATGTGATGAGATTTTTTCACTTGTTTCATTTTTTGGAAGGCAGTAGGTTAGTTTTTCAGGTTTAATATCTCTACAGTCCTTGGAGACATGGATTTCCATTTTTCAGTGGAAACCAATCCCCAAAAGAGAGACTTGAAAATTAACTCTGTCAATAACATTATTAAAAAAAAACCCTAAAATTTTTCCTTTTCCCTGCATAACTAACAAAGATTGAAAATTGCTTTGGCATGAATTCCATGAATTCTGGGGTCAGCATTTGTCAGACTTATAGCTTCTGCAATGTCCCAGTTTGCTGTCCCATTTTCCTTTGAAAATATGTTTTAGTGGTACATGTGAGTAATACTGAGAAAGTGGTTGAATGTACGGCTGATGCCACTGTTAAAATAATTTTTCCCATTTTGTACTGGTAATGCAGATGAGTGGGGGAAAAAGGAGTACTTTCACTTTACAGAACAAAGCCCAAGGTATTAAAGTCACCACATTGTGGGAGTACTATGAATTCTCATTTATCTACTCTCCACCGTGCTAAAAAGCTGATATCACATACTTAAGCAATGGCTCCTAAAATGACAAGTCTAAATAGAGGACTAATTGCTTTTTTGACTTATTTTAAGGCAACAGACAGGTGCAAGATCTGTCAAAGTTCATGAAAAAACTGCCAAGGTTTCAACATTTGGTGCCTATCAAAGCAGGAGCTGTACACACTGATATTTCTCAGGGGAAATGTATCTTTTCAAGATCTTCCTTCACATTATTTGTCCCATGCGAGCCATACAATAGAATTCTTAACCAGTAAGTGTGATGTGTGACATCCATCATCATCATCTGTGCATTTCTGAACGTAAACCACTTCAGTCAAAACATAACAATTTGTAGTGATGAGAGTCTTTGCTTCACAGTCCATATTCTGACCCTTCAGCTCCTCAGTCAGCACTGTAGAGAGATGTCACAGCATCATGGCTGTTTAGTCTTCTCTGCCTACAGCTGCTCTCCCTCTGCATACATGCATGAGAATCACACGTTTAGGTTTTCCTTCTGTATGTGCCCACAAAAAGGATAACAGCATGCTGAAATTTCAGAAGATGTTTAATGGTGGTGTTACAGAAACTATAGGATTTCTGAATCTTATAGTTGAGATTTTAAGATGCTGTGATGAATGTCTGTGCTGAATCTACCATTTGTGTTTGGTAGGACAAGATAATAATTTGAATAATTTGGTTATTCTTGGCCTTTTTTCAGAATTGGTTCTGATAGCAAAAAGGTTTACAGCTGGTCCGTTTAGTTTTGGGTGGCAAACGAGTATAGGAAAAGAAAAAGGCCTTCATGCTCTTAAGGAATATTGAAGAATTTCCCACCTGCTCAGAATACAGAAGAATGTGTCAATGTTTGATTTTGGTAAGCTCTAAGTAGGAAATGTTTTCCTGGCTTACTTAAAGTGGAGCTCTGGATCTTGAAGCTTTGGACAGTTTGTTTAAAGCAATACTTTTCTTTCAGATCCTACCAAACAGATCTCACCTTTGATAGTCTGTTCTGTATATCTTTCATGCTCAGAGATCTGTGCAGAAAAGGTGAGCAGGGTAATGGAGTTAAGATCAGCCATGTAGATCTGAAAGAATAATGTTGTCTTTAACAAATGCTCTACCCTGTTTCCATTTTTCATTTGCAGAGGAAAGAGCACACATTAAGAAGGCCTGACTTTTTTTCCAGGATGACGTATTTTCCTAAAGCCTTAGCTTGTAGATGTTGAGCTCTTGTTTGTGTAATTTAAAATGCAATAATGACAGAAACAGAAGAAAAGAGTATTAGCATACATTGATTATGCATAGTCAATAATGAACTTTAAGCACTTTGTGAATAAATGTGAGATAAATGTCACACAGAGCACTTAGTAACAGAATGCAACAATAAACGAAGAAAAAACACTAAATAGGAGTAAATAGAAGCAATGAAGGACATGAGGTTATAATTTAAATAATTGATTAGGGGATTCAAGGTATTCCATTTAACATACAGAGACTCAGGTTTAATTGAGTCTCTCTTTCATGGGAAGGCTGTGAATTTAAAATGATCCTAATGTCTTGAGTTAGTAGCCTTTAATGAAACCTTAAACAAAAAAAGCTTTTAAAGAAATACTTGGGAAAACATCAAATAATCAGGAGAACTTCCAAAATCATATACTTAAGATCAAATGTGATAAAGACAGCCATGGTAGATGACTTAGAATATTGCTCAAACTGAATTCAAGTAACACAGACCAGAGAGACTTCTGGAAGATTTCACAGCTTGCAAACCCCCCTGTAGAACAGTGAAAAAATTGAATGGACATAAAGGAAGGCTGGTATCTATAAAGTGACCTCTGCTTTCCAATTGTAAGTATCGCACAATTCTGCCTTAGGAGAGTTGTAGGAATATTGTAGGTGAATATGAGACAAGTGTCTGCAAAATTTTTTTTTAAAGATTGAAAGAGGGCATTTAGTCCCTCTCTGCCCATATATAGGAATAAGTGACCATTGCTTTTTTTTTTGCTAACTTATAAAAGGCCAAAGAGCTAAAGAATTATTATGGTTTTTTTTTGTGCAGACTATTCAAGCTGAAGTCCTTACATTGACATTGATATTGGCTAATTAAAAACATCTGTATTTATATATATGTAAAAGCTTAAGCCACTTCTTTGTCTAGGCTGTCTGGCTGATATGTTTGGCAAAATTATGTTTGCCTCTACTGTCTTGCAGCAGAGTCACGTGGCTGATCTTTTTCATTCTGGGATCTACTCCGGAGCTATGTACTTTTTCCTTAGGTCTGTAGCCCTTTGAAATTTATTTGATTTTCCCTCTACTGGTCACATTTGCATGTTACCACTTTAATCAAAGTCCATCAGACACCAGACCATTCCTTCTTCCATGAAGCCTTATTTCAGTTTCTCACTTTGTCATTCAAAATACAGGTACTTCAGGCTTGATCTCATTCACAAGTTTTATAAGCACAATGAGCAATTTGAATTGATTACATCATTCAGAAATTATTACATTTATCACATTACAGCAATTTAATTTTGCATATGATTATGAGCTGGAATGAAAGGAAGTCAGAATTTTTTATGGAATTTTATGGCAGTTAAGATTAATATAAAATCCATTCATTCCAAGAATACCATTTATTTTAAAAGTACAATGTAAAAACTTTACATTGACCTGTGCAAGGAATAAAAGAAACATATTATATAATATTATTGATTAATTAAATTTTCCTTCATATATTTAAAATCATTAAAGAATAGATTTTAGTTAGTTTTTGAAATGGTAGCTGAGTAAAAGATCACGGACAATATAATGCTAGTAATTTACTGAAAGATTTTTTATCTGAGAGTCAAAGTGTCATAAGTAATTTTTTTTACTAAACTGGACAGATGAACATGAACCATGACTGGTATAAGTATCATAAACTTTATTTACTAGTCTGTGTGATCCCACTTGTGCACACAAAATTGAGTAAGTCTCCAGTGAAACAGTTTCATTACTGTCTTTATTTTAATTTAATTTTACTATCAGTAGTTTAATGGAAAGTGGTTTGTGAACAAGTGTTGAATAATTGTTAAGACATATTGAAAGTGGATCAAAGTGGAAAGACAATGAAATTTTAAAGTTGAAATCAAAGAAGGTTTGATTTTTTGATAGTGTCCTGGATTGCCAAGCAAATTGTACTCTATTTGCTATCTGTATGGCAGTTGTCTCTTAACAGACAAGGATGTCTTGTCACTTCCCTGGAAAACAAAACAAAACACAACACCCAAAAAAGGTTATTTTTCACTTAGCATACCAGAAAAATTTGGAGGGGATGGGGGGACTAGAATGGAGGAATTTTAGTAGGAAAATTTAATATGAGGTCAATAAATTTTAGTAACAAATGTTTGCTTTATTGTAAATTAGAGGAGAAAAAAATTTCCTGAACTATCATCCCATACATACAATTTTTGAGGAAAGCTGTAACTTGTGAACTCTCTATTTCTGAGTCTCCCAAGCTTTTTTACATAAAATCTCTTTGAGGAAATTTGATGGGAAGTCTACATGCAGTGATGCCTTTCCTAAACACACTAGCAGGTAATTTCTATTGCCTAAAACACCTTTAAAAAAGGTGTTTTAGGCAATAGAAATTGGCAAAAGTAGATAGGGTGTTGTAAGGAGATTCATTTTAGTTGTATCTAGTAATGGCATGTATACCTATAAATCAAAAGAGGAGCATAGAAAGATGATTCATTTTGACAAAAGTAAGTAGTTTTTAATCTGCTAGAGATCTGTGGTTCAGTGGAAGTTAAAAATTAAGCAGGAATTTTTGGTTGGAAGTCCATCAAGTCAAACAGTCCCTGTGGATTTATTAAAGTTAAACTTAAGGGAGAGAAATAATTGAAGGCTGCAATTCCAAATTCAATTCTAAAATAGTAATAGCTTTTCAAGTTGCAGAAAGTTTGTCAATATATGAATAGCTTCTATCTACAACAGGAATAAATTGAGGAAAAGAAATGTACTTCTGAATGCCAGAGTAGCCTTTTTTCTTCCATGAATTTTTCATAAACTTATTTCTAACTAAAGAGAGCATGGGTAGTTTTGTCAATTGAATTTTGCCTTCCACTCTGTCCCATTTGGTATTTCCAAGGTAACTTGACAAAAAGGAAGGCTATACAATTTTGTAGATGTAAAAATAACAACAACAACAGCAACAACAACAACAACACCATCACCACCAATCATCCCCAAAAGAGTCTAATCTAATGACTATGGAATCTAATTACAGGAGTGTTCAGCATTAATAGTCAGTTTTTAAATGAAGCATAGAAAACATATGTATAATGTGTTCCTATATCAGTAAAAATATGACTTTATGTGGTTTTTATGTCTTTTTAGAGTACTGGGGAAAAAAACCCCAAAACCAACCTAGAAAGATGAGCAATTGTATCCAGAGAAGATAACTGTAAATTTCAGTGATTTTGAAAAAGAACATGGTAAAAAAGAGAAAATTGCATGAAGAATGCTCTTATTTTGTTATTATGAGTTTACTAAAAGCTCCCTCTTTTTCCTCTTTCATACCCTGGCAGGTCAGTGATAAAAGAGACTGCATCCTAATGCTCGGGTGTTACATTCTTTGTTACAGTTGCCAACACAAGATGCCTTGAAGCACTATTTGGACTGTATGACTGTATCTTGGTACATAATTTGAAATCTAATTATTGTGTACTGACAGTTTAATTGCTCAAATTTACAGTTCAGCTCTTCTGAAATTTCTGGTTCAGGACAATGTTCAGAAGAATCACAGCACCTTCTCTTTATGCAGGGTGAAGCACCAGTTCTCCTCAGTTGCCTAATTTGTTCTGGATGACAGCAAGTGATGGTTTTGTTCCCTGAAATGAGAGTTCACTTAACTTCCAAATGTTTATTTGGTCTAAAACACATATAAAGACACCTGTGAATTAATGTTTTGAAATATCTGTGAAAAAAACCCTTTTGCCTGCCCCAAAAAAACACCTGAATAACCCAACAAGGAATATGTGTGCAAGGTCTACCTGAGTAAACTGAGCCAAGACTGAAAACTATTTATGTATTTCTTATTTGAATTCACTGTAAAACACTTGGCTCAATCAATTGCCTGAGGGTCAGTTTTTAATATTCTCTTCTGTAGACTTTGCTTATGTTTAAGACAAACTAACATCTGCTGACTACTGCTGTTTTACCAAAGATCATCCTCAAAAACTTTTCATTTTCAGTGATATCTAACTACAGTCAATTCTGTGTTTGCACTAATCTCTAAAGTGCATTGCAAATTTAGAGAGACCATTGTTTTGTTATCTAAAGAAACCAAAAACTCTTAAAGGTGACCATTATAGATTGCACACCAAAATGCTTTCAGTTCCTATTTGTGTCCTTATTCTCAGCAAAGATGTTTTCAGAAAAATAATCAATATTAGGCCCTTTAGTCCCCACCTTCTAATTATCTAATTAGGCACAAAAATGTAACACAAACCGCCAGGCTTTTTTTCTTTTCACAGTTACTTATTTCAGCTCTTCTCTCTGAGTAGGGTTATCTTGCTCGGTAAATTTTAATTGATTAAGTGTTTCACCTGAAAGCAATCACCCTTGCAGTCAATTCCCAGAATAAAACATCTGCCTTTTCAATTCAGACAGCTTATAAATGAAGAAATACACCAGGGACACAGAATCATGTTTCTCTTTCAGAATGTAGTGGTGTTTTACTCAGGTGGTATTCCAGTACAAGTCAACTTGTTCTGAATTATGAATAAGCTTATTATTGAACTGGGCTATGGAAAACACAATTAGCATACATTTTTTCAGCTCACTTCCTAAGTTTCTCAAGTTTCATATTTTCTTTATCAATTCTTTTTCCTATATTAATTGACCTCTACAGAGGCTACTTGAGACTTATAAGTCCTTTCAATGAGAGTATTTCCAGGCCTAAAATTTTCTTGAAGCATGTTTAATCTTGAATGTTACAGTTGTGGTTTTAGTGCTATCTGAAAAATTGTACCTTAAAATTCTGTGAAGACGAATTCTTAATAAATTATTCCTGTTAACACCAGAAGGTTCTATCTTGCATCTGAATGACTTCTTAATGTTTTAAGGTAAAATTTGTACACAGGACAAATTGTATAAAAGCAAAATGATCCAAGGAATTAGTTTTCATAATATATTATGAATGAAAAAATGACATTTACATGTTAGACACAATTGCAATTTTCTCTGATTTACAAATCAATTTACATTTACAATCTTTTTTCTTCTCTGTGCATGGATTGAGAAAAAACAGGCAAACACAAATACAGAAGTACATACTTGAAGAGGAAACAATATCTAAAACATAGAGTGATTTCTAGTAATTCTTAGTTAAACCTGCTTCCAGCGTTTTCATCCAAATACACAGGAAATGCTTTACTTAAAGCATTTACTTACATTTACAATTCTGCCTTCTCCAGTATGGATGGCAAGCTTGAATTTCGCAAACAAGAAATAACAGTCTACATATATTGAGACCAACTGCTATTAAAACATGCCATGATGTTAGGATGAAACTTGCAGTCTCTCTTCTGGGGAGGCAAATTCCTATAATCAATGTCTTTTATCTATATGGCAGATTTTTGCTGTTACTTTCTGTCATCTTTGTGAAATGATAGGAGCTTGAAGGACTCATTTCTTTCAAATTTCACCATTATTGTCCTTCAGTGGTCCAGAAAAATTTTTGAAAGAAAGTAGATGGCAAAAAGTATGAGTATTTTTTTGACTAATAGGACTTGTGAAATATGACATGAAGTATTAAAGTAAACTAAAAAAATTCTGTTATCAATATTATCTGCAGCTAAATAGTTTCTGGCCTAGATATTATTGTTTATGATTTTGGGAAAAAATGACAGAAATATTTGGATAAGTTTTTATTTGAGCAAAACATTCAAATTATAAAATCACGCTGGTATTGCTAATCTCACCCAATTTTTTTTTTTTATAATATTTGGTATTTCTTATCTACAGTGAAAAGCTGTGTGAAATAAAATTATAACTAAGCAATTGTTTTTACAGGTATCTGATTTTGTATAATGGAGTAAGTCTTTCCCATCAGATGATTTTAGACCAGTTTTCCTAAGAAAGATGAGCAAATAAAATTAAGTAACCTGACTTTTCTCTCACTCTCACCAAAGGAAATGCAGAATCAATGGAAGACCAATAGCAACAGTTTATTAGAGATTTTTTATTCATTTTGCAATGGTTTCTGAATATCTTGCTTCTGCAGAAGCTCTCACCAGACAGTCTGGTGGGATGATTAGAGGATGAATTCCAGAAGTGTTCTGCCACTCCTGTGGATATGACCAAAACATCATGCATATGTGTGCATGTGTTCTCTTCACACACCACCTAAAAACCTCTCGAAAACCTCTTGAAAAGAAATTAAATAGTCAGTTACAAATGTCTTCCATGCATTAAGTTGCTAGACCATTTTCCTCAAGTGCCATTTGTGAGCAAAACATGCTGTTCCTGCAGAGTTATGCAGAGACAAGGAGAAGATGGTGTTCACACTTCATGTCAAAGGGACAGCCATCAGAGTTTTGGTCTTTTTGGAGCCTCCCACAATCAAAAAAGTAAGATTGCTGATGCAATTCCTTCTAGAAACAACACTGCAGAAGGTCACATGCACCTCTTCAACCAGTTATAAGTCACCTAGGAGCATTTTCCAGATATTTTTATTTTAGAAGCCAGCCAAATGTGTTTTATTTGGTATTACCCATGAGTCAGTGTTGACAATAAGTAGCAGAGGTGGTGTAGAATCTATGTGTGCCAAGGTATTTCCTTTACAGTGCTGTTTCATAATGACAGATACAAATGAGACAGTGACACTGAGGGCCTGGGCAATTTAACACTTATTGGAATAATACCAATATGTGGAGAGAATGTAAGAAAATAGTGCAGAAGGTAGTCTCACACCTGAGGAGTTGCAGCTCTACTAATCACCAAAGATCAGGAACAGGCCTGCCCTTAATAGGCCACAGCTGTGCCCAAATAAGAAGAAGAGTGCTACAAAAGAGTGAGTTAGCTGGGTTGGGGAGAGAGATGGAGTTTGTTGGTTGTGCTGTGAGGAGCTGCCCATGAGAAATCACTGAGATGGTATGGGACTTTTGAAATAAGATGACAACACCAATACAGCTGGATGAGCTGTGCTGGGCTTATTTGGCCCTTGCTGCTTGACCAAAGGCAGCAACTGTGTTGTTTTCACCTCAGAGACACCTTTGGCTATCTGGATGTTGCAGCTGGGCACTTGGAGGCAAGTCCAGACATGCAGGAGCTCAGTTTTATCTTGGTGGAGAAGCTTTAAGGCAAGGTGAAGGAAAAAGGAGTTGGTTCTGCTAGAGAGTTTTGATCCAGAGCTTTATTCCTTACCCACAGGCTTCTGAATCCAGTAGCAGCTCTAACAGAACCTCTCAAACTGTGTTCTTGCTGTTCCTTTTAACCTTGGGGAGAGGGGGAGGGAAGAAGGCATGGAGGGCTACCAACAAGGTAGGGGGGAAGTCTTAAGGGACAAATGACACCTGGATGGTGCAATGCCTCCAGGGGTGAAAGGCATCTTTTGAACTCTGCCAATCACTTGACACCCTTCTAGAATGCCAGGACTGACAGACAGAGCTCAGCAGGGGTCAGGGTGGGGGAAAGGAGAGGTGATTGGCACCTGGGGAAGGACTGGGATAACTGAGGCAAGCTGTGACATCACACTGCAACAGACACTGAAAATTGCAAAATGTGATTTCACCCTATTAGAACATGAAAAAGAAGTTCACAGGATAGCTGTGCTACCCCTTCAAAAGATACTGCTATGCTGAGAATTCTGTACTTTGGGTTTCAAGGCATGTAGCATGGTGTCAAACCCTACTATTACCTAATACTGAGCATCACAATGCGTTAACATACACAGAAAAATGATTCTGCATGATAAATGGAAAACTGTGCTTCTACTTATCTCAGTATTATGACTTAGCCAATACCAAACAGTAATATTGTGCATTGCTGGTGTTCACCAGCAAGCGTTACCTTAACCTCAATAACAACTTTATTTTACAAATATTTTGAGGATTGAAATTCTGTTATGTTGCAAGGAGAGTGAGTCTTCTACAAGTGTTTCCAAGGGAAAAACCCCTCAGGCATACAGAACAAGATGGATCAGCTAGAATAGCTTATAACATTTATGGCAGTCTTATAGAACTTGGATCATGGTCTCTGAGTTATGTTTGTCCTCTGAACTGGTAGCTCACTCATGGTGCTTTTACTGCCAGATTCTGACTCTCTATTAATTAATTGAACACATGCAAATATGATTTAAAAATTTAAAGTTTTATGATAAATGACTGTCTATAAAAAAATACATTTCTGCAATGGATGAGTGGGAAAAATACATTTTTTTATTTCATAAGGTGCAATACTGAAATTGGCATGTTTCCCCCCAAATTCGAAAACATATTTTATCACTTAGTAGTCCAGTGATCAAGTATGGACATAATATTTTTCTGCCAGAAGAACATTAACAAAATGGAAAGGTCATGGAGTGAACAGTCTAAAAGAGGCAAAAAAACCCCTGCTCACTGAATAAGGTCTAGATCAAAAAGATGTGGGTTTTTTTTCAGGGCAGACAAATTAAGAATATACAGATTTTGCAGGGCTTTGGTTATATGTCTCAGATAAGCATCAATAGCTTGTCAAATGTTTGAGAAGGGAAAACAGTTGTATCTTGCATTGAATGTGATTTTCCTTCTTTTATGGTAATTGCGGGAAGGGAAAAAAAAATCTTGAGATTTCAATGGGGATCAGTTTTGGTGAGCTTTGGTGCATGTCCCTGCACTTGTTGGCATGCCTGGCCTTTTCATAACTTGGACTTTGACAGAGAGTTTTCTCTCTTTTTTTTTTTTTTTTAAGTATCCATGCCATGTCCCTCATATCTTCCCCTCCAAGTTGTGTCTTCCTCCTTGACTTTTTCCCCTGCTTTTACAACATCTTTGAGCTTAGTTTTTGAGTTTTAGTTTTGGCATGATTTATCTTGGTCCTTTTCTAAATGCACCTCAAATTTCCTCCCATTTGAGAGCATTTGTTTGTTTGTAGTCTTTCTTTTCTTTTTCAAATTTCATATTTTTTTAAATTGCATTTTATTTTTTTCATATTTCTTTTCTGGTGTGTTTGTAAGTGTTAGTCTTCTCATGTTTTGTTCCTTTTGTATTTCTCCCAGGGAGTTTTTTTTCCTGAATGGTGTTTTTTCTCTGTATTTTTTTTTTTGAATTTCTGTATTTTTTTAAAGGGATAGTCAGCATATTTCTTTTTATTCTTGTAGTTCTGAAGGCTGACCTTGGCTGGATGCAAGGCACCCACTAAAACTGCTCTATCATTCCAGTCCTCATGTGGATACAGAAGAGAAAATGTACCAAATAGCTCATGGGCTGAGATAGGAAGTGGGAGAGAGCTCTCTTTAAATACTGCTACCGGCGAAACTAACTCAACTTATGGATAATTATTGAATTTATTACTCACAAAATCAGAGCCAGATGATGGAAAATGAACTAAATTTAAAAACACTTCTCCCCACATCTTCCTCCTTCCCAGCTCTACCTCCTCCTCAGTGGTGCAGGGAGATGGGCAATGAGGGTATGGCCAGGTCATCACAGGTTTTTCCTGTCACTGCTCAGTGAGAGGAGTTGTTACCCTGCTCCAGCCTGGGCTCTCTCCCATGGGAGGCAGTTCTCCATGAACCTCTCTGTAATGAGTCCATGCCATGGGCAACAGTTCTCCACATGTGAGTCACTCTTCCATGGGGTGCAGCCCTTCAGGCAAAGCCTTCTCCAGTGTGCATCCCCCTACAGGGTCACAAGTCCTACCAGGAAACCTGCTCCAGCATGGGATCCCCTCTCCATGGGTCTGGAGGTCCCTGCCAGGAGACTGATCCAGCACAGGCCTTGCACGGGTCACAGCCTCCTCTCACCTGCTCCAGTGTGAGCCTGGTCCGCAGGCTGCAGGTGGATCTCTGCATCCCTGAGGTCCTCCATGGGCTGCAGGGGAATCTCAGCTCTGCCACCTGGACAGGCTCCTCCTTCTCCTTCCCCACTGACCCTGGTGTCTGCAGGGCTGCTTCTCCCACACATTCTCACCCTGGTCTTCCCTGGCTGCAAATGCATCTGCACAATTCTTAAGTTCTACTTTTTCTTAAGTATGTTATCCCAGAGGTGTTAAGACCACTTCTAATTGACTGAGACTTGGCCAGCCCACCGGTCTTGGAGCTGCCTGGCACTGGCTGTGCTGGATATGGAGGAAGTTTCTGGTATCTTGTCACAGAAGTCACCCCTGCAGTGTTGTCACCCCTATAGTGTAGCCCCCCACCACTACCAATGCAAATCCAATGCAATGGCATCTTTAGTGATAAAATCATAAAAAATAGGATAAGACTTAGAGAAATAACCTTAGAGTTCTGGACATTTCAGGCAGAGCTGAATACTCAAGTTCAGTGATCCAGGATTTCCAGAGGAAAAGGGAGTATAACTCTGCATGTGCGCAGGTATCTGAGAGACATCATTGCAATGTTTTGGGAGCCTTGATCTATGATACCATGCTTGAAATTAATTTGTGAAAGTAAACAACCATTTTCAAGTAAAACATCCATTTAAGTGTAGCCTCTGTCCTGTGAGTGTGTAGCAGCAATTAAAGTCTGAGAAGACTTTCCTGAAAGAATACTTAGATGCACGTTTGGGTAGGAGTAAATAGTCACAGGCTGTTCCTACTTGGTAAGCTTGGGAAAAAAAACCTAGATGTACCTCACTGGAGGTACATCTAGAACTAAAACACCAACTTTATTTAACAGTGGAGTGAATCTGGGCTGTGACGCAACAGTGGAGTTTCTGCAAGTCTGAAGGCCCTTTTTATTGTGAGGCACTTCCAAGGACTGTTTAGTCTGTTTCAACTGTTCTCAAAGTGAAAAAAATTTGGTTTAAAACAAATGCTAGGCTCATTTATCCTGAGCTGTTACACACATCCCAGCTTTTTGCTGTGTCATCGTGAGACTCACAGAGAGCTTGGACCTGTACAGAAAATGTCTTTGATAATAAGAACCAGAAAAGATGCAAAGTCTGAATTTTCATTAAATAGTGCAATGTATTTCTGTGGAACTGAAGGTACTGAAAACAGGAATTTCCAGCCTACTACTCTGTGGTATCTGTTTCAGACAACACTGAAAATTTTACAGACCTGTGGAATTCCTTACTTTAACATGTCTGACATATATTCAGTGTTAGAAAAATAATTAGACGCATATCAGACGTCTAGAGAGAAAAGGTGAGCTCTGAGGTCAGAACATCTTCCCCTTTACTTTGTTTTAATATTATTTTCAGGTTTAGGTTTTCCCTTAATAACTGAGCTAAACTTCTGTTTCTCTAAATGCTTTCAGAGCTGTCTTTTCTGATTCATGAGTAGTCCTTTTCTCCTCCATTCCTGTCTCCTTCCCTGGAAATCAACTGCCATGTCTGTAGTAAGAGCAGTGTACGGCCTTCGTAGGGTACCTGGGATAGGCTGTGGAGGCAGACCAGGGAGTCCTCTTGGTGTGTAGATCCAGTCTGCTGCAGAAGTAAAGCATGTTTTTTCCTCCTGGATAGGGTGAGAAAATTACATTTACATTCCCTTACTTTTTCCATTTGCTTAATTTCTCTCCTTTACGTATTCTCAGTATATGTTACAAAAAGACACCATTTCACCCCTGAAGTCACTGCAATTTCATGTTGGGTGAAAAGATTCCTGTGTGCTCCCTCTGAGCACAACACATTGTTTAAGGTGGTGCAAACAACTAAGACATCATATTGGCATGAAATTTAAACCCTTACTCTTGTAACTACATTAGTTTTTACACTGTGTCTCTTCTCTTGATTACACAGCTTGACACTTGAATTTTTTTTCCTGTTCCACCTATAGACAATGTCTTTGAGCACCACAGGAGCAAAATTTGAAGTAGGTATTCATACTGTCCTAAATGAAAATGGTTATACAGGCAAGATGCCCTGCAGCAAATACACTAACTTGCACTTAGCTCCTGATCTCATTGTTTTATTGTCAATAGTAGTAATAATTGCAGAGCTTGTAATACTATGGCACTTAGCACCCTGGCTGAACAGAACAGAACCATAGTGTTGGGTTTTGGGAAGGCAGTAGAAAGCTGAACTCCTGCCTGACTTCTCTCTTCCCAAAAAAGGTATCCTGGTATTACCCTTCTCTGTCATAATTCTCCTTATTAGTGCTGGGAATTTTTTGCATTTAGTATTTGAGAACTCTAGCTTATGAGATGTTGTGATGTTTCTAGTTTATGAACTTCCATGCCAGTTGAAATAACTAATCTATTTATTCCAATATTCCTCTATAGCTGTGTCAAGAAGTTCAGGACATTTTGAGTAGTGACCAACAGATAATTATAGAACAATTTAAAATTAACTATAGATTCAGCTGAAAATTTCTGTTATCCTGAAATCCTTCAAACCAGAAGATAATTTCTTGGCCAAATACTGAATCTGAGTGTCTTGTTTTTCATTCATAATTATGGAATGTAACAGTTACAATATTCATGAAGTTTCTAATTCTAAATAGGTTGAGGTGTTTGGGGGGAGGTTGGTTTTGGATTCTTTCTTGGGGTTTTTTTTTTTTTTCCCCACTTCCTTCAAAAATATTACGTGGTTTGTCTGATTTTTCTCTGCATGGTTTGGAGGTAATTGTTTGCGTTTGCAATGTGTGCAGGCATAACATCTGCCTCAGAGTGAGTTGCTGTGCTCACTACTCAATGAAGCAGTGAAGCATTTGAAATGCAGGAACATCCCTCAGACATGCTTGCTAGTTAATGATTCTTCATGCTCTGAATGTTGCATCTCATGCATCCTGTGTCTATTAATCTTAAAATGACACAGCTCACCTTATCAGTAATCTTGCTAAGAAACATATTCAACAAAACCTGAGAAGAGCCTTTTGAGAAACAATAAAGTATCTTTATCATTGAAAAAAAAAAAAAATGTTGAGAATATTGTTCTCCACGTGTTCCTCTGTAAATCACCAACATTTAACTTTGAGCTACTCATGCCTAATCAGGCTTCATAGACAGAACTCAAAATTAACAAACATCCTGCTGCTCTTTTCTGACAGTCTTTTTTTTTTTCCATATCCATCCTGATGTCTGGAAATGAGGCAAGCATTAGGTTAGTAGTCTGAACAGCCAAGCAGATGTGAATAAAAATCAATGATAAATGCAGTGTTCAGGAGCATGGAATGAATCTAAAATGGTACATTTACAAATTTAGATCAAATTAAGAAAGAATTTGCAACCTGTTCAAAATCAGTGTGCACATCAAAGAGGAACTTGCCCTTTTTGAAAAGAACAATATATTCTTAAAAACTGTTGGGGATAATTTTAAAAACAAGATATTTTAATCCAAATTTTAAACAACAATATATTTGTGTTTGTTTTGGCATTTACTTGGAGTTCTGGCTAAAATATTGCCTCTCCTAACTGATGCAGTCTTTCTACAGTCAAGGTTCTTAAATCACAAGATATGTTTTAGTGATTAAGCCCTTTGTGTGAAACACTGTATGGTAGTCTCAAAAAGGAAAAGTGGGTAGATTTGCAGTAACCTGTTGTACCATAGAGCTTCCCAGTAGGATTTGACAAGCTTTTCTTTCTTATGTCCTGAATGCAAACTAGAGTGGCTTGCATTAAATATATACTTAAAAAAGAAATCACCTTGAAGGCTGCCATCAAGGAAAAAGGAAAAAAGAGAAGGCAGCAGGGAAGCTCTTGCACACTGAACCATAATCTCGGTAAAAATGACTCGAATAGTAAAGAAAACTCAGGGTTTCAGTGCTTCCTGAATCTTGAAATAGTCTATTATAATATTTAATTTTAATTACAATTTTTTCTCAGAATAATATGCAACACTTTATACCAACACATTCTAGAGTAATATTAAGCCTTAAAAAGAGATTAAATAATGCAGAAATTGAAAGATTAGGAATTTTAAAACCTACTTATCTGTATCAAAGAGGATCATAATAAATTTCAAGTGGGACTCAGAAAGTTCTTACTAAGCTAAAACCTGAATTATAGTGTTTAATAAAAATACTAATTTAAATGATTTTTTCCCAAGGTCATACAACACAAAGGAATTTAAGATTTGTGTGTGAAAGTACCAAAGAATATTAAGAGGTTCCAAGCATTCGATCTTGATTTCAAGTATCTGCAAGACTTTTCTTCCTCAATCTTGAACTTGTTTATAAGCCAAAATGACCATTAAATATTATTCTATTTTCTAGTTTGCAATCAGGCTGTCCTTAAAAAAACCATTGTGGTGGGAAAAGAATATTAAAAGAAAAGAGCATTTTGAAAATTTAAGGATAACACATGATTTACAGAAATATCCTTCTCAAACTAAAGAAATTTGAAATCTTTTGAAGCTCTTCTGGACTTATTTAGATTTCAGCTTGTTAAGGACTGAGTTGATGATGACATATTGCATGACAAGTAGTTCAGAAATTCCTAAAATAAAATTTCCTTAAAGTACAAAACTGAAAAGTAAAAGAATACAGTTTATCTGTCTTCAGAGTAGTGGATTGATTTTCCCACTTAAAAAAAACATGTTCTAGGGTGGTTTTTATTATGTATTAGGAGACCATCCTTGTTTAACAATGCTTATTTCAGCTAAAAGAAAAGAAAAATAATTTGCATCTAATCCATTACAGATCTGATCTGGAGCTTGTGGAAATCAGCCATTTAGTAAACCGGCATGGTCTTTGGGTCAGGCTGCATATGAAGAAGAAAATGCTTCTGGCTCCAATATTTTTTTTTTTAACATCCTGTAAATTTGCAGATGTGGAATAGCAGCAATATGATATACTGACAGAATTTAATTTACATATTGAGAATGTGAAGCTGACTTATCAGATGCTGAATCACAAAAAAATAAATGGTGAGACTTAACAAATAACATCATAAAGCTTTAAGTCACCATATTCACAAAGGGTAAGGTAGTGGCCAATACCAGATTTATGATGATTGCATATTTTATTTCTACTTATTCAATTTTTTTTTGATGGCAATATGATTATAAATGGGTTTGCTTAGTGGGTTGCATACAATGGAGTGCATTCTACTTTCAGATGCCTATAATTGTTTTAAATATATATCTATTTAAAAGGACATAAGCATTATTCAATTACACTCTATTCACTACTTTGTACCCACTGCTTTAATCAGCATCCTGGAAAAAACACCACATGTTTTTGAACACAGCAGGCATTCACCTTACTGAAGACACAGGGAAGGATATGCCTAATTTTCATTCAGTTTAAACAGGAATTTTTAACAATGGCCATTTGACTATTTAACAATGATAAAACTATTAGGAAATAGTTTTGAGCAGTATGCTGCTTTTTGTTTTTATTCATGCTTATTAATTGTAAGTGAATTGAAGCAAGCAATTATCACTTAAGTGCTGGTATTAGCATCCAGGTTTTGAGAAGTCTTCCCAAACAACCCAAAATGGAATATACCACTTGCTATTTTGGAGTGAAAAGCAGAGTAGGAAACAAACCTTCAGCATACTGCTAACGAAACAGAGTGGGATCGAAAGCGTTGTAATAAAACTGAAAAGGGAGTAAGTTCTCAAGCAAATCAGGCACTGTTCAAATACTAAATCTAGTTTTGCATTCCAGCAAGCACAAAAAACAGGGAGATGCAACAAAGAAAACAGACATCATCTTAGATTAGTCTAACCTAAATGAAAGAAAGAAAGCAAGCTGAAAATTGTAGAAGAGTTGATTTCACTACATGTTTATGTTAATAGGGTATTTGACTTTTGAATGCTTCATAAACCTTGTTATGTTCAGTGCTATTTGAGGTAGTAAAACAGCTGGAACTCTGCCAGAAGCTTTAATTGGAATCAGCTTAGCAGGCACTGACAAGATTTCCTAGTGTTTAGTTTCAACCTTATAATAAAAATGCAAAATTATGTGCTATGTATTTTTTCTTCCTCTTTGGTGTACGCCCATAAAGGTGAGACATAGCTGTGCTAGAAAATGGATTTTTCTTTTCCTCACATGCCTCGGGCCAGTAACAGGGCAGTGTGAGTAGTGTTGCTTATAATTAGATATTTCCTCACAAAGGAGGCTGCAGAAACTCACCATAGAACTCTCCTTTTTTGTACATGTTGGTTATTGATTAGGCCAGTGTGTCAGATGGCCACAATAACACCAGAGGTGTTAGCAGTATGCCTAGGGAATGGGATCAGAGGGCATCACCAAAGAAACATCAGAGGAGCAGTCTGATTACACTCTTCATCTAACAATAAATTAGAGGGCTGCAGACCAGGGCATCTTGCCATACAGAAGGAAGGGATTATTGTTTTGTGGAGCCAGCCCTGCAGGCTTGTCCATACAGAGGAATCTTAAAAGCAAAATTTTGTCCCAGGAAACAACTGCACTGTTTGAACCTTTGAAAGTGATTAGGATCTTTGATTCAGGACTATTAAAAAAAGATTATTCATTCATTATCTATAGCTACAAATTAATAGATTAAAAATCTTTCTCCCTTCAGATTGTCTGCATGATCTCTTGGAATTCTATACTTGATAAATGTAGGTCATAGAGATATGTAACAAATATAGATAAATGACTTTCACCAAGGTTGTTAAGACAGGAATAAATCCCAGGATAACGTTACATTGTCAGGAGGCCAAAAGTAGTCAAGAAAGTCATGTCTGGGAAGCATAGATTTCAGAGTTTTAATAGAAAATCTTCACCTTGGGAAACTTCAAGTTCACAGAAACTACACCCGCCCTGTCCATCCCCATCCCATGAAGCCGTTCTTTGCAGGCTATTTATAGTGTCGCTACCAAACCTCACTACCAACTACATTCAATATAGTTCCTCATCAGCTTCGATGTTTAAATACATAAAGTGAAAACAAGAATAAGAAACAGCAAAAGGCATGTTTGTTTGCTATTTGTAATTACTTTGAAATATCGTGGCTGAGTATCACAAAGGTACTGAGATAGAAATAATTTTTCCAGGTCAACAGAAGTTTTAGAAACTTGCTCCCAGCCACAGGTTCAGGTTTTGCAAGGATCTGTAATCTCAGACCCACAAAGGTTTTTGAGTTCCCTGGCCTGGGGGTTTGAGGGAAAGGCAGATGATTTGACAATTTGTCAGTAGTTCAGTGCTGCAGTCCAACAAGTGCACCTGTAAGGAGGGCAGTGCTTCAGGACTTGTAGGGGCTTCCTTTGACCTGAGCTTATTTTCAGCTTGCTTTAGGTATCATAGCAATTGTCTACCAGTCAGGTGCCTACTGCCTAAATTTGCCTTAGTTTTTCAGTTTTGCACAGCACAGTGCATAATGCTGATTAACAGAGAGTAGTAATAACTAGCAATTCTATGCAGACTGAATTCTTTATGACCCTGGAATAAAAATGAGCTGTGAGACAGCATAGGCATAGGAGGATACAGAGACTTTAGGCCGTGAAAACCCATAAATCTTCATGGTCAGTCACTGCTTCTTAAAGGGATGCAACCCTGAGAGACAGGTAAATCTGTTCTAAAGTTAGCAAAAAGGACAGAAGAACAAGTATAATGGGGAATTCAGAAACCAAGGAAGAAAGTTAGAAGAGGCCATTCTAGTAGATAATATGAAGAACTTAGTGACAAGTGGATAGAAAATTGGGAAGAGATGTAACCCCAATCCATAACTGTGGATTGTTTCTACAATCATGCTATCAGAGGTTGGCATGCTGAGGAATTTTTGTATTCTCTCCCTGATTCTTTTTCAGTAAGCCAGTGGGGCACTGGAAAGTGAATGCAGAGGAAAGGTACTTATATGTTCAAAATGTGTGGCAGTATGATAAAGGATTTTTTCCAGTAATAATTAGGTAATTCTGACTATGATTTTTAGTTTAATTACAACTGCAATAATAACTGTTTATTGTTAATTTATTAGGCAGTTAAGACTTCAAATAAACTAACAATACATTTTGACTCTGCAGACAAGTTATGGCTCCTTTTTTGGCCAGAACAACATTTTGAAATTATGAGTGAATACCACACGTATGCACCTTGCTTTCTCTGAAGAAGTACACAAGTCTGTGAAAAAAGGAAAATAAAGACTGTATTTCAAAACTGGTAAGAACATATGGCTGTGTATTTACCGTACCTTTGGCATTAAAGATCATCCACTGGCTATCCCAGCTGCTGTTCTGTTCAATCTCATACTTGTTATGATTGATAATTTTACATGTTTAGTTGTTTCTCAGGAATCTCACTCTGCAGGAAAATAAAGTGAAAGTAAAGCAATAAAATACTCCCGTCTGCTCCTAAGTTAGAAAATAATTTGTCCCAGTAGTCTGACTTTTACTAAAATTCTGGTCTGAGTGATTACTGAAGCTACACAAAATAAAAGAAGAAGGATTTAGGTTTCTCTTTGCAGCTTCCAACAGATGTCCTGACAGATTCTCATGGTAAAAATTGATTGTAAGAAATCAAGTCTCGCCAGCCCTTGTGATCCTTGCATGAGATTGGTAAGCAAGCAACAACCAGAAGCTAGGGTTTGTTTATGTTCTGTTTGCCTTGTTTGGTGCAGACTTTTTGCTTCCCTTTCCAAAAGGGCAGTTAAGAATAACTGGTATAACTGGACCCATTGGCTTTTGTTCTAGAATGCTCTGCAGAGAACATGGAAGCAATCTTCTGCGTTCAGCATATTTCTGATGGAGTTCAGCATTTTCCCTGGTTATAGCCATACTTAATTCAGGAGTGCCTTCCTTAGCATCAAGTAGAAACAGGAAGCAACATTGTTATCATCAGGGTCTAATTCGATATTACATCACTTTGTTTTCAGACTCTCCAAAGATAAATGTTATTCATATACTTTTATCTGCAATGTTATAACTGCATTACAGTGAGAATGAAATTTCCCTTTAGGTGGCAGAAATTATTTTAAAAACAAGAAATGGTTTAATTGATGGACTAAAATCATCTTCCTGCTTCAGAGAAACAGAGCTGAAGAATGCTAGAAACTCTAAGATTATGAAAAGCAGAACATCTAGTATCTACCAGTAGATAGCTGACAAGGTTGAGCAATAGGAACTGAATGAAGGAGAAGAAATCAGAAAACAAATTAGAGAACAAGTTTAGCACAAATGCAGACGAATACATCTGAAAGGTGCTGCTAAACTAGATAAAATACAGTTTGAACTCTGAATAGTTTGTATTTGCTTATTCTCTTTTTTTAAAGGAAAGGTAATTCAACTCCTAGATATTTCCCCTCCCTTGATATTCTAAGAAAGTCAGGCACACTAAATGAAGCATATTTGAATGGTGATAAATTATCAGCAGGCACTACACCCTCATTCTGTCCAGGACAGGGTTGATTTTTGCAGCAGCCAGGAGGGGCATGGCCAGGACCCTGTGGTTATTCCATACTACCTCATGCCATGCAGAATGGTCAGGGAGAGGGTGTGTCCCTTCCAGTGTGGGCTGGTGGCAGAGTGTGTGGTTGTGTGGTGACAGGTTCCACACAGGGAGCATCGTGTGTGAATTGTTTGCCTGCCTTTTACACTCTGTTATTAATATTTTTGCTACTGCTCATTTTCCTATTTAATTCCTCTTTTTAGTAAATTGTTCTTATCGCAACCTATGATCTATTTTGTGCCTCCAGTTCTCCCCTCCATCTTGCTGCAGGGGAAGGGGTGTGGAGAGGAAATGAGAGAGCAGCACACAGCCTGCCATGTTCCAGTGGGAACAGTAAACTGGGGAACGCCATTCCTTAACCATGGCACACTATAATGCCCATCTGTGGAAACGTGTTTGGGGGAAGCAAAAGCTTGTAAAAATGGAAAAAAAATATGGTTCCTTTGTTTACTTCAGATTTGAGTGCTATTTATGGTTCTTCATCAAAAGAGTTTTGAAAATTCATTGTGTAAATCTATTTTAAGTTCACCTATTAAGAATCTTATTTTTGCCCCTGCCCAGATAGGTAGGTTACACAATGGTGTAACCCATGTGTCTGATGTGTCAATCATACAAAGCAATTGAATCAAGCCATCCATCTGATGATCAAGATTAATTTGTCATGTGAGCATTGCTGAACTGCGTCTGTGCCACTGCAAGTGTTTTTGTGACATATACTGTGTTTACTCTGTTGCTGTTGATTACACATGGCTCTGTTGAGACCAGAGTATCAGGACCATAATTTGGACATATCTTTGACTCCAGCCAAAGGTTTTTTGCTTGCTCCAACTCACAAAATTCTAAAAGGAAGGCTATATTATTTGGACAATCAAGCTGTAGCTATTTCAGCCCATGTGCTAGGCTATACTGTCTCATACAAGAATGACCTTTGTTACTAACTTGGGTTGTGAGCATGATGGAGCATCTTCATACAACCCTCCATCAGCCACTTTGTACATACCATGCGCAAGAATACCCAACTCTATCTTTCTTCTTAAATCAATCCCATTATGTCTAAGCTAACCACTTTTTATGCAAATAAAAAGGAGTTGTAACTTTTCTAAAGGTACAAAATGTTTGAGTAGCTGATATCTTTTACAATTATTAAAATGTGGTAAATTGGTCACGCAGCCCATGTACAAGAATTTGATCTTTCTGCTATTCCTTGCAAAGTACAATGTTCTAAACTGCACTTCAGCTTCTGAGAAAGGTCACAAAGGATTTTTCATAGAGCCAAGGTTTTTCTTACCAAACTCTCCTTCCTGTAAGGAAGGCTGACTTTCAGCAAGGTATTCCCTATTTCTAATCAAAACCTGACTTAAAAATATTGTGACTATGGGAATAGTTATTCATATGACTAGGAAAGGAGCTGTGTGCATGACCATGTGTGTGACAGAAATCTGATTGCTCTCAGCCTCCAGCATCTGTTGGGTATTTATAGTTTAAGCTATGAGGCTGTGTCATACTGAAAAAAATCAGAAATGTAGAATCTATATTTGAGCCTGGCAAAATGCCAGTGCCCCCCATGAAAATACTTACTCCCTGGTACCTGCTGTGAGATGTGACTAGGAATAAGCAAAGCAGTCCTCTACTTAAAAATATAGAAAACAGAACTTTATTAACTACACACTACATAGGAAAGAAAAGAAAAGACAATCTCAAGGAAAATGAAAACTCTACAGAATACAGCTCCTCCTCCTCCCCCCACCAAATTCCCAATACAATTACATCTCTCGGTCCAGCAAAAAACCACTCTTAAGAATACTCAATCTCCAATTCCTTAAGAGGAGGAGTCCTTCTTGTATGCCCTGGGCTTTTGGTCACGTATCACCACCCGGATTGGAGATCGTGACCCCCTCCTCCCATTTCAGTGCTCTCACCACTGAACATGGACCAGAGCTACCTTGAGGGTTGTCTTTTTAAGGATTCCATCATCCCACTCCAAAAAAGGCACAGTCTCTACTTTGGGACATCTGTCCCCCCATTATTTCACCTCCTGGGCCGGGAGGCTCCCACACTGCCCTCTTAACTCTGGGACACGGTGGCTCCCCCTGAAAATAGTCTCTGTATTGCAGGAACAGTCCATGGCTCACAAAAAGCGTCCAGCAAAAAATGCCACTCCACATCTCTTCCACCCTAGGTTCTTCTCACAATCTCTCCCCTGCTCGGCCCCTTAAAAACTTGCTCAAATCCTTCTTCATCTTCTCTCCAGGAAGGGTCAGTACTCTGCAAAAGCTTTCATTGTCCAAGAAAGGGTTAAAACTCCACAGCTCACAACCCACAAGCAGCCGGACTCCTCCTCGTTCACCCCCCCCCCCTCCACAGGCCGGCAGCACACGATATCGAACTTCAAGGCCACAGCCCAGTCCCAGGCAGCGAGCACAGACACCGTCTCCCTCTCTCTCTCTCTCTGTCTCCCCAGGGGAGGGGGGGCTGCCCAGTAGCTCTCAGTCTCTCTCTCTGTCTCCCCAGGGGAGGGGGGGCTGCCCAGTAGCTCTCAGTCTCTCTCTCTGTCTCCCCAGGGGAGGGGGGGCTGCCCAGTAGCTCCCAGTCTCTCTCTCTCCTCCACCCTTCCACCCTGGGGGGGGGGGAACCAGGCCAGGCCTACCCCCATTTCGATCCAGGCCCGGGCCTACCACATGGCTGCCCCTGCCCCTGCCCAGCCGGGACAGCTGGAGCAGAGGGAGAGGTCCTTCCTCTTCCACGCCGAAGTCCCAAGAGGGCTTCCCAGGGCCAGAGCTCTGCTTTTAACTCCTGTGTGTTCTCAGAGGCGTGTCCAAATCTCAGTGGTCATCCAGATGTCAATCTAAAATCTACACCTTCAATTGCACTGACCAGACACTCCCAGAAATCCACTTCCCTCAAACCAGGACAATAATTTACCACAGGATTAATTTTGCTAAACAAACACATTTAAAATGACTCAAGGTGTACTTCAAAGGGATTTCTATATTTAAATGAGTTTGTGTTCTCAAGTGTGCATGTGTGTGGGCAATATAGTTTAGAGACTGATACATTTTGTAACATGCAATTTACAGGAAGGGGATTCAATGTACCATTTCATGTATCACTTAGTGCTGTAAATCACCTATGAGCTGGACAATCTGATTGTTTGTTCATCACTTCCAGCAGGATGAGGCAGGAAAATGCTGCCAGCTGTTGATATTCTGCCTTTGTTTTGAGACTCTGTGCAGAGGAAACAGCTGCTTGCAGTGGGAGTTTTGGGGACTGAAAGGTGATCTCTAGTCCTAAAATCTGAGATGAATTAGGAATTGATGTTGTCTGAGTGAACATGTTACTGCAGGCTGGGTAAATAAAGGAATGTGTGTTACTGAGGTAAAGTTCACCATAGCGATTTTTTTGTCTGTGCTTTACAGATCAATTTTGTGACAGTATTGCTGTGCATGAGCGCACACCTCAAACATTAAACAAATTCTTGAGGAGTTTATTCCCCATAAAATTGAAATTTTTCAGTCTGTGGTGTGATATATGCTGAACCTGAGATCATCTCCCTGAATTATCACAAGCTGCAAATAGGTAGATGGGGTAACATATTACCTTTTTTTACACAAAAATTAATCTTTGTTAAGTAGAGAATTATAATGTTGCCCTTTCAGAAGAATGAGGAAAGTAAAGCAGACAGGACAGCTCTGTGTAAAAAGGAGCAGATGTGAACTGCTGGTCCTGATTCTGTTTAATCAAGTAGAGACAAGGTCCTGACAGACAGGAGCAAGTCTAAAGCAAAGGCTTTCCAGGTTAGAAATGTTACTGCTGTTTCCTTGTCTGGACATATAATGCAATGAAACCAGAAAACAAATTTGACTCTGTGTATCAGCAAGGATTTCCTATATTATAAGGGAACCATGAAAGAGGATTTAAAAGCCAATCTTTCTTTCTTCCTCTTATCACAGGGGTTGCAGAGGCATTCTATTTTTCTTTCTTGTCCAGTTCTGAAGGGACTTGATGGCCTTTTGCATTCTGGATGGCAGAGGTGTAAATACAAGTCACTTAAACCTGTGTCATCTTTCAAAGTTGCCAGGAATTGTTTTTTTTCATTATTGTTACACACTGCTCACAAGCACTTTTGTCTGGTTTCTTTTTCATTTTCTTTGGTTTGCCAAAAGACCATAAAAATAATTGATATTGCAACAGAACTGAGCAATTTAAGAATATTGCATATTTACCAGTAATATGAATAGGCAATTTTAGTACAGTCACCTAATGCTAGGATTTTCAAAACAATGTGGAGCATAATTCCTTTAGACTGCCTAGAAAATCCCAGCCTGGGATCTTAGCAGCATACAGAATATTTTAAGAATACAGATATGTCAAGAAATTCTCATAGTTATATACAGGCTTTATAAAGCATTTTGCTTGATCCCAGGAATTGGTTTAAGTGGTTCACAGACTTTGCAAGGCATAAATTGCACTCAGAAAGTAAAAGGTTTTTTTCCACAATAATTTTCCTTCTTGGAAAATATCTTTAGTGCAGAATGAAACTTACTGCATAAGTCTCCCTTTTGTGTATCTTCCATAAACTTCAGACAACCCTCTTCTGAAATAATCTTATCTCTTCAAAAAGTGATTGTTACAGCCCTCTGCTGGGGAGGAATTATCTAACTTTTCTCATCAAATCTCATTATTTTAACAGATAGGGCAGTGCCTAATTGTCTCTACACCAAGAACCCTTGCTAATCAACCATTTTAAAAACACTTGGCTGATTCTTTGATAAAGACTGAAAGAATCAGCAAATCTTTGGATGAAGTCAGCAGGTATAACCAGTATGCCTATTTTTCAGGTTTCTATTGAGACTTATCCTTCCTGCACATCAATTTTATGAGCATCCATGTGCGCGCTAAGTTATTTTGATCAACATTTTTCAGTATACAAAAATTTACAAAAAGGTTATGTTGTAGAATATCTGTTACTTGAACTCAAGATGTCCTTGACATTTAGATTCAGTGCTCTTTTAAGATATTAGAGGCAGGATTCCCAGGGAGTCAGTCCTATGTTCTACGTTGGTGGCACGAAACTACAGATCTACAGCTGTGGGGTAGGAGTTAGCTGGCACCCAAGGACTCACCACATTGACAGTGAGGTCAGGGATTTTCCATGATTTGTGACAGTTGTGTCAATCATTAACTTCCAAACCACTTGCCATACAGCTGACATAAAACCCAACTGAAACCTGGGATATCCTTGTATAGGCTCTGTCCCAGAGGCTAAAGACTTTCAAATTCCTTTCTCAAACAAAGTCAGAAACATGTTATTTCTCATTAGGATGGATTTTCTAGCTCCAGGCAACGCCCTGGTCTACTTCAGAGCAGCAGGAGGGTGACTCCGGCAACAGCTGCAGGAAACTCATGCTCTGTGTGAATAAAAAAAGGTCAAATATCTAGGCTCAATTTCCTCTGTTGTAAACCAGAAATCTTATTACAAACTTACACACTTCTATTGAAGCTCTGTGGTCCTTGGATGAAAATCTCTGCATATTATTACATTATCTTTGTTCCATGCATTTGTCAAGGCCTGAATTCATCTCAGCAACATGCTTCCTTAAACACTGACAATTGCACAATTGTCTGGTACTCCTGAATTAATTCAGAATTTCGGTTTTTAAAACCAATTCTCCCCACATTCATTAAAAAGAATCCTAAAAACAAAACAAGCAAAAAGCCCCTCACCAGGTAGTCAAAAGCCTTAGTACCAAAAATGACAAATACATTTGGAAGTAGTGCTAATCATTTTTGTATTTTGTGACTGAAGAACGGATTTTATGACTGACTTAATCTAAGAAAGAAACCCTGAGGAGACACGTGGGTGACTATAACACTAGGTTTTTCATCCTGCCACATAAGTTTAAGGAAAGGTTAATTTTTTTTTTTAATGCTCCTTGTTGAAGCTGCTACATAGAAACAGTCTGCAAAGGGAATAAATCGAACAAAATTATAATGTGTTACCAGGATTTTCTTTAAAGATGTATTTTTTCCTTTTGGAAAGCTTATCCCGGAGCTCTTTTGTCAACCAGTATTGCCGTCGTTCAGCTTCACAACCTCATTTTGTAGGGCTTGTCCAACACTTTCGCTTTATAATATTTTTTAAATTAATGAAACTTATTAGTTCATTCTTAAAATCATAGTCGTCCAGTGCTTCACTATGATCAGTACACCTCATCCTCATGAAGGCCTTGTGAAACAGATAAATAATCTGGATCTTTACTAAGGCTGGGAAAGGTCACACACACAGTACATATGGACTATGTTCCAATGGACTATGTTCCATATGCACTGATTTAATCGTACCCTAACAAGAAATACCATGTAGAGATAATTGGCTGGTCCCAGTGCAAGAACTTTGAGTTGCAGAACCAGAAAGTTATTCTGTTACCCATCATATTGTTATCTGGTATGAAGGGTATGGGTTTCTTCAAGTGCTTTAGCTCCTGAATTTAATTGGAGCAGTCTGAATTCTAACTGGTGATGTAGACACACCTTGAGATGTGAAAAGAAATACTTAGCTCCACAAAGGAGCATAAGACATGCAACTATTTAAGTGGAAGTAAGGCACTCACAACCCTGTGAGGATCAGGGTCTTTCTGATCTAATCATGGTCCTATAGGCCAAGAAGAGAACTGGTTTTCACCACCGACTCCTGAAGTTATTGCTGTTGCCACCAGAACATCCAAATGAGGCTCTCCTTCCAAGCTGTTTTGGCAGAGGAATCTATCAATGAAGGAGCTTACATGCTTTTGACACTCTCCAATTTGACTGTTCCTGCTGCTGTTGAAGTCATCCCTAGGAATGTGTCATACCATGGCCACTTGTTGAAGAATGCTTGCACATCTTTCCTGACATCAGACATGGGCTGGTTTGGTAGCACTGCATGGAGAGTGTTTGATCTGAACATTTCTGCAAATAGGTACAAACCAGCCATCTGGAATCATAAAAAAACCTGAACACACAGTTTTGCTGGGTCCACCCTCAAAATGTACTTTTATGGAATAGTAGCTGAGCAAAGAATAGAGCCTAAAATAAAACTACATTCCCCTGCCCCCCAAACCCCAAAGCATGTTAGCTATGATTTTTTTGTTAAATTCAGACCCATTTTTTCTGAAGTATTTTTTTCCTTCCCCAAAACAACATTGCCCTTATTGCAGTGAAACAAAACAAATGTAAGATTGCTAAGAAAAGAATGGCAAAAAAATTCCTTTAAAAATTTTTTTCTACCTCTTGATATAATAATTTCTCCATATGATCTGGATTTGGTAAGACTGCCTGAGGAATGACCTTGTTCAGTACTTCAGTTTATGTTTTCATCTTCAAGAATTTGAGGTGGCTTATGAGCCAGGAAATATAAAATATGAGAACACATCTTAAAGCAAATGCATTTATTTTATGGAATAAATAGAAAATTGCAGCCTCTTATATGGCAGTAGCCCTAAGTTATAAGAGTGTAATAAAATCAAACCTGAAATTTCCAGTTTTATGTTATATTTTTCTCTTGTCAGAGAGAAACCTAATAAGAACTGCCTTTGGTAGAAGGCATCTAAAAGAAAAGCAAATGAAAGGGCAAAGTGTGGGCTTTTATTTATTTATTTATTTAATATAATTGTGAAGACTTTCATTATTTACATTCTTTTATTGAGGGCAAAAATGCTTTTAAGTACACCTAGAGAAAAGTGCCTGTCATACCTGCTCTTTAAGTTCTGCTCAGTGCATTCAAAGCCAGAGCACAGGAAGCCATACAGATATAACAGACCTTCTTCCACAAAACTTGTATTTGGAACTATTTTTTAAGGTGTTAGGGGAAACATGGAGTGGATGTAGTGAGTTAGATCTCGCATTCCTTTGCTGCCTATTTTTCCCAAAAAACGTTACTTCTTGGGGAAATCTCTGATATAGAGTGAAAATCTTCTAAAATTACCAGAAAATCAAGACTTAGGCAAATGTCAAGACTTAGCTGACCATCATAGCTTTATATCTAACTTTATGCAAGGTAAAGGGGCCCTTGATAATTTATGCTAATGCATCTTTCTGTATGGGGACATACATATCCCAGCCAAATATGTACATTTAGATAGATAACTCTCATTATAAGTTTTCCATTGCAAGATGTGCAAGATGCATTTGGAAAAATGTAATAAAAAGCATTCATATGCCATAAAACAGATTGTACCTATTAAAAAATGCTTTGTCTGTGACCATTTTTAAAAGGAGAAGAATATTCATGCTTTCTCTAAATATTTTTTTATGGAAATAGTAAGAATAAAACTCATTCAACTTTTATTGATGCTCCTGGCCTTGGTGACTCTCCTGGGTCCACCATATATTAGACAAACTATTGAATATTTTCTGGTTTTGGTTTTTATAAATGTGAGATGTCATTTTTTGGTCTTAAAGCCAGCATTTACATTTTGGTTTGTGCTACTTTCAGCAGAAATTTGGGATGATTAGCATACCTCCAGAGTAATGTATCATTTTGTCACTAATTAGAATTTTTTTCCAAAAAATTCTGTTATAGAAACATAAATGATAGCATCATTTTATCCTAGTATATGGGGAGGTTTTTAGAATTTTTTAACCTAAACTGAGATTAAATTCCAGATAAGTACAATATATTGGCAAATAGCAGGCCTTGACAAATAAAATTCTAATTTATATAATTCTACATAGAAAGCTATTTAAAATGCCAGAAAAGGAAAAAAAAAACCCAAAAAACAGGACAGCAGAAATTAAGACTTTAAATTAACCTGCCATGCTACAGAGTATCTCTTGTCCAAGCTATATGGAAGACTGAAAGCTGACTGGTCAGAAACATACATGAACAAAATAAGAAGGAATATTTGGTGCAAATCACAATGTTATTAAATAGGATAGTGTTCGGTAATGAAGCCACATGCATTTGAAGGAGTTGCAAGCTTTTAAGTGATCTAATAAACTTGTCTGGTACGGACAGAGAGGAAATGGGTTGGGCTTTATGTTTTGGTGTGAATATGGCATGAGTGCTTTGGCAGGCATCATGCTTCCTTTGACCAGCAATATTTCACCATTGCTTAAGCAATGTCTTTCCACTGAGAGGCAAAGCTTGAGTTCTGACTCTCTTTTAGTTAATGCCATCAGTTCTTGGGAAGAGAGGTTTTCATATGCTGCCAGCCCCAGTGTGGGCATTCATCATCCACTCATCTCAGTGTTTTCATCTCTGTCAAATGTGTAAGGCATTCTTGTGATGCTGGTAGATCTAATGTTGCAGAAATTCCCAGTGCTCTGTCAGGACTGAAGCTAATTTGTGTTTCAACAGCATCTCACTGAGGTGATAGTTCTGAGGAAAAATTGTATACCAACCTCTTTTTCCTTACTTTGTTTTGTACCAGTGATGACTCTGGGGTGAATCTGACAAAAAAGCTAAGGGAGGTAGAGCTGTGGGATGAAGCAAAAAGCACACCCTCTTGTGCAGTGAGAAAGGTAACATCTATCCCACGACAACTGATCCTGGCCCTGTATCACCCACTGGATGAAGTTATCTTTGTGAAAATTTTATCAGATTTATAAGGGACATGACAATATAAGAATGAAACCAGTACAGGATGCTTTTTTTGTCCCCACAAGAAGATGTAAAACAGAGATATGGGGAAAAAGTAATTTCTTAGCAGTGCTTGAATCTTGTTTTAAATGTGAAAAAACCCCAAGAATTGAGGAAAAAAAAAAGAGAGATAATTGATGCAATGTTTTATTCTCTATTAAAACCCATCACATCTATCATGTCAATGAAATTCTTGATGCAATCCAATTTAAGCATAAGTTTTTCAGTGTATTGATATGCAAAAGGTTTCTAAATGTGTATATTTGTGATCATATACACCAAAAATCTCTTTCCCTGTTTTTGCAGAATCACAGAATCAATTAAGTTGGAAAAGACCTCCAAGATCATCGAATCCGACCTTGCTCAATCACCGCATCAACTAGACCACCACATCCAATCCTTCCCTTAAACACCTCCAGGAACGGTGACTCCACCATCTCCCTGGGCAGTCCCTTCCAATTCTTTCTTGACAACCTTTTCTATGAAGAAATTTATCCTGATATCCAGATTGAACCTTTCCTGGCATGGCTTGAAGCCATGCCTTTTTGTCCTGTTACTTGTTACCTGGACAAGAGGTAACATTGCTAAAACCTCATTTCAAGCAGTTTTAGAGAGTGGAAATGTTGCTCCTGAGCTTCTCCACTTCTCCAGGCTAATCAACCCTAGATCCCTCAGTTGTCCCTCACAGGACTTACCCTCTAGATACCTTCCTACTCAACAAACTTGAGATTAGAAATCTGAAATTTCTTTCCCAAAATAGTTTTGCCATATTAGAAAGTCACTTCTGAAAGTCACAGATGTAATATAAACTGTATCTTACACTTTTCTGACATACTAGAGCATACTAGAGCTCTGTAAAAGTAGAAGACCACCACAGTAGAGAATTAATTTCTTGATATGATCTTGTTGTAAAGTTTAGACAGCCCTTAAACTAATTTTCTGTATCTTCTAGTCATTCCGCTTTACCTTGTACTAAGGGATCTGGCTATATTTTCAGAATAGTTTATAGATGGACCTTTAAGTGCAAATGATTTGATGCTGGAACTGTGTGTTTGTCATTCCTGGTAAAGTGGATGATCTAAGATTTCAGCTTAAAGGTAATATTGCAATAGAAGACTGTACAAATAATAAATGATAATAATTAAGCAGAACAGTCTGAGCATGAAAAGTAGCCCTAACACAGCTCCCCCAGGTGCCTCTTCCTGACTTGAAGAGTTCACCTTGAGGATGAATTGCCAGTTCGTTCTCCATGCCCATGAAATTTCTAGTCTCTCTGAGAGGCTCTATTAGCAGCAATTGTGTTTGTAATTTGTAGACATGTCAATCAACTAATTTCATATAGACCACTGAACAATTATTAGAATGCAACAATTTGGATTTTTACTGACCCAGGCTGAATTTCAGCTGGTAATTTACATCTGAAAGACTCCATATGGTATTACAAAGTCCCCGAGCCTGCAGTTTCCAACTGTTTATTTAATTCAGGTATGCTTATTAGTTTTAACACATTCACACAGTCTACACAACTTAGTTTGTAGATCTGCATGGATAAATGCCATTGACTTGCTAATGCATGTGGAAAGCGTATTTTGTTAAATTAATTTGGTGGGCTTAGGACATTAATCAAAAGTGGTAGTAATTTCAGAACCTTCAATTTCTTTCCTCTTTTGGTTGTTTCTTGTTTTCAGAGTGGGGGCTTCAATTTTCCACCTCTGGAAGTGTTGCACAGAATCACAGAATGCTTGGGGTTGGAAGGGACCTCTGGATATAATCTAGTCCCCCCTTCCTAAAGCAGGCCCACCTGGAGCAGGTTCACAGGTTCACATCTGGGTGGGTTATGAGTATGTCCAGAGCAAGAGACTCCACAAGCTCTGGGTTGCCTGTTCCCATCCTGTGTCACCCTTGAGTGTTCTCACCCTTCGTGCCCTTCAGTTTGTGCCCATTCTCCTGTTGCTGGTCTGGGCTGCAAAGAGCCCATCGCCATCCTCTTGACACCTGCTGTTAAGAGGTTTGTATGCACTGATAATATCCTCTTTATGCATTGAAAAGCCATCTCTTCAGGCTAAACAGCCCCAGCTCATTCAGTCTCTCCATAAGAGAGTTGACCCAGCCCCCTGATCATCTTTGTAGCCCTCCACTGGACTTGTTGCATGTCTTTGTTGTACTCAGGAGCCCAGAACTGGGCACAGCACTCCAGACTTGGCTTCACCAGGACTGAGTGAAAGGGCCAGATCACCTCCTGTGACGTGCTAGCAGTGCTCTTTGTGCAGCTCAGGCCTTCTTGGCCACAAGGGCCACTGCTGGCTCATGCACAGCCTGTTGTCCACCAGGACCCCCAGGTCCTTCTCTGCAGAGCTGCTTTGCAGCAGATCAGCCCCTAACCTGTACTGGTGTGTCGGATTGTTAATTCTCTTCAGGACCCTGAAACTTCCCTCTGTTGACCCTGGTCAGGTCCCTCTCTGCCCGAACCTCTATCCTGACACAGATGTTTTTACCCTCATTTTTGCTGTGCTGTCCAGCCTGATTCTCTGCCCAGCCACATAAAGGTTGAGGCTCCAGCTTGTTCCTGAGAACCCTGGTATATGGAAGCTGTGTGAATTTACCCTTCCTGTGGCCTGGACTTTGCAGCCAGGGCCCAGAAGCTGCTTTCTAGGAGTCTTCCCTGAATCACAGGGAAGTTTGTCCCTGGACATGGAAAATGTGAGAAGGTTCAGAGGTTCCATTCTGCTTGAGCAGATGCTGTGCAGTTTAGATAACTGAATTAACCATTTGTTCAAGATTTTAGTCCTTGGTGAACTGCTAAAATATTTGGACACCTGGGAGCACGTGAATACGACTGACTTCCCTAATGCATTTATCACAAATGATTTTTCTGGGATTAACAACTTCAACTAAGAACTTGCATAATATCAGATTTTATGAGAAGTTCTCATTCTTGCCTAGCTAGAAAAACCACAAGGGAGCAGCCTTTCTTAAGGTTTCTCAGGCCTTTTGGTTGTCAACCAGTAAGTATAGAGAGGCACAAACAAATAAAGTTAAGGTAGAACTTTCCATGCATATCAGATATTTCAACACTTGCCAGTGGGAAATTCACTTTGTTTTATTTAATTTAAAGGCAGTGCTCAGTCTTGCGTGAGACAGAGTGTGTTTGGCCCAGACCTACAAGGGCTAATCAGCACACTAGGAATTAACTAGGAGAGCAAGTGCTATGCTGCATTAGCCTGGGGGCTTGGGGAGTGCTTTACAGAAGTGAGCCCCACAAGGACTTATGAGGAGCTTGCTTCCATCAGACTGTGAGGAGTTCAGATAGCCAGGTCCAGTTCATAAGTGTTATTCTACTTCTGGGAACTGCAATGGGCTCTGCACTTCACCGACTGCAGGAACAAGACATAAACTTCCTCCTCCCTGACCTCTTTGACTATCCAGAAGATTTGTTACCGTTGAAAAGACACAAGCGCTGCCAGAAGTCTTGTCCAGGCAACCTGAACCAAATCTGTATGACAGCCAGAGTCAGCAAAATACTGGAAAGAAGGATCTCATTCTCATGCAAATGTCTTGAGAAAGAGAGAATCAGAGAAGTGAAAAATACATAAAATGTGATATGTAGCAAGAGTTTCTAAATAGAACATTTTTCAAAGTTTTCTTGAGCTGTCAGCAGCTGTTTAAATTTGTTCAGAAGCAATGGGGCAAAATGAAATCTTTTTCATATATGATTATTTTTATATTTTCAGGGCCTTTTTTCCCCAGGTATTATCTAGTGACACACAAGATAATGCACTGGGTCCTGGCAGAAACACTGCAAAAAAGATCAAACATTTCACTTCATCATCTTCAAATACTTTCATGCTACCATGGGCAAGAAGAATAGAGGAAAAGAAGCAAAAGGACACTTTGAAAAGGATCGAGGAAAAAAGAGTTTATACACTGAGCTGCTACAAATTACTGCTAGTAAAGCTGAAAAATCCCCAAATTCTGGAGATGTCTGGGAATGCAAGTAGAGATTTAAACTTTAATGAACAACCCTACCTCCCCCTATGCTTGCTTGGAGAAACACAGTCCCTGCTGCTCACCCATTAGTCTTGGGAGAAACACAGTCCCTGCAGGCTGGCCCATTAGACTTGGGAGGAACATGATTTATAAAAGTATGGTCTATCTATATAAAAATACATAATTTATACAAGTATGAGGGATCACCTGTGAATGCAGTAATCTGCTTCACTAAAAAACTTTAAAAAATTTAAAAATCCTAAACCTCACAAGTCACAGTTAAAGTATGATACAGAAAACCTTAGGTGGCCTTTTTATTTGTTTTTGTTCTGTGTCATGAACTTAGAGTGTTGCTTTTTTTAACAGGTGAATAATAAGCCTTCCTAATAATGTCCTTAATATTTCATCAAAATGGTAAATGCTTATTTCTATCATACTGAGCATTTTCTTCAGGACAAAGCATCACTACTTCTCCATCTTTACCCCTGTAACTTATGATTACTCTCTACTCTACTCTGTATTTAATTTTATTTAAGCATCTAAGAACTCCTTTATTCAAGGAAGGGGGTATGCATATAATAAAACAATCAGGACTTCACACCTTTCCAGTTAAGGCTTCATTAAGAAATGTAAGAAGCTTTAGGAGAAAACCCATTTTGCCAAAATTACTTAACCAGTTGGAACATTAAAGAAATTAAATATTTTGGACAGCCACCTCAACTTTTACATGCTTTTTTGTGACATACTGAAACTGTTCCTTGTAATTAAGAGATAGTGGCAGTGATTGTGTGATGATTTCAGCATCATATGGCACAATAGAAACTGTATCAAACCTAATTCTCACTCACATGTAGGAAGGGTAAGAAGATCTTTATGTAAAGAGAGCTGTTTCAAATGCTGTTTAATAAACCATAAAATTCTCAGGCTGTTATATAGTGACTCTTCTGCTTTTTATAACACAACCATTTTCATGGCTGCTATTTCTTCAAAATGCATTAAGATTGTGCAAAAAAGCTTGCTATAGATAGAAAAAGCAGGCTTCTGGTCCCCTTATTCTAATGATTTTTGAATGAAAATCAATACAATATTTCTTGAAGGTTTTTAAGAACTGACCAAAAGATACTGTGGAGTAAGTTTGAAAATGCCCAGAGAGGAGCGAGCTGCAGGTTCATGCAGTGTTTTTCTTCTCCACCTCCCATGGGACAGTGATCAGATGGAAGGCAGAATGGCATCAAAGGAGCACAGTTGTTCTTTTTTCATTTTTTAAAGTCAAAAAAATTTTCTTTCCTTGTCGTGGTCTTAAGGAAGTTTGACCCATTAAGCTCTTTATCTGTCAATTTGTTTTTTTTTTTAATATTACATGACAGATCTCTAAAAAAGAAGAAAGGTCAGAGGCAGGAAAGTGTGTCTCGGTCTCAGGCTGCTACCACTGTTGCAGCAGAGAAGGAGGGTATTAATGGCATTAATTAATGGCAGGAAAGAAAGATCCTGTGTGGGCCCTGCCACTAGGAAGATAGTGTGTGATAGTGGCCCTGACAGTGGGCTGTTAGTAGCCTTCTATATACATTTTTTCTCCTTAAATTCAAATCCAGAATTATAAGGAATTTCAAAAAATGATACAGAAATGACATATTTATAAGAGTGCCATATGTTGAACCTCTCTGTGCATTTTTTTTAATATAAAAAAGAAATCAATAGTTTGATGATAGAAAGCTGCACTCCCAGCTGTATTTCCAGATTTCGTATTTGATAGCCACAAGCTGCAGGACAATGTTTGTGACAAACCTGCGTTTTGAGAAACCTTTCAAAGACATGACAGAAATACAGCCTGCTTTTTATAGCCTCCAGCAATACCATCTCATGCTCTGATCTCTCTAGATTTTACATGCTCTGGTAGGCAGGTTGAGTGCTTGACTGGCAAACTCCAAGGAAACCCAAAACACTGCTAGTGACTGTGCTGGCTGCTGTGCAGTTACCACTGTCTTTGTTCAGCACTGAGCCTGTCACCTGATATATCTGTAACAAGCACTGACTTCTGGAATAAAGGCTCCAAGTCAAGTTGCTTAATCACCCAAGGTCTCATAAGGACCCTACATCAGGGAAAATGCAATTTTTAATGTACTGTTGATTTACATTCTTCCTGCAGCTTTATTCAGAGGCAGAACGCTTTAGTCCCTGTTTGAAGTTCTTCTCATGTGGAGTCTGCTACATCATATTGGTTTTCTGATTTATGCAGTGGAGTTTGTGAGACAGAATTGCTCATAAATACTCTTCGGTTTCTTCAAGTGTCAGGAATTACTTTATGATTTAATATTTATAAAATATTTTGAAATCTCTGAGAAAGGTTCTATAGAATGCACTTCTAGGGGTAGTTTCAGATATGGAAGGTCAGGCCATGGCAGAAAAGAGGTCAGAGAGAGTATATATAATTTCAATGGCTATATCACGATTAAAAGTCTTTGTAAAAGGGAATCCTGTGGCAACCTGAAGATGAAGAAGATGATACCTCAACAGACCCTAAAAGAAATTTAAAGGATCTACAAAAGCATATCTTTCTGATGCATGCTTGAAGTGTTATGACTCTACGATCATGATACAAATTGTTGTGGCTAAACCCTGGCCAGCAGCCAAGCCCCACACAGCCACTTCCTCACTTCTCCACCAGGGAGAAGAATAGATAGAGAGATAGAATTAGGAGGGTAAAAGCTGGAAAACCCATGGTGAAATAGAGACAGTTTAATTGGGAAAGAAAAAGCTGAGCTCACAAACAAAGCAAAACAAGGAATTAATTCATCACCTCCCATGGGCAGGCAGGTGTTCAGCCACCTCTGGGACAGCAGGGCCCTGTCACATGTAATGGTGACTTGGAAAGACAAACCCTGTCACACAAATCATCCTCAAATTCCTCCTTCTTTCCCCACTTTTTATACTGAGCATGATGTCATAGGGTCTGAAATACCCCTTTGGTTGGTTTGGGTCACCAGTCCCAGCTGTGCCTCCTCCCGGCCTCCCAAGCACCCCCAACTTTGTCACCAGCCTGACCCTATGTAAAGCAGAAACAGCCTTGGCTCTGTGTGAGCCCTGCGCAGCAATAACAAAAGCATCTCTGTATTATCAACCCTATATTCAGCACAAATCCAAAACATAGCCCAACACTAGCCACTCAGAGGAAAATTAACTCTACTCCAGCCAATACCAGCAGATTAATTTTCAAATTGTCTGTTAATATTGAAGTGTTAGGGTTGTTCAGTTTGTTGACTTTTTTAAAAAAAATGCAAAATGAAAATAAGATAAATTAACTTAATTTTAACATCATATAGTCATCAATAGAAGGAGGCCATGCCAACTTCTAAATAAAATTGATATTTTAAAACAAAATGGCCAGTAATTACAGTAATTTTCTATTATCCAAATCTCTGGTTGACAATAGCTTCAGATGGCTTCCCGTGTCATGTTATAGCTCTAGTTATAGCTTAGTGTTGCTGCTGAACATTGCAATAAATATTGACTATTTATCTTTGAATGGCTTATAGCATTACAGTCTTATTCAAACAGGAGTCTTTGCTTTTTGCAATGGTCTTCTAAGAGGAGACTAATATAAAAATATTTATTATTATAAATATAATAGTAAAGAGATTATTGAGTCCTTCATAGAGTTCATTGCTATCTGTCTGACTTATCAGAAAAAGGTCCCCACAAACCCAAAAGTTATTGCCCCTTGCAGAAGCATTAATAATTTTTAAAGAAACAGCAAAAAATACCTGAGGTACAAGAAGAAAACAAGGGAAAACACTAAAAAACAGAAAGGCAAAGGCAGAAGACTGGAACTGCCACTGCAAAGGCACTGTATTTTTGGGTGATCTCAGCACATTAGTACAGTATGGACAGTCCAACCTATCCAAACCTGAACTCTGAACAAATACATAGTACTGATGGAGGTTGTACTGTTTCCTCTATGGGTTGCTAGTGTTGTTCCCTTTTCTATCCAGGCTTGAAGGCTTCTCTGCTTACTACAATTGTGCATGTAAAAGCTTGCAAAAAGGAGAAGAATACTTGCCAGGTGTAATGCTCTTAACACTCCAAATTTAAAATCTCTTTGCTTTGATTATCTTCTTCCTGAAATTTCTTATGAAGGTTTTAGGCAGCAGAATTGTGCTGCTAATCTAAAGCCAGCACTGAGCACACGATATTGTGTTGTTTGGGACTGTGCCTATATGAGCTGGCCAGCTCTGACAGAGTCAGAACTGGGTGCTTTGAAGCATTGTCAAGCCTTAGTGATGCAGTGGAACAGCCACTGGTCATACAGTGGTAGTTGTGCAGTTCTGGTCCTCTCCATCTCAGAGAGCATATGGTTGAAAATAATCTGAGGAAAGGCAAAAACCATTATCAAAGATCAACTTCCATGTAAGAAAAAAGTAAATAAAATACAAGCTTTCTGTTTGAAAAAGAAATTAGTAGGCATGGTATAGGCAGATTTGGGTAGCTAGGGATTGCAAATTATTGTTTTCTGCATCTTTCTTTACTGAAGACCAGAAGAGGAAGGGGTCAAAAGTAGCCAGAATATAGGTGAGTTGAACAGTCTGTAATAGTTTTGTTGTGGTACTCCTTGCCAGAATGTGCTGTAATTATTTAAGCTTTCAAGGATTCCAGAAAAACTTGGTGAAAGTCATGAAAAATAAGTCTTTGGGACATTTCTAAACGTATGTATGATCAGGAATTACCTTGAGCTGCAAAAAAATTTGGAGGCAAAGGGGATACTTCAAGGAAAAGTACGTGGTAGCTCTGTTCTTATACTCTTGTCAGAAACTTTGTTTTGTTCTCTCTGAGAGATGGACACAGGGCTTGGAGGACCAGACCACAGATGACTCTTATGGTTTTGACATGCATTTGGAATGAAGTCACACCTTAGGCTCTGCCTGGGTTGTCCAGGCTTACCAGGCTGCTTTGAGCACAGGCAAAAGAAGCACCCATGGTGCAAAACAGCACTGAAGCATTGAATGATCAATGCGTATTGCATGATAACAGAGGAAAAGGAGCAACAAAGGAAGGACCTGCAGTGGAAAAACAGGCAGTTAAAAGCAGCATGAGAGTTGAAACTCCCTGGAAATAGAAGAGTTTTAAACAGCACTTCACTCTGCCTTTGCTAGCAAGAGATGTCAGGAAAAGGCACAGTTTCAGAAAGATAGTCTTCTTTCTAACAATAGCTAGCTCTGAAGCTCTTGATGTGTCTAATAGCTTCCACTTAACTCATGTAGAATAGATTGACTGTAAAACTGCTAGGAATATTTGAAGTTTCCTGCATTGTATCATTCTATGGGAACATTAAATGGATGAAAAGGATTTTTTTTTAAAACTAATATGGGAAAATACAAGCCTTGAGTGTGGAGCTGAGACTGAAACACCAGATCTGCAATCTGGAATGGTGGGAGGAGGTGCTAAGATATGGTGAAAGGAATATCTAAGCAATGACAAAGTATGTGCAGTATACCCAAAGACCTAGTGGAATGAGGTGAGTTCACATAGCAGAATGGGCAATGTTTCCACAAAAGATAAAAAGATTGCAATGAGGCATTCATTCATTCATTCTAAGTTGAACACTAGCAGGCAGTACAGAAAGTGCTACTAGACTCATCTGATAAGGACTGGCAGGAGAAAAGCACAGATATGATTAAACAAATTAATCTTTCTTTTATTGTATGTGTCTATTTCTATGAAATGCATGTGTGAATTAGATACACATTCAAATAACATACTAGAAAACAAAATTTGAATAATATCAGAAGAAATTAATATGCTCTTATATTAAAAGCATGCCCACCCAGATTCTAAAGGGGATGAGGGAACAGACACTGAGTCAAAATTATCTGAAAGACCTGGTAGAAGAGAGTTGAAATTCAATAAAGTGAGAATCTCTCCAAAGTGTGTACTGGTTTGCACTAATACAACACAGTGAAAACTGTTGCCTATTTATTAAGAAATACAAAATGCCACTGTGCTCCAATACATTAGGAGACTCGGCCTTTTTCAAGACAATATCTGAATTTCTTTTAAATATATTGTAAGCTTTGTACTTTCTAAGGATTATCGGCATTGGACGAACATGCTTTCCAAAGAAGCAGGGGTCCTTTATACAGCATTTGACAAAAATTTAATAGATCATGGTACTGGAAGCACCTCTTCTCTGTGATCTGATAAAAATGCCTTATCTGATCTGAGACAAATATGTGAACACTGAGGTCCAGAATTAACAACAAGTGGGGGACCTTAAAGGAAATAATGAGAACTATTATCAAGGTGAGCCTCACACAATATGATCTTCACATCTCAGAATGCAGAATGCTGTATTGAACCAGCTATTTTACTGTTAAGTATCTGCCAGGGATAACAATCATCTTTGCTTCTCTGGCATGCATTAAACAACAAAACCAACTGAATTTCTTGCAATTTTGCTAGTGCGTTATTGGAGTTGCATTGGCCCAAATAAAAGAATGGGTCATCCTGAAAATTAATACTTTCAGAAAATGTATTTCATATAATCAGAATGATTTCTAACTGTAAACACTATCACAATTCCTTTTAGGAATCACTCAAATCTATCTTTGAGAGGAGAATGTTTTTTTTTCTTCAGAACTGGTAGTGCAGGTAGTGCTCATGATACCAGAGATAGGCTGTAGCTGTTTCCTGAGAACATGACAGGATGAAGCCATTTGCATGAATACGTAGGTCCATCAGACCTACAAAAGCAGGGTTTGAATCTAGAAAAATGTGGAAATCACAGCTTTTAGGGAAGAGTAGTTTTTACATTGTTTCTGGCCAAGAACTGTAAGTGAGAGCAGGACTGGTCCCTTATTTCTTGCATTGGTGTAGATAAAATTAAACAGTTTTCCTTTGCAAAGTAAATCCTTTTCTTAGAATTTCAGAATCCAGTAATTTGTGTTTCCATTGAGAGGAACTTTGTCATGGGATAAAGGTTTAATCCCCAATACACTGTGCATTTTAATCAGTTTAAATCTTTGCCTTAGAACAGACATTTCACAATCAATGGATTTTAATAACCTTTGGGGGGAAATTGCATTAAAGGCAAAGCAGTAATACTTTTCTGGTTTCTTCTTTGTTACTATTCATTTTCTATTTTGTTATTAAGAATCTTAGCATGAGACCCAGATTTTAATTTTTTTTTCAGGCATTCATCTGTTCTTGATGATTTTTTCTCATATGAAGTTCTAATCCTCTGTTTGTGACAACATAATCATTTCCACAGCAGCTAATTGCAGTATTTGTAACCGCTGATTAGAACTACAGGTGGGGATATGTAGTCAGGAGCTACTGAATTAAAAACAAAACAAATCCCAGACAAGCCAAAATAGATGACAGAGAACAGAAGTGTTTTCATAACTGGGTTTCCAAAGCAACTATTTTTATTTTTGTTTACAAAAACCAGCAGATGTAGGCATCCATTGCGAGTGGAGGACTTCTCTAGACATAGTCTTTTGGTAACTCTGCTTCCCTTACCATGATTTCTTTACAGGAATGGAGTATAAGGTGACTGGAATTGTAAGTGTTTTTTTTTTCCTGAAGCCACAGAAAAAGAAATCACCTTCAAACTAATGTTTCTGTCAGCCTGAGGTCTCTTCCTGAATGATTAGAGACTAGAGCAAAGCAGAGAATTTTGCTTTTATCAACCACTATATGTTTGCTTAGAGAGACAGTGAAAGAAAAAAATATCAAATAGTTTTAGTGGATGGCTGAAGAAGGAGTTATTAATTTATAATTTGCCCTACAAGGAACGTGCACTGTGGCAGTGTCCCATCACCAGTGCAGGAGGCAGCTGTAGCTCACCTCTATTTCCTGCCTTCTTGCCCTCCATGATGGTACATTTTAATTATCCTTCCACCCTAGCCAGACAACCTTGAGGTGCATCAAGGAGAAATGAGAACAGAGCTCAACCCATTATTCAGTTTTCTAGTTCAGCAGGTAGAAGCTACTTTTCACATTTTTCCTAGATCTGCAGTTGCAACATTTTTTGATGTGTTTTATGCGTTGTGGCCTGGAATTTTTAAATCAGAAATAGGTGGGATAATTACAGGAAAAAATGTTTCAGAGACAGCAGATCAGTAGCTGACATTTTAGCCCTGAGCCTGAGGGTGGAATTTCCAGTGCATCTGGGAAACTCTTCCTTTCTGCAGTGCATTTTCTTCCTTCAGATTGCATACAGGCAGTTATACCCAGCAGGAGAGAATAAAAAGGGCTGTGACAATCTATTCCCAAGAGAAAAATAGAGTGCAGGCATCAGAACAGCTAGACCTGGCTTAGATAAAGCAAAACTATGCTTTTACTTATTATTTGTCTTGAACCTAATTCAGTCTATATTTCTTTGAGGACTGAAAATGCGTATTCAAGACTTCATTGCAAATATCAGACATTGAGGAGTTTTAATAGAGGTTTTGGACTATGGGAGAGTAGAAAATTTATTACTAACTAGTATTTTTTTGGCCTATTACTTTCAAAGCAGCAAATAATGGTCTGTGTTAGGAATTTTTATTAGATTGAAGCTAGAAAATATGAACAGATTCATAGCAAAACTAACTGGAAAATCACAGACAATTTTTTCTCCTCCAACTTTTATTTAACTGGACCTTACGCCTATGAAAATCAGCTCCAAATCAATACTATTGATTATATTTCAAAGCTCATTATGAGGACAGTTTGAAGTGAAGTGGCAGGTTATCAGACTTTGCTTTAGATTATGTTTGTCAGTACTGTATTTTAAGACATATTTTTAACAGCATTAGATTTGAAGCTTCATTTGCCACAACTTTGAACGCTTCACTCATTGAGATATGTGTTCCATGGAAGGGCACTTTATTTTTTTTGTGGTGTAAATAAATCTGTTCTGCTCCAGACCCACAAATGCAGAGATCGGGATATGTACTGTAAATATTTTTAATGTCAATATGCATCTAACCTGCATCTGAATCAAAACAGATGAGTCCACGACCCTTTTTCATGTTGACTTTCAGTGAATATTCACAGAGTGACTGGAATTATCAATCAAAACTTTACTTATTAAACAGAAATTTAATCTCAATTACAGAATCTTTTGCTCAAATTTATTTTTCCACTTATATGGAAAAGAATTTTGCTTTAATAGGAGTAGTGGACTCCTCTCATGGGAGAAATGCTCTTCAGGGAAAAAAATGAATATTGGGTATATAAAAAGAAGCAATTTGAAACTGTAATTGTGAAGCAACTGAAATTGCCTTTGCCCCATAATAGATTAAATCAACTGTGAGTAACCAAGTGCAAAAGGGAAAAGAAAAAAACCAAACCACTCAAAAATGCTGCAGACAAAGGCATGGACTAAGTGCTTCACTTTTTTCTCTTTCTGCTTGTTGAAGAACAATCACAAGTATTATCAAGGCTACTGTTTTCCAAGCCTGTGTTAGACCTCACAGAAGGATAAATTAAGTGAAAAAATTTGTTAGGGAAGATGGTAGCATATTTTTTATTGCAAATTATCACTTTTCTATCCTGGGCACAGTGGGATGCCTGCCTGACTGCCTGCAGACAAAGTGATCATGCCTTCTTTCTGCCTGAACTAACCCTATTTTTCCTTTGGTGTTCCAGAGGGTCTCCCAAGGGTGTTTCTAGTTCCACTCCCTGAATTCCACCCCTTTTATACTGCCAGAAAATTGTTGGCTTTTAGATTCCAGCCTGTCACTCCTGTTACCCAATTTCTTTTCCCTCATGTAGACCCTCTCTGAAATAAAACCTGTTTATTTGTGGAGATCCACACCCTTGCATCTTCACAGCCCCTAAATCATGAGAATCTGTTAGTAAATACTGTGTAATCATCTGAACATGAAGGTGATGCCATATCATAGCTGAGTCCCCAGTAGAAACTGCTCCACCTTGGATCCTCAGGGGATACCTCCTTTATGATCCCCTGGTGACTTTTAAAACTTAGCAAGGACACTCTGAGCATCTGCTGGTTGGCCTGGCATCACAGAGTTGTGTTTGTGGTCTTTATTTCTTCACTCCACTGAACTGCAACAGCCAGCTGCTGAAGTAAGTGCATGAAATCGTTTGTCTTTCAGCCCGAGCAGAGCACTTAGGACAGACACCAGTGAGAGGAACTTGTGGTTGCTGCTACAAGGATGAGATTCGTGTAAGTCCCTTGTAAAATGCTGGTCCTGTCAAGGATGAACAGTGCTGTATTTGTTCACCCAGTCTGGAAAAAGTGAGAGTGCCAGTTCCCAGAATCCTTCTGGCCTGTTCTCTTCCAGCAGTTCAACCTGTTCCCAGAAAGAACCGAAGTCTCTCCCTTCTTCAGACTCAGCTACTGATAAAGAAAGAGGGGGAAGAGACCTACATTTTGCAGGTGACCTGCTGCATGCTGGAGTAACTGGAGTTCATGACCACAAGAGACATCTAAACCTGAGAGGAATCCATATGCTGAACTGCTCCTGCCTGAAAGCTTCTGAGGCAAGGTTTCAGTGTGATACTACAGCTACAATTTTCACAAACAGTTCAAAGGCAAAGGTCAGCTTTCAAATTACTTTCAGTGAAAAGTTTAACCAGCTAAGTCCTCAAAAGTAGATGATAAATGCATGAAAATCTATGAAAATACAAGATAGTCCATATTTAATTCTGAAATCATATCTCCATTTGACTTACGTGATTTCACCAGGCTGAACAGTGACTGGGTAATTGTTGCAGTGTCAGGGTTGCTATTAAATGATATTTCCTGTGCTCTAAAACACTGTGCTGGGACATGTTCTGTTTGCTATCAACTTATACATTAGTTAGATGTTGGGTTGCATCCCTAACTTAGTCAGGCTACTTGTTAAATGCTTTTAGAGATTAGAAGTATGTTTAAAAAAAAAAAGGTAAAATATATATGAATATATATGGATATATATGTTGGGATATATTTTATATTAAACAAAGTGCAGTTATTTTTCCCGTTCCTCCAAATGATCTATGAATAGAAAGATTTAATTAATTGGACAGATTATTGATCAGATTATATTACTGGACACATTTAATTTGTTTGACTAAAAGTAGATAAAATATCAAAGCAGGAAAGAAGAAAGTGGGCAGATACAAATACATCTAGACTAAGATTATTCAGTTCAGAATGTTTTTGAGGCCCTTCATCATGTTAGACCATTCATTCAATTCATAAAAGATGTACTGTCATTCTGATGAGAGCTGAGCAGATTATTGTCAATGAATTTAGTCTCTTTGGATCAACAATTTTCTGTGGTAAGATTCTTGAATTTATCTGCTTAATTTTACTTGCAGGTTGGGTTTTTTTTCCTCTTTTTTTGCTCTTTTCTACTGGGTTTATGCTATGAGGAAAACATTATTATTATTTTACACCTGAGTAAAGTTGGGCTGGCACTAGTTTCAGTTTTTCCATGTATGAAATCTGAGTTTGATTATTTTTTGTTTTAGTTTCCTTTGTGAACAGATGTATGACTGAGGAGACCAAAGAACAGAAACTGTTATTCAAATAATTAGCATCTGCCTGGACAGCAAGGATTTTACATGGAACATAATTTCTAAAACCAGTAAGTCAGTGCAGAATTTTATGGTTGGATTTTAGGCTTCAGACTTAATTTCTCTTTAACACCTGCACAATCTAAACATGTAGGGGAAGTCAAAGCTCTGCTTTTCTCACAACCACATTTTAGGCTTCCAGACTAAGGTGGCGTGGAAAGAGGATGCTCCAATGTGGAAAACAGAATGTGCACTTTATGACCACGATGTGAGTATTAAACATAAAACATAAAAAATCATTCTCAGCTTAAGCAGAAATATGCAGATTTTCTTGGCAACCACAAAAGGAATAAACAAAGTGGAAGAAAATGTGTTGATTTTTTTTAAAATTTGAGCCAATATTAGAACATATCATATGGTATTCATTCTTCTGTGCTTGAGACATAAAGTAAGAAACTTAAGACAAAAATGGATTTTTAAGAAATATCATTTTCAGTAAAAAGGACAGTGCTGTTCCTTTTTATTTTTTCCCCACAAAATCTTGCTAATAGGAAATTGTCTCATCTTTTTTCTCTCTTCTCAAGTTTTTTTTTGATTAGTATTCTTCATACTTGTTAGATTTTTTTCTGGAACTGCTTGTTAGAGAGTGTTTCACTTTCTGCCCTATCTCAAAAACTGTGTTTACTGCTGTTTCTAATGTGTCTAATCTAATATCACTTCAAGTGTGTTTGTGTTCTGCTCTGCTTTCTTTCAGCATATTTGCCATGTGCTTTAGTTTTCTATATTGGCTTTTAAGTATGTTTGTCCAAGTGATTATGTGATAGACCTTCATTCTTCCTCTTAATTATTGTAATTTTTGCGTGTGTGTATGAAATGGTGCTTTACAACAGCTTTGTGTATGTTCATTTATGAACACTGGAGAGAGCTTCCATGTGCAATATGAGGCAAGCTACAAAGAGAGAGAGAAAGACATACAACTAAACAAGTGGGGATAAACGAATGCGAAAGGTTTCTCAAACTCAGAATTTTGAGAACTGAAATTTCATCTGGAAATGAATTGCTACTGTGTGCATGCATATATCTGGGCCAGATTTTCTTCTTTAGCCTAGCTCATTCTAAGTACTAAGGGCAAGCTAAGGGCAAGTGGAAAAGAAAGAAAATGCCAAATATCTGTTGTCAAGATTGCAGCAACGGGAGACAGAAAGAGGACAGCTGCAGGGAAGAAGCCAGGAAGATGGATGTGTATAGGACTGTGTACTTAACAGCTGAAAGAGTTATTCCAGGACATATTAAAAGTAAAAAGAATGAATTAGAAACATAGTAGGGAACTAAGATTGGGAAGTATTACAAAATGAAGAGCCTACTCCCTTTCCTTGTATTTTACTGAAAAGTAAGGGTAATAATTTCACCAAGTTAACTTTTTAATTTCTCTGTGCTGTTTTATCTGGGATTGTGATAGAAGGCACATTTCATATTCCCTTTATATTTTGGCAGGGAGCTGACACTTAGTTATTTACATGCATTATGTGTTTATGTTTCATTACACAGTATAATAATATGACACAGCTAAATGACAAAGTCCCCAGTGAACATTTTAGGCACTACACATCCCAGGACTGCAGTAAACACACTAAATTACAAATTCATGGACTGGTGAATACAGCCATTCAGCAATAAAGGAATAGCTCATCTTAATAGACAGTGTGTTCTGTTGAAAGGGCATGGGCAATAGGATAGTAGTTTCTTTATTTATTTAGTTAAGAGCTGAGGCTAGAAGCCTTCAAGGGAAGAGTATGTAAATTTATTTATAGCACAAGGCAGAGGAGGTTTGGAGCTGTAAAGAGGTATTCCGAGTGGGAAAAATCCTACAGACTTTAATGATGTTTTCACCACTATTTTCTACAGTTACTGAAGAAAGGGCAAAGGTATTCACAGATTAATTGCAAATTAAAGGCAAGGTTTAGTGATGAAATACTAGATTTTATTAGCAACTGAATATTCCAAAAGCTCAGTCAATTAAAAATAACAGCCTCAGGAGGCTACACATGAGTTTTGAACTTAGTCCCTCTCCCTCTACCTATTATTCTCCTTGTCATCTTCTCATGCCCTTAATGTCTGCATTATGTCACACCATTTTATTTTTGGTGTAAGAAATGTCACTTTTATTCCTGACTTTTGCTAAGAACTGTAAAAAGAAATGTGGCTGATGAAAACATGAGATAAAAACAAAAGGCATGATGTAGTTTTTTCCCTTTTAATTTCTTTTGTCTGAAAGAAGAGATGGCTAAAGGAATGGGGAGGCTGTGGGGGGTGGGAGAGGGGCTAGGATGCAATCATCAGCTATAGAACAAAATAAGAATAACAAATAATTCCCAAGCCTTTTACTTAAAATAAACTTCATTTTAAGGTTTCTAATTATTATTCCCTGTCCTGGAAGGGGAAATCTAAGTTAGATGGGGCTCTGGGAAGCCTGTTCTATTGGAAGGTATCCCTATCCAAGGTAGGGGATTTGGATCTAGACAATCTTTAAGGTCTCTTCCAACTCATGCCATTCAATAACTCTATTTTGTGATTCTCTTTATCTAAAGCTACCATTGATTCTGGATGATTATTCTATAAAAAGATTTAACATTCTCCTTTCCCACAACAGTATGTTTTGCTTTTCCATCTAGACTGTGTTCCTTGAATTCTATCCCAGATTCTGAATGCCTCCTCTCTAGTCAAGGATCATGCTAATCATCTGTCAATCCCTCCCTCTGTAAGATTTTCAAGCTGGTGAGTCCCTTGAAGCTGCAATGATCCCAACCTATACATGCACATCCTCAGGCCAACAAATTCATGACTCACATGAAGTTACAATGAAAGGAGAATAAATTATTCTAGAAGGTCATCATGAAGGTAGTATAGTGCAGACTGTTGAAAACAGTGAAGTGACAGTGATACAAAGACTTCAGAAAAGTGAACCAAGAAACTCTTTGTTTTACACGAATTCTCTGGGATTTTATAAAGACAGAAGATTGTGGAGTTGAAACCATATGTGTTTAGACAAAAATAACTTAATTACTGTAGGTTAACTGAGAGCTGGCTCAGAGATCTAAGGAGTTATGAAAACACCATAGTAACAGGAGAGTATATGCAGTAAAGGACAATATATCTTTAAGATCAGAGAAGTTATATTCTGCATGCAGAATGGCTTTGCAGAAAGGGAGCAGTCTGAATAGAAATGTATGACAGAGAAGGTACAAGTTATGTTATAAGGAAATAGATAAAAATGTGCAAACCAGTGTGAAAAGAGACAGGTCAGGAAAACTTTGTATCCATAACAGTTTCTCTTAAAGAGGCACATCATTAATCATGAAGACTTCAATTATCCTGGCATAGACTAGAATAGAAATTGTGAAATGACCATGGAAAGTTATTTCTGGAGGTAAAATGGAGCTATTTCTTTTCAAATCTTCTGAGCGATCAAGCAGGCCAGACATGTATTTGGATGTGTCCCCAAGAAAATAAATATATGTGATTAATGAGACAAAAGTTGGTGAAGATTTGATTAATGTGATTGTAGAGAAACAGCATCAAATTTTAGGAAGTCAAGAGAATATTCATAAGGCTAGGAGAACAAAAATACTGGACTTTTAAAAGGTACAGTTTAAAGAATATGAAATATATTGAGTATAGGGTACAAAATATTAAAAAACATGCTAAAACCATGTAGCAGAAAGGGAAGCTACTTATGATAAAAAGAGAAAAGACAAAAATCTAGGCTTTACAGATGTACAACAATAAAAACAATACCTGGGGAGATTCCCAGGTGGCATAGATCTAACTTCATTTCTTTGGCCCTTTTACACCAGCTAGAGATGGTAGAATGTTTAAAGTAAGATTAAGGTATGAAAAAAATCAGACAAAAAGAAGATTTATGTCAAATGTTGCACAGAGAAGATTATACCAAAAAAATAGTGATAGAAGAAAGAAATCAGAATAGCTTCAATGAAATACACATAATTCTAAAGCAATTTCACCATCAGAAAAAGCTTTTATTTTCACAAATACACAAAACAGGTATTTTGTTCTGCTTCTGATTCCTGCTGGTTTTATTTGTAATTCCAGCATGAATTAAAAGCTCAGATCATAATAAGGTACATGTAGACAATTTAAAGCAATGTCTTCATGTAAAGCATATTAGACAGAAAAAAATTGTTATTAGTTTTTATGCCCTGTGTGTCTGCTGACTAAAACAACATCATAAATTTGGTTGAAGTGAACATAGTGTATCATACAGTTCACAAATAAAACAAGAACTGTAGGAGGTCTTTAAGCTATTTAAATAATTTCATGGACTTTAAGAGCCATTCCCTGTGAATCATGCTGTCTTTACAAACACCCAAAATATTTTTTTAGATGTTGACAAGCTGAAAAACTCCATATAAACCAAATGTATTAATGTTTTTGTGATATTTTGTTGGAAAGGTTCTCCCTATGAGAAAGGCATACAGCTCAGCACAGAGTTATGAACACAGTGAGAGTGCCTTACTGTAAAGTAGAACTCCATGCTATGAGAAAACTGCTGAGAATATGGATAAAAACTGAAGCAGTGACTAAACATTTATTTACTTTGAAAATACAGAATTGCTTGTGAGGTAAAAGCACCCAAAACAAATGAGAAAAAGTTGGGTTTTTCACTTTGAAGGCTACAAAGAAACCTGAGAGTATCAGAGCCAGTTCCACTGGAAACTAATACTTTGTCATGACCAAAATGAAAAAGCTACAAGGCTGACTGAAACTCAGCTGTGTCTCACAACAGTTTTCTGGAAAAGTATTCAGGGCACTGTGATGTAAAATAAGAAAAAACCAATGTTCTAAAAGAGAAGTTATTGGGAAAAAAAGGTACTTGTTGTTATATACAAATGTGAAAAAGCTGAAATTTTCCACATCATCTCTAAAAAGAAATTTATAAATTGAAGGCTGCTAGGAGGTTCAAAGTCTATACAATTTGTAGCCTAGGTAAGAGCACTTCTTAAATGAGAGACATGTCCTTTGTCAAATTGTATCCTGTGAAGGAATCATTTGTAGGCAGAATGACCTTTTCAGTACAGCTAACATTGAGGAACAACATGGAAAGTGTAGGGATGGAGGACAGCAGTGACTTCTTAATTTGGAGCAGGGCTCATATGCCATAGGAAGGAGAGCAGAGAGAGAAAGGAGATGTCTTCTGTGGGGAGCAGACTACCTAGCAGACTTTCCAGACACTGAGAAGGGCTGTGATTCTGTCTTCCAACAGGGTGAGATGACCTGTCATGTACTGCATTCTTACCTTCTCTTCCCTTTGTGTTATCTCACCATTTTACTCTGCTCCTAAAGTCTCCCATTGGCTCAAGAACTATAAGCTGTTCTAGATAAATAGGTGAAAAGTTAAAAAATGCCACAAATCAGGAGTCAAAAAATCCCTTTCAAAAGTGGAACTTAAGTCTGAAATGTCAAAATACATTCTTCTTCAGCGCTGGAAATCCCAAGATACTTATGTAGTTGTTGCCTGCTTTTAAAAGAAAGATATTCTGCCTGGCAAGAGAGTATGGGGAGCGTGGACCTGTGCACATTGAACCTCTCTCCCACATCATCTGGTATGAGACCCTGAATAGAGAGCATCCCAGCTCTCTCAGGTTCCATTCCCAAGCAATCAATTCACAGCTTGGGTGCAAAGCAGCTGGTGTCCACCTAGTTAGCACCTTACCAGGGACTGTGGTGGGGTTGGGACCTACACACAGCCTGGCACTTAGATTACAGACATAAATTCTTGCTTCCATAAGGGAAACTCAGTGTTTCTGGTTTTGGATTTAAATTGTTTGCATATAGGCTTTCTACTTTTTAATTTATGCAGTGTGCTTGCATATCAAACGGATTATGAGGAGAGCAGATGAGTAAGTCTTTGTACAGACTGCAGCTGCCCAGGTGCTGCCCATGGGGGTGCAGGGTGCCCTCTGAGAGGAGAGACCAGGGCTGCCCTGTGCTGAGCATGATCAGCTGCAGCTGGTGCCAAAAGACCCAGGGCAGGGCATAGCTGGGCCTTGCAGCCAAGGTGGTGGTGACTCCGAGAAAATGTACCAAATTGAAGGCAAAGGATGCCAGTGGCAAAGAGGAGAGGGATGAAACCAGTGAGAAACAGCAGTGTGAACGTGAAGGTCAGAGGAGGAGGAGGTGGTGCTCCAGGTTCCACAGCAGACACCCCATTGCAGCCCTTGGACAGGGTCCTTCCAGACAGGATGCGCTTTCCCTGAAGGAACTGCAATCCATGAGGACATCAAGCTGGAGAAGAGGGAAAGTATGAAAGAAAGAAGGAGCAGAGAGAGCAGCAAAAATTACATGCTGACCACAGAGCCTTCTGATCCCATCTTCCCTGCACTGTTGGGGAGGATACAGGGATGAAAGAGTGCACTTGAGCCTGGGAGAAACAGGAGGAGAGACATTAGTGTTTGTCTTAATTTCTCACTATCTGCATCTAGTTTAATTGAATATAAATTAATGCTAATTTTCCTTACATCAAGTCGGTTTTGCTCACAGTAGCAATTAGCAAGTGCTCTTCCTGTCTTGACCCATGAGCTTTATTTTTCTCATTTTGTCTTGCCTTGGAAAGGGAGTAAGCAAGCATCTCCGTGGGAGTTGGTCTGTTAGCCAAGGCTAACCACCATGAATTTGAAAAACTAAATGAGGAAATTGAAGCTAAAATTCAAAATGAGAGAGAAATAGTATCTAAACAATGACAGAGAAGTTCAAGACAGAATTTGCCACAGAAATGCAGGAGTTTCCATTTCCACCCTGACTTAGTGAGCAATTGGCAGTCCTGCTACCAAGGTCTACAACCAGCTCAGGAGAAGGGATGTGAGGGGTCTTCTGCCTTTCCATCAGCAATGTCTTCTCCAGGATAAGGACCGATAGAGGGAACAGAGCCTGTTCTGTTCTCTGGATACTTTCAAACTGTGATAATCAGGTTTTGGTTCTGTTCAACACCTTAATATGGTAAAATTACTGTAAAAGTTTTGCTTTATCTGGTGGCAGAGAAAATATAAGCATGCAAATGCAAATTGAATAATTCTGATCTTACTTAGATCAACCTTTATTCTCTATTACTAGTTTCTGATAATGTTACACACAAGTGTTTCCAGTTCATAAAAACACAAAATGAAAATTTTCACTTCTCACAAACTGTCACAATAAAAATAATGCTATAACAAAGCTGGAAAGGTCTAGAAGATAAATGTTGTAATTTACATATACTTAGAGTTTGAACAGAACAGTAAGAAATATTGGAAAACTCAGATAATATAATATCCTTGACAATAAGGTTTTTTGAAACTTTTACCTTTTAATTTGGCAATCTACATAGTGTCGTAAAGTGTCATAATGGAGTATCATTGAAAAGTGTCTAGATTAGGCGAACCTATAGAATGAAGTGGGATGGAAGAGGGCAGATATATGTAATAAATAGAGGACAAAGCCTCAGGCACAGAGCAAAGCTCTATAAAGAGAAAACTGGGCACACACACAAGTGCACAAATACAATACAATATTCCTATATCTGTGTTTACTCTCAAGAGGTATTCTTCTGCAAAATAAATTACAGCAGTAGGTGAAAAGCCTACAAGGGAACCAGATAGATGAACAGTGCTGCAGAATTCTGTCTCCTATACAAAGGGAAAGTATACATCATAGTTACTGTCACAATTGACTGTTTTAAAGGATCGAGAGCAAGTGCAACTGCTGGGCTTAAAAAAGAGTAATAACAGCTGTCTTAGTGACACTGCAGTTTGTAAGCGGCTGTGACGTTAGGTTGGTGGACAGAAAAAGAGCTAGCATATCATCCATAAATCATTGAGCCTAAGCAGAGATAGAATTCCTTGGCTTTTCAACCAGCCAGGAAATCAACCTGGATTTTCAGTAGTACAAATGAGAAATACTGCACAAGGGCAGTCACAGAATCCCAAGTTTGTACTAGGCAGATTGATAGAGTGTCTTCAACTTCAAAGTGCCAGATTGTACATAAATTAGAAAACTCATAAGCTGCCTTTTAAATATCAGTTCCACTGCATATGTTATCTAGGCTAAATACCTTTTCCACATTTTGGATTTATACATTCATCAAGTTACCTTTTTCTGTAATACCACTAAACTTGCTAGGAGAGAAGACTAGGATATAGAGCAGTTTGTACATTCATTTTGGTATTGCTTACAAGCCCTCAGTAAATATGGAAAAATTAACTAGGATGGTACAAACTCAAAAGATGTGTAGAACCTGTGAGATTACAGGTTCTTTCAGCACATGTTTAAAGGTTTCATTTAACAGATACAAATTTTAAACAAGTAGATGCTTAAAGAAACTCGCCAACAGCCAGTGCACTAAAGATATTGCACTAATGCGTATAAATCAGTAGTAAATACAATGCAAATACAAATAGAATCAATACAATGGACAGACACAAAACAAGTCAGAAAAATATAATTCTATTTTTTTAAAGGCTTCCATCAAATCTAGAGCTTGGAAAAATTGTGTTCTCTCCAGCTCCCTGTAAACAAAGTATCATTCAGTGCAGACCTCAAAGCCTCACAAGTTTTTCTTATTTCCCAATATAGTCTTGTACCTCAACTGTCAAAGACAATAAAAAATCACTGTTTAAAATCTTATCTCTCTGACTTTCCTAGTTTAGACTGAAACAGGTATGCTGAGTTGATCTTTCGAGAATTGAAGAAATCCTTCACCTCAAGTTTTCTTTTGACTTAATGCAACTAGGTTAGAGAACAGAGGTTTCTTTACCTTTGTATATCCTGCTTTCAGTTTTGGGTTGCTTTTTTTTATGCTTCATGCATAGCACATGACAGCAAAGGAAGATATAGTATTTATCAGAGATAAATACGTTCCATAAAGAAGAAGACATGGAAAAAAGAAACAGTTGCAAGTAATGAAGCATCTTTATAGACCGTCTCTTGTACAGCAGGGACATACACTTCAAACCTGCCAAAGAAATTATTCCCTACTGAAAAAATTGGCAAAACTCTTGTTGCCTTCTAGGCAATGAGAATTTTGCCAGATAAAGACTTTAGTATATAGCCTTATGTGAACTATGTAGGACACAAATGTTAAATAGGGCTTATGGCCTGATGGGGAGTTTTGTGCTTAAAGCTGTACTTCCAGTGTGCATTTGTATATTCAATTCTCTGCATTCATTAATTGGACTTTGGTAGATATCTTAGGTGCACAGTAGCTGCTTTGTGGATTATGTAATCCTTCTTCCACTTGTACCAAAAAATGTAAAGAAATCTATATTTTGTGTATGTTGCAAAGTGCCCATCTTATTCCCATGTGTTATATTTCAAGAGGCTTACCGGCAAACTCTTTTTCTCTAACCCTGATACAAAACATCATTTTACCAGAACTTAAAGTTCTTCATTTGTGAAGAGCTGGACAATTGAGTCCACAGGTCACATGCCCTGAAGTGGAAAATAGTGAATAAAAATTTTTGCTTTAAAATTCAATCTTTAAAAAAATTAAATCAAGACAAAATAAAATTGAAGTAAGACAAATGGAAAGGGTTTTTTCGTTTGTTTGTTTTGTGTACTGATTTTCCACTCATCTTTCCCTGATACTCATATGTTGCTTCCTTACTTTCTCTTTTCTAAAAGTAGATACTTTGAAAACTATGGTGCTTAAATTGTAAATTATTGACTGTATCTTAAGCCATAGGTACAGTAAAAGACTGTAAAAATCAGTTCCTTAGCTAAACCATAATTTAAACTTTGCTTCATTAATAGCCCACAAGCATTCCACTTACTGTCCTTGCACCTGATGAACCATAAGATGATATAACACGAAATTCTCGGATAATTAACATAGAAATTTCTATATCCTTCCTAAAAAGATATGCAACATTGCATTGTATTATGTACAAACATAGCAAAAAAAAAAAAAAAAGGCAGAACAGTTCTGGTTGTTCTACAAGCTGTTTATCTCTGATAATAGTTGCACAATTCTAAACATGCTTTTGGTGGTTTAGTTTGCTTCATTGCATGAACCTGTGTAAGCCACAGTACCCAAAGGTCCTCTTCTCATAGTGTATGATTTGTCTCTTCCAGTTGCATCAAGATTTTCTCTGCGCAGGCAAGGCATATAACACGGGTAGGATGAAGTGAATGTACCACAAGAGAAAAGTTTAGAGAACTGATGGAGCTCCCAAGTGCCAGAAAAAGTAAGAAGCAGCTGGCAAGGTAGTTCGAGTGGGAGGTACTCTAGTTGTTGGGGGAAAAAAGGTATTTCCTCTGTTTAAAAATAAATAAAATGTTACAACATTCAAACAAGCTTCAATGCCAGTACAGCAAATAACACTCTAAGACTGGTTTACAGAAGTTCAGATGTTAACACAGAGAGAAAGAGCAAGAGACACACATATACACGTAAAAATATACAATATCTATATATTCTATCCAAAACCTCCAAAAGGCCAGTCTTTGTTAAAAAATTGAGATGGGGACCTGAAGTCGACCATCATCATTAATCTTTTAGCTCTTCCAGATATAAATGTGTCCCTGCAATTTTTCAAACCCTACCCTTTTCCTTATTGTTACTCATTTCATGTGTAAGGACTCATTATCCCAACTTATCATATATGCAAATACATGAACTGCAACTCATTTTTCCACTGAAGCAGTTCTGGTCAAAATAGTTCAATAGTTACCTGTATCAATCAGTACCAGGCTGTGACTACTAAATAACTTGATAATGGACCTTCTACACAACAACTGATTTTTCATTTTCTTCTTTATCTGAAAGGGAGAATATGGATGATAGTTAGCTATGATCATCTTAAAATTGTATTATAACTTTATATTACTTGTCATATACAAAGGGCAATTCCCTCAAACCCATAACTTCCCTGAAAAACAAACATTATAGTTTCAGGAGTCTTTTTTATATTTGTTTCATGAGGACATTATTAGTACATTTTCCATATATTTATTATTTATAATAAATAATATTTCCTTTTATTTATTATTTTCTTATATTTGCTTGTTGGGGTTTTTTCCTCTTCTTTTCAGAGCTGAGGATGAATAACAGAAATTGAACGTATTGAGGTTTTTAAGGCAATTTTTCTTTTAGAGACACAGTCAAAACGTAAAACTCCTGTCTCGCTGACACATAAAACAACTACATGACCTCAGTGAGAAAATATTTGAATAATTTATCATTTTTAAACTAAAATGACAAGTATTGTACATATAATAATGTGCTTCATCAAAGAACACTCTTTTTAAATTGGCTCCTGATTATTTACAGAAGTTTAGGAGAAATGAGTTGTAAATTATTAATTTTATTTGAAAAAATAAATTAACTAAATAAACACTTACTATACCACATAACTATTATATAATTTTCCCTCCTCCAATGATGAACTGAGAATTCTCTTTTATGGGAAAGACATAAGGGAGGAATGTCCACAGAAAGGTTGCCTTTACTAAGTTCTCTTTCCAGGATGCATATCACCAATTTTATGTTGCACCTGGGAATGACATTAAATATAGCAAAATACATTTTGCCTGGAAAGAAGCTCATGAAATTTCTCATGCTAGCTGTGGTAGATTTGATCAGCTCATGAATGTGAAAGGAAATCAAAGAAAATCTCCCAGGCTCAGGGTTGTAACCTAAGCTTTTTTCTTTAATCCCACACATAGAGACCTGTGCACTGACAACTCAGATATCCACACTGGTTTTGCTTAAGATGATGCAAATTATATGTGCACATCTTTGGATGGCATCAGGACCCTGTGAGTGTTAGCTCTAAGTGGAGCAAAACGGAATGTTGTGAAATACTCCATGGATTAAATGGTGGTTCCAGTGAAGCCAGTAGGATCTTTAACTTTGGATCTACACAACTGAGATTTTATTCCAGTTCTTCTGGATGTGGGCTACCTCTGTTGTACTGGTTGGGGTTTTTTAAAATTTTTTTTATTATTTGCCTTGAAGTAAGTACTTGGGAAAGATGATACCCTTATTCTCTCAGAGACTGATTTTTTGTACATTAGCCTCAGAGTTATTTCAGCAAGAAAAAGCTTTCTCATATGAACATACCAGTATACACTAGCCTTCTTTGTCAAGAATAGCTTCTGAGAGTTCAATCTTCATACATTTCAGCATTTTCCTTTTATTTCCTGCTTCCCCCCCAACCCCTCACGATGCAGATATCATATGTTTAGACAGGTGAATGCTGTAGCTCAAAGAGTGCAGTAAATTTCTGAGAAAGACAGCTTAGGATGCTTACCCAAATGTAGATCTAATTGTATTGCTATGAAACTTATTCTATGTTTAGAACTAAATAAAGTACATAGTTTTGTTATGTGATATTGATGTCTCTGGTGATTTTTTTCTGTAGCCAACCAGACTAAAAGCTCCTTAGTGTTTCTGAGTCCTTAAGGAACTTTAAATAGGCATTAATATTGAAAGGGGAAAAGCACATTATTTTTAAATTTTTTCACCTTTGTGAAATTCATGACGGTTGTGTTAGAGGTTCAGTGCTCCCTAACTTGGATATATTAACTAACACAGGAGCTATTCCTACCAAATTTGTACCAAATGCTGGCCAACATTCATGTTCCAAAACTGAGTCCCTTGGTGCTGCCTCAAGGCTTGTCCTCATAATATTGATTTAGATTATAGAACCACACAGAGAAATATGACTTCTTTATAACTCTTCTGTACTTATTGTACTTCTACATACATTTCTGTAAGTTAATACAAACTTTTTGTGCAGGTCTTCTTATCTTCAACTCTTATCTTCTTATCTTCAATTGACATACAAACTTCCTGTGTTCAAGTAAGATTATATGATGTATACAACTATTGCATTATATATAATACAAAAAGCATAGACTAAGATGTGAATGTCTGTAACTCTTTATCTGACAACATGACAATTTTATGGTACATATGCAACCCAGCGGTCAAGTATTCCAGTCTACCTACTGGCAACACATAAGGAGAACAAACAGGAGGGACTGTCCTGGAACTTATTTTCCACAGTGAAAATAGGCAAAAAAGGCATATTTAAAGATTCATGTGATATTGATGTCTCTGGTGATTTTTTCTGTAGCCAACCAGACTAAAAGCTCCTTAGTGTTTCTGAGTCCTTAAAGAACTTTAAATAGGCATTAGTATTGAAAGGGGAAAAGCACATTATTTTTAAATTTTTTCACCTTTGTGAAATTCATGACGGCTGTGTTAGAGGTTCAGTGCTCCCTAACTTGGATATATTAACTAACACAGGAGCTATTCCTACCAAATTTGTACCAAATGCTGGCCAACATTCATGTTCCAAAACTGAGTCCCTTGGTGCTGCCTCAAGGCTTGTCCTCATAATATTGATTTAGATTATAGAACCAACAGAGAAGTATGACTTCTTTATAACTTCTGTACTTATTGTACTTCTACATATGTTTCTGTAAGTTAATACAAACTTTTTTATACTTAGTGCAGGTCTCCTTATCTTCAACTCTTATCTTCTTATCTTCCATTGACATACAAACTTCCTGTGTTCAAGTAAAATTATATGATGTATACAACTATTGCATTATATATAATACAAAAAGCATAGACTAAGATGTGAATGTCTGTAACTCTTTATCTGACAACATGACAATTTTATGGTACATATGCAACCCAGCGGTCAAGTATTCCAGTCTACCTACTGGCAACACATAAGGAGAACAAACAGGAGGGACTGTCCTGGAACTTATTTTCCACAATGAAAATAGGCAAAAAAAGGCATATTTAAAGATCTTATTTCATGACATGACAGTTCCTACTTCAATATGAAGGAACATATCCCCTGCAGGATAAATTTATTTTTCTCTCTCAAATGCTATTTCATGCTCGAAGGATCCTTGTAAAGTCGTAGTCCATTTATGTGCAGATTTCCACTGTCCTGTTTGTCACTGTCCTGACCTCTGTTGCAGCTGCTGGAGCAAATATTGCCAACAAGAGCCAAAGAATAATAAAACTGTATGATATGGTACACACAATCACATTTATTACATGACTAATTCAAGAAACTTGACATGGTTGACAGCCTAACAATATGAAGTACAAGTGATATTTTTCAAGGTCCTCTTCATTTATATAGTTTATATAGACACCTTATTTCACTACAGCTATTTCAAAGATTTGAAAAGATGCTCAATGGAAAGAAAGCAGATGTGCAATTAGAAATGCATGAAGGTTAAAACTGGTAAGTATTGACCTTTTCTACAGGCTTGTTCTATAAATCAATATACTTTCCTTTTGAGTCTGCTTGTGCTTCAGATAGCTGTAACATCTTGTGACATCAAATTTTATAATCTCAATATCCACTAGTTTTCAGTGGACACTTTATTGTCAATGACTCAATATCCTGAGGTGGTCCTGAAATGCCTTGCCTAAATCTAGAAGTGTGGAGATGGTTTTGAGTTTCCATCTTTGAAAGACAGAGAATATTTATGCCACCTCTAGTAAAAGACTTTACCAGGACCAGAAAAAAACAGAATCACTAATCAGCAGAATAAGAAAGCTTTTACAAATATGATGCTTCTCTTTAAAGCAGGGCAAACAGGAAGTAAAGTCTGGTGAGGGAAATATGAATGATCTTGAAGAGCAAATTAAAACCTAAAATATGCAATAAAAAATTTGGGGTAAAAGTTGCTATGGTACTAAATTCTGAGAAAACTTATAGTAATCCTTGTATGTCAAAATGAAGGCAAAGGCCATACAGTGACATAACCTGGTTGAATTTCAAGAGATGCAACTGAAGACTTGGATCTTGAATGCCATAGGCTGTCATCTTACACAGAAGTTGTTGCTAAAGAAAAACTGAAATTGTGACTCCATAATAGATTTCTCTTTCCAGTGCAGTGTTGACAAAGGGTAGCAATAGAAAACATCTCATTTAAAATCCAAAGTCTGATAGACCTTGGGTGGCTTCATTAGTTTCCAGTCCACCTTGGTAAAAGATGTTGAAGGATCAGGGATGGTAAATCTCTGAAAACTTTTGTAATAAAAATTTGACATCAGCTGGGGCTCTATTCCTCTTGAAAAGGAATTTGCAATTACTTGCCTTTAAATAAAAAAAGGCCAAATACTCACTTCACAGATGAGTTATTCATAAAACTCCCTGTCTCGACCCCAGTTCTTATGAATGCTACCCTTCTACCAAGTAAAAGCAAGTTAATGGTTGCAGAAAGTCTGGCACACCCACAATAAAGCTTTCCTCTAAGGTGTGTAGTTGAAATATGTTTGTTTGTTTGAAATACATTTTAGCTGGCAGTCTTGTAAGAAGTCAGCACTCTGAGCAGAAAATGCAGAAACCTCTTTTGATACCATCATTAGTCAGGCCTGTTATTTAGAATGCCTAAACATTTTTTTAAAGTGATTGAAGACAATGACATTTTAAATGTAATATCCTGACACTCTGCTAATGTGTTCTTAGACATCTATTTTATCATGAGCTTATTTGGGCCACATGAACAAGATTTTTTTGAGAAATCATCTAAAAATTACTATGCAGCAAGTCTGTTCTCCCTGCACTTGGTATGTATCATACATAACAAGTTCAAGTATAAGTGCTGCTGTAACAACTCCTTGAATCTGACACCTGATTTTTTATTATGTTTAATGCATGTTGAAAGTAGGAAAGGGGGTTTGGTCAAGAAACACAATGAGCTAGTAGCAGTCATACAGAAATACAACCTAATATGATGTTTTGAAAGTACAATCTCAAAAGACAGTGACCTGGAGAGAAAATATTAAAGCCAAAGAATAATTTGAAAATTTTAATCCTGTCATCAGACATAAAGGACATTAAAAAAAAATCTGTAGCACAGACACTTTATATGTGGTCTATTTCAATGCAGCAGGATATGAATGATGTTGGGAGTCTCATTCTGCAGAGACAGAAAAAGTTGTTGATTTGTTGCTAAAGCTGTACTTATTTATGGAGGCAAATGACAGTGAAGACTGTCTTATCCTCACCTGGTGAAGTAGTCCAGGTGGCAACCACTCTACCCTTCGCTACCTTGCTACATTCCTTGATGCATCCTATATGCAAAAAAGGTCGTTCCTATCTTCCTGCTCGCTTCAGGCTGTCCATTTGGTTGTTATATTTCTCAAATTTTGTTTAGTACCTTAATTCCAAATATATATAAAATGTGAGTTTATTCTGGAGTGCAAATGAAGATACAACAATAACAGAATTGGAAGATGAATGATACATTTCAGATTATTGAATTATTTTTTTCCTACTCCATATTTGCATTCACTCAGATTTTAATAATTTCATAGCCCAAAACAAGTCCATAGTCAGTGACTTTGCCCTGCATTACAGCTTATTTATCAAACCTCACTGGCTGCTTGAAGGCCTCTGGCCCTCCTAACTCAGTCAACTGTTAATTAATCACCACTGCTAATGAATCACCACTGTTTCAAGCAGCTTTCAGTTCAGATAGTGTTTCAGGCAGTTGGCTTAATCTGCCAAAGAAAATTTCATGAGATGATATCAAATGTTCCAACTGATTGCTTCTATCTTTGAGCTCTCTTTGACAACATTATTATTGTCTTACATGACCATATACATGTGTATATACAGCTGTAGTTTTCTGGTGACACTCTTTACAAACTAATAGTACTTCTTTAAAATGTTATTCTAATAAAAAGGCTGAAAGAAGGAACCAGAACTTTGCATGTGAGGATCTAAATATCAGTTGCATTTTTAGAAAAAGTAGGAAATGTGTGGGAAGCATGAAGCTGAACCAAATCTCCTGGTGTTTAAGAGCTCATTTTGCTATGAAGGATAAGATTTATTTAAGTGTTCTTTCACTTGTCTTGTATAATCATATGACAGTACTCAACTGAACCTAGCAGTAGGTAAAAAGTCTATTTTCACTAGGGCACCCAGAAAGGTACTATCAGAATATTTCTGGATTATTAATGTGCTATTATTTATACAAGAAGCTAAATAATTTTTGATAGCACCACTGAAAAGACCCTGACAGCATCCTTCCACTCTCCCTTCAGGTATTTATGTACATGGACAAAATCCCCATGGGGCCCCTCTAGCCTGAGCAGTCAGAGCTCTCTCAGTCTTTCCATCATCATCTCTACCTAATTCCAAAAAACAACGATCTTGTGTTTCTGTCAAATTCACTGATGTGAAGGGTGCAATTGGATACCACTGTGTCAGATGAAGCTTTTCTTTCTGCTCTGGAATAGTCATGGTAATTTGGCTTTAACAATCTTTAAGTCCCTGAGGGTGCTACCTGAGCAGCCCCTCTCCTAACTCTGCCTTTAACTTTACTTCTTCTTCAATAATTTCCTATGTGAAATCGAATAGTTTGTAATTACTGCTTCCATTGTAGATTAGTTACCCACAGCCCATGAGGCCTCTTGAACAAATCAATATGTTCCAGCAGGGTTTATCAGCTGTATTCCCTGCAGAAAACTGGGGCACCAACTGAACAGCTATTTTCGTACTTGTGAACAGTCTTCAGTTAAAAAATACTGACGTTAGCTTTTTGTTATTCTGAATGCTGTGCTCTAGAAAACATGGGGGCAGGAGAAGAAATACCACATACAAATCAATATCACCCCAGAACCACCTGAAGCTGATTTTTAGGTGTCGTTTGCCTGCTTGAAAAGACAGTTTCTCATGCCCAGTTAGGAGAGCTAAGAGAGGTGTAATTGGATATGAAGATGCTTCAGAGACGTTTCATATATTTAGGAGGATACTTCACTGGGAAACATTACCAAGATGCAGTATAAGCACTTGAGGACAATATTTTCAAGTGAAACCACTTACCATTTGTTTTTCAGGTGAGCCCTTTTTTCCCCAAAGAAATTAAAAATCATCCTTAGAGATGTTCCTCATTGTGATAAATTCACGATGACTGAAAATCTGTATGTAATTACAGCCGCACAGTTAGTTATTTTCGCTCAAAGAACACTCTTAATTTTGTCAACTTCTTGCGTTTAGCTGTTTTACAAAAATTGATCAAGACATGCTGCAAGTGCATCAATCTCTCAGTCCTAATAAAAGGCACATGGTTATAACATTAAAATGACTGATAGGTTTATATAGATAAAGCTTCCTAGCAATGATATCTGTGTGAAACTTGAAGACTCAATAGATCATAACTTCCCAGTCTTCATGTTGAACTTAAAGAAGGCATAACTGAGATTAGGCAAAGCCAAAGTCAAGACCCATGGAGTTTAATGTGTATCTGTGTATGTGTGTTTAAGCAAAAAGGTTTTATGAAACAGAAAGGATTAATTTGACTGACTTTGAGCAACACCATCTAAATCCCTAGATTTATATATAGCATTTCCAATTTTTGACTTCTGATGTTTTAGTTTATGTCTTCTTGACACATATCAGAGCTAAAAATGGAGTTTGGGTGGCTGGTAGCAAGATGAATAGTCTGAGCTAGAAGCAACTGATGATGGTATTTTGATGGTAGATAGACTTTGTGCCAGGCACTGTGCATTCATGTGGCTGATCTGAAACTGCAAGTCTCTTTGAAAGAAAAGAGATCATTTAAAGGATGACAGGTGATGACTGTCAGTTGAAGGAGTGGATAATAATCCTTGGAAATGAAAATAAAAAATCAAAACAAGATCTGATACTTTACCAAGCACATAAGTTCATTTCTGAAGACAAATAAGTCTGTCAATTGAACAGATTCTTCTCTTTCTCCCTCTTTTAAACTTTGATTTCCAGCTCAGATTTACTAGGCGCTTTTAAAATTTATTCTTCTGATGCTATTTTTGCTAGTTCCTTTATAGACAAGAACTGCAATTTTAATACGTTCTAAAAATGAATTCTCTTATTTTTAGTACACAGAACACAGTGTACTAAATGCAATGCAATAGAAGTTGCACAAAATACATGAACTTTAACACTTCTGCTCTGCATTTAAGAATAGAAGTTGTTAGTCCACATTTTCTACAAAAAGGGACATGTAAAGCTTTTCTTGAAGTAAATGCTTGATTGTTTTCCCTCCTTGTGCTCTATATAATGGGAATGAGAAAATAGAAGGTATTTGTGCAAACAATAATACTTATCACACAGTGGATACTTTGAATCACAACCCTTATAGTTAAAGTCCAGGTTTCAGCTAAAATGAAATAGAAGTCTGCAAAATGATGTTAGGGAAATGATAGTAATAATAGAAAACTCTAAATAAAATAACTACTTTTTAAAAATCATACAATAAATGATGGAAATATTACTGTCTTTTAAAACATGGTCAGTAGGTACAGAAATACTTCTGCTTTTTGAATAATTTAATTTGGACGATCTCTTCTGAAGTTCACTATTTTGGAAAAAAATGGGCAGTTAGAAGTGCCCTAATTAAATTATCCTTTATGTATTATCCATGCTAAGATTAGTTCATAATAATTTAGAAAATAAGTATAATCTGATTAAATTAGTATTACAGTAATTCCTTAATATTGGTATAGTTTACTTGTGTTGTTGATTAATTATGACATTAATAGAAAATACTGTGGGGTAGATGCCATTATGCACAGCTATATTTGTCAGCCCAGAGCGTTATAAGCATGACTATTCTGTAGTTACAAAACTATTATGGCTCTCTAGTTTGTATCTACTTCAGGTAATTCTAAATTTGAGTGTCCAAAATGTTTCTCTGAAACTAAAACTATATATTAATTGCCCCATATTGTATAAAATGCTTTCAAGCACACAAAGAAGATAAACAAGTATCCAAGAGTACAATCTAGAGACTTTAGTGCAAGTAATAAACAGCTTCTACAACATAATGAAAGTTGCAAAAATTCAAAGTAGTCCATCCCTATTGATCTTAATACAGCATTAACTGCCCTATTCTCAATGCAAAAAGAACCCCCCAAAACAAAACAAAACAAAACCAAACCAAACAAAAAAACCCAAACCAACCAAACAACCAAAACAACAACACCAACAAAACAACAACAACAACAACAACAAAAACCAAAACAACCCCACCAAAACAAAAAAAGACCCCTAGGATAATGCAGCTTCTACATTAGTTCAATTCTTTCTTTCTTCAGCAAAAGAAAAAAAAAAAAAGTTTTTTCCATGCAAATCCTACTGTTGCAGAGTGATGCCTTAGATACAAATGCTTGGCTACTCTTAATGTTCTCTGCACTGCTAAGAATTTCAGAAAAACTAGAGAGAAACATCACAGTAAGTATTAATGATCAAGATTTTCTGGTTAGTATGTCACCCCTACTGGTCAAGCAGTTGATCCAAATAAAGTAAAACTATGAATTTGTAAATAGAATGGGTAAAGCAAGGAGTTTTCTGAGAAAAAATGAAGGCCACACTTCCAGAAAATTTACTTAAAATGCAGATACATGAGCAGAGAGGCAATTCTATTACACCAGTTTAATCATGATACCTTAGTGAACCAGTTAACCAGATCCATACTGTGATTTTGAAGTTGAGAGAAGGTTTACATGACTCCAAGTGTTTCATCAAAAGAGATAGTAACTACTCACCTCTCTGGTTTTCCTGAACTAGTCTGTGTATCCTTATCAGGTACAGCAGTGCTGACAGATGGAAATACCTTCAAAAAAAAAAAAAAAGGGTATTTGGGCAATATACTATGAAAAAATTGCAATAAAATAAGAGAATTTTCTTTGAAAGGATGCCTGAATACTTCTTAGCCCTTTTGCATAAATCTAAGTTGAAATTTTACACGATTTTATACATACAACAAAACTAATGTAATGTAGAATTCAGTAGACAACAATGATCTAAATCAACATCTTGCTCTGGGAAAGAAAGAATGTATCAAATAGGGAACTAAGAATTTATTTTTAGTTACAATGTTTGTACATGCTAATAATCCAAAGCAGTACAGAAACATGTAATTAACAATGGTTAAAATTTCTTTATAAACAACTTCTATCCCACTCATTTCTTTGTTCCAATGTTCACCTTTCCAATGTCCTTCTGACTCCTATGACCAAGAGCTGAGCCTTTCTCAGCTGCCACAGTGTTGGTAGTGATAATAAGTCATAATAAGTCAACTGAGGACTTTGGAGGAAAGAGCATAATGTTTGTGGTGGAGCTTCTTTCCTTTCAGTCTCAGGTTTGTTTCTACAAGCTTCCTCAGAACATTTTCCTTTTCATAGATCCCCACCTATTTCTGACAGAAAGAGCTGCTGTTTTCCTGAGTCTGTGGGACTATTGCTGCACAAGATACTTTTAAGGTGCCGCATCTGGAGTGATTTCACCACACAATTGTTGTAACAAGCTAAACTCAACTCAGGTTGTGCCAGCATGGATGAGACCTGAGACCTGTAGCCTTTTACCAGCAATAGCAGAAAATCATATTCATTGGTCTAGACCTATCACCAAAGTGAAACAAAATTTACCTCTGACTTTCATCTGATTGGCTCTGCCTCAGCTCATGCACTCCATGAGGTAAAATGAAAAGGAAACAAACCTGTACTTGTGTTTCCTGAATGTAAAACAAATTATGAACCAAAAGTTCAGAGGACAAATGTCAGCTTTCCTTTTTTAAACATTCAGTATAATTAACATTGCTAAGAAAAGACACTGCTTTCAGTGGTTGGAGTGTAAAATTGAAAGCATTGAAAAAGAGTGATAAAACCCTATTTTCTGTTTTGCTAGATGAGAGATTTGAAATTGCACATGTTGGATAATGTGTTCACAGGTAGAACTGGAAGAATGGAGGTAGTAAAACCAAGTCAACTTCCTAAATTCACAATACATTTCATATTTATTAGTCTGGAGGTTTTTTCCAAATAGAGCTCTTTTCTTATTCATGCAGTTTTTCATTGTTATGTAAAGAAATGAAAGCTCCTTTTGAGACTGACATCTTTCAAATGTGGAATTAGAAATGTTCCTTATTAGCTTGCAGTTTATCATTGATGCTACTGTATAGTTTTTGTTGTTATTTCTTTGAATTAAACAATGTTAATATCTGTAGTTTTCTATGTAACAGTTTCCTCATAGTTGCTTACTTTACTCTTTAATGCTTCTTTGTTTCCAAATCTTCTTTGAGATAATTGAAAATGGGAAGACAGTTATAACAAGAAAATGTTTGAGATGAAAAGCTACATCTTTCATAAATCTGTTTTTTAATTACAAATGAGCTCAACATAGTAATGCATTTTACTTTAATTACAATTTTGATGACCTTCTTAGAGCTGAAAGCCATTTCACTTAATTAATGACATGCATGTGTGTGTTTCAGGAGTTCTGTTGCTAAGTGATTTCCAGGGAAGCTAGTGAAGCAAACTAATGAAGTGTCAGATAATATTTTGTAGTGTTTTTATGGAATGGCATTACTGGACCACAAAGAGACCTGTCTCACGTTTGCATAATCTTCAGAGTTTGAAGGTTTGAGAAAGCATATCAAGCTCAAATTTGAAAAGAATTCTCCCCATCTCTTTATTTTATGTCATCCTGCCTTTGACCACACAGTATGAGGTTAGTGATAGATAAGTGCAATTAATTTTTTTTCCTGTTACTTTAAAAGGTCCAAAGTATGTTTGACTCTTGTGAATCTGTGTTACTTTTCTTTCTCTTTCTCTTGGGTGCTCATTCTCTTTAAATAAGCATCACCATTTCTCTTTCCTGCAGCTTTGTTTCTCAAAGAAGCTAAAGTGCACTGCATCTGACATATATAGTGTATAAATTCAGCTTGAAGATATGGAACTTGTCAAGTTCAGAGTGTATCTGCAGCAGGTGGAAGTGACACAGCACTGACTTTGGTGCAGTTCTGTCACAGCCATGATGGAACTTGGGCTCAGCGCCACAAACAGTCTTGAAACACTGTTTATAACAGATTTGTTCATAAGTAATCTCCTTCATAATGGCAACCCAAAAGAGTGGGATCTTAAAATGGAAATGCTTAAGCAACTCTAGAAGAAAACTGTTGTAGGATTCTTGTACTGTGTCATGTTTCAGAGAGGAAAAGCAGCCATATTTACTCTGGGATCAAGGGTCTTAAGTCTTCAGTTGGAAAGATAAAGGATATTAATAAGTTACAGAGCATCTAGGTGCCAATTAAGTATACCATAAAGAAGATGTAAATTATATATCCTTTAGTTGCAGGTTATATATGGTCTTAATATGTATTTTTAAAAATGGATTCTTTAAAATGGTTACTGACATATTGCTTGTATATGAAGGAAAAGAAAGCATTTTCAAGATAACTGAACGTACAGAACCCAGCTGTTACCAGATTTCAGTAATTAAAAAAACTCCCTGAACTTTCTTAAAGAAATGAACCACAAGTTGTTATTTTTGTTTTCTTTTTAAGACAACGAAGCCAAAAGCATTGTATAAAGCACAAAAGATAAATTGATTTTGAGTTTGAGAAATTCAGGGAAAATTATAGTTTGGACATATCCTAATTTAGAAAACATGAATTTTGCAATAGCTTTTCTTTCTCACTCTGACTTTCCTCTAGATCTTCTTTTTCTCACTTAATAAAATACCTCCCCTCATTGATCCTGCTGGACCAAAACCATGTTTGTATTATACATTATTAAAGAAGTGTCAGACTCATGATATAATACGCTTGGGGCTTTGCAGCAGCGTTATTTTACTTGGTGTCCCTTAAAAAATACTCAAGGGATTCTAAGGCAGCATTAGCTCCTTTTACAATGTACTGCATAACCTGTCTAGTTGTATGGCATTAGGTTACTAAACAAAATCAAAGCTGGTGGTGGTGCTTCCTACATTCTACTTCGGAATTACATTTTGTAGGCAGGCTTTTTAGTCCCCAGAGAAAAGGCCTAATAGTTGAGAGATGATATATATTTATTTATATTAAATTTACCAGTGGGGAAGTCACACAGATGGCAGTTAAAGAGAATAGTTTACCATTTCTCTGTGAGAATGGGTATCAAACCTGAAAGTTTCTCAATTACTTGTATATCTACAGCCTCAAAGTACTCCTGCTGCAACTTGTTCAAAGGGCAACACATACCACTCTACTTTTTAAATTAAGTTCTGTCTCTTCTCAGGATTGAAATTAAAATATTCCTCTTAGGTTTCTGTGTGAAAGAAGAGAATAGTTTTCAGCTAGGGAGGAAGATGCTACACATAAGGGCATGTATTTATTGATTAAGATTAAACAGTAAATAACACTGGTATCACACCAGTCTGAGGCATGATATGTGGGTACTGTGTGTCCTGTGAGAGGACAGAGCTGTGGAAGGATTGCCTTTTTTGCCTCATTTTTTTGCTGCATGAGCCAGGTGGAGCTCTCCCAGAGAGAAAGTAGGTCTCCTCACAAAAACAACCAAACATGTTGAAGCAGAAACCTGATTTCTGCTAACTTTGCTCTCTAAAGAGAATGAAAGAGACAGCAAGATAGAGACTCTAATACAAATAAACTGAAGGGCTTCAGGAAGGAGCAGGGGGAAGGTAGGTAGGCCTCAGATGTAGAAAGGCAGATTTTTCCCAAGAGAAAATGGGCAACAACTTCTGAGTTAGGAGAGAAGATGCAAAGCAATACTCAGCCAGTTCTGTAACACTAAGAGAATCAAGTGAAGGCAGATTCCCACCATGCAACAATATTTTGCGCAGGCTGTTGTGCAGTCCTTTTGTTCCAAGGTTACACTCTAGTAATGCAGAATTTTCATCTCAAAAGCTGCTGTGTGCTAGTTGGTGTTCCAGTAGAGAAAATCAAGGGTCTTTTGATGACTAGTGCCATAGTCAATTTTCCAAAAATTTCAATACTGTGGTTACTAGAGGTGTTTCATGTTAGGAAGACTGCTGAAATTCATGGTTTACTTGTACTCAGTTGGTACTGAAAGGTGCAAAACTTAAAATGATGCTAAAAATTCATGTTTGAATGTTATCATCATCCCTGTGTCAAAAGGAGGTGAGCCAAGGAAGAATGGGATATTTCCTCTGAACAAGATGTTCCTTTGAATAGTAGATGTTAGTGCTGATTTCATATCAGACACAGGGAGTTTTCATCTCTCTGATAATACTGCTACCAGTACTGGAAGTCAATATAAGCAGTGAGTTTTGGGCTTGAGATTCCATATCTTCTCACCTGGGAACTGAGCAGAATAAGCCTAATTACTTAGTATTTGCAACAATTGCACAATTGGATGCTTTTCACAACTTTATCTGGAGCAGACTGACACAGCGGTCGGTTGACCTTTCCTTTTCTCTTCACACTGAAAGTTTAGCAACCCACATGTTGCCTCCATATAATTACATAAATGCGTTATAAATAGTTTATCAGAATATTAGGTATGATGGCCTGGGCAAAATTTGTTAAATCACTGGAGGTGTCAAGCATCTGATTTTTTTTTCTGCAGCAGTATATTCTGTTCTCCAATAAAACAATAAATAAAATTAGGTGGGCTTTGTTAGTTGGAGTGTTTATCAATTCCCTGCCAGGACATATAAACATTTTATTGAGCATATGAGGACTCATTACACCCACACACAATGAAAAAAGTCAGGCATCTGAAGAAAAAATATAATGTAACACATTACAGTTAGCACATTTTTTTGAAAGGAAAATAGTTGGATGATTGGTACCTTGTTATACCTTTCTCTTGTCTCCACCTTCACTTTACATCTTCTTCCCTAAGTCTGATTTACAGTAATACCCATTCTGTAATATATTTGTAGTAATGGAGACATATAATTCAAGTGAAAGACTGTGTATTGCTGTATTCTTCCCAAGTGTCATATATGATCTTTGTTGAGTACTGCTAAAAAACAGCGTTGAGAAGAGAGGTAGGTAAGGAAATATAAGGTTGTGTTGTGTTTTAATCTTTTGGCTCCTTTGGGAGTGTTAAATTCTTGAAAATCAGAAACTCAGTCCCTCTCTCTTTTTCTGTAACAATCCCCACATTTCAGAGAAATCCTAAAGACCACTAGGAGAGACCCAGATATTTAATCTCAGTTTATTTTTCTTGGTTTTGGTACCTCAGCAAGGTATGCCACATTGTATTTTAAGTATAATTTCTTTTCTAGCCATGCCTTTTAAAAAATGGCACAGCATTTTACCAATCACTTATATAGTGAAACTGCAAAAATAATTTCACTTTTTTTTTTAAACTTTAAGTTGACATTTTATCTGTGTCGGTTTGATTTGTCTGGGTGGGGGGGAGGTTTTTGTTCAGAAATAAAATTCCTTTGTCTGAGTACAAAATAAATACTTTCTGTATAATGAACAACATGAAAATTGTTATTGATGCATCATTAACAAATGTCTTGTTTAGACATCAAAAGTGCCTCCTCTAAAAGGTAAGCTCTTGTTCCCATTACATTTATTCATCTGAAGTGTTGGTCTTTAAAAACACACATAGGAGCCAAAGGCAAGTTTTGGAACTGTATGTTTTGAAACATTGATCTAAGCATTGTTAATGGAAGTGTTATCTAAATCTTGTAGAAGTAATGAAAATTTCTCCAGGTGTTAGACTGCAGAATCTTCTGTCACTTTGATATCAGGGTTAGACAACAAAGTGAATTGCCTTGTCCATCAAAATGTAGTAGGATAAAATTTCACTACCCAGGTAAGAGTGACAAAAATACAGGAAAGTTGATACAGAATTTATCAAATTTAAAAATACTAGCTGCTTACCAAAAAATCCACAAAAATCCAACAAAATATCTCTAAACAACAAACCACTAATGAAAAAAAAAACCCCAAACCAACCAAACAAGAAAAACTGGAAAAAAGCTGGTGAAAGATGATGTTAAGTTTGCATTAATGTATTTAACTCAAGAATAATTTTACAATTGGATTACAATGGTGTTATCTAAATGAAAGAATAATGACTTTGTCCAAAAATACACATTTAAATTTATTTGATTTAATTTCCAGTCACTGCCTAGGCTGGGAAGAAAAGAACCATATTACTTTCACAGGGAGTCTAAAACAAAGGTGGAAAAAAGTTTGGCTAAAAAAAAAGTTGCCTTCAGCTTTGTTCCATAAGGTTAATCATTTTCTTGAGTTTTAAGCTGAGCTATGAGAAAAAGAAAAAATAGTTAGGGCGTACAGTTTTGTTTAGTAGAATGATTTCCTTAAAGGCAACACATTATTTGGCTTGAATTATTGGGTGTAAGAGTGGCCAGATGGAAAATTCAATTTACATTTTATTTTAACTGATGTATCAACTATTCCATTGACAAAGAGAGGTGTTACTTTGGTGAGTGAGAAAAATGTTATTTTCTGCTTATAGTTGCATTAAAATGTTACAGTATGTTAGAAGTTTTCACTCAAAGCCTTTTCATCACTATTGCTGTTTCCCAGACTCCTCCATTTTTAGCTGTTCCTAGAAGTGAGAGCTCTAGAAGGTGTTACTATGGCTGACATTTTGCTGCCATTTCCTCCATCCCTCCCCATATACTGATGAAGGCACAGCGTATTAAAAGGGCTGCATATGTTAAGGACTTTTGTCAACCCATTTCAGGGTCTTAATTGGTTTGCTGAGGCAGTGCTGATATTTCCTCAGTTTTCTTCAGCGAAAGTGACAGCTTAAGAGTACAAGAGTTCAATCCCTGGTTTCCCAAATCTCTCACCCTCGTTAAATCACCCTTTTTTTCATGAGAACAAGTCAAATACCCAAAGCCTCTGTCGATCTTCAAAGCTAAAGAGGAGCTTGTGCTCTGTGGTTTGAGAAATATAGAGAAGCAGTAACTGAGCTATGTTTTCATTCACTTGAAACCCGCTTCCCTAGCCCTCCACTTCCTGTTCCTCTTCTGCCTCTTACACTTTTCCAAAGGCAAAACCCCAACGTATTCACTGGCTACCAACAGGAGCTAACCTTTTCCATGGGCTTATGCTTGTCTCATAGATCTGGGACTATAGAACTGTGCCATTGATTCTTTTTCTAGCGAATATGACAGATTCACAGATTAGTTTGTGTTGGAGGGGACCTTAAATGTTCGCCTGGTCCAATTCTCCTGCCATCTTCAACTAGATCATGTTGCTCAGAGCCACATGTGCTCTGACCTTTAATGCTTCCAGGAACTGGGCATTTCCCATTTATTTGGGTAACCTATTCCAATGTTTCATCACGCTCATTGCAAAAATATCTCTTCCTTATATCTAGTCTGAATCAACCCTCTCTCAGTTTAAAACCATCCTTTGTCCTGTTGCAACAGGCCCTAATAAACAGACAAATCTTTCTATATAGATACTCATGGAAGGTCTTGGTGTTGCACCACGAAAAAAAGTGATTTCATAGATGCCACCTGTTCCCTGAACATGTTTTGATGGTTGCCGCTTCTGACATCTGAGATCTATTTTCTTTTTGCACAGGTTTCCCCCCAGTCACCATTCTTTAGAACCTTCTAAAGAAACATGCATGGACCCTGAAATACTGAAATAGGTCAGTGGATTTACAGCATTTTATTTTGTAGTGAGGCAAAATATAGGGGCAAGATTTAGAAAGCATAAGAGTTGGAAAAGCAGCCTACTATTTTCAGTGATATGTCAGGTACTGGTATTGAAAACTTTAGCAATCCTCTCTGTTTCTGGCGAGAAGGCTTGTATCTATTCAGTGACATGGCAACCCTTTGTTGTCCTTCTTAAAAAATTTGGAAAAGAATAAGAATTCTTTTTAAAATAGAAAATGTCTTATAGGCAGCAGTTTAATTTTCTTATATTAGAAAATTATTACATTGTCATGAAGTGTTAGAACAGCAGTATTTGAACTAGAGACATGCTTGCATTTGATAACGTACTTGTTTGATTTCCTATTTTATGTTATTCATGATATTTTTCCAGCACCCTGACTTTTAAATTTTATGTGAAATGTATATTTTATTTTGAGCAAATGAGAGTACTTTTAAAAGCTATTTTTAAAAAAATCTCCACTCTGACTGATGGATATTGATAATCCTGGCATGGTCAAGCAGAAATTTTGGAAGCACCAGCCATAAGCTTGGCTATTTTTTATTATTTTTTTCTTTCCACAGGGTGCAAATGAAGCTGCAAGCCTTGAGGAACACACCAAATATAGAGAAGGTTTCTGTAAAAGAGGACCTTTCCAGGGACAACTGGGAGTTAAAAGAGTTCCTGTTCTGAACTTCAGACCCATGGGGCTAAAACTACATCTGATTACAGTTAAATAAATGCCACAGAGCAAGGAAAAAGAAATTACAAATAATGTTTTGTTTTACTTGCAATTAATTCCATTTCCCCACTTAGCAAACAAATCATTATCTTTGGTGATGGCAAAGTCTTTGACATTATATGAAACTTTCTTATTTTACTCTAAGCCCAAGAATAGCATTTCTTGAAGAGGTGGGTGAAAGAAATAAGAAATGGATATAAGAAATGTTCAAGTTTTAATTAAGATTAGCTGTGAACAGCCAGATTAATAATTTGCTTTATTTTCCCCTCAATATCAGAAATCTTGTATCAAACCCCTTGATTCAGTACAATGTAGTTTACCATGGAGAAAATTCTATGTTTTCTTGCATTTCCATAGCTAATCTTTTATTATCCTATAGACAGCTTTTATAGCCCAGAGCATTAATTTTTATCTACTGAGGAAGTTTTAAATGGCCATCAATATTGGGCATTCTGCCTCTCTCCCTTTTCCTCCTCATCGTCAGAAAACACAGTAATACTATAAACAGCCCAAAAAAATTTCAGTTACGTTTCTCCAAGCTGCATTTGAACTTTGGTGCAGTTCAAAATGTTATATTAATATGACAGTTCTGTAATTTTGGTTTGCATTTTTTTAAATTTTGGACACTTTTGCTCTGTCTCCTCATACAAACCTCCAAAATGCTTTCGGCGAATTTTTCTTCTAATTCATATTCTTATTTTGGGGCATTTGTGGTTTCTACTCCATGTGTTCTAATCAATTATTCTATTGAATAATCAAGATGTTGCAAGTGACAAACAAGGGTGCCAGTGTACTGTTATACAACAGTGAAGAGAGTGCTCTTGCTGGCTACATATCTCCTTTCACTACTGCTGAGAACATTTGTAACCCAGGAAGCTAACTGGAATATTGCTGTATGTTCCAGGCCCAAAGACAGAGAGACTGAACCTCTTTCTAAGAAGAGTCACAGCATCTTGCAGTTGGTACCATATGGTTCAATTGACTGAATGAAAGAATTTAATTCCAACAAAGAAGGGGGCAGACTCTGAGCTAACTATAATCATTCCAGTTTTAAAAATAAAGAGGTGGTTTAATGATCAGTAGCATTAAATCCCAACAAACAAAGCTGTTCAGAATGAGGAAATGAAGAACCAAAATGAAAACATTGTTCTGTTACCAGGAATAGCAGAACTGCTATAAACAACTCATCCTGGTGCATGTATTTGTGGTCTTTATCTTCTTTGCTCCCCCTCACATTAAAAAAAAAAAACAAAACAAAAAAAAAACCCCAAAAAACCAAAACCAAAGTATTGGTAAAAGAAAGGGGAAAACACATAACCAAAATAGGAATTATCCAAGTTTTTATTACCTTCCAAATATATGACCAATTTAGATTTTTATTCTCCTCATTGCAACCTCATTGATTTGAAAAATGTTACACTGTTATCTGGGAATTAGTTACTTGTCTTCCCTGTTTATGTGGTACTCTTTATTTGTATATAACTTAGTAAATTGGAAGAGCAGGAACTACTAAACATATGGATTGATGTCTTGATTAGGATGCCAAATCATTAAGACAGTTTAGAGATCTGGGATAATAATGGTAAAATCCGTTAATTTCTACCCTAGAGATTACCAGAACATGGATGAAATTAGAAGTTTAAGATCATAAAGATAACTTTGTTTTATGAGAACATCATATTGGAGAGAGCAGTTCCTTATTCAGTGACCTAAAGCTGCCTTTTTGCATCTAGGATATTTTTTATTTAGGAATCAGCAGGTGAGGGCACCATTAGCTTTGTTGCTGACCCACCCAGATCTTCTCTTAACAAGCTTTTTGAATGACAGTCTAGCTGGTATGACCATTTTACCATGCAGTACTCTCAAAATAGCATATCACTGTCTTTTGTTTCATATCCTGTCAAGATGCTTAGCCAGCAACTGAACTGAACCAAATGTGAAATTGTCACTTCTAAAGTAATCTCAAAGTTGACATAACTGTACTGGTCAAATCTGCGACAGTACATTTTCCCCCCAAAATTCACTGGCATCCTTGTCATCCTGATGTCAACACCTCATCTCTGCTCCTGACAGTTAGGTCCCCCCTCCATTCACTAGTAAATTAAATAGTAATCTAAGCTATGTTTAATAATGAAATAAATAAAGTGTCATAGTGTATTGGTTTTGCACAGCCTGGTTTTTGGTGGCAGGGGGGCCACAAAGATGGCTCTTGTGAGAGGCTGCTGGAAGCTTCCCACTGTGCCCAGCTCAGCCAATGGCTGATGGCTCTGAAGATGAACGTGCTGCTGGCCAAAACCGGGCCCATGAGAGAGGTTTGGTAGTGCCTCTGTGATGACATATTTAAGAAGAAAATCAAAACAAAGACACAGGTTTTTGCTTCTAGCCAGAGAAGAGGAGGAGGTGAGAGCATGTGAGGGGAAACGACATGGAGACACCAAAGTCAGCAGAGAAAGAGGGGAAGAGGGGCTCCAGGCACTGGAGCCAAGATTCCTCTGCAGGCCGTGGTGAAATCAAGGTGAAGCAGCTGTGCCCCTGCAGCCCATGGGGATCCACAGGGAATGCAGAGATCCACCCACAGCCCATGGGGATCCATGGGGGATGCAGAGATCCCCCACAGCCCATGGGGATCCAGCCCATGGGGAATGAATGCAGAGATCCAGCCCATGGGGCCCACAGGGAATGGGGATCCATATGTGATGCAGAGATCCCCCCACAGCCCGTGGGGATCAACAGGGAATGCAGAGATCCACCCACAGCCTGTGGGGAGGTGCCCATGCTGGAGCAGGTGGATTCCTGGAGGAGGCTGTGATCCACTGGGAGACACGGTGGCTCCTGCTTCCAGGCTGGAGCAGCCTGTCCTTGGAAGAGTGCACCCCATGGAAAGACAGACCCACATCATGGGAATTTTGGGAGGACTGTCTGCCTGTAGTGGGGACTCATGTTGCATCAGGTGCAGTAACGCTGCTGTTCATGAGAGTGGACCCACACCTGGGAATTTCAAGGAACACTGTCTGCCCTGGGAGGGACCCCACGGCCTCACAGGGAAAGGACTCCTCTACCAGAGCAGAGGAAAAAAACCTCTGTGATGAACTGATCAAACCCCTATGCCCTGTCTCCCTGAGCTGTTGGTGGGACGGAGAGAGGGCCGGGGGCGGGGGGGGAGAAAGGTGTTTTAAGAGCTTATTTTACTTCTCATCATCCTTCTCTGATTCTAGTAGTAAAAAATTTTACTTTGCAGTTTTAAGTTGAGCCTGTTTTGAAGTGTTTTCTCCTGGTCCTTAACTCAGGAACCCTTTGTTAACTTTTTCCCTTTTCCTTCTGCCCAGCTGTGGCAGGGGAGGGTGAGCAAGCAGCTCTCATGGGTGCCAGTGTCAAACCATGACACACAGTGATGGGTTTGAGGATTCCTGCTTGATAATCCTTCACAGCTTTTGGCTATTTACATAATCTCTTCCATTAGGACTAGCCCCTTGTACTTATGTTCTCTTATTTTTCCAGCATTCAGCAGAATACATTTAGAAGGCAGAGTGGTAATACACATCTTACAACATGCATTCATTCTTAGACTGGCCCCACTACAGCTGCCCTTTCTCCAAAACAGGGAACAGACATTTTTGCCATGCTAATGAATAATGTTGTCCAGCTCTCTTGGTTTGAGGCTGAAAAGCAGCTGCAGGATGAACAGATCATGCACCTGACCTATGCCAGGAAAAGGGCCATGGCTGGATGACAGGCAACTAGGAAACAATGGACTGGTTTAGGGCTATGTAATTTCAATATTTATTAAAGGCTTTTATTAAACATTTCCATATTTTTAAATTGTGTCTTTTGGAGCTCTAGAAGATACAGCTGGTTTTGTCAGACAGCACAGACTAAAAATGTGCACACACTTGAATTGCAGTGTATAAAGTAGAGAAAAAGGGCATGTGCTCTTGAATTTAACTTTTCCATAGGAATAATCTCTCCAATTCTACCTTTTTTAAACAGTTGACAAAATTAAACATTGCTTGACTATCACAGCCTTCAGAATCTTTTATTTGCCTTTCACATTCTAAGAAAATGAGTAAGACTTCTAAGGAACATGATGGTATTTTCAAGCTCTTTTAAAAATCAGACTTTGCCCTAATTTATTCAACTATAAAATAGGACAGGAAAAAATAACTTCCCTCATAATTTTTCTTTAGAACAGTTAGCTTAGCATACACTAGATTTAAGGCTAGTATGATCTTTATTACTTTTTAAATGGAACTTCTCAGAGTTATTTGTCTTTGAAACAAATCAAGAAGAAGACCATATGTACCACTGCAGACTATCTCAAAATACAGCTTCATTTCAGTTGAGAGGGGATAAAGAGAACCATTTATTTTCATAATGGCTCTATTAGGGCAGACCATGCCTCTGCCTAGAAATGCCCTGTTAGCAAAGCTGTCATCCAACAATGATCTTTGGGAAGGTGAATGAATATAGCACAGACTGTTCCTGCATTCATTTTAGAATAGTCAATAACTTCCCCCATGTCTCTACTATTTCACAAAGCATCATAATTTCTTAAGGTTTATTTTTTGTGTAGTAATAATGCCCTCTCATGGACCACAATTCGATCCACAGTGAAAACTTGCCTAAGCAGAGAATTATACACTAGAGAAATATTTACAAGATCTATTGTAATTTCTGCTGTAAGCAGTCTACAGGGTCATTTTTCAGACTACTGTGTGAATTTGATATACGGAATTTCCTCTCCCACTGCCCCGGTCATATTCCTGGGTCATATATGACTGCTCAAGTCACTAATGGCATAAGATCAAGGAGACCCAGTTTCAGAAGTAAATTCTTTGTAGGACACTTGGGAACAGGAAGAGCTAAGAATAGTAAGCTGGACACCTACCATGGAAAGGTGTTACTTAGGAATGCTTAAAGCCTAAGGAATTTCCAGGAAGGATAATCTTTAAATGAGAATCCATGCCTCATTGAAGTCAGTGTGTCCTTTGAGTTAGAGAGCACATTTTGCATGTCCTGGTTCACTACCAGAAAATAAATTTAGGATGGACCCTTTACCTTTAAGACAAAGTAAAAAAAACCCCAAAACAAAACAAAAATTCCCCACCACCTCTTGGGAATAGGATTATAGAAATTTTACATTATTGCACTTTCTTAAATGCAATTCTCAATTCTCATCAGAATAATTGGTCATGTGTGTTTCAAATACAACAATGCATATGCAGATTTGTTTTCACAAGACAAGAAGGAGAAAAAATTGATTAAATTTGGAAATCATCCCAGATGGAGGATATGGAAATTTTGTTTTCAAGGCACAAGAGAAATACTACCATTGTATTTTGAAATAAAAAAGAAAAATGTGAATCAAAGCCAATCGTAATGATTATTTTGACATTGATCAGGGCGAATGCAGGAGAATATGATATGCTAAATTATTATGAGACACAGATCATTGACTTCAAAGTGTCAATAGAAAAGTTTGAAGAAAAAAGTGCTGGGGTTTGTGATGAGATAAATGTTGGCTTACAGTGTGATGTTAAGGAGCTAGTGATTTTGAAGTTGTGATGTGAAATATTTTTTTAAAATTCCATTAACAGTAAAAATTGATAAAGTTTATTAGGTGCTACCTTGGAGATTAAACTTTTGTTTTACTAGTGGAAAAAATATTGTGATAAAGCTCAGAAATCTTGTGGTTTTTTGGTATATTTGCAGGTATAACTCCACATTTGGCAATTCCTTAGGCAAGAAACTGAAGAAAAAATTTAAGTTTTATGATAAACACACTAACTTTGCAATTAAGGTGCTGAAAATTGAAACTAATTACAAAAGTGTCCTGTAGAACAGTGGATTTTAAATGAATTGCTTAATCTTAAGCCTATAATATGGCTCTAAGATTTGTTTAAAAAAAGGGGGAGCTTGAAGGAGTTGAAGCAGCACTAGGGAGAAGACTCATCCATACATGACTGCTAAGTGGCACTGATTTGGGTGGTCTCATCCTGAAGCCTGAACTGATATAGGAGGAATTTAAAGCCATGGATTTGAAGGGCATTAGGTCAGACACAACATCACTATTCATGGTCTTTTTGCTATGGCATCAAGATATTATTCCTCACATCCTCAGTTCTCCCCTCAGGACTACAAAATGAACACCATATTCACCACCGTCTCCTATCTCAAAGAGCTGACAGTAAAGATTCCAGATCAGATGTCAGTTCAGATTCTAGTTCTTAGTGTAATAAACAATTGTAGCTGTTGAGGGTTAAAAAAGTCTCTGTTTTGGAGCTCTGTAAGTTCTGGAAAACATAAAAAAACCCCAATCCATAAGCACTAACAACTTCCAAATTTTTCAGAAGATTGCCTTTTTCCGAGTATAATCAGTGTTTTGTCTCTTTGGGTATGCTAGTCTTATTTATTAGACACCCATTAGTGTCTAATAGTGTTATTTATTAGACACCACTCATTACACTTAACTCAGTGAAAGGACTAAAATTCTATTCCTTTCTTTTTGCTCTTTGTGGCACATTTTCTTGGGTGAAACATCCATCTACTTATTCTTGCTACTAACACACTTGGAAGAAAATACAAAAGAGGAATAAATGCATGGATGTAATTACCAGCTCCTGATTAAGCACTGACAAGAGTAATCCTGGCATGTACTTGGGTTTGTCTCTTTCAGGTGACATTAGGTGAAAAACTTCAAATTGCTCTTTTAGGGATAGAAGGCAGCAAAGCCTTTTTTGTGCGTCTGGCCTGAAGACAGACACTTGAGCTGACACTGTGGCAGATTGTAAGTGGGCATAAGATATTCTTCCACCAGACAAAGTGACATTAATATTGTGCCTTGCCATGAGTTATCATGGCCACAAGCCATTAGTTCCAATTAAAATAATGATTTTCTCTTTCAGGGTGCAATGCCAGACTTTGTATCAGGTCAGTGATTAATGCGCATTCCTTTTGTGCCTTTAATGGTGAAATATAAACAGGGTAGGCTAATCATCCATCTTCTTTAGAAGTGACAGTTTTAAGTAGGACAAGCACACACTGGATGCAGACGTTCACCTAGGTATAGCGACTGTTTACTGAACACAATCATTTGTCTCCAGTTCCACCCGGGGCTTAAAGTCAGAAGTTCCAAGAGGTGCCAGTTCCTGGTATTGATTATCTACAAAGTATTGTATTTTTAAAATACAAAGTATTGTATTTAAAAATAGGATACTTTTTTTCCTCTCTCTATGATTTTCTCAGTAGAAATTATCTCCTTTTTTGTCTTTTTTTTTTTTCATTTTATTTCATTGGAGAGATCATCAGTGGATTTTACAACAATTTATTTCCAAACTATTAATCTAGAAGAACTGAAACACAGTGTCATGTTATCATAGTTCTAACTGGCTATTGCATGTTGACTCTGCCATGGTGTTAACTGTCTATACTTATTTTCATTCAAGATTATAAGATTTACACAGCTCTAACAAAAGAGGGTTAAACAAACTGCTTAATGTTTGCTGTGGGGGACAAGCACAGAAACAATTATTAAATATTAGCATTAGTTTGAAAGTGACAGAAACAGTATGTTTATAAATGCCATGACACACAGAGATGATTCATCACAACTAGATGAATACAGCTCACAATGCATGCCTCAAATAATCTCTTGTACCTACACATCTGAATGTCATGCAAAATAAGCTTATGAGGCCAGATTTTTTTTTAAAGTATTATGTTCTTTGAGAATTTCAGCCTTGTGTTTGGAAATTTTCTTGCTGTTTACGCCTGCAGTTACCTGCCAAGGGCCGCAGGCTCTGGTGGCCCAGGGAGCTGCTCTAGGATTTGCATAATAGTACTACCTGCTTTGCTTTGTACATACATACACATATTGCCTATCCATGCCCTGGAAATCTTCTTAAGTGTAAGGGAAGTGCAGAGCAAATAAATAAGTAGAACTTGTGGGGTTTGGAGACAGTAATAGAGCTGCTATATTAGGCAGCCCATTATTTGAACTGACCAGCAATCAAAGCCCTCTAAGAAGAATGCACTCTTGGAAGCTGTCACTTCTCAAGTGGTGTTTGTTTGCTCGCTCAGATACATTGAATACTTTGGTCTGAGCATGGTTTTGGGATGGATTTTACCAGCTTGACGCTTACTTTTTCACTTTAAAGATTGGTCACCTATACTGGAAAGCAAACATCCCAGCAGCCTTGCTTCATAGGGTTTAATATCCAGTCATGCCCCTCCTTGTCACTGAATTGTGATAGATTTATCCAGATGCACTTCTACTCTTATCTCACCATACTTTCCTCCTTGTAGCAAGCAAGGCTTCTAACTGAGCTTTGGCATTTTCCTAAGTGGCTAGAGAAAAAGTGTCCAAATTCATTACCATGAAATAGTGCAGACAATGAGAACCACTTCTAGATCAGATATTGAGAAATCATAACAAGGCACTGCCTTCAATAAAAAAACAAAAATAAAACCAAACAGGTGTATTTGTGCCCTGTCTAGCAACTGGGACCAGGACTTATTTAATTTGTAGTTCCAGGACCAGACATTTTCACCCACATTATCCAAGGATCTACATTGTAAAAAGACAGTAATTTCATAGGAAAAGGTGGTGGATACCAGATCAATTATGCCCGAAATCATGATCTTTCACTGCTAGGGCAGGTCAAAATTTTTAAACCTTTTCAGGTGGAAAAAGCAGGGAAAGATTTATCAAAATTCAGCTAGTAGGGTAAATTTTTTAGGTAAGGGATTCCTCCCCTGTTAAGAATCCAAGAAAGTAATCTAACACCTAGGTATTTTCTCCATCTATTAATTCTCTTGGCAGATTAAAAGAGGAGAAGGAGAAAGCAGAGCATTATCAAAGTCCTCAAGACAGACTTCTGGGGAGAGAGAAATATTACCTAAAACTACACCACAGTTGCTCCCAAAGAGGCTGTTACCACCTCTCCCACTTTAAGCCACTATTTCTTGTTATCAGAGAAATGAGAGACAGATGATCAATATGTAGTATGCAGAAGAGCTCCTGAAACTTTCTTGTCATGAGGAAAGTTCTCATTTGCTATGACCATTATAGTAACATGCAATGTATTCAGGATATAGATCAAGCTGTGGTTTTAAAACTGAGGAGTTTGTTGATGAAATATTAAATTCCTTGCAGTGTTTCAAAGAAAGGGATGGAAAGAAGGGAAACTAAATACCAAATAAGTTACTTGATTTGGGCCATAACAAGCAATAAACCCCAGAGACTCCTGTTCATGTTTACATCACTGCTCCCAGTACCTACCAGGTCTTCATGGGTATTTGGACATGTTTGAGTGTTTGAGAGCAAAGTTGTCACACCACGAGTATTAATAGTATCTGGAACTCACACAGCTCCCATGCAGCCTGGAAAAGAGATCTGTATAGATACCAATGGTGTTTGTAAACTTGCAGTCCTCAAAAGAGAATGTTTGTTCCACTTAGAAACATTCAACTACCAGGAAAGGAAGCAGTGGTATCTGCCAGACCCCCAGCTACATTGGTTTTGTCAGTTGAAAGTACTTTCTCTCCAAATTAATTTCAAATCTGAATAGGGAAGAGCCTTTGTTTTTTGCTGCCATGCAATTTCCCCCCTCCCACTTCAAAATGAAAAAAAAAAAAATTGGGTTCTGTCCATGCCAACAATGAGAAAAAAATGCAGTTCTGCTTTCAGTGTTTTCTAGGTCAGAGTATTTTCTTTAGTCTACTTCCACGATTGTTTCATGTTCTAGGTTTGCTTTCATCACTCCAACAGACCTTTCTTTTCCTGAGACAAGTTGTTTGCAGCCTTAGTCACCTTGGCACTTGAAGTCTCCACTAGACTGCATCTCTAGATACCTGAGAAGTAGTTTGCTTTTCATTCCACTTCTCCTACACTGATTTATGTGTCCTTTTTACACCTCATAAATTGGTTTGAAACCAGTCCTTAGTTCCAACTGATTGTTACCTATACAAGATGATGCTTCAGAAGAAACTGGTACCTTTTCTCTGCAAAATTGGATGTTATTTCATTCAGGTGCCAATGACAAACACAGAAGTACTCACTCAAGCAAATTCTCTCATTAAAATCCAGGAGTTGCTATGAAGAAAATACCCTTGTGATATTGTATTCATAGGATTCTTAATAGAAGAGTTTATTATTCAGGTATTCCAGCTGGGCATGATATCGTCACCAGTGACTTGACATTCTCTCCTCACATATTTTTGGTTCCATAATGGCATGGGAATGGCAGGGAGACAGGGGAGGAACCAGTAGGAAAGGAGCTACCTATTCTTCCTGAGTAGACTGTAGTTTGGCCCTTCCAGCGATCCCTGTGACTCTCCCGAATGCTTACAGTCCACCAGCTGACAAATACCAAAAGGCTGAAGTGCTGGGACTCTGCAGGGCTATAGCTTCTCTGTCCAGCTCCAGGTTAGCATAGCTTAGAGAGGGTTTGTAAAAAAGAAGGATCAAACACAGCAAGGACTGAGCTCACTGCAGCCTGCTGCCTGAGGTCAGGAGATTTCCTCCCCTTGTCCTTCCTCACAGATCTCCTTTGTGGAGGGCCTGGGCAAAACAGCTACTGATGTCACAGTTATCTGCTTAATAAGGAGGCAATTTTCACAAGCTAACTATCTTTCCAGAAGATCCCCAGTGTTCATCTGGAAGGACCATATCCACGCCCAATGTGATCATGCAGTTGGCTTTAGTGGTATTGAGTTGCTTCCTCGTAGGTCTGAAATTGGCTGTAGGACTCTGTGAAAGATTTTTTTTTCTGAAAAGCAGTGAGACACACATTAAAACCTCTATGTTTTTGCTTTAAGCATCCCATTGTTTTTAGAAGAATTGGGAAGCTGAAGTAATTAAAAGGAAAAAAAAACAACCAGCATTTGAGCACTCTGAACAGTTTTCTGATGTTCTAAAAATGATTGTCAGCCACCAGTATCAAGATAATTTGCTACTGTGCATAGGTCCATGCTACATGGAATCCATCATAAACACATTGCATGTAACTAATGAAGACCTTCTTGAATGAGCTCTTGTCTGGTAATGAAGAATGCTTGTATTTAAAACATGGGAACCTTTAATGCATGTAATCTTTTATGGTCATATTGCAAAAAAAATTACTGGACAAATAGAGAAGTTTTGGTAATGAGTGTGAGTTTGGAACATTTGTTGTTAAAAATTGCCTCCCTATACTTAGAAAAAACTATTATAAATTATATTTTTCATTTTGTGGGACCTGCATTTCTGAAAATTCCTCATAAATGCTAAAAAAAGATAAGAATATTGAAAATTTTTTCTGAATATCAAAGCTATATGTTAACAGCAAGCTACTTATGCTGAATTACATTGTGTAGTAGTTTTAGCATTGTCCCCTCTATATATCTGTTACAGATGAAAGTAATAAAACCTAAGAATCTTAAATGCTACAGATAAATGAAAACACTTTGTATTTGTGGCAACTTTCTTGTTAGGCTCAAATGTATTTTAATATTGGGTTGGAGTCACTGTCTTTAATTAGCAAGAGGGGGAAGAAAGTTACAGTCTTCAGTTCCTTTCTGTTGCTTTCTGGATCTCTGTAGGATACATGGATCACAGTCAAGATAATGCTACCTAAAGGTTGTTTGAGGTCCTCCTAATCCCCCCAACCTGTTCTACTCTTCAGTCTTAGACAAGCAGTCATAATCTACTGCTAACATTCAAAACTGGGCCAGGTAGGACAGCTGGCACAAAATCTAGAGCCTAGAATGTTTCACTTCCTTTCCACTCTGGGATGTGCCTTGGGCTGGAGCTTGTGCTTCCTTTAGCAGCGCAGATGTTTCAGGCTCATGCTACAAGAAGGCCAAGATCAAGCCAGGGCCAGCTAGTGTGAGTTTACAAGTGAGCTTTTTCTCACATGTGAACCTGCTTTCTGTGTTGCTACACAGACAAGAGTTTATCAAGTCCCCAGACACAGAATCTGGTACTGGCGCATGTAAACCATATTACCTGTTTAGGTAAAATATTTTTCATGTACAAGTAAAAGGACAACCTAAGCCTCTAAGAAAATCACAGCTTAAAACTAATGTTTATCTTTTTTTTTTTTTAATATTATCTGCTCCTGCAACAGCGTTCCTATTGCAACCATTAGTATTTTCAGGGCCAAACTTTATTTACAGTGTGAAGGCTCATGGAGTGGTCCATCTGGCTCCTGGCTGGGAAGAGAACCTTTTATGCCAAAATGCACCTCTGAGAGAAAGCACACGGGATGTGTAATGGGGCTTAAGCTAGAAATGTCAAAACATTTTGCATATCCTCATATTTGTAGCATCAATCATGACAAAATCTGGATCTCTCTCAGTTTTAAATATTTTAAAATTGCATCATGTAACTGTTTATGAGTTCTGTCTTATTGTTTGCTACTTAGCAAGAAATTTCACAGCATCAAGACACAGGCCTCTGAACAAAATCCTATTGATTTCTGAATGAAGAGACCTTTTGAGGAAAAACATACCAAAACCTCTGAAACTGGAATTGAAAGCTGTGTAATGTTTGTAATGCCAGCACTATTGTGGGGTTGTCACCAGACATGCTGATGTAATGGAATATATAAGCAAGTGGAGAGATGGTGTTTGCTTGGTTTACTGTGCCAAATATCAGTGGTGAAATCTCTCATGCATCTATGGTCCTGAAATCCAAAAAGCAGCTCTATTGCACATGGGGTCACGAACCTTGTCTGGGTAATTGATCTGAATTTGGGCTTGGCGGTTTGCTCATCACCTGTAGCTATTCCCTGGAGGTTCTCCCTATCCTGACTTGTGACATGACAGAAAAAAGAATAAGCAAAGAAAAGTTTGTCTGTGAGCAGTGGAACCTCCAGACCTTGCCTGCTAAATTAATATTGAAAGCAAAACTTATGCTGTGTACCTGACCCAGAGCAATGTTAGCTGAGAAGCAAAGAAAATTAATAGTTTAAATGAGCAAAAAGTCCCAGAGCTCTCAGCATTTATAGGAAGTAAGGGAGGGGGAAACCTAGAAAGCACCTGAAGGGTAAGAATTTCTAGATTATACCTAATAACAACTCAGCCAGCATGGCTGATGTTAATGATCTGTGCGCGAGGGGCCCAAAGGTTGCCAGATCTGAACTGTGCTTCCTTCTTACAGAAGTGACAAGCAGGAAATATTCCATTACTGCTCCAGCCAGATCTGTAATGACTTCTCTGCCTTTTTCCCTGCTGTAGGTAAAGGCTTACCCATGCAATTTCCTTCTTTTGTCTTCACAGAGTTGAGGATAAATTATTTCAACCTCTTTGCAGGGGGCATTTGAAACTAAAGTTATTTTTAGGGAGAAATAAATTCTTTCATGTAAGATGCGGGAGTTGTTGCTCCTCAGGCAGCTGAGAGAATATGAAAGGCACTTGAAGTCTTTTTAAAAGCTGGGTTCTGATGTTTAGCTTGAGATCAAAGAGGGAACGGGAAAAGGAGGGGAAGCCGAGTTTCTAGTGAGCTATCGGTATATACAGCCTTGTATATGCATCCTTTGAAGGACTTGCATTACATTTCTGATCTTTGAACTCTTTTTCTTATTTTATGAAGGTGAACTGAATTTCTTTTCAGTTATCTTATTGTGAAACTAATGACTATGCCTTAGATGCCTTGAGAAGATTTTACGAATCTAAAAAAAGAACACAGTATCAGTAACTTGGTTATTTCACTCCCACTTTATTGCTAGGAAAAATGCCAATGTAGTTTTAAAAGATTAACATCTAAAAATATACTTTACCAGGTTCTTGAAAGCACAGTTCAGGATTTTGATGTCATACTATAATACTTTAAGCTCAGTGCTGTTACTTCAGTATATTTATTTTGTTTGCAGTAAACCTATTTTCTTTCCAAGCTGTTTTAGTTTTTGACAGTGGAACATTTGAAATTTAAAATTCATCTTGTTGCTGCTTTTACAAATACTTGCAAAGCCACTGCTGACTTGTGTGAAGAATGATAATCAAGATAAATGAGTTACTAATAACATTTGCAACTAATGCAGATGCCAGCCAAGTGTCCCCAGCAGAATGACAAAACCTTCTTGTTGTTTTTGATCTAATGCGAGGTATACCACTTACTTTCTGACACTTTGAGGAAAAGCATAGCTAATGGTGTGTAGCTGAGGGGCAGTGCTGTCTATTTATCAGCGTACATAGCAGAGAGATTGGTTCTGGAGCTCAGAAGCAAGCTGTATTGATCTCAGTTACACTACACTCTTATTGTTTCCTACACTTACCCAACCTGATATTATTCACTGGAGCCAGGAATCAATTAGGGTTTATGGCTTCTGCAGTGGAAAATATATAATATAAAAGATATAATTTCCAATATTGTGTGGGATGCAAAAATTTGGGGTTTTGACAAGAAATGGAACCCACATAAATAAGAAGCAATTTCTTTTAATATTTTCATATGGTAGTAACAGCCTCCATTAATACAAATTTTGCCTTTGTAGCTCTTTAAGACCTTTACTGAGATGAGGAAGGAATGTAATTCCCATTATTTACAGCTTGTGAAATTGATGCAAGAGAGGGAAGAGCTGCCTTGCTCCAGGGAAGAGGTGGTTGAAGTAAGAAGAGTGGAAGCATACTTGCAAGAGTGGTTTGAGTGCTTATAAATATTGATGCAGTGGTGTCTTACATTGTGATGATTTCTGAGCTTCACAAATTCATGAGCTTCTTGTTATGTTACTACATGGTTTTGTCAATAGAGAATGATAGCTTTTAATACAAAATTCCAGCACATTTGCAAGCATATGGTAGAGCCCCTGGAGAGGTGCTGATTTGGATCAAGCGAGCGATAGAGACAGAGATGATAGCATGAAGGACTGGTTTTTACTCAGTTTGTTGGGAGTTGTTTGTTTCTTTCTGGGACAAAGATGGACTGATTATTTACTTACAACCTCCCCTGTTACTTCATTGTGTGCCCATGTCACACATCACAGGAATGGCATTAGAGCAAAATGTTCAACCCACTGACAAATCAAGTGTTCCAAGTAGGTTCTGTTGTCACTGTCTCCCAAGAAGCCTCAATGAAGATAGGTGCAAAGCTGCAACAGAAAGCAGAGAAATATGGGCCTAAGCTCATCACTGATTGCAGCACAAGCAAACTGCTTAGTAAAAGCAGAAAACATCACTTAAGTGCCCGGGAAATCTAGGTCCACCAACCAGCTGATGCAGAATTCTGTGGGATCTCCCCATGTGTCCTTGGCACACATTTTGAGAAAGGAAGCAGGGGAAACTCCAGTGATCTCTGGAAAAGCACACACTCATCTGTCTCCATGCTCATATAGCCCTTGTTTGCCAGGTTATGCTTCCCTGGGGAAAGAACCTGGCTAGTGAAACCCTGTGGGAACATTCCTGGAATCTCTGTATATATTGAGGATGTGATGGGAGCACCTTGGCTTCATATGGTTACATTCTTCAAAGGTTTCATAGCAGTCTGTGGTAGCTATGGCAACAATAATCACCTCAACACAGAAGAAAGCAAGCAGTTCAAAGGCACAGGCACTGGAAATTGAACCCATTATCACAGAGGTACCTGCTGACACTGCAGATGCTCATTGGAAGAGGATAGAAGTCAGTACTGACACAGGTGGATTAACTGTGGGAAAAGGACAATTGCACCTTCACCTCACCCATCCTCACAAAGTTCCTGCCTATTATTGCAATAGTCTGGGACCTGGCAGCCTGGCACATATCTACAAGGCCTAAAACCTACTTATTTCCCTACAATCTCATTTCTATTGCACAGTGTGCCCCAGTGGTTCAGAACTGTCAGATGGGACCATTGCCATGGCAGGTCTGACAGATGTGGTGTTAGCCTCTGCTGACTGAAAGGCAGAAGAGGGGATGCCCTCAGTCCCTACCAGCTCAGAATAATGAAAACAGTAAAACCCTAGAATTGTTTATTTCCTGCTCTTGCTCCCTTGTGATGCTCCCAGGCTGCCAGGGCTCCTTTGGTCCTTACACCAGGAGGTGACCATGCAAACTCATGAATGCAGAAAGAGGCAGAACCACCTTGCTGGGCAGAGACCACCCTGCACAGGCACCTCAGGCAATGGCACCTCATTTTTTATCTTTTGATTCTCTCCCTAGGTGTGCTGATGTGAATTTTCTCCAAGTGAACATTCTGAATTCTTTCCATCATGGCTGGATCTTTCCCTAACCCTTTGCCCCAAACCTATTCAGATAAAGTGCGATTCCCCAACTTATAATTGTCATGAAAGAAATACCTACTGTAAGCTCTGATGACATTGATTTCTGCCTTCCCATCCTTCTATCTGCTCTGCACTGAGATTATTTTGTTTATAGCATTCAAAACAAGTACCAGTGGCTATAAAGCAGTTGGCAACCAGACAGAGTGCACCATTTTTTAATAGTTTATTTCACTAAATTAATGTATATTTTTCCTCCTGGTTATTTTGACAAAGATTGAATACAGTACATGTGAGAAGCATTATAATGCAAAATATCCCCCAAACTGCTGCTGGTAATTGGTAGTGTCTATTTCCAAACATGAGCATGACTAATTGGAGATAGGCAGCATCACCAAGTAATTAGGTACCTTAAGTAATCTCTCTTTGAATTGCATATCCGGTCATAAACAATGGATGAGATTATCCTATAAGTGAGAACATGCATTATTAGAACAGCAGTGGCCCAAAGGGTAATTTCTGGGCATTAAGTCTTTGAGAAGCACAGCAAAGACCGAATTTTTCTTGGTGTCATTGCCATGTAAATTTTAGTATAATTTTTAATTGCAGCAATTTTAGTTTCTCTCCTGTTTTCCACCTTACACTTCTTTTGGATGTGTTCTCTCAATGTTCCAGGAATGTGGATGTTAATGCGGTTAGGTCAAGCATTTCACTATAACACCCCCTTAAAATGACTTTTGGGAATGGACAAGCTGATTCCCACTTTGCTCAGCTTATTTCAGTCCAGTGGGATGCCCTCCACAGGACATATGCTTCTTGGAGTAGATAACAAAATAGCTGAGCTACAAACTGTGGCTTAAAGAGAGGTCAAAAAAGAGCTTCTATGAAATGTTCTCTAAAATGTTCTCTCCACAATATATTTTATATGACTTTGTAATTTCCCACTTGCTGCTTACACTAATGGAGAGCTACATCCTTGTGAAATTAACTCACAAACTTTCCTTTAGCATCTTTAGATGTCACTGAAAGGGTTGAAGGTTAATTTGGGTATTTATCTTGGCTTGTTCTATTGCTCACCTTCCTTCAGTCCCTTTTCTGCCAAAGCTTATTAAGTTCACAACTGGATTTATCCATATAATCATATCTGCTCTCAGGAAAATAAAGTGGGTTTGAGGCCAGTACTCAATTTTGTTCAGAGGATAATGGGAGGTTTTCTAATTTTTTAAAGAAGACACACAACATCAAAGAGCAAAGAAAGCAAACCTGCAGTGTCTTATTTTTCATTTTTCAAAAAAACATTGCAGTTCAGACAGTATTTAGGTTTTTTTCCCCCTCTCATATTGAAGGTATCAGCTTTGGTTTAATTACTGATTTCTCAGTGGTTCTGGTAACATATCAAATTAAGGCTTTGAAGGAAGGAGTCTAATGTCATCTTTGCAACTCATGTACTGAACTGATCAAAAGCTCTTCAGTCTTTTCACTTAAACTGATTTAGGCTCATTTAAAAGTTGTATGCAAAAATGTTCAGAATTTAGCTAACAGGGGCAGATAACTTCACAAAATGGTCAGAAATACATTGTAATATCTATAGGGGGCACAAATTTTACATGACTGTTTGGATACACTTAGTGGATGAAAAGCAGATCCCATCCTGTGATCCTGATGTCCTCCTTCACTTATTTCTTTGCACTATTTCTGTTTTCTAGACTGGTGACTCACTAGGTTTTCTTTCTGCACTTTAGCACATCCTTATTGAAAGAACTATTGTTGCCCTGTTGCAACAATATATCTATCTTCAAAAATAGATATCTGGATCTACTGGTAAGAAAAAATACAAATACACACAGAATGAAATCAACTCTCCCAGTTTCAGGACATGCAAATAAATGCAGTAAATATTTCTTCCATGTGACTGTGTTGCGGGAGCTGGGGTTGTATTTTGCTTCTGCTATCTGTATTTCAAGTGAAAAGAATAAGGACAAAGAAAACCTGTCTTAGGAAGGGTTGAATGCTCTGATCACAGTGCGGAGTGGCATCACTTTGGAGGCCAGAGAAGAGCAGAATAGGTTTGCTGCTGTGCTGTCATCTTAGCAGCTTGGGGTGGGAGCCCTGCCACTGCCCAGCTTCTGCACAGGGAAGCTGGGTGCCAGAAAATGGGGCTAGATCTCACACAAACGGACAGAAGAGGAGTAGGTGACTAAGACTGGAGGTAAATTTAGTCTAAATGTTAGCTTTAATCCACAAATTTACTTACTATGCTGCATTTCTGCTGCACAGAGCAGAGCTGAGTCCAGGCGAGTGGAAATAACAGCGTCTGCCTGTACACTGAACTACCCTTCCCACAGATACAGAAAGCACATTCCTTGCCTCTCTTCCCCTCCCTCCTCCCTCACTTTCAGCTTACAATATGTGAGAGAATTAAGTTCCTTTTCGTTTAAGGTTAGGGCAACTCTTGGTGAAGCAAACATGGAGAACTCCATTACAACTTTTTTATTCTTTCTCAGAAATTCGTTGCTCTTCCTCTACTTTATTAAAACTGCACGGCCAGATTTTTAGCAGGGGCAAAGTGATGTAACTCTGTGGAGAAAAATTAAGTTATGGGGATTTAAACGACAGAGAATTTCATCCCTCTATCACTTGCATGTTATGCACCAATATGCCTTTTTTTCAAATGTGATTATGTATGTATTTGCTAAGAATCAGAGCTGAGAAAAAAATTTCAAGTGGTAAAGAGCACTGCTACACAGAAAAATAGAAGAAGAAAAAGCAGAAGAGGAAGGATTTCACCAGCAACATTTTCTCAGCATTGCAGTTTTCCAGCTTAATGATACATAATCTTAACTTTAACAAATCATGGTAATGGGGCCTCAATTTGTGTTTCTTTTATTTTTCTTTTTTTTTAATTAGAATATAAAAACAATGCTAATGAGGGCACTTATATTTATATTTATATTTACATTTTATATTTGATATTTATATTTAATATTTATACTTATATTTACATTTACATGTATATTTACATTTACATTTACATATACATCTATATTTATATTTATATGTCACAGGCTGAATCAGCCCTTCACTAAAAAATAATTTCTTGCATTGATATTTGTTGCTGTATAGTTGCCACTGCTGCCATTCACACGGCATCATGAACATCAGACTTTAACATCATTACATTTTCTGCCTCTTGGATGGGATTTGTGTTCTGTTTCCAGATTCTATTACTGGATGAGTGTCTCTGACTTGAAAGAAAAAAAAGAAAAAAGAAAAAGGTATAAGAAATATTTTTATTAAACCTTCCTCTTAGCTTTACACAACGTCTTTTTTTTTCATCTTTGTAGACTCCATGTTTTTTTAATGATTGCTCCATTGCTTGTAGAAAGTTGAGAGGATAAGAGAAGGAAGGAGAAAGCACTCAGAATAATTCAATTTTCTACTATGTGAAGAGAAAAATCTGTCTCTGGGCTACAGCTAAAAAATAATAAAAAATGATGTTTTCCTTTTGTAACTTCTAACACATTTTATTTAAAGAAAAAATCCTTTTTAATCATAGATTTTTTTTTTAAAGAAGTCATGTGTTATGTAAAATCTCAGAAGCAGGTGATGCCGATACTTGAATTTGCAAGGAATCAAAAGAAATTTATAATGGAACAGACACTGAAGAGAAACCTAATGAGGTTCAACAAGGGCAAGCGCAGGGTCCTGCACCTGGGGAGGAATAACCCCAAGTACCAGCACAGGTTGGGGGCTCACCTTCCAGAGAGCAGCTCTGACTTTTGGGGGATGACCCCTTGACCAGGAGCCAGCAGTGTGACCTTGTGGCCAGTAGAGCCAGTGGCGTCCTGAGGTACATCGGAAGAGTGTGGCCAGCAGGTCAAGAAAGATGTTAAAGACCCAAATGTTAAAGGCTAATGACTCAAAGAAATGGCCATTTACAAAAGCAGTGGGTGCTTTGTTGAGGTCACATTTGCTCCCCCCAATCAAAGGGGAAAAGGACAAGTTTTGGGTGTGTGGTGGCGAAACGTCTGACCTGCAATTATCTCTCAGCAATAACATTTGCTTAGGTTGAACACACTCTTTCCTTAGAATGGACCACCAAACTGAATGCTCACTACCATCAGTGTGATCTGACCTGGGTGTTAAACTGAGTCTGTGCCTCACTTCAGTATATTTATCCACTATTTATGGTTAAAGGGAAAATCCTTTTCAATTCATCTGGTTTAAATCTAATCAGGTTTGAAGCAGTTTATTCATTTATTGACAGAATCTGTTTAACTGGAGAAAGAAAAATACCAATATTAGTCACTTGTAAAATGTTAATAAGCACCTAAAGTTTCTAAACACCCTTCTTTTACTAATCCATAAAAATTTTCATCCCACAAGGACAGATACCCACATTCCAGTCCTACCTCCAATCACTCTGCTCCTGGAAATGCTCAAATAGTTCTGATAAAGCGCTCATGAGCATTATAGCATCCCATGTTTTGAAGAGAGATGTCCCATGTCTCTCTGCTGTAGCAGAGACAGTGTTCAGGACTTGTTCTGCTTTATGACTTGCTGAGGAATGCAAACTCCCTGTCTCCTAACAGCTGTATTTTAGAGAAGGTGAATAATAATTATTGATTCTTAAAATTACCAACAATTGACTGCTGAAGACAATGAAGCAAGCCTAATGTTAATGCTAATCATGGGTACAAGTCAGGTGTGTTTTAATAGCAATACTCGGGGACTGATGCATTTAACTTCCATTAGTTTTAATAGGAGTTATCCACATGAATCCATGCATATCGATAAGTAAAGTATACCTTGTGTGTAGGAAATTCAGGCCATTCTATTTAGAGCAAAGAAGAATGGCTTGGTAAGAAATGGCTTTCTTTTTACAGGATGGCAATTCTCATTGGGAGGTTCTTTTTCAGATGCAGACTCCCCACTTTTCAAAATATCTACTGTTTGCTGCTGTCTGCAAAGAGCATCAGAAGTTTTTTAGGCAATCTGGTTTATTTGAGTCTGGGTTCTCAGAGAGGAAATAATATTTTTGGTACTGGACTACAACTGACTAATTTATCTGGTGCCTTAAATACAAGAGAGATTCCTGCAGCAGTGTATACTTTGTCATGTTGGGTTGCTACTTTCAGGAAATTAGGGCTCATTTTATGAACTAGAAATAAGCTAAAGAATTTTAAGAGAACATTTAACATTTTAAGGGTCTAGTAAAGTCATAGTCTTTTAAATAAGACCATTCTATCCTTTTATTCTTTTTGATATACCAAAAGAAGTAAAGGCTTATTTAAAATTTTGATTTCCACAACAAATGTAAAAAACCCAATTCTTACAGGTTGAGGAAAATAGAACAGGTTTTAGAATGGAAAATTACAGGTGTACTGCAGACTAAAGGTACTCCTCTTGTTTGCTGCTCAAGTTGTTTAACAGAATTAACAAAGGCATCAAATGAGGGAAACAAAACTTCAAGTTTATTGTCCCGTTGCTTCTTGTTCAGTTGAGTATTCTCCCTTTACCTAAGGTTAATAATATGCCTCTAAAAGCTCTAATGTCATTGAGAAGAGAAAAAAATCCCACAGGAGAGCAATTCAGAGAATTAAATTTAGCTCTGACTATGGCTCTGGTTTGCCATTTTGAGCGGATCTCTCTCTTCTCTGCTGACTACTGATGGAGTCCATGTGATCACCCTAGGCAAAAGTTGGTTTGTAGAAAAGCTTTCCTCTGTGTCTGGGTGGCTCCCTAAAGGCTTGCACACCACCATCCAAGGGAACTGTTCTTTTTAACTACTTTTGCCTAAGGGCTTCAGATTTTCTACTAAGATTAAGGATTTCTGGTGTTTGATCATGTTGGTTTTGCCATTGAAAATGCTTCAATGTGGTTGGTAAGTTATTTCCTGTAAGAGGGAAAGTGCTCCTTGTAAAAAGCAGAGTTCCTTCACTCCAACAGATCTATGATTTTTGTTTATTTTAGTGGTTTGGATAGGTATTAATACCTTGTTTCTCTCTCTGTAGTCTTAGTGATTTAGTTCCAGGTTTGCTAGGGAACAGTCTTGGATATGAACATAGGAAAATGCGATGCAAATCATAGCTAGCACTGTTATCTACTTGTCTTTCAGTAAAGGACCCCTGGGAAGTATGTACTAAACAAATGTATTAATATGACAGGACCTGTTTCATTGGGTTTGTGCTCTGAAAGACAAGGTGAAATATATAATTCAGCAAGCAGGTAGGATGAAGTAAATTATTTGAAGTGAGCCCCAGATGATATAATAGCTCAAATCCATGAAAATCAATAGCAATGCACAAGGCCTTTGAGAGACCAAATTCTCACTGAAAACTTCATAAATTCTGTTTCTTTATTTGAGAGCTTCTATTCTGAGTACACTTTCAACCATATCACTAAAAACCTTCCTGTTACACAGCAAGGCGTGATCTCATTTTGACAGACTGCCTATTTATCTTTATTATTTGTACTGGGTGAGTTAGCTCTGTTTGATAGAATTGACCATTATCAAAAAAACTTTTAAATTATGCTAAAGGCAATTTTTTCTTCTTTCCGATATTTACATTTAAAACCAAAGAAATATTAGTTACTATAATAAATATTTTTTTAGCTTTGTATTTTATTTACATTTTTATATTACATATTGACATTTATTTCTGAAATGGAATGCAGGCTTCTTCTTTCCATATTATAGATGTTATTAATGCCCTTCACTGTGATAGTCTTTACTGACATCATTTTTTGTGTTCTTACAAGCCACCTATATGTTTCCAGGTTCAAAATTGTATAGATGTTTAATCAGACCTTTTGCCAAGGAGCAAGAGATCTCAGGACTGTAAGTCTTTGGGAAGTGTTCATGTCTTTAATATGCTTCAGATGATTCATATTAATGGCTCTGGTGCAGTAGAGACCATGTGGAGGTGGCTTACACTGTGTGCAGGAAAGAGATGGGGACATGGCTCTGACTTATCCCTTCCAGCCACTGTGCCAAACTTTTCCAGTCAGTGTTGAAGGAGAGAAGGATATCTTCTCTAGTTCCTCAGCACTGCTTTTATTGCTTGTGGTGAAAGCTAAGTAAAGAGAATGACTGTGTACTATCAGGGTAATTCTCCTTAATATGTATTTAGACTCCTGAAAAATATTATCAATTTTTTGTAGATCCTCACTACTTTTCAAAGGTATCGGTTGTTATAGACCCTTATTATGTATTTAGGGTAACTAAATCTTTAGCCTGCATTTGTATACATTGCCTTAATTACTTTCACAAAGTGCAAATGGAGTGGGAGTGCTTGCGTTTGTGTATTGTCCATTTAGTAAGTAGGTCATGCCAGTGGCATGCAATTGTGCTTATCAACCCTGTGGCAGTGCAAAGGCTCCCTGCTGCTGTGTTAATTCTGAAGCAAAGCCAAGGGAGCTTATTTTCAAAGACAGACAAACACTAATCCCACAATGACACCATTTTATTACATTGTCAAGATGTCTGTGCCTTCTTCACTTCACGTGACATAAGGGGATGGGTTTGGACAGCTTGGTGTCCCTACTCAGAGCTTACTGGATGTGACACAGGTGTGGCCTGGAAATAGCTGGTGTAGCTGGTAGCATGCTGCTCAGGGCTCTGACTTAGGAAATAACCTCTGCTGAGGTTACTCTGTCACATTAACCGGTGTCAAAATATTTTTTAGCTTTGTATTTTATCCTACATATGACATTTATTTCTGAAATGGAATGCAGGCTTCTTCTTTCCATATTATAGATGTTATTAATGCCCTTCACTGTGATAGTCTTTACTGACATCATTTTTTGTGTTCTTACAAGCCACCTATATGTTTCCAGGTTCAAAATTGTATAGATGTTTAATCAGACCTTTTGCCAAGGAGCAAGAGATCTCAGGACTGTAAGTCTTTGGGAAGTGTTCATGTCTTTAATATGCTTCAGATGATTCATATTAATGGCTCTGGTGCAGTAGAGACCATGTGGAGGTGGCTTACACTGTGTGCAGGAAAGAGATGGGGACATGGCTCTGACTTATCCCTTCCAGCCACTGTGCCAAACTTTTCCAGTCAGTGTGAAAGGAGAGAAGAATATCTTCTCTAGTTCCTCAGCACTGCTTTTATTGCTTGTGGTGAAAGCTAAGTAAAGAGAATGACTGTGTACTATCAGGGTAATTCTCCTTAATATATATTTAGACTCCTGAAAAATATTATCAATTTTTTGTAGATCCTCACTTCTTTTCAAAGGTATCGGTTGTTATAGACCCTTATTATGTATTTAGGGTAACTAAATCTTTAGCCTGCATTTGTATACATTGCCTTAATTACTTTCACAAAGTGCAAATGGAGTGGGAGTGCTTGCGTTTGTGTATTGTCCATTTAGTAAGTAGGTCATGCCAGTGGCATGCAATTGTGCTTATCAACCCTGTGGCAGTGCAAAGGCTCCCTGCTGCTGTGTTAATTCTGAAGCAAAGCCAAGGGAGCTTATTTTCAAAGACAGACAAACACTAATCCCACAATGACACCATTTTATTACATTGTCAAGATGTCTGTGCCTTCTTCACTTCACGTGACATAAGGGGATGGGTATGGACAGCTTGGTGTCCCTGCTCAGAGCTTACTGGATGTGACTCAGGTGTGGCCTGGAAATAGCTGGTGTAGCTGGTAGCATGCTGCTCAGGGCTCTGACTTAGGAAATAACCTCTGCTGAGGTTACTCTGTCACATTAACCGGTGTCATGCACCACCTCTGAGGCTCCCAGGCTGAGTTGGACCCTCTCCAGCCAGCTACAAGCTCAAGCACACGTCTTGACTTGTCTCTGTAGACACACCTTGAGTAACTGAATGACCACTGGAAGACTGCAGGTGCAAATATTTGACAATTCTTTCCTTCTGTCACTGTCCACAGTATCCTGCTCAGCTCAGATAGCAGGGAAATATTCTTGTTTGCCTAAAACAAATCAGTTAGAGGGAGCTGCCTGCACCCCTGTGGGTTTTCTTTTTTAAAAATGCAACCAGGAGACACAGGCATGGCTTAGCAGTACACTGTATTAGAAACGAACACAGCAGAAGTTCCTTCGCAGAGAGAAGTCTAACTTAAATTTGGTGTTCTTGTGATTTTGAGTGAGTAGAGCTGTGAGCTGAACAGCTGGTCCAGATGTGACTTGAATTCTGTCTACAAACTGCCCATTTTTGAAAACAAAAGTATTTGAATACGTCAGAGTTTTTCACATACAAAAAAGTTATTTTGCTACATTCTGGAATATGAGCTAATTAAGCTCAGTTTTGGTTTCACTTAATTTTGATAGAAATAGATAATTTACATATTCAAAAAGATTTCATTTAGTAAAAACCAATTATTGTGGGTGAAAGAAATATGGGGTAATGATTCATTGAATTTACTGCTAGACAAAAATCTCATCATACTGTTTAATAAAAAAATCACTGCTTGGTGCCTAGTTAAGATGTGAAAAAGCCATTGCACTGTTTAAAGCACATCAGAAGCAAAGAGACAATATGGGTCAGAAACTCTACAAGACTGGAGAAACTTTTTTTATTGAAAAAGAAACAATTTATATATTTTCATCACATGGAAACTACTGAGCTTATAAGAATCAAATGTTTAAAATTCTAAATTAGAACGAGATACAAAACAGGCTGATTGTTGCCTGCAGGAAATCTTCCAGACTGTTTTCTGACATTCTAAATATAAAATATGCCATATGAGAAATGCCTGATTCATTCTGAAGCCTGTGATGAATGTTCGCCAGGAACCATTGACCATTGCCTCATCTCAAGGGGAATCAAATTGGAAATTTTACAGAGAAAGCAAAGACAGACCTCTGGAGTTCAGTATTTAATCTACGTTCCTTGTAAACCTTTCATCTTGCCTGAGCAGATAAAGCAAATTTTTTTTCACAGTTTGGTGAGAAACGACCACTGTCAGCTGTACAGTGAGTCTGTAAATGTGGAAATATAATTGTTGGGAAACAAGGACAGTGAATTGTTAGTAAAGTTGTCCACCTTCATTTTTTTCCATTCCCTCATTCAACCCTTTTTTTTCCCATGCAAAGACTGGGAAAACCCCACCCCAACTCTTTGTTTATTTTAAAGGCATTCTGTCTCCTGAAAATATTTTAATGAGACCTGTCTCTTTTCCTGAGTTTTTTGCAATAGGAATTTCATATAGAAGTCAAAGTTCTGCTGTTAAAATGCCAGAGCACAGCACTGGCGTGGAAAGGACAGATAGATACAAAAGTCCATAAACACACCAAATTTATAGACTTTAGCCATAAAACACACACACTATCTTAAAGTATTTTGAATACTATATAATACAAAGATAATTGAACTGAAATAACAAATTGAATGAAACATTCCTAAGCATGGAAATATAAAATCCTGTGAGATTCAATTCACAGTCTGTATGAAAGTTAAAAAACAATAGCAGACAAAGCAACATCTAAATGTGTGACACATTTGCAGATTTGTGACCTGCCATTCATACTAACATTAAATGTGCAAACTTGTTAGCATTTTCTCTTACATTTCCTGTTCTTTTCAGAAACTTCTGGGTTTATTGCTGGCTACTGTTCATGCTTTATTTGTGTGGAAACACTCTTTTTTCCTCACAGAAAAACTAAAACATGGGAATTTCAATTTGAAAGGTCAAGTCAGTATTTGTTGCCTTTAAACTACAGCTTTCTATTGTAAATTGTTGCTGAGAAATTAATTGGAAAGAGCCAAGAGGGTATTCTTCATGACATTATTCTAGGGCGTAGTTTTCAAGCTGTTTCCTACAGAGACAGAAACACATTACAAGTTCTGTCCACATGTAAGATAGCATGCACTGGGGCATAATGATAAGCAGATGGCATTATTTGCAGTGGAAGTAATAGCAACCAGAAGCATTTCTGCCTACATTATTTTGCAAATGTTTTTATATTATGTTGTGTTAACGTCTGGAACTTTATGTGCTTTTCCATTCTAAAGCATAGGTATTGATAGCAATTGATGAGAGAGCTGGTGGTAATAAGTAAACAGGGTAGTTATTGGGAAGTAAGTGGTATTTAAAAACAACACAACCACAGCAATCCCTAGAAAAAGACAGAACAAGATAGAACAAATACTAGTGAACAAATACTAGGAAAGATGAAATTGGATGATGGTCTTGTGATTAAGGATGTTGTTTTGGAAAATCTTTACATGAATATGCCATTCAGAAAATCTGAAGCTTCTAACTTTTATTACCAATAATATTGCCTAATTTACCACCGCCATCTGCCTGGTAATTATTGCTGGAAGTAGTGCATCCAAGGCAGATTATTTCAGAGAATGACTATGGTTCATGGATGCATTGTGAGATAGAATGTATTAGGGAGATTCTCAGGCTAGCAGAGACCTAAATCACAAATTTTACATATACATGTGCACACACAATTATATGCATGTGTGTGGATAGATACACAATATGTCTCTACGTGTGCACCTATACATAATGGTATAGAATTGAGTCTTATGCTATTGCACTGTGATAGAGTATTTCCAGGTTAGTCCAATGTTCTCCTCTTGAGACTTAAATGAATCTCTGTGTAAAAAAAAAAAAAAAAGAGCAATCTATTTTGAATATTGTTAAAATAATTTCCTTTGCAAAAGTATTTTGTACGAACTTGAAGTTATAGGTCCTCTAGATATAAGTCCTCATGGCCTTCTGCACTTGGAGCTAGACTGTGACATTTTTAGTGTGACCAATACATTGAAAGAGATGGTGCAGAAGGGACTTACATCTGTGGCAAGTCCCAAAGGGATTCAGCCTCCAAAGGGCTGCATGCAACAGTGACAGTACCTGCTGGAAGACTGCAACAGGTCCTCCCTCTGGCACTGGCCTGAAAGAGCTGGTGTGGAAAAGGATGGGCCATGAGCACAAGCCAGCCTGTTCCCTGCTGGGCTGTGCAGCACAGCTGGCTGCTTTCCTCCTTACGCCCGCAGTGAAGAGCAGGATGCTGTGCCTCCATGGGCCTCAACAGGAGGACGACTTCAGAAACCCTGCATTCACTGCAACTGTCAGCTGGGAGGAAGGACAGAGATGAGACACTGCTGTGCATCCTGCTGTGTTCCACAGAGCATACAGTCAGAGGAAGAACCATCATACTCTTGGGAACTGGAGTATTTGGAGTGAAACCAAGTCTGTGCATTTGATCAGAACAAAAATGACATTATTTTGGAACCAAGTGTGAGAAATATGCTGCCTCTGTAAACTCCTCTGTCAAAAAACTCAATAACAATAACAAAAAAAATTGGTAATGCATACACAAAATTATTTTATGGTCTGTCCTGGGGTGACGATATCTCATGTTTTGGACATTGTTCCAGTGATTCTACCACTCAAATGTGAGAACCTCTCAAATGTGATAAGAAGGATCACCAAGGTACCTCGGTATTGTTATTTATTTGTATCATGGTAAAGGCAAGAGATCTGAGAACAGAGAACAGTCACTGCAGTGTAAGTACAATCCTTGCACTGAACAGTTTGTAGTCTGAGCAGGAGAAAGACTCAAGACTGGAGAAGGCTTTCATTTTGTGTAGGTGAAACAGAACTTCTACCTCAAGTCTGGGGTTTCCTGATGTCTGTGGAGTTTAGATTGCACCCTGGAAAGACTCAGAGGTACGTGTTCAGTTATGCAGGAAGCTCCCTGGCACTGAAAGCAATAAGAACTGCGTCACAATACATGATTATCCTCGTTTCCATGAGCTGCTCAAGGATGTAAAGAGCCAAGTTAGAAATCAAATTAGGATCTACCAGATGATTTAGCAACAAGACTGACAACTGCAGTAACCTGATTTCCTCTCTGGGGTTCAGCTAACACCTCTGTGACTGTAAAATGCCTTACAGAAATACAGGGCCTCTATGTTAGCTGTGTTGAGTACTCACTCCTGGCTGGTTAGCCATGTCAGCATGGACATCAGCAAGGACAGCATTTCACTCTTCTTGCTGGCTCTGTCTGCAGTTCAAAGCCAGATGTGTAGCTGAGCTGCTAATGTGACACACATCTGCCACAGTGACTTCAGCAGAGACACTGTAAGAGCTGAATGACAATCTGAGAGAAAAATGATACTGTGAAGAAAAACCAGTAGAAGTCCTGAGGAAAGTCCCTCACACCTAAGATTAAGTGAAGTATTGAACTGGTGCAATCAGAAAAAAGCTGTAATAGAATGAAGAGAATTATTCTCTTGTATTCAGAAGAAAAAAAGAAAGCAATATAAGAAAAAAGCCAATTGTAACATCTAAAATCTGTAACAATTAGTTTCTTTATTATATGGGCTTTTGAAGTGCCAAAATAAACGACCTATTTTAAGCTGGACTTTTTTTTTTTTAATAGATATGGACTGCTTAATTGTACAGAAGCAATTACGTAAAGCCAAAAGACTGTATTAAAAAAACCCCATTCCTTTTCAAGTCCAACATCAAGTCTTATAAATTTGAAGTACTCTGTTTTCGTAAAAGATCTGGTAAATCCCAGCATGGTACACAAGCCTAAACATAGCTGTTATATTGAGCTTGAAATCAATGAGGGCACTGCGCTGTAAACAAAGGAACAATTTGCCCCAGTGAGCACAATTAAGTTTTTTTCAGTCTGGGATGTGAACTGTAGCCTGTGTGAAAATCTTCTCACAGAGCTTCAGACCACAATACATCTGTTTCTCTCACCTAGCTTGCATGGTTCCAAATGGCAAAGCATTAGCTAAAAAACAAACAAGATAATTTTTAATACATTATGCTTCCATGCAATAATAAAGCTAAGTACCATTTTTCACAAATTGATATCTAGCTGTTGACCTACCATATGCGATAATGACTAAAATTGAAATAGAAAATATTATTTTAGGTCTTTGCATATGAATATGTAAGAAATCTACTGCATTGAAGTTGGAGCATGTCACACAATTCAGAAAATATATCGATAATAACTTTGAATATAACTGTACATACAGGAAGAGTACAGCACGATCAATACACATAGTCCCAAACACCATCCTCATTTTGATTCTTAAAATCTTCTCTTCCTCTACATATAAGTGAAATACAGAAAATCTTGGGTTACTGATGGGATTTTTTTTTCAGCAATCTTTATGACTTTCAGAGGATCAAGGTTGTATCCATATGTTCTTGAAATTTTCCCTGCAGTTTTTTTTTTGCAGCCATAAGTGGAAAATGAATTGCAATGGATTTTATAGGAGCATGTGGGTTAAAACTGGCTGAAAGACTATAAACAAAAGATTATGAGAGTGACTAGGGGAAAAAATATCTAGTAGGGTAATGAAGGGTGCAGATTCAGGATTGCTCCTATTTAACATCTTCATTAGCAATCTGGAAGAAAGAATAAACAGCATGTTAATGAAATGCACAAATACTAAATTAGGAGGAGTCACAAATACTATCGAGGACAGAAACATAATCCAAAGGCCCTAGGGAGAAATGTGGCAGGAAATAACAAAGCACTGCTCACAAAAAGCATACTAATACATTAAACCTAGATTAGTGTGAATCAATGAGGGAAAATCCACAGCAGCAGTAACACTGGAAGAGATTCTGGGAGTAACATATTAGATATGTGGTGCAATGTGACAGGCTGGCAATAAAAGCCAATATATTCAATGCCACATATACAAAAGCAGAAAGTCATGGATCAAAGAGGCCGTAGCTTCTCTAAATGTTTCTCTACTAACAGAAAATGGAATATTCTGTTATGAGAACACAAGAGTCTTGCTACTGAAGGAGACCCCCAAGTAAGCATAGCTGAGCTCAGTTTTGGTTAGAAAAATTCTGCAAGAAAGAACAGGAAAGAAGTGATATATAAATTTATGGAAAGCCTCTGATAAGGATGAAGTTGAAGATGGGTTAATGGCAGGAAAAGTTACTGGCTATGCTCTGAAAAGTTTTTTTAACTGTTTTTTAGATCAACTACATTTTCTTCTGTAATGAAAGCTAGCAGACAACAAGCTGGCACATAACTTGCAAAAGGAAAATCATGAACACTTTTCTATTGGTAAAATATTTTTTCCCACCCATCATCTACATGTAAATTGAATGAAAGGAATCTATCATGAAATAATTGAGATCAATACAGTTCCTCATGCTGTGTTAAATTTATACCTGGTATCACCAGAAAATTGCTTGGTTCATTTGATTTTAGTTTTAATTTTTTTTTTTTTTTTTTTTTGAGAGGTAAGTAGGCCTCTCAGAAAGGAAGATAAAGAAAATTAAGTTTATCCTCATTTTTTTGGTGATTTCTTTTTAACGAGACCGTAAGTCTGCATGTTGCATGAGTTGACATTTTCTTTTGAACAAGCAAAATGTCCCCCTTTTTTTTTTCCTTTGCAAGATGGAAGGATACAAAGAAAAAGAAGAAAATACAAAAACCAACAGTAAAGCTAGTTGGGCCATTAGTCTAATCCATGCTAGATTTGTGTTTTTGACACTGCATGTATTCTAGCTTTATCATACTTTTCTCTAGTTCCTGATGTCTGTGGAGGAGACATCAGGAACTGTGGAGAATCTAGTAAAATTGTAACTGAGTATACTCTGTTAAATCATGCAGTAAAAAGTATAATGTCAAAGAAACCATAACTGATTAAAGGTCCTTGACCCTGGGAGTGATGCCACTTCTACAAAAGGAGAAATTGAATTGATTAATATTGTTCAGTTTGTAAACAATGGGAAGGTATGGTTAACATTTATTTTTATGCACATTCATATAAATACACTCAGTAATATGAACAATATGGAAGAGTGAATAATCACTCCTCATTCTTTTTCTTCTCACAATAAAAGTATGCAAGAATAGAAAATGAAAGATCAGCAGCTGGTGTTAACCAGAGAAAAGTGTTATTCCACAGTGTGTGTAATTAAGCCTCGGAACTCAGAACTCAAGAGGATGGTGCAAAAAGAGATCGGAGAGATCATGAAAGATATGGGTATGGAAGGGCACTGAGAAGAAAGTTTCCCATGAAACTTGTTGCTCTGAAAGTCCCTAAACTTCAATTTACCAGGGCTATGCATTAAAACCTTAGGGGTCACTCTGTGCATACTCACTCTTATGCCGTTGCATGTGTGTTTCTGCCCACACACCAGATATGCTATAGGCCTTCTACTATTAAGTTGACCCAAGGAAGTACTTTTTAAGCTAAAAGTTATTATTAAGCAATAATAATCACTGTGAAGGCAGTTTTAAGAAAACAAGAGCAATAGGGGGAAATTTCGAAAGTGTACACATGCACACACACAACAAGGGTGGGAAAAAAATAATAGTACCCTGTGAAGGCACTTTTTAAGAAAACAAGAGCAATAGGGGGAAATTTTGAAAGTGTACACATGCACACACACAACAAGGGTGGAAAAACACCAGAATTGGGAATTATGAGTACTTTTTGGAGGAAGAGCAACGTTAATTGGATGCCATCTTAGAAACTGCTGTTTGCCCATCAGGACCTGCATTAGGGTGCAAGCACTAAGGTCTCTGAGCAACTAAGAAACAGTTTTGTGTTTGAAAAATAACCTAAATGCCAAAGTACTTTAAAAATTTAGTCTTCAGGGACTTCTCTCCACAAGCAGAAATGCATAGGATATATTGTATAGGATTGGTAATAAAATTTTGTGGTTAATAAAACACTTTTGGGAGTTTTAAGGGGATTGTATACTGACACATTTGCTCAGTACACACAGTGGGTCTAGTCTAGGGCAAAATAAAGCTTTAAAAAGATAATGTGCAACTGGGTTGTAGCAAGCCTTAAGTGGTGGGAGGGGCCTTGCTCAGAAAAGCTAAAATCCAGCAGATGCTCTTGGGTGTGCATGATTGCTTCTATAACTTGCTGTGGGTTTGCTAGATTTATGCATCTGTCTAGCTTCCTTATGGTGGATGGAAGGGAATGTGCCTCTTACACGGCATCAGTGAAAAAGCACGACATTATATCTAAGGAGTGTTAGACTCACTTGCTCAGCTCTTCTTTTCCTATCTCCAACACCCCACAGATTTTGAAAGCTCTGGTAAAACTGTTAGGTTTTTTGATGGGTTAAATGTACATTTCAGTTCTCTTTGCCAGGTGAGGAACACAATTTCAGGTTTAGAAATTTGCTATTGCTTTCCTTATTAAAACTTCTAAAGCTTCATATAAAGAAAGTAATGGCAAATATCTAAAAATAAGTAAAAGACTAACTTTATGCATGACATATAGTATATCGTAAGTATGATTTCAGAGAGAAGATTAACAAAGATGTCATAAATTGCAGGCTCTATCTTATTAATAATAGGTTAGAGATATTACTGGGACATGAAATAGTTTATTTAATTATTAAACTTATTTGGATTGACAAGACTTCTGACACAATGTAATGTATTTAATGCAATGTAAAAATGTATTCATAAAATATCTGGTTTCTATGAGAGGGTGAATTTTTCTTCTTTTTTGTGGATTCTGTTAACTCAGTTGAATTACTTTTTCATAATATTTTCAGAATGTATTTAACTAGAGACCTGTGTAATTATATTTATTACACCTGTAAAGGCTGAAGAGGAATGTGTGGGATAAGAATATGTAGTAATTTTGTTCTCAGATTTACTGCAGCCTTTTGATGAGCCATATCCTTACCTGTACCTGCACAGGTGTTTCCTGAAAAATATTGGTCCTTTATCAGTGTATTTCAGACTGCAAGTACATGACAGTGCCCTATTTTTATAGGAGGATCCGCTCAGTTTGATTTTCATTCCAGAAAAACATCCTCATTAGCTGTGGTTGTGGGCTGGCACTTGTTACAAAGACCTACTGATAGAGAAAGGAGAGGTAGTAAATAAAAAATGTGCATATCATTGAAGCTATAGACAGGCATATTTGGGGAACAGAAGATGCTAATTCATATGTGTGTAAGTTTGCCTGTTAAGGAAATAAAACCAAATAATATTAAACACCTTTGATTATGATCAAGGATATTTGTATCAAATTCCTTCCAACAACTGATCAGTATTAAAAATTCATTGAAAGTTTTTTTAAAAAATTGTCCCACACAGACAATTATGCTTTTCATGGTAAGACATTTCAGCTTGGTATTTTTACACAATTTTGTGTCTGAAAGGCTATGCTTTTGTCTCCTTTCCAATTCTTCTGCTCCAAATGACTGATTCCCCTTTCTAGGCTTCATCTGGCTCCAGCTGGTTCCTCTGGAAAAGGAGGTGCAGAATGCTGGCTCTTGTCCTCAGAGGGGCAAGGCAAGCCTGGCAGACTGGTAGGTAATGGTGCTGGGAATGGAGAACCAGGATAACTTCTCTGCTTTCTGAGCCTGAGCTGCCCTGCAGTACTTACCCTGTTTGTGGTCGGTAGACGGTTTCACCACATGACTTGACTAAAAAGAAGCTCTCTAATATGGAGATTTTTTTTCTCTGTGGCTGAGATTGCTGCAACACACAGGCTCTTTGGCTTAAGCCAAATTATTAATACAGCAATAAAGAATATTTTGCAGTTACCAGTTATTTTAATCTTTTTCTGTACTTAATTTTGGCCAACAAGTCTTGGCACCAGCCATGAGCTGTAGATCAGAGTAGGTCCTGATTTCTTAGCTCCCTGAAATGCTAAGGAATTATGCCAAAATTAGATGCATGCTTATTTATTTCATCCCCATTTCCTTTTCCAATCAAGTAAGGAGCAGAAGATGGGCACACTTACATATTCTGTATTTTCACTGAGTTCTGACTATTGCAGTAGAGTACAACATTTTAACCACAACAGCAGCCACCAGTTTTTAATATAATAAATATACCTATAATACACTGGAGCAAATCTATGCTAAACTTAACAAATTAATGAAAAGATAAAACAAAAATAATGGGAATTAATACTAGAGGAAAGAAGACCAAATTCTTGCTGTATTAGCAGCATGTCGATTTTTCTTCTGACACTTAATGTTTTGCTATGATTTCTTGGCATTCAGCACAGCTCCCCAGAGTATCCCAAGCGCAAGGTTTGATACTTGCCATGCAAGATCCAAATGATGCTGAGGTGTGACGACCTGTATGTGGATTTATAGGTCTGTTAAGCTGTCAGAGGAATTATCATATTTGTTTAAAACATTTCAACCTGCTTGAGAAATTAAACTAAACTAAACTAAACTAAACTAATATAATATAATATAATTTTTACTTACTGTGGTACTTTTTTTTTCATTGCCATGGTTGTACAAAGGGGCCATATGTCCATGATAATATCATGTTTTGTGCTTTGTGCTAAAACTGAATTTGTGTATTAAGCTTTACAGTAGCAGAAGACTCAAGACTTTATTTTTTTAAGGCTCAATAGAGTAGTTGAACATTACTTTATATCCCTTTGGTAAACATATCCAGTACCCTTTATTGTCCTTGGGAATTATGCATAGCTGTGAATGGGAGGACTGATAAGCACAAGTGTTAGAAAAACATTATCTTGAAGTTTTGTATATGTTTTGGAAATTTATACTCTACTGCACATGTGAAATAATGGATTTGTTTTTAGATAGCTTATCAACAAAAATAAAGTAGCCCATACCATAGATAAAGAATTAATAGTTTTCAAGCATTTTAGTTTGTATGAAGTGATGACATGAGAATGTCTTGGAATTATTAAACCTCCCTGCCAGAAAGCAGACACAGTAAAGTGTTCAGATAACAGCTACCTATAGCTACATGTTGTAAGTGGATGAGTTAAGAAACACAAGTGTGTTTCTATTCCATTGCTGGAAAAGAAATATATAATATTGATAAAGCGTATGTACATTACTAATCTGCAGGAAAATTATTCTATCAGGTACCAATCTTCAGAACTGTAACAAAGCATATCTCTTCTGAATTACATCTAGGCATGTGCAGTATTTATTGAGGTTTTGTCAAAATTTAGCAAAAAAAGCTAGTTCAACAAGCTGTTTTCTGTTTGAGATGATCAGGATTGTTATTTCATAGCAGCTGAGTCTGAATCTGCAAAAGACTCAACTTTGGCTCATTTAGAGGGCAGTGCTGAAGCAGACATTGCACTGGCTTCAGAGGATATAAGCAGATGCTTTAACCTAGCACATCTGAGCCCTGACCAGGGTATCACGTTTCCTCTAAAAGAAGTTGAATGTTTTAAATCTAATAAGTGATGTAACTTCACTGTAATCTATTTCCTGTTTTGTGTATATAGTTTAATAAAATGCAATACATTGCATACATAGTTAAAGAAACTGACATGATTTTTTAATTATACTTAATTAAATGATGCTATATTATGGGAAGAAGTTTAGTTTACCATCTTGCATAGGAATTGTTATGTGAGCAGCCATATGATGCTATGAAATATCAAAGGATGTAAGAATTCATTCTTGTGTGTGTGCATACAAAATAAGCTTCCTTGTTATATATACCTAGAATTCATAGAAACAAAATTATCTCTTCAGAAAAAAACTTGCATTTCTTCCACTTGTACAAATTCAGAGTTCAGTTTACAAATACATAATTTTTCAGAAGATAATGTATATATGTACTGTTTCTAATGCTTTAGTATTACTAAAGGCAGTCATTATCAAGACAGAGAAAAAAACCCTGTTTGTTAACGTAAATCAGGTAAATAACCTGCTTATCCTTTTTGAAAATAAATAATGGAAAACAGGCACTTAGGAAGAGTCTGCTGGGTAATGTCCCCTCCTACATCTCAGTTGACCAAATCTTTTTTTCTAGTAGGAAAAATCATCTTTCAGTGGTTTAATTAAGAATTACCTACATAATAGAGTACAGTTCTTCAAATAAGTATGCAGAAAGTTGAAACTAGAAGATCTTTAAGGTCCCTTCCAATCCAAACAATTCTGGGATCTAGTCTATGATCTAAATACATGAAGAAATTGTCAAATAACACAATCCAAAAATTGTTTGTTTGTTTTTTGTTGGTTTTTTTTTTTTTTCAAAGAGGTAAAAAGAAAAATAAGAAATAGCTACTCACACACAAACCCCCCCAAAATTCCTATGTTTGTGATGGTGACAGAGGTATCTGTGAAATATAACCAGATGAATATTAATGTTATTAAATGAAAGTACAATATGGATGATTTGCACTAAAAAGAAACACAGAAAAATAAAACATGAAGGAAAAAAGGAGACATAAACACAGGCTATTAATAGTGCTTTTTAATTACTTTTGCTACTTGGTAAGCCTCAGATCTCACAAACAATTCTGTCAGTAAATGTAACATTATGCAGTCCTGTAAGCTGACAGACAGTTTTGCCTGGCTACAATTATTCCTGTGAATTCGTGTAAACTGGATGAGGAGGACAGAAGCTCTACTGAAATCAGTAAGAAGACTCTTGTTAACTGCAAAACTTCTATATGGAAAGTGAATTAGAAAATCTTATGAAATAATTAATATCATAAACATGAAGTAGAGCAGATTGAATTATTTGTAGCACAACTCTGTAGAGAATTAAAACTCTTTAGAGATAACTTTCAATGGTGGGATCCTTAAAGGGTAACTTTCAGCTCCTAACAACAAATCCATTTAATAGGAAATGGTACAACAAGGTATCACACGACAGTATCTAATGTATTACAATAGGAATTGAATTAAATGGTGATTAATTAATTACAAGCATAACAGATGATAGCAATATCTTTAATCAGAAGTGATTACATTATATGAAGATCAAATAACATGGTAAAGATATGTATTTGAATAAATAATATCAGCTAACATGCACCATTTAATTTTTCTGCTGAGTAGAGGACCACAAATAATGAAGTATCCTTTCCTTTTTCCCCCGATGGAGAAATAAGATAAAAATGGGTAAATAATAAAGGGGCATAGGCTGAACATCTGAATTTCTTCATAGTTATGCTTTCCTCCACTTACTCTTATCTTTTTCAAGTCATGTTAGAGTATAAAACTCTCTTTTCAGGCCAAAGGTGTGGTTTTTTGGTTTTAAGTCATAATTCAAATTACTTTTACACAATTTGAACAGAAAAAAAGAATTTTTTTTGAAAAATCATCTTTTACTAAGATTTTGAACACAATAAATACAGGAAATCATATTTATAATTACAGTTTTCATAGGAGAAGAAAACCCCAAGTGAAGGAATATAATTTTGAGTTTGCAGGTTTTTAAAGATGATGAATCAATATTTATTTGGGAGTTTGTTGTATTCCTTTCCCCTATACAGATTTTTAAAATTCATTTGGTTGGAAAATCATAAAACACTGTATCATTTCTGGTTTTGGTCATTCTCAGCACCTTGCAATCAGAGGCAGTTTTCTCTGCAGTTCAGCCTAATTATTGACTTTGGTGAAAGACTTCTTCTAGAACTTTGCCCCAGATTATATTTATAAGAAATTAGGATGCCTTCCAACCATTACAAATTTCAGAATGGCAGGACTGAGTAAATCCTTAATCCTCCTAATTCATCTTTTGTTAAAAAGTTCCGTATAATTACATACAAAAGGCATTTTAAACCTATAAAGATTTGGTGTCTTTAAACAGGCTCAGATTTCACATTCCAGGAAAAACATCTAAAATCACTTTTGAAAAATTTAGGTCAGTATATAATTAGAGACCCAAGTTACCCGAAAGTACCAAATTTGAGCTGTGTAATGTTAGACACACGCCTTGACAGTTTGGCTACATTCAGTGGCAGTTTGAACTTTCAAATTCATGCCTGTGAAAATAGAAGGGAAATAAACTCCTAAAAATCACAGGGGACTTTCTTTTCTCTTTTTTTTTTTTTTTTTTGGGCATCAACAGCAAAGAGCTTTAACCAAATATATTTATAGTAAATTTTATGATCCTGGTACTTTCATGCCAAAGTACAAACTTGTCATAGTACCCTCCAAGTGTGAAACTGTAACTGAGAAACTAAAGAGTGGGGTATTTCTTTACTCATGTTTCTGTTTAGAATTCACAGCACAAAGTGTAAAAGCAAAAAAACACGAACAAAATCTCTGTCAGCCCCTGGAGATATATTCACTGTTTCTTTGACTGGAGGAGGACTGTTACAGCATTGGTTTGTCCTACTGCCGCCCCTAAAACCCAGGAGCTTTGGGAATTGTCATGTCTGGAAGACAGAGACCATCAAAAAATGTCTTTGGTTTGACAGTCTACCTATTCAGCCATCTTACTCTTGTGACCATGCCTTGAGTGCATGCCCCTTGCATATAATCAGAAAAAACTGACAGCTTAAATTCTCATTTTAATCCTACTTGGGATTTTTATGAAGACCTAAGGCACTGCTGCTAACTTGGTCTAATAGACATATTGCTAATCTGCAGTCTGAGATGTAATTTCTATTTCCTTTGTCACATGATGGGAAAATTTTGTGTTTCAGATCTTGTTTTTGCAGAATGGAAGGCATTGAAACTTATTTACTCCTCAAACCACCACAAATTTATCAGTAAGTGTAAAAGAAAATGTTCTGTGCCAAGAATGTTTCCTATGGATAGCTGTATTTGAATGGTGTTTAGTTTTGTCTGACAAGAAGCAAATGCCAAAAGAAGTTTTATCTTAGTTTCTGTTATAACATCTATCCTGAGTGCAAATCAAACCAGGGTTGAATGCATACTTTATCTTTTCCTTAACATGGATGCCAAAAACCTCTCTCCACTATGTAATTTCTCAATATCTACCCCTTTGGTAGAAGGAGTCATCCATGGCTCATCTTCACCTTTGGAAAAAATGTTAAATATGGCCAACTCAAAACCTTCTGGAAGGACTCACATAAACACATGCAGTTGGTGTAGGGTCAGAGAAGTCTCAATTCTGTCAGGAACTGGGCAAAAAAATACAGAGAAAACACCATCTCTGATATGTTAGCCATTGAATCTAAGATACAGAATGGGTGTACAAACCAGGTTATACCATTTTACTGTAAACTTTATGCTGGCATTCATTGCCTTAACACAAAGACAACCCATAATCTCCACTCCTGTTTAAATACATGTTACACTGCTGTGTCAGTGTAACACATTTCAGCCATCTTTCTTTCTTGACATCCTTATTCCTTTAGAAAGGAAACCTTTTACAATTCATGTGTACTCCAAAAAATGGCCTCTGAACCTGAAGTTTGAGATGTGGTGGTAGATCATCTGATAGGCTTCCAGAGTGAGCAGCCACAGTAAGAATAGTTTCCCCTGGTAAAACGCTTTAGATAAAATAAAATGAGGCTTACTTTTAGGTCACACATACTGGCATTGTCCTGGGAAGGGTAAGGAGGAACCTCCTGATTTAGATGAGCTCTCTCTTCAGTAGTTTCAGTCCTGGTGGATAGCAGTGACCTCTGGCTATCTGCACAAGCACTCTGCTGATAGCATAACTGAAGTGGGTTCTGATTTATTGAGAGCTCATCTTTACATGGCCCTTGTATGCTCCTGAAACACTCCCCACAGAATTTACTTCTCCAGTGAGTTTGTATATATACTCCCACACATATGTTAAAGTGTATCTTGTATCACAAAAATTCACGTGTATATTACTAGCAGAAAGAAATTGTCTTTTAAGCGATGATCCATTCCCCCCAGAATCCTGACTCTTCTACAGGAAGCCCTCCTAGGACACTTTTGACTTCAGATATTATGCAAAAGTCTTTTTGATACATATTTGAGGATTTTCCCTTGACATGGATCATAATACTGACTTCTCAACTTAAATCAACTTTAAGAGGAATTAGTAGATGTAAAATGGCCCCCTCTGTGTCCAGATTGTGCTTAGGAAAAGGGTGTTCTTTAATTATAAATATATTACATTACCAGAATCCTCTTGTAAGTTTCAGCATAATATTCTTAAAAAAGGACACTGAATTCTATGTAAATTATGTAATAAAATCAATTCAGTGATGTGGTTGAGTCATCCAGACCAAAAATCAATATATTAATGAGTTTTAAAACAAGCAGAATAACACACACCTCTCTATAATATTGATAGCCCACAGACCAGTTATTCTCACAATTTCAGTTCTACTACTAATTAGGTTTACAGCTCTCTCTATAAAACTCTTTCAGAAAGCTAACCAAAGTAAATTCAAAGACCACCACAACTAAATAAAAAATACTTTGTGTTTCCAAGCTTCTGGGAAAAATAGAAGTGAAGGATAGCCAAAGGAATTGTATATTTTTCTTCTAGTTGCCAAAGAATATTTTAAAACTGCCCTGTGCTAATAATTTCTGCTTGAAATATTTTCTTTTGTAACTAGATCTTAGATTCCTTTCTCTTTGTCAATCACTTAGGCTTCAAGTTTAAATATGCAAGAACACAGAGCACAACAAAGGAATACACTAATCTTACTCTGTCAAAAGCAGATCCTCTTTCTTATTCCCCAAGGCCAGACAAAACAGAGCTGGGCTAAAACATTAAATACAGTGAAGCAAGCATACATATTTTCTTATCTCTTGCTAAAATACAGACCTGATGTGCAAGAAGAAAATTCCACACAATTTTTTCTTTCCTACAGTTTTAGCTGATTGCAAAAACAAGCAAGTAAACACATTCCCTTAAAACTACAGGAACAAATTTTCAGAGTTTTCAACCCCTAATTTTGCTGGAGTGGGTCAAGCCACCTGCTGTTCTGCTCCACACTTGGCTGGTAATCTGTACCTTGCACAATTTTACAGAAATCTATGAAATAGTGTGCTCAGTTGTGAATCTAATAGTGTCCTTCCCTTGGTAAAAGAACTCCTTCAATAAATTGAGGTCCTTTGGACTTTCAGCCCCTTGGCTCACTTGCAAGTATAGTCTCATAAACAATTGTACATAGAACATGGAATGTCTTTTTAAAGGCAAACCATTTTCCTGTTAAATACTGCACACAGTACATCTTTTTAAAGACGCTTTTTCTTTTATATATTTACTCCAGCAAAATGTAGCCTTGAACATTTTGGCCTGCTGGACAAATTTCTCGGGAAGTATAACTGAAAAACTGGAGTTGTTAAAAACCTATTATCTGCAAAGAGACACAAGGGTAAAGAAAAAACTCATCATTACAGCTGAAGCTCTCTAAGTCAGTTATTGTTTCTATTCTGTTTTCAGTGTACCAGCTTCACAATGTTTTGGGTTTTTTGATTTATAATTATAATTATTTTATAAAGGACACAAATCTGGGCTTACATTACCAGGAAAATAATACTTCCATTCTGCTAAGATGGAGGTGTAAACATGTAGTATAATGGATATATAAGGATAGTAGGATGTATTTGCTGGTTTTCTTCAGGAAAAAAAAAGAAAACCAGAAGAGTGTGAAAGCATGGCAGAACAACTATCCTGTAGCTCATTCTTCAAAATGGAGTTCACTAGGTTCAAAAAAGACCTTTCTGCATTGGCAACCCAATTAGCAGTCCTATGTTGAAGTCCTATTTTGTATGACCTCACCTATCATGAAAGTGATTCTGATGCAAAATTTCTGCAGGATTAATAGGACTTCTTTTTCCTTTATCTGTTGCAAAAGAGTAACATCAGGCCTCAAGAGTGACATGTTAACATGTACCATACTGTGCAGTGTAAAAGAGTAAACCAGTCTTCCAAATTAGCCACTCTAGGATTTTTAGGAGCTTGTATCAGAAATAGGGATTATATTGAAAGAAATGGGCAAACTTACTTGTAATGGTGTTTTTTGCGACAATGACTTATATAGGTATATACATAGGCAGCAAAACACAAGCATTTGTGCACACAACTAAGTAGGCACAATGGTCTGAGGAGTAGTTCTCACTTTATATGCAGTTGCTTCTCAGCAGAAAGCAAAATGAGTCAGTAATTTCTGCTATTGCTCTCTGTGCATGAATTAAATCATCTTTCTATCCTGCTTTCCCCTCTTCTTGCCTGAAATATTTGGTGCTGTCATTTCAATACCCAGATGATCAATCTAATCATTAGAAATTACGAAAAAAATTTTTGCCTGACACACAATGTTTGAGTGATTGTCACATCAAATTCCAGTTATTATCCAAGTACACAACACCAACACTACTCCAAAATAACTCAAAACTGAAAGAGTGTGGTGTCAGTAGTTTTTTTGGTTGGTTCAAGAAGGTAGGGGAAAAGAGCATACAGCAAGCTACAAACACAATGCTACTTTTTTCACAAAATTTCACAGAATTTGCATATCCTGATGATATGCAATGTTCTCCCAATTTGTGCATCCTCTTTTAGGAAAATGAAAGCAAAAGTTTTAAATTCTTTTTCCCAATGCATTTTCCTGAAAATCTGATTGTGGCATTAAAATCCTTACAAAGGTGAGAATACAGACTGGAAAAGTATTTGAATTTAATTAGTTAGAGCAAAAGTCTTTTAAATTTTACCAAAGAAGATGTAAGGAACAAATAGTTAAGTGCCTGAGCTTTTAGGAGGAGAAAATGTTCAAAAAGTGCATAATATATTTTCTTGCAGATTTAGTCTTATTGGAGCTCATTTAATTTTCTACCAGAAAATTCAGTGACATAGGTTGTTTTGTTATTGGATAGTCAAGTGATTATTTTACACCTGCAAACTAGTAATAGTTGTGGGAGTATGGAATATACTGTGACTAATACCCAAGTAATAAAAATATCTAAAATTCAGATATTCTCAGAACATCTGGTTTACCAGCCTTGGTTCAGGACTCCAGTCAAAATTCCTTGAAAGAAGAGAAAAGAATGCCACAACACATTAACAGTGTTACTTTCCTCTGGTCTGGAATCTCCTACCAAACTGAGGCCTGAGCCTTTTCCTTTGATGGTGTTTGTGGATGAATGCACGAAGTGGACACAAACAATTCAACAGATCCTCAGCACAAGTGCTACAGATTTGTAGATTTGTCTGGAGGCAAATTGAAATTCTGTTAAAACCCCTGAGATTAAATCATTAAGCTCTGAAATAACCTGGGGAATTTGAGAGAAAACTACAGTCCCCAGGCTGTGTTCTGTAGACAATTTGATAGTGGTCTGTGGAGAATTCATGGGTCAGATGACAGTCTCCTTGCTCCTGGTTCTCTGAAGGGAAAAGGTAGTGAGAGAATCAGGTGACAAAGAAGATGGAGAGGATGCAGAAGAGGAACAGAACAGATGGGCGTGGGAGATAAAATGCGGCGCAAAAGTGACAGCACGATCATTGCATTCTAGACAACTAAAAATACACAAATACTTTTGTATTATTTGTATTTGCTTCCCCTGCTGCAGTTGCCAGAAAGATGTCACATTATCACAAGTAAAAGGTGAGGTGGCACATGCAAAGAGAAGTCACGATGAGTGAGATGCATCAGGCACTTTCTTCTTTAAATGATGCTCTCACCTCTGAAAGTCAGAAGACCTGTGGCTTTGGAATTTTGTGACTCCATACAGGAAAGGAAATGTTCAAGTTCCTTTGTGATGTTTCAAGTGTGTTAGTAAATTGCCTTGGACATGCTCAGCTGTAATAAGATATAGGGGAAAAAAGAGAATAATTTCTAAGATATGAGCAATTTAAGGTCTTCAAGGTAAAATCCTACACATCAGGAATTGTAAAGTAACAAATGAAAAGTTTTAGTTTGTGAACAGAATCATTGCAAATGCCAAAAATTAGTGCTTCTTTATAGCTACATGAATAGTTTTTATAAAACTATTTTATAAAACTCAGATGCAAATTGATTTATTCAGAGGTTTGAAAAGCCATCAGATAAATGGGAAATGCACCAGTGCTTTCTCTCAATCCTCAGCTATACCTCATATTGACTAAATACACAGTCTGAAAAGTGCCACAGCTTCAGCATGCTCTGAAAGAAATACAGTTTTCTTCTGGTTCCTCTATAAATAGAGTAGACTAGCCCACCATAGAAAGAACTGAGTGTATAGCTGGGGTAAATTTACATTAGCTGAAATTATTCAAAGACTACACCCTCAGTTTGCTGAGAGCATGAAGCAGGCTTTTGTGTTTTGCATTCTCTGTGAACCAGCTAAAAACATTTTCCTAGTTTGTATGTTGTACTGGGTGCTTGGATTTCTCAGCTTAGGATCAAAAGTTCTTTGCCCTTGGTCTATCTTCCCTCTATTTTAAAAGAAAAAAAAAATGACACTGGCAGAAGCAGTGAAAATATCCATCATACTGTAATGGTAGTTTTATTATAGCTGAGGTATTTTAAGGACACAAGCAAGAGAAGCTCCATAGAAAGAGATAGCATCTTTTATTGGATCAACAAATGCAGCTGGAAGGGTATACAGATCTGGATACATGAATGCCCTCCTGCAAGTTTAAAATGGAAACAGCTAGCTGGTCTGAAATATTTATTTACAAATTGAATATACATATTAAAAAGTATTACATTATAGAAAGTTTGAATTTTAACAAAATTATATCTTTTTTAAAAATAAGGACAAATATTCTAGATTCCTTGATAGCTAAAGGATACATAATTTTATCTAATTTAAGTAAGTTTAAGACTGTTAGTTTTACTGTGTTTAGATAATTTTTGATTTCTGATGTTTCACTCTACAAGTTTAGGCTGCCTCATTTAACAGAAGCATATTGTGTCTCCTTTCAGCTACAATATGGCAGAAGTAAAAGGGACATGTGTTAGTCCGTAGCTTTTCTCATGGAAAACTTTCTCCAATATGTTTGGTGAGAAGATTCTATGGCTTTCTTCTCATATCACACATTTTTGAGTGCTATATGCTGCTTTCTTTTGGTGTCAGATTAATCAGTATTTATTTCCTTTTCCTTTGCCCTCAACATCACAGCCAGTTCTTGGGAAAACATATATGCTTTCCAAAGGTTATTATTTACGCAGATTGTGATAATATCTTGTCCAGGTTTTTGGCCAGGATGAAGTTGATTTTTCTTGCAGAACCTGTGAGGGGATGGAGCCTGAAGCCATGTGGACTTTCCTGGGTTGTTATCCCATACAACCTCACCTCACTACTCAGGAGTGAAGTAAAGGATTCTTCTTTCAGGAAGAAAGTGGGGGTGGCTCACAGTTGGAGGAGAAAATGTGGAGCACAGAGGGTCTGTCCACCACCAGTTTTCAGTGATCAGAGCTTGTGAGCATTTTTGCTTGTAAAGATGAAAATGCTCCTCTTTTATACACTTTTGTTGCCAATATTGTTGCAGCTACTGTTTGTTTTTCTTTTCTCATTGCTGTTTCCAGGAAATTGTTCTTATCTCATCCTGTGAGCTCTGCCTTTGGACTCTCCCACCAGAGACTTGGGGAGGGGAAGAGTGGCTTGTGGTTTGAAGTGCTGCTCCTAAACCAGGACAGCCCTCACTGGAGCCTAACATGGGGCTGTGTTTCCACCCCTGGTACTGGGTTGGTTCTGGGTGTGCTGCACACCCCGCTGGTGAAACCACAACACATCTAAAAATGGGTCAGACACAACCTAAATGCAGAAGATGCAATCTGCTCTCAAGAGGCAGCAAGCAATTGTAGCCCAGTAAATGTGATTTTTGCCATGACTAGCAAAAAGTTGCAGACCTTTTGTTGCTCTGGTCTTAGGGCTCATCTGGGCTTGCTGTGGCTACAGCTGGGTTCAGTCTGGTTTGACAGCTGTGGGCTCTCCAGTTTTAGCTTTTCTTTTGACCCCCAGTGGTGCTGTTCTGACTGAGGCAGGAGTCAGCAGATGACACACAGCAGCCCAGGTACAGAGCTGAGGCTGGGGGTGTCCTTTGTGCCACACTTTGGCTTTAGATGAGAGCCTCTGAGAAGGAAATGGGGAAAAAATAATTTAAAAAAAGTAGTCCTAGGTGGAGGATCAAGGAGAAAAATTCTGCCATGGTCTTCATATTGCTTCCAGCAAAGACCTCTGGTGCTTATTGCTACACTCTCCTATTCTCTCCTACTTTCTTCTAGGAAGACTGAAACCATCACCCTTGGGATGCAAAGGGATACAAGAAGGGTGAACTCCACACCACAAAAATAAAGACCTGGAAAGGTGGGGGTTTGTTTGTTTTGTTTGTGGTTTTGTATTTGTATGGGGTTTTTTTTTTGTTGTTTTGCTTTGTTTAGTTTTTTTTAATTTAAATGATATTATTAGGATTTTCTGTTTTAATTAAATAAGCCATGTTGTTAAATCTGCTAAAACAGATTGTTCTCATTGCACACTAACATTTTAACCTATGTATGTTTTTTTTGTTTCCTTTTGCACACAGCAAGATTTTGAACCTAAAAATGAAAAGCAGATTCAAATATACAATAGAACAAAATACTGCTTTTGCATTCCGCATATTTGGAAAATAATTCCTAGATTTAGCCAAATAGATCTTTGAAGAGGAGAAGGTAGAGAAAGGTTCCTCAATAAAACTCAAGAACTAAATATTGTTGTGGAAGACCTGTCGGCCTGTGATTGTAACACAAATGTAATGCTTCAGTTCTCAGCCTGTTAGGTAAAATCCAGCATAATTTTTTTCATAAAGATATTAATAATAATCAGCCTTGTAATGGGGATGAAGTAAATGCATTCTGTTTTGCTGGTGGTTTTTCCCATTCAAGAAAGATTTTTCATCAATTTTCAATAGCTATGGTGGAGAAGAAATTTATAGGTAAAAATTTAAAAATAAAAAGGATTAAATAATGAAGGCATTATGAGGAATTCAGTATTAGTAAAGTTTCATCTTGCACACTCCCAAAATGTGAGGACAATCTTGATTTTTGTGTATGGTACTTTAATGTGTTTAAAGGCAAATACTTGCAGACTGTACTGACAAGCTGGGAAATTTTAGCCTGGCAAACAACAACCTTGAAATGAATTTGAATGTTCACAGTGGATAATGAGCTAAATGTGAGTTCCCAAAAGAGAGAGTTAGAAGTATAAAGAGGGAAATCTTGTTTAAAATTAGGGGGCAATATGATCTTGCACTATAGGTGCAAGCACCCATATGGAATGCAGTACTCTTGGTTGTAGTTGAAATTGGAGAAAGTTTGTAGAAAATACAGAAGAATGATTAAAAGATTTGGAAACAGGCCCCCTTGAGGGTTTTAATCTGTTTATCAAAGACATAAAAGAGATAAATTTAAGCAGGATGGTGTACATGCTTGCATGTGTGGGTGAATGACTGTCGTGCATCCTGGAAGTATCTCCTGGCAAACAAAACTTTGATCAAGGGTTCTCTAATATAGTAGACAAAAGTGTAACAAAATTCAATGGCTGGAAGATGAAGCAAGACAAATTTAGAGTGATAGAATAAGGCTCCAATGTCTAACAGTGAAGATAATTAACTAGTGAGTACTATGATGAAATTGTGGTTGGTTTTCTGTGGAAATTGTAATTAAGACTCAGCATAATTTTCTCACCACATTCTTTTAATTCTGTGGGAATTGCTTCTAGTAAATCCTGTCACATTTGTTATTTGACAGGTCAGCTTAGATGATGATAATTTTTTTCTGGTTTTGCCATTGATGTTGAATAATCTTTTATCTCGTGTTCTCATTTTTTATGTACAAATGTTTAATTTTAGCATTTGTCTTCTAAACTCCCTGTCCCTGGATACAGCCCCTACTTTCCCTCTGTGGCCTTCACTCTCTTCTCTTGGGCCCTTCAAATTGCAGACTCCTGTTTACATAAGCATTTTGGTTCTTTGGCTCACTACCTGACTGAAAGCAAGTCAGTAGATTCAGACTGTAGGAGGTCAATAATGGCATATCTATATATTAGGGACCTGAGAGTAGGCTAGAAGTGATTAGAAAAATTACTTCCATGTGTAAAGCTTTTATGGCTTTGGGTTTATGAATTCTCTTGTTATTTTGCCAGGGATCTGTCTCTGGAACCTCTGTCTCCAGTAGTCCCCAGTGAGACAGAAAAATGTCAATTAATTAGTTTTTTTTTTTATTTAGCACTCTTAGAATGGTCCTGTTTTAAAAAGAAAGTAAACCTCTACTACAGCAGAAATGCTGCTCTAAGTTTTCTGAACAGTAAGTAGATGAAGATCCAAATTAGGTTTTCACTGTGTCAGGTGCAACGGTAGCAACCAAACAAAAGCATTGCATAGCCTTAGGTCTGACAGTCTGTTAAGTGAATTTGTATGCACACAAGAAGAAGTGTCTTTTTGAAACATGAAGATGCCCAAGAGAGAGACTCTGGGAAGGTTTTACAGCCATTTAATAGTTCAAGACATTATTTGTTCAATAACAAAAGAAAAAGGCTTAGAGAGCAATCAGATTTTCATGGACAAAAGCTAGGCTCTTGTCCTGGGGGGAGAAAGGATCATAGGCAGTGATTTTTGTGTGTGTCAGGAAGAGATGCAAAAAAATGGATTTGACAGCTGGAGAAGCAAGAGAAGAGCTGCTCATTCTATCTCATCTATTTTGTATGCTTTTATACTCCATTTTATCTGAATGTGATTTCTAGCTCTTTTCTCCCCTCTTTAATGAATGTTTCATTCTCTTTTTACACTGCTCTTAGCACAAAAACCCCATTCTTCTTCATGTTCCCACTCAGTGCTTTTCCTGTCTTACACCACTCTCAATACTGAACCACAACAGCTCCCTAATTTTCTCATAAGGATGCAAGTGCATTCTGATGTTGGTCACTTTGTGTCCACATGGCTGCTGTAGTCTCCCCTGTAGTCCATGTGTTTTACCAGCTGTGCAGAACCTAGTGAAAGCTGATTAAAAGCATGAACATCCACTCCTCTGCCCTGAAGGAAATGGTACTTGTCAGCAAATAAAACTAGCTAAGAGTTCCTCTAGTAACGTAAACCCTGTCTCAAATTCCCAAAGGACTTAAAATATACTTGGTTCTCCAGTTTGGTTCTCTCATACTTCTGTTTTGTTTCTACTCTTCAAAAGTGCACTAAGAAATCTATCTGAAGATGTGCCCAATTGGTAATTTTCTGGCCAGAGCTAGTTGTGCACCGGGAAAAATATCTCAAAAAGACAACTCCAAGAATTATAGCAGTGCCAATACAAGGGGACAGATACTAATCTCCAAGCTATCTTGGAGTTGAACTATTTCTTCCACTTTGGAATTTTCTGTTTTTGAAGGAAATTGAAGGGACAAGGTGATGAAGCACTAATAACTTCGAATGAGACAGGGCAACCTTCTTTATTTGTTCAGCCACAAGGCTGCAATAAGGGCTAAAATTGTCACTTATTTACTTATGTCCCCTATGACTGTGAAAAAACCTCACATAACCCTAAGCAGAACAGTGAGCCTCCCTTGAAAAGAACATATATCTAACTGTAGCAATGCTTACTTTATGTTTTTAGTAGTTTGGACTGTTCAGGAGTTGGCTTAAGCCAAATGATTGAACTGAATCTAAGCTACTGCCCTGAGGTTGCCGTATACCAGCAAAATCTTCTGGGTATAAACAAATGATATTTTTGCATGTGGGAGGATGATGGAACCAAAAGCATAGTTTACTTTTGTCAGGGATTGGGACGATACTTGTGGCATAATGTTTTGTTGGCCTGGCAAAAAATTCTGAGCAACGGCCTCTTAAATGTCACAGAGTTTTTGTAGGAAAGATTTTTATTAGGAAATGTCAAAGCAAATATCTAGGCATGGAATGGCTCAAAGCTGCCTGTCATAGATACAATATTGATGGATTCTTGGCTGTATCTTTTGTTAAGTAAATGAGAATACTGGCTTCATGAATTCTGGTTACATGTCTAAATGCAAGAGCTGCCCACGCAAAACCTGTGTTGGAAGTTTCTAAGCTGACATGGTCGATAGAAGTGAGAAGTTCTGATTCAAAATAAAGAATCAGGACATCTGTTTCAAGTTTCGTGCTTTTGGGGGAAAATGATGGAGGGGGAACACATTACTTTAATGTCACAAATGCTGATCAATTTATTTCAAACTTTACTTTGATGATAAAGATACAAAGTGAAGATACTAAAGTATTTGCCACTTTTGCCCAAATGCAAATGTAGATATATCTTAACCCTTTCTTTCAAACTTAAACCTTAGCATTCATCAGTATAAGTCAGGCATATTGAAGCAGAACCTGGGAATAAGAGGAAACAATTCTTCTGGAAGGTTATATTGAGAATATATATTTGGACTACATGACCATCGTAGTTCCTTTCCAACTGTAATATTCTAATACAGCTGAGTACCAGCATAAATACTGACAAAATTGCTTAACTGTGCATAGGTTTCTGAAGACAGAAGTGTATTTTCTAAGCCTGTTTTCCATTTGGCCCTTTGGCATCTATGCCACCAGTGATATAAAATTCTGAAGCAATAACTTGAATATCAGCTTTTATCCTACTAAATTACAAGGTCAGCCAATCAGCATTTTTTTTCACTGGGCTGCCATCCTCCTGATAATCTTCTTGCAAAGCATTCTCATGAAAGACTTCAAATGACACTGTAGAGATGTTTTATACAGCATATTTTATAAAATCAAACTCTGAGCTAAATTGTGTACAGAAAACGATTTTCATGCTTTTCAAAATATGGATTTAACATTATATCACAGAAAAACACACTTAGAATCCAAAAAAAAAAACAAGGATATAATTCTCAGTTCTGACTCAGATTCCTCTTGAGTAACCTTAGTTTAACCTGTTACACATTATTGATTTTTCCCAAATGGAAAGGTAGTTATCTCTTTATTACCTATATTTATGTTAGGAAAAATGCTTTTACAATCCTCCAGAACAAGTGTAGGGAGAAAATCCTAGCTTTGCCCATCTTAATTTTTTTTCCCCAGTTGTTTTTCTGAGAATTTTTGATGAACAGATTCTGACAGGACCTTCTGGAATTCCATTGAAAAGTTTTGAGCCAGCAGAAAACAGTAAATTTTCATGAGCATGTTCATCAAATATATATGGCTGCTTAGCTGGTCAGCAATATTTAGCCTACATTGTAAATAAAAGAAACAGTTGTGGCATAGCTGGCATGCAATACTCTAATTAAAACTGTGACCAGTAATTATGTGTATGACAAAATAAATGGCAGAGAAGCACCTTTTAACTTACCCAGCCAAGTGCTGCACTGGAATGTTACTCAGCAGCTGTAACTGCTCTACCCTTCTTAACTCCTAGCATATTTTTCTTGAGATAGATAAAAGATCATAGTTTTCAAAAATGGGCTATGCAACTTAGGTACTGTGTTGGGTTGACCTTGATTGGCTGCTAGAAACTCATCCAAGATAGACTCAATCTCCTTTCTCAAGAGAATGAAGAAGGAAAATAAAATGAAAAAGATGATCCCTTACCTAGTACAGTCAAGGCCAGTGGGGAGGATAAATTTAATTTATTGCTAAATAAAATAGACTTGGACAGTGAGAACCAAAAAGAATTTAAGACACCTTCCTCCCTCCCCGTTTTCCCAGGCTCAAACTCACTCCTTCATTCCTACTCCTCTGCTTCCCCCTCTAAGGTAGCACGGTTGGGATGGGGAATGGGAGTCTGTGGACAGTCCAGAATGATTCCTCTCTGCTGCTTCTTCCTCCTTGCACGTTTTCAGCTGGACTAGCTGGACTCACTTCAGGCTGCAGAGAAGTCCCTGCTCCAGTACCTAGAGCACCTCCTCTCCCTCCTCTCACCTCGGTGTCTATGGGGCTGTTTGTCTCATGTGGGTTTTTCTCATTCATCACCCTCACTGCTGCTATGCTGTGTTTTTTCCTTCCTTAAATACTCTTCCCAGAGGTGCCACCGTGTTGGCTGAGCAGCAAGCTACACCCAGCAATGGCTGCATTGGAGCCAGCTGGAAACACATGGGACTGTCTGGGATGGGCTGTGTGCAGCCTCTTCTCACAGGAATCACCACTACAACCATCCTGCTGCCTGCACTTTGACACTATTGCCCCATGGATGCACAAAAGTGTGAGTAAACTGTCACCTCTGTCCAAAAAGACATGATGTTTCAAGCTTAATAAATACCTTCACTAGAGGGAAAAGCTAATTTTTAAAGAAGACACATTGGGAAAATACTAGAAAAAAAGAAATGTCAATTTTATGTATCAAAAGCCACATCATCGTAGCACGCACAAGTGAATCTAAATAAGGATTCTGTTTTGGCATATTTAAAGTTTATTAAACCTATGATTTCTTGAAAAAGTCAGACTTTTCCCTCCTCTCTCTCTACTCAGTTTAAATGTTAATTTGATAAATATCAGTCTTCAGCAAAAGCTATAGGAGAGTGTCATGATGAGTAATCTCACATTTCCTTTAGCATTTCATTTATCATTCAGGTGAGTTTAATTAAAGCCAAATGACAATTTCAGTGAAAAAAATAACATGTGTGATTATTTCTAAGTTGGGAAATGCTTGAACTGTCATAGTAAATGTTCTCTCTAGTATTTCTCAAAACTGTTACATGTTTTCTCTCCCTCTTTTGGATTTGTGATTTTATTGGAGATTCTTCTCTGCCCCAAATGTGTACTTAGGTTAGAGAGGCCACAGAAACAAAACTCACTCTTTAAGAGACTTCACTTTTTTCTTCTTTACTGCGTGTACAGAATGTTCCCAAAGTGAGCTGAAAGTTCATGTTTGCGTGGTTGCAAAGAGTACACTAGCCACACTGAGCCAGCATATCTATTTCATACCCCAGCTGATAATTTACTAAATTTCTGTACCTTGATTGCATTTAATTTAGTACCATTAATGTAAAAGGAGCATCAGTTCTGATAGGTCTATTTATTCTTCACCTTATGAAGTAGATTCAGGTAAACCCATGCCATAAGTAACAAAAAGTTTCTCTAATTCTACGTAGATTAGACAACTACTGTAGTTTTACATCCTGTTGTGAATTTTTCTGAGATATCCTAATTTCCAAAACTTGAGAATTATGTCCCAAATGGCTCCAACAAGGATATACAACACAGCAACATGCTGCTGTGCTGTTTTCTTTGGGAGTGGTATGGTACTTTGCAGTGAGTTGATGGGGCACAGCAATGAAGATTGTGGGAGCTTATCTGATCTTTCCTTTGGAGATTCTTCTGAAAGAATTAAAAAGAGTCAATCTTTAATATTAATTCAATATGGGCAATCACTCTTGTCATTCTGTCTTTCGTTGAAGGAGCTTTTCTTGAGAACAGTCATTAACAGGTCAGGAGATTTTAAATTGCCCCCTCAAATCTGTATTACATCATTAGAAGAGCTTTCAGTAATTTGGGATTACTGTGGTAAAAAAGTTCTCTACCTGTCCATCATGAAAAGCTTTGCAGTAAAGTTGTACAGCTGTATTTTGCAAATGTACAGTAGGGAAAGAATTCAAGAATATTTCAATCAGAAGCCTTTAAAAAATAAATGTCAAAATTCCATTTCTCATATTAATAGTTTATGTAGAGCTTTGTATTTAAAGATTACATTTATTTAGTTTTGGTCTGCTGCATGACTTTGCTAACTCCCACACTTATGCAAATTTTATCCATGGGATGCAAAATATAGCTCTCATGCATATGTTACCCATTGTTCCTGATCTACTTCTGTATTAAATGCATTTGCTAAACAATGGGACAAGCTTTAGAGTAATGATGTTGATCAAATAAAAATTTCAAGTACAAAATGAAATGTGACACTTTAAAATCTTTGATTTGAAATATGTCCAAATTGGCATGCATTTACTTTCATAATGACTTTCTTTTTATCAAATCAACTAAAGGCTGGAGTTTGTAGAGGGGGAAGTTCCCTTTTTAAGTAAAATATAAAAACCTGATAAGTTTTTTACCTATGTGAAAATAACATAAAATGATTTTACAAAAAGAAATAGTGTCCTTCACCGAAGGCCAGTATTATGAGGACACATTGTTTATCCATCTATAAAGAAGAGTCTGCCATCCTAAAATCTAATGTTTGCATTAATTCTCTGCCATTTTTCGCTATAAAGACTAAATTTTATGTGCCTAGAGAAACAAATGGCAATAATTATCCTTTTAAATGTATCATAATTAAGTGTAAGATATGTGAAATGTACAAAGGTAATGTATTACAGAATTACAGTGTTATAATTTTGAAGACACTGAGTAATGAGAATGCTACTACCACTTGGAAGCCATTACTTTTTTTTAAAATAAGTGTAAAATAAATTTATTCTATTTGGAAACCCAAGAAGGATTAATTTGATTTTTAATTCAGGTCTCTCAGATAATCATCTTTTACCATAGAGATAAATACTATTCAGCTGTCTGGATTATACAGGATGTTGATTGCTTAGGCTTCCTAGTTTATTTGGAGTTTAGTTGGCTTTTTGTAAAGGAGAGGTTTGGTAATTGTTAATTTATTGTTAGAACTCTTGTTTCATGATCAATACTTGTGTACTTGAAGTGGTAACTTTTAAAACGCAACAGAAATTCAATTCCCATCAAGCTTGTGTGACCAGCTACAAGAGTTGTGAAAGAGTGCTTGTTAAATGAGACTCAGTAGATTTTCCTGCAAAGAGAGAGATATTCTACATTGATGTGGGGACCATAGCTAATAATCTGAGCAGAATTTTCCTTTAGAGTTCTAAATATTGAGATTTGCTTGAGCCTGCAAAGTTCTTCTTATGGTGGCATCCCAGGAAGTATACCACAAGGTAAGAAAATGTCATTTTAGGCTGGAAAGGTTTCCTGTCACAGAAGGAAATGAAAACATTAATTCTGCAAGTAATGCATGATCTGACTCTCACATCCACCACTAGTGAGGGGTGCAATATACATAACAGCTTCACAGTTACACTTTAAACTGCGATTAATTCAAAGAGAGTCTTCTGTGATTCTTGGAGAAAGATATAAAAATGCCTTGTACTGCTTGATTTATTAATTTATGTAATTTTGAAATGTTGCACAAGACTTTCACTGTGCTTCCTAAATCAAGTTATTTTATTTCATAAACACCAATAGAATTTGCAGTGCTGCTGCAAACAGGAGTGGGATTTCCCAGCTGGCAGATGGTCCACCGTGATTCAAAACACAAGCAGAGCAATATGAATGGAATATCTCACACAACTGAATGTTGTCATTTAAAGAGTCCTACTAAGCAATAGAATTAAATATCTAATATTGAAGTCTCTTGAATATTTAGCTTTTGGAATATGTTAATAAAAATAAAATACTAAAATCTCATTGAAAAGAATTATCTCTACTGATCTATATGCCTCAAGCCAAATGTAATTCATAGTTATATCTGAAAAATAGTATTTAAGACAATGGTGCAATAAGGAGATAGCTGAAACATCAGTTGAATGATTTTTAAATAGTCAAAGTTCAAGTCAGATGTATTTTTCAAAAAATTTTAATCTGAACAGCCTTTTCTTTAACATTATTAAAGAATAATGTCTTAGAACTTTTGATATTTTTTTAAATTTTTTTCAGACAGTTTTGTCTTTGCTAATTAAGTAAAAAAAGTTATTCTTGTTGGACAAAAAATAAATGGGTGGAATTTTTAATGAAAATAATGTAAGTAATTTAATTCTACTTACAGAAGCAAATTGACTCACAGAATTTCAGAAGGCACTGAGCAAACACAAGAGTTACTAAGAGGAAATTAGTATGATAGAAGAAATAGTCAAACAAAGCAGAAGTCGGTGACTCTGGCCCTGGGTAGTTATCAGTAAGTCAGTCTTGAGTAAGCATAGAATTTGATCAAAGCTGCAGTTTTAATATTGTTGACATGAGTAAAGCTCCATTTTCAATCCTGCATTTTTTCTTTTTTGAAGGTTTAAGAATATATGTAATTCTGAAATAAGATTAAGTCATGTTCCATCAAAGAAAAAAAAACTACAAAACCACCAAATTCACATCCTGAATATCTGAGGCAATGTTAGAGCTCTCAGGTGGCACATAAGAAAAATTCCACCTGGGAATGTTAGACGAAGAGTCCTTAAATTGGAGTTTAATCACATCAAGGATGTGAATTCCTGGATGACTGGGATAACTGGGATACCGCTTATTCCAGCATGAGACACTTTCACTGTCTCCTGTTGGAGCCATTTCATTTTAGGTAGAGAATGCATTTTCTTTGGTAGAGAGATTTTTATGTTGTTCTCTAGCATACCTAATCATTACACTATGAATTTACTCTCCCTTTCCACCTGTCATTGTGTCCAAATGAAGTTATAATGTTTTATATAACATGAAAAGCCTCTGACCAGAGAAGGAGAGAGAGAAACACAGATTGCCTCCACACAGATATAACCTAAAACTTTTGAAGTGGTAGCTGAAGTTTCTGTCCTGATTAAATTTTCCAAATTTTAAACATACTTCCTATATCGAGTTAGCTCAAATCCTGGAGATATTTCAAGTGAAAAGGCATTGTGCTAGAAAATGCCCAACAAGCTCTAGTTATGTACTTAATCTGAGATCAGATGTCTTCATATCTCTAATGAGATATTGCATAGCCTTGCAACTTTATTCAGGGGGAAAAAATAAGGAATTTGTAACAACAGGAAGATTATCTTCATTTTTGGACCTGTTCCTGAATCCCTATATAACTATCTAAGGCTTCATGTGGCAAAAGAAGCTGAGTATTTCTGAATGACTTTTTATAGTCCTAAACACAGATAAACTTCAGTCTGGTTATTTTTAAAATGTAGTTTTTAACCTTTAATTTTTGTTTAAACATGGGCATGACATTATAGATTCACTGGGGAATACTTGGGTGGTTTTGGAAAACTAGTACTTTTCACCAAAATAAATGCAGTGCCTTCCAGATCCAGACTACTGGTTTCTTAATGCTCCAGAAAATAATAATGATTCCTCAAAAAAGACATTTTGTTCTTTGAGAACATTCATTGTTTTTCTTGTGGTTTCCTTATGCTGTTCTAGTGCTGTGTGCAATAAACTATAACCCCTATAAATATATAAGTAAATAAAAAGCTGTGGTGTGGGAGCAGAAATTTAATTTAAGTTCTCTGTCTTAGTATCCAGTGTATTCCAAGAAAATCTGCTCTTTAAAATTCATTATGTATTTCTGTTTTCTGTCTTTGTTTTAGTTGAAGTATTTGTACTCTGCTCCTCCATTAAAAAAAACAAAAAAAAGTGCTTTTAATTAAGAGTTGCTCTAAGTTAGTTGCCCAAGGGCAAGTAGCATTGCAGATGAAAGGTTCATTTTTTTTTCTGTTAGGACAGTGATTTATTAATTTTTATGTTAACTTTCTGTTCTGTCCCTAGTGAGCTGGAAATGTTATTGGATATTTGACATTATATCAGGAGATAAGAATTGACCTTGGAACTCTATAGTGAATGTTTTTCTAGTAGAACATAGTACTGGACTACTGCAAAGGCAATTGGTAAGAGAAATCTTTAAAAAGTCCTTGGTTTATGTCCCTGCTTTTGAACCATCAGCACTTATAAATGTAACTAACCCCAAAGTGCAGGATTATGTTTTATGTAAGAGAATTGGTCTTTTTGAGGGGTATGTTAAGGGAAAGTGAGGTGATTATCTGTTTTAGGTGAGAACTGTGCCTGTTTCAGAAGACCATGCCTTGCCTTAAGTTTTTAAATACCAGAATTCTGTGCTTGATTGTAAAATTCAGGCTCATTTCCTTGAAAATGTATTTTTCTATATTTTAACATCTGTGTTCAATTTCTCAATAATTTTGATTTTTATCAATATTTGAAATGGAGTTTCACTAAGCCTAATATGTGTGCAGAATTACTATCATTGCTAGAGTTCTCTTCACCTTCCCCCATCCCAATCTCTCTCACCTACCTTCTGTATCGCACAAAGCAGCATTGAGATAGCTTTTCAAGGTCTAAAGTCTTTAAAGTTTAAAGGAAAAACTTAAAAAGAAGACAATCAAGGGAAGAAAAAGAGACCAACAATAGATCACTGAAGCTTGAAGAACAATGAAATCCTCTGTTTTGAAGGCTTTTTCCTTGAAAAATTTTCTATATTCTATATTTTAACAATTTTGATTTTTATCAATATTTGAAATGGAGTTTCACTAAGCCTAATATGTGTGCCGAATTACTATCATTGCTAGAGTTCTCTTCACCTTCCCCCATCCCAATCTCTCTCACCTACCTTCTGTATCGCACAAAGCAGCATTGAGATAGCTTTTCAAGGTCTAAAGTCTTTAAAGTTTAAAGGAAAACTTAAAAAGAAGACAATCAAGGGAAGAAAAAGAGACCAACAATAGATCACTGAAGCTTGAAGAACAATGAAATCCTCTGTTTCAGCTCTTATTTAAGTTATCACATCTGGCAAACTAATAGAAAAACAATGCTGTGTTTTCCGGGCTTTTTTTCCTATTTCTCTTGCTTTTTTTTGTAGGGACTAATCTAAACTTCTTTGCATTTTGCAATCTGCCAGTACCTACATGCTGCTGCACAGTTTATTAGAAAAAGAAGGATGTGTATCGAATGTAGTAAGAGAGAAAGGACTTTGACTCCAAATTATGCAAATAAACAACAACAACAATACAGAACCAAAGCAATACCCCTACCTGCTCTGCTGCATTCGGATGGCTGCCACATTATGCATGCAGTGGTGTCTTAGAAGTCAGTGCTAGTATTGCTACAGCAGAACTTTAAACTGCACAGCACAAAGAACTTTAAGGAAGCTGAGACATTGCTTCAGAGTGTCAAAGTATTTTAGGGCCTTTAAAAAAAAACCATCATCATCATCATCATCATCATCATCACTATTATTATTATTATTCATCATCATCATCATCATCATCATCATCATCATCATCATCATCATCATCATCATTGTGGTCCACTGTCTCTGCCCAGCATCTCCTCTGTGGAACAGGAAGAATTGCAGACTCTCTGGGGTTTGCTGATTTTGTTCAGCTGCAAATAGATTCATGCAGAATAGAATAGATTCATGCAGCTAAAAGAGTGCTCATATTGTCATTGTGGCACTACTCTGTGTGAATAGTAATAAAGTTTTTTTGGTGATCCAGGTTTTCAGAGGTCCTTTTCACTCGAATATTTGGCTTTGGTGAAAAAAAAAAGTCTAAATTGAGGCATCTAAAGGTCCTAAATTGACTGTGAGATGAGAGAGCGGATTGGCATGAGATTCAGCAGAGCATGGCGAAGGAAAAAAAGAGTGTGAAGCTGTTAGAGTCTGAAAGGATCAAAGTATTAAAAGTCTTTTGCATGAGATGTGCAGTCTTGTAATCGATATGATGTTTAACACAATGAACAAATACTGACAATATACATTCTAATTAGTTCAAGTGATAAAACATGCTATTACATTGTGAAACTGCTGGACCCTGCACAATTCTTTATGAACAAAAACTGCAAACAGAATGGTGTGTTAGTCTGATCTCACATATACGAGTAAGGATGTGAAAACCTTTGCTTAATTGAACTTCAAAATGGAACAATGGCTTAAATGGTATGTAAAATCTTAACCATTAGAAAAACCCTGCTAAAGAAGCTATTTTTGTATTCACAGTAATATCTACTCATGTCAACTGGCTCAGTCAGTAGAATTTCTCTTTGCATTTTTCTTACTATGTTCCTAAATTCCAACTTATAATTCTCATTAGAAGAAGGACATAGAGCCACAGCAGCAGGAATTATTCCAGTTCTTTTGTGCTGCACTACTTGTAAGAGAATAACACAGTGAAGGCAGGGAAAATGCAAGTTTTCTCTCTTTTTAGGTGGAAAAGATGTAGGGTGAGCATAAAAATAGAGGAAATAAACTTGTAAGATTACAGAATAGATAATGTTGTTACTGAGCTCTGTAAAGACATGGCACTTGCTATTGCTCTGTCTCTGTATTTTCTTGACAGCCAGCCCAGATTATTAGAGAGCAATGTAAACTATACTGCTGGAAAGGAATATTTCAGCTTAGAAATTCACAATCACCTTAATGCATCCTGCCTTGGTAAGAAGGCTGAAAATATGGTGTGGAGATATGCAATGTGATAACTGTTCTGTGCTAAACAGGTTTCACAAACAGCCCCACAAAACCAGCACTTGGTGCAATCCTTTGAGAAAACACCATTTTTAGTACCTCCTAGTCTCAGTTTTGTGTTTTCAAGCAGACCAGGGATATCATGGTCCAAACTGGGGGGGTTTGGAGATTGTAAGGGAACAGGAAAAAGGAATTATTATTCCATAGATGGGGAATTTTGACTGAAAAGTATGTGATTTGGTGTCAAAACATAAAATAAATCCAGATTACCATGTCATTTCCCCAAATTAAGGGCCACTCTAAATTGCAGTGAAAAAACATCTTTGAATCATGTAGCAGTTGATGGGACAGGCACGGAGTACTTGATGAAAGTTGCAGTACTCCAGTTCCCAGGAATACTTACACTACACACTAATTCAGGAGAAGTATTTCTTTAATGTAAAATACATTTCAGAGTTGATGAAGATGTTTTCAGTCACATTTGCTGGCAACTTTTCCAGTCTATCTAGTAACAATCCATCCCCTGGCATATTTCTGGAATGCCTGTAGAATGAGCAAAAGCCTATTGAACAGCAGACTTTTCCTGGGGAGAGCGTTTCCACAGAGTGGGCTCGTGAATAGCTTCAGTCTGGAGGCAGGAAGGGCTGTGCAAAGCCTACACAGACTTGGGTCAGCTGGAACACACCACTTTCCAGAGATCCTCCAGATCCACTGGGTTTACTCCTCTGGATTTTCTACCCACTGAGGGAGCAAGATCACATGGAGAGAGCCTGTGCAGAGGGACAGCAATAGTCAGACATAGGCACCCAGGGTGACGTGCAATGGTTTTTGAATGGCTTATTTCATTTTGATATCATGAAGCATAGTTGAGAAAACTACAGGAGGGAGAGACAGAGGATGCATCATATTTGATGATTTTATATGAAGAAATCACTCTTCAGTTTGCTGAAACCAGGAAACAAATTAAAAAAAACCAGAGAAACAAAAAATATAGATGTGTTGTCACGATTTCTTTTCACAGAATGACCAAATCACAGAAAGAGCAAGTTTGGAAGGGACCACAGTGGGTCATCTGGTCCAACCTCCCTGCTTAGGCAGGGTCATCCCAGAGCACAGTGCACAGAATTGTGTCCAGAAAGTTCTTGAATCCAGTAAAGGGAGACTTCACAACCACTGACTAATAAATTATTACTCAGAACTGAGTAATTAAATGTTCAGCATGGAGAGAGAGGGAGGCACTATTTCCCAGAAAAAAATAAGGATATTAAAGAGAGAAAATTACACAACTTTACAAGCAGTTTTTCTTGAGTTTAGAGAAGATATAGGACTGCCTGGAAACAATGATCCTTGAGGGTCCCTTCCAAGTCAGAATATTCTGTGATTCTGTCTGCATTAGACCTATACAACTCCCCTGCAGCCCTCTGAAGGAAATGTGAAGGAGAGACTGAATTAGAAATTGGATGGTTGCAGCAAAAATAATTTCTGGGTAGCAAATAAAGGTTGCAGTGAAGGTCAGGAGCTCAAACACTGTCACCTTTATCATGGGGCTAGATGGCTGTAAGTCATGGTGAGAACTTATCTGGCTAGGGTCCATTGCATAAGCATGGAAGAAACATAACAAAAGTATTTTTTCTTTTGGTAAAACTGGATAATAACAGATTGACTTACAAGTACCTGAGATGATTCAGGGTGGGGATGAGTATCCCCACATGTCACACTGGAGACTGAGATGTGGTTCCCCATTGGTACCAAAACCTGAGGTCATGAGGTTTTGAGATAAGGATAGTAACTGGGAGAGGTAACTGGCAAAGCAAGTACAGAACAACTCAGAGAGTAGAATGATCACGGGGTTTTTTTGTAATTATGGTGAGAGGACAAGAGGTGAATTTTGTCTAAATTATCCACTTTTTTAATGTGTTGGTATGATGTTATTTTGATTTTTGTTGGGAGGAATTTTTGTCTTGCTCTGTTTGGTTGTTTTTGTTGATGTGAGTATAGATTGTGTGATGAATGTGGATTTTAGTGATAATCCATAAATATGTGATTCACAGAGGTGAGGGATGGAATGTATTGGGTTTCCATGGCCTGATTTTGGTAGTGGGGGGGGTCTACAGGTGTGGCTTCTGTGAGAAGGTGCCAGAAGCTTCCTTCATGTCCAGCAGAGATAATCCCTGCTGGCTCCAAGAGGGATATTCCATGGCCAAGGCTGGAGCAATCAGAAATCATGGTAGCACCTTGGTAATAACATATTTAAAAAGAAGAAGAAGAAAAAAAAAGCTTCTGTGCTTTTTTATATAATTGCAGCCAGAGAAGAGCAGGGTGAGAACATGTGAGAGGAACGGCCCTGCAGACACCAGGGTCACTTGAGAAGGAAGGGCTGGAGGTGCGGAGATTCCCCAGCAGCCCATGGTGCAGACCATGGTGAAGCAGCTGCACCTCTGCAGCCCATGGAGGATCACAGGGATGCAGAGGTCCCCCTGCAGCCCATGGAGGAGACACATTCCAGAACAGGCTGTTTCTGAAGGACCACACCCCATGGAGGAACAACCCACATTGCAGAAGTTTGTGGAAAGCTGTTGTCTGTGGGATGGCCTGAGTTTGGTCTCAAACACAAGGTGTCCCCTTGAAGAAGTTTGTGGAGAACTATCTCCTGTCTGAGAGAGCCCATGGTGGAACAGGGTAAGGACTCCTCTCCCTGAGCAATAGCAGAAACAGCTTGAGAGGAACTGACCATAACCCTCATTCCTCATCTCCCTGCAGCTCCAGGGTAGGAGGTAGAGCAGGGAAGGAGGGAGAGGTGGAGGAAAGGTGTTTTTAAGTATTTATTTTATTTCTCATTATCCTGCTCTGATTTTGCTAGCAATAAATTCAATGAACATCAGTTTAGTGCTTCTCTTCAGAAACATGATGAATTTTCATTCCTTGTGAGCAGGACGTATATTTCTCACCAGTACTGCCCAATAAGTAAATACAGAGGTACTGCAGTGCTGCTTTTTAAACTTTTTTTTTCAGAGCTTAAAAGCCAGTGAATAAATTTATTGCTTGAGGAAATTTTAAGTAAGTGAATATCATTACTGAAGATCACCATCAAGTTGCCAAGCTGAGGTACACGCAAAGGGAGCATGTGAAAAGAATAAACTTAGTGAACTAAAAAAAGAAGTGCTTTCTTAAGCAGAAAAATATTTCTCAGTGAAGTACATATTTCAACTCAGTAGCTTTGATGATCAGTGAATATGAAACACAGACTTCAGTCATAACGACTCCTCCATTAGGGTACAGTTGATCAACTTTAGCTGAATTCCCACTAGCAGAAGCCCTGTACATGGGCATAAGTAAGAAGAAGTGGGGAAAATTGTGTTATGCCTCTGGGTGGCACTGGGTATATTTAGGATTTTCTGGGTGGAGTTTAGAGATTACAGTTCAAATTCTGTCATGCAGAAGTCAAGAATTCAGAGTCAATCTCCTATAGCTTAAGAAAACCATAGGCTATTCAGGTCAAAAAGGCACCAATTTCCCTTTGAATTTTGCTCTGAATATTTTGTTGCATTTTTTCCAAATTTATCTACTTGATGAATTAAGTTCAAATTGTATATTATTTTGTGCATTTTAACTACTATACTATTAATTGCAAAACCCGTTTTTTGCTTGAAAGTTTGTGGTTTGATAAGAGAAGGGGAGAAATATATTGTTGTGAAAAGAAAAAAAGAGTTGACACAATTTTCACAGTGAAAATTAACCCCCATAATTTTGGAGTCATCTTGCAGTTTGAAGTACATGGATTCTATAATACTTGAAATACACAATGAAATCTTGATTTTTTTGCAATTTCTAAAAGGAATTGATGATTTCAAGTTTCATTTGTTCACAAGCCTTCTATCCAACACTTTTATTTTTTTCTTAACAAATGCTCAATAGGTAAATATTCCAGCTGTTTTATTTGAATACTTAGAGGGGAAACAAGTTCTCATCTTGCTCTGTGCAGTATTGTGAGAGTTATATATGGTTTATTATAATAGAAAGGTGTGCATGGAGTGGGGCAGAAAGGAAAAGGGTGGTAACAGGTGAAGGCAAAAATTGCAGAGGGGCTTTTGCTTTTACTTTTCACTGAACTAGCTTGGGCTTTGAATTCACATACTGCAGCATGAATTTCAATCAAAATACTTGAAAGAAGGTGACTCCTTTAAAATACTGAAGGGCTCAAGGAATTTATTTCAGGTGCTAGTGATCTTATTTACATTTTCAAAAGCAAGGGTTCCAATTGACTGGATTGTTACATTGAGACCCTCAGAGCAAACACTTCACTAAGGATGCATCCATGTTCTCTTTCTGCTTCCAAGAACACAGGCTCTATTTTTTGTAACAGACGGAAATATTTGTTACCAGGGAAATTTCAGGACCCAGAAGACAGATTGAAGGACTGAGATTCTGTGTGTATGAAAAACAAACATTAAAGTGAAAGGTGCTCTCAGACTCTGAATCGTCTCAGGAAGAAATAAGACATTAGCAGAGTCAAAGTGGGTTACCACTGACTTAATGACATCTCAGATACTGTGAATTTGTTGTTTAAAGTCTAGGTAGGTCAATGGTGAAACATTTGTGGATGAAATGAGCTAGAGAAATGTGCATCTTTTGCAACTTAGAGCTGTTAAATGAACATTCTCATACACTTATCAGCAAAGTACTGCTTTTTCTCTCTGAGAAACCTCTATGAATGGACCAACATTTTATTTGATTTGATAATGAGTACAGAATACTGCCTGACTGCTGCAAAAATGCTCTTTAACTTGCTTGACAGCTATTCTTTATGAGGTACTAATTATTCAAAATCTCCAGCTGTTTTAATGGAGCACTTGGGTCAGGTGGGTTTCCTGATTAAGTGAGATAAATAGTGTCATTTAGACCAGCCTGGTGCTAGAACTGGTGTACATGAATCATTTTGTAGCTCAAATAACCTGTGTGAAAATGTGCTGTGTAAAGAAACCCAGCACAAATTTTATGTACTGTTTAAATTCTGTCCTGAAAAGAAAAGCATACATGATGAACCTCTAGGCCTTAAACTGTCTCAATACAGAACTGTCTTCTTTGCATTTTGGAATGTTTAGTTTACACTCCCTGAGTTGTGAGTGGCTTTTTGTGCTTGTGTTTGTCAGAAACCCACTAAAACCGGTGAGATCACAAACAGAGTCAAAATGCTTTCAAATAGTGTTCCCACCCTTGGGATTTCACTGTGTTGTAACATGACTGCTCTGCAGAGGTTTGCATTACACCCAGTGATCCTCACATCCTCGACTGGTACTAGCCTGACAACTCATTGCATAGTGACAAAACTTTTCAGTGTATCCAGCATGTGCTTCAGTGCATTTAATGTATATGGGGTCTTTGTGTCATGGCTGTGCCAGGGAGTTGTGGGCTTAGTCAAAATGTTTTTAGGTTTTTTTTTTTAATTATTATTTGGTTTTTTTTTTTGTTTTGTTTTTTCCTAGTTTAGAATAAAATAAGTAAATTGTACTCAAGTCTTCAAGTTGAAATCTGAAATTATGGCAACCTCAACTTGCTTCTGGAAAGAAATTATAGCTAAGAAACTTGTCTGGAGAAACCAGACTTGCAAGTTTCCAGCTTGCCAACAGCACACGGCAATGTGTGAGTGGCAGTGCTTACAGGCATAATGACACTCAGGCTTTTTCCCAATTTGACTCTTACATTGTCCTTCAACACTATTCCTTAATCCTGTATTTCCTGAGATATTAACTATAATTTATTTTTTCTCGTTTCCACGTGCTGACCCATTCCTTCCCTCACTAGAATAATGAAAAATTACCTTTGGGGCTAGAAATAAGTATCTTTAACTACATTTTTTGACCTGGACACCCCCAGTGTTAAGGTCATAAACCTTTCCAATTTTAGTCTCTTGAAACCTTCCCACAAGTATTCCACAGCTTTGATCTTTTCACCAGGCTTCAGTCAAAGCTCCATGCACAACATGACTTGACTGTCTACTAGTGACCACTCAAGTTCAAACATCCCTGACTTGGCTTTCCCAAGGTCTTTGTCTCCTTTAGAAATCCAACTTAGAACAGGCTTTCTGAAATGAATATGCTACAGCTGAGCTAAAAGACTAGGTAAAAAAATCCCCCCCAACCCAACAAAAGTATAGAGAACCAAAACACCATAAGGTTTGACTGTAGATATCACAGTCTTGAAGTTATTTTAAATACTGAGGCCTTAAAACCCTAAAGATCCCAAATTCTGGGCTGAAAAAAAGTATATGTGTGTTTTCATTTGAACACAAGCTGCTGCATCATCTTTGATTTATCTTTGAAACAGATGTGTTTTGAATTGAAGCTAGACTTCAAAGGAGAAAGTAAATGTTCAATAGGAAATATTTTTCTTATTCAAAGTAGAGTCTAAAAGTGTAAAGTTTGCTCTGAAAAGATAAAATTTTATTCTAAAAGTTCCATTCCAAAGTTCAGAAATGGTTCAGAGCTTTAGCTCAGAAAAGTGCAGAAAATTACAGTTGTGAACCTTAGGCACATTTCTTCAAACGAACAAGTCTGGAGGGTTGAGTAGGAACATATAATATCTGGCTGTTGTTATAATTATGTATCTTCATGACAGAAATGCCTGAACACCCTGCCAACACAGTTTTTCAACCAGCTTGACTTAATTTCCCCTATGCAGAGCCCAGAAATAGTCTGATCCTTCTTTTGTTCTTCAGCTCAAACACTTTACATCCAAGCTCAGCTCCCTGATATTTTTGTCTTTGTGTCTAGATACTCACCCTTACACATATCCAGGCACATACTTATTTAGGCATCTTGCTGAAACCTTCCCTCTTCAGTAAAGCCCTGGGCTAACTCCTACAGTTTTCCTCACATCCTCCCCACTAAGTGTGAGACTTCCTCTTGCCTGTCAGCTTTGCCCAACCGCTCCATGCCTTCAGCTTTGTTAGTGCTCCTTCCTGCTTTCTCTTTTCTACTTGTGCTTTTTACCAGCCCCTTTCTTGATTTCTCTTCCTTTATACTTCCTCAGCTATCCAGGCCCATGCTCAGAGCTTATTAGGACTTCCAACTTTGCTCTGTTCTCCCAAAAAACTTCCCAATCTTCCATTGGTTGGAAGACATACTTCAGCAAGAAGCTTTTTTTACCAACAGTCCAGTCAATTATTTGTAAAAAAGGAAGTCTGCATTTCTCCTAAATTATGGTTTCCAGGCACACATCCTGTTTCCTATTAATAAAGCTGGTATCCTGTGTGAGGGGTGAGCAGGGTCAGGGCTTCAAACATTAATGCCCCATTCTGTTTTAACTGTCTAGAGCTCTGTTATGATCCAGCTGTATGATCATACATCCCAGTGGACACAGAGAATGATGACAATTTTTTTGCGTGTGAATAGTCAGCTGGGAGAGATTTCTAACCACGTCCTTAATAATATCCACTTCTGAATCCCTTTTGCATGTAGTCAAAAATTATGTCTATGTAATATTTGGAGACATCTATCTTGAGTTATTCAAGGTCAAGCTGACATATATAGTAGGGAAGTGATAGTATGTCTTATCTTTAACTTCACAACTTATTTATAGCACATTTTCTCCTTTTGTATCTTCACTGTGAAGGCAACAATGTTAGTGATAAAGAAGATAAAGAACTGGCAGGCATCTGCATTTAACCATTCTGTCATTTAGACTGCTCTCAAGGTCTCTGTATAAATAAGCTTTTGTGAACTTGACCACCTTTCCTTTAGTATGTAAGAAAGAGTGGTTTGTACTGAAATATGAATGGAAAGCTGCATGCACATGGTTTTTTATTACTACATTAAATTGTAGTTAATATATATATATTCTAAATGTAAAACCTATGTAAAACTATATACAGGAAATATTTATTATATATATAGAGCTATGTGCTGTTCATCCCCACCCTTCAAACTGTTCAACCATTTTATAATTTTATTGCTGTCCATAAATACAGAAATAAAATCAGAATGATATTTTATATAAATCTGTGTTTTTTCCACCCTTAAATATTAATAAAACAACATGGACTGAAATAATTGTCTGAAAATAAATGAGTTTATATTAAGCCTTATGTATCATTTGAGGTTACGGCATTGCAGCATACCAAAGGATCCATGAATTCTTCTGATGCCTCCCACTTCTGCTGGATGAACATCCCATTCTGACAAGGAAAAAAGAAACAATAAAAAACAACCAAACAGCAACTTCTAGATGTCTTGGAACAGTTTTTTAAATTGATTTCATCATCTATTGGTGTTGTTTCCGTATCCCAGTGGTTCTTCACTTATGGACTTATGTGAAGTGGCCTGAATGGCACGACAGATTTCACTTGCAGGCTAAAGACATTCACAGATGGGTGGCTTTTTTCCTTGCTGTTCAAATACGATATCTGAACTTATTGCATCTTCTTTATCACTTTCCTGTTATGCTCATCACTGTTGTGCATTATGATCTCAGGAAGAAGAAAGCTACAATATTCCAAGAGGTCAAAAGGCAGGCTGTTGTATCATAATTGCTGTAAAGTAAACTTGGCAGCAGCACTTTTGTGTAGTGTTTTTTTGTCCTCCTCACCTCTTGCTTTTGCCCCAGTAGCACTAATCTCTAGATTCTGGTGTGCTGGTGGCATAGAGAAGAAGCTTCTTCACTGGCACTCTTGGGGGGCCCTCACAAGCCTGAAGGCTGGTTCTGTGGATGTTTTTGGAGGGCACACTAGATCTAAGCTGTATGATTAGCCTGTTTCCTGTGACTGGGGTCTGATTCAACAGCCAGTGTTGAACATGCTTATTCCAAAACCTCATCCTTGTTCAGAGGCTGATAAACACAGTGCATCCTTCTGAAAAGATAGGAGGGTTTGGGTCTTGACCACTGAACGGTGCTCTGCCCATCCAAAGTGTATTATCAGGAGGGGACTGCAGTGTCTAATCCTAGCTCAGCATGTCTTCTTACACAGTGAGAGGAGAGAAGAGTTAAGTGACAGATCCTTCCATAGCAGTCTGTCTGTGTGCTTGGGTCTTGTTCCCTGATTATCCCGAGGCTGAATTTAAAGTTCTGTCCTTGAAGCTCCTAGGAGTTGATGATTTAGAGTACCTCAGAGCACTGTTTTAGTGAGACACTTCCTCTGTGAAGGCGTGGAGGGAAGAGTGAAGGAGTTATCCCGGCTGCCAGGCACCTACACAGAGTGGCTACTGGCTTACTCCCCATCACACAGCTCATATGTGGTCAGAGTTGCACAAAAGACTCCTGAAAAGGATAAAGTCTACACACAGAAAAATTTTTAGTCTAAGCTAACAGAAGAAGATTAAACACTGAATTCCATTATGAGACCAGAGGCGAGATGTGACTTCAGGTGTCATCTATTTTATGATTGAAGTTAATATGCTTTTAAAAAAATGAATCAAAGTAGTATTTCAATTTAAACTGTCTTGTGCAAGTGTCTCACTGACCTGAGAGATAACGAAATGTAAATGGTATTCAAACCTCTTAATTGCTGCCAATAGCAATTCTTTTGTTACTCTGCAAGGAAAACGGTAGAGGCATCTCTTCTAGAGAATAAAGCCCCAGGTAAAAAAGCAGTAAGTACCTCATTAGCAACACTGAGCTACAAGTGTGCCTAAGATCCCACAGACTTCAAGCCAAGTGTTAAAATAGGTTGCACTGAATGGATGACTAAATTGTTCCAATGACAGTCTCTCTTTGATGAAAGGTGCCTAGAGCTACCCTTTCTTAGGTTTGCCTACCGTGCCCATCTGTCTTTTACCATTCAATGCAGTTCACTTCTCTCTCAATTCCGTATCTTCAAGGTATTTGAAAGTTGGGAATTAGAGATTATAAAATAATAGCTCTTGCAGTAGGCACTCACAGTTAGGACACTGTTAAAGTGATTGGGTATTTATTTTAGTGAGTGTCACAGAGCACTAAAACAAATAAAACCCATATTAGTTGTGAGTTACTGAAGGAGATGTTCTGAGCCATTGAAGCTGGGTGAATCAAGCCTAGGAAATTTAAAATATTCTTTATGTGCTAGCAGATATATATATATATATATATGTATAATGTTTTAGATATACTCTAAGCCAAACTGCAGGCATTTCCTTTTCATCTTCTGTATACTTAATAACTCCATGAAAAATATTGAATGCTATGATCGAGAGATGCCATAAAACTGCCTGGCCAGTTCCTGCTTGCTTTGCTCACACAATTAGGAAGTGCCTGCATCAGTAAATCAGATGATGCTTTTTCCAGCACTTAGATGAACTGATTTCTCAGCTGCCTTCAGCAACCAAATGAGAGCACTTTTAGGTGTTTTAGGTATCTCAAAAATGCTCTAAAAAAAAAAAAAACCACTTGCCTGAAGCAGCCCCCTCCTTTTTTTGTAGATAAAAACATGTCATACAAATGGGTGGTGGATGGAAAGGTAACTTGTCAGTCCAGCACAGATATCACTGGAGCCAGGTAGATTTCCAATTCTCATGGTGAATTTTAGAATAATTCAAGGCACAAGTTTAGTGCAAATAAAAAAGGTGCATAAAATTGAGTCATAAATGTATATTTTAAAATAGAATGTTAAATAATATCTCAATTAAGTAAAATCCAAGAGCTAGTTTAAAAATAAACAAAAAAACCCAACTGTAGAAAAAAAAAAGGAAGTTTGTGTTTGATTCTCATCCCATATTTTAACACTTGCCTTCTGGAATGAGGAATGTAGCAGAGAAATCTTATTAGAAGGAAATTTATTTGTCTTGCTAATTCTTTTCTTTATTTCCACTCTTTTGCCAGGAAGAACATTCACTGAAATCATTCAGTGTAAATTAAGTGGTATTTAAAGAGATGCAACCATTCAAAGTGAGCATGTGCTTCATACAGTCGCATAAGCCAAACAGTTTGCTTAAAATATTTTACTGCCAGTTCCCAAAATGGGTACTCAGTATGGTCTTTTTGGAAGGGCACTGCAGACTAAATGTGTCCTAGCCTGCATGTACCCCAGTTCCCTCAGCAGAGTTGGGGCATGCTTCTGGGCACAGGGCTCCAGCCCCTTCTTCATTAAGTGACACCACAGTCCTAACGCCAGGTAGAGTTCAGGGCAACAGAAACTCTTTCCCTGGCTCCTTTCTGGTATTTACACAGTCCAAGGACCACAAAAATAAAATAATTTATGGATGTGCTTTGCACAAGAGCTTTCCACACCATCTGGATTTATCTGCAGGGGTAAGGATTTTGGGAATGAGTTTGCTACGTATGAGGAGCATCCCATTTAAGAAATATTAGAGGTGTGGTCCTTATTCCCTAAACAAACATCCCCTAAATCTTACCTTCCCTTTAGCAGATTTCTCCTGCACTGTTGGCTTGCCCTGTCCCTACAGCTGTAGCTTAACCACAGTTAGTATTTAGGTGATTCAAACCAGAGCAGCTGACTGGGACAATGATGTGAAAAATACTCTCTCACAAATGTTCCCTGTTGCCTTCTTTCTGACCTGCACACCTAGGGCACCACAGCTCACCAGCTGGACAAGGGAACTCCAGCCACTTGCCATACGTCAATGGGAAGTATCAATGAGAGAAGTGCTTGGACTGAGCTTTGTAAAAGTGGAAAATCTGGAAGCATGAAGGTTCTTCAAGCCATCCTGTGACTACTGTGGACTTAAGTAGGCATTTGGAATTGTCACTCTGTCTCTTCTTGACAGAGTTCAAGAAGCATTTGGACAATACTCTTGGGCATATGGTGTTACTCTTGGGGATGCTGCTATGGAGGGCCAAGAGATGGACTTGATCCTTGAGGGTCACTTTCAAACTGTTTATTCTGTGATTCTGTGACTGATACCACTGTTTAAACTGCCTGGCAAGTTTACAGTGTGCCAAGAAAATCATAACCTTAACATTTACCGAAATCACCTAGAAAATATCTGGCTTTTGGGACGTTCTTTCACTTATACATGTGATAGCAATTGTAAATTACTGAAATGGCCCCTAATCACTATGTCTGATGCCTGTGTCTAAACATGGCCCACCTAGAAACTTACAAAAAAATGTATATCTGGCTTGTGTTGGTAACAGGATGGGAGAGAGACAAAGTTGTTGAGAAGTCAAAAAGAGTGTTGAAGAAGCTCAAAATTTCCTAACATCAGTATGGTAATACATTGTCAGACACCTTTTGTGACAATTTCCTTCAGGTTCTGTAAGGAATAAGGTTTTAGTCATCTGGAAAAACTTTGTGTGATTAAGTCTGATGAAAAGTGGATTAAAATGAAACAGTAATTAACTTGATTGTAATAATAATAAAAATGAATTATTGTCTTGCTGCTTCATTCAAATTGTTTTCTATTTATCACTTCTACATCATAAGCATTTGTTGTAAGTTTCAAAGCTTTTTCATTATTTTCAATGATAACAGACTATAGGGTGCCAATCAGCAAATTAACCAAGTATTTTGTGAATAGAAAAATAAGTAGACTCAAAATAATTTATTAATAAATATGATAAATAAATTTTGTTATTAAGACAAATAATATCCTCTTTAACATCACACAAGCATGATATTCTTAAAAGACTTATCAGAATTGGGATTTTAGCTGTTTAAAAATACTATATGGTGGTAGGGCAATTAATTTCAGAAAAACAAAATACTCATGAGTTACACATAACCTGAAGTTAGATTTTTAAAATCTGAATTTTTGTATGTCTTTATTTTGTAAAATATTGCTAGATGATTCTTAATACAATCCCATTTGTATACATATAGCTTTTTTCATTTCATAATGATGGCTTATCTGTTCAGTGCCTGGTCAAGAAGTATACTAACTGGTAAATAGATGTTCACAATATTTTCTATCCTGTGCATGCAAAATTGGTCCTAATTAAGCAGGATTAAAGCAGCATTGATGCTTCCATGTGAAATAAAAAAACCTTCACCGCCAAGGGCCAATTTACATTCTTATTATTCAACACATGTGAAAATAAAATAGCTTTGGCACAATAAATGAGGATTCTTTGACAGCAATCCAGTGTCTACATACATTTGGAATTGGTTTCTTTGCTCAAATTGATAACAAATATCTGATGTGGAGAAAATGCTCCCTTTTGGTTTTCTGACACCATGCTATTTCACACTGAATTACGCCATGTTAGACGATGAGCCGAGCACTGGGGGAGGAGGAAGGGGAGAAGGGTGGGTGGGGAGGAAAGTGAATGTGTGACATAACCTAAAGGGAGCTTTCAAATAATTGGAAACACAGAGGAAAGAATAATACATCAGGAGCCCCCATTAAGTGCTGCAGTGTGGGTCCAAAAGGGCATAGATCCTGACCTTTGCCTTCCTAATCACTTATTTATGGCTTTCAGAGGCACAGTATTATGTAGTGACACTGTGACAACATGCAGATGCAGAAGAGTAGCATCTGTGTGGCTGGCAGACCCTAAAATCTCAGCCACAGAAAAGTTCTTGGTAAATGAAGCACCATTATAAAACAAAGAACAAATAAAAAATCCCTGACAGGGATTAGAATAAATGGTAAATACTTAATAAAGAATGACAAATCTGCCACCCAGCACTTAATAATTTGCCAGTGGTTTATTATGATATGACACTTCTGTAATTTATTTTTCTTTAAAGTCATGTAATGAAACACTGTGTTGTAAATCTAAATTGTTTTCTTCCTGCAGGAAAGAGAGAAAAGCATCAGGCTAAAAGAATCTAAATAGGTGTTTAATGCACGTGACAAGAAGGAAGTGTAATAGAAATAGTTGTGGAAACTGTTCAAACACTCATTCACTTGTGGAAATCTCAATTTCTTTATATCCTAATGGCTGAAAAAATTATTTTAAATGCTTGTGCAGATGCCTGTCACAGATTCAGGCTATGATAGCCAACAATAAGTGTGGATGGCATAATTGGTGCATCAACTGGCAGGGGCTGATGAGGTTGTAACATTCTCTCTAGTCTAGACTCTTCTGATTACATTCAATTTGCTTTCCCATTTCACTGACAAACTTGACTTCCAAATTGTGGTAATGTTATCATGCTCTTTATACTGGTTGCATTTACATTTCCTTATCTCAAGATGAGTTTAGAGAAATTCAACAGAAAACAAGTTTTCCTTGTTAAGTTTTTTCATTAACCAACCAGTTTCTGAGATATTTGCTGGTCACTTATTGTTTTTTATGTTCTTATTTGCATCCAGACTTCTCCCAACAGTAATTCAGAAAAATTAGACAGAAATTTAAAACCTATACATTAAGTAGTGTTCTGTGTGAGGCAAAAGAGCAGTAAGTTGGAAGTTTAAGACAGCTCAATTTAAACTAGTTTTGTGCATTTCGCCTATGGGAAATTTGAGATTAGTTGTTTAAAATAAGTGCTGTGCACCTCATCTAGAGTGTGCATTGAGGAACAGTAAAAACAAAGCTGGTCTTTAGACTCGAGTTCAAAGATTCTGTAGCTTAAATATCAGGTTTCTGAATGTTATAAAAAGGGAAAATTTCTATACACCTTGAGAAAAAAATGCTTTTTGTTCCTCAAAACAAAAAATTGTTACTGTAAAATCTTTTCCAGGTTAAAAAACCCCAAACCCACAACCTTTTCCTGCATTGCAGAATGCCTTAAAAGAAAGGCCATTTTGCTGCATGTACAAAATACCACTCTGCTCTAATTCTAATGAAGTTTTGAAAGACAAATTCCATCTCAAAGAAAGAGCTCTGCTGCTTTTGTCAGAACTGAATGCCACAGTCTTCTCTGTGGAAAGGAAGCTGGTTAATCAGTGTGCAAAGTTGATTAAGGTAATATTTTCTAAATGGCCTAAGTGACTCTAAGCCTTGTTTTTTGAAATAATTTTGAAACTCATGTTCCTTAAGTAGAAAAGTTTGAAGGCATAGAGAGACCCTTTTGATTTCAAAATGCAAAGGCTAAATAAATGGCCCTGGAGCAGTAAATGACCAAAACCTTAGCTGCAGAGAAATAGGAAAGAGAGTGAACAAAGCTATGCTTATTCAAAAGGGACACAGGACAAAAAAGAATTTTCCTCTAGCTAAGATACCTTTTAAGCTGTGGTGGTAGAATACCTCCAGCAAATTTGCAGTATTGAACACTCTACTTTTCTTTTTGATTTGGAAAATCCAACATTTTTCTGCTTTAATGCAGACATTCTTCACAGCATGAATATTCTGCTTTTCAGTAAGCTATACCAATCCTTTAGGAGACTTGCCAAAATACCTTCAATATGTAAATGCGTAATAAAACCCATTTTGCTTGAGTATGCAAATCTGACATACATTAAATAATCATAAGTCTGAAACATATTTTCATTGAAATGAGAAAATATGTCAGCAATGTAAGCAAAGCAAAGGCCTGATTTAGGTCCAGTTGTCTTTAGCTATGCAAGACTAAGCTCTACACTTTGCTGAATTCCTTCAGATTCCTGGTTTTTACTCACACACTATCACTCTACCTGATATTATGCTTTTATTCTCTTAACCCTTCTGCTGTCTTTGCTTCCTCTTGTGTTATGAATTGCATGAGATATTTTTGCCACAGTAATCTTGCATCTTTAAACCTTTCGGAAACTCTTCCATCTTTTTAACTCACCAGTCTTTATCTTGATGTACAAGAACTGATAACCCAATTCTTACTTTCCCCCTGCACTCCTCCCCCACCATTTTAACTAATATTATTGGTTCTGTTTCTTCTAAAAATAAGTAATAAGCAGCACTGTAAAAATGAACATGTTGTACTGAAGTGAAAAGGCAGCCTGTGAAGCCTGTGCTTTTGCACACAACATCAATGCCTCTGGCACATGTCTGGGGACTGGTATATCTGTATCATTGTTAATTAGTGAGAATCTTTTTATCTCATGTTTCTTTGAGTGTTTGTTTAATGTTATCTACTTAATGTCTTATAAACATCTCAAGAACAGCCACAATCTTTGTTCCAATCTTGGGTCCATTTGTATCACCAGTTCACTATTTGAAGTCCAAAGCAATTCATAGTTGACTGTTTCTTCTCTAAGAGAAGTGTCACACAAGTCTTTGCATTATGAACCATTTTGGTATTTATTCTCTTTCTATGGAGCACTGAACTCAGCAATGATGTTTCCAGGCATACAGCATAGGGTATGCCTATAAACAGTGATGTTTACAGGCATACAGAACAGAAAAATGAAGGAATAACAAAATGTCCGTAATTTGGTATTCATGGTTGGAAGTATGGTGTAGAAAGCTCTCAGTCATCATCTTTTGGTCACTGATCCTCCCCACTGGAGCATGGGGCGAGTTGATGCAGAAGAGAGGGATGCCCAGGTAACCCTTCTGAAAGCAGAGGGCAGGTAACAGAGCTGAGTGAGCCCCAAGACAACTGAGCTCAGAGCAGGTGGGCTGAGAGAGCATTTTTGGGTGCTTGGAATGAGTCCTGCCAAGGCCATCCTGAGCTAGAGGATGCCTCCACCAGTGACAACAGCTGTGACAGACACTTAATTAAGAGTTTGGGGGCTGGCAGTGAAAAATAACCCAAACGCTATGCCCAAGTGAAAACTGTGAATTCTTGCAGATGAATTGTTTCACAGGGGTTTTAACATTGTTTTAACATTGGAACGTGGCGCAATGAGAATGTCCAATTTCAGTCAATGAAACAAAAGCAGGAGGGGGAAAGCCTATATTGTGAATAACAGATTGCAGTCAGGCTTTCAGTATGATTTACCATAGCCTCTGTATTTCCTTTTAGTGGTATATACATTTTCTGCATGTTAGCCTGGAAAGGAATTAATAGTATTTCTGTTCATTGTGACTGCTGCCTTTCTTTATCACCACAGCTCCCTGTGAATAATTCATACAATCTAATGTACTTCTTTTTAATTCTGTAACACCAGGACATTTAATTTAAGTACAAAATAAGAAAGGAAATTCCTTTTATCAGATCAGTGAATTAGCTCTGAATAGAAAATCATCTTACTAGTTAGTGGATTCTCACTGTCACTACCCACTTATGAAGAAATAACAAATGGCTTTTTGTTGCTGATACTGGAGATTTTAGGATTTGGGGGACATATTTTTTTTCATCTGGGCTACTCTGTAATAATTTCTAATGAATAATTCAAATGTCATGGGAAACCAAAGCTGCTAGAGACTCCCTTTCTCATTATTAATTGTAGATTTTGCCTTCTATTAGTATAACTGCATTGGAAGTTCATACTGGAGAAATCTAATGAGTGTGACTTAGAGCATTTTTAATTCTCCATCGTATGCCAAAGGTGCAATGAAATTGCCTTGGGTTATGTGCACAGACCTTCCCATGAGACATAAAACTAAAAAGATTTCTTCTCTTTCTCAGGGAGATTTTATTTTACTTCAGACATGAATAACAACACCAGGGATTTTCCTTCTTCCTCTGTAAAAACTAACTTAACTTTCTTCATATGATTGCATGATGATTAACTTCAGCAATAAAAGAGCATTAATCCCAGAACATGAATAGCACACTTTGATGTTGCTCATGGCCAAAATGCACCACCCATTCATTTAAATATCACAGAAAAAGCATCTACTTCCTGGAACATTTAGAATTTTTTCCTGAGTTATTATAACAGGTATAAGTATTTAATAAGCTTTGAGCTTATTTAATTTATTTTAATTTATGTAAATAACTCTGGGCCTTTTGTTTCATAATCCCAGTCAAGTATTTATATCTGAAAGAAATTCCAGAAAAGTGTCCCAGTCCTCACACTGGAAAGGGAGCTGTTCTTCACAAACTATAAATTGCCTTAATGTAATGCAATCTTGCACCAGCTGAGGAATGGGTAAAATAAATCTGGGTTGTCTGACAGTTGAACTCAACTTTTCCATTAGCATTAAGGGAATGACTAAATTTTTAACAATGATGTTACATCCATACTGAAATACACGAAGGAATACAGGAATGACATTAGATGAAATCCCACTCTTTTCTCTGTATTTAAGTGACAGGAGAACCAAGATGATGGCCATAGTCATGGTTGTTATATCCCTGTCAGTCAGACACATCAGGATTTGATGACTGAGATAGCAGCTGAATCTTAGTCCATGCAGCAGTGGCTTACAAGGCCCAAAAATTTCAGGTTTGTATTTGGTAGCTCATCCCAGAACATAATATTATGTACAAGAAGCAAAATGTGCAGCCAAACCACAGCGCACAATTCATCTCAGAGACTATAATGGAGATAAGTTGTACCAAAATAAGTCTATGTAAAGTTTTGAATGTCCCTCAGCAGGGAGCTGCACCCATACTCCAGAGTCAACTATTGTGAGAACAACAATAAGGCTAGCATAGGAGATATTCTTAGATTTAGGTCATAACTAAAGTGGTACTTTAGTTATGACCTAAATCTAAGAAATAAGAAATAAATCTAGAAATAAACCCTCTCTGCTCTATAAATCATCTTATACACTAGACACTTATACAAATGTAGACATGCTCAAAACTGTATTTGTTCAGAACTCGTATCAGCATTAGAGGCAATTAGAAGCACAATACCCTGAAATATTTTGAATAGAATGTTCTAATGTGTTTTTTTTAAGATCCCAAACTAAGCATAAACATTATGATATTTTAAAAAGATATATTATATATATAAATATAAACATCATAACACTCTATTTCTGCCTTATTGTCATCAGCTGAAGTCAACTGAAGTTCAACTGTTCATAAATGATAAAACCAGGGTCAAGAATCCTGCCTTCAGGTCTGCTGCTCTAATAGAGCTGTGAGAGTGTATTATAACTGACTAATTTACAGAAAAAGGCATCAGGCTTGACTCATTTTCACTGTGTACTGTTATTATGTGTGCCAGGAAATTACAGCTTCTGTGGACTAGAATCATTGCTTGTATTATGCATGAAAGAAGGGATGCAGGGAAAGTTTTATCAAAGACTGTGATCATGTCATCTTACAGCTTACCTAAACATCCATGCAAAGGATGTTTAGGTAAGCTGTAAGATGACATGATCACAGTCTTTGATGAGACTATTGGATATCTCTTTGTTTTGTATATACTTAGTTTGGACATTTTCAGAAACTTCTGTGGTTACCAGGACAGGTCAAACCTTTGCACATCATCTTTTAAACAGAATTTGCACAATGAGCCCACAGGGAGGTGAATGACTGGCCTGCCACAGGCTATTGTGCAAGATTTCATTTAAATGGCTGGAGCTAAGAATGTGATCCATCGTCTTAATTCATTGTCCCTGGACAGAACAAAGTTTGTGGGCTTCAGTGAGCACTCTGCAATTTACCTACCAGCCACCATGGATACTCATACCTTCTGCAGCTACCTGCTGGGACACTCAAAGGCATCCAGCATCTTTCACATGACTTTGTGCTACAGCACAACTCCTGCCTTTTGGAGGTGTAATGTGACATGACAGGGTGTGATACCCTCAGGGTCAACTGCTTTGCATTTACATCCAAGTTTTCCAGGGGAGATATAGGCAGCTTGAAACACAAGTCCAGTTTATGAACTCATCTGCAAAATTCTGCTCACATTTGAATTACGAAATGTGATTTATAAAATGTTCTGGATAGCAAAATAGATCATGGAGCAAGGTGTTATAATGAGCCACCCTCCATCTGTCCCAGTCTCCTGTTAGAAAGTAGCACAGTATCTTTGAAGTTAGAAGGACAGCAGACCAGGAGCAAGCTGGCTGTGCTGTAACTCTGTTAGGGGGCATCCATAGGTGGAGGGTTGGATGCCAGTACATGTGAAATTTATATCATTAAATGAAACTAGGAAAAGTTTTGGGAGAAGGAATTTGGAGTCTTTTATTGTAATTGTCATAAGGCCTTTATTTGTTCTGAGCCTGAAGTAATGTTTAATATTTCAAGATGCATTTTGACAAAATAAATTAGGGCACTGTACTGTTATCACTGGTAACATCAGCTGATGCCAGAAAGTAATATGATCTAAATTTGTTGATGATTTCTGAAATATTCTAAGGTCCATTGAAAACTGACTGGTGCATTCACAATATTCTATTAAAGTGCTTATTAAAAGGTTAAATATGTCTAAAAGAATAAAGATTCATCATCGTCAAAAAAAAAAATCTGTGGCTGATACCACAGCCACATAAAATCAGTCCTACTCTGTGTCCAGGTGACAGATATTATAAGAGACAGACTTAGGCTGCAGGGGGAAGTAGTGGTGGATCGACAACATTAGCAATAACACATAAAGGTTAATGCCTCTAAGACAACCCTTTTTCCCAAAGTTTGCTTAATAGTCAAGTCTCCCTCCAGATTAATAAAGAGGAAGTGATTATGAGAAGTGTCTAGAAACATGCTGAAATAAAAGGTAAATTGCCTGCTGAAACTCATCAGGACTCAACACACATCCCAACACACCCAAAATAACAAAGTTCTGACACAGAGAGGAACATGCAGGTAAATATGCTTTTTTTTTTCTATTATTGGCAATAGGACAAGTCACTTCTGAAGACAATTTGATACAATGGATTATTATTTCTAACATGCATATGATAAGGCCCTAATTTACCTTTGCTAGAAATCATACAATTAAAGTTACTTAATACTCCAAAGAACTTGGTAGTGATAGCTGTCCTTTGTAGAAGATGGAAGTTCTTCTGTAACTCCTGCAACATTAACTGTCCTTTCAAAATTAGAGTCACAGAGGCAAGCACAAGAATAATGTTGCAGTTCTTTGTATGAAAAATCGAGAGGTGCATGTAGAGTCTCAAGAGATACAGTCAGTCAATCTGTAGATGAGCATAGGGCATTCAACTGTTCTGTCTTCAAGGACTCAAAATAAAATTAATTTTGAAAATCATTGGGCCACTGTAGCCCTACACTAGACATTTGAGAAGCAGCATTTTCTTTGGTGTTGGTAAAATGATTCATATAAAACCTTGCAATAAATCCCTAGAAATGTTAATAGTTTTAAAGACTACCCCAAGCCAGCCACAGAGGGTTATGGGTAGGTGAAATTCTTGATCTCCTCTGAGCAAAACTATGAGTACTGTGCTAATATTCTTCTTAATGTTCACCAATTCATCTGCCATTAAATACATGGCTTAAATCCTTTGCTGCTTTTCAAATGAACCAGTTTTAGGATTTCTGTTAAAAAAAAAAATTAAAAAATCAATATTTCCAAAGAGTTATTACTCTCAGATCCAGGACAGAGCTAGAGAGAAGGCAGAGGTGCCACATGAGCTAGCAATAACCTGCCTGTGCTTTGTTGCAAGCACATTTGTTAAACCCCTCTGTTAGTGGGCACTGCTCTGCAGGGCAGTTTAACAGATCTTTGTCATGTTCTTACATAGCTGAGATGCTATGACAAAAAACATTTTGTGTTCAGATACACAAGTTTAAAGCTCTGTTATAGTTATAGTGCTTAATGTTGTATGGGAAGAAAAGAAATGGAATTCCAGAGAAAATAAGAAATGTACTATTTTGTCTTCCTGTGTGTTCATATAATGATAAAGAACAGGTTTTTTTTACCCACCCTCGAGTGTTTTACCACTTAAGTATAAATCCTTTTAAGAGAATTAGGGAATTCTAATAGGCATGATTTTCAGATACATTTTTGAAAAATGACAATGCAGCAGTAGCCATTTGAGCTTATTTGTATAAAATGTTATAAGTTGAAACCATCTGTTTAGAAGTAAATCCGGGGAAAATACATATGTGTGACTTTAAATCTACAGAATGGGGCTCCAAGAATTCAGGATCCATCAATCAGTAGTTAGCATTGCTACCTAAAATGTCTTTAACATACAAAGACTTCTTAGATAATTTTTTTGGCACTAAGCCTGTCTTCAACACAATGTGTCATCTGCAAACATGCAAATTACTTGGCTTCCAGTGTGTCTCCTATAGAAGGTTCATTCTAATTAAATTTAAAGGCAGACTGGGGTTTTTTAATTAAGATGAATTATAAAAATGTTGCTGTTTATGGTAGTGTTCTTTATGCTTTACAGTGCAAAAATGCATTGTAATTTCTAAAATTACTTCAAACACTAGTAGAAAATTTTATTTATGCCTCTGCACTGCATTAAAACCATAAATGGTTGGTACTGTCACCAGAATGAGAAAGCCATAAAACTAGTTAAATTAGAATATAGTACAGTGTGAGAGTGTGTGTACGTGCGAGCAAGAGAAGGAGAGAAAGATGGAGAGAAACACCAGGCAAAAGTGAGTAGCTGTAGTTTAAAATTATTTTCTAAACTATTTTCTTATGCAAATGGACTATGCCATATTACATTTATTAAAATATATTTATGGAACATTAAACATAATACTCATTTCTGATAATTAAAATAAATGAAAAAATTGCCCAGGCTATTTATCAAGAAAACTTCTTGTGCCTATATGGACTGTGGAGTGAATTCTGATCTCTGTCACACTGGTCAAAGTCTATCAAAGCCAAACATCATCATTTGGTGTTTGAACCTCGGTAATGAAAGGTAAATATTTAATAGGGTCTAGTAACAATTCCTATCAGTTTCTTTTACCTAACCATTGAAGTTCACAGTGTTCCTCTTTATTATTTTGTACTATAAATAGGTGCACCCATTTCAAGTTAAACAGCAAATCAAATCAAATTAGATTAGATTTAATCAAAACAGGTTATTGTAGAATCTCATTGTGACAATGACCAAAGGAGAAAAAAGGGAAAGGGAGTAGAATTCATGGAAAGGAAAGCAAACCAACAACCCTATACTTTGCCAAAATCTATCAATGGGAAGGTTTATTGGGGTCTTCCATGCCACTTAGACTCTACAATAGAGCTTGAGGCAGAATGATTCTGTAGCCATACCTTTTGCTGCCAAGGGAAATAATGCAAATTGCTGGTAAGAAAGCACAGGATTGCCAGACAGTTCATTGGAATGTCTGTAACACATTCCTGCAGAGGTATGCAGTAGTTTTGTCATGAAAACTACAAAGGAATTGCTTAGCCTGGATGTGTTGTGTTACCTGTTCTCTCATTTATATCCTGCCTCTTTTGTTCTTATCTGTTACTCTCAATCTCAGAGAGCACACACACTGCAAGTTTATCTCTGAACAATACTGTAGATTTATTCAGTAATAACTTTTCCTGTAGCTTCTTCATACTCTATTTGAGTTTTTTTGTTCTTGCTGTATTTTCAGCATTGCTTTCATACTTCCCTTAACACCTCTTATAGGACTATGAAATAAATTTGTGTTTCTCAGAGAGTGCACGGTTCTTCCTTTGTGGTCTTTATATCAGAATTTACAAAAAAATATTTCCTGTACCCAAACTGATAACAGTCAAAATCTCATCTTGGTTTCCAGTCTAAGCAAATTGAGTAGAAGTTGACTATGCTTCAATTGACTGTTTGTTATTGTTGTTTGTGGTCTAGTTGTGAAGATGTGGAGGCTGGGCCCTGGTAGGGAGCCCGGCAGGTGATCCAGCAGTGCTGTTGGTATGGTGTCATGCAATGGAGCCTGGATGAACTGGGATGCTGCTTGGTCATCCCTGTGTCAAATGGACCCACTGCCGTCCATGAGTCTTCTTGAGGGAGGTCCACCTCCACGGTGTTTATGCTTTTGCTTGTCCAGTAAAAACCACTGGCACAATTGTGTGAGTTGTTGGATCAGCATCCAACATCCATGGGCTCTGTGTTGTTCTTTGGTGGGCCATCACACTGGGATTCACACGATGGCTCAGCAGATGGGTACGTGAGGCCTTGTCATGGAGGTGCACACACACACACACACACACACACACACACACACACACACACACACAGAGAGAAAAAAAAAAAGAAAGTCGATTGGGTGGCCCAAAGTCCAAACATCAGCTTTTCATGTTTTTGTTTATCCCTTTCTCAAGGCTTGACTTGCATGTTATTTTTTTCTGTTGATACATCTTCTTCTCAGAACCTCAAAATTGCTTCTGCTAATATAGTATTGTTAGATTACCTAAGTCATTGTAGACTTCTTTAAGTCCAAGGTTTATTGAGACACTTAGAGCAGAACAAACTGACTCTGCCATGTCTCAGATTCCCTTTGCTTTTGTTCTTCAGAAATTCATCTGAGCACATTTAAGGTCACCTCTGTTCTCCATTCCTGGTGACTTGTCTTTGTCATATTTCTCTACCTCTCAGAGAGGTGAATATTTAATTATAACATGTACTTGCCAGGTGAAAAATTATTGTTAATGACAGTTCCTCTTTTGAAATGATTTTTTGTGCAGTAGCAAAAAATGTTTATGTTCCATGAAAAAATAAAGTAATTGAAAGGTAAAAGTAAGTACTGCCTTCCTAGATGCTTTAAAACATTGGCCAAATATTTTTTTCAGTATATGTAATATCTAGGATCTGTTGATTAAACTAGAGATAACATAGGAAACTTCAGGAGGTGATGTTCAGATGTGTTTGTGTTACCATCAACAGAATAAATATATGCATCTTTGAAAACCCAGCTGATAATAATTTTTGTTCTTTGGCTTTTCAGCAACAGCTGTGGAATCTTCAGATTTTTACCATTTAAAATACATTAATTATTCTCTTTCAATTTTTTTCTGAGTTCTAAGAATCTTTTCCAATGTAGAAGGAAAACAAAACTTTCTTTTGCCAGTCAACTCAACCTTATATATTACTTTTTGAACCAAAAAGTTAAAATAATGTTCACTGAGGAAAAAATCCCCACTTATTAGGAATCTTAAAAGGATTTTGCTGAAGTGTGAGCTTCCATCATTCTGTCACTTTGAAATTGCTGCAGGTTCACAGCTGGACTACAACAACCCAAAGTGAATTGCTAAGTGAAACGACAGGGCAGGTGACAATTACACAAAAAGTCACTGCAAGTAATTGGCAAGAAAAAAGTTGCCAACTATAAAGCAGCATTTATATTAAAAAAAAAAAGAAAAATAAAGGAAAAAATAAAAAGAAATAAGGCAATAACTCTTCTGTCCCAAACTTTCCTTAATCCTTTGCGAAGTTATGTCCTAGTATTGGGAGAAACAAGAAATATACCTAAATCAGCTTCTAAACCAAAACAACTCACTACATCAAGGAAGCTGGAAGATTATATCTGGAAGAATTGCCTTGAGTTATATGTATTACTGAGGCTGAACTGTCTAAGTAAAGACTTGGTAAGTAAGCACAAGTGATGTCAGCCTGCACATCTAGTACTTTAAAATCTTTTTTCAATAGATACATGGTACAACATAGCAAGAAATCTTATATTAATTGAGAGCAGTTATTTAGACACACTTAAAAATTTATAACCCCCACAACTACAAACAAAGAGTTATCTTAAATATATTGTAAGTTGTTAACAGGATTTTTGAGGTTGGTTGAGGCAATATTCATTACAAATATTAATGATAGGAACTTTCCAGATTATATTTCCATATAACATCTACAAATTTTATTTTGTCTGTGTGACCAGGATATTAATCTGAAATAGGTTATATTAATATTCCATTTACTTTTCCCCTATGTAATGTGCTCCCAGTATGCCTTCAGAGCTGAAACAAATAATTTCTATGTTGAGTTGACACTGACTCAAGCATTAATCCAGAGAAGTTACATCACTTTCTAGATGACATGTTGGTAATGAACAGTAAAAACACACAACCTCCCATAAATTTTCTCTATTCTGGTTTGACATTATGATCCTTATCTTTGTGCTCAATTGACAAGACCAGAAGACATGAGCATTAAGGCATGGCTTACACAAAGATTAGGCAGCAAAAATCACTGTTTGGAAAACCTCAGATCAACCTTTGCATGATGCTGAATTTTATATTCCATAAACATCTTTGCTCCCATTGTAAAGGCTCCCAGGTATCTAGAGTTTTGTATGTCTGTCTCCCTGGATGTATCCTATGGTAGGCGTGGCCGAGGAAATGGTGCTTAACTAAGGACTAATGAAATCCAAACATTGGAAGTCTTTGCATGTCACTTGAGGGGCTGTATCTCTCTATGGACTTTTGGAGCAAGTCTATCATGCAGTGGGTGTTTCCAAAACACCCCCTCTATACAACTCTGCTTGATCTTCCCACACTGTGTAGCTCTGTGTAGTTATCCTATACTCTGTACAAATATACAGGATAAAATGATATTTTATCATGATGTTTTTTTCTTTTCTCTCTCTGATTTTTCTGAACTTTTCTGTTTCTATATGTGTTTCTGAAAATGCAGATATATTAAAAATTTCTGAACAGCTTTCTCATTATTCCATTGTATTTTATGCTTTGAATATCAAAATTAAATTTTTATGCAAAGAAAATACAGTTATTCAAAATATTTGGATCCATTTAATGAATTCAAATTCCAAGGAACAGATTACATTTATAGATCCTTCAAGTTTCTTGTCCTAACTTAATCCTTGAATTTATGGCTGTTTTTAGCATCAGAAGTTACTCTTAACAAGAATAAAGCTAATGTCTCTTTCTTCCTTGTGAATAAAGGAAGCTTTAAGAATACAATGCTTATTTATTAAAGTGTCTACAAAAAGCAAGGCTTATAAGAAATGAACCACATCTAATTTATTAAATTTGATTTTTAGTACTTCCTATAAATTGTTCTATTCTTAGCCTTACTATATGTGCAAACTTGTTAACATGGGATATGGAAGAATTTATGACCTTGTTCCTTTAAATACCACAGACTAACGTGGATATTTTCAACAGCTAGCCTTTTCTGCTATGTGTGCTTCACAAAGGCCACTGGCTTATCAAGGCACAATTCCAGCACACACCTGCCTGTAAAACTGATCTGGTCCCCACTCTGGACTCATCAATTCTCCAGTCTCTCAATACAAAGCCATCTTAGTGAAGTAAAAGCATCTCTCCAGTTCTTCAGGCCTTAGGTCCTTGGATTTGACAATAAATTAGGTGGATTAATATTATTATATGTAACTGCATTTAATAAGTGGAAATAACTTGTATATTTGATGCATATATCTATATCTATATAATCTATATCTATATATCTATCTCTATATCTATATCTATATCTATATCTATCATCTATCATCTATATCTATCTATCTATATCTATATCTATATCTATATCTATATCTATATCTATATCTGTATCCTTGTCCTCCATCTTTTAGATGTTCCTTTTCCTGAACTGTTATTTAGTAATGGGATGGGGCAACTGTAATTTATCATCATGTTTATGGAATGCTGAGCATAAGAAGTCTGAATTCTGGTTGTCTAGATGCCACATGGCCTATTAGTAATGATTGTTATTAATGATATTTTTTCAAATTTCAGAATAAGTAGGATGTAAAATAAAGACATTAATTTTTCACTTTCTAGTCAGAAAGAAAAAGAAAATAGAAACATGGATCCCTATTGCTTAATCTCAAACTAATAGACTCTTCATATTCAGTTTGCCTAGAATGAAAACCAAGATGACATGCTGACTCTTAGCAATTTAGATACAAGAAATCTCATTTTTTAAAGTTCTTTTAGAAAGAGAACAAAGGAAAAACTGTGGAGGACTCTTGTTTTATTGTGGTTTTGTTTTGGGTCTTTCTTTCTTTTTCTTTCTTTCTTTCTTTCTTTCTTTCTTTCTTTCTTTCTTTCTTTCTTTCTTTCTTTCTTTCTTTCTTTCTTTCTTTCTTTCTTTCTTTCTTTCTTTCTTTCTTTCTTTCTTTCTTTCTTTCTTTCTTTCTTTCTTTCTTTCTTTCTTTCTTTCTTTCTTTTCTTTCTTTCTTTTTCTTTTTCTTTTCTCTCTTTTAGTTTTTGGTTTGTTGTTTTGGCTTTTAATATTTTTGTGGGGGTTTTTTGGGTTTTTGCCTATTTGTTACTCTGAATGTAACAAAAAACCCTGTCTCAAAATGCATTATTGGCATTCTCTTCCTCTTTCATATCTGGCATTTTCAGAGCCCAACAGAACCCAGAGATGTCTAAAATGCATGGGCTTCACTCCATCAGATATCCTGGACCTACTTGCAATGCTCGCTTGAAGTCCTTGCTGTGTTCATGGGTCAGTGAGTACCTGCTGTTCATTTACATCACATTATTAATTTAAGTTTTCTACAAGTCAAGTTGTCAATATTGGGGAAAGAAAGCTCGTTTCAGGTAGCTATCAATTAAAACAGCATCTTGCTCACAAAAATTCATGACAAACTGTTAACTCAATTATTTAAAAAAATAGCATATAGAACAAATACGTCATTATGCAGTTTGGACCACTACAATACTGTTCCTTCAATGTATAGGAAATAAAATCTGAATTAGCTTCTGGGGATACAGAGAAGCATCCCAAATGATATACAGAGAAGCACTGGTTTCACAATCATTATCCATTACACATGTGAACAGAAGTGTGCCTACACCTACTGTGTTGAAGGACAACCATGAGTCATATTTATAACCTTATAAGATTATTCTGCAGATCAGCTAAAGCTATGGAAATTGCCTAACATAGTTTCTGTATTGTTCTGCCCAATCCCTTTGGCTTCCCCATTTCTACTGACATCTGGGATCTAGTTAGCTTTTGACACTCTAGTGGGTCAGCAAGGTAAGGAATGAGGGGATTTGCTTCATAACTTTCAATTTTCTTGCTCCAGGGGTGTTTTTGCAGTTATTCTAACCAAACTCCAACAAATAATCTGGGGCAAAAGAATTTATGATGTGACTTTCTATCTAAAAGGGACTTGAAAATGTGTGTTTTACAGAACAACTGTTATTTCATCTGCTCTGTCTACTGGTTTGGTTTTTAGACGTGTCACAATGTGCTCTTGTGCAGTCTTGCTGTACGCTCATTAGTATTTCTCTCCAATAGCCTCTAATGGAATGACTAACGTAACATTTGAAATAAATATAGATATCTCAAAGGTAATAGCACTGCCACACACTTCAAGCCTGATTGTCTGCTGTCTGCAAGAGAAGAGACACAAATGAGAGTCTGTGCTGAGGGAAAGGAATGCAGAACTCCTCTGTGGCATGCTCTGTCAAAAGCTGCTCAGCCAGTCTTTACTAGTAACGGCAGAGTAATAGCATTGTGTCTCTTTCTGAGTTAGGACACAGTAGGGGTTATTATGGGGAAAAGGATGTTTAGAAAAAGGATCCAGACTGTAGGAAATCAAATTTCATTCTCACCTTTCAGACTAACTCAATTTGTTATTTGTTTGGGGTCTTTTGTTTTGGTTGGGTTTGAAATATTTTCAGATTTTTTGTTTGGTTTTTGTTTTCCCATCAACCCTCTGTCCTTTGTCTTCTCTAGAACTATATCAGCCTTATAAAATGTTATTCTGATGCTTAGATTACTGCAAATTATGGGAATTGACTATATGGGACACGTGTAAAATACATCCTTGTCAAGCTGCCTGAGGAATATAGAGTGATCAGTCTAATATTCCTTGAAAGAATATTCTTGAGTGATTAAAATATTCATCAGTATTTGATCAGGCCTCCACTAATCCCATCGCTTTTCTAATCTCACTCCTTTCCATGACTGTGTTGTCACATGCTGAAAACATAGCAGCAGCAGCAGAGAAAAAAAAAGTGATTTAAGGCTGCTGTGCTCCCCTTCATGAATGTGTCCTGGAAGTGTCAGTCTGTTTAGTTTATGGTGTGTTGAGATAAAGTCCCAGTATACTAAAAGAACAATGGGGCATGGCAGCACTGCACTGATTTCTGACTCATCTAAAAATTGATGTCATTATTCAGTGTTGGCCTGGATTCTCTTAAGTACATAAATTCATCACCACGTGAATCAGTCTAAGTAGGCTGATCATGAAAGATCCATGGGGTTTTTGTGATCAAGTTTGGTTTTTTAAGTTTGGGAGGTTTTGAGGCATTTTTTGTTAATTTGTTGGTTTGGTTTTTGATGTGTGTTTTTTTTCTCTCAAAAATGCCATGATCTCTCAGAATTTGGATTTTTCTAAAATATAATCTGTTTGACATGGGTAAAAATATTTACCCATAAGACCCCATCAGTGTTAGTCTTTGTCTTGAGTCAAGCAATTATAGATCCAAGGCAGAGGTATGGACAATATAAAGCAGTTTTAGACAGCTAAAAACGTGAATCAATGCTGAATGCATATTTTTAAAATAACTAATTTCTGGTGTGCTGTGATTCTCTCAGAACTTTAGCAGTGTCTATCAAACAGTTCCAGCAACTCATCCAGGGCTGATGAACAGCTGATTTTTATGTATTATTTTGCTTGCTTTCTTTATGAATGCATATTCACTTTTTAAATGTTTTCTGGAATTTTTTTTATCAGAGAAGAACATTCATGGAGGCTGGAAAGTTTCTGTGAATCCTGAGCACCTGCAAAAAATACATTTTCAATTCCAGGTATTTTGTCAGATATATGAATAGGCACAAGCATAAGCATATATTTGGACTATGGCTGAATTACAGTTTTGATCCAGCAATTCTTTTAAGATCCTGTAAGTGAAATTTATCTCAGGACTATCCACTACAATCTAAATAATGCTTCTAGGCATTGTAGCCAGCAGTAGCCATGCCTTCTTCAGATACTTGAAATCTGATAAGCAATTAAAAGTTTGGGAAAAGAGTTATTAAAAATATGCAGCTCATTCATTTGCTTTTTTAACACAATCAAAGTTTCAACATGTGCTTTTCATTGAACACATTTAAATTTCAGTAACCATCATCACAAAACTTAAAAAGAAAATCATAATACTTTACAGGATTGCCATTTAAAAAAAAAATATGACAACTACAGGTCTATTAAAATATGCCTGAAAATTGCACTTTCTATTGCCCTTCTAAACAGGAGAGCTATGTCTTTAGAAGTGTGAATTTATTTCCTGAAAAATAGTCCTAAGAAAAGGGTAATGAAGCTCCAAGGTGCTATAATTTACAATTCTTCAAGTGCAAAGCATTTTCCAAATGTAACTATTTCCTAGCATGTTTTGTTGCTTGTATACTAATTTAAATGGGAAAAGATATATGGGATCAACGCAAAAAATATTCTGACAAGATAAAAAAGTTTTTTTTCTACTGCAAAATTAGTTTCAAGACATTTTATAATAATTGAAAAAAAAACCCAAAAAACAAAAACCAAAACAAACAACCCAAAATAGGTTTTTTATTTCTTAGACTTTTTAAGCTGGAGAGAAATTAAGGAAGTAATTTTTTTGTCTCTGTTCTCCACAGCAGTCAAGGCAGTTGTGCTGTCCTGATCAGCATCCCAGAGAAAAAGCCTCTAAATGCTGAAATTGGTGACCTTCTCAGCAGAATACTGCTAAGAAGCTCTTTGTTGCTTCAGGTTATTTCCAGTTCATTTCTCCTTGGATATGAGCTTTTCATGGCATTTAATAGACTCAGTTCTAAATACAGAAGTCAGGTTACAGTTCAGCACCACATGGTCACTCTCTTGAAGGGATAATTGCTGAAGAAGGATGGTAATCCCTATAGCACAGATGATGAAATGCAACTTCACCCTTCGCTAATGTAGTTGTTCTTGTGACAGCATTCATTGCCTTGCACTTGGTTTATGCTCTCCCTGACTGGAGGTCTTTGCATGCTATAAAATCCACATCTCTAAAACTATTGTTCATTGATGCAATCATGAAGAAAAAGTCAAGTACAAACACCACAGAACATTGTTTCCAGCTCAGTGACTCAACACTGGTTAACTGTATACAACTTGACAAGTCATGTTTTAAATTCTCAACTTGAATACTTCTACAGAAAATACAGTTTCGCACAAGACACTCAATTTTGTTTTCTGACTCAAATGTGAAATTTCAATCCTCAGCAAAATTAAATATGCATATATGTGTTCCAATAACTGTCAAAATGTCCTGAGGCTGTGAACATCATGTTCCTGATTGAAAATACCTTCAAAAATATAAATTTTGAATGTACTTAATTTTAAATATATTCTAAAAATAACAAACATCATTAGGAAATTATGCTCTGTTGAAAGACAAAATCCTCCCTGGAATCTTCTGGGGACCTGTTTCACTAAACAGCACTTGCTCTAGCAATTAAGCTGCCCATGGAGATGTAGGTGCAGTATTTCAGTTATGGCTTAGGAAGGATTCAGAGACAGAAAGGAGGAATAACATTCCTGAAGAGAGGGAGGATAAGAATATTTCTTCAAACTGCTCAGATGATAATTCAGTTCAATTCAAAATGTATTGTAAGAGAATTCATTGAGGTCTGATGTGAGCAGCATTAATAAAGTGTTTATTAGACAATGGCAATTTTGTTTCCAATTTTATATTTACGTATTGCAAAATCTAATACGATAAACAATTTGATTAACAAAACTCTTTCTGTGTTAACTTCAATACATTTAGTTATATCCAGGAAGGTCATTCATGTAGAGATGACATTTTGCAGGACTACGGCTTGCTAGATGCATGTCAAATTTCCAGACAAAGAAAAATCAATACAAATGTTGAATTGTCGAAATATCCTGAAAAGCTGTACAACATTCTCTGATTTAATGTTGCAACAATACACAAAACATTGCAATGAATAAGGAATGGCCTTAATGTACAAGATGGTAGAATTTCCAATAGATCTGTACATTGTTTCCTCATAATTAAATCATGTGCTCCTAAACCACTAAAATTACTTTAAAATAGATTATTGTAGTACATATCAAATAATTATCACATTCCATGTTTCTTTGCCCATTTGTACACATTTTGATGTTACTAAGAACTTTGTTTAGAGAAAAAAAAAACCCACAGAAGCAGACAGTTAATGTGGAATTAAGCAGGTTTGAAATGACACTGAGAATTTTGGTCTGGCATGGAAATCCCACTAAACTTTGTTAAAACAACCCTGGACTGTATTTGAAATAGACACAACCTGAGGTTTATAAGAAATGAATAACTTTCTGGAAAGTGAGAAAATATCCAGTTATCAAAACATTCACACTTTTTGTTTGTTTGTTCTATTTTTGTTCATGGCTAGGAAAGAACCTTGCAGCAAGAAATCTATTGGGTACATCTGATTGACAAGCTTTCAGCATTTAGGCAGCTTTTCTTTGGAATATAAGCTGTGAATACTATGCTTTTACATAACTTTCACAAGAACGCTAAAGATAGAAATGATAAATTCAAGTCTTAATTAAAATTTGAAAATTATTGCTACGCATCATTAGCTAAGTGGTATATGTTTCGTAGGTGTAATGAAGTGATTTAAGCTAAATTTACAAAGCTCCCACCATTTATGTGTCAATGATTTCCTATTGCTTTCTCTTGATCGCCACTACAGTATATAAATTTAGTCCTTCTGTTAAATAGCTCATGCCAGGAAAGAACTCATATCTGCAAGAGTTTTTGCCAACTCATGACCTGTGTTTGTGATGTTAAAATCAGTAATTAAACTGATCTCTAAAGAAAAGACTGTGTATAAGACTTACATTCCAAATATTTCTAAATTCAGCATCTGGTTGGCTTTTTTTTTCCCCATGGAATTATAAGTGAAAAGTAATAATTAAATTTGGGGTAATTTTCAGTTGATAACTGTTATTGAGACTCAATGACAGAGACACATGGAACTGTACTGAGGGTTGGAAACTGTTTATGAGGATGTAATATTGCAGAACCTATTCCCGTGCAGAGGGGATCCCTCTGACTCTCTGGTAGCATAAAAAAAAGTAGTGGTCAACCAGTCCTACTGTCTAAAGGCAGACTGCTGTACTTCCACGTTGCATCCACCAAGATAATTGGTGGTGAGTTCAGCTATATTACACAGATATTTTCATATTAGTCTGTGTTGATTTCCTGGGCTTCTTTTCTTTGACATGTCTTCATTGCTCCCAATTTTCAGTCACCACTTAATTTAAACTTAATTTTTATAGAAGATCAGAGGCTTTGCTTTTGCAGCTGAAGCAAATGGGACCTTTTTGTTCGAATTACATAAAGAGACTCAGATACTGCTCTCTTGCTAGATACGAGATGTGTCATAAGCCCCAAATGCTGAGTCACTCAAAATCATCATATAACTTGGAATCTTTCATGATTATAGTCCTAGCCTGGAATATTGGAAGAGATGAGGTAGAGGAGCCTTCCAAGGAAAATCTTACTCTGCAAGGTGAAATTCCTGCATAACATAAGCACATGCAGCGGTCAAATAAACCAGTCATTCACAGAGATCTGCTATTCTTTATTCTGAATTCTGACCTGAAGACCAACACATAGAAGTCAGAAAATCACCATTGCTTTCTCAACAGCCTAATCTCAGGAAAGATAAAAAAAAGAACAGCTGTGAGTAAAGTGACAGATATTTTGCTTCTCTTTCTCAAAACAGCATTTTAATCTACTTCAAACACTGCCCATCTGTTGAAATGCCATCAATAGCATCAACATCCTCATTGTGCTGAAAAACTTTCAGGGTACTGATTTGGTACTTTGGGATAAAGTAGATTAAAAACTGTCTTTGAATACCACATGCTCTAATATAATCTAAATGTGAAATCCCCTGCCCCTGCTGACTTCTCAGATGAAACAAAGGATGAGAAAGACAAATCTTTAAGAAATACCAAAATCTACTTTACTGAGTCAGACTCCATGTGAAATATCAATAAATTTTCTTAAGTGTTTGTCCATTGAAAAGGGACATTTCCTAAGGCAGAGATAGCTATTATGGTAGAAGACAGGTGAAGAGTAAATCTTTGTAAGTTTACTGAGATCTTCTCCTAGGGAAATTGCCAAAAGGTTATGGAATAGGTATGTTAGAATTTTAAGCAAAATCCAGTTTAATATGCTCACAGTAATTCTGCTACTGTTCCTGACTTGGAAAGGTTAATGAAATATTTCACCTTAAGTAACTCTAGCTCTCAGTGTGGGATATAAATTTTCAGTTTCATTCAGCTGCTAGTTCTAACTTTGTACCATCAGCCTTGCAATTGGTCTAGTTATGTGAGACATCTGTTGAAAATACAACTGGTTTCTACAGTAATGGTCAAAAGCACTAGACAGCACCTAAAGTAAAATGTAGGGCAAAATAGCCAAAGGCAAGAAGCAACTGTATTTTGAATCAACCCTGTAAAAGCCTGTCTGTAAAAGGTTCCTTGAAATGGTGGAGGACTGAGAATGCAGTGACCCTAGTGAGAAACTGGATTTTGCTGAACCAACCATGAAAGATTTTCTTAGATTAATTTACTCTGAAGGCAGTTGTGTGTGGAGTACAGGCAATTCTTTACTCCTGTTCCAGACTGAAATAAAAAATTATCTTCAGGCAATTTCATATTAAGAAAATTAGCATGGGAAAATATTAGTTTTTAGTTTTGCATGACTGAGCAGATTGTTTTTGATTGCTGTTAGCTTCAGTTACATGTGTGCTCTTCATAAAATAATTTTGTTAATATTTAGGCTTGAAAAACATGACAATGATTGCTTTTCTCATAAGGACAAGAGCTGTTTTGCTGCTTTCCACTCCTAAAATTTCTTCCCATTTTTGCCTGAGCTGTTGCTTTGTACCTTCCCCATGCAAATATTTAATCAACCATAGATGTGCAAGCCCACCTTTAAATACATGCTTATAAAGATATACCTCTGTTTGCAATGAACAAGAATTTGCGATTGTGTGCGGAAATAAACAGAATCATTTTCTAGCCACCTGTGTGACATGACCACATGACCCAGACAAAACCACAAATGCTCCCCAGCCAGTGAGCTATTTATGAGCCTTAATGCACTTTAATTCAGTTCAGAATGTTCCTTTTCATGCGGTGGCCAAAAAGCAAGAGAAGGCCTGATTTACATGCAATGCTTGGCAAATAGAGAAAGAGAGCAGTACTAAGGAAAAGAACAATATTTGCTTTTGTAATATATTTATAAACTAATCAAATCAAAGTCAACACAATGCAGTAAGTTTTAGAGCTATGAGCAGAAATCACTTGATAAATAACCAGATGACACAGGGCAGAAATAAACATATATACTATTTTAATAGAAATTTAACATTAGAATTGTAAAGCCTTAACCAGATGTTTGAATCAGTAATAAAATTGAAAAATTTTGGGAAATAATCAGCAACCACTGATGACAATTATTTTAGCTTCTCTGCCACTTAATTATTGAATCATGTGTATCGAACTACACAGTCCATACAAATAGACTAGTCTGGCAGAAGTAAGATGCAAAACACCAGCAGTAAGTGATTGCTCTGGTTTTACAAAATGAAATGTCGGGGCTTCATCTGGATTCCCAATGTGTTTTTCCAGCTAAGATGGTGGTATGTGTCGTTTACTGTTTTTTCCATCTTAACGAAGTTTAATAATGCAAATTTTTTTACGAATAATATGGTCATTCATAAATCTTAAGTTTAATTTTGTAAACACTTTTGTGGTCTTTATCTCCTCAGATTCAATAACAGGATATTGTAAAATTCCTGACCTCATTTGCCAAATAACTCAAATCCATGTTAACCAAAATATCAAGAAATGGACTATTAGAAGTATTTGATTCCATTATTCCCATATTACCCAGGTGTGAATGCCTAGGTTGCCACTGAGCCATGGTTATTCGTATATTCATGTACACTGCTGTTTTATCAAGGGCAAACTTTTGGCCATTTTTGAACAATAGTACCCTAGAACAGTTCTACTTGCCTTGAGAGAAAAGGGTGTTTTACCCTAGCTATATAATTTATGTGCATGTGCCAAGGTTTTGCATTCAGTCATTCTTAAAAGAACTACAAAATACAGAATAATTCTCTAATACCATTTCATCAGCCTGCAGCTCACAATTTTTAAGTCCATGTTCAGCTCAGTTTTGGATTTCAGCCCACAGTAGTTTCACATCACTTCTGTTTCCCCATTCATAATGGCCGACATCTTGAATCTAGCTTTGGAATTTTGATGCTCTTCTTGAACTGCATTTTGAAGGGACCTTAGTTCACTTCTCTGTGGCTTCCTCACTGCTGTCTGCATGGCCATGTAATGCAAAGAGTGGGAAATAGATTTTTGAAGATTAATTTGACCAGAAGATAAAAAACCCTCATATTAGGTTAGCTTGAACAGAAAGTTTAAGTGCCACAACTCTGCTTTATTTCACACTACAAATAAAGGGAGGTTTATATAAGTGGCAGTCCTTTGTGCCTAAAAGAAATTCACTCCAAAGGAAATACTCCAAAGGACAGATGATGTTTTCTACTGCACTGCTGATATGAACTGACTAACCTTACTTGTGCTCAGACTCTACTAAATCCTGAAAACATCTATGACATTTGGGATATCCTACTGCTCCCACTTACATGGAAATGGACTTGAATGGTGCACTTCTGGGTTATATTTCTATCAAGCTACTCTGTGATCTGATCAGGATAGGGCTGTGCAAACTTGCCTCTCTCTAATCTTGGGCTATTCCTCTCATTTACACTAATATAGGTTTCATTCTATGATCCTCACTGCCTTAATATATTTTTTTTTTCCCTGTGAGTTTATATATATCTCAGAAAACAAATCTTATGTACATTAAATAAAGGCTTTGCCTGCCCAAGTGTGCACAACTGCTTAGCACCACCACCACTGCTTCACAATGAGTAGGATCTCCCTGCAAAGGAAAAAGTAGGTCCATTTGTAGCATAAACAACTCCTTAGTTTAAGTAAAAGTTTGCCAAATCCAAAAGTGTGTACAGATCTAACATGCTCCCTGGAGATTAGAGTTCGGTGATTTCTGGTGACTGAGCAGGGTAAGTAAGAGTTTACTAGAGCATGTAGTGATAAAACAAGGGGGAAATTACTTCAAATTGAGAGAGAGTAGGTTTAGATTAGATATTAGGAAGAAATTCTTTACTGTGAGGGAGGTGAGACACTGGAATAGGCTGCACAGGGATGTTGTGAATGCCTCATTCCTGGAGTGCTTAAGACTAGGTTGGATATGGATCTGAGAAATTTGATTTAGTGAGAGGTGTCCCTGTCCATGGCAGGGGGATTGGAAGCAGATGGTCTCTAAGGTCCCTTCCAACCCAGGCCATTCTATGATTCTATGATTGATTCTATGATTCTGTGATTCTATGATTCACTGTGAAAATCTGAACTCTATATTCACTTTTGGTATCAAATTTTTCTATGATATTGATATGTCCTTTCAAACTAGATTTTTGTCTTAATTTCCTTTGTCCACATAGTAGAGGAAGATGCATGAAATACTACCCTCCTGTGTCATTGGCCTTGAATTGAATATAGTATGACTGAGCAGGACATTAGCATTCATGCTGAGAAAATCATCATCTCCCTCTATTTCTGATTTGAGAAATATGATACTTTCCTTCCTTGCCTTTCTCTTGGTTACACCCTCTGGTGATATGGTGATGAATTCCTAAAAGTCCACCTGGTAAGGAAGATTTTGAAATTATATCTCTCTTATCTCCAGATAACAGGTCTAACCTGTGCTGGTGTAAGTTATGGCACAACTCTCTCGAACAAACTCTTCAAATATCTTCTTTAATTTTGCATTTTGGAAAAAATAAGTAAATATATCAATAGGTTATCAATAATAAAAATAGTAATAACAGTATTACACATGAGAAGAATATTAAGAATTAAATATTTATTAAGTACTTGGAAGATGAAGCAAACTAAATAGGGGCTAAGCCTTCTAATTCAAGAAGTTTTGGGAATGCTTTTCCCCCGCTCTTGGAATAGTCTATAAAGCTAAAAAAAAAAAAAATTACTGAATATATTTACCCAAACTTTTAAGCAGTTTTATCAATGCTTTATACATAGGTTTTAAAACCTTGATTTGGCTTTATGAAGGCACAACATCTGTGGCTGTATCACTTTCTTGCTCACACAAACACCAGAAATGTTAGTGGGACCTAAAGATGCGCAATCACTACGGGCTCTTTTATAAAGCTGACACCACACAGGAAAGCCTGCTTAAAAAGTGACATACTGATATGGACTGTTGTTTTGTCCTTTCTCATTACTAAAGCAATTACTCCCCACATACATACAGATTCATTATGGTCACTCCATGGAGCTAAACACTAACTCTGTAATACTCAGATACAGAATCAGAGAGTGAAGTCAGGCTAATTAAATTGGCCCAGCCACTTCAGCAAGCAAATTGGGCCAAGTTAATTGGCACAGAGTGAGATAAGGAAATTCAGGCACCATTCTGTGAAATACTGTTTTAATTATATCTAAAAAAGAACACTGCCCTTAATTTCAAATTTCTTAATTAGGAACATGAATAAGTAGCAATAATCATCTTTGCAGTCTACAAATATAAAAATGTAAGATGAAGTTTGTTTTGGCCAAGTCTGTTAACCAGTGAGCAAAGATTAATACAATTATTAATAGTTATATTTGTCCTACATGGAGACCTATAGCCCCAGAGAAAAGGTTAATAGAGGGGTTATGAATCAAAAGGAAGATAAATCTGACATAAACAGTATAAGAAACTCTGTATTGGAAGGATTCACTTGCAATAAGATTTTTAACACCTGAAGAATATAGCATCTATGCCACAAGCAATGTATTTTTCAAGACAATTCTGGTTTCAGTTTAATTGCAAGTGAAAACTTTTGGACTCAAATGGAAAAAAATTCAAAACACTGTTTCAAGTTTAGCTTTGGTGTAAGAAAAAGAGTAGAACAGTTTCAGCTGTCTTTGATTATAAGAAAGTTTGGAGCAGCTGGTGTAACTGCACAAAGTCACTAGTTCTGTCACATTTTTTGTCAGTTTTCCTCCACTAGTGCTTGGTTTTAAAGGAAAAAACTGCATTACAGGTGTTCATGATAGTCACTGTACAAATACAATCAAATGAATTGCATCTCCCACTTAGGGAAAAATAGGGTTAATAACTTTATATTCCACTCTGTGGTACAATACTAATAGGTGTTGAGGCCTTTCCTGTGGAGGACTTTTGGTTTCCTGAATTTGAGCTTTTACTGGCAAAACAACCAATTACTGATGTTGTGGGCCAGGAATAGCTGAGTGAAACCTGTGATGACTACTTTATCTGCAAGTGTAAGCAAGACCAAAATGTTCTTGCTTACACTATTCAAAAGCAGCGCACTTTTAAACTTGGAGAATTATTCTCCATCTCTTTAAGGAAATACTGCGGAGCTCTGCATTGAAAGGGTGTCAAGGATATGGAAGTGAACAAGATAAAAGAGTGTTACAACTAATGTAAGTGTGAAAATTGTCCATATGGTCTCCCCGTTCTAGAAGCTTTAAAAAAATAAGACCATATTCTTCAACAGTTCCAATTAAAGGACATCCTTTGGGGTAAAAGTCTGAAGGATGATACATATTCTAATTTTTGATAAACAAAACCATATTCAGTTTGTAATGAAGATAACTTGGTCTAAATAGATCCAAGTATGGACTACTGTGGTAAATTCATAATCAGGAAAATAACACCTAACTGGTCTCATAAGCCAGACTATATATAACACACAAAAACATGCAATAAATAAATTTGTTGAAAAACATGAAAGAAATGTTGATTAATTAAAAAAAATTGTGTGATTCTGTAAACCCTAAGCAAATTAACTACTTGTTTTTGCACCATGTTAAGGAAGGCGGAGGAATGAATACAGCACTTTACATGCTGCATCTTCAGAGAACTGAATTCTGTCAGAAGAACACATTTCCATGTCTTGTTCACTAGAAAAAAAATACTAAATAAGAGATTAAGGGGAAAATGGCTCACCTCCTAGAACCATTAATAGTAAAGCTGCTCTCAGCATTTTGCTAGAGAGGACATCTGAATGCAGCTGAAAACTTATGGGCACAGTGGTGGCTTACTCATCTTCTTCATGTCTGTGTGCTGCAAAATGGGGGCAGTGACAGCAGCCAGGCTCGTGTCTCTGAATCTTTAGCACAATGTAAGTTTTTCTGGGGGCAATTTTGAGGAGACGATTTCCATTAATAGATTTATCACACTCTGCCTCTTCTCCCTGTTTGGCTCCTCTCCCTGCTCTGTCATAAAAGCAGAGCACACAAAAGTCTCAGAGCTGACTGTGGCTAGAGATTACTCCTCTGCTAAGAATACTGCTTCAGCATTATTGAGAGTAGAAAATAATATAAGCAAAGAGAAAAATTTGAATAAAATATTTTGGAATTTTTTGAATTACACATATATATACATATATGCATCTGTTCATACATGGGAAGGCTGTGTTTCTGTGCGCATAAAAATGGAGTTTAAACTTTAGCATATATGTGCAAGTATTATGTATTTACATCCATTATATACACACACAAACTTGTGTTTAAACAGACTTCATTTTTTGCATCCAGAATAGAAGTAATAAGTACTATGGATATTGTCAGACTTTGTGAACAGTATAACGTTGATTTTTAGTAGCAAATTTTAGTTTGGACCACAAATCATGGTTATAAAATCCAGAGAAATAGGAGTTTATGGTGTAAGACTAATACAACCTTCACTATAACATGAAAAAAATGCTATAATACTAGTACTACATAGAGGTTGATAAAAATGGAATTATTTTTATGCTGCCCCTGAAGTAATTTTCAGAACAATACAATGTCTATAAATGCCTACTATTAGAAAATAAACCAACTTCATTTTAGATGAGCAATGTTTTGATGAAGTCATGAAATCTGATAGCATCATAACATGGGCCTTTGTAAATACGTGTCTTCAAGGTACTCTGGAAAGTTGTTGCTTTTATTTGAAATGCTACAGACACAGGTAGTATGACATTGTGGAGGGAGAAGCTGTAATCATTTTAAATGCTAACGTAATATATTATTATATTTAGTTATATGTTTAATTTCTTAACAAATTTAATATGTATTTAACTGATACACCATTCAGATTCAAAATTACCCTTCAAGGTACAATGAATGGGATTCGATTTTATATTTTTTGCTATAGAGACTATTATTTTTTTTAATTACATGTTAGCAAAAAGCCTTGCAATTTAACCTCTCACAAGGAAAAGGAGGCTGAGCAAGTCAGTACCAGGGATAATCTATTTGTGAGCACACCCTGCCTCAGTAGAGGGGAATGGGTAAGACTGCCATTTCAAGTTGCTGTCAGCTTCCTCTCAGCTGTTTCTCTGCAGTGGAGGAACTGTAGCTTAGGAACCGATACAAAATTAAGGACAGATATTAACATTTTTAAAACCAATTTTACAAGATTATATGGAATTAGAGAAAGCATCTCCATGCTCTGCCCTCCTCTAATATGTCCCTCAGAAAAAGCTCTTTTTAAAAAAGAGGTATTTCTCAGGTATACAGAAAACACTCAGATTTTATTGTGAAAGGTTTGTTTCACACATAGTAAGTAACTCTTAGAAAAGATGCTTTTTAAGAGCCATAGCAATGTAGCACTGTTTTACAAGTACATAAACATAATTTAGCACATAGTAATCTAAACTCCAGGTGTTTTGTGGTTGATGACAATTCTTCTGAACTCAGGAAATAAGTGGCAATAAACTTTTGTCACAGTGGTTAAAATGTTAATTTTGGGTGGGGGGTTTGTCCCGGTCTCCTGCTTTTCCTCAGTAATGTGTCTCATTTCCTTGGATAATGTTCTAATGGCACTAGCATCCACAGTAGATTTACTTTCTTTCTCTGCTTTTTTTCTGAGGCTTCTATGGTGTAATGAAAGCATTTATTTCTGTGTCCCCAGAGACCTGCTTTAAATGGACCTGTTAGCCAGAGCTTTATTATGGACAAAGGCTAAAGAGTATAATCTAGAAATCTTTATTCATTACTATTGCTTTAGCTTCATGTTCAGCTAGAGAGCCACATAATTATAATAATTTATATCTATCTGGAATAAGGCACGGAACACAATTTTAAGAATATTCTCTTTCTGCTCACTTTAATCTAGGGAGTATCTTAGCTCTGGGAAACTGGTTACAGGACTTATGAGAGCAAGATTCTTTGGGGCCCTCTTACACCACACACAAGGCTTGCTTTTCCAGGCAGAAGGTCACATCAGGCTCTGAACAGTCCCACCTGGTGTGGGGTCATTGGGGCAGGTGGGAACCAGAACAGCGTTTGATTTACCCCATGTGGCAGTGTCAGTAAGAGTAGGGAAGAAACTTCCTCCTGATGAGCCATAGGAGCACATTAGAGGTCTCTGAAGCATAATATTTTCCCCTCTGAGCATCTGCTGGGATATTGTACCTGGAAATCAAAAGTACCCAGAACCGTGTCCACAGGCTCAAGTATTCACAAAGAGCCCCAGTTGCTGTGGATGAGGGTGCATGGACAGAATTACTTTAAAATAAGATTCTAACCCTCCTCTGCCTGCACAGTGCAACTCCTGATATGCCACCTGCCAACACTGAAACTGTGAATTTCTGTTCTATTTCTCCTCCCCAAACTGTGGAATAACTTGCGTTCCCTTTGAAGTTTCAAAACTTTTGTTGGAAAGAACAGTGAAAGGATCAGAATATTTCACAAAATGCTAAGAACATTTGCTCAAGACATTCGTCAAACCTGCAATTCGTTCACTAAATGTGTAATCAGCACAGACTGATAAAATACTGGTCTCAGTATTTCCAATTACTTTTCTGTCATCTCCAATAGCCCCACCATGACCTGTTCTATCTATCCTGTTAATTTTATTCTCTAGTAGTTGCCTAATTATAGCTTGCTCAGTGCTGTGTCTCTTAGGCTATGACTGAAGAAAATATTTCTAAATTGAGATTTCTAAACTAAGATTTTTAAACTTTCCCACCTGCTCTGCCCAGCACTGCCCAGCCCAGGGCATGCGTTTCAAGACATGGAGGAGAAAGCTTTGCTCCCCACTGAACAGACTTCTTCAAAAGTGACATTTTATCTGGCAGAAACACAGACAGCAGGGACCAATGCCTGGCTGTCACTCCAGATGAACAACACTTGGTTGGTGTGTGAGTGAGAAGAGCCTCTCAAGCCTCTACTATTGCAACACCCACACAGAGTCCAACTGTGCTGGCAGCTCTGAAGCTCTCCGGGCTAAGCCCCTGGTGTCCAAACACAGACAGCAGGATGTCATCAGGAAGATGAAGACCTGCTGCTCAAACACAGAGCCATTAGCCTTTTCCAGTCTAGCTGGTTTTATGTGAAACATCCAGGACCTGTTATCATTTGAGAAATTAGTATTGTTGAGAACAAGGCTTGGGATCTGTTTCCTAAAGGAGAAGACATGGACTGTGAGAAGTGCCCCAGATATAAACACATGAGGGTGTCCAAAGTTGGCTCAGGTTGTTCCTGGTAATATCATTAAGACAGAAATGAGAGCAGGAATTCTGGATTGAGCTTTGCCCTGCATCATATTTTTGAGTCACATAGCAGAGCTTTTAGTGGTGCTTGGGTGAACCTAACACCAAACACCTCACACCTCCTCTATTTCCAGGAATGCATCCAGAAGAAAGCCTTAGACCGAGTTTTGAAGAGAGAGTTCCTAATTTAGGAAAACATTGCCACTTAGGACATCTTTCAGAAAATGAAGCAAATTTAGACCAAATGACTTGGAAGAGAAAAAAAAGAGTGCCTGAAAATAAGGCATCATAACATGAGAATGAAGTGAATACGACTTTGACAATCTCTGGGAAAACACATTTGGACATTACTTGTACTTTCTATTTCTAAAATCATTCTTAATTTAGTGTTGTGCTTGTAAAGCAGATCGCAGATGCAGACTCCTATTTTAACTAGAATGGGTTTATGGTGAGACACTTGAAAAAGAGGTAGGAAGGGGCAATGTATGCCATTGCCCCATTTACTTCCTGTTAGTACTTGCCAACAGCATCTATTAGCTGCCTTAAGTGCTTTGCAAAGTGTATTTGTTTAAAAATTCAAAATACCTTATCTCTTTTAGCTATATTGGAATTCATGTAATACCTTGTTTTATATTTTACTGATATACTGTATTCTCTGCAACACTTTTAATTTCTGCTTTATCCCAATATTCATGAAAATAAACAGTATTTGGTAGTAAGCACATTTCTCAGCTGCATTAATTTTTATCTTTTGTTGTCATTGAACTGGGAAAAGATCCAAGGATATATAGGAAAATATTTCAGTGCAGTGCTGTTTTTATGGTTTTAACTTTTCTTCGCAACTCATAGAATCATAGAACCATTTAGCTTGGGAAAGACCCTTAAGATCCTCAAATCCAACCATTAACCAAACACTACCAAGTCCAGCACTCAGCCATGTCCCTAGGCACCACAAAATTTGAAACACTTTTCTCTTCAAATGGGTATATAAATAGAAACTCTGAGAGTACCCTATTTCTAGGGCATCATTACGAAATTTACCTTCATTGGAAAACTGAAGTGCAGTGTTATTGTGTGTTCCCAAATGGTCTTTTGTCACAGCAAGGCATCCAATTAGGAATTCTGTGTTGGCAGGTGAGAAGCAAACAGTCCTCTTCAGATCCACCTGTGCTTATTTTCAGAGCAACAGCACATTTTGTTGTTTTTCTCCTTTTATAGAACAAGATGAAAGAAAAGATTTAAAAAAAAGATACAGAGAGCTTGAACATAGTTCATCTAACAGAACATGATAAAAGTCTGATGAAGAGAAGCTGATTTAGAGTAAAGGATATGGAAGAAGTGTGATTACAGATTACTAGAGAGAAAAAGGGTTGTGTTCCTGTGCTAGCTTTTAAATGGTGATGATCTATCAGGTTTTGGGCATTCTTTTATACAGTAGTGTCTACCACAACAGAATATCACAGTGCTACAGAAAGGAATCATTGGTCCTGAAGGGATCACAGACCTTGTTAATGTGAGAATGCATCCCACTCACTCACCCTTTTGGGACTGAAGGCAGAACTGCTTAAGTACCCTTATCTAATATAATATCAGTAGGTGGTAAATGATTGCCACTGGAGACATTAAAACAAATGGCTGGGCCTGTGCAGGTATAATTCAGATAAAATCAAATCTTTAAAAGCATATTTTATTGGAGCATGTGAATTAGTGTGGGAATGGCAGAAGGCAGAGTTATGAAAGTGATTTTTAAGGGAGAGAGAAACAATTTCTCAACTATTGAATTTATTGTAGAGCTGTATAAGAAACTGCTTGATTTCTACTGTACTCGAGAAAACCAAACTTCATCTACAACTCTTGCAAATGAGCAATGTTATACCAAGAGCATCCCACAATTCTATCTGGAGCTGAGTCCCTTCAGTTATCAAGCAATGAGTCAAAGAGTCAGCACTCAAGTGAAAAAAACTGTGCAACTACATTTTTCTCAGAAAACCAATAGCGAGCCCTGAAGAATAGAGATTGAATCCAGAATTTAAGTTTACGTAATATTTGGATCCAATTATATTTGAACAAATTCCTTCTGTTTACTTTACACAAGCATGGAGGGATAAGTAGGTATCTGCTCTTTTCAGAGTCTCCCCTTCTTGTGTGGTATTTAATACTGTCTGCTTTGGAAAGAGTGGAAGTAAGACAATAAGAACCAAAACACTTTGGCACTGTTTTACTTTACAGTATTTCACTGGAGCATATTTGCCCCCACATAAATGCTCTTAAAATAAAAATTGATGTACTTGGGTTTAAATTAGAAAATTCTAATAAAGTAATTGCTTTCCCTTTCCCTTTCCCTTTCCCTTTCCCTTTCCCTTTCCCTTTCCCTTTCCCTTTCCCTTTCCCTTTCCCTTTCCCTTTTCTCCTTCTCAGTTGTACATGCTGAACATTTGTATCCTGAACACACCCAGGAATTGAAAAAAATCAAGTACTCCTAGTTGCAGAACTGCGCATTTCTAGATATGTGCTTTTATGCATTTCTCTTTTCTTTCCCTACTCTTGCAATCTTGAGGGAAAGAAGAGAAAAAACCCAAAACAACCTGTCAAGCAGATGAACTGGAAAGGGAAGAATTAGGAACAGCTAGCATATTTCCACAGTTCTATTGCTGTATGCTCACTTTCCTGTGCTGATTACAAGCTTTGCTAAACATCAGCCAGATCCTGTCCCTTCTTTCTTACTGCCTTCATTTTTCTTGTTGGTCTGTACCTCTTATTTTCTCTTACCTTTGTCCTTCTCCCTCTGCTACTCTGATAAACAACATCCATCATAAGACAAAAAGAAAATGAAACTTCTTTAAACAAAATATGGTACTGACACAGTGCTTGCCAACTATGTCTGTTCTTTCAGCTTGTGTGAGTAATTCTTTTTCAATAGTTTTATGTCTTGCTTATTTATATTACATGCTTTTTGGGGCAGGGACAGCCTAACTTCTCAGTTAGACTAACTTTTTGAAGTACTTAGCAGATGGCTCCCTTCTCAGTTTTTTTCTTTTACTTTTTTTTTCTTCCCAAAGCACTTGGATAAGTGATATTATGTTCCTCTCTATGTTCAAGGCTGAACTTAAAGTATCATTTTACTCTATCTGGAGCTTAATTCAGCTCCAAGCATTGAAACAGTGACTTTAAACATGACTAAACCCCCTGAATACCGTAGGAATGCTAATACAAGTAAATTTTTTGTTCTGTTTGATTCCTTTAGTAAATTTGGGTTTTATGGTGTACATTCTTAAATTCTCCACTCTTTCCAGGAAAGCCATCCTAGTCCATGAAAATATTTTTACATATTTTGCAGGTTTGATGTGAAAAAAATGCAGTTATTATCACAACCTGTAATGAAAAGGTAATTTGTACTTCTATATATTTTAAAATATTTAAATTTTCATGTTCTCTTTAGAACTATCTCTTAAAAAAAGTATGCAAAATAAATAGTAGCTGAATATAATAATGGTAAAAAAACTTATTCAAAATAATCTGTGAAAACACTGTCACCTGAATTATAATCTTAGCTGTGTTATTTCCTGATAACTAAATATTTTCAGAATTCAAAAATTCCCCCATTTCCAAGTATTGCTAATTATATAAGTGATAAAATTTTCTTTATGTAAAAAAGGGCCAGAGTGAAAAAGGGGAAGTGAAATACATGACATCTTTGTGCTGTGAATAATTATTTTATTTTGTGGTCTTTTGAATCTCATGAGTTTTGCAGCAATTTTTTGGTGTTAGGTCAAAATTCCTTCTATATGAAGAGATGAAAATTTGCACATATTTTTGTATAATTGACTCATCCTGTAGTATCCAATAGAAAGAGTTTTGTAAACAAATATCTTCTCAGGAGTGACTAACAAAAAAGGTTCATTTTTTTTTCAGTATGCCGTTAAAATTATTTCAAAAGTGTTCTAGAAGGAGATAGTAGGAAATGCCAGCCCAATTTCACTGATAGTGTAGTCTGAGGAAGAAAACCATGAATTTGGAGTTATTTTTGCCTTTAATGGAAGCTACTAGAATGATGGATGTGGTTAGACTATCCAACAGAATGACTGTACGTTTAGGAAAAATTGTATGGGGAAAAGGTGAAGAGAATTGACGTGTTTTAAAGTGCAGCTATTTCTGAATCAGTTTTTAGTCTCTGTTCAGTGTTTCTTGAACAGCTGAATGTTTGAAAAAATTAATCAAGGTAGGATGGTAGTCAGTGATGGCTACAAACTACAGTGTCCTACGTGAGAACAGGATCATTAGTTCCTTAAGTACCTGTCTGTTATGTTAGCATTACACATTATCATCAAACTGTGTTACTGAAGCAGCAGATGGTTAAATTCTTACACTACAGAGCTTTCTGAACACTGTCAGCATTGCTAAAGTAGTCATTTAAATAATTAAAAGTGTTGTGCATAATTGGAAATCTCATCTGGACAAAGAAATTTCTGATAAGGAAACTAATCAATAAATGCTTGTATACATATCAGCAACCACAGATTCTTTATGATTTATTATGCAAGAACAATTAAGCCCTTTACACAAATCCATATGTAAGCTGAAAGCTTTAATTAGTACAATGTCACAGATCTGAGAAGACTTCTGATCGAAATTATTTATCAGTAGAAATGTGAGTGATAGATAGATTTAACTAGATTTCCCCAGATCTGATGTACTGAGAAAGAAGACACAAAATAATCCAAACTTTCAAGCACCAGCCTGGCTCTCTGTGGTGTGCAGACTGCAGCAGAGCCCTGACATGTCTCAGTTACAGTCAATATCAGTCTTACATGGGCGTTGAGGTGAAAACCATAAAGAATTATGTCAAAGAAGGGCAGATGAGAGCTGTAATTCTGGAGTTCTGCATCTCCAGGTCAGGCAAGGGAGTGGAGCAAACTTTGCCCTGATTACTTGGGGGCTATAAGTGCAGAAAGAGTAAGTGGAGAAACGAAAGACAGTATATAAAAAGATGAAAAACTGGAGCCTCCTGCTTACAGTTGAGACCTTTCTTGTAGGGGGTAACAGTCCCTGTGTTTTACAAAATGTGTGCAGAGCACATTGACAGGAAAAAGGCCATCATTCCAGATGTGACAGCATATGGTAAACAACTGGAACTGGGGTTATCATCTATGCAGGATCCTTATGCTACTCTTCTAAAATCAGTCATAAATCTGGTTCACTTTTTTTGATAAGAATTACCTTCTATCAGAGTAATAAATATACCATACAAACACTGGCATCACACCTGTTCTATGGTATTTTCTGAGACAAAACTAGGAAAAAAAATGTATTGTCAACTAAATGGAACTGCAGTTTTCCCTGTACAAAGAGAAACAATTTCTATAGTCAATGTGTTCTAAAATATCCTGTGTAATACATAAATGTATTGTACTTTCAGAAACTGCTGGAAGGAACTACCAGCTGTTACCTCTCTGGGATAAATCCACATTGCACTGGTGTGAGACTAGAATGGGTCCCTACACGAAGAAGAGAGGTTAGTGGTGGCAGATATCCTGGGATAGGCAAGCTTGGAGTGTTTGGCAGTGTAGTAGAGAGAGAAGTGGGTGGGCAATAAGATAGATTGTCAAAGCTTGAATAGAAGAAAGAGGCAAAGAGTGAAAGGGCTCTTTCCTGAATGAAAGTGCTCTTCTGTATATTATAACTCATACTCGGAAGCTTGGATGCTTTATGTAGATATTAAAAAAAAACCAAACCAAAATAAAAAACACCAACCAAACAAAAACCCTACCAAAAATATTATTTTTGTTTGTGTAGATATATTACTTGCCTGTTATATATCATAAATAGCAAGGTTTTTATCCTGCAGTTAAAAAATTATAAATAACTAAATAGTAGCAAGGTACATGTGTTAAATGTATAGGAAGCAAATAAAATATACTAAAACTCTGAAATCACAAAAACTTGTCTTGGCCTTTTGACCAAGGCTGGCAAACATGTGTGAGTTATTTTTCTTCTCCATCCTGCACTGTGTTGTGTGTGTTTTGCGTGGGGGGTCTGTAGTTCCAGTGTTTCCCAATGTCTGTCTTATTTAAGAAAGAATGGGACAAAAACCTCATTTTGGAAAAATTCTGTGGAGCTTGAGTAGCATGAAACAAGTAGCAGCTGGCAGAGAAAATGTAGAAACATCTCAAACCCCTTTTGAATGCTTGGCCTGGAATTTCTGATGGTTACAGATGTGTGTTGGATGAATGAACTCATGGAGTAGGAACTTCTGCTTGCACTACTCCATACACAGGTCTGGAAAACTCTAGATAAGAGACTAGGAATTCCTCTCTAAAACTTTGGGAGTGCTTTGTAAAACCTTTTTGTTCCAGCTGGATTAAACTGAATTTTTCCAGAGATGCTAATTCTACCACCACATGATTGGATCTCTTGTGCAATTCAATGAAATTGTTTGTTTTTGTAAAACCACTACAACAGTAGATTTGGGATCCTGAATGATGTGATTTAATATATAAAAAGAAAGTGAAAAGCAACTTTTCCTCTTTTTGCACAGGTTTTAGTGCAGATGGACCTTGAGAAGGATGGATAAGTGTAGGGGAGATCTCTGGTTTCTGACCCCTTTTTGCCTCCTGTCTCCCCAAAAGTGTCAAAATGTTGGTTCTTCTAAGGTGATCCAGCAAGACTTGAAAGATTACTTTTGAGGGGTGTGGGAGTATGTGCAAAGATTAATTATATAACTTTTTTTGTAGTCCCTAAATGGGCATACAAGAAACTTGTAGAGGGACTTTTTGCAAGGGTGTGTACTGACAGGAAAAGAGCCAATAGCTTCAGCCTGAAGAAGAGCAGGTTTAGATTAGATATTAGGAAAAAATTCTTTACTGTAAAGGTGGTGGGATATGAAACCCAGAAGCTGTGGATGCCTCACCCCTGGAAGTGTTCAAGGTCAGGTCAGATGGAGCTCTAACCAATCTTAGTCTAGTAGAACATATCCCAGTCCATGGCAGGGGTGGGGTTGGTACTAGATGATTTTTATGGTTCCTTCTAACCCAAATTATCTTATGATTCTATGTCTCTGTAACAAATAGCAAAAGAGGTCACCATTAACCATGAATATAAATTGGAAACTAAGAATGGTGAAAAGCTGATAAAGAAGCGAAAAAGACAAAAGGAAAACTGTAGAACCTACCATATAACAGACTTTTTTACCTACAATGAGAAAGAAAAGAAATCCTAATAACTTTTCCCTTACTAGATTGAAATGATATATCGTAAATAATACATATTTCCCTTTTCTATTGCATAAATATTTCTGCTCTCTATCTGAAAAAAGGAAATAAACACAGTCATTTCCAAGGCTGCTGATGAAATACTTTTCACACTAACAGTAAATCAGAAGCTGCAGCTCCGATAGCAGGCTAGATTTAAAACAACAGATCTGAGCAACCTCCTGCCCAAAAGGTGAAAAATGAAAAAAGTAAGAAGCTTCCTAGTATCTCACGGTTGATTTCTAACACAACTTAAAGCAATTAGGAAATTCCAGATGATTGAAAGGCAAGGAAAAAAAAGGAGAAAAAAATTCAGTAATTGAATTTTAAAAATATACAAATGTGAAGACTCCATCAGCTATATAATTCTCATATTGATTCTGTGTAAACTAATCAAATAGTTTAAGTAGGACTATATTTATAGAAGATGATAAAGCAAAAGCAGTTATCTCCAATTAGCCTTAGTTTACAGCAGCCAGATATTACCCAAAATGATCCCTGGTGAGTTTAAAAGTGAGATTCTTGGTGGATCAGTATAGCTTTATTATTTAGCATTACTGAAAACACTTCTCAGATGTACAGTTCAGAAACTGCCTTAAAATCTGAAGGGGTTTCAGAGCAGAAGTATAAACAATTTGGAAAAGATGGAGCAGTACAATATGGTGCCCTGGGTATCTAGGATATCACAGAGAAGAATTGAAACTGATAGTCACAGGGTATATGAAGAACAGATATGAGATAAGCAGAAGACTCTGATATAGCAGACAAAATATGAAAATATCAGATGTTTGGAAATAAAGAAATAGAATAAAGGCAAATTTTTACTTTGATATAATGAACTCTTAGAGCAAATGTTTAAAGGTTGTGGTTAAATCACTGATGAGAGAGGATTCATAGAAATACATAAATACATAAATTTGCTATGAATTTATTAGTAGGCCCATGTGATTCTTCCAGTGGCTTCAGTAAATGCAAAAACAGACTAGATGCATATCTATCCACCTACTGTGAGAAACAGTTCATTGACTGTTTATGGTCTGCTTATGGCCTATTGGCTTATGTACATCATTATGAATTTTATTCCTATTTCCTAGAAATTTAAATCAGAAGGGACTATGAAATCACTGTTTTCTTGCTTAGATGTTGTAGGGATTGCACATCCTTCACTAAGTCTATATTATGCATTTTAAAACTCAAATAATGAAAAATAGAATGGCTACTAACAAGCATGATTTCCATGTAAATTTTTTAGTCAAAGGTCCATTCAAATGTTTCTGTAAGATTGGGTTTTTATCAGAGAATATAAAAAGGCACAGAAATTACCAGGGCAGTTTTAAATGAGAAAGCTGAGAAGTTGTAGCATTGTGCAGGTGTATTTGACTTGTTTATTTGAGAGCTTAATAGGTTTTATAAAGTATAATCATTTGGTATTTAAGGTCAGGAAAAGCATATGTATCTTTAGCCCATAAATTTAGAAGGAAGAATCCCAGCAAAGAGGAAAATTAGGGGATGTGGATACCAAACAGGAATACAGAGTCACCCTCAGTAGATTAGGGACAAACAATCCTGCCTCTGAGCCAGAATGATTGAAGTCAGTGGCTTTGTGCCCTTATCAGGAACTAGCAAGTTATGGGCTTGAAATCAACTGCAATGAGACTGGATTAGTCAGTTGGATTAGTTCAAAATGCCTCATAATGGCACCATAAAGTATCCCAATGACTCCCTATTAGGAGTAAATCCTTAGCTGTAAATTATGATTAGGATTAAACACAAGGCCAGTTGACAGTTGTCAGCAGAGAGGCAGGGACTTCCAGGCTCAGGGTGAACTCCTCCGAAAGAACTCTTCCCTGTGTGCTCATCCATCCACGTATTCAGACCACTGGAGCAAGGATTAATTCCAGCATTCTGGTAGCCATTTTTTTCCAAGATGTATTAGAGGTGGTTTTGCACAGTTAGAACAGCCTGAAAAATACAGTTCCAATCAGAGGTGTGAGAAACCATCTTGATATATTACCTTAGGTCATCCAAAATTTGCTGCTGCTGGCTATGGTGCCTTTTCTTTCTCTTTTAGAATATATCAAGATCTTAATTTATTAAAAAAAATTTCATGAGGATGATGCTTTCAATATTCCAAGATGCAGTATATACATTTACTGGACTGGAAAAAACATGCACTGATTTTTGTACAGTCACTTCAAAGCTTTAGAACTGATGAAAGATTAGCTGATCTCTCCTCTTTCTTGTCATTTAAAATCCAGCCTTTCTGGAGTTAGCTTTAAATTGGATTAAAAACATACATCTGAGGAAAATTGTCTCCTAACAGCCAGAATATCTGCCCTGGGTATCTAGGATATCACAGAGAAGAATTGAAACTGATAGTCACAGGGTATATGAAGAACAGATATGAGATAAGCAGAAGACTCTGATATAGCAGACAAAATATGAAAATATCAGATGTTTGGAAATAAAGAAATAGAATAAAGGCAAATTTTTACTTTGATATAATGAACTCTTAGAGTAAATGTTTAAAGGTTGTGGTTAAATCACTGATGAGAGAGGATTCATAGAAATACATAAGTACATAAATTTGCTATGTGTTAGTAGGCCCATGTGATTCTTCCAGTGGCTTCAGTAAATGCAAAAACAGACAAGATGCATAACTATCCACCTACTGTGAGAAACAGTTCATTGACTGTTTATGGTCTGCTTATGGCCTATTCAACATATGGTACATCATTATGAATTTTATTCCTATTTCCTAGAAATTTAAATCAGAAGGACTATGAAATCACTGTTTTTTCTTGCTTAGATGTTGTAGAGGATTGCACATCCTTCACTAAGTCTATATTATGCATTTTAAAAACTCAAATAATGAAATATAGAATGGCTACTAACAAGCATGATTTCCATGTAAATTTTTTAGTCAAAGGTCCATTCAAATGTTTTCTGTAAGATTGGGTTTTTATCAGAGGATATAAAGGCACAAGTACAGAAATTACAGGGCAGTTTTAAATGAAAGCTGAGAAGTTGTAGCATTGTGCAGGTGTATTTGACTTGTTTATTTGAGAGCTTAATAGGTTTCATAAAGTATAATCATTTGGTATTTAAGGTCAGGAAAAGCATATGTATCTTTAGCCCATAAATTTAGAAGGAAGAATCCCAGCAAAGAGGAAAATTAGGGATGTGGATACCAAACAGGAATACAGAGTCACCCGCAGTAGATTGGGACAAACAATCCTGCCTCTGAGCCAGAATGATTGAAGTCAGTGGCTTTGTGCCCTTATCAGGAACTAGCAAGTTATGGGCTTGAAATCAACTGCAATGAGACTGGATTAGTCAGTTGGATTAGTTCAAAATGCCTCATAATGGCACCATAAAGTATCCCAATGACTCCCTATTAGGAGTAAATCCTTAGCTGTAAATTATGATTAGGATTAAACACAAGGCCAGTTGACAGTTGTCAGCAGAGAGGCAGGGACTTCCAGGCTCAGGGTGAACTCCTCCGAAAGAACTCTTCCCTGTGTGCTCATCCATCCACGTATTCAGACCACTGGAGCAAGGATTAATTCCAGCATTCTGGTAGCCATTTTTTTCAAGATGTATTAGAGGTGGTTTTGCACAGTTAGAACAGCCTGAAAAAATACAGTTTCAATCAGAGGTGTGAGAAACCATCTTGATATATTACCTTAGGTCATCCAAAATTTGCTGCTGCTGGCTATGGTGCCTTTTCTTTCTCTTTTAGAATATATCAAGATCTTAATTTATTATAAAAAATTTCATGAGGATGATGCTTTCAATATTCCAAGATGCAATATATACATTTACTGGACTGGAAAAACATGCACTGATTTTTGTACAGTCACTTCAAAGCTTTAGAACTGATGAAAGATTAGCTGATCTCTCCTCTTTCTTGTCATTTAAAATCCAGCCTTTCTGGAGTTAGCTTTAAATTGGATTAAAAACATACATCTGAGGAAAATTGTCTCCTAACAGCCAGAATATCTTACAGTTTAGGGATGCATCAAATCTACATTAAATATGCTTTTTGTGCAATGAAAAGCCAGATTTAAATTCAATTGCATGATTTTACCAAAACAACACTCTATCATATTACCAAAGGTTAGCAGTTAACCTTTTACTATTCACTGCTTTCTCTTCTAAGTATACAGGCTTGATTGCAGGCTGCTTTGTGCTGTCACTCTGAGACAAGCACTTTGAGCTTGTTTATTCATATTGACAACAGGTTTAAACAGGTTGGCATTGCTATACTGTGATCAAAGAAGTAATCATTTGTGGAATAACAATGCACAGAACATTCTCATTATGTACTATGCTTTCATTGTGGGTACTGCAGATTAAACTGAATATCACACTTGGAGGAGATCATTCAGAATCAGAAATCAAGAATCATAATATAATTTTTTCTCTCTTTGACTGGATATCAGGAAATTACACAAATGAGAGTGGAAGCTGGCATTAAAACACTGCTGCTAAGCCTTAGTCACGAAATCTTTTAAGCATGCCTTTCTGATTGCATATTGAAAACAAGAGAACAATGAACTTCCTGAACAAGAAACACTAGCAAAAGGAGCACTTTCTAAATCAGAGATTGTTTAAGAGTATGGGTGTCTAATTGTTTATTTCCAGCCATTGATATTGTACTTTTTATAACTGTATATATACATTAGGATAGAACAATTATCAAGGATATTAAATCAAAATTAGAATGTTTGAAATGTATACAAATCAATATGAATCAATATTGTAAACTAAAGGGGACTAGGAAGAAGCATTCATAATAAGTCAGGGAAAAAAACCCCAACCATATAGTGGGAAAGAAACCACATCTTGAAGTTAAGTGGTGCAAAAGCCATCTGGTTTTACTTTATTCAGGGGTCAAGCATTCCTAATGTTTCAGTTTGCTCTCCTTTTTTAATCTCAAGTTATCATTTGAACAGTCAGGAGACTGTTCAAATAGAATGACCTTAGAGCAACTTGGAAGTAACTTAGCTGAGAATTGTCAGTCTCCCTGACTGGGTAGTGGGAAGGAAGGGGCTCCTCTGGGGGCATCAAATCTAAATTGTTTCTGAAGATTTCTAACTGTGCTGTAACTCCAGAAGTCAAGTTAACTGCCTAATGTTGGCAATACTTTCCTTAGATGCCCAGACTAATGCACTGTAATTCGAAAGAACTTCCAACTTTACTTTAATGTGTACCTCAGTGCATCCACGCTTTCAGAAGAGAGTCTGGGCGTGACCTTCTTTCTGATTCATGTCCCTGAAGTGTCTGAGAGAGATGAACTGCTGCTGAGGCCAGCTTTCCAAAGATGGAGAGTGGAACCGTGAAAGACAATCATTTTGTGAAGCATTGAACTGGAAAGGACCAATTCACATGAAAGACCTCTGAATGCCAAGGAGTTCAGTAATTCCTCAGTTTTCCAGAAAAAAAATCCTAAAGAATGAGATAGGTCATTTGAACTGGAATGTCCTCTTCCAATCCAAAGTGCATGAGGCATGTTCGCCTTGGGGTTCCGCAGCCAATATGCTCTACATTTCCTCTAATGGTAAAAAGTTGCATTTAGGCAAATGCATTAGCATAATTCAAAGAGGGAAAATGTCACGTGGGATTAGACTAATCATCAATCTATACTGGTATCCTATAGTGGCCAACAACAGATGTTTCAGAGGCAGATATGAAACCTCTGTAGTGAGAAATTCTGTAATGCTATGTAAGGGATTCTTTATATACAGGGCATAAAATTTTGACATATACTACACATTTTTATAAAAAATATAAATGAATGAGCACTTTGCCTTGTCTGAGGTAGTAGCAACGTACCCTGTGAAAAGCACTGCAACTTTATTCCATCTTGTTACTTAGAAGGGGATTTTAGAAGAATTTGAATGTCACTGCAAAATAAAAATTGGGTCTATGTTCCCACCAGCCTGGGACTTTTGTATCCTGGGTTAGGTCAGACTGGTGGGCAGCTTGAAACAAGCTATCTCAGAAGGTCACACAAAAAGGTGTGAAGGTGAAATAACATGGTCTTTTCTGGGGTAATAATAGCACTTCATTTCTTCAAGTTAGTGCAGGAAAGAAACTTAAGTTGTAACTAATATTCCTATTTTCCCTTTTGAATGTCATGCATTAGGTCTGCCTCACCATCTGAGAGCAATCTACAGAAAGAAATGATACCTGCTTAGATGAAGCTATTACCTCTTTATTATAAAAACCTCAGCTGTTTTATGAGAAGCAGGCAAGCAATATTTTTATGTGATGAAACTCAACTCTTCAGTATAATGGGAAATACAGAATATTTTTACACTCTTTTTGAATTACTGCATCTTAGTATAATTTACAGTATCTTGCTGCAGTAACGAGAAGTGAGCCAAACCTACGAATTCAGCAAATCTGGGATAAGTCCGAATTTGTAAATAGTTGTAGGGCATTTTGACTATCTTACCCTGAAGAAGAAGTGGAGACTAAAAATTGTTCTGGTTCCATTAAAAATACAGTTCTTGAAATATTTGATTCAAATACATGTAAGCAGTGAATTTGTTTAAAGACCTTATTAACCTTCCATTGAAATGTTCAAGTAGGCTAATATGCCTCCAACTTACTGTATGTATTAAATTTACAAGTGAAAACTATACAAATCCTTAGATTTACAGAGACCTGCATCTGCTCCAGAATTATCAGTTGTTGGTGTTTCTGCCAAATGAAAAAAACCTAATTTTTTTTTAAGACAGAGAGGTAAGCAAAAAAGTTATGCTTGCCTTCCTTGTTATACAGAGGAAAGTTTCACACACATATCAGGAAAAGTGAGAAGGTCTATTCCTGCAAATAGCACTTCATTTCTTCAAGTTAGTGCAGGAAAGAAACTTAAGTTGTAACTAATATTCCTATTTGCCCTTTTGAATGTCATGCATTAGGTCTGCCTCACCATCTGAGAGCAATCTACAGAAAGAAATGATACCTGCTTAGATGAAGCTATTACCTCTTTATTATAAAAACCTCAGCTGTTTTATGAGAAGCAGGCAAGCAATATTTTTATGTGATGAAACTCAACTCTTCAGTATAATGGGAAATACAGAATATTTTTACACTCTTTTTGAATTACTGCATCTTAGTATAATTTACAGTATCTTGCTGCAGTAACGAGACGTGAGCCAAACCTACGAATTCAGCAAATCTGGGATAAGTCCGAATTTGTAAATAGTTGTAGGGCATTTTGCCTATCTTACCCTAAAGAAGAAGTGGAGACTAAAAATTGTTCTGATTCCATTAAAAATACAGTTCTTGAAATATTTGATTCAAATACATGTAAGCAGTGAATTTGTTTAAAGACCTTATTAACCTTCCATTGAAATGTTCAAGTAGGCTAATATGCCTCCAACTTACTGTATGTATTAAATTTACAAGTGAAAACTATACAAATCCTTAGATTTACAGAGACCTGCATCTGCTCCAGAATTATCAGTTGTTGGTGTTTCTGCCAAATGAAAAAAAAACTAATTTTTTTAAGACAGAGAGGTAAGGCAAAAAGTTATGTGCTTGCCTTCCTTGTTATACAGAGGAAAGTTTCACACACATATCAGGAAAAGTGAGAAGGTCTATTCCTGCAAAAGCATAAGGGAAACCTGAAGACAGCATGATAAATGTGATCAACACTGTTCCCTGAACTGGATTTTGCATCTTTGATCAGCACCAGATACGGAAGTTGATATGTTTTAGTATAGCTTTCATGCAAGACTTTTCTATTTTATATAAGGGGAAATGTGATCCACGAATACTCCTAGATGAAATTTGCCCTCCAGAATGAGATACTTCATTCCAAAAGCATGGGAAACAGGGAGGGAAGTGACCTCAAATTACTCTCAATTTTATATAAACTGTTGACACCACTGGTCTTATCAGTAGAGAATGGCCTTTGGGAGATGACTGGTTGTGTATAGTCTTTGAAGTAGTCGGGTGCTGGAAATGTGATTCACCAGATTTGAAAATGTTTGAAAATCCATTGTCCTTCAAACTTGTAGAAATTCCCCTCTGAGTTTCAGCTTAAGAAGAGTATGTATTATACATTGGTTTCTAATTGTACTTCTTCAATTGCATTTGATGAGCAGGGACATGAAATAAGTGCAGATTAAGTGACTTTTTTTTTTTTCCATTCAGTCTTAATTACCCTGATGACTTGTACATTTCCCAGTTGTTAAATAAGCTTGGCTTATGGCAGATATTACAACTTTGTTATGCTGATGTTTCATGTGGCATTGAACCTTACTGGTATATAAAGGGGTGAATAAAATTGTGTATATAAACAGTAGGAAAGGTAAAATTTATCTGAGGAACTTCAGCACATCTTCTTCTAATAATTATAGTCTAAAAATTTTAAACAAAGATAGAAAGCTTTAAGAAGGTCCACTGATTTCTAATGTAGGTCTGAATGAATCACAGAATCAGAGAATCATTGGGGTTGGAAGGGACCTCTGGAAACCATCTTGTCCAACCCCTCTGCTAAGACAGGGTCACCAAGAGCAGGTCCAGGTGGGTTTTCAACATCCCCAGAGAGAGATACTCCATGTCCTCCGTGGGCAGCCACTTGCATTGCTCTGTAAAGAAGTTTTTTGTGTTGAGGTGGAATTTCTCTGTTTTAGTTTATGGCCATTGCTACATGTCTTGTCACTTGACATCACTGACAAAAATATGGCACCATTCTCTTGGTGCTCTTCTTTGTCATATTTGCATGTATTGATGAGATTCCCTTTTAGTCTTTCTCTAAACAGGTCCAGCTCCCAAAGTCTCTCTCCATAAGAGAGATGCTCTACATCCCTAACTATCTTTGTACTCCCCCGCTGAACCCTCTCCAGCTCCTTGTCTGCTTTGAACTGCAGAGACCAAAATTGAGCACAGCACTCCAGATATGGGCTCACTAGGGCTAAATAGAGAGGAAGGATGGCTTCCCTTGACCTTCTGGCCATACTCTTCTCTACGCACCCCAGGATCTCACTGGCCCTCCTGGCCACCAGGGCACTGTTGGCTCATGGCCAGCTTGTCACCCACAGGGACTCCAAGGTCCTTCTCTGCAGAACTGCTCTCTAGAAAGTGAGTCCCAACTGGTACTTGCAGTTATTCCTCCCCAGGTACAGGACCTTGCACTTGCCCTTGTTGAACCTGATTAAGCTCCTCTCTGCTCAATTGTCCAGCCTTTTAAGGTCCCAATTAAAGGCAACAGAGCCTTCAGATGTATCAGCCACTCCCCCCAGTTTTGTGTCATCATCAAACTTGCTTAGTGTGCAATTAGATCCCTTTGCCTACATTGTTAATAAACAAGGTCAGTAAGACTGGACCTAGTATTGATCCCTGGGGAATACCAGTGACTACAGGCCTCCAAATGGGTTCTGCTCCGCTGATCATGAGCCTCTGAGTTCTGCTATTCAGCCAGTTCTTGATCCACCACATTGTCCATTCATTCAACAAATGTCCTGAAATTACCTATGAGTATGTTATGGGAGACAGTGCAAATAGACAACATCCACTGCTCTCCCCTTTTTGACCCATCATGCCATGCCATCACAGAAGTCTATGAATGGTCAAGCATGATTTACTTTTGGTGAGTCCATGTTGACTACTCCTGATAATTTTTTCTTTTATTTCCTTTGTGATGGCCTCCAAAATTATCTACTCCATTCTTTCCAGTGATGTAGGTGTGGCTGACCTGACTGGAGTTTCCTGGGTCCTCCTTCTTGAAGGAGACCTTTTTTGAAGATGGGAGTAACACTGGCCTTCTTCTAGTCATTGAACAATTTCTCCTATTCTCTGTGATTTTTCAAAGATAATGGAGAGTGGTTTAACAACATCTGCCAGCTCTCTCAGCCACCATGGCTTCATTACAACAGAGTCCACGGATTTATGTGTGTTAGTATATGTATAATGAAGAGGTCATTTGAAAAATATCAGACTTTCAGAAACAAGTGTGCTAGTTATTGCATATTCCCAGTAGCCACTCAAGAAGGATGCATTTTTAAATGGCTAAGCTATGTGCAAGGTAGCAATCTTTCCTAATTCTTCCCTAATCCCTTTCAGGCTCAGTTGCAGACACAGAGACAGTCAAAGAACTGAGCTAGTCAGAGTGAAATGAGAATAGAATATTTTACATTTAATGATAAAAGGAGAAACACCTCTGAAAATGACTGTAGAACTGAACAGTATCTGCTGTGAATAAGTACCTCTAATCATTGCCTTGATAATCTGAGAAGTGTATGTGGCATGTCCTCAAACCTTTATCACTTTGACTACATTGCATGTCTTTGTTTTAGCAAAACTGAGGAGTCCAGACATCTGCTAAACAAAATAGCTAATATTAGGTACTGTGGAGACCTCAGCTAGTTTAATTGCAGCCCTCTGTTGTATTTGGAAATGGATCCAAGTTCTAAGATACCTGCGGTATACCATGAGGCCTTTTGCAAAGGATGAGAGACCGTCTCCTCACAAAGGAAAGCCAGCAACCAGCTCCTATGCATGCATCAAAATATATAGTGATAAATGTTAATTTAAAATTATGTATTAAAAAGAAACAGGCAGGTTTATGTGATGAATTCCAGATGATCTAATTTTGATGAATTTTCTTATTATTTAACCTAATTCCTAAAAATTTAAAAACCCCAGTTTTTTCAAAATATAATTTTAGTGATCTCTGTATGTAGTCAGTGCTTTGTTTATCAAGAACAGTTTCATATACTAAATTTTGTTGTCTCAGAGGACAGTAAAGCAAAAAATTTGTTTCATCTGACTTGCTAAAAAGTGGGAAAGTATTATTAATGAAAATTGGAAAATATGGATATTTTTGTATGCTGGATATTTTGCAACACAGATATAATCTCTATACATATTTTAAAGTGGCATTTCCTGGTAAACCTAAACCTGTTTCTTTAACATGGTCTCCAAAGAGTCCATGAAAGCTACAGCCTTAATTCTAAGGAAAATTAAAGGCTATTGAAGAGGGCAAAGAGAACATTACAGTACTTAAAAGATATAAGTCTTCTGGGTATGTGGTAAAGACAAGAAGTCACATTCAGTGCTTAATATTTTTAGCTGATTTTCTTTATATTACTGGCCAAAATATGCCTGATGATGTTACGAAAGTTGTTTGACGTTATATGTGTTTGTTTACCTCCGTGCACATGCATACCAAATACATATGTACAAACCAAGTCCTCTCATTCTCTTCATGTTCTTCTTAAGATCATCTCTTTGTTTTCATCTTTCTAATTAAGAACATAATCATAATCTCGTTTTTCTGGAACTCATATTTGCTATAACTGAAGTCTGCCTTGATTGTAGTGTGGACTAGGAGGAAAGAGATGGAAAAAGAACCATACTGCTCTGGAAATTATAATATCTGCTGGCAACTGCTTATTGTGTTCCAGGAGGACTGATGCAACTCAAGTTTCTTGAAGGAACTGGGAAATATTTTCTGCCATCATGGCAGAAAAGTGTCAGGGGAAGGACAGAAAAGAATTTTTTGATTCTGTGGAAAAATTCTTATCAGCAGAGGTAGACCAAGGCCTGTTGGCTAAAAAGTGAGAATAGACAGAATTCACTTTACTGGATGATTTTTTCCCAGCTTTCTCTTTTTCCAGAATTGAGGGCACAGGACCTGCACTCAAGTCTGGTTTGAGGAATGCAGAAAACCTATATTGCCACTCAGGAATACAGCAACAAATGCCAGATCTGATGATAGACTACCACTTTCTATAGTCCTAATGGAAAAGACAACTGACTTTTATGCCACAGATATTCCTTTCCCTGTACAGGCTAGGAGGGTTGCTTGAGAGAAGGCCCTTCACCTGCAGGTGACTGGACAAAAGAAACAACTCTTGTTACATGATGGTTTTTTTTTTTTTTTTTTTCCTTTGGACAAAGGATTCACCTTTTCTCATTTTTCTGAACATTCAGTTGATGTTTATTCCTCTAAATTACCAATAAAATCAAGGTTAAAGGCAGTTTTTAGAAAAAGCACAGTCCACCTAAAATGAAAACAATAACAAAAAAGGACAAAGGGGAAAACGAACAAAAGAAAAAATACAGCATTTTTTCCTTGTCTAATTCTCAAGCCTTAAAAATGTGTAATTAACAATGGTAGCTGCCCCCTTGCATATTAAAATTTATATTTTCTGCTTTCAGATTCGCACATCCTCCTCTTGCACTTCATAGGTCTCATTTGCTAAACAAAAATAACTGTTCAATTTTGAAAGGCTTACAGGAACTGTCTAAAAATGTAGATAGACATAAGAAAACTTGAAACCACAGAGCAGTAAAGAGGAGACAGCTTGTAAAAGAGCAAAACTACTTTAAAACACAGTGCCCTTTCCTTGTAAGGAGTTTACCTGGACTCTAAAAATTTTAAGCAACAAACGTATTGGGAATCCAGTGTTTTGTTTCCTTAGTGATTTCTGTCATTTAGGTATTGTTTTTTTTATTATTACTCAGGGATTTTAAAACTTTCCACTGAATTTTGTGTTATGTTTTAATTCCAATCAAAGCATGTTTTCCCATGTTTTCCCATCACAGCATGTTTTGGTATAACTATTATATTCCTAGTGTTTTTTGAAACATCATTTAAACAACAAATAATTTTGTGAAAAATGTTTTCATTAAACTGACAGTGGTACAAAACTGGACCTTGTATTTAAGCAGTACTACTTTAGGAAATTTTTCTTCTGAAAGAAAAAATAATTCTATTATAATGCACAGTTCTCCTAGGATATCTTGCAAGTTCAGCAGCTCCTGGATCAGCAGAAATTTAACTCCAATATTCAACAGCAGCTTTTCAGCAATTGGTGACGATTACCCTAAATTTGGCCAACTGGCTCTACCTCTTCCTTCAGTACCAAAAAGCCAGGCAGGCCAGAAGGGCCTCTCAGCGCTTTGAACACACTGAGAACTGACAAAAGGTGCTACCCCACAGGGGGCTGTGCTGGGGAAAAAGTCTGCTCCAAAGACGTAGCTCCAGAGCTGTTGCAATGACTGGGGAAATAAGTCTGCTCCAATAGAGTAGCTCTCGATCTGTCCCGATCCTGCAAAGCCTCTTGATCAAAGATCCTGATTGTCTGGTCATGGCTGAATGGACATCTCTTCATGACCCTGACAGAAGTGTTTAGCTTAGCCATATGTTTCTCATTCAAGAACGTATGGTCCAGAGATATCTTTCCATAAATGTGGATGGTAAATGAAAGAGAGGTTGAACTTGCTGTATTAATCTATGTTTGCACAAAATACAGAAGGATGGGACAAGTGCCTCTACAGACAAAATAATGAATAATGAAGGGTTTGTGGTTTGTTTTGTGTGCTTTATAAAGAGAAAAAGTGGCCATTGTGATGATCTTGTATGATAGAATATGGATTTTCTGTTCTCTTTTACTCATAAACTGCCTATTAAGAAAGGCCAATGATTTTGTGCTATGTCTCATATGCCAAATAAAGATTTAATGAGTAAGCTTTTTTTCCAAAAGTCATGTTACAGTTTTCATGGCTACTGTATTGTCTTCCTCTCTTCCAGCAAGCTGATATGTTCGATAGTAGAAAGCTGATTAATCCCTAAACACTGTGGCCTATGTATTCAAACATGACAGCTCTTTGCAGTATTTAGTTGCCTAAATAACCACATTTCAGTCTTCAGAAGTACTTAACATTCATTGCTCAAGTTGATGGAACTGGAAGAAGTTCCATCACCTTGAAAAATATTTTATATTTAGTCAGATGTACATATTTGCTGCATACATGACCAGTTGATCTAATTCTTATTTGTATAGTTATAAATATGTACAAATATATATGCACACACACACATATCTACATATATTTTTATTTATATGAAAATATAATTTATAAATTTTTGCACTTATTTTGGGAACACAATATATATGAAATCATGAAAGAAAACAGATCTAAGTTCTGTAGCTCTTTTTTCTACTGTGAAAATCAAAGCAATATTTGGTCAGACAATCCATCTGTTGAGATGTAGTTTCTTTATGTGGCAATGCTAACTGATATCACCACATTTGGCATGTTTGAAACTGGGGAATTAAGTCCCCACTGTGTAGTAGTCTTTTTCAGTAGTCTGCTGTGACATTTAGATTACTGAAGACTATTCAAGGGATGCTAGAAGCCTTGGGAGCCCAAACTTTACTGTCTGCTATAGGGAATCCTTCCTGTAACTTTGCCTTTTAAGTATGTCAGCACACAGCAAGAGTTAGAAAAATCTCATTTATACCTCAGGAGCAGCCCTGAGTACAGTAGCCTTGGGATCAGGAAAGTGATCCATCACTTTTGTACATCTCTCATCCCTCAAATCTTGCCTTCTCTCTCCTATGCTCCAAGATTTCTTTCTTCCTTTGTAATATGTTTGAAAAATACTGGGAAAGAAACTTTGTCGGTGAGAATGTGTAGACATTCAAATATGCATAATTCACATCCAAATAATGTATTCCAATATACAATCTATAAGAATTGTGAGCATGTAGTAAGTATGTACTAATTGAAATATGGAGGCACTGAACACCTACTGAGAACACTTAATTTTTTAAAACATTACCATGGTAGCAATGTGTGCCCTGTAATTCTAGATAATAAGTTTCTGGTTACCAGTTTGATTCTGAGCTCTGTAATGTGAGAACAAATGCAAATGTAAGCCTCTATCTATTCTTATGATCATATGTCATCCTAGCCAATTGGGCAATAAAACAGCAGGACCAGACTACTGTTAAATAATACAAAATGTGATGCATGGATATGGAGGCAAATGTGTGCCTGTGTAAGTTATGCCTACCCAATATTAGTCTGCTTTGCATTTCTGAGGTAAAAAACCAAATTTAATGACTAGAATAAGCATTTACCATAAGTCAGCATTCTCTGTGACATTTTAAATTTATGAACAGTTGCTCTGTGTCTTCAAGAATTAACTTAAACACTTGCCATATTAATGGTATAAGATAGACATTGTGGCTGATGCAGATAAATCAGGAAGAATGCGACAAAAGTCAGAGCTATCCCAGAGTTTGTTAATATTATAATGTATGTATGTTGGTATGTAAAAAAGCACATGCACATGAAAAGGTATATAAGCCCATAATTCTAAACATACAGTGGGAGCAGCTTTCCTAAATTTCAGCCTCATAATGCCTCCTAATCTACCTAAAAATAATTCTAGTTTATTATAAACTAGAATTTTTCATGAATAACTGAATATAACATCAGAAATAGAGAGCTTAATATTTTTCAGCAAAATAGAGTAACCCCTTCAATGTCTTCATTTTCATATATTAAAAAGTGTTGGGATTTTCTAAGAAGGTGGCATTAATTGGGACACTTTACATTACAAATTATAAAGAGGAAAGAACCCTGATTCTCATATTTCTTGTATGAAAACAAGAAACTAACTTGTATTAATTCTTTTTTAGGTGATTGACAAGGAAAGGACATGGTAGGAGTTAACTTTTTGTCCTTCCTTCCTCCTTTAACAAAATATATCATCAGTGCTGAAACTTTCAGAAAAAGGCTACATCCAGATATGTGATATCTGAATCACTTGTATACTCCTATGCAATAGCAGCTCTGCTGTATTCTTGCACAACAAAATCTCAGTTATCACAAATTAGTGTACATCCACAAACAAAAGCACAGGGAACAAGAAAGTCACAAAGTTCTCTGTAAAAAAGTGCAGGGTGTTTTTTTTCTTTTGATTGGTTGGTTATGGGGTTTTGTGGTTGTTTGGGGTTATTTTGTTTTGTGGGAGTTTTGTTTGTTTGTTTGTTTGGGGTTTCATTGGTTTTTGTTTTTTTTTTTTTTTTGTTTTCGTGTTTTGTTTTTTTGTTGTTCCATTTTGTTTTGTTTTGTAAAGAAGCAGAATGTCTGTCCATACAGAGAGGGTTATCAAGATTACCAATACAAATCTTATCTTTCATTTGTATCTGCACTAGTATGAGGCAGATAGGCAATAAATCAATCCAGTGCTCCATTTATTGTAAGTACATATAAGAACAAATCCTGGTTCTTAAGTCTTTCATGTACTCTCTTTCACTTTGGCCTTTTTTTTAAGGGAGACATTGTACCCATAGGAAAAGTATAATGTAAAACCTTTCCTAATATCTGTTAGTTCTTTTCTGTAGATTAAGGAAAATCACTGCTTTACAGATCAAATGACCAGGTCATCCAGGAAAATGGGAAATTCTCACTTAAATAAAATACATTATAAATTACTTTGCTGCTTTTGAACATGGAATAAACTGCAGACATTTGAATATTGTTTGAGATACAAACCAAAAGGAAACTGCTGTAGGAATGTGTGTTTGTATATCCACCAAAAATGCACTAAGGGGTCTATTTTTGGACTATGTGTATGTCTTGATGTGGCTGATGTTCCCTGAGTCCTCCAAAGACCATTTTATTTTCATTCACAGCTGGCCCGAGAGTTTGTCCTACAAGACAACTCTGGCACTACTTGTATCTCATGATGAGCTGGTTCAGCTCACCAGGCTGGCAGGAAACTGTCTTTTTATGCTTTTCCTTCAGTTTGTTTAGGGACCTCTGATGGATTATAGGAGGGTTAGGTGGAGCTGAAAACTGGCAGAAAGGAAGAAGACAGAACACAGACCATATTTTGGCATAAGGGAACCTCACCATATTGTTGGGCTATGCCCTGCAGTCTACCCCACATAGCTCCAGAAGCTTTATCAAAGTGTCTAAAAACTGTTTTTATCAAGATATTCTAATTGTCTCTCCAGGGTCCTGCACAATGAGTAAAAGCCTTGTCATTTACTTCAGCGAGGATAATTGCCTGGACATACTAGTGTGTTTAAAGGGGTGTCTCAACTTGTGTTGAGTGAAAGCTGTAGTGGATGCACTGTGTTGAAATACCTTAGCAACTTGCAGAGTCAAGGACTTGGAAATAACTGTACTCTGCATATTTTATATTGAAGGATTGACCTTTGTTTCCTCAAAACTCAGGTTACCACCACAGGGAGGAGATAAATGAGATAAATGCAAATAGTTGGTCATCAGAGCTCATCTCAGCCTGATTTCCATTCCATTACCTTCCACATTTTCTTACCTGAAGGTGGAAAATATTTACATCCAGAAACAGCCTTTATACAGAGATACACCTTGTCTTGTTCTTGTTTTCTGTGTAGCAAAATTATTTAGTGACTCAATTTGAGTTTGAAGCCTGGAGAAGCGTAACACAGGAGACATATTGCTCCATCTTAATATTCTGTGAAGCGCCTGGAGTTAGCAAGAGCTCTGAAGACTTGAACTTCTGAACCTATTTCTAGCAGGAGCCAATTGCCATTATTCTTGCAGCAAAGCAAAGCAAAGAAACAGCCCTTGTAGTCAAGAATAAAAGAAGGCACAAGTAGAGATAAGAACAAAGGTTACAGAATTAAAACAAAACCAAAGGGAAGCTAGAAATTCCAGTTGCTGCTCTTCTGTGTGCTCTTCCATTTTGCAGCTAGCCTTGTCCCCTGTGATTTGCTTCCCTCACTTAGGCGTGCCAGTACTACTCTAAGCACCAAGTGTGGAACATCACAGGATGAGTGTAATGAGAAATCTGCCAGTGTGTCACTTATGTCTCTGCCAAAATAGAGGTTAAAATCTGCTTTCAGGCTGCTCATTCTAGACAGAAAGGCTTTTCTGTCCTGCTTCAGAACTGCATAACATCAGGAGTGCCAAGCACAGCTAAGGAGCTTGGCTTCAGGGCTGTCATTACTCCCCTGCCTCTTTACACATTGTCTGTAGTGGCCCAGCTGCTCAACATGTTGTGGGCATTCCTGGAGGGCTCCTGTAGATAGTGAATACCCCGAGAGAAGCATTAAACCCTTGCAAATGTAGCACCATGAAGCTCTGGATGCATAGGCTTTTGCAGAGATTAATCAATACAAGTCTCCTGCTGATTGGAGCTACTCTTTTTAATAAGTAACTAAGAATTTGAAGAATTTGAAAATTAATCTGAAAAAAATTTAAAAAGTCACTGTAATATCACATTCCTGTATGAGAAGAGTTAAATTATACTAGCTGGAGAGCTACCTATGTGACAAGGTTTTGGTACTAGGGGACTGGCTTCTGTGGGAAGTTTCCAGAAGCTTCCTTCATGTCTGACAGAGCCAATGCCTGTCCACTCCAAGATGCATCCACTACTGGCCAAAGCCAAGTCCATCAGAAATGGTGGTAGAAGCTCTGGGATAACAAAGTTAAGAAGGGGGGGAAAATCTGCATTGTGCAGATGGAGAGAGAAATGAAAATACGCGAGAGAAACAGCCCTATAGACAATAAGGTCAGCTGAGTAGGAGGGGAAGGAGGTGCTCCAGGTACTTGAGCTGAGACTGCAGCCTGTGGTGCAGGCTGTGGTGAGGCAGCTGTGCCCCTGCAGCCCATGGAGGCCCATTGTGGAGCAGAGACCACATACATCCCATGGAAAGACCCATGCTGGAGCAGATGGATGTCCAAAGGATCCTATGACCCCATGGGAAGCCCATGCTGAATCAGGCTCCTGGCAGGAACTGTGGACTCATGGAAAGAGGAGCCCACAGTGCAGAAGGTTTGATGAACCCAGGGAAGAGACCCAGACTGGAGAATTCAGTGATGAACTGCAGCCCTTTGGAAGTGACTCCCATTGAGGAAGTTGGTGGAGAACGGTCTCCCATGGGAGGGAGCCCATAGTGGAGCAAGGGAAGAGTGTGAGGAGTCCTCCCTCTGAGAAGGAAGGAATGGCAGAGACAATGTGTGATGAATTGACCACAACCCCATTTGCCATCCCCCTGTGTTGCTGCAGAGGCACTTTTTGTTTACAATGTTTGTCTTCAATGCATTCACCACTTGTGCAGAAGTGTGGCTTCCTGGAAAGTAGCCAGACATTATCTGCTGATGGAAAGTAGACAAAAAAAATCCTGTATTCCTTTGTTTCCACACATGAGCTTTGATTTTGCATTATTAAACTGCATTTATCTTGATCCACAAGTTCTAAAATTTTATTTTCTCCCCCAATTCTGCTGAGGGAGAGAGTAATAGAGTGACTTGATGATTACCTCGTGTCGCAACACCACTCAAACCCAAAGCAAATTGTGTGTCGCAACAGGTCTCTTGGGTCTAAGTAACTACTAATTAAATTGCAGACTGCTGTGGCTGAACTAGCAATAGAAAAAAATCTGGAAATACTGAACGGTATTTTCTTTAGACATATTATGGAAAAAATCTAAGTGCCCAAACCCTCAGACTTATCATGGATAATGAGCACTTTACATTGACCACTTTACTTTCAAACATCTATTTTCCACGCTGATAAAAGAAAATTAGTATTAAGGTCAAGCCTTGCATTTGATTCACATTTTGGAACTGTTTATTTGATTCTGAATTATTTGAGTTATCTTGCACTATTTCGTTTACTGATTAGCTAATGAAAGTATCCTTTGTTCAACTACATATTTCCATTTTCTCTTTGTTGATTTTTCATGTATGATTAACACAACCTTCAGAAAATTCTAGCACTACAGGGCGTCTCATTCTGCAAAATAAATTTTCTTAATCGGATGCTTTTGTCTCATTGTAACCCTTTGAGTTACATTATTAAATTAGACCATTCTTCTTCCACTTCCAGATCACATAGAAAAGCCACATGAGATGCCTCACAATATTGCCTCTTGGATGCGCTTGAAGCTTGATATCCTTTTTCATAAATTCTTCACTTTATTTTTAGAAAATTGCTGCTGTGTTATATATGGCTTTTTATGGAGCTATATTGTACAGCCAGTTCAGTATTAAAAATAAAAATGTAAAACTGAATTGTCCACTTAAACTGAAATGCTACTTTATGAAGTATAGGTCATTTTTTTATATGGCAGTATTGGCAGAATGAGTCATCCTCCTAAGAATATCGTTAAATTGTGCTGTGGCTAACTGAGTGTAGACTGCTTTCTGAATGTTTTCCCTCTTACCTCCTCACCTCTGGTCTAAAATGTATATCTCAGAAGATGTGTAGAGTTTCAATCTACAATTCTTCCAACTGCGCTTACATATTCTTATGCCAGCTGTGCCTGCCACCACACAGTAAGAACAAAAAGCATTTCTTAAATCAAAACCTGGAATGCAAACACCTTATGCTGTATTAGACAGGACAGGAAACAGGTCAAGCTGAGCAACCAATAATACTTGTGAATATTTGTTCCAATTCAAAAGTCAGTTTTAAAAGGAATGTTTTTGCGAAGCTGTTCTAGTCTCTGCAAAGCTATGTTCAAACACTTGAGCTTCAATTGTGTGTCCATTCAAACAGTGGAAGCTTACTTCAAACATAAACCTTGAAATAGAATTTGAAATTTTGTATTTTACTGCCCATGCAGAGCTCAAGTGATAATGTTTCCACAACCTGAAAGAAAAGTTTATTTAATTACCACCCCAACGTAAAATATATGGGAAAGAAATAGACAGATATTGAAGTGTGCTGTAAATAAAGAAGTCTCTTTATATACTCAGACTCTACAGTACAGGCTCTGTTCTAGAACCCACATAGGTCATATTTGAATAGTTTTTTTCTTTGCAATCCACTTCAATTTTCCTAACAAGGCCATTCCCCTATTATATGAGCTAAAAGGACTGACACAAATAGCCATAGTTTCCTTGAGTTCCAGGGACAGTAGGAATATTTATCTAGTTCCTTCCTCTTTATTTTCATCATGAAAGTGAAATGTTTAGTACTTTAAACATTTTATCATACAGAATAGTGTGGTATTCAGCCAAATAAATTATGAATTATAATTATAATTATAATTATAAAAAAAATTATAATTTTTTTATTTTGGATAAAAAGTTCTTGTCAACAGAAGTATAGCCAAATGGATTGTTCATCCAAATGCCAAGATGTTGATAATTTCATCAGCACTGTTTTCTTTTTAATACTCCCTATGATCACCACTGTAAAAGGAATTATGATGGAAAAAATCTTACAGAACTTTAAGGAGCTTATTGATATTCTCTCTATTTGGCATATAAGCTTTATTTTTGTTTGGAATTTTACTCTGAAACACCTCATGAAAAGAAAATATATAAATTTCTTGTGGAAATTCAACATTATTTCCCAGAGAAATTTTGAGGATCAGTATGTGTTTGTGGAAAGTTTGCAGATAGTGCACAAAGGAAAAAAAGACCAGTTTCTTTAAATAAATTCACTGAGAGATACAACATCCTTCTAATTAGTCTACCCAAAATAGTAGTGGGTGGAGTTCTTAGGTCTGTTGTACTAGAAGTCTCAGATGAATGAGAATTCTGCTGATTTGGCATGCACAGAAAGAAGGATGCAGGGTAGAACCCTTAAATGAGTTATGTGCTTTTAATCATGGGGAAGCCCCAAAGGAGATACAGTTTAAGCCAAGACAGCAGAGAAATCTATATAAACACCACCAGTCATTTTTGGGATACAGACTAGGACTATAACAAAGCATAAGATGAATTTCTTTTAGTATTTCACAAAGAATTTTTATAATGTAGTGAATATATCCTTTCTGTCTTCTTCATTTTATAGAACTACTTCACCATCACTGGGCCCCTAGAATCCTATTGTGAGGATTTTGACAAATTTAAAACATCTTTTATTTCATCCTTTTTCTCTGAATCCTGGCAATGTAAATGCAAATGCAAATTTCGTACACAAAGAACATTTAAAGAGAATCCTGCTGTCCAAACAGAGTTTTCATTTATGGTGTTTTAAATCAATGAAGTAAACTCAGTCAATCCCTTTACACTGAATAAAGCTTTGTATCAAATTACTTTTCTTCTTTGTTTTTCTTCTGCACTTTTCTTCCAAGATGATTTAAATATATACATGTATTTTCAGTCAGGACAAGAATTCATCAAAATGTTTTGGTGTAACTTTCATACCTCTCTCTCATTTTTGATTGACAGATATGTTTGAATCAGTACAGTTAGTGTATTAGAAAGTCACTCTTTTCCCCCAAAATCAAAAATACACAAACGAAAAAAAATAGTCTTTTCATGATACAAACAGACCAACATTTCAGTTCCCTCACTTGGTGATTTGGCAGTTCTAAAGAAGGAAGCACTTACACACTTGACAGTAAAAGCAAAATACCCATCTTCACTTTGAGTGTCTGTTATCAGTAGAACTGCCCAGCAAAAGAAGATTTGACTATTCTAGAGGAAATATTCTGTAACAAAGCTTACAAAGGATGCATTTTGATTCTTGAATTCTGTGGTATAAATAAGATAGTACATACCAGTAAAGAGCTAGCACTAGAAGAAATAAGCAACAAATTATAAATAAGCTTTATGTCAAAGTCATATGAGGTGTAAGTTGGTCTATGCACAGAAAAAATATACCATTATAGAAAGAAAAAAGGATGTGAAAAAACTCTCTGTTCCACTTGATTTATGAAAAAATCAGAATGCTGTCTTTTAAGAAACTAATTTTGTATAATAGTTCCAACCGTTCTCCTTCATTTCACAGTGTGCTGAGGCTGGCTGTGATGGAGTTAACTTCTTTCATAGCAGTCCATATGGTGCTGTAATTTACATTTGGGTCTAAAACAGACTTGATAACATAGCAGTGTTTTGGTTATTGCTGATCAGTGCTGGCACAGCATCAAGGCTTTTTCTCTTCCTCTCCGAAGAGACTAGGCTGGGAGTGGGCAAAAGATCAGGAGGGGACACAGCAGGGACAGCTGATCCCAGATGACCAAAGGGGTACCCCCTACCATAAGATGTTGCACTGGGTAATAGAAGATGTGGGGGGAGAGGAGGAAAGGAGAGGATGCTGGTGGTTATGGTGTTTATCTTCCAAAGCACCTGTTGTACCTGTTGAGATTCTGCTTTTCAGGGAATGGTCTGATAATTGTCCACAGACTGGAAGCAGTGAATGAATTTGTCTTTCTGCTTTGTTTATTAAATTGTCATTATTTAGAACCAGAAGTCTTATTTTCTTTCTATTTTTTCCTCATCCCACAGGACATTGAGCAAGAGGATGGGTAGTATTTGGCTGCTGTTTAGGGTCAGCCCACCACACAAAAAAGTAATTTTATATTAAAGAAGTCCAATCTACCATCACACTCAATAGGGAAATCGTTAATATGAATATGTAAGATCACATGAATTATACTGTTTTCTTTAATGTCCTAGTGTCTGCATAAAATTCAATGTAAGTCAGTGGGGCCCTCAATTAGTCTGAAATACAAAAGTAAGTGGATAGCAGAACAAAGCTTTGTGGCAATTATTTCAGCCACATGCTATGAAGAATTTTACATTTTCTCATATAATTTTTTCAACTGTTTTCTGTATTAGAAACACCTTGGCTCCTGTGGAAGCATCAAGTTGTGTCTGCTCACAAGAACACAGTAAGCCATGAAGCCCCTCTGAACCCAACTGAAATAGAAATTTGATGAATTTTTCCTCAGTCTTATTTTATTGCACTACATTGGCAGTGGAAAAGTCTATGGAAAATTGCCAGTTTTGCAAGGACTTGATATAAACAAAACACTTCAAGGAATCAGGGTTAGAATCTGAAAACTGCAAAGGAGCAGGTTACAGGTAAAGTGTGATGGAAGTCAGACAACATATATTTATGAAGGGAGGACATTCTCGTCTCCAACTTCAGCCTTATTAAGAGTTAAGGATCTCTTATAAGCTAATTGTATGGGTCTTCCTTGTCGATAGTGAAACAAAAGCATCTCTAAAGGAAGATTCATCCCACTTGTCTTTAATGAAAATCTTAAAATGGGGTGAATCAGGTTTTGGATCTGTCTTTCACTAGACTACCAAAGAACCTGGGGCAATTTGTTGGGATTAATTGCTTAAACCATTAAAGCAAAGTGAAATGGATCCTAGCTTTACAAAAATAAAAGGTCTATTGATTTCTGGTACACCTGGAAGACAGCAACTTCTGTTAAAACATCCACTGACTTTTCTAAGATCAAGTTACCCAATTTTCCCATTTCCCACTCAGCAGGTGGAAAGATGGACAGGAAATTATCTGTAAAAGATCACTGTTAGCCTAAGATAATGTAGCCTCTAGGACATTTTGACATCTACCTCCCCCTGGGTTGGGGATGAAGGGTGGTTCTAAGCAGTTAATCAGTATATGAGAACAAAAGAGAGGGTCTGGTTCTAATTGGAGCCATTTTGCCCTCTGCAGCTCTGGGAGTACAGCTCAGTCATATATTAAAACACAAAAACACTTCAAAACTTAAAAGGAAAAATAAGGTCATTTTAATCAAAATACAAATTTATTTTAAATTTAGCCACACTGATGAAGATTTAGAGTTTTTCTTCCTCATTAAATATAAATACCAAGCATTTCAATTTGAAGTAAAAGTCAATTACAGACCAAAAAACCCAAACAAGCAAACAAATAAAAAATGTAGCAGGACTTTATTTTATTTTATTTTATTTTATGAAACATTGAATAACAATAACATATGAAATTACAAATTACAAGATTGGGAGACAATATTTTTATAGTATCTCAGTGCCTTTAAATAATTTTACAGGCATCAGTGAACTCAGTGGGTGACTCCCTCCTGGGGGGATCAGAGGGCCCCATATGTCAATTGGACCCATCCCACAGAGAGGTCTGCTGCCTCCCTGGGGTATGGGATAATTCTGAGAGACTCTCTGAGCTGATTCAGCCCTCTGATTGCTACCCAGTGCTGATGCCCCAGGCTGGCAGTGGTGAGAATGAAAAGAGGAGCATCAGGGCAATTAAAAGGGACTTTAGTGCACTGGGTCAAGAGGTTGATAGGGCAGGAGCACAGGTGGTGTTCTGCTCAGTCCCTTTGGTGGCAGAGATAAATCATGAATAGGAATAGGAGAGCCCACATTATCAAGTGGCTAAAGGGATGGTGTCATCAGCAGAATTTTAAGTTCTTTGATCATGGGGTAAATTTTACGGCACCTGGCCTGCTGGAATTGGATGGGCTCCATCTCTCTGTTAAGGGCAAGAGGTTTTTAGCCCATGAGCTGGCAGAATTCATTGAGAGGGCTTTAAATTAGGTTTGAAGAGGGAATGGGATATAGCTGGGATCTCTGGAAGCAGGCCCAAGGCGGTAAGCCTGAGTTAGGGGTGAAATCAGCAGCCCAGCTGAGGTGCATGTATACCAATGCGTGCAGCATGGGTAACAAACATGAAGAGCTGGAGGCCATGGTGCAGGAGCAAAGCTATGATGTAGTTGCCATCAAGGAAATGTGATTGCAAGACTCACATGGCTGGAGTGCTGCACTGGATGCCTACCAGCTCTTCAGAAGAGACAGAAAAGGGAGAAGAGGTGGAGGAGTGGCCCTTTATATTAGGGAGGCTTTTGGTGCCATGGATATTGAAACTAGTGACGATGAAGTTGAATGCTTATGGGTAAGAATTAGGGGGAAGGCCAACAAGGCTGACATCCTACTGGGAGTCTCTTATTGTACATCCAACCAGGAAGAAGAGATGTGTTTAAAAAAAGATTGGATGTGGAGCTTGACATGGTTTAATTGAGGTGTTAGGGCATGGGTTGGACTTGATGGTCTTGAAAGTCTCTTCCAACCTAGTCATTCTGTGATTCTATAATCACACAGCCTAGCTGTCAGTTTGGAAAATATCATTGCTGTTTTGATGAGAAGTCTGCATTTTCCTAAGGAAATTCCAAGGCTCTTCTATCTTAGAAAAACATGTTGTGACTTCAATTCCATATTTATCTACAGAAGTATTTTTACAAGATTAAAAGTTGTTCAGTTTTTCTTCTGTCTCTTTGTATCTCTGTATCTCTGTGTCTCTGTTTTCTCTGTTAATTATTCATCAAAAAGGGAAAAGGATCATCACTCCTAATTTCTTCTAACCAATAGCTTTAGAATACTTTTGTTTTGACTATAATGCTGTTGAGACCCTATGACTCTTCATTTACTATGTTGTTGATGTGGAAATCTCTTTCATTTTTATATTTCATCAATTAATTGTACCAGTTTGAGTGATGAAGGATGTCAGAGTAGAAAAAGAAGAAATGTCATAAAAGTGAGATTTCTTGTCTTATGAACTAGTCTACCAGTATAAAAAATTCAATACCAGAGTTTCTTAAAGCTTCTTAAGAACTAACTTTATCATGGTACTGATGTTTTGGATCTATCCAAACATTTAACCCTTTGGTGTGGCAAAAGTTTATGTGAGTATTCAGTTACTTCAAATTTGCTACTGCAAGTGGGGCTTGTAGATAATATTTACACTTACAAATTTTAATAAATGAGAGAAGAATTATTGAGGATTTTTCCAGCTGGATTAGGAGGACCAAGTTGTAATATACAGGAAATAAGCTCCACATGGAGAAATTAACTTTTGGAGGAGAGAATCCTTTTCAAGTTGTGTGTGCCTGCTTGCTGCACTCAGCTCCATTAACTCTGCAATGAGCTGTTGCAACATCATTGCAGTTGAAAAGTGCATTAAAGGAGACTAATTGGGTGGCTGACATATATTACTTGTTCCAGTCTCATGAATAATAAAGTTTCATGAAGATGGAGGTTTAGAACTTTTGCAAATAAAACCAGCTATGTCAATGAAGTTTGCAAGCCAAGGCAAAGAATGGTGGGCAAATGTTACAGGGGAACCTGGTCACTTCAGGAATCAGTCACAAAACTAGCAAAGGACAAGCAGGTAAGAACAATGCCATTAGGGTGTCACTCTGAGTTTGTCCATATGTAAGAGAGAAGGAAAAATATAATCTTAGTAAAAAAATTAGGTTTACTTCTTTTCTACTATAGAAATTGAATTTCCTCTTCAAATCTAATCACTAATGGGCCAATTGAATTTCCCAAATGCTTTTAGATCAAAGAAATTAAAACAAAAAAGTCTCTCAACCTTCTCGGACTTTTTTTTTTTTTTGTTGTTGTTTTTGTTGCCTCAGGGATTCCTAGAGGAACTGAAAACTAGAACTAATCAAATAACATAATTCGAGATGTCAAGTTAGCTGCTTTTCTTGGTCTTCTTTTCTGTGGACTGAACAAACTGAATTCTTTTAATACATCCTTGCACATCGTGTACTCCAGCTCTCCAATCATTTTTGTTGCTTGTTCCTGGCCTCATTCCAGGATATCAGTTTCCTTGCTGTCCTGGGGAGACCAAAGCTGGACATGGTAGTCCAAATGCAATCTCACAAGTAGTAAGGAGAGATGAGGAACAGCTTCTTTTAATAGCTATGCTCTAGTCAAAATAGCCGAAGATGCATGTGGCTGTCTTTGCCACAGTGATGTGCTGCTTACACATTTGACTTTTACATCAGGAATGCTGGACTTTACATTTACCTTTGGTGACCCACCTGAGGGTTTTTCTTCAGCCTGAAAAGGTCTATCTCAATAATAGCCCTGCCCTCTACTCTGTGGACCGCGTCCACCCCAGTTTGCTGTCATCCATGACCTTGCTGGGAGTTCATGCCAGTTCATCACGGAGGACATTAATAGAGATGTTAAACCTTACTAATCTCTGAATCAATATCTGAGGAGTGCCACTAATAATTAGTCATCAGCTGGACTTCATGTCAGGGATCTGATGATAAGATAATTAGACGATAAGACTCACTGAACGCGTGCTACCACAAGAAACCTGTTCAGGCAGGTAATGATCATACCTTGAACTATTGAAAGAAAAAGGATGAAACAGGTGATGAAAGTCACTCTGAACTTTTAAATAAAACAACTTCTGAAGCTTAGAGCAGGATTCTTGTGAAGCCTTTATCTGATCATTGTCTATCAAATGGCGATATTTTTAAACCCCATTTAATCTATGTCAATGCATTACAACTTGGAAATCCATGAGGTTATAGAGTCCTGTGCTAAAGTCTAATATGAGGAATCTGATTCTATTTTTGGTGGTGTTAGATAACTGATCAATTTCTGTTATTTTAAACTCAAACAAGTGCCATTTGAGTTTAGTTTTTTTTACTTTGTGTCTGCCAAAAAGAGCTCTGCAATCCATCAATGTAATTACTGTAGTGTTTAAGGACTTTAGATTATGTTATGCCCAATGTTAATTTTTTAACAGCTGAATCATATTCAATATCAAATTTAATCTTAAAGCCTTGGCAGTACCTTGCTCAACTGCCTCTGAGATCTATACCATAACCTTAGTACAAAATACTTGCTGCAGCATGCAGCTGAAACCCACTAGGTTTTCTTTTGGTTGACAAAACACACAAAAATTCATGTACCAGTTCTGACCAAAGCCGCAAACATCAGAATCAAGCCAGAAAGGATTTAATAATTTATGTTCTATTAGAATTCAGTTCTCAGCAATCAGACATGATGCTGTAAAAAATGCAAAGGATGAATTTTGTGTTGTCACTAAAGAGGTAATTACTTCTTCCATGGACAAGTATCTCACTGTGCTATTGCCAAAAAAAAGATGTGCAAGCACAAGAAGCTGTAGGAAACCAGTTTGATTATTCTTCTACAGGTCAGTTCTGAACTACTTGATAAAAACTGACAAAATGACATTAAATGAGGCATCTTTCTGTTATTGCTGCCCTATATTGTTTAGAAGATGACCTCTCTCTTTCTATAATCACTTGCCAAACAGAAACACAAGGTAGAACAGAACTCAAAATGTCCAAAAGGTATTTTTAAGCCACTACTTCTATTTATTCTTTTTTTCCAAAGATCTAGAATATTAAAATAGATTTAACTAAAATTTGGGATCATTTTGATCTGTAATGAGGCTCAGAGAACAGGGATTATGAGCTCCTGCATAACTGGGCCTGTGTTAAAGGAACTGAAGAACAAAACTGATAGTTACCTAGACAGACAGAGTATTAAGAGACTAAAGCAGACTTTAAGTACCAGACTTAAAGTCTGACAATATCATGTAAGTGATTTCCTTCTCAGTAAAGTGCATAACAGCTACAGTTCTGAGAATGTGTGATTTCCTTTAAACCAGGGTGGATTCACCAGAATGCAATGCTTTATTCACCTGAACAGCCTTTTAGAATCATAGGAGGGGGTCTGGATGTAGATCTCATTGTAATTTTTGATAGAGTTTGTTTGCATGAAATGGGCAATAATTATAATTGTAAATCTCTACATCTAAATTTGACATCGTAGTGGATTATATGTGTTACAACCACAGAAAAATTTACTCCTTCTTTTACTTTGTGTGAAGTATATAGTGCAGCATGTGTGTTTTCTTCCTCTGCAATCCTAAGTTTTCTTCTGGAAAACAGCTACCTGATATAAATGTGATTCATCACAGTTTATATGGAAATTTTTTCTGCATAGCAAAGGTATTATTTTACATTTCAGGACACAAATTTTAATTACCAAAATTAACAGGGGTAACAAAAATCCAGCAGTTATTAACTACATTGTATTTTTAAAATGTATGTCAAAAAAACCCTCTTGTGAACAAGACAGTAAAAGTGCAATAAAGATCGCCTAATCTCCATTTCAAGTTTATTACTTCAATAATTCTAAGTTATACAAAATGACAATGTATTCAATCAAGTATAAGGGGTTTTGTTTTTTATGCTGGATTTTTTAAATTCAGCAATTAAAGAAAGTGGCAATTAATTTTGTTTATAAGGTACAGTTTTCATCCATATCCAAAAGTGCCCTTTAATTATTTTAGCATGGAAATAATTTTGTAGAGCATAACACACTTCATATTGGCTATTTTTGCACATAGATTTTTAATGCTTCTCCAAAATCCTTCAGAGTTATGTTTTGCCAGCTATGCTAGTAATAATTATTCTGCAATTAAAATCCTCATACCTCCTTATTACCCCAACTAGCACCTCTCTCCCAACAATGAATCAGCAATAAAGGGATGTTCTGCATTGAAAACAAGCTGGATCCTTCACATCACCTCAGAAAAACTGCTTAACTAGATTACAGAATATGGAGGATAGGGGCCTACAGTGAATCAAACAGAAAAGACTGCAGGAAACAAATATTAATTACAGCTGCATAAGTCAGGACAATCACTAATGAGTTTGGAAATAATGGAAGGAATGGCTTAAAATTCTGACAATTCACCAAGTTGCATCTTAAACCTAGTCTTTTACCTCGTACCTTTTGTCCTGTTTTTTCTCATCTTATTTGAAGTTTAACATCCAGCACAAAAGACATAGCATTGTCTTCTAGTGAAAATATGAACATTATTAAACTTTCAGAATTTGCTGCATACTATACTGAGAGAATCCACTCACACTGAGGTTAATTATTTTTTTTTCTTTTATCTTTCTGTAGAAACACCTGAAGGCTTTAGCTGACATAAAGGTCTAGTTACGCTGAATGTGCTACATTTGTGTCTTAACACTTTGCAGTCTAAATTTGAATTTACAACAAAAAGTGTATGGCTAATCCAAATATGAGAACTGAGAGATGGGTAGTACCCGTTGTACTAGAAATCAGTATTGGAGCTGGGAGAAGGGGGTAGATCCTGACTGTGGTGACCTAATTCAGAATAATATTATGAAGACTGCTGTAGGGAGTCTGCCATTGGAAATCTAACCTCTTGTCAGCTGATAGGACATTGGCCATGAGTTAAACTGGGCCACTAACACACATAATGGATATATATGTGCCTTTGTGTGTGAGGATGAGGGGGTCTGAAAGTCGTTGAGAACTCTTTCCAGACAAAGGTACATTTGAATTTCAGAAAGTCTTTAAAAATTCAACACAGACTAGTTGGGAAAGAAAATTGCTTAGATTTTTTTTAAAGAAATTGGTGGAAAAGAAGAAAGGTAAAAATGAGCAGTTGAATCCCCAGTGTCTTCAGACTGCATTAGGGAGTTCTGGAAAGAGTTGTACACAAGCTAATTGTTGTTCCAGCTTCATAATCCCTAAGAGGTCATCCCTGGTTTCCATTTTTGCTCACAGAATTGCCTCCAAGCTGGGGCAAAAAAGGGACAACTGGGACCTACATATATGACATACATGCCAGGCTTTCAGGCTCGACAAAGTCATGTATTCAGCATAATTACAGCAAATAGCCTTATAAGTCAAGGTTGAAGAAATTAATCACTTCAGATGTTGACTGCTAAGGACATTTGCTATCAACTATCAATGATTTATGAAGACAGCTCCCAAGTGACAAGATTTTACTTTAGATAGCATTTGAATGCACACAAAGTATATTATATGCAGGATTATTATTCTTTCAATTTTTTAATTATTCCTCTTATCTGGGTAATAAAAAGGTAACCACTTGTCTATCTACATTTATACAAGATACCACAGCAACACAAATCCTTCACATTGCTTCCTCTTTCTTTATATTATCATTAATCAGCTAATTAAGAGCAGCTGTGGTGATGGTCTCTGTGTGTTGATTCCCATCAATATGAGTTACACAGAATCCAGTAACTCATTCATCATAAGGCAAATGACTGCAACTTTGGGCAGGCATTAGTCTATCAGGGCTAATAGGAAAAGATGTGATGTTGTACTTAGCTGAAAAGAAGCAAGTTTTCCTTACCCCAGAGTGGAATCCTCTGTGTAGCCATTATTTTTAGTACCTGCATTTGAACGAGTTTGCTAATAGGAAGCAGTAAGAAAAAATTATTTTTGTTCCCTGAGCCATTTTGCTGCTTGGACCTTTGATTCTTTACTGGCTGTCTATTGTACAATTTCAGATTATGCCTTCAGTGTTGAATATGTGAAACACAGAAATGTGTTTCAACTTTGGTTTGGCTTTAGTGATTTTCATACTGGCTAGGTTTATTTTCTGATTATTTACTTTATGTAGTGGTATTCTTTTCTGTCCAGTTTACCAGATCTCATCCCTCTTAGTCAATTGCAAATCTCCTTCTTCCACTGTTAAAAAAAATTAAATGAGTTTTGGAGATGGTGGCTTTTTGTTTTTCTTGGTAATGTATCAGGTAGAGTTATGTTTTGAAATAATGTAAATAAGGTAAATAATCTGTGTTTCAGTCCTGGATAACTTTGAGGGAGCAGTGAAAACTTCTCAAATTCTTTTACCTTCCAGGTCATGTTCCTGTATTTGGAAAATGAAAATGTCAGTAATTATAAAATGGGCAGAGTTTATGGAGAGAAGTTCAGTGTTGAAGAATGAAGTAGTTAGAAACTGACATCAACATTGATTTCGTCATTACCATCAAATGAGATTTGTTTATTTCTTTGTTTCTTTGGTCATCTGTCTTCTTGGACAGCACTGCTGACTGGCAAAATTGGGAAGCAGAAACAAGTGTCACCAATTTGTACTTTGAAGACATTCATCCAATGACCTCCTCACAGCACTGCTGTTGTCTTCTTTTTAAAATTCTGAAGGTTTGTCGGAGGCCAAACTGAGTCCTTTCTTTTCCTCTCTTGAAATTCAGCACTATCACCAGCCATGAAGAGTGGTAGACTGGAGGAATTGGGAGAAGTGAAGCAAGTAAGACTTTTAGAAGAGGCAGAAAAGATGGCCTAAACTTTAGTTTCATCTACTTTTAAGATGTTACTTTCAAAAACCTTTCTGACAGAAATTGGTTATCCCAGATTTATTAAAACACTTCTGTAGAATACAATTTCTCACATTTTAAATGGTCAAAACAATAAGTTTTATATGGTTCCTTGCTTACTGAGAGCTTCCTACAGTTTTTACATCTAATTTTCCATAGAAATATTTTACCGTGATGTTGAATCAAGTATCTAGATACTTGGAAATAAACATTTCCACAAATGTGTTCCTTAAATGTTCTGTTGCCATATGTAATTTTATTCTGACTATCCCAACTGCTGTAAGAAAAGGATTTATATTGAAAAGCACATTAAAAACTCTGAAGTGTTTTATTCCTTCTTTGCTAATTGTGAAATATTAAGTTCTGGGAATGTAGTGCTGTTGAATGAAAGGTACATGTTCTACTCCAAAAATGCTAACTTCACAATAGTAGATTTTTGTATGGTTACAATTAATACTTCAAGATGACATAAAAGATATAAATTCAAGTTTTCATTGTGGTTGGGAGATTGTGTCAAAAAGTCACCTGTGACCCAAGTTCCACAAATATATGAGGGAAAACTTATCACACAATCAAGTTCCAGGATTGGGAAAATCATAAGATGAGCATCAGTAAAGTATAGATTCTATGTGGAGAGTGTAGGTTAGGTTCTTCTTCATTTTCATTGCTGTAGTCACTTGCTCAGTATGAAGAAGAAGAAATCTTTGTGATGTAACTGAAACCAGTGTCTTCTTCTACGGACTATTGGTTTTATTGGCCCTCCCTGTGAGTGTTCACAAAGTAAAACATTATACAATATTGGGTAAGTCCCAAGAAAGGTAAGGTGTCATTGTTAATGAAACCTGCTAGTGGTAACGTCTTTGGTGATGTGTCATTGTCATTCTTTTATTGATATGAGAAAAAAGAGGTTGTCTCTTGACCTGGATATTTATTGTTGTTCCATATGAACCTTGTCTGTCAACATTCTCTGAAAGAAAGTATTTATTCTAATGAACCTGTATTTTCAATGAGTTTTACTTTTCCCATTTGTGTTTGCAAATAGTGGATGGATTTAGGTCTTCTCAGTACTTCATGGACTGAAGTGATGTCTTGCTCTTGGTTATTTTTATTCTTTCCTTTGATACAAAGGTAGCGAATACTTTCATCTCTTTGTGTGTAAGATCACACACATATTTAATGAGGCTACAACAAAGCACCAGATATGATTAAAAAGTATCCCATGTCATCAAACTGTCTTGTCCCCACATGATTTCCAGGTTATTGTAAATATACATAGCAACTTCAACTGTGTTGGTGAAGCAGGAAGTATGTATCATCAGTTTGATTAATCAAGTTATAACCATAGTACACGTCAACACTCTGACCCTAAATATGATTTAAATCATATTTAAGTTTGGAGAATTAAGAGTACTTTTAAATTATGACAGAAGTTTAATCTGTTGGCATGTTCCAATGATTCAGTATTTCCTGGTGGAAAATGACAAATTTTGGAGCCCAGTCATAGAAAAGAGAATACTTTGTATATTAATAATGTTGTTTTCAACCACAGATGGACTTGCAAAAGGCAATACCGTCTCCTACTATAGAATGCTTTTCAACATTCATGCACATTCTTTGTAATCCTGTAGAATTTCTAATTAAAACAAAAATCTGATTTGTAATTAAAAAAAATATTAGACTTGACAGGGAGGATGAAAAGACCATAACCAGACACCACTGAGGCTAATATTTTCAATCTAATTGATTTTAGTCAGATCTACTAAAGCTCAGGAAAAGCATTAAAATGACAATATATTATGGCTTTGTCTGAAGAACTGGAAAAAGTCACCCTGAAGGGAATGTCATAGCAGAAGGAGGGAAGGAGGGAAGGAGGGAAGGAGGGGGGAAGGAGGAAGGGAAGGAAGGAGGGAAGGAAGGAAGGAAGGAAGGAAGGAAGGAAGGAAGGAAGGAAGGAAGGAAGGAAGGAAGGAAGGAAGGAAGGAAGGAAGGAAGGAAGGAAGGAAGGAAGGAAGGAAGGAAGGAAGGAAGGAAGGAAGGAAGGAAGGAAGGAAGGAAGGAAGGAAGGAAGGAAGGAAGGAAGGAAGGAAGGAAGGAAGGAAGGAAGGAAGGAAGGAAGGAAGGAAGGAAGGAAGGAAGGAAGGAAGGAAGGAAGGAAGGAAGGAAGGAAGGAAGGAAGGAAGGAAGGAAGGAAGGAAGGAAGGAAGGAAGGAAGGAAGGAAGGAAGGAAGGAAGGAAGGAGGAGGAAGGAAGGAAGGAAGGAAGGGAAGGAAGGAAGGAAGGAAGGAAGGAAGGAAGGAAGGAAGGAAGGAAGGAAGGAAGGAAGGAAGGAAGGAAGGAAGGAAGGAAGGAAGGAAGGAAGGAAGGAAGGAAGGAAGGAAGGAAGGAAGGAAGGAAGGAAGGAAGGAAGGAAGGAAGGAAGGAAGGAAGGAAGGAAGGAAGGAAGGAAGGAAGGAAGGAAGGAAGGGAGGGAAAGAAAGATTTCAAAGCTGTCCTGGGTCTGGCTGGGATGGAATAAACTGTCATCACAACAGCCCATACGGTGTTGTGCTTCTAGCTTGTGGTTAAACCAGTGCTGGTAACAGTGTTTTAGCTGTACTGAGCAGTGCTTCCACAGCTTCAAGGCTATATCTCTCTGAATCTCTCCTTTTCCCAAAAGCCAGTAGGCTGGAGGTGGGCAAGAGATTTGGAGGAGGAGAGCTAGGACAGCTGACCCAACTGAATAAAGGGATATCAAATATCATATGACTCCATACTCATCAGATAGAGATGCGAGAAACAAGAAGGAGTTGGGGGCGTTCATTCCTAAGGCATTTGTCTTCCCAAACAACCACTATGAGTGCTGCGGACCTGCTTTCCAAGAAGTGTCTGGGCATCTGCTTCTGATGGGAAGTACTGAATTAATTCCTCTTTGTGCTTTTCATCCATATGCAGCTTTTGCTGCATCTCAACCCACAAGTTTCCCATCTTATTTTATTCCCCTGTCCTGATGAAAAGGAGGAGTGAAAGACCAGTGAAGTGGGAGTCTGGCAGCCATACAAGATCAACCCACCACAAGGGCACATATCTTATTTTCAGGTTTTTGAGTTGCTTTGTTGTTTTTTTCACAGTGATAATGAAATCAGTAAAGAAAGCTTGTGGGATATGAATGTGGCTTGGATTTGTGAGTTTAAATAGACTGAACTGGATTTCAAGTTCTCTTTTGTTCCTTGAAAATCAAAGCTATTATACCTTGTGGAGCTATCCTTAATTCTGTTAATTTGAGGACTGTCTGCTCCAGGTCACAAAAGAAACTGTGATTTACAAGGTTAACTGACTAATTGGCTTGTTTCAGACAGGAATGTCGATCCTCATTTTGTTTCTAAAGACATTAGGTGATATGCTAAGATACTTAATTTAGATTGACAAAATTTCTCATATAATCAATGAAGCCTCTAAAGTGGCATATCGTCTGTCTTCATTTCTCACCCTTTGCATTTGGATTATGCAACATGGGATGGACATTGTCAATGTATAAGTAATTTCTGCAGGTGCTTCTCTTTTCCTCTCCTGTGCTGTGTCCCACAATTTCTTTTTCCTTTCTTCCTCTTTCAGAAGAGAGCAGTCAGAAAGAATTATTTCTGAGTTTCTACATGTAATGGCATAGTTGAGTCCATCATGATCAAGGTAAACAAGCACATTACGTACATTCTAAGATTCTCTGAACAGCTAGTGACATTCAAATCCTAAAGTGCCTCCTCATTAATAGATTGAAAGTAAATTACAGTCTAGAAGTTTGTTTCTTATTGTATTGGTTTTGTGAACTTAAGAGGAATTTATCACCTGTAGATGAAGATTTAGGTGAACTGTCAGACTCAATAACACAGCCAGACTGAAGCAAGGCTGGCAGTTCCATGTATAATATTTTAATTAAGGCACAAGTGCCCTTTTCCTAGAGCTGTAAAATAAATAGCTTATGAAAGAATCACTTTAACAGGAGTGCATTTAGGATAAATGGAGGGAAGTAAACTTTGACCTTTTCAAATAATGGAACTGTATTCTCACACAAAAACAGAAGAGCAGACTTTTTCTACTTTAGAAAAGTAAAGTAAGAAAATCCAAATACTGTGAAATAAAGAAAAACATTTTGAAAAATATAGAGTTATGTACTTACTGAATTTTTTATGCATTTTCAGTTTAAAAGAAAGAGTATTATTAAAGTGTGTGGCTTTTCTTCTAAAATATAAGATTGCAGTATTACAGTTTTCATTTAAATAGTTCAGTGGTGTAGGAATCCAGCAGCAGCAAACTCATTGGCATCCCAAATTTTTGGAAAAAGGGCATTTATTTCTATCATATGTCATCAGGAAATAATTTTGTTGCCTTTGAGAAATTGTTGCATGAATCAGAGTCACCCAGACCTCTCAGAGGTAACCTTGGTATAATAAGCTTTTGTGAGAAGACCAAAGGTCTTCCATCTATATGTTTCACTTCACTCAGTAATTTTCTAAAAAACTTAAACAAATACAGCGAGTGTTAATCTACCATAATAATAATAAAAAAATTCCACAGACCCAACACTACTTTTGTTAAATCATTTGTGTATGATATCATCTAAACCTTTTATATTCTAATGACTGCAATCCTGAAGATCAAACATTATTGTGTTTTCTTAGAAGAGAAATAAAGATATTTCATTTTGCCCTTGGTTTTTCTTCCTTGTTTTAAGCTATGTTGAAATTAGTATCATCTGCTTTGTATCTTAAATTGTGGCTCTATAGTTTCTTTGACAGAAGCATAAGCTAGTTGCCAGGAGGTACCCACCTAGATAACCAAGCCAGGAGTCTTAAAGTTACTCAGCATACTTACAAAGCATATACATAGTCCTGCTCCCAGAAATACAAGAAACTGCCACAACTGATGATATTTTTCTTGCCTTCATCCCTGACGGTATTTCAGATCCTGATCCAAAGGCCTTCTCTTTAACCTCCTTTCAGGGCTGTACCTCATTATTTTCCTGTTCACTGCTCTCATGTATGAATGTGGCCTTTTGTGCTCCTTGTCTCTGGTTCCTGACTTTCACTGGTTGTTTCACTTCAAGCCAGTTCTCAAAAGACTGACTGGCCAAATCCACAGCCTTTCTAATTGCACTTGGAATTTAATTTTTGGCAGTGAGTTTGTATCTGTGTTTTGAGATTCCCCTTTTTTCTTATTTTTTAGCAAAACCAGGAATTTCTTATATTACCAATGCTTTTAATCCAATACACTCTGTATAGAAACTTAATATTTTCATAGATTTGGATATTTACCACAGTTCTCAAACATTAGTTGTGGTTCCCTTCTGTGGCTTTTCCAAAAAGAAAAGCTGCTGGAGAAGAAAGAACTGTTGGAGGAATATTATTTGGAATCATATTTTTGCAGATCAACTTATGACCCTTGCAGCTGCCAAGTACCAGCTGAGGTACAAAACATCAGGCAAGAAATGTGAGTTATATTGTGGTACACACTAGGAACAGACAGACTGATCTCCTTGTGTATCTAAATGATGGTTGCTGTGGCTCTACTCATGCAGAATAATCTGACTGTTTCTGGGGAAAGAGTGGCTCTCAATAGTTTCACATAAGTATCTGTATATATAGATAATTTTACAGTGTTGAATGAGGATCCAGGCTAAATAGGTTGAGAAATGTAAGAGGTTACATGACATATTAACATGGTCTTTTACATGCACCCTTGAAAACTGCTGGCACTTTTATTTGCTACTGTATTACATAACCCTCACAGACCTTTTAGGAGTATCCAGGGTTGCCATCTTAGTTGTCCTTTGCATAGCCCCTACCACTGCTGAACTTGAACACTTACTCTACTTGCTCATGGAAAAAGAAAAAAAAAGAAATAAAAATACAGAACAAATGGCATCATCACTTGAGATATTAAAAATTTTTGCTCAGTCCAAATCAAGCTCATTATTACTTCCAGCATTTTAGGAGCACATACACATGCACACAAACATATAGATACGCTCACAAACATGTACAGGTTTGATCTGCCTGTGACTAGTTTCACTCTTGATGCTCATAAATTTTTCAGCTTTCTCTTTATATTTGGTGCTTAATAGCTGGAAACACATAAAGGAATAGTCCATAAGGAGAAACTACACGTGAAAGGAAACTATTGTCAAGGTACATATGAAATCCATTGGAATGAAGGAAGACTATGTTCCCACGCTTGGAGTTCAGCCCTGCAAAAGCTGCAAATGTTGAGATAACAGCTAGAAAATGAGGAACATATGGTTCTTTTTGTGGTTTTGTTTATGTTTTCAGCATAGATATTTGATAGCTGGTATCATGTTTAGTATTGGTAAATGGAATAAAGTCAAGATAAGAAATTGCAGAGTACCTTTCAGAAGATGAGTTTGGATGATGGAAATATGCAAATGTATTTAGAAGCAAGATGGTGACTTTGTAGTTCAATGACCTCTGTCTCATCTCTACACAGAATTTCTAATAAATTGTTCTGAATTGTTCTTCTGACCACTTGCCAAGAAAATAATACTGTTATTGCCAGGTCCCAAATAGCTCTGCAGTAACAATGTCAGAGTAAAACTGTTAGTGGAATTACTGTGTCAGAAAGGCATCTCACGAGCTAAGGACAGTCTGTTACACAAGATCTCAAACCACCTTGTGATCTGTCTTGGCAATTCTTCATATTTTCAACTTTAACTTTGAGAGATTGCAACATTGCAAGCAAATAGTGACATCAGTGTGCATAACCTGAAAGGACTGGAAAACATGAGAGGATTGAGAGATCCTTTTGTCTTAGCTCAGCTGCCATAGTGCCTGATGAATTCCAGATCTTGCAACAATAGTTTCCAGCATGCCTCTATCTCCTTGTCTCCACTGCTAGTTTACACCCTGACAACACATTTTAATGTTTTCTTATGACACTGGAAGACAAGGTGGGATACAGAGACATGAAATGAGGTTAAAAGTGACTCTTTGATGTGGGGAGAGTACTCCATGGGCCAGGAGATGCTGTTAGCTGACAAGCTGCTTTGCAGAAAAAGACCTGAGAGCCCGGTGGTCAAGTTGAACTTGAGCCAGCAATGTGTGCTTGCACTGATGGCCACCAGCATCCTAGGCTGTAGTAGGAAGACCACTGCCAGCAGGTTGAGGGAGATGACCTCTACAGTCTGCTCAGCTCTGGTGGGGCAACGTCTGGGGTGCTGAGTCCAGTTCTGGGCTCCCCAGTACAAGAGGGTAGCCTGCTTTGGCAGATCCCTCTTGAGCAGGAGGATCAGGTAAAGGGGCAAAATATATCTCAAACCTCAAACCTCACCCTTCAAACCTCAGCCTTCCTAATTCTGTGATGATGTGTTGGGAGCAGAATAAAAGGAAGTGCAAAATCTAGGGAGACCTACTATAAGTGGAACAATTTATAAAAGAAACTTGTGAAAAAAGGGGATGTAATGCACAGGGTAATGCACAGAAAATTTATGGACCTATTAGGGAACCATGTTTTCTGTCAAATGCAAAGGGTGGGGAGTGGAAATCTATTGGAAAAATGAGTAAGGATGGGTGAAAAGGAATATAGTGGTCTAGGACAGAAGAAGAGTATGGAGCTTATAGAGAATCTAGTGTCAAGGGGCTGGCAGAGTACCTGCACTTTTAAGCAGGAGGAAATGAGGTGGACAAAGTGTTTTTCTGTTCTTAAAAAGAAAGAGATAGGTGGTAAGGGAGCATATCGGTGTCTTGTAGGGTCCAGCAGAAGAATGTGAAAAATCTCTGCTGTGTTTTTGGTTTCAGTCTCACAAAGGGAATGACATGGGTGAGCCATTTGAATATCAGAATATTAGCTAACTCAGCCTTACTGACCCATCTTAAATAGAGAAGAACTATGATGGGGAGAAGAAGAACAAGTTAGGAGTTTGCAGGATCAGCAGGTTGAAGGCAGCAGATAAAGAGTTATCAAATGCTAGGCAAGTAAAGCCTGGGATATAGGCAACAGACACAGGAACAGACCAGATGGATTAGCAGGTGGTGTGGGCACAGCACAAGGAAAAGATGGGTAGAATACTGATAGAAGGAAGAAATATGACCAGATTCAGTAAAAGTCATCTGATTTCCAGTTCAAGCTGCTAAATTTCAGAACGCAGAATCAGAAATCCATATGGGAATTTGTTGTTGATCCAGGACACTTGCCAAGCCCTGATCTAATACAGAGCAAGGAGTAGATGAGGCAAGATTCAATGGTTTGGCTTATCAAAACTCTTGATGACTGCTTAAGTTTAGTCTAGACTTAGGAAGCCCTTCAATCTGTTCTGTGTGAATTTAGGACAGTCTCTTCCCAGAACTGCCGTGCAATGAAGGACATATGATTTCAGGATAGGCACAGGCCAAGAAGCTCCTATACCACCGCCTATACAGAGTTATTAAGTAGTAGTGCACAATATGCTTTTGATCTAAACACTGGTCTAACGCCTTAGAAAATGAAATATAGATTAAATGAATTATAGATGATAAGCCTCTTAATGCTACGCAGCCAAGGAGTGCTGAGTGGTTTAGATAGCCTACCCCTGCCTCCCCAAAATGAAAAATCACTTGTTCCTGCAGGCCAGACAAGAAGACCAAAGAAAGACAAAAGAAAGAACTTTTCAGTAAGAAGCTGAAGTTACCAGGACTTTTTTCCTGAGGGATGAATTATCTTCCAGCTGTGTTGTGGACCAGTCATACTCTGCTGATTCGTGTGAGTAACCCTTTTTAAGTTAACACTCATATAGCTCCATGTAAGAAAATTTTCATCTGAGTCAGGACATAACTCCACAAACAGTATCATTTTTGTCACTTTGGCTGGCTTCATGGAGATGTATAAAGGAATATATTGTTTTCTTGCTGGTGGCAATCTTGAGTTTTATTACATCTGTTATTTATATCTTGTATTTTCCTCCATTTCTACTATAACTCAGATTATTCTGTGCTATATAAAGGCAAGAACTTCCATTCAGCAAGAGTAACATTACTGTAGCTACCAACAGTGTATTTTGGTATTTAATTGTATCAGGAATGTCCCATATTTTTATCTTATATTTATGGAATTTGAAATGTATTTTTGTTGCTATTTTTTTTGTTTTCCATTTTCTTTTATATTGACCACAGTGCATAAGTAGATGGAACTGATTTGCTAAACTATCTTATATATAGAGGGCCATGATTGTGAGAATCTTTTACCATAATGCATGAAACCACTATGGAAAAATATTCCTCACTGGGATGATCATCATATATAATATGGTCTGTCTATGTGCTGCTATCCCACACTTCTCAATGAAAGATATCTCAATGCCTGTCTGTGACATAACAGAGATAGTGGGTTTCAGCTGCTTTTAAATTTGTGAATGCCTAAAATATCTTTGAGGCTGGTTAGTTTCTTATAAAATAAGAGTAAGTCTATTAACTGCAGATATATTCTTTTCAGCTATTTGTTGAAGAAACTTCAAATTATGTTCAGTATCCACTCAGGATTCAGAGATCTTGGCTTGAAGACCAGAGGTATAACATGATCTTTAAACTAGCATGTAATATCGGTTTATATAATTTTTCACACCCCTGCCTAAGGTGAATATCAAGGATAGCCCTATAGCTGTCTATGCAGACAATGACAATTTTACCCTTTGAATGCAAGAAATGAAATCAAGAATGAGTCTACTTCTTATCTCTCATGCAGCATGCTTTCAGCTCAGAAATATTTCCATGAAACAACTTTTCCATTTGAAAACACTAATTGAGAAAAATAAAATATTTTGTGGGCAGAAATAGGTTTGTTTCATATTTCAAAAAGAAAATGGATAAATATTTTGGTCTGATTTCGTGATAGGAGCTTAAACAAAAAAAACAAACCCAATGTTTTTAAACCCTACTGAAATATATATTTTTTCAGAATTTGCCATCTAAATTGTGGATGATATGGTATTCTTTAACTGGAAATATTAACATATAAGCATCCAAATGCTTATTTCCTTTTCCAAGTAACTTTCTGAAGAAATATTTCATCCCAGGTCAGAGTTTCAAAGTTCAAAACTAAGTTTTCTCAGGAAGAAAAACCAAACTGGTTGTAAGCAAATTAGATAGAGATATTATGTGGGAAAAAGAGACAGAGAACATGCAAATAGCCAATATATTTTATTTTCTAATGACTTTTTGCTCTTTGCCTTTCTTCTGTTAAGTGCTGCTGTTTCACCAGATGCTTTGCAGCAGTTCCTCTTTATAACATCAGATTTTTTTATTTTGTCCTTTCTCCCTTTTAAAAAAAAAAAATCATTTTATTTTATACTTATCAGGACTTCATTTTTCCTATTGCACCAGTTTTTGGTATTTGAAACATCTCTTTCATCCCACAGTACTGGTTAGTCACTTTGGAATAGACAGTCACCCCTTAAGTTCTGTACAAATGTGGTTAAAGCTCTACTTCTCACCCTTTTTAAACAACAGGAATCCATCTAAAAGTGATGTTACTACAAAACCACATTAAGAAATCACAGTTCTGATCTGGTTTTACATCTTCTTTATGATTTTATAATTACCAACTTAATTATCTCCCGACAATTACTCTCAAATTGCCATTTTTAGTTGTTTGGGTTTTTTCTTTAAAGCTGCTTGAGCTACTTTAGAAGATACTTGGCCTATCAATAAACATTAGTTCCCAGCTTAGCAACTCATGGATAAAATGGTTTTTTTCCCCAGGATGATTAGCAGGTTTTTGGATTGCAGTTAGTGCTGCCATTTGTAACATGCTGATGAGGGTAATTCACAAAACCTAATTCATAACCCATAATGGATAATACCTTTAGTGTCAGGAAATTATCTTCTTCCTGAGAGTAGTTTGGATTTTGTTCTCCCTCCTTTCTACTCTGACAGTAAAGGGTGCACAAGCTGATTATGTATGAAGGTCTCACTGTCCACATCTGAATCTGCAGGAAAAAGTGACATTTGCTGAAGCACCTTTGCAATTTTCTTAGCTAGGGTTTTGAAGACCTATACAACTGTCTGCTGAAAGAAATTATGTCAGTGGTAAGAGGGTTAGCATCTACTGTTTACCACTAGCACATGAAAGTAGGAAAAATAAAACTGATGAATAAAACATTAAACCACCTTTCATCAGCAATTCCCCAACTCTGTCACCCCAATGATAAATTCTTTAAACTCCTTACTACCTGCCTGTCTTGCATGTCCCTGTGGCTCTCCACACCCAATCCATGTCCTAGGACCCCACATCAGCCCCCAGAGCCTTCCAAGGGGCTGCCCTGGTGCCCCCATTGCCCTGTTCCTGCCTGAGGTGGTGGGATGGGTTCTGGCTGCCAGGCTCTGTCCTGATGGAGCCATGGTGAGCCCCCATGGGGCCCTGACAGTGCCTTTCTCATGTCAAGAGTGCAGAGGTGATTGGTGGTGTTAAAACTAGCTGCACAGAGAAGTTGCTGAGTGCCCGATAAAATGTTTGAGGCATCTTCTCATGTTCCTTAGTTCTCCGGTGCTCTGGAATGGAAAGGCTCTACACAATGAGCCTCTCAACCCTTGCCTCTGAGCACTGTCAGACGTTTCAAAATGCTGCAGGTACTGGACTGCATTTGCAGGGAAAATAGACGTCAAACCTTACCTTCCTGTAAATGGCTTTGTCTGTTTCTATGCAATGGTGGATTAGGCTTTGACTGTCCTTAATTGTTTTCTAAAAATAACTCCTGAAAATTCAAAAGAAACATCCCAGATATGTCACATTTTCCTTCTTCAGTATCTTTTTCAAACATTTTCTCTAGTAGTGCTGTTTGGTTTAATTTATGAATCCCTTAATTTAAACTCTGCCAGTGTAGCTTGGCAAAAATATTTCATGTAATTTTTTACCATATACAATAATCCTCTTGTGGCATATATTCTCACTCCCTCTGACTCTCCCATTAGATATATAGCATCCCTTTACACATATGTTTGTATGAATATATTTATATGTGCTTTTTAAAAAAATACCCAAACAGCTGATAGTTCTAGGCCTCATAGGAATAATAGCTCTTTCTGTGGAGAAGGGATGTCATTTTATTGGTAATGTAGGAGTGTAGCAGCAGCTATAGAACACCTCTTCCCTACTGTTTTTACACAGACAAATATGTTTCCATCTAACAATGAGCATTTATGATCACTGAGCCAAAGGCATGGCTGAAATACACTGCTGAGAGGCATAGGTAATAGAATATATTAAGACTGAGATTCAAGGTACAAACTGCGATTTCAGAAGAAAAGCATATTCACAAGGTCCTTGTAGATGCTCAGTGACACTATCAGGGACAATAGCTGCAGAACAGCATCACTAGGAAGGTGACTGGAACATACAAAGCACTGAAGTTTTCCCTAAGACAGTCACCTGTGTCTTAGTTTGAGAGAAGTAAGTTTCTGGGAGTGAGTGTGTCAGTCCAATTGAAGATGTAGATTTGCGATTAACACCTGTTTTGACTACTAAGATTTAGACACGCCTCTGAGAACACACAGGGGTTAAAAGCAGAGCTCTGCCCCTGGGAAGCCCTCTTGGGACTTTGGCGTGGAAGAGGAAGGACCTCTCCCCCTGCTCCAGCTGTCCCGGCTGGGCAGGGGGGGGGGGGCTCATGGTGGCAGGCCCGGCCTGGATCGAAATGGGGTAGGCCTGGCCTGGTTCCTCCCCCAGGGTGGAAGGGTGGAGGGAGAGAGAGACTGGGAGCTACCGGGCAGCTCCTCTCTCTCCTGAGAAGAGAGAGAGAGAGAGACTGTGTCTGTGCTCGCTGCCTGGGACTGGGCTGTGGCCTTGAAGTTCGATATCGTAGGCTGCCGGCCTACCCGGCCTGGGGAGAGGAGGGGGGTTGAGCCAGAAGGAGTCCGGCTGCTTGTGGGTTGTGAGCTGTAGAGTTTTAACCCTTTTCTTAGACAATGAAAGCTTTTGCAGAGTACTGACCCTTCTGAAAGAAGAGATAAAGAAAGATTTAAGCAAGTTTTTAAAAGACCGAGCAAGAGAGAGACTGTGAGAAGAACCTAGGGTGGAAGAGATGTGGAGTGGCATTCTTTGCTGGACGCTTTTTGTAGAGCCATGGACTGTTCCTGAATACAGAGACTATTTTCAGGGGGAGCTACCGTCTTCCAGAGTTAAGAGGGCAGTGTGGGAGCCTCCCGGCCCAAGAAGTGAAATAATGGGGAGACAGATGTCCCAAAAATAGAGACTGTGCCTTTGTTTTGGAGTGAGACGGTAGAATCCTTAAAAAGACAACCCTCAAAGTAACTCTGGTCCATGTTCAGTAGTGAGAGCACTGAAATGAAAAGAAGGGGTCACGATCTCCAATTTGAGTAGTGATATGTGACCAAAAGCCCAGGGCATACAAGAAAGACTCCTCCTCTTAAAGAATTGAAGATTGAGTATTTGTAAGAGTAGTTTTTGCTGGACCAGAAGATGTAATTGTATTGAGAATTTAGTGGGGAGAGGAAGAAGAGCTGTATTCTGTAGAGTTTTCATTTTCCTTGAGATTGTCTTTTCTTTCCTATACCTATGTAGTGTGTAGTTAATAAAGTTCTGTTTTCTATAGTTTTAAGTAGAAGACTGCTTTACTTATTCCTAAGCACATCTCACAGCAAGTACCAGGGAGAAAGTATTTTCATGGGGAGCACTGGCATTTTGCCAAGCTCAAACCATGACAACCTGCAAGTCAAGATCCTTGGGAACTCATCCCAAGTCAGTTTCCTGTAGGGATTCAGGCTCTGGAGGTGACAACTAAATTTTGGTTAGCGTAGGGATTCCTGAAATCTTTGAAGCTTGGATTGAACCTAGGAAAGGCATAGTGGCTGCTTGCCCTGGAGAAACATGATGAGGGAGCATAGCCTGTCTGGCACAATTTTCCCAAGCCAGTGGACTCCAGAAACCTGTCAGAAATCCAGTCAGGATTTTCTGTCCTCCATCTGCCTGGTTCAAAGTCTAGCCATCTGGGCAAATAAACATTTACTCCCTTCATTTAAACTTTTTTAATAGAAAAATGATGAGCAGAGTTAAACACAGAGTTAAAAGAAGTTTAAAATAAATGCAGCCATGTGGCCATCAAATAATGTACTTAGCTCAAATTGTGGTATTTTTTCTTATTTGTATTGCCCACTCATTCTGACTATCACCACTGGGACTAGTAAAGCACTTGGCATTCACTGTTTCTAATGTGTACATGAAACATGAGGTCTCTAGAAGTAGGGGAAGAGTTTCTCTCTGTTGCAGACATTCTGATTTACCCGCAGGCTCTGTGTCTGGCTTTGTCTTTGTGAGGATCTGTCACTGGAGAAATCTGCCAACTTGCTGCCCTTTTACAAGTCTCCCAGGTCTTTCTGAGGTCTGACGATTTCTTACAAAATGGATATTTCTCTGTTCTCATGCTCTATGCATCAGAAAAGAGGCAAGGCTGTGACATGAAGCTGACTGATGCTCTGCTAGCTTTTGTGTCAAAGTGTTGGGGAACCCAGGATGCCCACATCTTTAGGGCAGACCAGGCGGAAAGCTGTTATGGTTATCCCTATGGTACTGAGAAATTGGATCTTCTACACAGAACTGGGAAATTGGCCCAGTTTGGGGTTTCTGATTCTTCAGGTTGGACCCAGGAAATGTTAGGATGCCAACTGGAGCAAACCGGTTATGCAGTTTTGAAAGGATGAATACGCTCAATTCACAAACTGACAAATGAATTACAAAGAGGATAGGTAGCTTGAACATGCAAATGGTATTTTTTTTTAAGTAACAAGAAAGGTGTATCTGCTACAGTTTAAGAATTAATTAAAAGAGGTGACATTAATTAAAGCAGTACCTGTTCACAAGTTTAAATTTATGCAGTACTCCTAGTAACTGAGAAGATAGAGATACACTTGGCATCAGTTCTGCCTGTCTTGAGGGAAAAAAATAGATTTATCAAAGTTAGCTACTTCCATCATAATTTTCAAGGTAATGGAAATACCTCACAGATCACTGCAATAAATTTACCTAAATGCTTAAAAGTGGTGCTTGGTTTTTGCCTTTGAGGTATAGCATTTCTGAGTTTGTAGGCATAAAGCTTGGAGATGAACATTTAGCAGCTTGGTAAGCTTTTCTTATAGTAATTTCATGGCCAAATAATCTTTCAAATAACTCAGTTTTGAAAAGACAAGATCTGAAATTGTCAATTCTTACAAGATTCCTTTGAATGACCAATACATATCAAAAAGTATGACAGAATGATCAAAGCTGAGGACAATTAGTGGTAAAGGAGCTTTCTGTAAACAAAGGAAATAGCACCTGTGTGTACATGGTGCATAGATGCACATGGAAATGAACTCTTATGATGAACTCTGTTTATTGTATTAATGGCGAGATGTCTGGTAGGATGATGAAGATGTATGTAGGGGCCCTTAAAATGTAGGCTGAATAACCCCAATGCCTTCACTCCCCCACGAAAGCAAAGTGTAAATTTGGTTTTAAGGACAGGTAACACTTTTCACTCTGTTTTAAAGATCTGTTTTAAAGCAATTTCTTACTTGGCAGATGGGTAATTTTGTCTTCACTTACATCTGTTGAGGTGCAAATTAATTTTCACTCCACACTGCAAGTTATTCCATTTTTACGACAGAAATTTTATCAATAAGATATAAATTCACTTCTATGCTAGTACAAAGATTTACTGACTGTAGAAATATGTTGGACTCCGCAAATACAGAATTGTTTTGAATTTGTGTTGTTCCAATGCTAAATATACCCAGAAGGATAAAAACATTTATATTTGTACAAGTGGTTGGACTTTTTAATGTTTCTTAATTTTCCTTGGGAAGGAATTACTCTTTGTTATATTAATGGCACTTAATATAGTTACTTTTAGATAGAAGTTAGTTGCTTGAAGTAATCATGCAGCTGATAATATGTAGAAAGACAAATTTCTCTCTGAGATGATGAATTGTATTTTTTGACATGCACTGTATCATAAAGCATTATTATTAAAATGTCAGGTGACTTTTTTACATCAGTAATAACTTCTGTTGTGCAGACATTCCAAGTTATGGTTTTCCACTTCAAAATGTGTTCTGTCTCTGCTCATTTAAGCATGTTAGCATTATTAAAAAAAAATATAAACTTGCACTATTTAGAAAGGCCTGAAAGGTTTTTTCACAGCAATAGTAATCATATTTTACCTACTTTCACAAGTAATTTATTTTTATTCAAAGAATACCTTAAGAACAATTGTTTCTGGTTTGTTTTTTTTTTTTTTTTTTTAGTATAGCAGTAATTTACTTTCATATGTTTTCCATAGTGGTATGGTGCTAAAAACAACACTACAAAAATTAAATAACCAAATCAAATGATACAAGAATAGAATAAGTAAACATGTACACTTTTTTTTCTCTAAACAGTTTGGCCTTAAAATAAGCCAAAATTAAAAGTTTATGAATAGTTTACTTAATTAACATTAATTAGAAGAATAAAATTTGATAGAGTTTTTTTTCCCAAAAGCTAACATACATTTGTAACTCTGTGCCCAGTAAAAAATACTAAAACATATATGAAATTAAACTTATGATTTTGGTTCATTACATCAATGTGCCAGTAATTACAAGTTTTCTCAGATGAAAAATGCACTTTGTAGCCCTGACAGCATTGCTGGCACAGACAAATAATACTGTCTTATAAATAGAAACAGATTTTAGTAAAACAGATGACAATTAAAATATTTTAAATTTTCCCTAAGTCACTGAAAATAGATTCTTTCTATCAGAATAAGTGGTAAGGTGCTGGGCCTTGCATCCTTTAACATTTTCTGCAGGAAGATGTACCAAATCTTATAGGTTATTTTAGTAAAATCTGTAGAAATGTCTTAAAATTTTAAAATATGCAAAGAAAATGCATATGTGTAGTCTGAAAGACACAACTAAATATTTTAGATCTAGTAAATGCTGTATGTGTACAGTTATTAGATATATATTTAAAATATGTACAAATCCACAAGTCATGTCACAAATGTATGAGATTTTTGAGTAAAATGGCGCCAGTTCTAAGGAATTATGCAATGTTCTGCCTGTCTTTGATTTATTGCATTTTGGTGCTGGAATTTGTTTTGAACTGGATCAATCCTGTCGACTGTTGTCCTATTCTTTATAGACTCCGTAAATAATCAAATCTAAATACATTTGTAGTTACCCAACTTGTCATATATAGCGGGTAGAGCAATTAATTTTTGGAGAGCAATAAAGAAAAGGACACATTTTCAAGGACTTCTATTTGATTTGTGTTTGTTGCTGCCTTTGGCTTTAGCACAGCAGAGGAACATACAAACATGCTCCATTGCTTTCCTTAAAAATAATTTTCCACTTTGGAAGAAGTCTGAGACAGAAGCTTAGGAAACTTTCTTTTTCTTTTTTTTTTTTTTTTTTCCTTTAATTCCCATTCCCAAGTGCAAACATTCTCTATTCATGTTAAAATATTCATTCAATAAAAGTACATGAAACACATATTTAGATCTCTTAAATTTGGCCAAGCACAAAATGAATATCCACAGTGAAATTTACTTGAAAATTCCCTTGAAATTTCAGTCATCTTACTAATTTTTGTGCTGAGGTTTTTAAAAATGGGGCATAATAATTTTTCTAAGAGAAAAGTGAACTCTAGTAACTCCTTTGAGAACAGTTTTCTTGAGGACACTTTCACAGTAGTAGATTTTGGCTTTGTTCTGCTGAAAAAAGAGAATAGACTGATGAATGAATGCTTCAGAAAACACTGAGTAAGTGAAAACATTTAATTTGCAATACAATTCTGAATGCAGCCCTAATAACAGCTGTTGGCAGCGCTGCGTCTATAATATGTGGTATTTACACTCATTTCTGCTGCTGTGTTGGAACAGTTATAACTACAATAACTATTTACACTGCTGAGGCTGCACCTCAAGTACTGTATCTAGTTCTGGGCGCTACAGAAAAAGCATTGAGGTGCTGGAACATGTCCAGAGAAGGGCAACAAAGCTTGTGAAGGGTCTGGAGGGTGAGTGTTGTAGTTTGAGGGGAGTGGATTTCTGGGAGTGTGTGGTCAGTCCAATTGAAGGTTTAGATTTGGGATTGACATCTAGATGACCACTAAGATTTGGACACGCCTCTGAGAACACACAGGGGTTAAAAGCAGAGCTCTGCCCCTGGGAAGCTCTCTTGGGACTTCGGCGTGGAAGAGGAAGGACCTCTCCCCCTGCTCCAGCTGTCCCGGCTGGGCGGGGGGAGGGGCAGCCATGTGGTAGGCCCGGGCCTGGATCGAGATGGGGGTAGGCCTGGCCTGGTTCCCCCCCCCTCCCAGGGTGGAAGGGTGGAGGAGAGAGAGAGACTGGGAGCTACTGGGCAGCCCCCCCTCCCCTGGGGAGACAGAGAGAGAGAAAGAGAGAGACGGTGTCTGTGCTTGCTGCTTGGGACTGAGCTGTGGCCTTGAAGCTCGCTGCCAGCCTGCCCGGCCTGTGGAGAGGAGGAGGGTTGTGCCCCTGGAGGAGTCTGGCTGCTTGTGGGTTGTGAGCTGTGGAATTTTAACCCTTTCTTGGACAATGAAAGCTTTTGCAGAGTACTGACCCTTCCTGGAGAGGAGATGAAGAAGGATTTGTGCAAGTTTTTAAAGGACCGAGCAGGGGAGAGATTGTGAGAAGGACCTAGGGTGGAAGAGATGTGGAGTGGCATTTTTTGCTGGACGCTTTTTGTGAGCCATGGACTGTTCCTGCAATACAGAGACTATTTTCAGGGGGAGCCGCCGTGTCTCAGAGTTAAGAAGGCAGTGTGGGAGCCTCCCAGCCCAGGAGGTGAAATAATGGGGGGACAGATGTCCCAAAGTGGAGACTGTGCCTTTTTTTGGAGTGGGACGACGGAATCCTTAAAAAGACAATCCTCAAAGTAGCTCTGGTCCATGTTCAGTGGTGAGAGCACTGAGCATGGGAGGAGGGGGTCATGATCTCCAATCCGGGTGGTGATACGTGACCAAAAGCCCAGGGCACACAAGAAGGACTCCTCCTCTTAAGGAATTGAGGATTGAGTATTCTTAAGAGTGGTTTTTTGCTGGACCGGAAGATGCAATTGTATTGGGAATTTGGTGGGAGGAGGAGGAGGAGCTATATTCTGTAGAGTTTTCATTTTCCTTGAGATTTTCTTTTCTTTTCTTTTCCTATGTAGTGTGTAGTTAATAAAGTTTTGTTTTCTATATTTTTAAGTAGAGGACTGCTTTGCTTATTCCTGGTCACATCTCACAGCAGGTACCAGGGAGAGGATTTTTTTTATAATGGGGGCACTGGCATTGTGCCAGGCTTAAACCATGACAGTCATATGAGGAGTAGCTGAGGGAGCTGGGGCTGTTTACCCTGGAGGAGGCTTCAGGGTGACCTTATCACTCCCTACATCTCCCTGAAGTGTTGGTTTCTTCTCCCAGGTGACAAGGACAAGAGGAGACAGCCTCAGGCAGCACAAGGCAGTATTCAGGCTGAACATCAGAAAGGATTTCTATATGGGAATGGTTTCTAAATATTGGAACAGACTGCCCACAGAGGTGGTGGAGTCACCATCCCTGGAGGTGTTTAAGAAATGACTGGATGTGGCACTGAGTGCCATGGTCTACTTGACAAGGGGGTGGTTGGTCAAGGATGATCTCAGAGGTCCTTTCCAACATAAGTGATTATGTGATCCTGTTTTTTTCAGGAATCCAGTCTTCTTCAATGTGATTTTTTTGTTTCACAGTGAGGAACTGTCAATTTTTTTTTTTTCCCCATGATGACCTGAAACAGTTAATTTAGCTGAAGAACATGTGCTTACTTTGGTTACTAAGAATTCAGTTTTTCTTGCAGAAAAAAGGTCACAGTAATGTACTGGAGATCTCTATCACCGTGAACTCTGTTCTCTTCATCCAGCATCAGTGTCAGGTCTGGTTGACAAAGTTTTGACCTTCCTGTGTAAGTTGAGGTCTGATCCTACAACTTCTAATCAGACAAAGAGCCAAGAGCAATAGCATGGCTTACATACTTTTTCACAATTGCATTCTATATGCCATGAACATGGATGCATATTATTGGACATGTATGCTACTATGAGGCTCATATTTTTAAGGCATACTCTCAGGCTAAAATTCTTGGATTTGATTTTGCTTTATGCTTACCTTAAAGAATCAAACTGGTTCTTGCAAGACTTGCCACCAGTATGTCAGCATTTTGTGCTGAAATACTCATATTTCTAGTACTGTATAACTGGTGCTGCCATTTCATTCCTTCACAGACTTTCTCATGTACAATTAACTTACTAAGCAAACATCCAGACTAGCAGCAGCCCTGTACATGTGGGGAGAGGAAAAGGAAAATGAAAAAAGGAGTACAGTTAATGAAGCACATTTGAAAACATTTGCTCTAGACACATCAGCTGAACTTAAAATTAATGGCAATTATAATGTTAATAATAAAGATTTATAGTACATGGTTTTCAGTATAATTCAGATATTATGTTAACCTGGATTGCTTATCAAGTCATTTCAGTAAAGGAAGACTTGAAAAAATGAATATTTTTATATTAAATTATTTAGTTATTTAGTTTGAGGTTTTGTTGTTTTTTGTTGGGTTTTTTTGTTGTTTTTGCTTTTTTTTCAATTAATAGGTAATCTCTCTCTTCCCAGAATAGATATAAGTACTCAGTTCAGTAACATTATAAGTAACTTATCCAAATTGATAAAAGAGGGGGGAAGGAACCCAACAAACATCTGTTTCTTTTCTCCAACATTCTAAACATCTTTTTAAAGAATGCTATTTTAAAGTAAATCCAGAATGGATTTACTATGTTTTATTATGTACATATTCATGTACTATTTGAAAATAATAATTTAAAAAACTTTTAGCCTAATAAGTGTTCACAGAAAAAACAGAGCTGCAAAATAAAGGCAAAAGTATGCTTTTTAAAAATATTACTTAAAAAGTGTTTTATGCAACTACTACAATTTTGTTCAAGTTTCAGTTGAAGACACTCCAAATCAGATTTTTTAACAATTAGTCCTGTCATTATTTGTATCAAATGGTGCATTTAAAACTAAACAAAGTGAAGAGACAAAAGAGCCACGTTTGATTTATATGCATTGTAGACAGAGAATGAGTGAAACCACAGGCAAACATAGCACTTGGTACTGGAATATGGAGAACAATATTTTGGTAGCTAAAGAGGAACTTCAGTATAACTTGAAAACACACCTGTGGCTGATAAGGATTAGGATGAGAGGGACAGGACAGTTAAATCATTACCATTGGACAGTGTTTTCCCTTCCTGAAGAAGGGCTTAATACCAGTTTGTTGTAGGGCTTTCTAGCATGAGCATAAAATAAAAGATAATTTTTCCTTACTTCATGAAATATTTTGCATAATTTTGAAATATTTCACTCTTCAGAAGTGTATGCTGTGTCAAAATTACTATCTTCTGTTCCTCTTATGGTTGCAACACAGAAATCTCAAAAACCTTAATAGCCTGCTGAATTTTACAATTGGAAACATCTCATGATTTTTATGGTGGTGGGGAAGTTGGTTAATCTGTGATTTTTACTACTAATTGGACATTTGAATTTAAAAAATTAAATGTAGCTAATGTCTTTCTGAGATGGCTTTCCTTCTGTGAGCTGCTCCCTACTCTGCCTCAAAGAGTTGGCGTAGTTGCCACTGTTATGCCAAGGTGTGAGTATTCCAGCAGAGATGAAGTTTTCTTTTGGAACTCAAAGGCAAAAGAGAATGGTGCAAGCTTTATACCACTGGCATATTTTTTAAAATGATAATCAACAAGTTTAAAAAAAATGGTATTAAAGACTCAAAAACCTCCATCATAATTTTAATTTTTTTTTGAAACACAGTCATTTAGGGAACACTTGCAAGTTTTGCAGTTGTATAAAACTTCTTACAAACTTTCATGTTAAGAATGAAGTACCAAGTTCAAGTTGTTTCTAAGTGGGCTTTTAAGACCAAAATAAAGATTTCATAGCCTTGCAAAAATAACCCTACAGAGGAAACTTAGGGCTTCTTACGTGTGCACATCACATCTCTCTTTGAGCACCATCCTTGTCATGTCAAAATGTTTTTACTTTTCTTTGTTTCTTATACAACCTCCTGAAACAAGACTAAGAGGAATGGATATTTTAATTGCAACTTAGTTCTTGTTTTGTGGGGAGCAAAGCAAAAGCAAGCCAAACAGCATTCCCATAAGCCTTTTGATATGTGCAGTCTGTTTGGTTTGTGATTTAAGCAGCATTGAAATGTATGCCTGTTTCTGCTAAATCAGAAATCTAAATGCACAGTCTTAGACCATAGGGACAACAAATATGTTTCTGGCATACCACAGGGAGCTCTGTCTGCCAATCAACCATACTGATTATTTACATGTCAGACATTTCTTTAGTAGTATAAACTACAAAAAGAAAAATCAACAATATCTATTAGATTTTTTTTTTCTGCTGATACACCTTTAAGGTCTAAATTTATCTCTATATATTCCTTTAAATTAATCAGAAACAGAAGTTTTTGATCTAAGAGTAGAGAAATTCTTTTGAGTGACTAGATGCCCATACACTAAGCAAATTCTATTGCTGAGCTATTGTGCTATAAATTCATAAGAGTAAAATATCATACATAAAATAATTTTTCTACCATTTCTTCATCAGAGTCAACTTTACTTGTGTCAGCTGTTGTCTCAGCTAAAGACATGCCTAATTATTTTTTCAATAAGAATATTTCTGTATGTTGTTTTCATTCCAAATATCCCAATATAATATTTTTTTCATACCCTACTTCAGTAAATTCTCAGCCTTTCATTTAAAGTCTTCCTCCTGAACACAAATTATTCTATAGTTAAGAAGTCCATAGACTATATCAAAATTAATTTAAGTTTGTTCATGTTTATCTCTAAAGAAAGAATTTAGGTAAAGAATACAATGGTGTTTAAGCTGGAAATTGCTTGGTTTGCATTTTCTTAGAGGCTTGTTATCTTTGCCTTAAGCACAGATAAATCCTCCTAAGATTCAGAGCTTTGCAGGCAAATTCAGATGTAAAAGGAAGAAAATATTTAGACACCTGCAAGTCCTTAGAGTGGATATAAGCCACCTAACCTTGTTGGGGATTTGCCTGCCAGCATTTGCCTCTTTTACTAGATCTCATTCTATCACTCCAGCTGAAGTGTGTGGTCCTGATGCTCTTGCAGCAACTTTTGTCCTTGCTTGTTCCCTTCTGTGACACTTGCCACTCTTTTCAGGAAAACTTTTTAGAAGAAATCAAACTGGAAAGGCAGTCTTCCTCTTTTCTTTTCAAAGCCAATTTTTAGGGAAATATCTATTGATGCAGTCTACTCTCATTACTTTTGCTGGTTATTTCTGCTCAACTTCAAGAGGATGACTTTCAGTTTTATGTGAAGTCCCAGCCTCACTTGCAAGTGGACTGAGTGCAATCCTGGTTGTACAGTTTGATCTCTCTACATTCAAATCTAAGACATGTATTTCATCTTCAAAGTGTACATATAATGGAAAAATCTGACAGACAGAATGCTGGTAAAAGGAAAATCAGTGGAACACTGGGAATCAAAGCCAGCCTGAGCTCACTGGGGATTTATGTCTGCTGGCTCTTGATGATACTTCACATAGTTTCTCAATGGTAATGGCATCTTCTGGGTCAGCAAAGACATCCTCTGATTATAATGTATATACATGGGTAGCCAAGGCATGGGATGGCAGAAAAAAATGAAATCTAGAATTACGCCCAAAGAACCCACACCTGGATAACAAAGAAAAAAACCCATCCAAATCTACTGGTTTGCAAAGTCAAAACAAGAAAAGAAGGTCCCTGGTAGACCTATACCTAGGAGTCTGGCAAATTAGAACATAATTTTTTTATGCTGTTCAGGCCTTACACCTTCCTCATTCTTTTCTTTCTTCCTCTTCTACACTTTTGTTCAAGACATACTTATTGAATAAATGGAAACTGTATTATCCAAGGGAGGACGAATGTCATAATCCACACAACTAACTCAGGCAAAAGCAAAAAGAATGCCAAAGTTTTTCTGTGGTTTCATCTCAGTTACTGAGAATATTTTTGTGTAGCTATAGAAAGGTAAGTTATTGAAAAGGAGAGCAGTGGATGGCTACTGTATGCCTGTTCTCTATATGCTGTACACATCCAAATTAAAAAAAATTACCAGAACTCAATTATTCCAGGCCACCATCTTCCTTAGTTTGCATGCTAGCATGAACAACTATATTTACCTCTACAGTCATATTCATCTGGAGAGAGCATTGTAAAATAGGACAAGTTGGAAAAGCTAAACAGAAAGGATGAAGCTACAGTTGTAATGCTGCTACCAAAGTTCAGATGCATCAAATTTGCTACAATTTCATTGTCCACTTATAGGCCTTTCTGAAACAGCCTTAAGTGGAAAACCTGGAAAGATTTGGTGTCTGAGAGGATAAAGGGAGTCTTGATTTTTACTTGTCCTTCCTTTGCAGAACTGAGTAAGATCACTCATGGTTAATCTTCAGATTCACATATGAATTGAATGTTCTAATAATTCTAAAGAAATATGTAAATCTTATGCTTGGTTCAAAGGGATGGAGGTTTTTGGCTTCCCAATTCACAATTCCTTACTTATCCTCTTTGTCTTCTGGAAAATGGACAGAGCATTTTTGCTTGTCTGTTTCTCAAGAATTTTTTCCTCTACTGACATACTCTTAAAAAATGGTTTTTGCACAAATCAAATAAACATGCTACAACAAGACCTATCAAACAGTATTTTTCCAAGGAATATTAAAAATCAGCTTGTTTTAATTTAATACAATTACCTTATCAATCTATTAATTTAGCACAAAGGAATCGGGGGGATATCTTAATTAACAACTAACTGAGTATGCTTAAGATAGCATAAATTTTGCAATTAAGAACATTTGTATGGGAAATGATGAGATATAAATACTGCCAAGAAATGCTTTTTCTAGAATGTCTTATAGGACAGTAAGATCTGATACCTTTGTTTAGAGATTATGTGAGCACTACAAGATGCCCAATGCCTTGTCTATTGGTGGATGGGTGAACCTTTTCTATTTAAACACCTTTTTTTTCTGAAAGCAAGACAAATCACAAAAGCCCCTATATTTTGATTATAGACCACGGCCTCAGAACAAGTTTGTTAACAGGAATATGAGAGTCATGTTGTATTTTAGTGTATTCTGAATGCTACTACAAAGATAATTTTTTTATCTTGTCTTTGCATGCTTTTACTTTCTTTGAAAGCAAATCTAATGTAATCATCTCTACTGAAAGGATTCTTTATATTGATTTCCTTAAAAAAAAAAAAAAAAAAGACAACTTTTTTCTACCAACTTCCATCTCTGATGGACCTAGAGAATGAGGTTTTGGGTTTTATTTGATCATTACTTACCCTGTGTCCTGGTTTCAGCCAAGGACAGGGTTAATTTTTTTACATGTAACCATGAGGGGTGGAGGCTGGACCGGTGTGGATGGGGCCAAGACCCTAAGAATATTCTACTTAATCTTGTCTCATTTCAGGGGAGGGGGGAAGGGAATTTTTTCTCTCTGTTTTCTGAGAAGAAAGAGCATGTAGGCTGTGTCTTGTCTAACACGAGTCTCTACATGTTTGGACATATGCCAAAACCTTTGGAGTTTGAGTTACTTATTGCAGTCAAAGGGGTTTCAGACAAATGGGTAAGTAAGCAATATAAGCTTCAAAAGTATGTAAAACATGAAATAGGCATATGTGTATTGAGATGGAAATGGATCTTGCATAGTGCAGTTAAAGCATGAGAAAACAGAGATTACAGAATGTAGAGCTCAATTATCTGGAGAAAAAGGAGATTTGTGTATGTCAAACCTTTGAATGTAAGTAAATTAGAACTTCTCAGTAGTAATGAATTTTGCGTTTCACAGTAACTAGAAGACTTGCAATATAAAGAAGAGGTTTTAAATAAAGGATAGATAACAAGAAGAAGAACAGGGGTGATGCAATTAAAATAATGAGTCAAGACGAGCTACTTCATAGCCTAAGAATTTTTAAGAAATGATGCCAGGACATAGATCAAAAGAATGACTACAGAACTGAGTAACATGCTTCTAAGATTGATAAGAGACCTGTATAGGGAAGCTGTCCTGAGGTACTTTTGAAATTATTACCAAGTGGCTGTCATTCTGGAAAAACAAAATACATTCCTGCCTGGGGAATTTGGTCAAAACCCCTCCTATTTCCATTCTTTGTTTTTACTGCATAGGAGATGTTATTTTTGCAACTGTACACTAACTCTGTGGGAAAGAGGAGAAAAGTTTTTAGCAGACCAAACAGACATCACTGACACAAAAAAAACCAACCAAAAAACAACCCACCTGACGCCCACTGTGAAAATGGGAGAAATATATAATTCTGTCTTGGGCAAGATGGGATATTGGAAAGTCATACTCAGAGGCATCACACAGTGAACAATTTGTCTATCTATTGTAAGGGTCATTATATTTTTAAGAACTTCTATTAAATTATCTTAAACATAAGCTGTAAGAAAAGAGCCAGTAAAAAAACCCCAAACCCCCTACTACAGTACTAAAGGGAACCAGACCTGAAAAAAAGCCATCCTTTTTCTTTTATCACAGAAGTCACCCCCTTTTATATATCAGATGTTATGAACAGAAAAACTAATAATTTTTAGTATGGAGAAACAAGTTACAAATAGCTAATTTAACCACTTTTGCTACTAAAGTGTTATCTGTGTTATGTAAAGTACCAGTCGTTCTCGCTAATGACTCCTTTTGTATAAAGGCCATTGTAACGCTAAAGGTGTGAGAGAACTGCCCGGGGCAGGGACAGTAAGGGAGAAAGACGAAACTTGTGAGGCGGGGGACATGCAAATTAAACTGCAAATTGACCAGAGTGCATTGAGAAGGGGCGACCTCAGACGTGCCGAAAAGAACCCCGAAACGACGAGCCAAAATGAAATTGAGATATTAGAGTGATGTCCACGTGTGAGGAACAAGCTACTGAACTTACAGAGACGCTGAAAACCTTTAGAGCCCCTCGCCCTGAGTGCAAGAGGCATCCAAAGCCGGGACCCCCGAGCCCCGGAGAGCAGCCGAGTAAGATCGGGCACGCCCACAGCTCCTGCGAGGAGACGACTTGCAACTCTGCCCCCAGGGGACAAAGCTGTGACTCATCCTCCTCCTGCGAGTTACCTGGGAGAGTCGACGGAAGCTGCAGACCCGTCGGACCACTCCTATCCTGAGCTGATCATTTTTAATAAAGGCATTAAAAGGAGAAAAAGTCTCCTTGCCCTGTTTATTTCATCAGAGAATAAATGCAGTCTGGTGCAGCATACCACTAGCAGCGTTTACCTCTCCAGCAGGCAATCTGCATTTGATTGCCTTGTTTTGACGATCCTCTCTTCCCTTCTCCACTCCTCCATGTATAGTGCTTTGCTGTTTCAACTACATATAGATGGTTATTGTCCAAAAGGTAAATAAATTCTTATTGTGAGAAATTTCTGCCTGATCCATTTCTTTCAGGATGTTACGTTTTCAGCTATTGTTACTCAGTAACCAAGCCATAAATAATATTTTTTCCTATTGACACTAGAATGCATGAGGCAGAATTATTCTTGATCCCTGTGGTTTAGTAGAAAACTGGTTTAAATAACATCTAATTTCTATTGGATTGACTAAGGACTGCAATTCAGGGTATCTATCCTGACTAAATGGCTTCTCATCCAGAAAAAAAATTATCAATTTCTTGCCCTTTGTTGAGGAAAAAAGCGATAACAATAATAACAACAAAACATCAGGGTAAATATATAAGTTCTATCCTCCACCAGTTTGGCCTGAATTATTCTGGAAAGAAAAGAAAGTGGAAGTACTTCAGGATTCATGAGAGAGGGCTTTTTATTCATGAAAGTTATTATGTAAATTTCTGGCTTAAAGAAAGAGCTCCTAATAAATACTAAAGTTGTAGAAAATGGAAACTCAACAGGGATTACATTCACATGCTGTACTTCTTGATCCCTAGTACTTTCCTTTTGGGAACAAATAATTGGATGATTAAGTGTGATCTTAAGTAATGACCTTCTGAATAAGTCCAAAAAACATGCACCTGGGAGATTTAAGTGGTATACTAAATATCTGTAAGAGCAAGCTGAAAGTGGTAATTACACTGAAAGCCAGTGTAATTGTTTGGGGATCAATTGTCAAACACTGGCAAACTTGAAAAAAGTTAATGAAAGCTCAGTACACAGACTCATGTGACTTCAGTGATTTTCAGATAATTAAGGACCAGGTTAGAAGGTAGTGTGAGGAAAATAGAAAGCTATTTAGTATGCTTTTGTTGAGTGACATTTGAAAGGATGAAGGATATAAATATTTTTGTTAGAACAGAGTCCACTTAAAAAAAATCCATTCTTTGCCTCAGATATAATATTTAGCTGTTAAGAAGTGACATTTTTTTAATCGAAATAGTGATGAACTGCTCCTTACCCTCACTCCCCTTCCTGTCATGGGCACAGGAAACCCCTCAGAGCTGCTCTGCCACTAGAAAAAGTATCTTGAAAGTTGAGGGACAAGAAATCTCTGGATTTCTCCATTAAGGTTTCATTATGAAGCTGTTTAAACAGAAAGGGAAAAAGGTTTCTGTGTTGCACAGGATGGAAATCCTTGGTGTGAACATCAGTTATGGTAGTTGGCAGGGTGTCAGACATAAGGAGGTGATGTTAAGAATGTTACGTCTCCACAGTGTTCTTGGTCTTTGCCCGTGGTGCTGGATCTGTTTAGGATGGAATTATTTTCCCTCACAGCAGCCAATATGTGGTGTGCTTTGCACGTGGGGCTAAGACAGTCTTGATAGCACACCAACAGGGGTTTGCCTGTCGCTGAGCCATGCTTGCACAGCACCAAGGACTTTTGGTTTTACCCATTCTGACCCCTTTGGAGGAAAGGAGGAAGAAGGGACATCATTCATGGCCATGGCACTTGTTTTCCCCAGTGGTCATTACGCATGCTGAGGCCCTGCTGGTGGGAAGTAGTGAATAAATTCTTCATTTCTCTTTGCTGGTGCATACCACCTTTAACCCATCTATTTAACCCTCTTCATGTCCGTGCACAAATGTTTTTGTTTTCTATTTTCTGTCTGCCGCGCAGGAGAGGGGAATGAGCAAGTGGCAGGGTAAGTGCTCTGCTGCTGGCCATGCTCAGCCCATCACACCCTCCCCTCTCTGCCCCTTAGAAATACAGCTCCTAGGAAAGGTTTTGAGGCTTGTTCCTAATAGTAAGATTTATGCATCAGAAGGAAGAATACTTAGCTTGTCAGTTTACTACCTTTGCTACCTACCACTAAGACAGACAGATAAATAGTGGGGTTTATGCATCATTTTAGACTTTTCCATCACCCTCATCCCATGTAAGGGGGAGTTTTCCTTAGATCCCGGGAAATGGCAAGAATGTCACAGAAGGAGCTTTGAGTGTCTCCCATTCCTTACAAAAAGGTTATTTTCTAAAAAGTGGTAGTTTCCTGTGGATGCAGACATGGATGACTCTGGAGTCTGTGTGTAAAAAACATTTGCATAATTAACTCTGGACAAGTCATCTAAGATGGATAGTACTGTTCCGGGAAAAAATTAGCTGTGTAGGTGCATATATATATATATATATATATATATTTGACAACCAAAGCAACATTTTTTACACCAACAAAGTGCAAACACACAGCTTTGTCAGGAGGATTCTCTATTTTTTTTCCCTCAGGGACCTCATCTTACCAGTCTGTCTAATGGCCTCACCCCTCCTGTCAGCTGACATCATAAAAGAGCTCTCCAACATGGAGAGCTGCTGCTTATCTAAACAACCAATGTCCCATGTCTCTAGAACAATCTGATGTCTCTCTTGTAAAATGTTTTCTTTCAGCAGAAGAATGCACCTGCTGCCTAGTTAGGAGGCTGATCTCTTTTGAAGAGCATTTGCCATACGTTTGAAGGGCCAAATGAGAGATTGGCATTTGTATGCAGTAGACACAGCTAGTCTCCCTCCTGCTCCATTCTTCTGTCTCTTCTCTCAGCAGCATACCTACATACCCATCCTGGCTTTTATCTCCTTCCCTTGCTCTTCAGTATGGGTCCTTTTCTTTCTCTCTCCTGATCAAAGGCATCTGGTGTCATCTCCACATCCATCATGCTGTACTTATTGTTCCATTCTCTTTTTACTGCTTAACTGGTGGTGTGTGTCAGGTCCTCCTGTAGCTGACTCTATTTCTGCCTATTAATTTCAGGGAAATGTATCCAGCACCAATATCTGACAAGCTGCTTGTTTCAATTTGATTTTGGAAGACTCCAGATTAATATGCTGTTAATATAATAAAAACATATGAGCATCCATTCAAAGGTGCTGAAATCATGCTATAAAATACTCAAGCCAGTGTTGCAGAATTATCACACATCTGAAAACACTATTCAGACCACATGACATACTGGTCATATTAGAATAAGTATTTAACAGATAGAGCTCCCACTGAAATTAATGGGACACATTTGAAACACTTGACCACCCTAAATAAGGCAAGAACACTTCCTTCAGAAATACCTCTCTCCTGAAATTTATGTTCATGTTACTTAAAAAATATAATCTTGCACATAGTTGTTATTGAAGCTAACAGACATTTTCTGTGCCATGGAAGCACAGGAGTCTAACACAACATTATTTCCAGGTCAAATACAGTTTCTAGTTTAGTTTCATTCCTCTATTTTTTTTGTTGGTTTTTTTTTTTTTTTACTTCAACAGATGTACTGGAAAAAAAAAGATAACAGAAAATCATTATCACATTATCAATGTGTTCATAAACACATTGTGAAACTTTACTTCAAGTCATGAAGCATTGTAACAAGATTAATTTTGTTGCAGCTGTGCTGCCACAGCAAGGATCAAAACAGACCCGAGCAATTCTGAGCCACTTTTGCACTTTTTGCTGATGTTCTGGAATTCATTCCACTACAGAAACTAAATAAACCTAGTTTTTTACCCATCATGAAAAATTACCTCCCTCTCCCCTCTTCGTCCTTCTCAGTTATACTTTTCCTATGTAATATTTTCACATTTTTGAATGTCCACAGGAGATTTAGTATAATTCTAGTAGTGAGCTAGGTTTTTAAAGGTCTCTATTTGCAATTAAATAAATTCTCCAGATAGACAATTCAGGTCTTAACTTTTACAGTTTGCTAAGTGGTTTCTATGGTGATGAACTCCTAGCATTTAAAGAAGGATGGATTCAGCTGATGGTTGGGGATGACAAACAGATTTTGGGTCTATTGCATTGGCCTTTGAGAAGAATCTGCATCTATACTCTAAGTGTTCAAGTTCAGTTTTATAACCAAGACTGAATTTTTGTCTGCTATGGGCTTCTTTGCTCTCTGCACTCAATTATGGCTATAAAACAAAAGACAATATATTCTGTCAACAGAATGAAATAATGCTGCTAGGTAATAGAGTTTGAAATGTTTACAAACCTATAAATGAAAACTGCTCCATTAATATGAATGAATATAATAAAATTCGTTCATGATAATTACTACATGCATAATATTGCACAACAGAGCTATTTTTAGCACATTAGTTACAGGTTTTATAGACTTGGAAAGGCAATGATTGTTCATAAGTATTATCTTCTGTTATACAAAAGAATATTCTTTCACATCCTTTCATTAAGTGTTAAAGGCATCATTCTGTAGTGGGCCAAGTCTGATTTTTTAAACATGGAAGTTGAATCACATGTTCTAAATCATAAGCATATTTGGAGTGCTGATCCAAAGAAGTCTAGCAGGAAAAGCTACCAGCTCCTCTTTTTCTTAGTACTGCTACCTGGTGGTCCAGCGTGTCCTTTCACAAAGCAGGTATAGCTAAAGTCTATTGACAAATTAATTATCTCAATACACAGGCATTGAGAAAATTGAGTCACTGAATGTGCATGAGTGATGATGTTGGCTTTGGGTATTTCGCCTCCCAAATAAAAGAGGCAGAAAAGTTTCCACTGGATTTCAGGTGCCCTAGTAATTACACATCTGCCCTTTCATGCTGCAACTTTACATCATTACCAACAAAGGACTTGCAGAGTCATCTAGAATACTGACATGACAGGCTACAGGCAGGAAGAATTCTGTCCTAGGATACTCACTAATAAGTGAGAAAAGAGAGAGAAACCAGAATAGTATAAAAATTATTAGGGTTTTTCTTGAAACATTGGAGGAAATTTTGCAATTTAGCAAGCTGCAGGCTATTTGGGAAGTCCTAAGTGATGTGGATATCAACCACACATCATCTGAGTTTGTGTGGATGAAGTAGTGCAACAGTCAATAAGGCATTACTAATGGAGGACAAACTTGGTTCCTGTGGCTGCTCCAAAAGAAAAAAATTCATAAAATGAATAACAGGTTCATTTTTAAATGCTGATGAATAAAAGAAAGACATTGTTGATCAGAGATTTTGTTTATAGTACTAAAAATATATAGGTTATTTCAACCTATATTGGTAGTTCTTATACTAATGAAAATCTGGCATACAAAGCTCCATTTAAACTAGCTTTGAAACGTCAGCCTTTAGAGATAAATTAACTGTTGACAAGAGTCTGTAGTGGGCTGGAAAAGTTTCATAATCAGAAATAGAATGATATAGCAGGTGTAGGATACAACTTTTGTAAGTGTAGGAGGACAGCAGTTAAATTCAGAAGCCCAACAACAATTTCCTGTGATCTTTCTTTCTCATCTGTCAAATAGGCTTCTCTCCAAAAACTCACAGGTCTTACTTTCCTTTGCTTTGGATCAGAGACTCTAAGACACTTCAGTTGCGCTACTTTGAATTTCTATGAAAACATTACCTGTGTGCTGAGATCTCCTGAAAGAATCACCTTGTTGTTTGATAGATTTTTCACACTCTTGGAGAAAAATCTTAGACTACATCCCAGAGACTCAAGAGACATAATTTTTTAAGGTTAATACAGACTATTTTATTTGATTAATGTAACTTCCATCCTGTAGAATCAAATCTCAAAATGTTTCAGGCCTCAATTATCTAAAATATGGTTTGGGCTGTAAGGGATCTTAAATATCATCTTGTTTCAACCCTCTTGCCATGGCCAGGGACACCCTCCAGCACAGCAGGTTGCTCAAATGTTTGAGCCCACTGAACCTGGTGTTTAGAGTCATATCCACCCTTTGAAGTTTTGTCAACACAAGATTTTCAGCATATCTCCAGGTATCTTTTTTTAGCAATTAACTGTACTGATGTCTCAAATTTCTTATTACAGACCTCAACCACAAGATTATCTTTTTTCTTGTACTGGCCATTAAGTCTAATTCACTTCCTCACAAATTTTCCTGTAGACTCGGACTTAGTCACATTGACTAATTGATTATACCAACTCTGAGGTTCACTGGGAGTGCTGTGAAATAAGTTTGTGGTTTCTGTTTGTGTAATATATTTTCAAGGTTGTAATATAAAACCCTTAGCAACACTTTGAGCTTTTCTTTGAAGAGAAAACACCTTAACTATTTAAAATTGTTCCGTAATAGTATATTTCAGTTGATGTCACTTGTGAAGCAGACTTTTCTCATGTTTCTTATTTCCTTTCTTCCATATTGCAAGATGATTCTCAACCTTTTAGTTACATTATTTCATTCTTCATTTCGTTATGTATTTTGATCCTTAATTCCCTCTCAATGTCACTGCAGTCCAGAATGAAGCTCTTCTTGTAATTATGGTCTACATTTTTATTTGCTTGTATCTGAACTTGTATCTGTCCACATTAGACCTTCAGTTATTCAAAAGAATTCACATTTTACACCAAGAGCTTGTCCCCTCTTTATTTAATATTCCACACATTTTCACATCATTGCAAATTTTTACCAGCATCCAGAAAGTGTATTACTTTCATTATAAATATTGATGAAGATATTTACTTCACCAAGCCAAGAATTAATCTAAGATGTCACCGGGGGTAAAATTTCTTTGTAGATGATTATTTCTCATTTACAGTAGCTTTTTTAATCTATGAGCAAGAAGAATAATTGAATCACTTTTTTTTTTTGACAACAGGACACATTTCTGCAATATATCAAATTTTCAAATGCAACTTTTCATCATAGACCTTACCTAAGTGAACTTTCCAGTTTGAGAGAGGGGCATGATATATTGAGATATACCTATATAACATGTGGGAAGATGAAAAAAAAATCATGAACCTTTACTGTGAATAGAAAACCTTCTTCAGGAACAGTCATTACTCTGAGGAGAGAAATCAGCAGTCTTATCCTAGTAAGTCTTTTCTCTACAAGATTACTTCAGAGTGTCTCCATGCCCCAAAACTAGTCCTGAATACTCCCACTCCATTAGCAAATATCTGGATGAAGCTGTACTTCAAAGTCAGGATGAGAACACGGAGATTAACTTTGTCATTTATACAATAAGATAAATGATTTTTCAGGAAAATGTTCTGGTGTTAAAGGTAGAATTATTGTGAATGGTTTTAAAATCACAGGTTCTTAAATGGGAGGGTAATTTTTTAACATAATTTTACATAATTTTACATAATTTTTTTTACAAATTATGGGATCAAAGTTTCTAACTATAGGAATTTTAGTTTTCATTATACCAGTCCACATTTTTTCGCCTTTGTTTATACTTAACTTAAAACTACTAAGCCATACACTTACCCAAATATTAAAAGCATGTACAGAAAATCTGTGAACTGAAAGAAATCACCTGGGGAAAGAGATGAGTGAATTACTTATTTCTCCCTAGTATAGCATATCCCCTGTCTGCACAATGGTGAATTGACTAAGTTAAAAAAGGAACATATACATAAGTCAGAAGAATTCTTTGTCACATTGTAAATGCATATCCTGTTGTCTTGCTTTTCAACTGAAACATGAAACCTGTCATTTCACATAATATATGGTGACACTGGGTTATTTAGTTTTTGAGATATTTCATCAGCAAAAAAGGTTTTTTGAGATAGAGGGGCAGAATAACCAATTAAATTCATTCACATTTACTACTTGCTTTGTTGCACACATAAATCAAAGGGAAAATGAAATTCAGGCCAACTTTTTCTCTCACCTTTAAGCACACAATCCTCATCCTAACACCTTTCAAAAGGCAATGAAAAAGTGAAGTTTAACCATCTTTTCTCTGTGTCAGTCAGCTCTTCCAAAAAACATGCATGTCCTAATATTTCAAACCAAGAAAGTATATTTGTTGCACATACTTTTGTACTTAAAAAGAATTAAGGATTTTCCTTTTTGTAAGTGTAACCTCAATTTCTTGAGGTAGTGTTTTTATTAGGACATGGTAGCAACAAAGAAGAAAATGGTAAACATTTATCACTAAGCATTGCACTGATTGATTTTCCCATATAGAGTACTTCGGCTACATAGATATACTTTAGTACCAATGAAAAATGAAAGTTTATAACAGTTTTCTGACTCTGGATCATCCCCCATGAGAGAGGAAAACTTGGTTATAAAGTGCCCAAGTTAGGCATTATCCACTTATTGTCTTTTAAATACACTCTTTGAACCTTAAATAATGCTGAGGGACAATTTCATCTCCTGGTGTAGTCCCAATGAAGTGAGTGGAATTGCACCAACAATTCAATTTGTCTCTGTGTGCTTGTGCATTTCTGCCTGTACTTGCTGTAGTTTATTGCCAGGCTTCCTTCAGTAACTGTGAAGTATGCTGTCATCATAATCCAAATCATAGAGTATATAATAAAAAAAAATCTCAAAGGCTGCATAAATAAGAATTCACCTGTCTTCTCCAGCCATGAAGGGAAAAACAGTCTCCACCTATTTATCTTTTCAAGGCTAAGTCTGTTTTTTCCCAGTGAAATGGGAAGTTGGAAAATTCCTAGCCATGCTGTCTGCATTTTAATGAGCAACTTCGGTAAAGATTGGGCAAAATTCTGAACAGGTCTCCCCTATGGAGGGAAGGAAGGGTCAGAAATTACAAGGCTAGGGAAGAAAGAGACAGGATTGTATTTTTATACGTAGAATTACATTGTTTTAGCAGAAACAGGGGGGATTTTTTTAAGGCTGTTTTTCATGAATTTTAATGCTCTAAGAGGCATGTCACCACACTGCAAGAATTCCCTAGTCCTCACTCGTATGAAGTGTTGCTTCACACTTTCTCTAGTACATACAATAAACAGAGTGTTCCCCTGCAAAATTTGCACATGGTGGGCAAGGAGAAGCACTTTGCATACTCCCAGAAAGCACTTGAGTGAAAGCCAGCTTATCTCTCTGCTGCCATTGAGTGTATGTTATATGTACATGCATGCAGAAACTCAGACATCACTGCGGGGGAAAGTTTTAGAAAACAGGCTAAACAGGACAGCTTAAAGTTTTAAACTTTTCTAGTCCAATCATTTGCACACCCTTGCAAATGGTTAGTGCTTGCCTATTTGTAATCTTCTCCAGTATATTTAAAGTACTGTTGGTCTTAACACTTTTATGTGCTAAATTATATGTGAATATGGAGATCTGATACCATGTAGTTAGAACTGATGGCCATGGTGGTTCTTGCTTATTTAGTTAGTTTTCTCACTTAGGCTTCATGCTTTTATGCATCTAGCTATGGCTTTGATAATGCTCCTCTCCTTTTCATCTGTCTTCCCAGCCACCTCTCCTGTGTGCTCAGCAGGATGCCTGCCTATTTGTAGTGCCATGCACTTGTCTGTTACTGTGGTAACTTCTTGTTCCTCGAATCTTTTCTATGTTCTAACTGTTCTAACCTTTATTTTCTCTTTTGGCGCTCACATTGCTCAGGTACAAGTTTATAGACTATTCACAATGTTACAAAATACTTATACACAGTTTTTAGTTACACTATATTAGAACGCTTATATGCATCTTCAAGTCAAGTTAGTATTAATTATATACTAATTTGTGGACTTTTATAAGTGTCATGCCTTTGGTTTGGCTACATCTCAGTGACAGTAGGTTACCTCATGCCTGCTGTGGGGATGAATTTATACATTTGGATAGATAACATGTAATGCTAGTGTGACGTACATCTATGCCTGAGCTCATTGCTTACAGAATGTCTCTGGTAAAAGAAAAGACTCTAACTTAATATCTTTCTTCAGATTAAAAATGGTATTTAATTATCCAGTCATATCTGATTTTTTCTTTAAAATTACATTAAAACCAAAGCAAATAAAGTCTTGAGTTTTCTGGTGTTTTGCTTGCCAATATTGTTGCCAATGAACTGTCCTCAGAGAGCTCTTAATAAGTCTCAAGAATCGGTGGGAAAATGGCAACAGAGAGCAGAGCCAAAGCTTCTGCATTTTCAGGCTCTTTTGGTGTTCCAAGTTAAATGTTAGGAAAATGAAGACAGAAGTCATAAAAGTAGGTCAGCAGAGTATACACAATTTGTTCTGTTTTAGGTGATTTGATGTTTTTTTGACTGCCATCCTATTATCCATTTATATTTTCCTTTTCTGTATCACTTTTGAAATGCCTTAGGCTCCAATCAAGTTGACCAGCAGATATGTTTATTTCCTCTCAGCACTTCTTATCGTTCCGAAAGAATAAGCACATGTATTTGGATAAAATATCACTGTCCTTCAAGTCCCATGAAAGGCCTTCATTTATTATTAAGCATCTGGTCACTTCTATTAAATTTAGTTGATCACAGGAAATGTTGAATCTTTTGAATCTTCAGACACAATTTCTTTCTGCAGTTTACTACAGTTAAATACATGTCATAAATATGTCTCTGTATGTGTGAACTTTTTCTCTTCTTGCTTATATCCATAACAGGAAAAGACAGTCAACTTTCTGCCTTAAGGAAGCTTTCATCAAAGTTTCATAGGAAATGAATGACATCAGTCACAGGCTTGCCCCTAAATATTTTCTACTGAAATTTTAATGTCAATACAAGCTTATTTTGAGGGTAAGGCACTATGACATAAGCAGTGCTCTTCTCCCCTCTTCTATTTAAATGGATATTTCATTATCCTAGGCACACAAATTTGCATGTATGCACACCTATAAAACTTTTAAGAATGGTTTTGAGACTCAGTAACATAATTTTCTGATGACGTCTGCAGAGTCTGTGTGGTGAGTTAAGAGAGAAAATTTTCATTTAGAGCGCCGTACTGTAGACTGAAAACATACACATTGAATAATGCCTTGAAGTTCTAAAGCAAGATAAGATTCCATTGCTGTAAAGCAACATTTGCAGCTACGCAGACATAATATTTGCACCAGATTTCTACCTTTCCCTCATACTAATGAAGAAGCAGAAAAGGAGGAATTCTCTTGAAAATTCACGTGCTTTCAAGTGGGTTTCTTTGCCTAGCACCTGGCTGATAATGCTGATTGACTGTAGATTTGTTTTCAGTAGAAAAACAGATGATTTTTCTAGTGTGCGTAGGTATAATTTACATTGCCACTAATTTATAGTTTATCTTCAGTGTTTAGGAAAAATTAGCATTTTAACAAAAATCTTACAGTCAAAGATCTACTTTAATATCAGTTTTCACTTAAATTAATCCTTAGAAGTTACATTTACTAAATGGAATTTCTTAAAAATAGATTAGAGAAATAGCTGAAGTGCAGGGCTATGGTGGAAGGAAGAAATCATCTTGTCTAGAGGAAACAGAGAGAATACTCTCATGGGCAAAAAGACAGGTGTGATAAGTCTTAGGAGCTGGAACCAGAGACAGACATAATATTCAAAATTAAAATTATCAGATTAAGTACATGGCACTCCACCTCAGTGAATTATAGTCATCCCTTTGATTTCAGTGTAATTTTTGTGATTATCTAGTTAGAGCTAAACAGAACTGGATAATGAGGTTAGTAAAAATGTACAGACAAATTTATATTTATGTCCAGAGTGTGCACAATCAGGTATTTTGCCAGTATAGTTTGCTACTTCATTTGCATTTGCAAAGTGTAGTTTGGGAGCACGTGATTTGGAAATTGAAATGTTACTCATTGTAAAAAAAAAGACTAGAGAGATCAATGGAAAATGGAATCTTTGGCAATTGTCAGCAACAAAAAGAAAAAAAGTGAAAGATAATGTATGTAATATTTCTCTTGCAAAAAATAACTGGAGTAAGCAAAATTATTCACAATCATTGCTGAAGCTTATATGGCAATTTCTCAGCACCAGGTTTTTTCTATGTTCTCTCTCTCAATCCTTCTCTTTCTCTGAGGCAGATAAAATTCCCATATGACAGGACATACCAGTTGGTCTGTAACTGTCAATAGAGTTTTAAGAATTTTACAAAATAATTTTTTTATTTTCCGAGAAAATAAAATTTATATTTCTGCATGAATTGTAGAAAATGTTCATCTTACAAATATAACAGGCATCATTATCAACTTTTATCTTTCTTCTGAAAAGCATGGTGCAGGACCACTGAGGAACTTTACCCTCTGTCTTCAAAACAAGGCACATCTAATATTTCTTGTCACCCACTTTTAGAGGGCTCTACAGACTTTCAGTGTTTCCTATCTCTGTGTCAGGAACACAATAAAAAGCAAAATCAACAATACAAAGAAAAAAACCTATCATTTACAGAGTACTTATCCTCTGGGTTTCCTAGTGGGTCTTATCATTCATGTTTGTCTTCCAAATTGTAAAGCCTGTAGGGAATGGATTGTTTTGATATCTGCATGTTGTGCAAGGTCAAGGATACAGTCAGTGCTGAGTAAATAAGTAAACAGTGGGAACAGTGGTCAGTCAAAATCATAAAAGTCATACACAAAAGCTTTTTGCATATATATGTATATATGTGTATATATAATCAATCTATATTTGTGTCAAGGAGTTCAAAACCCATGTTCTCTGTCCCATCAGAGTTTGACACTAAAATGACATTTTGTGTTCTGAAGTCACTACTTGTTTATTTTTTTTTAATGGAAGATGCTAATGATAAATCAGTATTAATCCTCCTGATTTGTTTGTGATAGCACTAAGCTTGATAATCCTAGTTGTTTTTAATGAGGGTTGTACAGTTTTAGGGCTTATTTTCAAGGACACTTAGAGCAACATCCCTTTATCCTAAAATTCTCTCTACAACATTTAACAACAGCAGCAGAAGTCCTGTAAGAAGAGACATTTCCTTTGTTATTATCTTAACATACTATATTTAAATTTGTAGACAAAAGTTTTAAACGTCCTGCAGTTTCCTTAGAGAATAAAATGTCCTTGGAGACTTTTTTAATACATGAGCCTGTGATATATTACTGCAAAGTGTAAAAGAGACAAGTGGAATAGAAAACCGATAATGTTAAAGCATGATGATCTAACATCTACTGTTATGTGTTCATTCCTCAGACAGTAGATGTCTCCTGATGTTCTACAGACATGGTAAGATTGGGCTGCGAGGTGACTGAGGTGCTTCACTACTGAGGGAGTATCAGAAAACCATTATAAGTCTTTCTTTTCTGTTCATGACTGAATCATAATCCAGTTACTTGGTTCAGAGTGTTTTCCATATGTAGGTGAAGAGGACTTCCCATTGCATTTTCTGTGAAAATCCTCAACCAGAATAATTCACCTTTACTCTAGTTGTCAATAAATAAATTCAGGGAAATGGCCTTTATTCATATATTGCAGGATAATGCCTGTAAAAAAGTCAACTAACATGTCTTCTGCAGTCCCTTTGACCATGTTTTTCACATTCAAGAAGACATAAACACTTCTAAAACTACAGTTTTAAAATTCCAGATTTTTTACAGAAATTATTTTTTAGATTTTACTGCCCAAAGAATATGAAAATGGCGCTTTTCCTCAAAACACACAGAGAATATAGGATATCCTCATAGTTCTATTACACAGTCTCTCAATTTCAACCCACAGAATGGAATTGACTTTTCTGAAAAACCCTGATTTCAGGAACTCTAAGCAATGTCTCTCCACCCCGTTGGAATCTGTCCTTCTCCCTGTCTTCTAGAGGGTACAGATGAGGAAAATAACTAAACTTGACTGAATAAAGGAAGAGCATAAATCGGATGGGAACAAAAGAATATCAGACAGTCCCCATGAGAGAAGAGATAATCCTTGTCCAGGCAGCAAACACGAGGGACGTGAGAAGATTTCATATGGAAAAGGGTAGGCAGGTCAGGTGCAGCTGTCTAAAACTGTCTTTGGGCTTAAGCAATGCTAATGAAGGCTCAGAGCCCTCATTGTCCATCTGCTCCTTCACTGGGGCTACTGCTGAGTCTCCACTGGCTAAAGCTTGGCTTGCAGTGAGTTGTGCAGCTCCTCACCCAGCTTATGCAGCCTGTGCCAGAGCTAAATGTTGAGTAGATTTGTGAGGTGCAGCTGTCTGCAGCTGGACTAATCATCTCTGAATATCAAAGGGCACTGCTGGGATTTTTTGTAATGCAGAAATCACGGTCTGGAGAATAAGGTGAATTTAATGCTTATTTATTTCTTTATTGGAAAATAGCTTATTTTTTATTTTTAATCAGACTGTCAGAATAAATAGTCATTAAGATCACACCCTGGAAGTCAGTGCATTTGGGGGCCTTCTGTCCTTAAATCTATTTTCAGCACAAGAAGCAATGCCAGTGTTGGAGATACAGAGCTTGGAGCACTGTGAACCTTTTGCAATAGCTGGGAGAGGGCATGGCCAAAGCCCTACAGTTATTTGATGTGGAAAGGAACTCTCTTACTTCCCAGGAGAAGGACATTCCTTACAGTTTAGTAACTTGGTGAGTAGAGCAGTCCAGTATTTTTTTATTGTTAGGATGATTCTGTGTAAATAGTTTATATCTTCTGTTTTTACTATTATTTCTTTTCATTTTCTTATCCCATTGTTGTTTCCACTACCTTGTGTTGTTTGTCTTTTGTGACACCCATTGGAGAAGGGAGGGGAGTGGTGTGTGGTCTTTTTAGTGGGAGTACTAATTTGGAGAATGCCATTTCTAAATCGCAACAAGAGGTTTAACACAAATTACTCTGGATATTGCAGTGGCTGGAGTCTCCACATCATCCCACTTGTCACGAGTTCCTATTCTACTGTAAGCAGTAAAAGCTTTGGCCTATAGAACATAGCAAAAATCAGACTTTGAGAAAGGAAAAAAGATGAAGCAGTTCAATTCAAAATTTTTTAGAAATGGTACAAAGAACAGCTTCAGTTCAGCAGTGGGACAGACTCTGTGGGGTCACATGCAATCTTGGCAGAATAAAATTGACATTGATCTGGAGGACATACAGGAATTTGCTACCCTGCTCGACCCTGACATTTTTTGTTGTTGTTGTATGGAATTATTCACCACTACTGGCTTCATGGAGCCACTGTGCTGCAGTTAAGCATCATTGGTAGGGCTTTTCAGCCAGATGTTAATCTTCTTTACTGAAGTAAAAATGTGACACTCATCAGAATAAAACAGAGAAACAAAAATTTCTCACATGGATGAGTTTTAAGTTTCTGTTGTGTCAGAAACCGGGTAAGTTTAGTGTCCCTAGCCATTTCTGGAGTGTTTGGAATGCCTGCTGATGCGCACCTGGTGAGAGGTGGGGCAGGGCAGGTTGTGCTGGGTGAGGCAGCGCCCTGCCCTCCCCCAGACAGCTGGTGTTACACCAACTATTTCTTTGCAATAACTGGTAAACACAGGAGGTCTAACCTGAAGCCTGAGCTTCAGTCTGTCTCTAGAAAAATCTCGTCATGCCACATTAGATGAAGAACCTTTGGGATTTTTTAACTTCACTGGAGGAATGACCTGAGTTAGAGCTAATTTTCCTCTCATGCTATTTGATCTGGATCAGGTGTCCAATCTATTCAGTACCCTAATTACATGAACAATTTTGCTGGTGCACAGAAAGGCACAGTGAGAGGATGAGGAAAAGGGTACAAGGGGATAAATGAGGCAACTTGTTTTGATGGCAGCACCAGTCTGTCACCCTGGATGTGACACAGCCCCCTGGAGTGGTGTCACATTGAGAGCTGTTTGCGTTTGTGACACCCTGGTCTGAGAGGAAAGAGACTCCCAAAAATTCCACACCAAATTTTATATCTTGACAGGAGAACATTTCTGACTTGGGTCTCATTAACTTCTTAGAGAAAACTGAAAAATTGCTTCATGTACTTTATTTTTATTAAATCCCCGTTTTGTTTCCTCTACACTTGCTTTTCCATTCTTTACATTGCTTTGCTTTAAACACCATTTTACTGTTTTTTCCTTTCTGTATTTTTTTTTAATTTTCTGTTATTTTCTTCTTTTAGTGTTTCTGATCAAGAGCGAAGCTTGCAGGTTATTGCAAGTTCATTCCAGTTTCATTCTTGGGGAATGATGCAGCTCTGGTGAAAAATTGCTGGAAGACAGGTTTAAACATAGAGTAACTCTTAAACTGTCATTATCCTGTAGTGAACAAAAGTTATTGGACAAGAAGCACATGTGCTGTCCATAACGATTATGGCAGGCCATATATAGGAAAAATATTTGATTTTTTTTTTCTTGGATCACAACTGGTTGAATTCTGCTGCTGCATTCTGTAGCATAGAAGCACTGGCAAACTTGAAAGCATAAGGACAGAAGGGCTCAGTAACAATAGATTGTGTCACTGTCCAATTAAGAAAAGCAAAATAAAGTTCCTGAAATAGCTTTCAATTAACACTTACTGCATCCCATAGTATATCTAGTTTCTTAAAGGGCCATTAATTGTTAATATACTGCAATTAGCCCTTAAGTATGTGATTAATATTCTGTTAGATGCTTATTTAATGTTATTTGGCATTCATTACCAATTAATAGATATTTAATTGAAGGCTGCTTCCTCCTTAGCAGAATGCCTGATCTCCTTTTGCCCCTTCCATGATTACTTTCTGCTGTTTGCTTTTCTTCAGACCATTGCCTTTAAGGCTGTAGAATTATTATTCTTCTTGTGGTTCACTTGGCTAAGGAGAAAAAAACCAGAGTTTTCTAGTCCATAATACCAATTCAGATAAGTGTTCTGGGATTAAGGATGCATCAAATTACACCAAAATTCATTCAGCAAAATAAATCTTGACTCCCAATATAAAAGGTTTGATGAAAGAAAGCAAAAATGTCATAGTGGTTGTTTTCCTGCTTTGTCCCCTTTTGTTCCTTTTTTTCACACTTTTTTCCCCTAGCATCACCAGCTGCAATAGATGTGAGTTAGGCAAATGAGGCAGGGAAAACACAGCAGCAAATAAATATGGTAATATGATTACCTTATGGAGGAAACTTTTAAATTGCTTTCCAAGAAGATGAACCTATTTCAGCTGTGTGGTACACAAAGCTGATGCAGATGGGAGAAATTGTGTTAGTTACCAATCATACCACCCTCGTGAGGTCGGCACCCCATTGGTTGGCATTTGCATTCACAATTGTCCTCTTTCAGTTTAAAATCAGATAGCATAAAAGGAAATTGTCAAGTCAATTCTTGCATGTCCAGCTTGAGGTGCATAAAAGGAGTCCAGTATTCAACAGCAGCAATAATATAAACCTTGAAAATCCAGCCACCTTGAAAGTCTTTCCTGTTGTGTTAGCAAAAATGGTTAATCACTAAGCACAAAATAGTTTTGAAGGACCATTAGCTGCACTCATATTACTAGGTGGTCAATAAACAAGCAAATTCACTGAAATGTGTTCCAACTGCTGAATGAAGTTTGAATATATTCACTTCTCAGATTTATTTCTAAGGTTCAGAAAGATGATATATCTATATATATATATATATATCTATATATAATAGATGATATATCTATATATATATATATATATCTATATATAATAGAACTATCTAAGGAATAAAATGATGTAGAAATATTTCCAAAATAAGGATAAAGATTGCATTTTTCAACCAGCTTCTGCTGATGAACAGAATCTTTGGGTTATGAAGCATAAAGAGTTAAAATGCATAATGTATTTATTAAAAATGTAATTATATACATATGTTCTTACTCTTGGTAAAAGCAAAGCTGTTGTTTTCCATCTCTAGTTTTTATGTATATGCCCTTGCACCATGGCAAATGCCTAAGGGAGACTGAAATGCTCTTTCCACTGGCATTTTAAATTCCTTTATAAAGCACTTTAGTTAATACTTGAAATTTATAACAGTTGAAATTTAAAATTTCAGTTCTTAATTAGAGCTTTACACCTGCTAAAATGTCCTGCTTTAGGAGGGTACTGCATTAACTCTTTAATTTTCATGCCCATTTCCTGATTTTTTCATGTGTTTCAGATTTTTTATTTCTCCAAGCCCTGCTGTTCAATTGAAGAAATCTCAGAAACATTTCTGATTATTTTTGAAAAATCATGGGGTACAAACATCACAACTTTCTTTAAAGAGGTCTTGGAATTAGGACCAAAAAAAAGTCAGAACTGGCAACCACTCCAGTTATTTCAATACCTCAGAAGAACCTGGAACAAATAATTCAGCAAACAATTTGCAAGATGGTCAGGAAATGAGCAGAGCCAAAGCAACAGAAGTACTGAGGGAGCCAACACGGGAAGATGCCCTCTTTGATTCATTGATTCTTAACAGAGAGGATCTCACGAGAGGAGAAGGGAGGCCATCTTGGCCAGAGCAACCACAAAACAGATCTCTGTTGAATGGAGGAAAAGCGCCAGCAAAACTTCACATCTGGACATGAGGAGAGCAGACTTCAGACACCAGGAAGGATGCTGTTAGGAGTTGTCCACTGCATTATTCATTTAGTGGAATACCCATAAGGACAAGTACAAAGTAACCCCTCATAGTCCTTTATGCCTTGTTTTACCAAGAAGCCTATGCTTGGATGAAGGATTAGGGAACTCCAGGAACTTATGTTAAGCTCTTGGAACCTCCTATTTTTCTTTTTTATCTCCTTTATTTTCTTTTCATCTGTATGATTAATTGCACCAAGAATGCGAACATCAGTTATGAAGCACAAAATAGATCTGAAGAGAAAAAACCTGATAAAAAAAGGTATGGTATAAGAACATTTGTTTTATACTGAATGTAGGGCTTCTAATTATTACTTAATTATACACAATCATTTATTGAGGGAAAAAGTAAACAAATCAAATCAGGCTTCTAAAGAAAACCTTTCAAAAGGAGAGACTACTCACTTAGATGAAGATACAAGCCCATTTTTCAATCAGATTCACCAATCAATTGTTCTTGACACAACTGAATATATGATTAGATGGGTTTATAGGTTGAACTCTGAAGATTTTAAAGGCTGCTCCATGCATCTGACAATGCAGTCTGGCTCTTTCAAGCCAAGCCAGGTGAGCAACTCATCCAACTGCTCTGTTGGTATTTTTTACTCTGAATTATTTCAAACATAAAAATTCCTACCTTGAACTTCAGATTAATTTAATCACCAACACTACTAACAGAAGACAATGTGGCTTTGAGGACCAGTGCAGCCAGAACTACTTTGCCTGTCTGCATAGCCAAAGCCTGTTTATTTGTGGGAAAGCTGGTTTTGCAGTGTTTTAAAGTGATTGCTCTCTTCATACTTCTGATTAATGCCTGCCTTCCAAAGCTTGGCCTAGATACATTGTTTTAAGCAGTTTTAAAATTTTACTTTTCTCTCTACTAATGAATCATTCACAATCGAATTGTTAACTGGCAAACAGAAGGCAGTGGTGTATACATTCTGTTGATTTTTACCTGTCTGCTCTGGGTTAATGGAGTGATTAATAAACATTTCATACTCAACTTCCACTATAAGAAAAGCAATATTATTCAGTGACTGACTTTTACCTTTGGCTTAAGTTCAACTCATTCCTGTTCAGCTTATCTGGAAAGGAGAATTTTAACCTTAAAAACCATGAGTAATTATATTTCAGCAATGCATAATGACATTTATTCAGCTCCTCACTCCCTTACTAACTTCCTGCACCTTAACTTGGCATCTCCTTTTTGAGCTTGCATCTGACATTTCATTACCTCTGAGTATTCAAAAAATGCCCTAAATGGTAATGATTTCAGATGATTAGACAATTCAGACTAGGACTTCTAAAGGGCTGCATAAGCTTTGAATGATCTCATGTTGTTGCTTTATAGCTTCCTCTGACCCTTCTATTTTTATCGCATGTTTCATGGCCAAATTCAGCACTGGAATAGAACCTGCACTTAGCTGTAGCTGTTCTGAATTGAGATTGCAGCATCCTTTAAACTACCATTGACTGTTCATCATTACATTTTCAGGTTTCTTTCCCCTTGATAAATTAGTATTTGCTATTTAAAATGTGTCCTTCATAACTGAATCACAACAGAACTAATTTTCCCAGGAAATTATTAAGCAAAGTGGGAGGAAAAAGATATTTGAAGGCTACACCAGTCTAGATTCTGAACTTCTCAACTGTAGCCATCTTAAAGTGAAGAAAGAGAAGCTGTAGCAGAAAACAATATTAATTTTTGTTAGAAGATGTGGATTTTGTTTTGAAAACACTTAAGGAAAAAAAAAAGGTTTGCATGTTTGCATGATTTTTCCATTTAAGCATGAAGTACTAGATTTTGAGAAGATATTTAGGTATAATTAACAAGATAATTCTTCACAAATCCACAAAGCATGTGTTAATGTAATAAAAGTCTGTTTTCTATACAATTCTTACTTGTGTGACTTGCTCATGCAGTGAAGATGTCATAGTTATACTGAGAGACAGAAAACAAAAAAAGAGAACTTCAGCTGAATACTCTGCACTCCAGATTCCCATGGTGGACATTTGGCCATTGACCCATTGGAGACAGTCCAGAGGATGGCCACCAAGATGATTAAAGGGATGGAGCATGTCTCCTGTGAGGAAATGCTAAGAGAATTGGAATTGTTCAGCCTGGAAAAGAGAAGGCTTCAGAGTGACCTAATTGTGCCCTTCCAGTACCTGAAGGATGCCTACAAGAAAGATGGAAAGAGACTATTTACAAAAGCATATAGTGACAGGGCTAGGGTAAATGGCTTCAAACTGAAGGACAGTAGGTTTAGATTGGATATTAGGAAGAAATTATTTACTGTGAGTGTGGTAAGGCAGGGGAACAGAGAAGCTGAGGTTGACCCATCCCTGGAAATGTTTAAAGCCAGGCTGGATTGGGCTCTGAGGGACCTGGTCTAGTAAAAGATGTCCCTCTCCATGATGGGGGGTTGGAACGAGGTGATCTTTATGGTCACTTCCAACCCAAGCCTTTCTGTGAGTCTGTGATTCTATGATTCCATGATTCTGTGACTGTATGCCAGCTGCTCTGTTTTCCCATGGAAAAAAAACCAAAAAAATACCAAGCTCAAAAGGTAAAGAATCTCTTCTATCCCATAATTTTCCCATAATGTAGACAAAAAAAAAAAAAGTGATAGTGTAATACTTCTGTTTTTTCTAATGGCAGGCCTCTCCCTTTTAGAAGGGTGGCATCCACACCCATCTCTTTTCTTGCTCTGTGATCCTCTGATGTTGGCTTTTTCACTGATGGTTTTATGTCCTTCTAATTTGGCAAGCAGTTACCACCACCCAGCAATCCCAAGGACATATGAGCATCTCTGAATTTCAAAATCTAATCAACTGTTTCCACCCACCTTCAAAGTCTCACGCAGACAAAATTACAATGGACAATGGCTAGGAGACACTAAACTGCATCAAAACACACAAAGACAGAAATTAAAATCTGCCTAATGCACTACCTCCCTATCTCCAGGATATTAATTATATTGGCACAGTATGGAAGTCTTCAGCAAACAGCCCCCAGCAGGACCTTTTGTTCGAGGTCAATAAGAGTAATGCAAGAAAAAAGAAATGCATATGTCCTTTATGAAGGGGTGGGGGTGCCAGGAGTTGAGTACAATTCATATTCTGTTCCACTTCACCTTCTCAGTTCCTATACCTCTGTCTTTCTGCCTAAATAGACTTTTGATATCATGGCAAGTATAAAATGCAAGGTTAAGGAGAAATGACCATTTGGCCTTCATTTTATTGTGGATTGTTCCTAGAATGTTTGCCTTTGTTCTGTTGTTTGCTTTTGGTTAAGAGCGGAGCTCTTGTGGTTCACCCAGAGGTGCCCTGGAGTCTTCTGTCCTTCCAACTTATCACCTGACAGCAATGATTGTACAGTGTAATTAAAAGTCAATGCTAGCTTTTGGGACATATAGTATAATAAAAGAACCATCTGAAATTAGGACTTAAATAATGAAGGGTTCAGGGACATGTAGTCTGGTATTTGTTATGCATTTTAATAGAGGAAGTTTGCAGCTAATTGGAGGCTAACTAAACCCTTTGGACACATTTCAAGTCACGTCAGTCCTTTTTTTTCTCCCCAAGGAATCTGATAGGCCATGCAGCTTAGTACTGTCTTTTTCTATCTTAATTACCACATTGAATTGTGCTAATGTAGGTTTACTTTAGAGGCATGTGTTATGATTATAACCCAGGCAAGAGTTTTCCACTACAGTTTTCAGAATCTAGTTTAAACACCTCTCTCTGCAAATAGTAGAAGAAAAAATTTAGACTAATTTCCTTCTCTAACTAATGCATTGTAACCCATTCCTCTGTCTAGAGAAAGCAGGTCACCTAAATTATTCTGACCCACCCCAGCAGCTTGTAAACAAGGTTGTCATTATTCTGTATTTGAGATATTACTAGATCTGATTTTTTATAATATTGGACTTTTTATTGTGCTACAAGAATGGTCCTTGCTGTGAACACACATTCTTCATAGTGGCACTAAAAAGACACATTGCTTTTAAATATGCTAAGCCTGTGAATTGAAATCTGTATTATTCAATTATCTATTGAAATCTGTATTATTCAATTGTCTAATGAAAAAACTTTATGACAACTCCATTTATTAGCTGCTTGTGGAATTTTTGCAAAGGTTGGTCAGTGAACCTAGTAGGCTGACCTTCATAATTCAGGCTGAAGTTAGGGAGAAGCAGAAGCATTTCAAAAGAAAAGTGAAAATCAGACCTGTTGCATTTTGTAGATGTCAGGAGAAAATGCTGAATAATGCAAAAAATCACAAACACGAACAAATGTCTCATACTTTGCTAAGATGTATGCATGCACGGTCAACTTTTTTAAAGAATTGGCAAAATAGTCGAGTTTAAAAAAAAATTTGATCTTGGCTTTTTTGGAGGTTAACATACAAAAATTTGATCCAAAATATTATAATTACCTCATCTCAAGTTTTTCCATGAGTGTGGAAGCAAAGTGGTTTGTGTGAATATATACAGGCAGAATTCCAAGTCTGGAGATACTTCTCTCTTCTATAGAATTGAGACTCTTTTGGCCAAGAAATCCACCAGCAGCAAACATACCTATCTCAGGAATCTCATGTCCTCCTGTCCTTCTCTTACCTCCAAAAAACAAATGAAATAGATTTTAACTATGCATGTGTACCAAAGATTTTAATTCATGGGACTTCCACAGCTACCTAAGCTTATTTTGGTATAAGGAAAAGGCATGGGTAGAGAACATTTTTCTACTTCTACTCTTTTGAATTGTCCATTTACTGCTGCAGCAGTCCTCTGACTTCCAACATCGTTGTGCACTATTGTGCCTTGCTGAAAGAGTTTGGATAACCCACATCTCTTGGATCACAAGACATATTTGCTGCATTTAGGTTATTGTAATTTTTTGCAAGATCAGGAGACAACAAGAAGCCTTAACTCGTTTTCCAACAGGCTCACACCTCCTTGGCCTTCTAGGTGAAAAGTCTGAGGAGATCCCTGCCCTAGGTTTCTGTGGTTTAAAGCCTCCAATTTTTATGATCATTTTCCTTAAAGAAGGAGGGCTGCTGTTTCTGTGCAGTAGCTGGTACTTGGTGCAAAAAAGTGATAAATACCTGTCATGGTTTGAGCCTGGCAAAATGCCAGTGCCCCCCCATGAAAATACTTACTCCCTGGTACCTGCTGTGAGATGTGCCTAGGAATAAGCAAAGCAGTCTTCTACTTAAACATATAGAAAACAGAACTTTATTAACTACACACTACATAGGTATAGAAAAGAAAAGACAATCTCAAGGAAAATGAAAACTCTACAGAATACAGCTCTTCCTCCTCCCCCCACCAAATTCCCAATACAATTACATCTTCCGGTCCAGCAAAAACCACCCTTACAAATACTCAATCTTCAATTTCTTAAGAGGAGGAGTCCTTCTTGTATGCCCTGGGCTTTTGGTCACGTATCACCACCTGGATTGGAGATCGTGACCCCCTCCTCCCATGTCCAGTGCTCTCACCACTGAACATGGACCAGAGCTACTTTGAGGGTTGTCTTTTTAAGGATTCCGTCGTCCCACTCCAAAGCAAAGGCACAGTCTCCATTTTGGGACATCTGTCTCCCCATTATTTCACCTCCTGGGCCGGGAGGCTCCCACACTGCCTTCTTAACTCTGGAAGACGGTGGCTCCCCCTGAAAATAGTCTCTGTATTCAGGAACAGTCCATGGCTCACAAAAAGCGTCCAGCAAAGAATGCCACTCCACATCTCTTCCACCCTAGGTTCTTCTCACAATCTCTCCCCTGCTCGGTCCTTTAAAAAACTTGCTTAAATCCTTCTTCATCTCCTCTCCCGGAAGGGTCAGTACTCTGCAAAAGCTCTCATTGTCCAAGAAAGGGTTAAAACTCCACAGCTCACAACCCACAAGCAGCCGGACTCCTTCTGGTTCAACCCCCCTCCTCTCCACAGGCCGGGCAGGCCGGCAGCACACGATATCGAGCTTCAAGGCCACAGCTCAGCTCCAGGCAGCGAGCACAGACACAGTCTCTCTCTCTGTCTCCCCAGGGGAGGGGGGGCTGCCCAGTAGCTCCCAGTCTCTCTCTGTCTCCCCAGGGGAGGGGGGGCTGCCCAGTAGCTCTCAGTCTCTCTCTCTCCTCCACCCTTCCACCCTGGGGGGGGGAACCAGGCCAGGCCTACCCCCATCTCGATCCAGGCCCGGGCCTACCACATGGCTGCCCCTCCCCCTGCCCAGCCGGGACAGCTGGAGCAGGGGGGAGAGGTCCTTCCTCTTCCACGCCGAAGTCCCAAGAGGGCTTCCCAGGGCCAGAGCTCTGCTTTTAACCCCTGTGTGTTCTCAGAGGCGTATCCAACTCTCAGTGGTCAAAACAGGTGTCAATATGAGACCTAGGCAGACAATTGGACTGACCACAAAAATCCCAGAAGTCCACTTCCTCTCAAACTACCACAATACCCCATTCACATCGATGTTTAGGCAATGTGCAGAAAATGACATTGAATAAAAAGAGGTCTTCTGATTAGTGGATAACAGAGCATGTGATCCAGAGCAGTAAACAGCACTGGACTTTAAAAAAAGTAGGACCGAAAGATGTTTTGATACCACTAAGAAATTACTTCAGGTCTTCTCTTTCATTGTTGCTGCAACAGGCTGCCTTACTTTTAAGGCAGCATGATTTTTGGAAAGGGAAGGTAAGCACTTTTTCCTTGTCATCCTTTTCCTGGTTCTTCATTCTCTCTCCCTCTTCTGTCCTCTGTCAAGTCCACAGATAATCTTCCAGTTCTACTGTCAAAACTCATTTCATGGCCTCACAGCTGAACACTGAATATTTTCGATGCAGAAGTACTCCTTCTGTTACTGCTCTTTGAAAATATTTCTTTCAGGAAGAAACTACTCTGCCCAAGTGTAAAAAAGGAGACAAATTTACTGAGGAATTAATAGCGAAACAAATGTGCTGGTGATATCTGAAAAATTACTGGCAGCTACTTCTGGCTGAATTCAAGCAACTATAGCTTATAGTAAAACATGACAGTTTTAGTATTTAGTCTGAGCTCAACCACTTTTCATGCTTAAATCTGATACATTCTTCATTTTGGAGAGAGCAGTAGCTACCTTCAATAGTTCCATAGAGGAAAAAAATACATTTCATTTCATATTTTCTATTGATTACATATAAGAATATAGTTCTTATTTTGCTATTCTTTAAATTGAAATTAGAGATTAATTAATGTTTCCTTTAATGAGATCTTTTACCACTTTATTGTATTTCCTTATTGTTACATTTTTCCTGAATGTGATTTGCATTCTTTGCAACAGAATTCTTTTCCTGCTACTTAGTTTTTGAGTTAATTTACATATTTTTTGACAAGTTAAATCATCCAATACAGATCTGTTCATGTGCAGTATTTTCCATCATTCTTACCCTTTATTATGCTTACTTTAGCCCCTTGTGCCTTTCCTTCATAATTTGATAGCTCTGTAATTCTGCACTAATTTATGCTTCCTCCATTTGCATTGCCTTACCTGTTCCATTTTTCCTTTGATTTGACATGCAAAATCTGCCTAGCTTTTTCTTTTTTATTCCATCATCCCATTTTGATTTTAACACTGACTTGTGAGGTATAGATATAAAACATTTTATATTTAGTTCTCCTTTTCACCTCTGACTGCAATAATTAGATTTTCTTTAACCAAGTAATATCAATTTAGTTGCTCTTTCGGAGATTAAACATAATTCTGTGGGGTTTTTTTTTTTTTTGGTTTTTAATTTTTTTCCTGGATTCAGCTCTGCTCTCTCTCTGGAGACTGAGTAACTTTCTAGCACATGGTTCCCATATTTTCTAACAATTCAGGATCTGTTAAACTCTGACTCTTGACTTGGCAGCTGAAACTTGACTTTAAATCCTGAAATATAACTAAAGGGTCACGAAGACCAAAGATAATGAAAATGGCAGACATGATACTATGCTGTGAATATTCCTAAACTGTGCTTAGAGGTCATCCTGGAAATTAATCTTCACTTAGAGTGCTTTCATCTGATAGTTGTCTTTTTTACTGAAGTCTCAGAGTCCTCTGATATTCATAAGTTTCTTTTTTTAATGGTCATAGAATGGATGATGGGTGTCTTCTTTTTCTTTTCCTACTGGTGAAATTCTCTTCCTCTTTAAAAGTAACGTATTTAGTTTGAGCAAAGTCCAGGTGGCAAGGAAAATATTGGTTTTGTATCAGTATATATATTTTAGGTTATTTCACAAAAATGTCTGTTTATAAGTAACAACACCAAATTGTAACTCTTAATTGGAGCTGTATTACAAAGGTCTTATTGAAACTTATAAGTCTTTCTGAGAGTCCACATATGTAACCTTTTGAAAGAGTCACTCCTTGAATAACAAAAGTTTTAAATTATGTTCTCCTGCATCACATCCATGCCCACAGGTGCTTTAGGTACTTATGTTCTCTGTGCTCTGGGGTCACTTCAGTTTTCATTCACACAATTTGCAGAGTGAGGCGTGATTTAGAACATCAAATCTCTCTAACTGACATTAAGGGGAATTTTTAAACAATCTTTTCTGGATTCTTTTTCTTCTTACAAGTTATCAAAAGGTTGAAGCTCAGTTTCTGTACCCTAGGAAATGGGCAAAAAAATATCAGAATGTACCTCACGCTCTTTTTCTCTTCACTGCTCTGTGAAGCAGCTCTCTGTGCCAGTCACCTTGAACAGAAAAAGCAGGAGAAAGAACAGGGCTATAGTATCTGATGATCTTTGCCCATTTTCCACCTCCCATTTACTTAATCTCTGAGAACTGGGTAAACAGTCTTTACCTTCCTCTTTGTTGATACACAGGCTAAATCTTGCTTTTTTTTTCAACTGAGCAATGGAAAAGACAGCCTAATTCTTGGTGAACTTCTTAGCAGTTTTTGAGCTATCATTACTGCTAAATTTGATATTTTCATACCTGCTATACAAAATGCTGGATGCTATTTTAAAAGCAAATTAAATTGAATTATATTAAGCAGAAGAATATTCAGAAAAATATGTTATTGCTTTCCTTTTTTTTTTTTTTTAGAGAAGGATCAAAAGATCCAGATATCACATGTATTCCCTTGCAGAATGTTCTGAGGCACAGTGGTATGTCACTTTGAAATCAGATGTAAGATATAGCAATGCTTATCAAATAAATACAATTCAATCTCAGGCTCAGAAGCAGAGCTTTATATGAAGACACAACAAGTTCATGGAATTGGTCAGACACAGCCTTATATGCAAAAAGTAAGATCTGTAAAAAATCCAATTCCATGCTTGATCAGAAGCAAGTGACAAGAGAAAGAAAAAGAATAATCCAAGACAGGCAGAATATGGTATATTTGAGATGAAAAATAAATTGGACCGGTTCTACCAGGCACTTCAGCAGGGTGGCATTTTTCTATGCCATGAACTGAATGGTCAGATTCCTAGATTTGAGTAATGGTCACAACTTGGAAATACTGTTTTTGCAGAGAAGAGAAAAAACAAGTGTACAGAGAAAATGAAAGGAGACCAACAGGAGCATAGAAGGGTCAGCTGTTGGAATAAGGCTCAGGGACATAATATGGTTAGAAAAGGTTCTAGAAACAGAAATTTATAACCTCTCTGTTTTAGCCACTTCTTCTCTTCGCCTGTTTGTGAAGCACCCTGTGTGCTGAAGCACCCTGTGGCAGTGATACTACATGGTGTGGTTCTCGGGATGGTCTTGAGCAGGGCAAGGAGCTGAAGACCAGTGATCCTTGTGAGTCTCTTCCAACTTGGGATATGAAATGATTCTATGATTTTCCTTCTGTTGGTGAGAACAACAGGATATGGATCAAGGCTGAGGGGCAAAATAACACCAGTCACTCCAAAAGGCAAAGCTCTGAAGGCAGCAGATCTGCAGAAGACTGTCCTTGAGAGCCAAGGTAAATGGCTACAACCTCACCTACCCTCCAGCTCAGCTGGCAAACTTTTGGGAGGGCACACAGTTAGCCATGTTGTAGAGTGTGTTGGCAAACTAGCCACTGCAATATAGACAACAGGGCAGGGCAAGCACACTTTACAGCTTTGCATAATTTAGTTTAAGGGTTGTGTGCAGCGTATATAAAAAATGTGACAGATGCAGCATTAAACTTTGAGGACTAAGGGTCAGTACAGTGAAATACACCACCATGAATATTAACCCACTCTCTTGGAGTAGCAGGTTTTTAATGAGTCACTAGCCAGTGACATTAAACCATAGACTAATTCTATACTACTTGGGGAAAGTTGTATGATAGTCTATGCTACCATATTATATTTAGGTGATTGTTTTATTGCTGTAATGCAGTGTTACTCCCCAGCAAGACAACCAGAACCAAGACATAGGTGTATACATGGGGACAACTTCCAAGGCAAAATTCCAAACGAAATTTCAATAAATGCTCTTTTAGATGAGCAGTGACTTTTAAGTGAGACTCCTTTTCTCAAGGTCATTCAGTGTGGTATGGAAGAATGCCTGAAATTTGTAGACAGACAAACTAAACCTGGAGCTTGGTTTTGAAAGCAATCTTTGCTCAATTCTTCTATCCTTTGGACACATACACTCTTATTTTTCTATACATTATTTAACAAAAATAGTGTGTCAGCTGTGTCATTTTGAGGTTAAGAAATCATATGCAATGGATGTCCTGAAAAATGACATGGACTAGCAATTTGTTAAATCGATATAGAGAGCTGCCAAGTTTAGAAAATTTGGATCTAGACCCCTGGCAGAATATTCACAAAAGTGAGATAACAAATACAATTTTTTACTCTCTGTACTGCTATCCTGAATATAAATTAGTGAAAATTACTGCAGTATCCTATTTATTAATGACTGAAAAAAAAGTCCATTGGATCAAGATAAAAATCTGCTTTCCTTCAGGATTTGTATAATATTAGTACACTCATCACACACATGCCCATCTACTGACAGGCAGAGGGAAAGAGAGTCTTAGAATTATTTATTAATACTTAATATTTGTAATAATAGAAATATTTCTGCACGGAGGTCTTAAGGTGCTTTTTGTGCTTGACAAACAGACATTTGTTCAATTATATAGAAAAGGAAATCCATAAAACCCCTAAGTTAACTGGCTAAAATTAAGTCCATAATGTAAGGGAGTATAAAAGAGCATAAATGAGATTTTTTTCCTTCCTTCAGAAGGACCATTGCCAAATGATGTATGCTTCAATGCACTGAAAGCTGTTAACAGAGAACATGGGAAAGACAAAGACATTGCTAAATCCATCAGGCAATCATAACAAACAAAAAATCCAATGCACAGGAGAATTATCTCATAAAGGATTCACTTATTTTCCTTTCTGGCTTCATCTCACAGATACACAGCTGAGGTTGTAAAAGGAGAAACAGCTTCCTACCACTACAGTTAGATTCTGAAAAAGATTTCACTAGCATGAAGAAAAATCAACTTAGAAAAGTTTATCATTCAAATGTAATTTTTCCCTTTACTTTCTGTACAAGCAGGAGTGTCGGGAAAGGAAGAAAATTTTGCAATGATTTTTTTTTCTTAATGAAATGGCACTATTATATTTCTTTGGAGCACAGCCTAATTTTTGATTATGTATATCAGTCTTTGACTTCTGACCCTTAGCAAAACTACTGAGTTTGACTAAAAACACTAACATAGCCCAAGAATTAGATAACATTTTAAAGTATTATCAACAATAATCAAATAAGGAACAAAGTCTGAATAAGAAGTTCCCTATCCAGGTGTTCTATTTGATTCATTCTTTCCTATATCCTTCCTCTGGGGGCAAAATACAACTGTTCAGTATTTTGAATTAATTTTCTTCCTGAAAGCCCAATCATTAAAGTATTTACCTGCTACTCTCTTTTATATTAGAGTAAATAAGGACAGAATGATAATTTTAAGCTTTAGAGGGAAATTTTTAATCTTTTGTGACTGCCAGAAGCAGTTGCATTTATGGTCTTGAAACATTATCTCATTTGTTTTTTGCATGCATGATCAGATCTGGATGTAAACCTGCCTCTTCAAACACCTTTAAATCAGAATTTTTCATTCCGACACATGGACATGAAACATATAACTATGCACATGTTTTTGCTCAGCATGGAAAAGAATTACAGGGATCAATGAAACAAGGGAGAAGTGGGTTGGAGACCAGAGGTTTTACTCATTCCTTACTCTGTGTTGTATGATAAGTGCCCCAGGGCATGCGATAGCAGTGAAGGCAAGTGCCTAAACACGTAACACTTGTTATTTCCCAGACAGTGTGAGCTAGCAGGCCTCCGCTGGTGCTGGTGTTCACGCGATGTCTTTACTTCTGCTCACGAGCAGAGGGGAGGGAGGGAGGTTACAGACATGTTTTCTTTTTAAGGTCTGAAGAAGACCTTAATATACTGTCCTTTTGAACATATAGTGAGTTATCACAAAGTATGTTTGAATTCCATTACTTTTTTATACACTTCTTTTTTTTTTTCCCACCCCTGATATGGGCATATTTTTTCACAGGACCCAGACTCTCTGGTGAAATGATACCAAATAAGGAAAAATATTCAAGAAATTGCACAGCTGAACTATTATAACTTATTTTAAACACTCCTTGGTGGTGCTTATTAAAGTCCTGAAATAGTCTCCTTATCAGGTTTTATTTCCAATTCTCATGTATGATGAGAAAGTAATAAAATGATTTTTTCCCTCAAAGTTATAATGACACTTGTAATCTGTCACTTGGTATTGTCTCCAAAAACAGGGACATGTTTTACAACTCTCAGGTTACTCAATTTATTGCTTTTAATTTACAGATGTTTGCTTAATCTCCAACTGCAAGAAAGTTCAGTGCCTTTTGTTTGTTTTTTTTTTTTTTTTTTTTTAAATTTAGTTTAAAAATCAAAACACTTTGAGTGCAGAATAAATAACCAGCAGAGCATAGTTATTATAGATGATGCACAAATAAATCTTGTGAAGCAGCCCTTATGAAGCCCATGATGTAGCTCTCAGGGGGAGATCCTAGTGTCATTGATTTATTCAGTTATCTTTGTGGGACATAGCATTAATCCATTTGCAAATCCAACTTTTCTGTTGTCAGGTTCCTTTCAGATGTGAGGGCAAACAGCAGCAGAAAGGACAGCAAACAGTAATAAAATGTAAGCCAGATTTACTTAGCACAGACCCCTGAAGATAAATAAATACACATTGGCCTGCTACTTCAAGATTAGAAGGAGCTATTAGCACAGTATTTCACAAAATTGAATGCAGTGTTGACTTATTTCCCAAAACAATCCAAACTTTTCTGTTTTACAATGGGGACAAGCTAGAGTCAGTGTAGAACTGTGACTGCGACTTATTTTGCATCCTTCAAGCTTTTTTGGGTAAGTGAAGGAGAGGAAGGAGGGCAGGTGGGGGCTCATAGGCTCTGAGCTAGGATCATCAATTCCTCATTAGAAATCTGTTATGCTCAGAGAAATGGTCCATAGTAACATCATCATCACTTGTTTGCAGGTTTTTTTTGGGAAACTACTCATGCTGACATTAAAACATTTTTCCCAATCTGGGAGGAGAGGTAACACTGAATAGACTGAATCAGGCTAGTCTTGAAACTCTTTTAGATTAGTTTATGCCATTAGAACAAGCCTTAAATAAGGTATATGTGAAGTTCCATCACCACATCATCTCTTCCTTGTTTCTGATAAATTTATGAATAAAGTGCTTAATGGTTTCTGTGTCTTCTGAAGCTGCAAACACTTCACTAATATTTTAAACTGCCTCTTCACTGGAAAAACAGGTAGATTTTTATAATAAAATAAGACACCTAAACAAAGCGATTTTTTGAATAAATGGGAGGGACTCATACAGCTTCACCACAGGAAACTAAGCTCTAAGCCTGCTCAGTTGTTTAATGGAAAAGCAAGTTGGTATTATTTCTCAGATTTGTAATGCTCTTTTAAAACAAGGAAGGTGATAACACATCACTTTTCACTTCAGTAAAGATAAGGTCTTTTCAGTCTATGATTTTATTAAGCAGAAAGCAGCAAGCCTACTATGAAGTCTGTCTGTATTGTCTGGAGACCAGGGAGTTCAGTGTTACTAACTGCAGGAAGGTGTCTCAGAGGGTAGGAACTGAGATCCTCTGCCCTCTCTGTCTGCTCTAATGTCGTGACACTAGAGCTGCTGGGACCAGGTCTGCAGCTGATCAGTTCAATATTTTCTGACTGCCACTTGCATTAGACAAGGACAGCAAAATTCCATCGTGAAGATGCAGTGAGTTTGTCTGAAGTCTTTTTTTTTCTGCTTATTTAATTTGTGGGATATTTGCATGTCCTTGCACATATAATTTCCATTCCACTGGCATGTGCTGTGCATATATGCTGAAATGCATTAGTTTTTCTGCAGATATGGATGTACGCTTATGTAAGTGGATTAGGATCTTGAGAATTCAGATGGCATTTGAGTTAATACCAGCAGCAACTCTGCATTCTTAAAGGTTACTGTTTCTTTACAGTTTTTAACAGACTCATTTTTAAGCTGATTCATTCCCATTCATTTAAAGACTGTGCATACTTAAGAAAGTTTTTCAATTGAGTTATTTCTGTCCTTCCAGAACACAAGCATAGCAAGAAAGAGAGAGAAAGAGCAACTCCCACTGTCTATAGAGCTCATCTCTACATACTGGCTATCTAATAGATGAGATCAAATGTGCTGACTTAGAAAGGAAGGGATAATTTATAGGAAAGATATCTATGTCCTTTTTCCATATGTAATCTCTAATGGGGCCTGGTTTTGCAGGTAATAAAAAACAGACAGAAGAATATGCTCTGGATTTCCTCCACAGACATCAGAATTCAGATATTTAAGTGGGCATCCATCTTTTTGGATGCTCACTGAAGACAGGAGAGGCCACCTGCTGCATGCCACTGCTCAAGAGTGAGACCCCTGAACTCTTCAGGCCAAAACACTTTCACAATGGGCCATGTGGGTTGATGAGTCTGCTGCTGCAATGCCTCCACATCCCTCTCTAAATGTGTTCGAGCACTTAAAAATCTTTGACTTCAGACCCCCTCAGAAGATAACGTCTTTCCACTCTGAGTGGTGAAATCTCTCCAGATGTGGAGTATGGGTTGTGAACAGCACTCATAGCTGTCTTCTCAGAGAATAAACACTTGGATGCGTGCAGTGCTGTGCTGGGAGACAAGTGGTTTGCAGGCGTCAAGGCCTCTGGCTTGTTTTCAGAGGCCATTAAGTGGTATTGTACATCTCTGAATTTTCCTAAGCACAAATATACAGACTTGAAATAAAATGGACTAAATTTTAAATTTTGTGCAAAGATAGTAGGCAATGCAGCAGTGGGGGAAGGGAAAAGCAGGGAAGGCAATGGAAAGGCATGGAAGGATAGGTAGATTTATTGATTTGAGTGTTTAGTTACAAGGTAAACAACATGTGGGTAGTGTCTTTTTCATAGGATTTGGTCTTTTTTATTTAGTGCTCCTTTTCCACAGGGATACACTTGTATTAGCAGAAATAATACCACTAGGAACTATTGTGAATGAAAGCATTGAATATTTTCCAAGGGGCAGGGCAGGTAATCCAGAAAAACTCAAGAGATTTTGAGACATGAAAATGTAGGTCAGCGCATGCAGAAAGGTGAATTGTCAGCAAGTTCTGGATAAAATGGATCTCCACTGCAGTTTAGTCTGAAATGAAGTGAGAATGCCATCAAGGTTCCCCTAACACTGTCAGTAAAATACTTGTTCAAGAGAAGCCCTCACTAGCACAGATAAGTAATACATTATTTACTGTTCCAGGAAACACAGTAGTTTTCTTCTTATTTCAACCAGCTGAATCTTCTGTGGAACCCAATTCAACTGGCCTGAGGCAAGGGTAAAAAACATCAGTTGTTCTCAATCTTTGTAGTCCATACATTCAGGACCCTTTCTTTGGGATGTCAGAGGATCCTGTGTAGAGCTCTAGCTGGGGTTTAAATATACTTCTAAGCAGAACATATCCAACCTGACCTCTTACAAAAATGAAAACCCACTGAAGTTTGAGATAAAGTCTGGGAAATATTCTTCATCTGGAATGAAATGAGCTTGGCAGCATGTATAGCTCTGACTAGTAATCTACATGTAAATCAACAGCAGCCCCATGATGTGAAAACCTTCTGTGTCAGTAATGCTATATTATATGAAGAGGACAGTCTTAAGCCAAAAGATGTGGGAGAAAATACATATTGATAAAATTGTATATCTATTTTTTGGCAGTACAAGTGCTCACAGGAAAATGGGAGTCTGACTCCAAGAGAATATGGCTCAGAGATCTACAGCCAACACTTTTCATTAGGGTTGCTCTCTCCCACCCTCTGTCTTCTCAAGTAATGATTTTAAACAGAATATTGTGATTTTAAATAAATATTCTCACCTCCCACAAGAATATACTCTTCTGTTTCCTTGTGTAAAGGTTGTAGCTATTGAAGAATTTGTTCTTTTTTGCAGCACATGCTTCACAATTTGTTGCTTTACTCTAATTTTGTCTCATTATCAAAACATAGCCAGTTTTGGGCTTTTGGGGGGGAATTTGTGTGAATTTATTTTACATTTTAAAAGACAGGTAACAAGTTTTGCTTTTAAGTTTATGAGCTTGACTGAATAGTACACTATGTTAGTTTCTTCCAATACATGTACTGTGTTATCAGAATAAAGTAAAATTTACCTGTTGATAGAAAAAAGCAATTTTTCATTTTTCAGTAGGGAGTTTCTTCATGAAGTTATTTTTTCTTTACATTGCAGCTCTGCAGTTAACAATCCTTTTACAGTGGAATAGCATTGACACATTCTTGTTGCTCTCCACAGGGGATGTTCACAACTGTCTGCTTCAGGCATATAAATTAGGCATCTTTAGTTTCTCTGAATTGCCTTCCTGCTTGTGCTGACCTCATTTCACAGACAACAAAAAGGAGCTATGGCTTTTACCTTTGGTCCTCTGACTGGAGACTGCATTAATTTTCCCAGGCAAATAGTTTGAATGCCTGTTCCTCCCAAGTGAATTAATTACCATCCTTGCTATGAAATGGGGTCCATCCTCAGTGAGGCTCCACACTGTTCAAACAGTGACCTGTCAGCCGCCTGTTTCTTGGGGCTCCCCGTGCAGTGGCTGCACCTCACATCACAGTCATCGCTTTCAGAGTTATCTGGGCAACAGGTTTTCCCTCTGCTCTGTTGGACTCCATGCATGTCAGGACGGAGCAGAACAGGAGAGGGCTTTGTGGTACAGAAATCTGCACCTTGTGCATAAGCCTGTGGGATCAAGCCCATCTCTTACTCATCTCATAAAGAATCAGCAATGGTGCTACCTCGACCTAGAACCACGTCATAAACAAGTCAAATTTGCCCATGCAAATATTTTAAAGTCTGATGGTTTATTTTTTTTTTCTTTCTCCTTTCTTCTTGAAGCAGGAAATGTTCGCTCAGGTCTGCCTATATTCTTTAATGGGTCAAAAATTGTGTGGGAAGAGATCATTCTGACCTTAGAGTGTTTTGGGGAAGCACAAAAAGATTTCTTCCCTTATGAATTATGACCTACTGCTTCAGCTTGTGCTCAAACCACTTGTTCTTATTTAATTTAATTCTCTAAGAACCATTGGGCCTGCTTTTTTTTTACCCTGATAGGGCCTACACTGGGCCAACTCAAGGAGAAACATCTGTATTTATACATACATTGAGCTAGACTGAAACAAACTAAATTATTCTAATCTTTTATCTCAGAAAAGGGTTAGCATTACCTTACTTATTCTAGGATGAGAAAAATGCAAGTTCTTTATATGTGAGATTTATTCTTTATGACCTCTAATAAAAGTTCCAAGATAACAATGATTTCCTAGTATATCTGAAAGTGTATTGCACATTCAATTAAATGATTAAAATGGTCTGAAAGTCAGTATCTGTTTAAGCCAAGCAATCTCCTATACCTCACACTAAGGTAAGTCAAATGTCACTTTCCAGAAGTCACTGGAATTAATTTTCTGTGAAACATGGGCAAATGAGATCAGATTGGAAACCAATTTCTGAGTTACTTATAAACTTATTTGATTTTTATTTTCATAGTAGGAGAAATGCCATTTGCATGTCTGAGGACTTTCACCATATAACTCATGCATGAGAAACTTCCCCTCTCACAGCTGCAAAAACAGTACACATCCAAAAAATAATAATTCTAAAAGCCTGACTTATTTTTATGGTTCTGACTCAGAGGTGGCCTAATTCCTTGGAAAAATAAATTAAATGCAGCCATTATAAATGTGAGGTGATGGGAATGAAACAGAATGGGTTAGTCCAAATCCTTGAGGTAATTAGTAGGAATTCTGAGATACCTCATGTTTATAAATATCTTAAATATAAATATTCATTTATTGGAAAACATATTAAGTCTTTCAGTTCATTAAGGACTGAGTTACCTGGTGATATAACGTATTGTAAGAGAAATTTCAAGAGGGAAGTACTTCTAGTGAAACTATGTTAAAACTAAAATATCTGTTCCCTTATTATGCACTTGTCACTGGGAGAAAACAACTGAAAGGTAGATTTTCTTTAATAATTTTACATTTAAGACTTTGAGGTTACCAACTGCAGCTTGAGATGGCCAGGAACAGATGTAAGTACTTTACAAGTGAGTTAATTTTAGAATATTTCAGGGAAAATCATATTTCTAATGCAGTTTTGTTTTTCTGAAGGCAAATCAGAGTTGCAACATTTCTGTTTTCTATATACATATAAATATATTGAGAGAAATGGTGATAGGGATATCGTATATACATATACGTAGACATAATTACATATATATTTGTGGTGGAACATATTTAAATACACAGATGCACATATATTTGTACACAGATATATATTTAGAGAGACATAAAGGGAGCAAGAAAGATTCTGTTCTGCTGTTCAAAGTCAATACAAAGATTTTAATGGACTTCATTACCTTTCATTAAAAGTTGGCTACATTAAATATTTTTCTTTTTAAAGCTGAGAGGGGGGTTTAGAGAAATCTCCCCCCCCAAAACCCCAAACCTCTAATTATCTCTATTGTCTTTGTTCAGAAGAGGCAGCATGTTCTTCAGGTTTCAAGCTGGGTGTAATGTAGATCTGTTGACATCTCTGGTTATCCTTGGGGTTGCAAACGTAATTCCTACAATCTGTTGACATCTCTGGTTATCCTTAGGGTTGCAAACGTAATTCCTACGTGCCTTTGCAGAAGAATCCAGAAGAGAATGTTATCACCATCACCAGAGAAATGGCACTGTCAACAACTGCCCGTGCAATCAGACACTTATCTTTTGATGTTCAGTTACCTTCTGCTTGTTAACCTTGTCAAGGAGGGGCACAGAGGGGAGCGCCAACCAAATGAAACCTGCAGTAATTACTGTAATTCAGAAAGAAATATATTCACTGGAGGCAGGCAGTTCCACCCTCACAATCAACCTTTCTGCAACTCAAGGAAAACACAAACATGGCCTGGCTCAGACAAATTAGGCATGAACAAATGTTGCACATTAAATGAGTTAAAGGACCTTGCTGAAAATTACAAGGGCTGCTTAGGGAAGCAATGAATCCCATTAAGGGAGAAAAAGGCTTAAAAGCAAGTGGGCTTTGCAGAGAGACTTACATATATATTTACTGTACTTGGTTATCTTACTCAAGGCAATTCTGGCCACAACACTGCAAATATATCCAGATGATAATAGTTTAATGTTCTTTGGGATACATTCAGGGGGAGAAAAAGAGATCATCAGCTGGATGCTGCAAAGCTACTTCTTCAAATACCAATACCTGGATTGTCTGTAGCACTTTCCATCAATCTAATTTCAAATGACTTACAGAAGGATTTAGAAAGAACTTAAACAGTTAGATGATGTAGAAAGCTAAGAAAAATTTGACGTTAACTTTTAAAACCAAAATTTTCTTCAATCAAACACACAATCTTAAACATAAAGGCACATCCTCTTTTTGCTGGCATTCACCAAAGTGCAATGTATGTATTGCCAAACATACGCAAACAGCTATAGCTGAAAGAATTGTCAATACATTACTAATTCTCCCTTTGCTCATCAGTACAGCTAAATGATCCTTTCTGAAAGAAACACTCTGTTTTAATATGCATTAGCCTTTCCTCCCACTGTAATTATGGGAAGACTAGTGGAAATTATTTTGCTTTAAATTGCAATGACAATGGGTTTGCCCCATTTCTCTTTTTTTCCTCAGCTTATTTACCAAAGGAAATAATGAAGAACAATGCTATGATAGGTTTGGAGTCTTTTTTTGTCTTTATCCTTGGTCTGCACTGAAAGAAACACTAAAACCAGGTTTTCATTAAAATCTGTGCAGCTTCCAGTAGTGTTTGAGGGTGGAGTCAGCAGGCGACAGGGCAGAATGTCATATGAATGTGTAAAATATGCATATTTGTAAATATGTTTTGAATACAGAGGTTAAAGAGAGGACAAGCTGAGCTAAGTCACAAAAGCATTATGAGGGGATGGTGGAAATACAGATCATAAGGTGCCATGTTCAGCATAAATCATGTGGCATGTAATACATAATAAGGGTTATTCATCAGGAGCTTTGCAGCAGCCTGTAACATCTCTGCAATCAAGACAACAATAAACTCTACAAAGTGGGAGCAATTTCCATCAGAGCGAGAGTGTCCCCTCCCTCATCTTTATTTTTAAATGCATGATGATCACATGCTAATTGTGTAGACCTGTTACTGTGAATGACAAATAACCACTTCCAAAAGGACATTATGGCTAACAGCTCTTTAGGGGTCAATTTTGTTCCCCATCATTAAAATCCCCATTCTGTACAGAATTAGGAAGTATAGTCTTGCCACAGGAGCTTGTTGTCCAAAGAATAAATAGGGCATGTTGGATTAAGGGTGAGCAAGTGCTGTTGTGAAAGTGATCTGCCGTGCACAGACTGCAAAGCTAGTGAGGGAGGCTGCTGCTTGGAGACATGGAAAGTTTTGGGAAAGGAGCAGGGGGATTTCAGAGTGGCCAGCCCCCACAATGCAAGGGCAGTTTTAAGAATTATTCCACTTCTGAATATTCTCCAGGCTTAGAGTTATGTCTACAGAGCTTTTTGCTTTGTGTAGAGCTTGCCCTGCTGGTGCTCTGGGATGGCAGACAGCTGTGTGCTTGTGTTACCTTAGTACTGGGTTCCCTGTGGCAATCTCAGTGTCCCTGCTAGCCATGCCAGCCAGCCAGCAGCTTGAGCAGGATATTTCATCTGCTCTGTATCTGAGGAGACTGCCTGTATCTGCTGAGAAGTGAAACACATGTGGCTTTAACCCCAGCTTAGGTGGTGACACCCTCTGAGCAGTACCTGGCACATCAGAGATGTTTTGGAACTTCTCAGCAGTACACAGGTCCAGTCACTGGTGGACTATGATTTTGCAGGCTCACAGCTTCTGAGGGATATCTGAGTAACAAAAAGGAATAAAACGACCTGAGAAAAAATACAAAACAGAAAAATGCAGTTAAATATCCCCTCAGATCTGAGACTTCAGGCCAGCAGAAAACAGTTCAAGCAAGCCTCAGACAACTGAAGCTTTTAGGGACTATGAAAGCACTTTAGGGGATATAGAAATATGAATATATTCCCCAACACATATTTAAAAAGCAAGGTTATTGAAAGATGGTGGAAACAGAATATGTTCTGTGTGCAAAACAAGACTGAATAACCGTTGTCACAATTTCTGTGGCCAGTGAAGGTGCAGCTTATGACTGAGATCTGCACCAAAGCATCGTTAATTTTTTTATTAACCAATGGCATAGCAATTGGAATTTAAAAAGGGGCTTAATGGCCCCCAAGTCCAGACTGCAGCTTGCAAAGGCTGAAAATATGCCACTTTAAAAGGGCAATAGGATGAAAAATACAGCATCAAAAGCAGCCCTCAGCAGGTGGGTGCAGAGTGCTGAGAACACGATGCACCATGTCGTGGAAGTCAAAACAGCCTCAACAGAGACAGGCTAAAGCAGCAGCAGATATAATGTCATGCAGCTGTGATGATAACCATGGCTTTTGTGTTTGTGGAAGGAGAGCTTTGAATGCAGATTTGCCTTATTGAGAACCCCTGAACTGAGTAGTCTGATTTAGGTACCTGCTCTGTGCTAGATGGAGAGAGTTCCTTACACAGCTGATGGCAAGAGAGCAATACCTGCTAGAGGAATTCATCCCCTCCTATGACACCTGATGAATTATGCATTTATGTTTGTTCTCCTTTGTCCTATGCCAATCTTTGTCATAAAATGCATCCCAAAATGTACCAGTTGCAACCTGAATAGCAAGCAGAAATCTTGGTTGGTTTGGGTAGTTTTACAGCAGTCTAGGTCCAGATTTTCAGAGCCAAGGTGATTGAATAAGAACATACATTTACATACTTAAAAGTGATCTAAAAGTACTATATAAATAATGTAAATGGTTGATTTCCTAATATCATTCATTTAAATTAATGCAATAGCAGTAATATTTTCATGAGACAACATGCTGGGGTCCTCAGCAGAGGAAGAACTTTGACTTGTTTGGGCAAGATCCGAGGAAGACCCAAGATGATGAGAGGGATAGAGCTTCTCCTATAAGGAATTTGGACTGTTCAGCCTGGAAAAGAAAAGGCTTTGAAGTGACCTTATTGTGGCCTTCCTGTTTCTGAAGGAAGTCTGCAAGAAAAATGGAGACAGGCTTTATGCAAGGGCACGTAGTGACAGGACAAGGGGGATGGAATAAAACTGAAGAGCACAAGTTTAAAGCAGACATTAGGAGGAAATTCCTTGGCATGAGGTTGGTGAGTCAATGGAACAGGTTTCCCAGAGCAGTGGTGGGCGCTCTATCAGTGGGAGTATCCAAGGGGCTCTGAACAACCTGCTCGAGTGAAAGGGTCTCTGTCCATGGAACTAGATGATCTTTAAGGTCCCTTTCAACCCAGACCATTCCACAATTATATGAGTCAATGACTACTATTTTATGTAGTTCTGATGAATACTTTTAAATTATAACAATTTATAACAAACCAAGTAGTTACTGATCCCCTGTTCAGCTGCCTTTGACGGAGTAATTTATGTGTATAACAGTGTCCTTCTAGGGTTAATTTTTATTTAGAGTTTTTTGTTTTTTTTTAATCTCAAGCCTTTTTAAGCAGAAAGATGGGATTCAATCCCACATGTTTTTCTGAAGTTTTAAATTGCTGCAACGCAGGTCTAGTGACAACACTGGAATTTGTACTTGGCAGTGGATTTGTTTCACTATTTAAAATGAAAAGTAGACTTGTTTAATGAAGAAAAAAAATACAGTTAAATGTAGACCTTGTCAATCACATAGATTAACTAGGGTGGGAACAGTGCCTTCAAAATGCTGTAAGTAATCAAAAAGATGAGATTCTTTTGAACATTTTAGTGCTCAAGAAAAGCTGTTTTTCTGACAAGAAAAAATATTTCTTTCAAGATTCTTTCACCTCAGAATGGGAACCAGTACATCTTTTATTCATATTATCTGTAGAGCTTGTCGTTCTTATATCTGTATCTTAGGAGCATTCTCTCATCCACTGAAATAACCAAAAGTGCTAGCTGGTATTTTTCAGCTGACATCAGGTCAATTAAATGTGGACAATAGGAATTGAATATTTATATAATAATAGGTAGCAGACCTGACACGTTAGGGTCACTGATTACTGTACCAATTTCCCTTACACTTTCATTGTTACTGCAGAATTCTTCATGCACTTACCTGCACGAAGTCTTTCTAAAGCTGGTGAGTACAATTTGTTATCACCTCTGACTTGTTTTAGCTCTAAAATATCTCTCTTGGCATTCAGCTAGGCTTCAGCACTGCCAGGCATCAGTGATTCTCACCTTAATATACACTCATCTTCACAGTTTCCTCAGTGACGAAACAGGCGTGCACATTTACTCTCCATAATTTCAGTTCTCCATGTGAAAGCTGATGGCTATTGAAGATGCTACTTTTTTCCTAGCTCCTGACACCCTGATACCACTAGAAAGGTGTAAATATTGAACAGTAATAATAGGCCACACCTAGAGGAGACTTTCCCAGATAACATGGGAATGTGGAGCATACACTGATAAGAAAAGGATGCGTGTCTGTTGACCTGATGTAGCACAATACTCAATTCAATAGCTCTCAAGCAAAAGTAATGTAATCCATTAAAAGCAAATAAACAAAAACTCCAAAAGCACAAATTTCTTTGTCTTTTCAAAGATTTCCATGACAGAAAGAAAAATGAAAAGCGGATGGTGGAAAGGGAGGTCACTAGATTGTTGGATTAAAATAGATATTTTTGAGAGTGGAAAAAAGGAAAATTGCCATATTAAAATAGCTAAAATTTCTAGGGTATAAAACTGAAGAAATCCATATTTATGTAAATCAATAGGCATCCAAGAATTTACTTTAAAAGCAGTATTTCATGTGTTTTCCCTGAGACAGAATTTTTTGTGTGCAAGGGCAACAAAGTCTCCCTATAAAAGAACAACAAGCTGGTAGCATATGTGATTCTTTATCTTTTCCAAAATGTTAGATTCCAGGATGAAAGCAAACAGAAGATCTCCCATCAAAAGATTTTCTTTTAATTAAAAATTGGATTAGAAAGCAAATCAAACTACAACCTCTAGCTATCTGTAGTAATAGTGAAGGAAACTTTCCTTGGGCAGGAATGTTTAAAGCTGTGGTAATGACAAAGGAAAGAATATATGCAACACTGCATTTCCCCTCAACCGCTTTTTGAGAATTTCTGAGAGACCACATGCTTTTAAGTGTGACAGGCAGCTTATTTCCTGTAAGGTTTTAGGATCTCACAAATGCTTTCAAGAAGGAAGAAAATAGTTATCTCTGCAAAAAGCAAAGTGTTGTAAGTGACCTTATAAACCATTGAGTTTCTTTGTTGCCAAAGAAATCAATAATGTAACAGTATGTTTGGATATCAGAGAAGCAGCACTCCTTTCTGTGATCTCTCAATTCTGTAAAACGAGCTGTTGAGACTAAATTCTCTTGCATGAAGAAATTTAATTGGCTCAAAACATCTATTTTTTTTTCCTTGGAATTCCTTGAATGTTTTTAAATTTCACACAGCACAGAACTCTAATATATAATTACATTGTAAAAATAAACATAATTAGCTGACTGATCATCTGCCTTTCCGTCATCAATGACATAACTACAGAACTTATGTTTGAAAATAGGCCTTTTTGAAGCTGATCAAGAGTCTTTGACTGATGAGGAAGATTTAATAAATATCTGAAAAAAAATAATTTATATTGGTTTAAATATGTTTTTATGCTAATTTAGTGCTGGATGAATTGATTAAATTACTGGTGCTCTTATGTCTGAAAAACTTTCAAAGGTATTTATACTTTTGAGTGACTAAAGTCCTTTTAAAATCCTTATGCCTGTTAAAAATGACGTCTGTTTGGTAACACAAATGCAACATTGGAAATTTTTGCCTCACTAATGTAAATTTATATAAGAAGTCAAATTGATGCTGCTTTAGAGATACCTAGGAGATTGGCATGTGATCTTTACAATAATGAACTATTACTTGCATTGCAGAATGGTATTGAAACAAAAATTCTACATAAGGATTTTTTTTTTCTTTCTTTTATTTTTTTTCCTTTTTTAACATTCCCTAAGTCTCTAAGGGAATTCACAGAGTGCTTTTTCACAGCAATAGTTTACACTATCATCAGTTTCCACCTGCAGCTAGGTCTTATCCAAACAATCACCAAGATTATTAATACACAGAACAAACAGGGAAAGATACAGTATGAATCTCTGCAGAAATTCTTTGGGAATGAATAAATACTCAGAGTAAATGTTGGCTGCTTTGATAATTTGGTAACTAACTTTCATGATATGAAAATTTATGCCGTATGTCTGGATTAAGATCACCAAAATAAATCACAAAAGGACTTCCTGGAGATTTCTGATGACAATGGTATTTGACTCTGGTGTAAACCCTAATCAGCAATTAAAAGGTTAAAAGTTGCTGTTTCATCCTCCTGAGCTATTTATTCATGCATTTTTCAAAGTCATTTATGATTCATATGAAAGAGACCTGTTGTCCTTGTCTGGTTAAGATTCATGTCAATAAACTTCCAGTTGTCTCATGACCTTGTTTGCTGCTGATCCCATGCCACATCAACATTTTGGCAGAAGATCAATGTCAAGTATGTTTTCACCTCACAAACCCAGCTTTACTCGCTTTATTCAGTCTCTGATCTGCTGCCTGTAGATGTTTTGATGTTTGTCTTGATGTTTTTCATCATCTCTACAGGGTCTTTTTTTTCCCTCCAGCTTCTCTATCCTAAAGTATGCCATGCAACTTGAGCACTGGCAAGACCTTTTCACAAGCAAAAGTTTATTGTGGACTGTTTATTTTGCTGCTTCTGATGTACTCAAAGTTTAACAGAAAGGAAATAAACAAGTAAAATATGTTAACTAATCATGTTAATATCTCTTTAGCCCTGGTCAAAAATAGTGAAATAAATATTGCTCCATTTGCCTTTTTGAATAATAACTCCTGGAGCATTTTGGATGAATAGCTGTAAATAGAGGTGGTGAAAGTCCATTTTAGAGACATACACAAAAAATTACAGCACCCAAAGTCTAATAGCTGCATGCCAAGCCCAAGATTGCAGACATGTCTGCCAGTTGGTCTGAAAGGTGTGTGCTCCATTAATCTGTAAATCTGTTGGCACAGATAGGCGGAGGACAAAATGAACACTTGCCAGAAGTTTAAAATGTTAGGTTACACCTTAATTTACTACATACATGTAGCCCATGATCAAAAATAAAGGTATTTAAACTGTGTTTTCACTGCTCTCTCCTTAAGAGAACCTTTGGTCTTCACAGGGTTGGTGTTTAGCAAAGATTTTGCAGTCCTAGCCGGCAGGATGTGAAGGAAATTACATCTCTCTTGTGGCAGCTCAGACCCTGTTTAGGATTTAATATTTGCTGACAAGGATTAATTGCTAACAACTCTTTCATCCTTTGAAAATGAAGCAGGGTTTTAGACATTCAGCTCCATTTGGTGGCTAGAGGGGTACTTTGAGGTGGTAAGATAATAGGAATCCCATCCTGGAGCCTGTATGTTTGAGAAAGGGTATAAGGAAAGCATACTGACAATTCCTATTGGAAAGAGCAGAAAAATGTGTCTATTGAGATGCCTAGCAAAAACTGGAAAAGCTTCAAAATATTATTATACCTCTATCAATATGCATAAAAATATTTCTAGTCATTACCATCCAAAATCATGGTGAAGGACGGAGTCAAATGGAGAGACTGAAACAACGATTTAAAATGAGAAGTCAGTGAAAGCGCAGACATTTTTAGAAAAGGCACTACATAGAGCAGCAAATTTTATTTATTCTTTTTAAATTTCAGTGCCTGTAACTCTAAAACAAAATACTTTCAAGCCATCTAAATGGTTTTCCTGGCTGTATTCATTCTTTGGGCTCTGGAATTCAGGAGGGGTCTAGACTTTCAAAACATGGCTTAGCCCAGGGATTGGGAGGGAGTAAGGTCTTCACCTGTAGAAAGGCTCTGAGACACATTAGAAGTCAGCAGAAGGCATGGATTTCTTCCTCTGTGTAAAGGAGTTTGGTTTCAGTACCATAAACCCTGTATGTTTGAGAAAGGGTATAAGGAAAGCATACTGACAATTCCTATTGGAAAGAGCAGAAAAATGTGCCTATTGAGATGCCTAGCAAAAACTGGAAAAGCTTCAAAATATTATTATACCTCTATCAATATGCATAAAAATATTTCTAGTCATTACCATCCAAAATCATGGTGAAGGACGGAGTCAAATGGAGAGACTGAAACAATGATTTAAAATGAGAAGTTAGTGAAAGCACAGACATTTTTAGAAAAGGCACTACATAGAGCAGCAAATTTTATTTATTCTTTCTAAATTTCAATGCCTGTAACTCTAAAACAAAATACTTTCAAGCCATCTAAATGGTTTTCCTGGCTGTATTCATTCTTTTGGGCTCTGGAATTCAGGAGGGGTCTAGACTTTCAAAACATGGCTTAGCCCAGGGATTGGGAGGGAGTAAGGTCTTCACCTGTAGAAAGGCTCTGAGACACATTAGAAGTCAGCAGAAGGCATGGATTTCTTCCTCTGTGTAAAGGAGTTTGGTTTCAGTACCATAAACTAGTCAGAGGGGAATCTAGTTTTAAATTAGAGAAGATTTTAGCTCCCCATAAAGCAGGAGGGCTATAGCTCCACTTTTTCTGAGGCTGCAGTACAATGCCATTAGCCATTCACAGTCTCTGCAAAATCAATGAAGCTTCACTAATTTGCATGAGCTGAGAATCTGGTCTGTGTGTTTGGGGTGCAGAAAGGAACAGTGAGATTAACAGGCACTTCTCTTTATTATGGAAGACCTCCCCGCACAGTTAGTTAAATGAAAACCTCTCACAATACCTGTGCTTTTCCTGTCAATTAAGGCTTCTCTCAAAAGAGGTAACATCCTTTGTAAGTCCTAACAGCAATTTTCCTAAAAAGGCCATTTAATTTTTATATCCCTCATCTGTGGAAAATGCCAATTTCAGGACAAAGACAGAAATGAGCAGACAACATTTTTATACTGAATTGCTTGCACTTGGCAGAGCTAATGAAGTATACACCAGCTTCTAACTATAGAAGAGTTGTCAGCTATTCTGGTGTGTATACAAATATATATCTATATCTGTGCATATGTATACAAACATCGTATTTGTAGCAAGATGTATACTTCATGTATATTTCTTCATCTTAGTTACCCTGTCTTAAAAGCATAAAATCTGGAACTCACATTTTCTCACACTGTTTCATAGGCATGAAATTTCCATTTTTCTCTTTGCTGTTTCAACAGATTAAAAAAAAAATAGTTACTATTTGGTGGAGTTGTTTTCTATAGAACTGAAATACTCACAAGTAATTTCTATATGCAAGGTCACCTTTCCACGTGACTCTGGTATTGCATAAGTAAATACCAGAAGTTTTTTTTAAATTCTTGAACCTAGCAACAAACTCAATCTATATCTGAAATTACCATATAATATAGGTGGCATTTGAAATACAAAGTTCTTGCTGACGGTGGGTATTTTGGCACAATTTTATGAAAGAATGCCTGAAGGGTTGGGGTTTTTTATTATCCATGCTTTCTATTTTTCCTTTCCTTATCGATTCATTCTATAATGCAAATCAATGATGGCTATTTAGGGGAGATTTAGTAGAATTCTTAACAGCTACTTTATTTATACACAATTCGTTTAAAGGAAGAAAATTAAGTAGGCTAAATATGGGAATATTTTCCAGTCCATTTACTTGTGAGTCTCCTCCCCAGGGCATTTCAACAGGGACAATGCCTATCTCATTATTATGGCTATTGATTTCCTGGGTTTTCTCTTGCCATCCTCACTACTGATGACCATCTACCCTGAATAGCTGGACCAATCCCAGTCTTACTGGAATTCCCTGATAAAGCTTCAATGTACCATTTTTAGTAAAGTATGAAGTAAATGAAGTAAGTGTAGAAAATGGGTGAAATATCTTGTAATTTTTTTGTTTGAGGCTTGCTTTGAAATTTTCGTGTTGTTTTATAGTGTCTTGTGAACTTGGCCAAGTTTTACTTAGATCAGTGAGTCATTACTCAGATGAAAACCTACCATCAACAATAAGGACCTTCCCTTAAGGCTGTAAGAAAGATATATTTAATATTTAAAAGATAATAATTAAAGTTGCTAGTCATTGTTCCTAAATTTGTGTTATACCACAGAAAACTAGCATGCAGTCAATCTACAGAGAAATCCCCCAAAAAACTTGAATTGCCACCACTGTATTTTTTCAAATGTAACATGCTTCTCTTTATTTTAGCAGGAATCACTAGATTATATCTAATATCTGTTATATTTAGTTTTTCCATTATCACAGGCAGAAAGGTGTGAAAATCTGAGGTAGAACTGGTTAGGGATTTTTTAAGAATGTTTTTTTTTGTCTTCAAAAAAGAAATAATATTTTGAAATGAAAACTTGTGAGAAGCAGTTGGCAAGAAGGAATTCTCCCCTTTTTTCAGGTGAGGAAGGATAAAAGTTAGAACTTTTGAAATCTTTTCATATTTTGTAGGTCTATGATTCTGATTTTGAAGAAAAAAATCAAAATTATCTTTGGAAATTTAATTATACTAACAAAATTAAATATGAGTCTAAATAAAATTAAGCCTTTGATTAATCATAAATTGTCTTCTTCTCTCCAAAAGTTGTTGCAAATGGTTTCATTTTGGACTTTAGAATTAGAGCAGAAAACATTTTATATTGTAAAAATATTCTGGGTTTCAGAGAATAATTTGGTTACTTTTCATCTTCTCCATGGAAGCTTTAGGATCAAAGCATGGTTAGGTGAACAAGGGCAGAAAAATTACCTCACTTTTCTCCATCTCTGGTGTCACCCAATGTATGACACAGGATTTCTGCCAATGTAGCCTAAACATCAGAAATACAGAGGATGCTTCTTACTGTTTGTTAGAGCATGAGGGAGATGAGGAGTGAGGACTGATCATATCCATGGCTTTGTTTTGGATCTTTTCATGTTCCTGTGTACCAAATAGAGACAAAATGCTTTTGCTGCTCACTGTATCCTTTCAGTAAAAGAAGTCCAAAAAGTCTGATTATAGCACAACCCAGCACACAAGGACAATATTCCTTTCTGTGAAATGAATTGAGCAGGGTTAAGAAGATGCAATTATTCTACCAGTGAAATATTGTAGGGCCATAAGAAACATGAGCATGTGAGTTAAGCAGTACACATGTCTACGGTGTCAATACCTGTCAATGAAAAAAGTGGGCAACTGTAACTAACCATACAATTCAGAAAACCACAAGCTTTTCAATCAAGGTTCTGATGAAAACCATGATATTCTAAAGACATCACCTGGGTTCACCACACACAAAATACTGCATGCTAAGGCAAATAATCCCACATTGAAGGCCATGCAATGTTCCCTTAATTCAAAAAGTCACACCACCAAAAGATACAGAGAAAATATCCTCTATATAAACATTATCTTTCAACTTTCATGGAAAATGTTTTTTATCAGTAATTAAAAGCAATATTTTAAGATTTTACAGAAGAAAATAAGAATATACACACATTCCTGAACTGCATTTTCAAGTTATGACCTTTTTCAGCTGAGCAGAGTTTTACTGATGTATGAAATAGAAACAATTAAATAGACTACCAGATAAATGCTACTCATTAGTAACAGTATTTGAAATACTGGACTAGATTGATCAAGGAGAAAATTGTTATCTGTCTGTATGTTATCAGTTTAAGTACTTTAAAAATACATGTTTGTTAAAACTGAGCAGGAGATCCGTAACTATTCAGATTTTTAAATTTTTTAAACAAAAAAAAATTATCCCAAAATTATTTAGCTTGAAAATTGAAAGATGTAAAGAAGGAAGGCCTGGATAGAGTTGCATACACCACTCTCTTGCTTGTGATGTATTTTTCTCTTGTGCACTGAAGGTGATGATGTCCTACAGAATAACTGGTCCATTGTTCAGCTAAGAGCATATCATAATATACACACACAGCAACGTGTAAGACTAGGTGACATTCTCAACTGCATTACTGCTTGTAAAAACCATAATTTCTAAGGTCTCTTGGTGGAAAAGGTGAAAATCCCAATTTGTTCTAACAGTAATGTCATCCAGCCTCAGCAATATTTGAATCTCTCAACTTTCACCATTGTGTGGCACAGATTTCCTTCACTTGACTCATGTATTGCAGGACCAGAAGATAAAGTGGCTTAATCCAACTCCTCTCTATTTTCATCCTTCAGTCAGTTTGCAGTGTAGCAATTTATTTTTTACCTGCCTGGAATCAGATTGGGAACATTGTAGTAGCAAGTAGTTTGATCCAACCATTTTCTGGTGGTCCATATCCTGGAATATAGAAGCATAGAATCATACAATCTGCTGAGTTGGAAGGGGCCCACTAAGATCATCAAGGTCAAACTCCTGGTCCTGCACAGGACACTCCAAGAGTCACACATTGTACAAACACTTGAACTCCATAGGCTTGGTGCTTCCCTGGGGAGCCTGTTCCCGTGCCCAATCACTCTCTAGGTGAAGGATCTTTCCCTAATATCCAAATTAAACCTCCTATGGCACAGCTTCAGGCCATTCCCTTGGGTCCGGTCACCACAGAGAAGAGATCAGCATCTGCCCCTCCTCTTCGGCTCACAAGGAAGTTGTAACTGCAGTGAGGTCTGTCCTCAATCTCCTCTTCTCCAGCCTGAACAGAACAAGGGACCTCAGCGACTCCTCATGCAGCTTCTCCCTAAAGTCCTCTACCATATTCATAGCTCTCCTTTGGATGCTCTCGAACAGCTTTATACCTTTTTTACATTGTGGCAGCCAAACATGCCCCCAGCACTGGAGGTGAGGCTGTTCCAGCGCAGAGCAGAGCAGGACAATCCCCTCCCTTGCCCAGCTGGTGATGCTGTGCCTGATGCCCCCCAGAACCCTCTTGGCCCTCCTGGCTGCCAGGGCACTGCTGACTCAGGTTCAACTTGCCATCGACCAGGACCCCCAGGACCCACCATTGTGTGGCACTGCTTTGCAGCATCTCATTCCCCAGTCGACACACACATCAAGGGCTGCCCCACCCCAGGGGCAGAATCTGGCACTCTTTGCTAAACTTCATACTGCTGATGACTGCCCAGACCTCTGATTTATCAGGCTCTCTCTGCAGGGTCTCCATGACTTCAAGGGAGTGAGCAGCTTCTCCAGTTTGGTATTACCTGAGCACAGAAAGGTGAGTCATTACCCTCCAGTTATGTATCTTTTATGAACTAAAAGAGCAAGTGCTGCTGTGGCATGAGCCCAACTTTTCAACCTGTTGAGTTACACCTAAATTAGTACCACAACTAAATGGCTACCAATGTGAGACAAAACCCCCTCTGACCAAATGGTGATGAAATAACTAATTGTCGTGACATTTTGTCCTACCATCTATGGTTCATTTTTATAGGGTAAAAAAAAAACCCCAACAACCCCCCCCGGTTTCTCAAAGAGTTTTGGGAGGAGACAAATTTAGGCCACAAATAATTTTTTTTCTTTTACGTGTTAGGCTAACTGAGTTCAATAGACTCAAGTAAGGTATGGCAAAAAAAAAGATGGCAAAACTGAATCATGTAGAATAAATACTTGAGAGAGAAGGATATAGACTATTGATATGATTTCTGTTTTCATTTTCAATATTTAGAAAGAAGAGTCTTTTTTGTATTAACTCTTTTCACTAAGGGAGCTGTGGAAGTCTTATATTCACTTAATTTGAGCAGACAGTAAATCACTGAAGATCAATTGCTGCAGTTTGATATTAATTTTTTATTATTAGAAACGGAACTTGCAAGGGCTCTTGCAACCTACTGGTACTCACAAAATGACGCTGAGCCCAGAAAGCACTTGAGGTCTAATCTTGAATTTCTGAAGTTATAGCTCCTACTAACGTTGATGTGGCAAGATGGAGAACCTTCATACAACTTCATTGGACAAAGTTGGTACTTACAGGTATCATCTTATATTTAAACTGGGGGAGCTGTATTTATTTTCTTGCAATGCTTGTATGTGTGACCAGATTTTGATAGCAAGATATTTTTTGCTACACTACTAACTGACTGAAGGATGAACATGGAGAGAAGTTGGATTAAGCCACTTTGTTTCTGATTTGATAGTTTAAATATTGTAAATACAAACATATGTGATTAGCATGTTAATAAAAACATCTTTGTTTTAAAACATACTTATGGTTCAAAAAGAAGACCTTTTGAAAAGATAGTTTAACTGTTTTTACCACAGTGCAGATATAAAAACTAGAAATGTCTTACAGCTATTTTACAGTAAGTTTGGCCAAAGCAATTTTTGAGAAGACCAGTGAAAATCACATTATTGCAGGTTCTATGAAAAATGAAACCACTGGATCTGCTTCATATTTTTTATACTTTCCCACACAAAGAAAATATATAGTGATTTTTTTCCACTCTCCTCAAGCGAAAAATAGTCACTGCTGTGAAAATGCCAACTGTTCTCTGCAAAAGTAATGACTTTTCACATGGAGAAGAAAAGTGAAAATAAGTGATTCTTCCAGCAGGGCACTGGAAACATTATGTTAAGTTATATACAATTTTGTCCAGTAGTGAATGTACTTAAAAAAGAGAATTCATTGAAATATTATTCGTTACACAGATTTACATCTTCTTCTGAATAGAACTCAAGAAATTGCTGTTATTAGCCTTATTTCTAAGTTTATGGTGTAGTCATTAAAGACAATGGCTGAAACACATTAAAGAGGAGATCAGCAGTTCCTGCACTCTTGATGAAAATTATTTGCTGGTTTTAGTTTTTCTTTTAGTTATTAATTTGATTTTCTCCTCAAGCCCCATCTCTGAAATTCAGGTATAAGCTGTCTCAGGATGACAGAGAAGTGGTTTGTTGACTGCTTTTTCTTGTAGCTACTTCTGCAAGACTGGAGCTCTTCATTAAACAGACAGCAAGAGAATAGAGGATAAACTGCTGAGGTACTTTCCAAGAAGCTTTCCTTGCAGTTGCCACAGAGATGCTGCACAAACATAAATGGGATTTTTATTGAGAGGGTGGATGGTCTATATGATTGCAGAAAGGAAAAGAAGTTCATTGTATTAGAGGTTAATTCTGACACGGTCATTTATAATGGAAATCTTTGTACAGAAGGCATTAAAACAAGTAGACATGGCAAAAAATACCATCCATTTTGTAAATCAAAGACAATAATTAAATAAGATTTGGAAACTATCTTTAAAAAGCTTCAAAAAGTGATTAACTTTGCAAAGAAAGGACTGTAGGAAATAATTTCCAATTCAAACAGTTTAGTTCTGCATTGTGGGAGGAGGGGACAAAGGGGACGGGGTGGGAAACCTTGGGACGATTCGATCAATCATTTGTAACCCACTCCCTCCCTTCTGGAGAATTCCCTGTACCCCGCTCCCTCATTGGACCTCTCCCCAAGAACACCCTCTCCCCACTTTCCTGTTGGTGTACCCCCAACCTACCCCACCTTGTGCCCTCCTCTGTACCCTTTCCCCAGCGGTTGAACTGTACCCCGAGCCCGCCTACCCTTCCCCTTTATAAACCCCGGTCCCGGCCTGGATCGGGGCTCGAGCACGGTGACACCGTCTCCGTTCAGGTGGGCCTGTACCCCGCTTTCCTTCCCTCCCTGCACCCTCGGACATGCCGCTGTCAAAGCCAGTGGGAGCAGCACTGGTGCCTTCGAGCTCTCCTTCTCCCCGGCCGCGCCGTCAGACAGGCACCCGGGCCTGTGCGTGCGTGAGGGCGGCGGGGACGCTCCCCGGCGGGGCCCGTCAGGGAGGGATCTGCACCACCCACACAGAAACCGGGCTCCCGGCGAGGGGCTCCCGGCGAGGGCTCCCGAAACGCGCACTGCATTACAGAAAACGTGCTTCACACCAGAAGTTCCCAGCCCGTGGTTCGTGCAGAGCCACATTGTTTTGTCCTGCCTAATCTCCTTTGAAAGTGAAAGCAAAAAAATAAACCAACAACGAAACCTCCCTCCGCACTGCAAACTTTGCTCTCTTGTTAGTGTGTAAAAGCAAGAGAACATAAGAAGAAACAGATCCCAGAATGCTAGGCTAGTGTAGAAATAAAGTTATCATCAGCTTTAATGTTTTCAAAGATACCTCAATTCCCCCATGCTCTTTTATTCATTATTTATTTTTCCCTTAGAAAACACTGCATTATGGTTAGCTGTCTCTTACTGGCAGAAAACTGTTAACAGCACCAAGTGTGTCAAAACCTGATAACACCAGAAATAAAACTATCTTCTCTCTTGACTTACTGCTTTCAGTTTTTAACCAGTGATTCAGTGTGGTGTCTTGATTAAATCTTACCTACTAATGCCTTATATTCCTTTTAAGCTCTCTGTACTTCCCACTCAGGGCCGTTTCCTTGCTGTCTTTACCCTGACACTGTTCAGAAACCACAGAGATTGGGACTATTTGAGGCCAGGACTTGCCACCAAGTCTTCTGCAAGCCCACATTTTTATTGATTAGTATATGTAAAATGAATCTATGCCTACTGCAGCAAAACCTGCTAAGTGATCTGAATAAGATCTTTTAAAGAAGCTGGTCAGGGTCTTTTCTACTTCACATTTCTGGAATAAATACAAATTAAAAATCTTGATGGACTAGTAGAACTAATTAAAATTGAATTAATTTTTTGCAATTAATGAAATTATTTGGGGTATTTATTAGACCAAGACCACAACCCTTCCAGCCACTTTATGTCTTATAAAACTCTCACAAGTTACTGTCATTTTTAGTAGCTGTTCTTCGTACGATTGCCATATAAAAATATTCACCTTACAACATCTTAGAAAAATGTGTTCTTGATCAAAATATCTTTATTTTTGCTGTGCAACCAGATAATTTTATTTCTGATTTTGCTTCCTGTTATTCTTTGAGGAATAAAATCTTTTTGGAAGCTAAGAAAAACACATAGACCTGGACCTTCTATTAATAAAGACGGTGCAAATAATGATTTGGTTATTCATTCATGAAACAAAACAGTAGAAAGTCATTCATTTCAGCTGATCACCAAAGGGGAAGAGCTCTGTTTTAGTTTTCTTGCTTGTGGATTGTAGAGTTAACCCATCCTTTTCTCCTGGGGAAAAAATTGTTTAAAAAAAGCAACAACAAACCAACCAAGCAAAAAAAAAAAAAAAAAAGGCAGGGGAAAATCTGCCTCAGTAGGATTCATCATATTGGTTCTTAAACTAGGAACCAATAAGATGTCCTTAACATCGCAGTTGAGATTCCCCTGGAATATTTAAGTCTAATGCAGAATAACTAAAGCAGAGACTGCACCTGTGGCACCCTGACCTGTGTCACCTGTTTCTGGGATGTGTTTATGAAGAGGAAGGAAGGCATTCAAAATATCTCTAGAGAAGATTTGTCAGCTGCCCTGGTCTGTGAAACAGCCTTGTTCCAGCTAAACCTTCTCCTCTTTTGTTCTTTCGGCCTTTCTGCACCAAAACACAAGATCCACAGGGCTACAATGCTAAATAGACAGATTTTGCAGGACACGTTTTGGAGTCAGTGAATCCCTAAATTCTTCCTCTCTCTTGCTTAAAAATAATATTTATAGGAAAATTGTTGTTCTTTAGTAAATGTAGAACTACCTGTCTTAGATAAATAATGTTTGAATGACACACTGAGCACCGAGAAAACGGGTAAACAAGGGTTAGAAATGAGCTCGAAGAGTAAATTTGTTCTAATGTGGAACAAGTTGAACCTTGGAAGTCTAGACAGTCACTTAAATTTGACAGTATCATGCTCTTCCTTTGACAGTAATAGCTGCAAAAAGTCACCATGGTATTATACCATATAATAATGCAATGCATTCTCTTAAAAAGTTAAATGCATAATTAGAGAACATCCAGAGCATGCAGATGTTCACATATGGCATAGAGTGCTTAAAAATGTGTTTCATGCACCTTACACATTCATGTTAGCGCAAATTAATATGTGGTGTTATTCAACACTTAAAAAAAATCTTATTTAAAGAGGGCTTCAAATTGGGCAATCTCATGACGGAAAAAAAAAAAAAAAGGTCACTGTGTCTTGCCATAATTAAAGAATTGTCCTGACTCTCTCTTGAATTACAACAGGTCTGCACATCCCAGAGAGAGCTTTTATATATCTTGGCCTATTTCAGCTAAAGTGGCAACTTCAAAAAATAAAATATAAAATTTTAAATTTTTATTTTTAAAAATAAAAAATAAAATTTTTACTACCTGAAAACAAGAATCAATGCCTTGTATTGATAGCAGGCAGCTAAAAATGTGGAATGTATACCATATTATTGTGTTATACAATTGAAAAGAAAAATCAGAATGGATTCTCCTATCTGGCAGAATGCTAAAACTTCAGTGCAAATAGGAAAAGTACAATTGGTCAAATACCTCTTCATCTTCATTAGTGAATCTTTCATCTTCTATGATAGTTTGATAAAAGATATTTTTAATTAATGATATTATATGTCTATGTGTGTTTATACATATATATATAACGGCAAGTCTATGTAATTGGATAATATTCACTGAAGGGAGAAATAGAAGGATATAATAATAATGTGAGCCTCTCTAGGTAAGCCCGATTATTATTACATATATGCCCAGTTAGCTCAGTATATCAAGTCTTTAGCAGAGACCCAATAGCTGAGTTAAGCAAAGGGCCAAGCCGCCGAGCCCCTTCCTAGCAAGCTAATGATATCAGCCAGGGTGATTTCAGCTCTTTCGTGAGTTCAGCTCAGCTGCTAGGAAGGTTCCCTCGGGGCAATGGCGTAGCAGACGGAGAGAGAGGGGAAGAGAATACGCCGAAATTCCGCAGCGAAGTTTATTCAGGAGATCTGCGAAGGGGTACAGCGCTTCTTCTTCTCCAAGGAAAGGGGGTACAGAGGGCTATTTTTATAGCCTTGGCATGGATCCAAAACCAACCAATAGCCGCAGGTTTAAGCATATTCCTTAACTGACCAATAGCTAAGAGTTACAATAGTATTGTCTTAACTGATTAAAGGACAGGGCCTCAACACGGTCGGGTCAGAGGAACAGGACAACGCCCGCTCAGGAATGACTCAGCATTCAATTCTCCAAGGGGCTTTTCCTGTATCCTTGGGGTTCACTACAGAAGGAAGCTTATAGTTTTATTACACTTAGTAGAAAATCATCTAAGTAGAAAATTGTCTAATGTAACTGTCTTTCAAATTAAAGTAAATGGCAATTATAAGATTACTTTTGTTTTTCTTATTTTGAAGTAGTCTATTCAATCTTTTTATACATAAACTATTCCCTGCTTTTTAGATGGAAAAGTATTAATGTAGCAAAGACTATTTGTTTTAAAGTCTTCTTATTAAAGGCTATTTCTTCCCTGCACATAAATGAAATTCTAGGGTCATGAAAATAGTTAAGTGGCTGGAATGTCCAACATACGAGGTGAGGCTGAGAGATCTGGAACTGAGCAGCCTGGTGAAAAGAGGGCTCAGGGGGGGAATCCTCTCATCAGGATGTTTTAATTCTTGATGGGAGAGAGTGAAGAAGACACTTCAGTCGTGACCAGTGAAAGGACAAGAGGCAGTAAACACGAACATAAATACATGAAATTCCTGTGAACTCTTTCCTGTGAGAGTTATCGAGCACTGGAGCATGTTGCCCAGAGAGGTTGCTGAGTCTCCATCGTTGTGATCTTCAAACCCACACTGGACACCCTGCTGGGCAACCTGTTCTAGTTAACCCTTCTGAGCAGGGGACTGGACTAGGTCACCTCCAGGGATTTCTTCCAGCCTCTATTATTCTACATTTCAACTGTTCTGTGTAATGGTACATACGTGTTTTTGTCCACTTAACAGAAAGCACATGCAGAAAACTCACAATCCAAATTGTATCTTTTCTGAGGTGCTGAAATACGGCAAATTTTCCAGGTAGTGTTTGCACTTGAAGATCTAAGAAATAAATCAATTTTAAATTATATGTTATTGCTTAGGGTTTCAAAAGATTTTAGTTAAAAAACAGACATGAACCTTGAACAACTTTTTATTTTGCATAGAGACACCAGAGTGTCTACAAGAATCCAATGTTTTATTATCTTCTTCAGATATAATTTTTCTTTATGTCTACTCATAATTTCCTTTGCTGCAACTTGTGTGTTACCCTTCAGTCTTCCAATGTGTTCCTCCAGGAATAGTCTGGCTCCTGATACATTACAAACTATCAACATTATCAGCAACTAAGCAGCAGGGCAAACTCCAAGTCATGGCACAGGTGCCCATCAAAAGAGGTTAAGTGGTGGTAGCAAAATATGTTATGTTACTCTCAAGTAACAAGGTGATTATTAGAGCAATCTCTTAGACTGTTGCAACTACCAAGCAATAAAGAACTTAATCCAAACTATACCTTAAGTGGTGGTAGCAAAATATGTTACTGTCAAGTAGCAAGGTGATTATTAGAGCAATCTCTTAGACTGTTGCAACTACCAAGCAATAAAGAACTTAATCCAAACTATACCTTTGGTATGTGAATGATGAATGATGAGCTAAGATAGGTTAACCCAAACCTCTTTCACAGTTCCTGAGATTTATTATGGTCAGTGCAAGTGATAAAATGTAAGAGTTTTTCATGGAACGAACTAAAAAATTATGAATGGCAGAGGGAAAAAAGTTTAGGTTCAAATGCTTAGCTTCATCTGATGATATGTGAGAAGAATAAATTACAGGACTTAAAATCTGAGACTGCATTTACTGAAGTGAGAAATCGAACATGAAGGGTTTGACTTGTGAGTTCACAATGTCAATTAGGTTCAAGAAGTCACAGAGATAGCTCTATGATGGAGCATGACAATATTCCTGCTATTTAGGAGCTTTAGAATTTAATGAAAGGGATCTAAGAAAAGGAAAGGTGGACATTCTAGGTCAGAATAGATCAGCATTACACAGCAGAAGCTAAGAAAATCAGCTGAGTTTAGAGAATATATATGCAGAACTGCATGCTGAGATAAGCATATCTCCATCACAAGAAGATAACCAGGCTTGTTTTCCAGTAAAGCCCCCATATTAATAAAGATTAATATGATTTTGTAGGACCAATGGGATCTCAGTGCTCACTGCAGCTTGCATGTTGTGCACAAATACAAATGCATGGACATGCACACACACATTCATCTGTGAAAGCACATATCCAAGTACATGGCAAAGAAATAGCAGATGTTTGCTGTTCTTCCTGCTACTTCCTCCGTTTCAGCACAGACAGCATCTTGAGAGACTTGGTGGAAAAAAAAATTCCTGTTTTCATCACCAGGTTTAGCTTTTTTCTGGTATTCCATGGCCACTAAGGTCTGGAAAAATCAGTGCCAACCTGCTTTTCATTGCAAAGGTGTAGACATGGTGAGCTGGGAATCCTTTCCTTGACTGCAGCAAAGCACGGACAAGGAAAGCATTTATCATGCAGCATGCTGTGCAGGAGGAAGATGGTCTTCAGAATACTGAGAGCACTTGTGGAAATAATTTTGGTATTACTACATAGATTTTAATCCTTTTATTTAAAGGAATATGCCACAGACAGGAAACAGGATTCAAATTCAGATGAGGAAGAAATTTTCTCAATATTGTCACTCTGTTAACTTCAGAAAAAGGACTCTGGCACTTTCAGTGAAAGTCCTGTCAGCTGCTAACTACACCCAATACCTTCTGAGGGTGCTAGGAGAAAACATCATTTGAACATTCATCAGGAACAAACAGCATCACTGGATCATGCAGCTCTGGCTTTCAGACAGAGCAAATCAAGGCAGATCTAAGTTTCTTTTGTTCCAGAAAAAATCATAAAGCATCAAGGTCAGAAGAGACCTTTAAGATCACCAAAATCAAGCTGGCGAAACCTCCAGCTCAGAGAGCTGGAAATCCTGAGGCATTAAGCATCTCTGCCTTTTCCCCATTCCCTGTCACTACCACTACTCTGCATTCAGAAAATCATGGAAATAGTCCTTGACCATGCTTTCATCGCTAAGGTATTTATAGAAACTTTTTTTTTTAATCTTGAAATATAGCAGCCAAATCAAGTTCTAGTTGGAATTTGGCCTTTCTAATCTTCTCCCTATATGAGCTTGTGACATCCCTAAAGTCCTCCCAAGTTACCTGACCCTCCTTGCAGAGTCAGTAGTTTCTCATTTTTTCCCTAAGTTCCAGCTGAAGTTCTTTGAGCAGCCAGGCCAGTCTTTTTCTCTGACAACTTGTCTCTCTACATGTGGGCAGAGCCTGCTTCTGAATATTTAACTATTCCTTTTTAAAGCACATTCAGCCTTCCTGGACCCCTTCACCTTTGAGGACTGACTCTCAAGGGACTCAGTCAATCAATGCTCTGAACAAGGTGAAGTCTGCCTGCCCTAAGTCCAAGGTGAAGCTTCTGCTGGTGCCTGTCCTACTTCTCTCAGTATAGAACACGTTGACGTTTCCTGGTCACCATGCCAAGACAGCCACTGACCACCACATCACCTACTCATCCTTATTTATTCACAGTGAGCAGGTCTACCAGGACGCCTTCTCTGGTAGGCTCCTTCACCAGTTGTGCTAGGAGGTTTTCTTCCACACACTTTGGGAACCTTTTGGAATCCTTCCTCTCACTTGTGTTGCATTTCCAGCAGATATCTGGCTTAGTTCAGTCATTTTCTTTCTTTTTTTTTTTTTTTTCATACCTAATTCCTACTTTACCACAGATTCCTGTATGATTTCTTTATTCTTAAACTTTTTGAGACGATGCATTGTTTTTTTCAAACTTCTGTGGGTTTGTACTATTTTTTTTCAGGCCAAGTCTCATCTAATGCAAAACATTATGCTCCATTAATTTCAGTTAAAACATATTGATTTGCATCAGCAGATCATCAAGCCAATAGCATTTACCTGAAATTTATTTTCATAATGCTTGTGTTGACAAAATTTGTGTATTAGCTCCATAATAACAAGTATATTGGAAAAAAAGATGTAGCTCAGAAGATAAATATGATGTGAGACAGAATGAAGGTTAGTGGGTCTTTGCTGAAGAAGGCTGAAAGCTAGTGAGAGCGCAGAATGTCAGCCTGAATAACTATTTCCCACCCAGCAGAATTTCAAGAGACATAAATTGAAATGAGAGAGAAGCTAACTTCCGACAGATGTTAGCAACACTTTTTTCACTTAGCACATAATAAACATATGGAATGGCCTATCAGGCACTATTGCTGAGGCAAAACAAAAGGATCGTTCAAGAAGCAATCAGATGCTGCTCTACAGAAGTTGAATACTTAGCAGGGATGAACCCTGATGGGCTGATAGTCCTGATGGGTGAAACTCGTCCAATGAAAAAAATGTTATGCTCTTATATTCATTCAAATGTAGATATCACTCCAGTAGCATCTATCTGCTTCTTGGCTTCATGGGGATACTGTTTAATTTCCTTTTTTTTTTTTCACTACAAAGAAAGAGAAACTACTGTTTTGCATTTTCAGCATAAGAAAAGCAATATCTGCAACACAAAGTATTCCCCTCTCCTGTACCTGACATGTACAAATAACTGACTTACAGAAGCAAAAGAGATCTGAGATGGCAGCAACTGAGTTGCATTTTATATGGTATAATATGTTCAGATACTTGAAGAAAGGCAAGGAGCCTTTCTAGCTGTCTCAGAGAAAGTCACCCAAAGCAGCCTAAGTCAGAAATGCTGCCTCTGAATACTGCCCTTCAAATTAAAAGATGGAACATCTCTTCATGCTTTCTATTTCTTTCCAAAACCCCAAAATCACCTGTTTTCATATCAGTTTCTGAGGAGCAAGCAAAGCAGCTTATCTGTGTGCTTCCAACTGCACCATATGGAGACTTGCAGGTTTCTCAGCTGAATTATTCATCATGTTAGTGTTCCTGAAGTAGACTCAGGGTCTGTTATTTCACTGATTTATTTTCCTGTCTTAATGTAGAGCGACACCAGATAATACCTTTTGCCTTAGTTTTGCTGCATGCTCTCTGTCAGAGACAAAAACCCCCAAATACCTACCCAACTACCTCATTACTACTTTATTATTTGAAAGACTTCAGTTTCAGAAAGACCTCAAATTCTGTTTTCAAAAATTTCATGAGTTTGCAAAAGCAACAAAGCCATCACCAGATCTTCTCCCCTTACCACTGCTTGTTTTCTGTCTTTCCAGAACTAGTGCTGAGTCAAAAACAAACAAACAACAATAAAAAAAACCAACACCCCAAAAAACCAACTAGCAAAAAAACCAAAAAAAAGCCAACTCAAACAGCAAACAAACAAGAAAACCCCGCTTTCAGGATTCCCCTAATTGAAAGCAGTGTCCATTCATAGCCATTTACAAAGTCATTGACACAGGGATGTTTCTGTTGCAGAGAGATGTATATCCATTCATGATAGGCAGGGTAGTACTCTGCCTCGTTATTTCTTGGGTGAGCTCTTCATGGATTAAAGATTCATGGAATGCCAAGTTCGAGATTATAGGTGCTCTGAAATACAAGAAATATTTTGATCCTGAAAACATGTACAGATGGATAATGAAATGAAAACAGAACAAAAGAGCTGGCCAAACTCTTGTCACAACAAAAGGTTGGAAGAACATAACAGTAAATTTCAGAAATTGCATTTATATGTGTACTCTTGGTTAAAAAGAACCCAGAGCAGCTCTCTCTCCACCTAGCATGGTCAAAATCCTAAGTTACTCTTACTATTTTTTTTAACAACTTCTTCGTACTCAGCAAAAAGGAAAATCTTAGCACAGTTTCTCTCCCTGAAAGCATACAGTTTTCCCAAAAAAAAAGGACTGTGTAATGAAAATAAAAATGATTTCTCTCATTTCAAAAAGGATCTACTTTTAATCACAATTTATTTTTAAAGATATATTATTTTAAAATAATTTCTAATACTGAATGTGTTCTCCGTAAAAGAGGCTTAGATGGAATTTATTGACAAGTGAAATATCCACAGAGGATAGAGAACAGTACACATAATAGTTTTGTCCTTGGACTCAAGCAGTAACAACCTAGTTTTCATAATAGAAAAGTAGAGAAAAAATAATGAAGTGCTTTTCTAATGAATATGTGCCATATTTTATTTTCTTACATAATGAAGCAAATATGTTTTGGTATGAGCTCTTGTTTGCTTTTATTTTTTCTGTTCCATTTCTATTTTCCTACTCTCAACAATACTATTTCCATTTTTTAATAACGAAAATATGGCTTGAAAATACTAAAGTAAAAGTGAAGACTTGAAATAGGTGGTAATTTCAGTAGCATTTTCATTTCCACCAGCTAAATAGTAAAGAAATTAAAAAATCAAATCATATAAATCTTCAGTTATTTTTGTGGCATGAGAAGACCATCAGCTGATTTAAAAGGCTTCCCCATGTTCTACTGCTGCACGCTATGACAGGCATACGACAGAGTGGTAGGCTAGGACTGATTGCCTAGTATTTCTCTTTCTTGTATTTGCCCATTACTAAACAGCAGCATTTTCTGGGGCAGAACTGTATTCCCTGTGTTCTTATCCTCATTGGCTGGCTGCAAAGGAGGTCATAAAGCTGTGGCTAGAATATGGTCAGAAAGTAATAGAAAACCCTTGAAATTTTCTTAGTGGAATTTTACAGCTTGTGAGATTCCACTTTGAAAGTAAGAGGCTGCTTTGCTGTAGGTTTAGAAACTCTGGTGTTGATTTGTTTTAGGATAGTCTCATAGTCCTTAAATATTAACATCTTACCTTTGTAAGCATGCATTTATAATGTAAAAATAATAAGAGAAAGTGTCCATACAGAAAAATGTTTCATTTCATTGATAAAAAAGGTGGAAGTCCTGCTCCAGTCTTTTGTTCTTTTCAGAGAAACACTATTTACAAAAGTACATAGTTACAGGACAAGGGAGAACGACTTCAAACTGAAAGAGATAAGTTTAGATTAGATATGGGGAAGAAATTTGCTGTCAGGGTGGTGAGTCACTGGAACAATTTGCCTAGAGAAGCTCTGGGTGCCCCTTCCCTGGAAATGTTTAAGGCCAGGCTGGATGAGGCTCTTGAGAAACCTGATCAAGTGAAAAGTGATCCTGTCCAAGGCATACAGGCTGGAATGAGATGATCTTCAAGGTCCCTTTGAACCCAAGCCATCCTATGATTCTTTGGTTTCATAGTTCAGTGATAAAGAGATGAAGAATTATGCTATCTTTGTAAAAATGGAAACATAACCAAGAGAAATGTTTTTTTTAACCTCCATTCTACAGATTCCCTGTAAAAATAGCATTGAGAAAACAATGTTCTTGGACATTCTTTATAGCAATATGTGACTTACGCTGTAAAAGTAGAATTCAGAATTAACATCTCTGTGAACTCTGCTGGAAAGTGAGAGAAGAAAAGTTGTTTACTATAATCAATGACCTTAAGAACATCTGTTAAGGTAAGACAGGTAGAGAAATGTTTTTTGGTAAGGAAAAGAGAACAAGAAAGGGAGGAAATTTCTGTGGGTATAGCCATCAAAAACCAGGTCAGAGTCCTGATTTCCGTTGTATTGTTCTAAGTATGCCATAGCTTTTGAGCAAAAGGTCATTTAACAAAACACTCAATATTTTGTACTACAGAAAACTACTTGATACAAATCCTCCTAGTTTCAGCTTATCCTTTGGGAGCTAACACTTCCCTTGTTGAAAAACCCATGCCAAAGTAGTACTTAACAGATGTTATTGGGCTTGCTTTTTCAGTTTTGACAATGTTTTGAGATAAATATTTATGTTAGCTGTAGTGAAGAAAAATATGTTTCTTCTGAGGGTTGTAAAATACAAATGTTTGAGTACCAAAATATACATTAAAATATACATTTGTGCAACTCTCTACATCTGTACTAATGTGAATTATTTGCTTATCTAAGTATGTGGGGTGTGAGCACTGTTTAGCAATACTGTGATGAGCACAAAAAAGATACCTTAGTGCAAGCCCTTTGGCATAATAATAAAGTCTTAGAAAAGATACTCATTTTTAATTGTTTCATTTCTGAGATAACGTCTGCCCAAGGCAAGAGAGAATTGAGTATGTATTTCTATGGTGTGCAAAAAACATTTATTCCAAATATATGCAAATTAACCAAACATTCTCATAAACAGCAGTATTGAGCTGATAGTTAATGACAGTAAAAGCTGATAACTTAATGGCAAAAAAAAAAATCCATGACTAATTAATAGGCTTTAAAACTTTCATGAGAACTGCATGTCTCACAAAAAAATTTAAACTCTTAGAGAAGCATTTCTTGGGCTTCAGAAGTGCTATGTTTTTATTTCACAAGGCAGGAAAGAGTGACAAAAGGGACACAAAACAGATTGGGACAGTTACCTAATGCATTCTATCTGTTGTACAGGAATTCCTGCTTCCAGGGGAATATATTTGAATGATCTGCTGTGAGGCAACAATTTCCTGACCCAATAACAGACCAGCATCTCCTAGGGAAATTGGTTAGGCTGACCATGCAGATGCAACATGGAAGAGCAAGCCATATTATAGTAGGAAAAAATGGGATGGGAAGATCACAGGAGTGTAGTTTGATGACATGGTGAGTTGACCTTGGCTGGACATCAGACAGCCACAGAGTTGCTCCATCACTCCCCTCTTCAACAGAACAGTGTGGGGGGAAAATAAGATAGAAACAGCTTGTGGTCAAGATAAAGGTAGTTTCATAAAGCAAAAGCAAAGGCCCTGCAAAAAAGAAAATAAAACCAAAAGATCTTGTTTTCTACTTCTTAGCCACAGGTGAGGTCCAGCCACATCCTGGGAAGTTGGGTTTCAGCGCACGTAGCAGTTGCTCCTGAAGACAAATGTCCTAAATAATTAATGCCAATCCTACTTCCTCCTTCTTCCACTTAGCTTTCATTGCTGAGCAGCCACCATATGGTTTGGAATGTCCCTTTGATCAATCTGAGTCAGCTGTCCTGGCCCTGTCCCCTTCTAAGATCTTGCCCACCCCCAGCCTGCTGGTGTGTGTATGTGTAATGTTGGAGAGTCAGCGCTGATGGTGTTCCAGCACTGCTTGATAGTAGCCAAAATATTGGTTTCTTATCAACATCCTTCCAGCCACCAGTACAAAGCACAGCACTGTAGGGGCTGCTATGGGGAAAATTAATTGCATATCAGCCAGACCCAATATGGATGCACAAATGTGTTTAGTGAAGGAAAAAGATAGGAGAGCAGTGGTACTTAAAAGAGGAGAAATCCATAGTTAGGGGCATTAGAGTGTCTTTAGAAGAGGGAGCATATGTCTTTCAACAGATCTTATTCTATAAAATAGAAAAATCATTGTGGAAAATTATGTAAGGTGATTAAGTCTGCAGACACTATTATCTTCCTCCTCTTTGCTAGGAAAAAGTCCTGGGGATACTTGTTATTTACTGCTTTCTTAGTTACATGAATGAAATAATGTTGTGTGTGATCTTTAAATCTTAAAAAAGCAGAGATCTCACTGCTGTCAAATCACACTGAAGTGTTTACTTAGCAGAGCCAAGAGGCTGTCCAAATAGGTTCAAAAGTAACAGGCTTGGAGAAAGACTAAAAGATAAAGTGCTACCAGAAAGAAACAGTTGAGTGGAAAGTGGTAGTTCTACACAGGAATGTTCCAGGAGTAAATGGGGTCTAAAGAAAAATAACAAACAAAATATCAGTGCAGCTTCACAACAGCCTACACCTTCCCCTTGCTCCTATAGGATCGCAGCAGGGAACAGAGTGCTCCAAAAATGCTGAGAGCTGAAACAGCTTCTGCTCAATCAATTCATACAGGTCTTGCCTCCTATTTTAATTTAGTGGAGGTGAGTGAGCTGAAGAGCTTTTAACACACTGAATGATAATTAGCAAGGGATGATTCTTAAAGAATTTGGAGTTTCATTGCTTGGAACTCATCAGACCCTATTTAGTCGTGGCATCTCAACTAAAAGACCCAGGAGAACAAGTTTCTGCAAAGATTTCTTCCGCTTCTTAGTTCAGCTAGATTGAAAATATCACAAAAACATTACTTTCCTTACGTTAGTTGAGACACTGCAAGGAAGATTATTGATAGTAGTCATTAAAAGGGACAGGTGTTTTTTCTGGCTGTTGTAACAGCTGGCAGCATAATTCAATCCGATTAATATGTAAGGATTCACATATGGGTAGGTATTTTATGGATGGCTGGAACAAGTGACAACATTTAACAAATTACCTAAAATAGGTCTCAGGGTGTTTCTGTTTCTAGCGCTGAGAAACCTGAGGGTTCTGTAAGCTTCTCTGTGTTTGGAGTTGACTTTCATGCATGCTCACATTTTCTGTATTTCTTTACAAGCAACTGGTACTTTTGAATTCTGGGATTCTTTCATATCAGTATAAAAAAACCCTTATTTTTTTTCCTAATTAAAAATATTCTCAAAGTTTGAAACTGTCAAAAACCATGACAAAACAAAGAAACCAGTAACAACTATCCTATTTGCAAAGACAAAATATTTATTTTAGAGTATGAACAAAATTACTTGTTCAGAAACACATAGAATGTAAAATTATAATATATGTATTATATATTGTCCTTAGAAAGACCAATCAAACTATTTATGAAATTAAAGCAGAGAATCTCTTGAATGAGCAGCATGAAAGGTATTTCACAGAGAGAGACTGGAGGAACAACCAAAGCCAGTATATTTTATCTGTCATGTATTTTTGGAGAAAACAGAACTAGAAAGCTCTCCACAGAGGATTTTCTAAATGTGAGAAACTTACTATAACACTCCTACTTTTATTGTAATGCCCATGAAAAATCATACTAATATCTACTTCCACGTCACAGTGATCTCTCTCTGAGTGCTCAGCCATGAAACAGGAAAAAAGCTTATTTTCCTTTGCCTTGGTTTTTCACACATAAGCATTGTTTTAACCTTTAAAACTTCTGCACTCTTGGGGTCTGAGGTTTGCAGATTTTTAAGGTTTTCCTCTAGGATGCTGTAAACACACTTGAAAAAGTGACATGCACTACATGTGGGGAAGCATAAGTTATACCTTACACCCCTGAGAGTGAAAAGCAGCTGCTGTAGGCAAATATTTATATGCACCTGAGCAGCTTCTCATTTAAGGACCTCTCCAAGTGAAGTGTGAGGCTTGGCTAAGCACTCTCAACACGAATCCAGCTTTTTTTGCTTTTGACTGGATTTACTTCTCCAGCTGCAGAATAAACTGTTTGGTTATAAATGTTAGCCATTAACTATGGCACTTAGCACAAGGAAGATTGCACTCATATAACAATATAAAAGAGAAACTACTGCACCTTTCCTATGTGGCATCTCCATGAGCCATTAAGAACAGAGAGGAATTCTGCATTTAACCTCAAGGACACAGAGATTGCTTGATTTGTGTCTGAACCTTCACTACCACTGAACTCCTATTGGTTTATGCCATGTAGTATCAAAATAAATAGACATTGTTCTGCCATAAGAGATTTTGAACTTAGCCTGTACTAAAAAAAACCAATTTCAAATTCAGGCAAGCTTTAACCTGAAACAAAATGAAAGCCATATGGCTTTTTACCCTTACTTGGCCAGTTCAGTGTTTTCTGAGTGCCATCTCCCCAGTTCATTAACTTATTTTCTTATAATGTAGGTTTTGATTAATCCTCCCCAGGGATGATTGTCTTAGTCTGCCAGATGGCCATATTTTGTGAACATAAATTGTAAAAATCAACTTAAAAAATAAAATCTGAATTTCACAGAACCTTTTTGCCTGGCGGATGAGGAGTTTCATCACAAAGATCATATATAGATGCTGCAGTGGCAGACTTCCTATTAACGAGCTAAACTGAAAAATAAATCACACAAACCTGGTGCAGCAAGTATTGGGACAAAATATTTGCTTCAAAAGACTAGAATATTTAGTTACATTCACTATGGAGTTTCCTCCTTTCTAAATTATTAGAGAAAATATTGCTAAATTCAGTTAAAATTATGAACATCCATTAATTAGAAAATGTTTAAATTAAACTGCAGAACTTTCTGAGGCTTTTTTTTCATTATTACTTTAACAAGCATAGGAAAAAAAAATGTACCAGTAATTCACAAATATTTTGGCTGACCAGTTTCTCAATTTGTTCTATAATAAACATGCAGTCAAAAATGTCAGTTCTGCTTGAAAAATACTTTGTTGTTAAGATTGCTTTACACTGACAGATGTGCCAAGAGTAAACTGCAAGGCAAGAGATTGAATGTCGCACAGTATAACTCCAGATTCCTTATTGTTTACCCTGTCTCCCAGGTACAGCTGAGGCCTCTGTGAGAAATCCTGGGTCTGCTCACAAGTGATTCAGTTATTCACAAACTTGTCATAAAAACAGGTGCTCCAATTACATCTACAAGCTTATATTTCAAATTTAAGACTGACCTATCCAGTGTTTATAATTATCTTATAACTTCAGAAGAAACACTACATTCTGGAGCATAATGGAAAAAAAATTGATACCAAAGTTATCTGATGAAAGACAAGAGTAAAACATTCCTCCCTTTTGGGTCACACTAAAAAAAAAAAGTTTACTACAATGCTTTTGTATTTGATAGTATTTTTCTTTTTTTCCTGTATGCTCATCAGAACAAGAGGGATCATTTATAAAATTATAACAGCTGGCCAAATTAAAATAATTTGAAAATACCTTAATTTTCAATATAGTAGGAAATTTCTAATAACCAAAATTATTTAAAAGTTCACTAAAACTTCCTTCTTTCAGAAATGTTATTTTAAGATGATGATGATGATTTTTTTTTTACAAGAAGTAATAATGATAAAAAAATTTTCATTTAAAAAATCATTAAATATGTCTGCTTACGTGTGCATTTATTATTAGAGAGGAATTGATTAGTCTGTGTTACCGACAGCTTAATAGAAAAGTTTCAATAATACATTCATTATAATACCAATTAAAAAGTGTAAATGGCCAGGTTGAACAATTCAGTTTGCTGACCTTGCTAGACTGTACACAGATTTATCACGTTAAAAAATAACATAAACATATTGACTAAAATTATTAGAAATATGAGTCACATTTACTGCAGCAATAACTGATTTTGTGTTGTAGGTGGTCTGTTACCATCAGAGATGACTGAGATTGCTGGTTAAAAAACTGAATCAAAACCTCAATATTCACTGAGATGAATATCCCATAATTTCTCTTCTCTGAAGTATTTCATAAAGCCCCACGGTACTAGTACACAGTATGTAAATCAGATTAATATAGGATCACAGCCTCCATGACTGTCAGTACAGTAGTTCCCTGCAGTATTAAAGTCCACAAAACCTGATTTTTAATATGTCCTGAACAATGAAGAAAATACAGGTTGCATGCAAAAATAGCTGCACCTTTTGGAAGGACAGCCAACCAGATGCTTTCATTTCTAGGTTGGCAACCATGGGGATGGAAAAAAAGGGGAGGTGTTAGTCCTGGGACTTTACACCTAGGATTTTCAGTAATAAATGTTGCTGTTAGTGGTACACATAAGGTTTTCAAAAAGTTTTTGCCACTGGAAAAGCCATTGTTAACTCCTAGTTTAAGTTTTACCTTGCACATGCTTATTTACAAACCAAACTACCTGTGGTGGGAGGGGGTTTGCATTACAATTGTTTTGTTTGATAATGCCTCTTACCAAAGCGGAATTTTATAACTTACCTCTTTGAGTAGCACTGTTAAAAATGTTTTGCCTTTTTCCTACTGTGCTGAATCCCTTTACAGTGTATGAACTTCTCTCTGCTTCTCTGGGACACAGACAAAGCTATATCAGGCAGCTCACAGGGTTCCTCCATGGATGCAACATCAGGGGCAGAAATCACGTATTTCCTTTTTGCAAGTCTATGTGCTTAGCAGAAGTATTATTTGGACAGTTTCTGTGTTACAGTTTTCTTTGTATGCATAGAGAAGCTTGTCACAGGGTTTGTTTCTACTGGAACAAAATCACAGCCAAGCTTTTGTGAAGAATGGAGGTGTGAGACCTTGCCCAGAGAGATTAGAGCTGCCACTAAAAGAACAAGTTGTCCATGCATTAATACATGTCAAAACTCAAAGGTGAAGTACACTAGTTAGGTTGTCAGCATGCCCTTGTCTTCCCTGGCTATAGTTTTTCTGGTTGTTTGAAGAAAACAATCACAAATTAGAGATGGATTTCTAGGGAAAATTTGGGAAATTAATTACACTAATCTTCTGAGATATGAGAAATAATGATTTTGATACAAATTTTATGAAGAAGAACTGCAAGTTATTTACCTCAAAGGTACTGGCATGCTTTCAAAATCAAATCAACACGGCACAGGCAGAAACCTATTGGAAGTCAGCAAACATAATTTTGACAACTTAGAAGAACTTAATTTTAGTCGATGTTGTTTGTACTAAGCCTTTTGTGTTGCTCAAATGAAAATTACTGCTTTAGCCAAGGCAACATTAGTCCTTATTAGTAAGGATTCATTTCCTTAGTTAATGCTGCCAAGGTGAATAAAGGTAGCAGAATCAGTGTCTGCTGATTGAAATATTATCTTTTTCATTTTAATGCATTTTTTTTTCCTTAACACAAGATTAAGAGAGAAAACTGTGCTGATTACAATTTCTGTTGTATTTATGCATACATGTGCACACCACACCATTATTGCACCTTGGGGTTTTTTTTGTGGTTAATGGTGTTGTAGCCTGGAGCAACTGAAGGAATCAGTTGAGTTGTGTAAATTCCATGTTGTGCAAATTATTATGTTTTTTAATGGAATTAATAGGTGATCAGAGCCTGGGGCTTGGTTGTTTGATTTATATACATATTTTTAAATACAGAATTCAATAAAAGATATAGCAATTTCTGCTAGATCCTGTTACACATCGAACAAGATTTGTTGATTGTAGGAGGTATTGCAGTCTAGCCAGTCTCACTATTCAGTACATTAAAAACTATAGCTAAAGGGAGTTGTATGAATCAAAATGAAAGAGGTATGCACCTTTAGGAGACTTCAGAATTGATGGTAATTTTGTCATAAAGCCATTGTCATTAGGTCAGACTAGCTGACAATAACAATTTCTCTGTCATGAAGTTTATTTCTGTATTGAGAACCTTCCTTCATAGGGGATCCTGCAGCATAGGGAAAAGTGAGGAGAAGATGACATTTTTCAGGCACAGATTGCTATGTGAGCTAAAGCTGAATCCAAGCACCCAGGTAATGGATGGAGACTTCCAGTCTACTGAACACCATCTACTCCATATACACAGGGGTTGTGTGCTTTGGGTGACCTTCTCTCCCTTAAGGTTGTCTTTTTCATCCACTCAAAGCAGATGAACTTTGTTGACCTGTCTCTTCAGAGAGGCTCCATGCAGGTATTGCAGCATTCCTGCTCTTTTAGGTTTACAGCACATAAATATATGATAATTTCGCATGTATTTGTTTCCAATTTTTTGGTGAAAATGTTTTCAGCTAAGGCAGAGGATGAAGACATTTTTTCACTTTTCTCCTTCTTAATTTGAGACGTTCAGTTGACCTTGAAAAGTTGTAGCTTCTCTTCTGTGTATTGGGAATAACTGAACATCCTGAGTTCCTAGGATAAGACGGTAATGTCAGAAATTACGGCCTCATAAAACCCTTAATTCTCATCATAAAAATAATATATAAAGTAGAGAACTATGAGGGTGCCTTACATATTGCACTGTCAGGTTTAGGAGCACTACAATAAAATTTACAATGCCTTTTTATTTGATAGTTGGTAAGAAAGAAAGAAAATCTAGCTTAAAAATTGCCATGCTATAAACAAGTGAGCTTTCCTAGGGGTGGAAGAAGGGAAGCAGGGAACTTGAAATTCTGGGCTTTGGGGCTTTTACTGCATCTTTAAAACAATGTTGCTAAGAATCCCAGATGTTCACTCCAGGTGAAGTTTTAAATACACAATGGACTAAAATGTTGAGATTTTGCTCATTGTGAACCAAATGCTTTTCTTAAATTATCGGAGGATACAGATAGCACAAATAACTTTAGGACCTTCTGATAGCACAATCAGAGAGCACCTAAAGAGCTGTTTCAGGCAGGAGGCAACAGATTAAATCCCATGTGCGTTATGGCCTCAGGGAGTTTTCCCACTGATACCAAGGAAGGCAAATTTTTATTCTGTTTCTCTAGGAAACTTTCATCACCTGTTTTCTGAGCAGTAGTAATCATCTTCTTTGTTACCACTTTCCTTTTCTATGATTTTCTTTCATGGCTAAAAGTCTAGCACTCCTCTCTGTACCCAACACACAGAAGATACTGGTTTGTTGCAACTCCCAGCTGTAGGAACTACCTTTCTAACTTGAAAAAGAAAAAATCATATTTCTTCTTCCAAATAGTGTCTGAAATGATGGTTGCTGTAAAATGACAAATATGTCCTATGACCCAACAAACAAGTCTAAATATATCCATTTTTCAACTTGAATATCAGAATATAACAAATTTCAGCATCTGTATTTTCTAAAAAGAAATCTCACTAAAGATGTTAAGTGTGCAAGATGTTCTATAGAAACATATAAACAGGAGTATAGTATGTAGAATATGGAAAGATATGGAAAGATATAGAAAGCAAACACAAATACAAACATTCAAGGTCAAAAATAAGGGACATACAGAGAGGTGTTTCAAGAATAAATGAGAACAATTTTTCTTTCCAGTTTAGTCACTCATCTTCAACTGACTGTTTAGCCTAGGAGGGACAGGCTTAGTCACGTCACACTTTGGACAGATGCTGGCCACCAGAAACTCCTGAAGCGTTAGCCATCTTGCAGAAGCACTTTTTATTCTGACCTAGCTAGTGGTAGACTTTTATTCTGTGACTCTGTTATGGAGTTCAGTGACTAGAAGAAAATATCTGTAGAATAGGGACCACATGCTATCTTTAGAATGGAGACTCTGAAATGCTGTATTACCTGAGTGGTTTTGAAAGCTACCATTCTTATTTGTTTACTTGCAAACCTGTGGCTCACAGAAATAGTTCTTTTTTTCTTGAGAGATTCAGAATGCTCTGGAAAGTGTTTTCATACGTAGTTAGACTTTCATACATCATTATGTGGGCAAAAAGTAAGTCTATCAAAAATTTAAAACAACCAGTTGTTCTAGAAGGCAGCAGATGCTGAACATTTCACAGATGCCTTCTTCCCATTTGTTTGGTTTCACCACTTAAGTGGAGATAACTGAAACACATTTTCTAAGCCTTGGCAATGCACTTCATCAGCACTCTGGTGGCAGATGAGTTTCAGTGTAATTGTGTCCAACAGGTGTGGAAGGGCAGAATGGAGCTTTCACTGGAGTGTTTTATGGATGTCTGCTAATTGCATTCTGCTTCTCCCAACATTCTCACAGGAATCCTACACACTTGTCATCTCTACAAGGTGTGGTAAGAGTTGGCAGATCCACTGTCTGAAGAGATAGTGCCTTCTTCCATCAGCACAGCCTGACAGATCGTGCACCCGTGGTCAAATGGGTTTGTTCCCAAAGCTAGAGGGCACTATCAAGCTGTGGTGGAGTATGCATCCTCTTTCTTTACTTATATCTACCATGTTTGCTTTATTTTTAATGCAAAATGTACTAATTACTTCAGGTTGTGTTTATTACGCTATGAAGGTTAATTTGTCGCTTTTTTGTAAAAACTAGAATTTCAGTAATTTCATTTTACCTCTAGTAGGTTAAAAATGGCTTATAGGAGGGATTTAATCAAGAACTTCTGCCTATTCCTGTGAATTACTGGTATGCTATTTGGTTAAAGTTCTTAAGCTTTTAGAGTAATTGAAATGTTGGGTTGAATCTTAGAAAGAATTAACTACTGATATTTTTAGAAAGTAAATTAAAGCTTTTCTACTTTTCAGTGGAGGAGCCTTCTAAATTTCCTTTAAGATTTGTATGCAGTGTCACTTTTAGAGAGAGTTCTTGGCACTGTCAGCCTCCTGAATCTCCTTCACTATATCATTTTAATGAAACATGTGAAAAAAAGAAGCAACAACAAAAGTCCAGACATAATTTTAGGTGACAATATTCTTCCATATAGTTTCTTTTCTTAAGCAGGTGCACAAGTTTACTGTGTAATTATCAGAGTCATGCAGCATGTTAGGAAACAATATTTAATATTAGCTATTGTCTTGAGGCAGATATGAAAGCCTACTGATTTTCTTTGGTCAAGCACAGTACTAAAATTAACGTCTGAAAATTCAAGACATAAAGACAAAAAGACATATATTAAGATATAAGCTTCTCAAGGAAAAGGCAGTCTCAAAGAAAAGCATCCCTAAATATTGCTAACTGTTCAGCTACAGCAGAAATGCTGAGATATCAGTGCATAGATCTATAGCCATTGTTCTATCACAAAAAATGAAATCAAAAAAGACTGAGAGAAAATAAAGCATAAACTTATATATTGTTTCCAGCTAAAACAAGAGGGACTGCAGTCAGCAGCAACTGTTGTAAAATAGCTACTTCAAAGAGGTAGCTACTCGATTTGAGAAAATTTAAAAGCCCACATTGCAAAAAGCATGCTCAGAAAATGTATATTTATGATAGTAACTTTCTGTGAAAAGGTCAGATAATTAGGGATCATGAAATGCAAATATAACATTTTTTTACTACTTTTATGTTAGATGTTATGTTAGCCTGCTTTGTCAGCTAGAGAAACTTGAAAATAATCACTTTTTTCTTTGAGTTAATTTACAGGGAAAGGAATAGAGAGACAGCTTGGCACTGAATGAATACTTATGCTTCTTTAGTCCTGTTGAATTATTTTGTTAACATCCTTGTTAAGGATGTTAACAAAATAATTAGAAGGTTTTTCTGCAAGGCGACAAAATAAAAGCACTCTCACTGTATTTTATAAGAAACACACCTTTTTACTTGTTACAAATATCTACTCTGAATATTTGTGGTCCTAACAAATTCCCTCTGTCTTTCAAAAATGGCCACATTTTGGTCTATGTGATAGATCCACACTGAAATATATGTGTTGGGTACGAAAGAGAGGTAACTGCTCCAGGATGAAGACCCTCCTACAGCATCTGAGCTCTGTCCCATTCACACAACATGATTTCTTCCTCTTGAGGCCTGCAATGAGCACAGATAAAGCATAAAGCATTTCTAGTCTCTTACTTTGCCATAAAACAAGGCTTGTTTCTCTTCCTTGGCCATCCATGTGAATTTCACACTGCTAGGACCATTACCAGAGAGTATCCCTGTTAGCTCTGCCCCTTTGGACTCCTCTTTAAAACTCAATTCAAACTAAGAGAGTAGCAAAAAAAAATTTCCAATCATCCTAGATGACAACATCCTGCCATATGAAGAAGTTTGATCTAAAATGAAACATACTAGCTTACTGGAAAGAAAGCATAGGCAATGAATTATTCAGGGTTTCTAGTCAACAACCTTTTATATTGTGTTCTATCTCAGGATAAATGGTTCAGACTCAAGTACCATATTTGTCAACAGTAAACTAAACCTGCTGCCCAAATCCCACACTGACAGTGTTAAACTGCTTGTATATTGTTATGGCTGTTCATTTAAGGCAGCTAAAGCACAATTCAGAGCGGGGCTGTCCCCGTGTTCCTAACTCATCCCCTTGTGTTTTCACTTCTCATGAGCTCAGAAAACTGGCTGAGCCAGAAGAATTACTGGGGCTGAAACAACACCTGGGCACAGGGGATCCCACTGAGAGCAAGAGTACCAGTGATGCTGCATGAACTCTGGGTTTCTTTTATTTGTGCATAATTTAAAACACTACTGCAGTCTTTTATTTCAATGAGATTATTTTAGAAATGTAAATCCCTTGGCCGGGGATTGCAGACTGTAAAGAGATGAGCCTATTTCCCTGATGTGATACTTCAGATGAGTCCATTAGACTTGAACCAGGAGGAAATTAGATCAGTATTATTGCTACATATACTGATTTTGTGCTTTTCTCTTATTTCTTCAGTGTGTTGAAAACAAAAAAAAAAAAATTATTAATAAGATAATATCAACACTTTAACATTTCAATACAATAGACAATAAGACAATATCAACACTATCAACATTTTCAAATGACCTTGAAAATTCTCTGGTGTATTTAAAACATCTTTTAAATACACCAGAGAGTATTTAGAGGTAGCTTTTGGGACCTTTAGTAATGGGGACATTGGTGCTGTTCCACTATGTTAAAGAAGGATTGACTTAGAGCAGATCAAATTGGGACCTTTGATTCAGATGTACAATCCAAAAAAACATTGACCCTTACAAGTCTACAGTAAATCTTCCAAGTCATGAAACCAGAAATATTTTTGGGGTCAACCAGGCTAAATTTTTCTTCTAACTGTTTCTGTGGTGTGAATTATTAGAGCTGGAGAGAACTCTGATCTTTTTCTTGTGTGATGGAATCCCATATGCCTTTACCATTTCCACAAGGTGCTCATTATACTGTCAGTGATTCTTTGTAATGGCTATGTTTTGCTTCCTTTTCTCAGAAGTGTTTCTATTCTGCAGGTGGCTTTGCATTTTGAGAAGTGACTTGACTTTTGGAAACACCTCTTTATAGATGTTGAAATTAATCTTAGTTTTTCTGATACAAATTTTGCATCATTCTTCTGAAAAACCCTACACAACAATATTATTATAAAAAGATCCATAAAGAATAAAATGCTCAGATGCATATTAATATCAAGAATAAGATGTGAAATTAATCTGTTTGAAATGTGAAAAATATCCATGACTATCTATTTAAAAAGAATGAAATCAGATTTCTAATAATTAGGATGTGAATATTAGGAAATGCCACATTTGACTCTGATTTATCTCTATGTACTATGTGTTGCTCTAATTATAGCAGGATTGTACTTGATAAAAATATTTTATAAATATCAGTCAGTCTTCCATGTGCTGGTACCCCATGTCAACAAACACAGAGGCAGCAGATACAGACCAGATGGCCTAACTAAGAATGTGTTGTTTAACATAAATTTGTGTGGTTTCATTGTGTGTTGTGAATGTGTAAACCTGGTCCACATTCCGACAAGTGAAAGTTATCCAGTTTTTGTCTAATTTTTAGTAGCTTGTTTGCACTGCTAGTAGTAGTTTCAGTTTTGAGACTGTTATTAACACGATCGGTTCCCTCGTTGTATGAATACAAATTAGTTTAATTTTGAAAACTTTTCTCTAAACTTGAAAAAGTAACTTTGCTAATCAAAGCAAATATCTGTTCTTGATGTATATATACTACAAGCTCAATATGAAACTAAGTCCTAATCTAGAAGACAATGATTTCCTGGTTTAGTTCTTGTCACAGAATGATAATCACAGAAATGGTGAGGCTGGAAGGCACTCTGGAGACAGTTTAGACCAATGGTGCTGTTCAAGCAGGGTCAGCTAAAGCAGTTTGCCCAGTACTGTGTCCAGCTGAGTTTTGACTATCCATGGATGGAAACTCCACAAAATTAATGATAACCTGTTCTTCAAGTAGAACAAGTTCCCAAAGTAAAACAGCTGTTTGTTATATTTAAGTGATTTTTTTTATGGCAAATTGTGCCTCTTGACATTTGTCTTTTCAATGTACACCACTCAAGCATCTCAATCCTTATTAATTTTCTCCCATCACTTATTTATACTTTGTATAGTTTATATAAGTACATTGGTAAGATTTTCCTGAGCCTTCTCTTGTCTACAATGAACAGCCCTGCTTTTCTCAGACTCTCATATGACTGATGCTCCAAGGTCTTGATCTTTGTGGCCCATTTTGGGGGATTTGCTCCAGTATTTTTGTGTATCTCTTTGTCTCTTCTACTGGGGAGACAAGAACTGGACTCAACACTCCAGATAGTTCTCACTAGATCTAGGGGAAGGATGACTTCCTTCAGCTTGCTGGCAAAGCTTTTCCTAATGCAGCTCAGTATACTGTGGGTCATCTTTTCTGCAAGACACATTGCTCGGAGGCAGCTTGCAGTTCACCAGGGCAGCAGACCCTTTTCTATTAAGCTGTTTTCCAGGCAGTCAGGTGCAGTCCAAGCACACAACTTGTGTTTATTTCTTCCCAATCTATAATCATCAGAACTTGTGAATGGGAGGTTCACGCCAGCAGTTTGTAGAAGGTCTCTTCTTCTGGATCAGACAGCCAGTAGAAGCACATCGCAACATCACCATGCTGTTGTTCCGGTTTATTTTGATCCATATATTCTCCACTAGCTTTTTTTCACGTCCAGATCCATAATGTGCCATGACTTACAGTGATAAAAATTTAATTGACTTCTTGCTTTCCTGGACACCTTCTTTAGTCTGTTAACAATTCTGCTATTAAATTGGATGGGAGTAAGACAAGCTTTTCTTTAATTGCTGGGTCATTAATCAGAAAAGTCCCATTTTGAACTTCTTCAAAAAGATTCCCAGTAGTCATCAGTCAGATTGGAGGCTTCTTAACTGCTGTAAGCAGGGCTATCATATCTTCTGTTAGGTGTGCATTAACATTTGGAAGAGAGCTGATTGTTTTAACTGTTTTTGTCTGTGTGTCAGTGAGACACAATGCAGTAATAGATCCTGCTGGTTATTTGTGTTTCTTGTCTTTGTTCCTATTTTGTCATTTAAATCAAGTTATTTTCTCTACCTGCAATTTGTGAGCTTTAATTAATTGGCATGAGGTTGGCTTTGTGTGACCTGTAAGATATTTTATCAGTAACATATTTGCACTTTGTGCATCCAGTTACAATATCTGGATTTTAGGTAACCATAATTAACATTATATACCAATGATAAGGTTGCAAGTTAAAAGGAGATACACAACTGCATTCTAAAATTACATGATTAATTAGAGATTTTAAAATAAAATCCAATTTACATTTTGGCAAAACAGGACACAGTATAATATCTCCATGTCAAGGGAATATTCGTTATTAGTAATTAACAAAAATTAAAAGTGTCTTGCTTGCAGCCTTCAAAATAAGACCTAAAATGAGGCACAATTTTAAACAATTTCATGCACCTAGCAAGAACAGTAATCTCTTGTAGTTAAGAGCTTGACTGGGCTGGGAAAAGGTTGTATTCTCTTCTAGCAGCTGCGCTTCTTATTGAGTTACCAGGAGTCATTTTGTAAAATGGTTTTGTAGCTCCAAGAAATATTTTGCACATCCACTGCAACAAACAGACAAAGAAGTTATCATGCATCTAAGGCAGTTTCTGAAAACATGTAAACTTTTACGGACAAATTGGTGAGAATCCCTTTATCCTTGCCTTACAATGAAGTGATCCAGTGATCATTTTGAATAATACCTACATCGCCTAGCCTGGCTGCTCCAACGTGGTGTAAAACAGTGTCAAAGTAAAGGACACAGTAATTTAGCAATTCAGAGATGCTATGGGGAATCCTGTGTGGTAGGCATTCCCCCACCACACAGGTTCCACATAGCATCTCTGAATTGAAGGTGAGTTTGCTCCAAGATACTAATGCTAATAGATAAGGCTCTGTACACATTGGGTTTTGTCTGAAGCGCAGCATTTGAGATGGTGATACTTAGTGGTTGCCTGCGGGCTTTCCAGTACTTCATGTTCTCTGGAGAATTGTCCTAAAGGTTCTTCTCTTTGCACAGAACACAAACATCTTAGCCTGCCCCCGACTTTTAAATTTTAGATACCAAAGTGGATAGTCCAAGTCTTACCCTTTGGAAACAAGGATTGCCTTTGGCTCCACAGCTGAGTGATTGAGTAATGTGAGAAAGTGGGTACTTTTGAGAAGTTTCCCCCTTGACATAAGTGAAAGTGCAAAGGAAAGAATGAGGACAGCAATTATTCTTGCATGGGCAGGGGTTAATCATGTTCTACAGAAGCATCTAGACCGCCCCTATTGCTCTCTTCTGCCTGACAATGGAATAATGCATCTGACATATGGACTGACCATGCTGAAACTGGGCCTCTGTGCCAAGAAATGTTAGAGGTCCATCAGGCAGAAACAGCACAGGAGATGTGGAGGCCATATCTCCAAAATAACCAAAATATTCCAAGGAAAGAGGGCTGTTATGAGATCAGAATATATGTAGCTGCCGTTAGGTGATTTATGCAGACAATTTTGCTGTCAGGGTGACCACAACAGTAAAGGATTTCTGCATTCATCCCCTGGACTTCTGTACCCAGCCTCAAACTATCTCAAATTTGATGCCATAGTAGGTCATCTTTAACTTATCCTTTACCACAAGGAATGAGGCAATGGTTTTCTGGTGACGTAGTTGAAATAAACAACATTTTGTGATATTGACCCTTATCAGAGTCTTCCTCTGAAGAAGGAAAAGCCTGGAAGGTAAATGGGGGAAGGAATTTGAAAAAAAAAAAAAAAAAACCCAGAATGGGTGTAAGAAAGAAGATAAAGGAATGACATAGACAACCTGGTCATCAATCAAGTTGTTGCAGTCTAATTCTGGCATCTGTAAGTATTGCCTGAGGCAGGTAGTTGTCTAATTCTTTGCTTTCACTGATTTGTTAGTGCTCCTTATTGATGCTTGATGTTACTGTTCCTTCACATCAACCTACTACGACTTTGTAGCTTTGTTACAAAAAGCCTGCCCCTTCTCTCTGTTTCCTCATAATCATTATTGAGATGTATCTACCATTGTGGTTGAAAGAGGAGAAACTTGTGTGTCAGATGGAAGAGGGCTGGAAGAGTGGAGGGATGTTTAATGCAAGCAGGAGCCTGAAGCGGCTTTAGGAGGTGGTGTATAATAAAAAGAAGCATCAAAGTGCAGAACATCAGCAGTAGAATAAAAAGGAAAACCCAGAAGGAGACATTCTCCTCTCCCAGGAGAAACTTTTATTTTTCTGGAACTCACAGAAAGGAAAAAACAAAATTAAAAGTGCAGAAAAAAGGAGAATTGCAAAGATAAAAACAATCCAGGAGAATGAAACAGGAGAATCAGACAAAGATAAATTAAAAAAAATGGATTGAATATAAAGTGAAGAAAAGCACAGAATTTTGCAATTCCTTTATAGTGATTTGGATTTATTGAGCAAGAGGTCTAAATCTATAGACGTTGTTCTGGCTAACACCAATAAAATATTTGATGTAGTTCTTGACCTTGTAAGACAGTTTTTAGCCACATGAAGAAGGATGACCTCAGCTCTGAAGAAGCATATCCACAGCTCTTTAGCACAAGAAATAGAGACTGCAGTCCCATGAGCTGCAGTTTCACCAAACAATATAGTTCCCTGTGTCACAGGAAGAAATCTACTTACAAACTAGCCTGCCCCATTCGCTGGAACATAATTTTGGTTTCTGTCACACAAGTATTGCTCAGTCAGTAAGTTTTCAATCATATTGGTCATTAAAGGTACTGGTTAATCCAGGAAGAGATCACCTTTGAAATATTTACAACAAACAGTGTTGATGTGCTGACTTCCTTTTCTTCTTATGACAGACAGAATTCTTCAGAATCACTTATTATCTCAGTGCTATTTCCAGAAATTAGAAATTAACTTCAAGGCTTCAAAATGTGCTTGTGTGTCAAATAGGATTTTTATTCAGCACATGTCTGACCACGCTCAGAATATGAAGAGGAACTGTGAAGTAGTTTATTCAGTCACTGATCAAATAGTTTTCTATTTGCATTTTGGAAACCTCAGTCTAAATGCCAATGTCACTAGGCTGCAGGTATTTTAAGGCTCTTCTTAAAATTAATGATTTTAAAAGTTCATCCAAAATAAGGTCATACCTTAAAAACCAGCAAAAATCTTCTAAAAGGTTTTCCAAAACTAAACCTGGAAAATAAAAAGAAAATATATTCAGAACTATTTCACCTTGGCCTAAATTACTTTGTGGGATTTTAGGGTTAAAGCAGAGAGGGTGAGAGAAGAAAAAAAAAAAAAAAACCCAAACCAAAAAAGGGTAACCTTCAGAAGACATTCAGCAGAACCTGACAAAGTTTTGATTGAAGAAAGATTGATTCTCTAAAGTTTGAATGGTCAGACATGCACTGAATTTGCTGAGGTTCATTGCTAAATCCTAGAAAGTATTTTCATCCCTTCTATCCTAATGAGCTTATTAGTAAAAGGCTGAAAGGATCACAGGTTGTCTATCAAATAAGATTGTCAGTCACACACTGTTAGCAACTCTGCTGTGATTTATACACCATGATTACAGAAGAGAGAGAGGTATGAAAAAATGAACCTTATTGTGTCCTGTGACCAGTGCAGTGGCACAAAGTACAATGTACCGCATTGTGCTTAGGGAATGGGAAGGTGCATGTTCTGGATGAGGAAGCCATAGAAAATTAGATGGAATGGTACCTTTCCCCTGTTGTTTCCTCCAGTGATAATTATATTGCATAGAAGAAATTGAATTACCTGAAGCAGTAATAGTTATGGGTGAAAAATATGCTATTATACATGATTTAAAAGTGGGGGATCCAGTCGACATGGGAAGGGGAAAGGCTCAAACTCAGCTCAGGTGGTGCTAGAAACAGGCTTTTTCTACACTCCCTGTACTCAATGTACCTAGACACAACTGACCGTCAATGCAGTTCTATGTCCAACAGAGACCTTTCTTTGATATTTTTGATTGAATTTTTATGTAGCAGCAGGAAATATTGATAATTTATAGAAGAATATAATATAGGGGAGCAAATTGGGATGATTTGTTTATTACTGAATTATTTTCAAATGGTTAAAAAAGCAGGATGATTTTAATAAAGTGCTTAACAGCGAGACTTGCACCTAAAGGGAATGAAAATAGACCTTGCAAAAATCACAATTAAATTACCAACTAAAGATCCAAGCTGGGCTGAGCTTAGCAGAGCTGAGAGCCGTACACACAAGTATCACATTAGTTAGGGTTTTGGATAGCCCCAGAAAAGTCTTTGGGGCACAAAATTATCTTAAATCAAAACAATCTCTTCCAGTTACTCCTGACACATGTTGCTTTCTCTCCCACTCAGTAAGGGCTCCTCTCTTTCCTTGAGATAACCAAACAGCTCTGCCAATGGTTCCCTGTTCACCATTCCTCTTCTTTTGTGGCCTGACTGATTCCTTTTGATAAGGATTGCATTGTAATTTAGCAATTGCAGTTATACTTGAGGGTTTTGCTACACAATGAGAATGTGCATCAGTGGAAGCCTTTGGGAGTGACTCAGCTGGCACCTTGGTTAATACAAATCTCTGCATAGGCTTTGGTAGAGAACAGTCTATGCTCATCATTTGTGAAGCTGTCCCATCATGTTACTACTGACAAATAAATTCAAATCCAGCCAATAATCTTATTACTAGAGTATTTAAAGTAGGTAGTCACTTCAAGGAAAGCTGTGTGCATTTAAATTGTTCAGAGAGAAAATTATGTGAGGCAGAAAATTTCAAATCATCAAAGGCAGTCTGTCTGCTTCACCAACATTCTAAGGAAAACAAGGCAAATATGAAGAGAGAATAGGGTTTTATTTTGTCATCTATCTGCTCTGCTGTTCTCTCCCACTACCTAGTTAAGCGCAATAATTTTTTTTTCTTTAAAATATCCTCCTAGCTATTTTAAAATTGCAGAAAGAGGAACCTTATCTTCTCTCCTTAAGAAAAATAAAAGAACAAGATAAAAAAATTTGGAAAATCAAGAAACCATCTACTTCTGGGAAAAAACTCTTTAAAAACTAACAGAGTAGCTTACATTTCTGAACAGCTCTTCAGACACATTCACCAAGTATTTCTATTCAGTATCTGCTGCATAATAAAAAAGCTGCCAGTTTGTTGTATATGATGGAACAGAATGGCTCATGAGAACCCTGGCTGAAATAGAAAACTTATATCAAGAAATTCCAAGTGGATGAAAAATACTTCAAGATAGAATTTAATGTGTATTTTAAATGTTTTGATGAGATGAACAGAGAATGCTTCAGGCCATGCAAAAACATATCGTTAGGAGCTCCTGTTTTACATATCAAATATGTGTTTTATGCTGTGCTATCCTGCTGTCAAGACAAATGGTCATTACTTGTTATTTGTCTCCATATATCTCTTACTAAGAGGTTTTTTTGTTTTGTTTTCTTGTGTTGATAAGCATGGAACATTTATCACAGTCAGGGCTTCATGGTTCAGCTCTTCCTTTTTAAATGAAAAGGAAAGAAGAGCATACATTATGGGAATGCAAAATTGTATATAACCTTGTCTTAAAAAGCTAGGCATTTAAAATCTGCTCCAGGAGTACCACTTATGTAGATAAAGCACATAGACCTAGTAGAGATCAAAACAGTTAACAGAGAATTAAAAATACTTCACAGTGTACCATCTTGCCAAGCTTTGCATATCAAATAAATGTCTTCATTAAAGCTATAATTAATGATTATTCTTATCTTTATACTGGTGGCATAAAAGCCACTATGTCTGACCCAGATCCCACTACACCCAGTATTTGAAAACAGGACACATTTACAAATCAAGATTTGAACAGAGCAGCCAAACATATGCTAAAGGCAGGAATAAGGCACAAGACAGGTCAGGATTTACAAAACACAAATACATAAATTGGTTAACTAATTGGTGTGTTGTCAAAAGTGGTGAGGATGGGGTTTATCAGGCCAGATGACATGGCCTTTATGCATTACTGTAAAAATGAGATATTATTTGCTTGAAGTCTGTAGTTTCATTAGTGATATCTACTTTCAGATTACTTTTGAATTGAAGATTCCATAATGAAATTTTTGGAAAACGTATTTTAAGTTAAAAGGACATATTGGCAAATCAGTGCTGTATTTACACAACATCAACCTTTTTTAATTAAGAAGTCTAAAAGACTTCTTGCTTTCATTTCAAATTCATTTGTGAATATGCTGTTTTAAACATTCTGTTTTATCATGGAAAACACAACATAGAACTTAAGGAGTAGGCAGATTATTTTTCCTGTTAGTCCCTAAAAGATATTCTTGAAAGTGAGACTTGCATTCAGACCTAAGCCTTCACCCATTTAGGTCTCAGCTCATTTTATTTTCAGAACATTGTTTGTCTATGTTCTCCATTGTTTTTGGTGATTTTTGTTCTACACCTTTTTTTTTCTGGTGTTCTCTATCCTTTGATAGAATTTGTCACCTCCTCTCATTTCTGATTATTAGCATATATGAATGATGTAGATTTTTACTGTGCTGAATGATTGCATTTCATATTGTCCTCAATGAGATTTGATGACCAAGAGTTCTGCAAATGAACATATTTGTGACCTTTGCCTCAAAGTCTACACTCAAGGGAATCCTGCTGCTATTCATTTCCCTTTTTAGAAACTGCATTAAGAGATTTGTTTTACAAGTAATTGAAGTTTCTTGCCTTTTAGTTTGACTCTGTTGAATTTCTTGAATCACCACGAGCATAGGGAGCATTGCTATATAAATCAAATAATAATAAAATGTATAAAGGAAAATCACAAAGGGGAAGAAAAAGTCTCATGCTGTTAAAAACAAATTATATTTAGATATTGAGAAGACCTCCCATGGTTTAAGAATGAGTTATAGTATTAACAGAAAATATATCATTCAAACACATTTCATTTATTTGACATGATAACAGAAAGATTTAAGTGTCTGTGGAACCCAGACTTTGATTGCTTCAATTCACATTAATTTCTAAGAGGAAATGTTTAAAGAAATTGTGTATAAGAAAACAATTCATGTAATAGTGTTTAGTATAGCATGTCCCAGTTGAATGCTTTTTTTTCCTTTGACATCTGTTATCTAATATCGCTTCTGCCTTTGTAGAATGACCAATATTACTTTTTCAAGGTCCTTGAGCATCCACTTAGCTGTAAACATATATCTGGGCATATGTTGCTTAATTACTTCAAAAATATTTACTCCTAAGAAGGATTAAATATTTGAATTATGCTGCATATACAACTGATCCATGTGCAATTGTATAAAAGATGCTTGTCTGGGAGTACTGCTAGGAAGAGGTAAAACTGGCTGGATGAGAGATTCCCCAAGAGACACTGAAACAGCTGCCACAAGCATATGCTCTTCTACATGCAGACCAAGTCACAGTGACTATTCCTTCCACTTTGTGAAGAAATGAGGCTGTAGATTTGTTAACTGGACTTCCACTTGTGGTTTCATATGATTTCTTGCCTGAGAGATCCTCAAGAGTCACTTCAGGATTAAAAGTACGGTAAATTGCCAATATATTGCACCGAAATAAGAGACTGGTGTTTTATTATATATATTAAATTAAGCTTGACACTGACAATTTTTTCAGAGTTTTCAAACCTACTACTTAAAATATATATTGAGGAAAATTTCTGGCCATAAAACAGTATAGTCAAGATAAAATAAACAAAGGGAAATGAGAGCAGAAATAGACACACATGAAAACTAATGTTCACACAGGGGTAGGTGCCATTGCCGATTAGGGAGCTTTCCCTCTTCCAATCCCTTGCCTAATTTATTTTTTAATATGAGACAGATTCCTATGTCCACCTGAACATTACTAGTCTTTTGAGATATTTCTTCACATACAATTCTCACAGTGAAATGAGTGAGTTGTTTTCTGTTAATACCAAAAATACTACCCTCAATCATAGTGTACTTTTTAGCGTAAAGCCCCTTAGTTTCTCATAGGAAAACCTCTAAGACATTATTTATGGGGAAACAATCTCACTTGCTGCCTACAGCCGCAGAAATCTTCAAGGGCTTGAACACTGTGCAATAAGGAGAGCTGTATTTCCATGTCATACAGTGCATATTCTCTTTTAAGTGTCCTAGAGAAGATGCACAACTGGCATTTTGAAGGAGACAAAGTGTTTGCTTCTACTGTTACAATTTATGCATGAACATGTATTGACTCCTTATAGTGGGGTTTTCAATAAAGAGAGGGAATCTCAGTGACTGGATTTGCTCATAGTTTGTTTTCATGTTGTTGTAAAGCAGTGGAGTGTCATGCCATTAGAGAATATGCAGAAGTCTTACCCAATATTTCAGTTTGGTATGTGGTGCACTGAGGATGAATATTAGCAAGATTAGTCATAGCAACTGAACAGGTTTCATGAGATTAGAATGTTATTTTCTCTGAACAATATACAAAAACATTGCTAAATAAGGTTGGAAACCACTTTAGCTTGGCTTTCAAAACAAATAGAATGCTGAGTACTGTCTGTGGTGCACTGACCAGTACACACTGAATTTTCTAATAGCAGGAAGGTTTGTACAAATATATCTATTTGGGGGAAGCAGCCCTTGTTCTGACAGAGCACTGTGGTATTTTAGAACAGTGCTTTTCTTATGCTCTATCAAAGATGTGGATGCAGCTTGCTTGTCTTTGAGCACAGGGTCTATAGACTTTTTTAGCTAACACACAGCTGGCTGCAGGTCATTGATTTTGTCCTTGACAAATTTTAAATTTATTTCAGGATGAAAAGTTTACTAGTTTTCATTACAAATGCATTTTCCATCTTCTACTGTGCAGACCTGGTGAAAGCAGAGCTGAAATTGGACTAATGTAGTAGCGTATAACATTTCTTCTCTGTTTTTTTGTTTGTGTTTTGTTGGGCTTGTGTTTTTTCAGAATGGCAGCTGTTTTGCATTGAGATAGGAGCTTCCTGTCATCTGTTTGTTATGATCTAGATTCTCCTCTCAACTGTAGTTCAAACAAAAGTGAACATCACTGAATGCAATAAAAACACAAATAGATTTTATGGCATTGAAAACTGTAGTCTGTACTTCTTCCTTTCACTAAGACTGATTGCCAGCTTCAGAAGTTAGTAGTTCTGGAAAGGTCAAATGAAACATGGAAGAGGAACCAAGGTAATGAGAATGGGAGAAAGATGAGAAAGGCAGAAAGAGATAATGTGATTTACTCACCTTCAGTTTTTGTGAAGTTTATGAGGAAAGAGAAAAAAAGCAAGAGAATGCTGTAAAAGAAATCAGCAGTAACTCAGTAGTCATAGAGAAAACCCTTTCTGAAGGCGTACCTCAGCTCCTAAAGATGTCTGTTTTGGCTTGATATCTTATGATAGGTCAATCATAATAAGTCTTTTCATCTTCAGAAGCCTTAACTGTTGTGACAGTAAATGTTTGTGGGCTTTGTTAAGACTGGACTCAGATGAACAAAATGTTGCTGTTATGAATATCTAGTGTTCTCTAATGTTACTTCAACACAATAGACCAGTTCCACCATAGGGCTTTGTGTTATCTCTGGTTCACTACTAAGAAATTAGGTCAGACTATTAAAAATAACCATCTGCCCAGTGGGGATCTGTCTATAGGACCAGCTCTTTACATCAAAGAGCTTTATTCCTTGTCACATTTGGATTTTGTACTGCTAAAGAAATATGTCAGGAAAACAGCATTTTGAGGAATTTGCAAGATGTTTAATACGTGGTTATTCTCATAACTCATTTTATAATTTAGGGATGATGGCTGAATAATCTGTTGTTTTATAAAGAAATAAAATAATGAAGAGTGCTTTATTGAACAAACAAGGTTGGTAACATATTCAAAGCTGCAAAGGTAATCTGAGGATTTGTGTTTAACAGAATTGAATTTCAAGGAAAACCAAGGTTATGCCCATCCTTCTATTTCCTCCTTCCTTCTCTCTTTTCTTTTTAATGAGATTGAAGTTTCCTGTGACACAAATAAAATCATAATCTGCTAGCAGAGTTTGTTGTTCATTGATACATGAGTGAGTTCTTGCCTTTCCCTCTTTTAACTATGTGAGTTGACAGTTTAAACAATCCTCCAGGACAGGGCAACCAAAAAAAGACTTAACTTTCATTTCATTAGATTTAATATCATTAATAGCTTTAAGGTATGTAGCAGGTAGAGAAATTTTACCTAAGGGTGTATATTGGAACTTAATGTTATGTGTTGGTGAAGTTGATGAAATGGATGTCTTTGATCAGCATATTTTCACTGAAAAAAAAAAGGCTGTGTGGAGGGAAAAGAACACTCCTTTTTTTTTTCTCCAAAGAGGACATCTTTCATTTACTTCACTGGCTTTGTTGTGGTGAGTCGTGACAATTAGTTTGCTGGCTGAGATAAGACTGGCTGCAGCATAAAGCATCTGGTTAGTACAGACTCCAGGAAAAAAAATGGGTTAGCAACTAAATAATGTGGCAGCCCGGGAGAGAAGCCTACTATTTTGTTAATATTGTGGCAGAAATTTCACACTATATGAAGTCTTTTTCTCAATTGACTAAAAAAGCTCAAAAATGCCAAAAAACTCTGCGTATTGTAAGACTATTTGCTTCAAAATGCCATAAAGTTAATAGATATCTCTGTTTGGATCTTTGGAGGGTAAGATACTGACTGATGTCAGGATCTGAAATACTGCCCAGTGTCTTATTTCAGCAGTTCATCTCCATTCACCAAAGCATTTAATCATGTACTTAGCTCTGGAATGAAATGTGATTTATATGTGCCTAAGTACCTGGATAAACAGGGATGAAAAGTAGAAATACACGTAGTAGTTATTGTCTGGTGTCTGTTGATTAATCTGATACTTCAGACCAGTTGTTAGTGAATTATTAACATTATCTGGGAAGAATGATTTTCTCTGTTGTGTATCAGAGGAGATGGGCATGGTGCATATCCACTTGAAGCCATCATAGATTATTAATATACAAAAGATATGTTTTATTGAATTGCTTGGAAAAAATGTGATGCACACAATTTCTAGTTCACTGATATTTGATTGCAATGTATAATGTGTTTTTCAGGTTTTAAATTGAAGCATGGCAGCTTTTTCAAAAACCGTGTGTGATAAGGTCAGAAACATTGGGGAGAGCTTCTGTCATTGCAGTATCTTCTATATTTTCTTCAGACAGAGAGTTTCAAGCATTTGGGTAGTTTTTTACCTCCTGGGGATCACAAAAGGTTTGATTCATGTAAGCTAGTAAGGTATCAAGAGCACCTTGGAGAAAAAAGATTTATGTAAGAGCAAAGCAGCAATAATGGTAATTTATTGTAGGCAGATTCTTTTTGAATACAACAGTAACAGAGGGAGGGAAAAGGCCACATCAAGATTTTGGTTCACTCACAAAACTGCCATGAATACCTACAGTCCCCAGATGTTTCATTTAAGGCTAGTTCATTTTCTTGTCTTTCTAAGACAAGCAGAGGAAAGCAGACGAAAATCTATTAGCTCTTTTGTTAATTTTAAGATACTTACAATCTGTTATTTAGTCTTAATAAATTTATTAAACTTAGCCGTGCCACATGTTCACAAACAGGCTCATAACAAAGTCAGTGCTAAATTTTCAAAAGTTATAAACCAGGTCTTATCATGAGGATAGGCTCAGTAAAGTGAGATATATTACTAGAAAACAAAAACAATAACAACAACAAAAAAACAAACAAAAAACCAAACAAAAACAAGAAAGAAAAAAACCCAGAAAAACAACCCGAAACCCATGGTTTTGGAATTTTTAAAGAATTTTCAAGAAATTTATTGACTTTATGCAAGCCTATTCCACTCCCCACCTCCCCCCCCAAAAACCCAAGATTATTATGAAAGCATTTTTTCAGGTATTTGCATCCTAAAAAAAGGAATTCTCTTTAATTTTCATAGCAAAATTGTAGGATTTTTGAACATTACAGATTCCATTTTGAAGTTAGGCATGAACAAACATGTTTTATAAATTCTTCCCTTGCAAATCAGGCTCTCAACAAAATGACAATTCTCACATGAAGGTTTGCATTCCTAGAAATTTTTTTTTGTTAAAAAAAAACAAGGACCAAAAACCAGACAGACCTATTTAAACAAGTATCTGTGAAGGACTGATATTTCACCTGAAATGTTATTTTTTCCTTCTCAGCAGCATTTTCCACAAGGAATATTAACATATAAATATCTTTTATGTGAACTAATCGGAGCAAAAAACTTTTGATTCTAAAAGTGGCAGCTTTCTAAAAATAAAGTTTTCATGTAGCTGAGGCATGAACTCTTATCAGGGATGAAACGTGCTCTGTGGTTCAGAGGCAGCCTCGTATCGGCCACCTCCAAGCCTCCCTGCTGTGGGTGCCCAGAGCCTGCTCAGTGGGGGCTCAGTGGGAAACACCAATTTTGCTTGTTGCTGTGCTGGGGAAAAAGATGCAGTAAAGAGTAGAGGCAGCCAGCCCAGACCAGGGACCAGCACAGATCAGAGAGAAGTCCACAGAGCTGAAATCTGGTCTGCTATTTATTACTATTTATGTACACTCAGATGAAAGAGTTCAGTCCTTCAAAGAGAAGAGAGCAGCAAGGGATATGAAATATGGTACTGGTGTTGCTAATGATACCAGACTGTTCAGCCAGTGTGTGTTAGGGTGCTGAGATACTGCGTTATCCCTTCTATCATCATTCTTACAAGGGGCAGAGAAAAATGTTGTTGACCTGTAACTTACACTAACTTGCTTTGGACAGATTGTTTTTCTTTTTAATTAGGTAGATACAAACAAAAAACCACTCTGTGTTTATATATCCAGCTAGCAATGAAAAGTCAGCAATGAACTGCAGCAATACTTCAGTCTCCAAAAAGTCATTTGTATTTCCAGATGCTAGACTGCAATAGGCAGACATGTGAATTAGGAGACAAAGCTGGAGTCTAAACATTTGTATACATAGAACTGGGATGCTGAGACTTGGCGAGCCTAGGGTATGCTGAGTACATTCAAGGTGCCTGTTCCATTTGTATGCAACTGGAAGGACCCGTGGGACCTTCACTGGCACTAATTACATGACAAAATATAAGATCAAATACATGAATCATTGCCAAAGTTGTCAAATGCTTCAGGATTGACCTTTCTGATCCTAAATTGAATGGGAGCATTAATAAGGTATGAGTTCAGTAAATGCAGCTGCAAGGACTCCATTTGAAAACAGAAATACAGCATACAATATTTCTGCAGTAAGTATGTATAGCAAAAAATATTGGAGTGTACACAGAGCTGTCTTAGCAGTTTTGAAAATGTAAGAGTTATGTCTATGCTGCTTTGATTTCATTTACTGTATTCCTATGCAGATAAAATGGCACAACTCTATTCATTATTAAAGAGCTGGAGAAGCTTTTATTACTATCTCATTTAGAACTCAGAGATAAAATTTCAAAGTCCCATTTCAAGCAAATGTGGTGTATTTTAGACTGATCAAAAACTCCAAGATGCTTCACAAGATTAACTTGTATGGTATAAAAGCTGTGCTGATAGCACAGTGCAGAACTCAATTCTTTTGAATGCAGCCATTTCTTGACTGCAAAGTGATCAAATAGCATCTTCCACTCATTGACTAGAACACAAAGTGAAAGCACCAGAGACTGTTAAAACTTCCAAAACTCCTCAAAACCTGTATATATGAAGTATTATAAATAGTGAGATGCATAAAATACCAGTTAAGACAGCCAACACTACTGTATATCTTAGTTTAATAAAGAAGGCCATAGGCAATTAAGGTCTCTGTCTAGGTGTTTATCAAAATCCTGATATCCCTAATTGCTGTGCCTGATTAAGCTTTAACCAAGAGATAAAATCTTGGTCATTGATCATGCCTACCTGAACAGCATGAATTTCAAGAACAGAGTATGTCCTTTAAATGTAACAACAGAAACAGTCACCTTATTCTTTCAATCAGTGAGATTAGCCTTACAAAGGGCCCAGCCTCTCCTTCTGGAAGATGAAAGTGAGAGTTTGAGTGGCAACAGTGAGGCGTGTCCATGATAAACAGGAAAAAAAGAGATGCTGAAATCGGTGAAATGGGAGCAAGCACAGGGCAGCAGAGAAAAGTGAAGCTGCATTCCAAGTCTGTTTTGCCCAATTTAAATTGCCTGGAGATAGAGATCTCATGAAATGCATCCTTGGCTGCACCACTATTTGGCTTCTTGTTACAAACCAGCATTGCCAAGAGACATTAAGCAGTGATATTTGAAAACACTTTGCAGGTGCCAGGTTGTACTTTCCTCTGTGATAATGAGAATTTGATCATCTACTGTAGATATAACATACAGAGGAGGAGGAGCAGAGTCTGTGAATCAGCCATTTTTGTACCAAGGGTGGATCACTGGCAGAATAACAATAGGATGTCTCTGCTTCTTAATAAAAAAAAGAAATTAATTCACTGAACATTGTGCCAATCCATTAAAAACTTGTACAATCTTATTGAGATATCTGGTCACTTTACCTTGGACATTGATGAGAAAATAAATCCAGGCCTGGAATCTGGACAAATCTGAGATCAGTTATTTCTACTGTTTAGCTGTTTCCTTATCAGAGAACTATCTGGTTGGTAGATAATCTAAATATATATTAAAGTAGAAGCTGTAGCTTTATGAATTCATTTTTCTCTTAGAATGATTTTCTTCATTCATTTTTTTTGCCACTCTGCATGGGAGAAAACAATGCTCAGTTCATTTCCAGAACCAAAAGGACTCTGTCTTTCCCTTGAGTTATTCCACCTCCTTTCCTTTCCTCATGCTGTTTTTACCCCTCCATTCGCCTACAACACACACACAAACCCTTTATGTTTGTGAGCTGCACATTAACCCAAAAGGTTAATGAGCATAGGGCTCAGGTGCAGTCCATATTCTTGCAGCATTACTAATGCTGTGGTCATAGGTTTGGAATGACATTCTGGAAAATTAGTTCTTTTGTGATCTCTGCGCTGAGAGCGACTCGCTGTTTTTTCTGCTCCCTGACTGCATTTTTATGCTGAGCTTTCTGTCTGCATGCGAATATGTTTTTTGCCCACCCCATTACCTGTTCCCTGCAAGCACAACAAAATTATTTGTGTGATCAACACAACTGCAATATGGTAAATATGTCACTGCCAACAAGCTTTCTTAAATATTTCTTGCATTTAAGTTCAGCAGAAGGGCTGATGTCAAGGTGGCAGGTAAAAGCTTTGAATAGGAAAATGTCCATCAGGGCTCCACTGAGTTGGGGATTTAGATGAACAAAACCCCTGGAGATACATAACAACAATTCAATTGACTTCCTTTTGAGACTGGTTATCAAAGTAGCCATCAAGAATATTTAGATATATCTCTATTAAATAAAGTTGCCAAATAATTAACCATTATATTCCCAAGAAAATCTGAGAAATGCTCCTTATGGAAAGAAGAACATCCATCTTCTTCTTTAAGTATGTCTGCAAGATTTAAGGGATCATCCAGGGCAGTCTGGTGAGTAAAACCTGCAGGCCAGGGGTCTGGATTGGTTGAGTACATGGCCAAGCATGGACATGTCTGCAATGCTCACTGTGTGGCTGTAAGCTGAGGCCTCCCCTCAGCTCCCTTGTCATCCCCCAGCAAGCCAGGTCTTGGCAGCCAATTGAACTCCATGGGTGGAGAATGTGTTCAGGCTCCTGGCATGAGGTTTGGGAAGACAGTGACTTAAAGCCAAATAGTAATTTCATTTAAGTACTGGTGATGATGATGGTCTTGTGTATTGTGCTTAATGAAGTCCCAAATTTGCAATGGACTAACATCAATTCATTAATTAAAAAGTGTGTATGTCCTTTATAATCGAGTATTTATCTAGATGATCTTGAAACATGTTAGATGGAATTTACCTCAAGGAAGCATGGGAGCATGGTAGGGAATCTGAAGTGGGAGTGTTGTATATCAGTCCTTCGGGGCAGGAACAACTCCAGCACAGCAAGTCCTAAGAGCTATGAGAAGAGTGATCACAAAGAGTCCTGACTGTAACACACAGAGTTCACATAAAGTGAAGAAATTTTGAGGCATCTATATCCACACAACACATATTTTTATTTTTCTGTTAAAGCCTGGAGGTTGTTTCGCGGAGAAAGAAAGAAACTCAAGGTAAATGCATATTTAACACATGGTTATCATACTTAGATGGTGGTTATATCTTCCTGTGAGGTCAGTGGCATTTGCTGAAATTCAGGACCACACCCTAATTTAAATTAGCTGCTTATTTTGTAAGGGGGAGAATCACATCCACTCAGGTCAAAAAAAGGCTATATGACACTGTAGGACCACTGGGTCGCAGAGATTTGGGAAGCAGCAGCCTTCCAGGACAACAAAGTGTATGGTGCCTGATGAATCTAACACAAAACTCTGGAAAATATGGATACAGTGGCTTTTTTGAAAAATGCATTTATTTCTTTAGAAACACATAAGGGATAAGAAGCTGTAATTTATGTAACTACACTGCCTCAAGCTTAGCATTGTGACAGCAGCTGTGGCCTTGGTTCCTCAGGACCTTCTGACAGAGTGAGAAAGGAGAGATTCCCATAGTTCCTCTGGGCAAAATACTTCATCTTGACTTCTGCTCACAGGAGCAGAATTTGGCCTTAAGCATAATCACCTGGAGACGCTTCAGAAAATAAATGCGTATGTGCTTCCTCTGAGCGATTTGTCTGCAAATGTGTCAGTTGCTCAGCTTTAAAGCTTTGGTGGATGTAGAGATGTATAAGTACTTCAAAACATCAGAGGGAAAGAGATTAGGAATAAACAAAAATGAATGGTGACTAGTTCTGTGCAGAAGTACAAGTGTACTGTGCATTGATAGGAATTCCTTTGTTGGAGAAATAAGGCAGCCTGCTGTCTTGCACGGCATGGTGAACATCAGCTAGGAGGAGACATGAACATGGTGACTGAATCTGTGGAGGCTCACAGGCAAGAAAATGAGGCATGAAAAATAAGTAGTTCAAGAAGCTTTAACAAAAAGCTTTGCTACATTAATATTTTTAATATTCAGTTTCCTTAAAATAAAAAGTAAGCACTGTACAATATGTATAATCATAAAGAGCAAAAAAAAGCTGTTTCAAAAATGCATACCTTAATTATAAAATCTAACAGTTCCTATGGTAGATCAGAATATATAGCAATAATAATGTCTCTCAAATTACATTATTTCAGTCCTTGCCTCATCCATGAAATCTATAGAGGGCTTTATAAATTGATGGGTCTCATCTGGTTTAACAGAGGGGAGAGAGACTTTTACAATATATGGCCCTTTTCCATGAACACCCTATGTCTTATTCAGTCCTTATCTGGAGTAGATAGTGCATCAAGTGATACTGCAATCTTGCAGTCCAAAAACCAATCCATGCCATCTGACTATTTGTTGTCCTTCCTAGAATCCAGAGATCTTTCTCAAAATAAAATGTCTCGACCGACTTCTGTTCCGGGTGACCCTAGTGGTCCTGTCTGAAAAAAGTCATAAGTCTTCTGATCCAAGATGTGAAGACATCCAGCTTAGTATACTCACACAAAGCTCTACCATTTTGCTAAGCAAAGGCTTACCAGTTCATGTCTGTTTAGAATCCTGTAGTCTCCTGCCTTCTGCTCATGTGCTGTTTGGCACATCATTCTGAGTTTGGAAAGCATGAGCATAGATAGTATCCAAACCTTATTAAGAAACCAAACCTTCTATAGTATCCAAACCTTACTGCTTGTTCTGCTCTTCCACACTTAATCAAGCTTAATCATAAATTTTCTCCAAATCGTTCTGCTTTTTTGTTTATTTGTGTATTTATTTAGTTAATTGTTTATTTGTTTTACCTACCCTTTTTGTGCAAATATTTAAAGATTTTTACTGTGTTTAGTCTCCCTGTATTGCTCAGTCCCTCTGGCTTCTTGGACTCCAATGCTGAGGGTAAATTTGTTCAATACATGACCTCTTTCACAGAACTGAATCTATGCTGAATAAAACACTCCCCTTGTAAAGGGACATAGTAGCACCTAAACGTAAGTCACAGCTAGACAAGGCAGCTTTTCTAAAATAAACTGTCCCTTAAGTGCAGTTGTAGATAAAGAAGCAAAGTTATTGAATCAGAATGTCATCTCAACAAAGTCTTTGTCTGTTACAGCACAGAGGCGACCATCTTTCTTCCTGAAATTTTCAAAGCATTTGTCAATGTCTCTCTGCTTCTAATAGACTCCATCTCATTGAGCAGAGTCCTGTATTATTTCTTTCCTTGCCCTTTCCTCAAACAAGCATCATTTCTTTTATGTCTGCAGAAAAGTAAGAGAGAAATCATTGCTAAATGTTAATGTCTGGTGAAGGATATTCCACCACCCTTTCCACTGAATATCCTCCCTCAGGAACAAAGGCTTTTCCAGCTGTGAAGGGTCATAATTACTGCACTCCAAACAATGGAAATGCCCTTAACTTCTTGCCTCTCTTGGGATTAATGTGTTCTTTTTCTGAGAACACCACACTTAAGACTGAAGGGTTTGAAGTCTGAGCAGTGAACATGAAAATACCACAAAAATTCATTCATCCTCCAAAGAGCAATCCAGACTTCAAAACAGACTGACATGGAAAGTGATTCAAGATCTCTAGATATTTTCCACTTTAAGTAATTGGTGGAGAGGAGCGTGTGAAGAATGATTAGGCCTTCACCTGTTTTCCTTTGTACTTTTCTGCTTGATGACCCAAGCCAACCCCAGTATTGATCCTAGAGAAAATAATGCTATGTCTGAAATGAGACTTGAGAAAGTGAAATAAGGCAATACTATTACTAGCCGTCTGCGTGGGTTTAGACAAAACAAATACAGTTGACCTAACTTAATATTTTTTATGACATTATGGATTTTGTTGGTAAAGGTATTTCTATTGATGTAGCACTTACATTTCTAAAAGGGATTAGATGAAGAAACAGGACATTTAAAAAACAGACTGGGATACTTTAAGTGGTCTTAACCTTGACAGACTGAAGTCTTCAAACAAGGTAGAAAACCAGCATAACACACAATATGTCGTTGACTATGGTAAGACATAAGATCATCAAGAGCCACAATTATATGCCAACGGTACATTCCCTTTCCTGGGAAGTGGTGGCAAGAGGCTTAGTAGTTGAACCTTTAGGCTGGACAGCCTGACAGACAGATATCTTTGTTTTCAGCTTCATGTATCAACATTTCCGCTTAAATGTTTAATAAGAAGCATAGAAGAAAGTGGAAAGAGTTCAAGAGATTTTTTTTATTCAAATGAAAATTAAGTAGCATTGGCCTATGTATTCATTGACCCTCCAGCATATGATCTGGACTAGTCCTATTTAGCATGTTATACACATTTCTGCAGTTCAGTAAAGCATTTCATTGCACGTACCCTATTTCACACATATTCTACCACCTACACACTGAAACTGAAGATTAACCTCCAAATCTTACTGAAATACAAAATTAACTCCTAACGTGGTTTCCATTTCTCCTGCTGCTCCTCTGGGCATGTAGGTAATGTAGTAGCTTTTTCTGTGCCATCAGAAAAAAAGTCCTGAAAAAATTCCTTGCTCAAGAATAATTCATTTCATAACTTAAATTGCTAATTTCAAAGCACAGGAGGATCTATTGTGCTTTCATGATTAGAGTCTATGCTTAAACTATACAGCCTATAAGTTGCTCATGTCCAGCACTGGTGTTCACTGTATTTTCAGTAATTCACACAATTCTCCATCCTATTTCACACTATAAGTTCATGTAACATCTTTCTCATGCAACAGTTTAGCTGTGCAGGCTAGGAGTAAAGAAAGAAATACAAGAAACATATTGCACTGAATATTTGCTGTGCAGAGCTGGGTAATACTTTGACTTATTTTTCCAGGACCAAATTCAAAAGAAAATTAATATATTTGGCTAGCTTTTTTGGGTAACACAGTGTTGAATGGGTTCAATAATAACAGATCAAGAATATTCTTCCCTACTCTGATGATATACCTAAAGAATTTGACATTATATACCTACAGGAAGCTGCTTTCTTACCACAGGAGAAAAAATAAACCCTTAAACACAGCAGGAAAGATGAGATTTAGTGGTACTCATATGCAAATTCGAACACATGTTTAAATCTTTGCAGAGCTGAGGCCTAGGGTGGTGTTTTGGGTTTTATTTCAGAGATGAGCAGACAGACAGTCATCTTGTTGGAGAGACATGGGATAATGGAAATGCATCATGCCATCTGTTGGCAAACCACAGTGCTGCAGCCAGAAGCTGTGCAAAACCACCTGAAGCTGTTACCACCAGCAAGCAAATTAGAAAAAATCATAGGGAGTCCTCAAAAACAAACAGACATATAAGAGAGCAATTGGCAGAAAATCTAAATTTGGTTTTCTCTCTATTTGCTCACATCTGCTAACTGAACGCATTACAATTTGATTACACAGCCAAATTACCATTTCCTCATATGGCCGCTGTTGTGAGATTAGTTTCTTCAAAGTGTGAGCTTTCCTGCACCTCTGCAGAGACACTAGGATAGAATGAATGGGCATAAACATGTATTTTCATATAGCTTCTTATGATCTTGAAGAACAGACATCTTTGAAACAATACAAATTACTGTTTATTTATTTAGACATTAAAAATAAGTTACTTTAATAGAAGTGAATGTAACAATTCCTGTCATTATATCTGAGGAAAATGCTGAAAAGGAATAAATTCATAAATTAAGCCTGTTTCTGAGGATGCTACAAGAAATTGTGCAAAAAGGTTTCTATATGTTTTTAGGAGCTGAAGACACCTGTAGAAAAATGCTGTAGATAATTCATTTCACATAATGTTTGTTCATTCATTTTGTGGGACTGGAAACTTGAGTCATGCCGTCTATTTTGTGGATAGATGAAGCATTTACTCATAAAAACCAGTGTATCTTTTTCCATGAGCCAAGAGATGGCCTCTTGTACTTTTGATATCTTCCCAGGCATTTTGGCTCCCCTTAGGCCTGCAATCCTGAATTGCTTAGACAGCTCTGTCTAATGTCTGTGAGACTTCTTAAAGTAAGAACCTTCCTCTGAGCTCACAAAACATCTCAGTCTCACATGTGTTCTCTGAGGCTGTCACAAAAAACAGTTGATGCTTTAAAGTGTGACTTGAAAATTCAGTCAGTAAAGTCAAGTCACAGTCCTTTTGCTCAGTAGTAAAAGATCACCAGGCACTTTCTCAGCAAAAAAAGAAACCCTGCTTCTTTCCCACTTGAGCTTTCCTAAGAGTATCCTGCATAGGCCATCACAGATCATGATGGCCAGTCTTCCTGAACCCACCAGCTGAATACATAACACCTTCATCTGGCTGTCAGGCACATCACAACTTTCTCTTGCTTTTGGAAAGATGGCCTTGTGGGAGTTGTTTGTGGCAGAAGATGGAAATGGATACCCAGTGTGCTTTCACTGCAGGATGGATTTGGCTGAGTTTGCCATCTCATATCAGGGAAACCTCAGGATACGGACCTGAGAGGCCACAGAAAGTCCCTGTCTTCCTGGAGTTGAGGGTTGGGGCTCACCAGCTGCTCTCATCAGTCTTGAGCTGTCGGTAAACTGCACATAACACATGCAGCTGTGTCTGTACTTGTGCATCATCTGCTCTCATTTCCTGAGTAAATATTTAAATTGTTAAGCTGTAATATGGGAGGAGCACAACATCCACTCCTTCCTCCTATAATTGTGAAGATAGCAATTATCTCTATTCACTGAAAAAATAATGAGACAATCACCCACTTTCACTAGGAAGTCTGAAGCTGTGGATATCAAATGGGTGGAGGTGGTTCTTCAAATCCCCAAAGACCCTGCCCAAATCCAGTGTGGCATTGTCCTCTGACCAACATCTTCCTGGTGTCTAAGTTCATTTGCAGCACTTTTGAGCTGTGTGCCATTTTCATCCTATGTAGACTTTTCTCATACCCAATATAGAGTATCAGTGTGAAGAACACAGAGCATGATTCCACTGGTGGGACCAGCAACCTAAAATTTTTCTGAATATTTTACTGGCCTCAAATTCCCTAGGAATGTCTACATTTTCTTGCTACAGTTATGTTCAGGGAACTTCATGTTTCAGGAAGCTTAAGTGCTGAGATTGAGCACATGCTCCTGACATAATCTGCCCTCTGGGCTTGTGCTTTCCTTCTGTGCAAATGAGAATGGGATGAGATGAGGAAGTGCTGCTGCTTTTGTAGACATTTATTGGTATAGATTTGGGGTGGAGCCAGCATTTATATCTGGAGCCAGGAAATTGAAAACACTCTTGAGGTCTATAATATATTCGTAGTCAAAAATATCTTCTCTAAATGGGAAATAGGATTCCCTAAGAAGACTAATGAAAAGTATATAAAACATATAGTCTCTTAATCTCTTCCTGTGCCATAAGAAAGAGTAAACAAATCTTTTTACTTCAAAGGGAGCTGAAACAGTCTTTATAGACAAGAAAATGCAGCCAAGGTGTACATAGTGTTAGGTGTTCATCTCCTTGCAGCTTTACAGCTGAGCTATTCTGCTGTTTCTAGCAAGATTATTTCCTTTTTTTGTAACATGGTAGATTTCTTTTGGAGACATAAAATAAGTCCCAGATACTTACAGCTAGTTTTCTTATAACATCTGCCTCTGTCTTTATATTTCAGGAGCAGGTCTGAAAATCCTTGGGTCTTATGAGATAGTAGAAGCCATGACAGCACTAGTAACAATGATTCCATCTTCCACAAGGAAATTGATAAATAAAAAATGCAGTTATTACAAATACCTCAGTAATATTGCTCCAGTGGATTGAATTTGGCTGTCTGCTGTATATCCATTGAGCTTCTCTCACTTCACCTCCTGCACTACACCTCCTCAACAGCACAAAGAGAGAAATAAGATGAAAAGCTTGTGGGTCATGATAAAGACGAGGATATTACTTGGCAGTTATCACCATCTCAGATTGGGGGAGATTAATGTAAACTATTACCAATTAAAAGTAGAGTAGAATACCAAGCAACAAAGTCAAAACTACAAGCTCACCTTCCCACCATTCTCCCTTCCTTCCATATTCCATGTCACTCCCTCCTTCCCAACTCCACTACCTCCTCCCAGTCAGAGCAGAGCAGAGGAATGGGGATATGTGGTCAGTCCATAATAGTTCCCTCTTCCTCCTCTCAACCTGCTTCAACATGGATCCTTCCCAGGAGCTGCAGTCCTCCCCATACTGCTTCAGTGTGGATGCTTTCCACTGGATACAGTCTGTCAGGGACAGACTGCACTGTTGAAGGTCCTCCCACTGGATTTATTCATTCATGAACTGTTAAACAATGGGTCCTTCTCCCTGATTGCAGTCTTTGGGCACTTTTTCAGTGTGGGTTCTCTCCATGGGTTACAGTCCTTCAGGACCATACTGCTTTGCCATGGGTCACCCATTGGCTGCAAATCAGGTAAATTTCTCCTGTATGGGTTTCTCTCCATGGGCTGAGTTCCTGCCAGGAGCCTGCTCCAGTGTGGGACCTCCACAGCCTGCATCTTCCTTCAGAATATATCCACGTGCTGTGGCACAGGATCCGCTATGGGCTGAACTGTGAACTGGCTGTATATTCCAATGGGGACCTCAGTGAGCTGCAAGGGGACAGCCTGTGTATCCATGGTCTTCACCATGGACTGCAAGGGAATTTCTCTTCCTGCACCTGTAGGACTTCCTCCTCGCCCCCTCACTTGACATCTGCAGAGCTGTTTCAATGACATTTTTCTTACTCCTCTCTCACAGTCCCTGCTCAGAATTTTTCCCTTTCTTAAATATGCTTCCCCAGAGGTTTCCACCACGTTATCTTGGGGGCTCAGCTGAGTCCTGAGGTGGCACTGTTGGAGGGCTGGAATCTGCTGTTTTTATCACAGGACAGTGCCAATCTCCTTCCCCAGAAGCCCTCTCTCTTGCCCCCTGTGCCCAACACCTGGACACCTCCGCCCAATATAATCCAAATGGTCACTGATACCGTCCAAAATCCTACCATATCAGCACCTCTGTTAAGTTGCCTCAGCACCAGTAGTCACACAAAGTTCAAAGATCTGGCAGCCACCCTGTGTTTGCTCAGAAAATGAAGGAAGATCATCAGCTTATTCACACAAATTCTGTATTCCCAAAGTCAATTTTAAAAGTAGCATGTAGAAATAGCAGGCTGGGATTACAATTTGGCATTTGCAAGTTATTTCTTGCACTTAACAGGTCTGGGTTCAGTTTGAGTTATTTATCATTCCTTTACTGCAGAGTGTACAAGGCCACTGTAACACATACGGTAGAATTTGTTGCAATTCAAAAATAATAATATTTTCCTCTCCTGATATATCTGTTTCAGTGTCAACTCTACTTATCAACTAAAATGGCAGCAGACAGATAGGTGGGTGTTGCTTTGGGTTTGAAACACTGTGAGGTTGGATTTGTCATAGGGATGTGCTATAATCTCTGCTTTCCTCAGCTAACTTCTTAACTAACTATAGACAGTCATATATTCAGATAAGTAGGACATTTTTTTTCAGCCTGAGCTGTGTTATCTAAGACATCAGCTGTCACTTCTTTGGGTATTTAATGTTTCAAAAAGTTACATGTATAGGTGAAATGTATGTTCACAAGGCTCTATGTATGACACGTCTTGTACGCTACAAGCTATCATCACCATAAACTGTACAGCTGCAAGGTGTGCAACTAACATCCTACAAAGAAAATATGATGTTCTATATAGCATTTATCTTTTACATTACCTTAAACAGAGTTTTCTTTTATTCCTCTGAAAAGACACAAGAGCAATGTGAAGCTCACCATGATTAAATTATTATCTGTCATAAACAGAGTTTAGAAATTAGATAATACATGGCTGAAAGGTGAGTATGACATATGTTTCTACCAAGTTTTGAATGCATAGTTTAGAACTGAACAAGGAGTAAAAAAATTAATGGCTTATTTTAGCATAATATTTCTTAAAAAGACAAAAAGTGTCTTTACAAAGCCTGCCAACAGATTAGTGCTTCAGCATTTTGTATTGTTTGCATTTATATCTCCTTTCATCATGCATCAGTTTGTGCCTGGGTCATGATCCTGTACAATCTTGAACTCCTCAGTCCCTCTTTTTTACTGATATTTCTTTACAGCTGCAGCACTCTGTGAGAGATATCGCTTTTAATGGTAAGCTACACATTAGCCAAAGAATTAATGATTATACCTTATTCAGGGAGTTAATTGTAACAGTATAACGAAGTATACCTTTTTTTCTGACTAGGTTTAAAAAAGAAGACACACACATACACTTCTCTCTGGAGTATTTATCCTCTTCTAAACATAAGAGAGGTCATTGATCAGGGAGGGGGAAGTACTAAATCAACATGCTAGATGAAATATCTTTGTATTCCTCCTTCATCACTTACTCCCTCGTATTACATAAGTACATAAATAAATGATAAACCCCCCTCAGGTTTCTCCCTGAGCCTTTCTCTCTTATCATTTGTATATTCTGGCATTATCATAAAGTGATAAATGACTGCTGCAGCATTGAATTTATATTGTCATTTTAGTTGCTTGAAAGTGAGCTTCCATATAATACCTTCATAAAGGCTATCAGTGTAAGAAATGCAAACAGTGTTTAGCTGCTCAGGGGAAAGCTGAAGTCCCCTGGTCCTGGTTTAAATTATACCTAGCATTTAAAACAAGATGAGATCACACGTAAAACCGAGGGGGAGGAAGACCAATGAAACCTGCAGAAACATGCCCTGTTGGCAAACCCATGGCTTGCGCCGTGGAGACAGCTGCTCTCCAGCCCTCCTGGCAGAATTGTCCTGGGAAGGGCTTCAGTACAGATGGGAAGGAGGGACCAAAAAAATCCCAAAACACTAAAATATTGCCACCGACAACACACAAGAAGACTGCATTCATGTTAAAAGTGAGATGCATAAATGCAATAAACTATGTGTTAGACCTGCATTTTTATTCAAGATAAATTACACAAATGACAAAAAATATTCTCTAGTTCCCTACTTTATCATGGTAGTTCTCAAATTAAACTTCACATATGTTTTCTTAAACTAATGGAACTCTCTGACCCCATATTTAATCTGGAAAAAACAAATGTAAGTAGTACAAAATTAAATGTTAAAGCATAAATGTTTGCCCTGCATGTACAATGTATAAACATATTTCATTAAAGTATAAATAATCTTATTGTTATTCTTGTGGGAAAGTTGATATCTGTTAAATATATACACACTACATATAAATGGAGATATGCTTTCTATGCTCCTTTCCTGATAGAATCAGATGGTCTTCCCTACATTCACTCTTGTCTCTAAACCTCAGCCTCCCCATATAATAAAGTTGTAACACATTTTCCTTGTGTTTGGCAGCAGCAGCTTGAGGGATCATTGCACAATAAACCAGCTACCATGACTTACGTGGGCCTGCAATTAGACTTCAATAGAGAGGACATTGCTAGCTTAGGTAAGAATCAATCTGAGCAGCGTAGAGCAAAAAAACTTACATTTCATGTTTAGTTTCCCCAAGTTCTTCCCCTCTGTGGGTAGCCTTTCTTAACATCTGCCTCACGAAAAGCTTGATTAAGTATCCTTGCACTGTATTGTATTATCTTATTGCTACACATTCAAAGGTTTTCCAGATCAAAATTTTATTTATTATTTTGCCCCCAGTGCAATGTACCTAAAGAGTAAATGCAGAAAACAAGAAGCAAGCATATTTCCCTTAGCTAATCCTCAGTCTTTCACTGAAGATTTTCTTCAATTCTTTCAACTTATTTATCACAGTCAGTGCAGTGGAGCAAGTCCTGCTGAAACTTGCTTCCATAGCTAAGCTGATTTTTCTACAGGGGTACCAGCTGATGCATTTTTGAAGGTCCAGACACACTTGTCCCTTTATTTTTTTGGGCAGTGAGGAATGTCCTTTCCTGCCTGTGTGAATGCTTTGCCATTTCTCCCCTAACACTTTCTGACAATGTGACATGGATGACACAGGACAGATAAATCTGTCCAAGGTCCTTCCCAGAGGGGCCTGACATCAAGTGCAGGAAGGGCCTGTGGGGTGTGTAGGTTGCTGTGTTCCAGCTGCCCTAGGGTCGGTCATGTGGATGCACTGAGCACACAGAAAGGAGCATTTGGTGCTGCACTTCACTGTCCTCTGGCCCATGTTTCAGTGACCAGTACAAAAATAGTGCCAGTCCCTTTGTGACAGAAAGTATCCCTATGAAACTTGCCAGCATCTTGTCTGCCCGGTTTGACATACTTTAATCTTTATCGGGGTCTTGATTACTTGATACCTGTGTACAATTTCACACAAGTGCATTTTGTATACAACCACACCTATACAAGCACACACAAAGTCGCAGCTGGTTGGTAGGGCTTAGTCGAAGTTTTTCTGTGCCCCTTTCAAAGATGTACAAAGATGGCTCGCAAGAGGACAGAAAACCAGCAAAAAAGAAACCCTGGTCAATTTACAGCCCACAAGCCTTCACCTTTCAGAGAAAGAGATTGAAGAAAACTTTGCAAAGGGAAGCTCACAGAATTTCATGTCCCCTTTGGCTCATTCCCTATGAATATCTATGCAGGAGATAACATTTGGCACTCAAAAACTAAGTAAATGGGAAGAGCTTAAGTGATTGCTTTTCTCTTTGAGCTAATGTCAGGCTGTTCTTATTAACAACATAAAATGGGTTCCGTGATATGAATGTACAAACTGTAATCAAGTGCATTGATCCCTGCAGCTACCCAGAGGTAAAACAAGTGGAAAACAACTCTTTATTCCAAGTAGAATTTAGCAAGTGATATGTCTCAACAGCTCATAGTTGGACTTAGGACCCAGAGAGTGTCTGATAGCAGATATATTTTTTCTTTATCTTATCCATATCTGGAATGGTCCAAAGGAAGGAAAATTTTGTGCTACCTCAGTAATTCCAGAATTTCAAAAAAGAGGATAAATCTAAAATTAAAAAATATTTCAGCTATTTTGAATTTTAAAAAAGGTGAAGAGTGTCCTGGAATAACTGCTCTGTAAACATATGAATGGCAAATCTTACTGTTTTTCAGTGAAAGCTGTTTCTGGTAAACAGACACAGCTGCTTGGGCTCTGTGCTTGCCTTTCCTGTTCTGTTTTCCTCCCTTGTGAAAAAGATTATTAAATTCAATAAAGTCTTACCAATTTGGGGTTTTTTCTTTGTTAAGAAAACATCCTGAAAATGGTTGCAAACTATAATATTTAGAATATTCAGGTAATTAAGAATATTTTATTTCCTACATTTAGGACAGCTTGCCTAGAACTCATATGCTTCATTTTTTTTTTTAAATTTTGGGGTTTTGGGTGTTTTGTACCCTTGCATAGCTTTTTCAAATGTTCTGGCTTGTTCTGAAGGTTGATGCTTCCTGAACTTTGACAGGTCAGTAATCTTTATTTTGGTACAGCAGCAGAAGTTGTTTAGAAAAATACTTTCCTAGTTTTTCACTCTGATAGGTATTCCTATTTCTTTCTCTATAGCCATTTCTTCTTTTTGCTATTTTCTATTATGATAATTCTATTATCACCTCTATGTGTGAAGAAGGACTGTGATTCAACTCTCTAAGGTTAGAGTAACAACAATACTATTAATAGAGAAACAAACCCCTCATAACCATCTACAACTTTATAGCTCTGCTTCTCACTGTCTGAGGAACACTCATGTTGTCAATGATTTCAGGGTTCATAGCCCTGGCCTGCTGGTCTTGAACAGACTATCCACACTAGGATTTATAACCAGCTTTGTAATGGCCCTTAAAAATGTCAACTGAACGTAACTGTGACTCACTTCATTTCTGTAGTTTGGAGACCTGCAAAATTCAGTTCTTTATACTTGTTTCCACAATGAAAGAAGGATGTGTTCATCCATTTCATTCCATCCAGTCTCTAAGCCACAGGTGTTCTGCTTCAAACCTTTCTGTTGATGAAACAGGATATCCTATAGGCATGCTAGAAAGATATCTCTTTCAATAATGCCTCTGTAGTATAATTTTTTAAACATTATCTCCTGGAGAACATGCATATTACCTAGATGATCAGAAAAAATTAATAAACAAAGCAACAATAATAGCAACAACAGCAAAACAAAAATATACCCCAAACCAAAACAACAACAAAACCCAAACAAAAAAAAAAAACTCCAACAAAACAAAACAAAACAACAACAAAATCCAGCTCTGAAGGGGCTCAGAATATGAAGATGGTCACTGACTCTTGGCCCAAAGTGAATCTGGTGAGCATTTACCAGGGTATTTTAAAATGCAGTCCAGTATCTTTTGACAGCAGGTCCCTTTATTGCAAATGTGATAGTCAGACACAAAGCCTTAAAAGTAGAATGTTGTTTTGGAGAACCAAAATACTGTGTCCAATTTTCTGCTTACTAAAAGTACACAGAGATTTTTTTCCCCCTTTTTGTTTATGGCTCAATTAATTTTTGGATGATAAAACTGTTGGGACTTGTGAGACTTAACATTGTTAGTTTTCCACAGCATCTGTGGAAATATGTGTTGCAAAGAACACATACGTAGGTTTTCTTGGATGAATATTTGCCTAATTACTTAAAAACAGACGGTAAAGGTATTGTAGCTCTCAATCTTCAATATCAGCACAGACGTGCATTATTAGATTTGGTAAGAGAGTTTTGCAAAAATTACTACACCGTACTTGCAGTTTTGCTCCTGTCTGGCAATGGTTTTGAGCATGATTTTTAAAGGCTAGCTAAATTAAAATGCATTTATATATATTCATTCAATAGACAGAAAGTTAAAAGGCATTGGGGAGATGAAAAATTCAATTTTATCTCAATAGATTGTTATTAACTATGCACTGGAGTTCATTTTTACTGATTATCAATCACAATTAAACAACATATTTTTATAATTAATAATAATTTTAATAGCTAGGAAGCAAATGCCCTGTTTCAAGTCACTATAATTGACCATACCAGAAATGCTGCAAACACAGGCACCCTTAGAACACTGCCATATTAACATTCAGAGCTTCACATTGAAATGTACTTTAGCGAATGGGGAAGAATATAACAGCATCTGAATGTCCTGAAAAACAGAGGTTTGTGGCTGTGATTTGAGCATTCTGAATAATATCTAAACACGTTTCTCATTATCTCTAGTGCAGTGGCTTTGTCTGACCAAGGCGCTTCAGCAGTGGGATCCTTCCTGGGCACGGTTTTCTGCGGCTGCCTCCTGCTGCCTTCACACCTGCAGCCATTCCCCTCCACTGTCCACTAGAACAAGAATGGATTTGGCAAACTTGCTGACTGTTTGGAACCTCCATTTGGATAGCTCTGAGTGTGAGAACCCCTTTTCTCTAACTTGCAAAGGACCCAGCTTTGTCCTTGTGCCTCAATTTTTCATATAATTGAAGGCAGGAGAAGTGAAGTCTCATGCAAAAAAGTTCTCCAAAAGCTAGGAAAAGAGGCCTGCATTTTCGTTCTTATTCCAGATGAGTTTTTAGAGGGATTTTTGCTCTGTGTTGGGAAGACTCATGAGATTGGCTCTGAAATCATATGCACAGGTTATATGAAGATATTGGGCATAAAAGAATACTGAAAAGTGTTTCATGTTCGGTATTATAGAATGCCGACAGGCAGGCAAATACTGTCTGGTTCTTGAGGGATACTGCTGCCTTGCACAAAAAACAATTTAATACACAATGTCATGAATACTAGTAGAAATGACATCACTGTTTTTTTAACAAATAACGGGAGTAATTTAATTTATATGTGTCTCATAACTATGGATTCAAAGTGTAACCGTTTTTTTTTTCCTCTTTAATGTCTCAGGCAGGTAAGTTCACACACATCATAAGTGCTCAGTATCTTTGCACAGAAGAGGTGATTGCCTCTAAGCCTGTATTCTGCCTTGCGCAGAAGAGTAACAGGAATCTGGCATCTCTTTACTTGTTCCCCTTTTATTCTTGAAAACTAAACCAGAACTTCATTAAGTGCTATGACCCTGAGCCCAAGAGATGTAAATCAGAAACCTTCCCAGAAACCTCATTTTACAGAAACCTCACATTTACCCTTGAACTTCTTCAGGTTGCCTGGTTGCTTTCAACACAAACATATTCAGGACCTATCTCTTTGAACTTTTCAAGCCCAGATAGTCTCAGTTTGCATGTGGCTTTGCTGCTGAAGTTGGACTAAAACTCCTCAACAGAAAAGAGAAAAAAATTTAAGAGATTCTAATATTAGAAGCATGGTCAGAGAATGCATAAAACAGAGAAAAGATTGACTTTCTTACAAATGTAACCAGATGAGGAGGCAATAGTTAGTTTATTTATGCTTTACTATTATAACCATGCAGTTGTAACCACTTCTCAGAAACCAGGATACTGAGGTTTAATATTCTGATCAATTGGACAAGGCTCAAGAGCATACCCCCCATTTATGACTAGGCTACCTTGTAGACTGTATGGGAACAAGTCTGATTGTGAGCTGGTGGGGAAAGGCTGGAGGAAGAAGCAAAACTGCAATGGATGAAAAAAGGGTTCTTTACTTCTCCAGTAGAAATAATGCAAAGTTTAAATTGTGCAGGAGAATTTAATAGAAGAAAGAGTCAGATGGGATAAGCTAAAAATCGTGATACTCAGCTGACAGCAGGGGATTTAGGTTCTAACATCTGCTCCCAAGATTCATTCTATTCCCTTTAATCTAGTGTATCACTTGAAAAAGACTGTCAGTTCTAGGAGCAGGAGCTGGCACATAGGACTTCCCTGCTTTCTGGCAGTTCTTCGTTCTTCCTGACATTTTACTGTTTTTGATGTGACATATTACAAAACATGTTCCTGTACAGTCATCTTCATTCCCAAAACATTCTTCTTGATATGAAATAAGGAAAAACCATGCTTTTTTATCTTTAATTTTTGTCACTTTTGACCAGACATTTTCCTTGATATTTTTCAAATGGTATTGCATTGTTCACTGATGATTTCTGTCAGTGAGTCCTTGAGATCTTGAGCACATGGAGTTCTGGGGAAAAGGAAGTGATGTGCTCCTTGACCTGCACATTGTTATTTTCTTCAAAAAGCTTTGAGATCATGTTATCTGCAGGTGTTTTCATTTGGGAAATAAGAAGCTAATTCCTCCCAATAAATGGTGTTTTTCTGGACTGAACAGAGAGCATCAGTTTTATGAAGTTAATTTTCTGAAAAACCATGGAAAATAAATCAATTTTCATCAATCAAACTGAATCAACTTATATAAAGATGTCATACAGGGAATTATAGCACTGCATATGGCCTGTCTTCACTTTTTCAAAATAAGACAAATAAACTTCTGTGTATTTTAAAAACATATCTGTAAATGCAAAAAATTCAGCTATGGGGACTTGATATTTATTGCCAGTGTTGCAACAACATATGTTGAGTCCTTGCTTCTTTGTGATTTGAAATTAACACCGACGTATTAAGCTGGTTTAATGGTAGCATATACTAATGAGAAAACAGTTTGCAATCTGCTTTCTATTTGCTTATGAGGGCCAGGTTTTCAGAAATGGCCACTAATGCTGTAATCATATTTGTCCATACATTTATTTCTTATATAAATTTCACAGCTGTGTTTCCAATCCACCATTTAGAAATTATCATTATTGTGAATGTTTTTACATACTAAAGTGTATTTTGGGAATGAGGAATGGCAGGGAGAGGGAAGAGAATTCTTTCTTGATACCTATTACTGTTAATACAGGAATGAATGGGCATTTGTTGAGGCAAAAGGGAAGAAAGATTCATCACACTTAAAATACACCAGCCAGCCAAAACCAAAACCAACGAATTAGTAGATCTTCAGGCAATGCATTAACAGGTTGCAGATGTCCTGGCTATATTCTGCTGTGGGTGCTAAGAATTTACACAGGCTCATAAAGAGTAATTAATGGTAAAACAGTCTATAAAAAAGATTTGCATTGAGTGTCAGAATATTACAAAGTCCTGGAGACAGGATACTGAATGGAAAGATCTTTGGTCTGCCTGTTCTCATGTACTTTTCTGGGTACCAATGTCTAGATACTTGAAAATTATGCACAAATTTTGTGACTAAAAGTTGGGTGGAATATTTGTAGAAGAAAAAGAAGTTAAACACTCAAGGGCTTGAGATCTAAGTCCTGAAACTACTTTGTAACATACTTTCCTTCCCAGCCCTGCTGTGTCTGGGTCATAAAATCCTGTTGCTTATAATCTTTTTTTTTTCCCCTTGCAATTCCCTCTTTTTATTTGTCTTTACTTTCCCACAGTTTCTTTGCAGTAATTTCTCAGATTGCAGAACAATCGCTATGCAGTTATGGTGAATAAGTCCCTCAGACAGGAAGATGTACAGAGAAGATTCATGTGTAGATGGCAGTAAAGTCAGTCCCTTCAGCAAAAGTTCAAAAAGAACTGATTGAGCTAAAGTGAAATTCAGTTCAACTAGATGATTTATTATGGATCTTTTTGTCCCTCCCTGAGAGCACGTTAAAAAAGAGTATTTAATTCCACTTAAATTTTAAAATACACAGCTTTCATGTGAAGCACTGGCAATGTTTTTCCAAGGAAATCTCCAGAAAATTGTCTTTTTATCCCTATTGAATTCTTACTTTCATGAAAAATGAACAAAGCTTTTGGTCCTGCCTGGACTTATTTTCATTTTTAATTCACAATTACAGTTAACCCTAATGTTATTAATGCAAAGCAGAACTGCAACAGTACTAAAGAGGAGGGGTGTAAAACCTGGATGGTTGGAATGAAGCCATTCTCCTGTCCTGTCCTCAAAAATACTAAAAGAAGCAATGTGATGTCAACGGTTAGCACTGACATAGCAACAACTACTGCCGGACAAGTAGCTAAGTGGTGAACAGTGTATGATGTAAAGTTTACATCATAGGTTTTCAGGGTGCTGTAGATATTCAGTTCTCCTGGTAAAAAAGGATGGAAAGTATAAGTAAAAATCTCCACCTTTGGAGCTCTTGAATATTCTTTGAGAATGGGATAGGGGGGAAGAGGAACAGGCTTGTGCTAAGCCTGAGAGCTGAAGAAGAGAAAATCTGTGTGTTTATTACTCTAGAACCTTGAACAGTACAGTAATCTGAACATCTCACCCAAAAGCATTTATTAATTGGTCTGAGACAGAAATGCAACATAGAAACCTTGAGGCTTAGGCAACAGCTGGACATTAGAAGCACAAGAACACATTGTGCAGCACTTTGCAATCTTGTTCTTCCATTTTCCACATGATGCTGCAAAGCCGTTTGGTCTGTTTCAATATTAGCTCAGAATTTTCTCAAAAGGCTGCAGCTGGCTCAGTAGCTGTGGTCATTTGGTCTCTGCATGGAGGCAAGGGGGACAGAGGCAGTCAATCCTTCTAAATACCTGGTCTAGAGTTAAAAGATCTTCTGTTTCAACTTTCAGCATGGGAATGATAAAAGAGATTTGAGTTTATGTGTTTATTTTCTATTGTAGTTTTCTGACAGAGCTTTTGGAAATCAAAGATAGATAGATGGTTGTCAGCATTCCTGCTTCAGTTCCAACACACTGAGTCATATATCATATTTTGAAAGCTATTATCAAGTACCTTTGTAAAGTCAATTTGGTGACAAGTTCTCAAAGGATGGAAGAAAGGTCTCACTTTGTGTCTGAGTGCATGTAAGTATGCTTCTCACTCAATATGTGAGAGGCAGAAGAGGTGATTGAGAGAAATATGCATTTATAGAGGTGGTGGGGCTCTGAATAATTTGTTCATGAGGAATATGTGTTTCACATATGCAGGTTCTGAAAGAAAGGTACATGATGCACATGTGGGAAATATAACAGAACTAGACAGTTTTTGTTCATTTCCCAGATAGCTCATTTATGAAGTAGACTTGTTCAACCAAAATTATTTGTTAATTTTGATTAAAACTGGCAGCTAGATAAATAAATGTGCTGGTTTTGGCTGTGGTAGAGTTAATTTTCTTCACAGTGGCTGGTATGGGGCTGTGGTTTTGATGTGTGATGAACACAGGGTTGATCATATAGAGATGTTTTTGTTATTGCTGAGCAGAGCTCACACAGAGCCAAAGCCTTTTCCACTTTCCACACGACCATGCTGGCAAGGACATTGGGGGTGCATGGATGCTGAGAGGAGACACAGCCAGGACTGGTGACCCAAACTGACCAAAGGGATATTCCAGACCATATGACATCGTGCTCAGTACATGAAGTGTGGGAAGAAGGAGCAAAGAGGAAAGCAGGACATTCAGAGTGATGGAGTTTGTCTTCTCAAGTCACTCTTACCTGTGATGGGGCCCTGCTCTCCTGGAGATGGCTGAAACCTGCCTGCCCATGGAAAGCAGTGAATTAATTCCTTGTTTTTCTTTGCTTCTCTGCATTACTTTTCCCTCTTAAACTGTCTTTATGTCAACTGATGAATTTTCCAGCTTTTAGCCCTCCAATTCTACCCCTGATTCTGCTGGTTGGGGAGTAAGCGAGGGCCTGCATGGTCTTGGCTGATGGCTGAGGTTAAATCATGGCAATAAATAAAAAGTTATTTGTGAGATAGAAATTAGAAAAAACCCCAAACATTTGCCTCTCCTTTTTAAGGGCAATGTCCATAATTTTCATAAAACACCAAAAGCAAAATATTAATGTTGACAGAAATATTTTAAAGTAAAAGAATTTTTTTTCAAATTTACTTTGATTTTAAAAAATTTTTTAGAGGGAAAAAAAACCCCAAACAATAAAATTTGAATCTCATCTATAAAATTTTTGAGTTTACATGACAGAGTATCTCGTAATAAAAGTTCTGATATTATCTTGGTATGAGACAAAGAAAAACTTTATGCTTATTTCAAAGTTCAAAGAAAAAATACATTGTCAATAACTCCTTAAAACAGTACATTATAAAAGGATAATTTTTTTAAGCAGATCATGATTTGTTTAAAGTTGCAAGTGTATCATCATAATTTGGAAATCTTTGGTTTACATAAGCCATGTTCACAGCGTTAGACCAATTATTGGTCTCTATGCAGAAAGAGAAACCAAATAAAATTGGAATCTAAGAAGAGAATATAAGATATCAATTTAGTTTAGGCATTTTGCTTTCACTAACTAGAAAACCCTTTATGGTAAATTTTATTCAAAGTGTTTGAATACAATGCAAATAATGAAATTTTGTATATTTCTCTCTATTTATCAGAACATCTCAGTTTTCAAAGCTCTTTAGCAATTATTCTGCTGACTAAAGTTGATAGACTTCATCAGTTCTGTAAAGTTTATTTAATTCAGGTTTTCTTGTGATGATGATAAATAAAAATACCCAAACAAATAAACAAGTATGAAAGCTAAGCATCATAAATATGTTTTCCCTTTAGTATTCTTTTGCTCTCTTTACTTATTAGGTAGCTGACTGGATTTATCTTTCTCAATGGAAGATATTTTTCAAAACAATTCTGAGTTAGAGAATACTTTCTGAAGATTACAGTATGATTTTTACAAACAGAAAAAGTCTTAACAAAATGTATCTGGGCATCAAAATGATCAGAGATGATGAAAGAAAATTACACTGTTGTCAAAACACTATTCAGTACTTGACAGCATTCATTTTAATGGTAGAATAGAACAGCTTGTTTGACCAAAAGCTACAGAAACTTTTTAGCTATTTGACACATCATTTTTTTTACTACAAGCCAGCTTTGAGTGAGCTGCCAGCCATTTGTACCTCATAAGAAAAAAGCAAATATCCCAGGCAACATTGAAAGTCAATGCTTCAAGTTTTTTCAAACCAAGCTCTTTAGAACACATTTATTTGGGAAACCTGGCAGAGAGTTTCTTTATGTGCATAACTTGAATAAAGGAATTCCTAGCTTGCACATTGTGCTGGTTTTGGCTGGGACAGTGCTAATTTTTTCATGTAGTAACTAAACTAGTATGGGGACAATTTTTTTGATTTGTGCTGAAGACAGGTTTTTGCTAACAATGAGCAGAACTTACACAGAGTCAGGGCCTTTTCTGTGTCTCACCCCAGCCCACCAGTGAGGAAGCAGAGGGTGCACAAGGAGTTGGGAAGGAATACAGCTGGGACAGCTGACCTCAATTTACCCAAGGGTCATTCCATACCACATGGAATCACACTCAGCATGCAGAGCTCTGGGAAGAAGAAGGAAGGGGAGATATCTGGACTGATGATGTTTGTCTTCCAAGTCACCATTGCACAGGATGGAGCCTGTCTTTCCTGGAGATGGCTGAAGAGCTGCCTGATGATGGAAAGTGATGAATGAATTCCTTGTTTTGCTTTGCCTGTGAGTGCAGCGTTTGCTTTACCTATTAAACTGTCCTTATCTCCATGCAGGACTTTTCTCACTTTTACTATTCTGATTCTCTCCTCCGCTGTGGCACGGGGTAGTGAGCGGGTGCCTGGATGGAGCTTAGTTTCTAGCTGGGGTTAAACCATGCCAGATGTTCTGGAACCCAACCACTTTGTAGGAGCTCGACTCTATGAGAAGGTCTACTTGACCTGACTTGTTAGGCTTCCCATGCTCTGCTGTGGAAAAACAGGAGGATTACTCAATTCATCAATTCAGCCAGATGAGAGTATCCTTAGCACAGATGCCACATAACAGTACCGCACACTTCTCTAGGGATCTAGGGAGTTTCCTCCACATCTTGATTTAGCAAAGTTTACTGCTACCACACCTCAGCTAGGTCTGACAGTTAGGAAAACATGACAGGGAAATCCTAAAGAAATGCAGAAAGCACTCAACAAGTTTCTCCCTTTATTACTGATTTTTTCTTTACACCTTTGTTTTCAGCACTAACTATTCAGAGTACAGTAACGTGCATGTGTGTCTGTGTAAGTAAATTTTCTTTGTTACAAAAAGATGTCATGATAGTGCTTTCAGAGGACAAGGCAGCAGCAGATGAGAGGAACATAAGGTAATAATTAGAAAATTACAAGCAGCAGTGGTGATAAACAGGGGGCACAGCTGTCTAGTTGCTGTCAAGCTTTTTGTGAGCAGCAAGACAAAGGTGTGTTTTAACAAATTACTTGGTTGTGAACATTTTAAATAAATGAAAAGGAGGAAATGTGACTTGGAGGCAGTACCACTTTTGAAGGAAGGAAAAAATAGCATATATTTATGTAAAGTAGTCAGTCAAGACAGTCATAAATTAACAAGTTCACAAGTCTGCACTCCTACCCATCCATACCTGTGGCTTCTGAGGACAACAGACTGCAGGCATTTTCTGAGGCCACAGACAGGATGGGGGCAGATCCAGCTGAGTTTCCTGTCCTGGAACTACAGCGTACTGTCTGCTGGGAAAGAGGAATGACTTCCATAAAAGTCCCAGAATGTTGCATGGCGGAACAAAACTGGACTAACAATTATAACATCTAAAATATTCCAAGTGGCAGTAATTTGTGTAAATCATTGTGTCTACAGAAATGAAGACAGAATTTCCATTCCATTGGTTATTTTAACTTTTAAAATTTGTCTTTTAGCTAAAATTGCAGGAAAATGTCCACGTCTTCTATTGAACAGGAATTCAGAAATACTGAACACATTGATTTTGTATAATTTTGTGTTACTTTAATAAAATGAATCATAAAAAATATAACATTGATTATAAAAATGAACTATTATATCATAAAAGTAATAGGAAGCATTTTACTGGCAAAAGAGGAACAATGCTTTTTAATTGAAGGCAAAATTAAATACCAGCCACTTTCAAATAAATTATTTTTTAGAAACCGTGTTGACACTGAATTTAGCTTTAAACAATAGAATATTTTTTCTTCAATTAAACTTGTGTTCCCATTAGAAAATTCTATTTAATTTTTTTTAAATTTACATATATATTTGGGGTTTTTTTGCATGCAAAGAATGAATTTCATGTTGGAGAATTTTCAAACAATAAGTAAATTGCAAAAAAATCCTAAATTTTTTTTAAAATCCATATATACTGAAACTCTCAACATTTATATATGTGTGCTATTATTGGCTGAAATAAATTGGTTTGGAACAGTTATTGTATATCAGTATGTTTTCTATTAGCCCAAATACTAAAAATTTTTGAATAAATGAATATGAGATTTAATACTTTGCACACATCATCAGTATCAACTATTCTTTTGCATATGTTAGTGTAACTCTTCTTTACAGAACTTTGGCTTGAAAAGTAGATTGCTTAAGTCTTCCTGCTCTAAGTAAAGCATTTTTATGAACATTAAGTTAGTAACTTCATTTGATTCTGACTTTTTTTCTCCCTCTTCATTTTGAACTCGCATAGAGAAATCAAAGCTATCATGATTTTATGCCAGGGGTTAAACTAGAAGATTACTTTTGCAGGTATGCTCTTTGTAAGTTTGCAGTCAGGGTTTTTTTTTCATTTCAGCGTTCTCACAGCACACTCAGCTTAGGAAGATTTAACATTCTTAGAAACTACAAATTTTGTAAAGTGCTTCATTTTATGGCTTTCTATCACTTTAATGCAACTCCATCTTTACAATACTACTTACAGCATCAGAAATAGTAAGTGAATGTTATGGTTATGATGGAGATGTCTTTTTCAGCAATGTGTAAGGGAGGATACAGCTTAATACTTTTAACAGAACATAGCCGGAATCATGAAAATGTGTGCTATCTTCAGTTATGAAATTGTGAAATGGTGCTAATAAATTCAAATTCTAACCATATGTTTGTGCCACTTTTTCATTGGCAAAATGAAAGTAAAATACTGAAATGAACAGGGAGGAGACAGGGAAGTCTTACACCAATTCAAATTGCTTTTGTGTGATTTCCATGGTTCTGTTTCCATGGTTCATTGTTGCACATCGCAAAAAATGCTACAGAAGCCTAGAATGACCGACACATGTTATTGTTAAATAGGGGATGCGTGAAGTTCTAACTACTGCACAACAAAAGACTGTGATTTTGTTTTGCATTATCTTTTTTTCCTCTTTCCTGCTCTCCATGTCAGTTTTCTCTGAGAATTGTAATATTTTGCGATTTTGCAGGAGTCAGTCACCACAGAAGCAACTGCAATGGATGCAAAATTAGATCCCCTGGAATGATAATTGCTCATTTCTGATTGAAGCACATTTAGGTTGATGGTGTTCAGAGTTGTATTTGACATATTGATGAGACAGTCATCATTTATTTCACATCATCAGTATCAACTATTCTTTTGCATATGTTAGTGTAACTCTTCTTTACAGAACTTTGGCTTGAAAAGTAGATTGCTTAAGTCTTGCTGCTCTAAGTAAAGCATTTTTATGAACATTAAGTTAGTAACTTCATTTGATTCTGACTTTTTTTCTCCCTCTTCATTTTGAACTCGCATAGAGAAATCAAAGCTATCATGATTTTATGCCAGGGGTTATACTAGAAGATTACTTTTGCAGGTATGCTCTTTATAAGTTTGCAGTCAGGGTTTTTTTTTCCTTTCAGCGTTCTCACAGCACACTCAGCTTAGGAAGATTTAACATTCTTAGAAACTACAAATTTTGTAAAGTGCTTCATTTTATGGCTTTCTATCACTTTAATGCAACTCCATCTTTACAATACTACTTACAGCATCAGAAATAGTAAGTGAATGTTATGGTTATGATGGAGATGTCTTTTTCAGCAATGTGTAAGGGAGGATACAGCTTAATACTTTTAACAGAACATAGCCGGAATCATGAAAATGTACGCTATCTTCAGTTATGAAATTGTGAAATGGTGCTAATAAATTCAAATTCTAACCATATGTTTGTGCCACTTTTCATTGGCAAAATGGAAGTAAAATGCTGAAATGAACAGGGAGGAGACAGGGAAGTCTTACACCAATTCAAATTGCTTTTGTGTGATTTCCATGGTTCTGTTTCCATGGTTCATTGTTGCACATCGCAAAAAATGCTACAGAAGCCTAGAATGACCGACACATGTTATTGTTAAATAGGGGATGCGTGAAGTTCTAACTACTGCACAACAAAAGACTGTGATTTTTTTTTGCATTATCTTTTTTTCCTCTTTCCTGCTCTCCATGTCAGTTTTCTCTGAGAATTGTAATATTTTGCGATTTTGCAGGAGTCAGTCACCACAGAAGCAACTGCAATGGATGCAAAATTAGATCCCCTGGAATGATAATTGCTCATTTCTGATTGAAGCACATTTAGGTTGATGGTGTTCAGAGTTGTATTTGACATATTGATGAGACAGTCATCATTTATTTCAACTGTGAACCCAGAAATATTTGCAAATGGACCTTCAAAACATGCAACAAAGTAACAGATGAGATCTGAGTGGGATATTGTAAACAGAGGTCCACTTGGACAAAGACAATATTTTGGGAACAAATGCAATAAATTCTCTATGTTTATTTCTAAACCTTGTAATTTTTTCTCCTCAAGCAGAGATTAGGGAAGGGAAGAACATATTGTTTGAATTTTCCAAAAGCAACCAAGAGTTAATTCTTGACATACTCTATACAAAAGATGAGAAAATACTTGAGACAGACTATATAGGTACCTGACCATACAGAATTGGTTTATACTCACTCACAGCACCCACCAATCTGCTACAAGTTCATGACTTGTCCTGAAAAAAATAATGAAAGAAACATTATAATGCAGATGCTTTTAGGAGGGGGTGATGGGCAAGCAGGGAACTCCACAAATAGATCTGGTCTGAGAAAGGAAATGCAATAATATGTTGCCTTCATTGGGCTGAAGAATTCATAGCAGAAAGGACAAGGAAAACTGGCATTCTTATTTTCAGACATTAAAACATTTTAAAAAGCATGGAATATCAGAATGAAGATCCCAAAATACTGAAACTCCAAGAGTTAGACTCTGGGACAAATTCACGTACTTAGAAATGCTCAAATTAGCTTAGACAGTTATGTCTTCTAATATGGCTTCTATAAAAGAGTCCAGCACACTGTTCGTTTTCCTGCAGTTACAAATCGGTACCTTCCTCTTTATACTTACAAATCCACTCACTTTTAAGCATACACTTTGACAAATAAGTCTGGACTCAGTAAAAGCCCAAAACTCAGCACAAAAGTCTTTTTTTTGTTGAAACAAGACCTAAGTTACCAGCTGGATGTCATACAAGATGCAACATTACATTTTTAAAACCAATTCTCTTTTCCAGTCAAATTTATATTTATCAATGCATATACATAATGAATGTATTTTTTTACTTTGTCAGTTTTTGAAGTGCCATTATTCCCTGCTGTCTACATCAGGCACACTCTGCCTTTTGAGAGTGACAGCTCTTGACACTGTACATTAGTTTCATTATTGACATAATGCTGAAGTAGCTTTTGAATAGAAAACTGCCAGTATACTTTTATTTTTTAATCTTCTGTGTCCTATTTTTCATATATATGTATGAGAAAAAGCTAAAAGAAACAGAAGATATAGCCACTTTAGCTAACAAAATAAACAGCTTTCATCATGTTTAGACATGTCAGAGCCACAGCAAGTGCAGGGACTAAAACTCCAAGAGAGGATATAAGAACTAACATGTACAAAGACAAAATACAATGCTCCCAAAATAAAGCATTGTCTTAAAGCAACAATAGCAACAATACCAATTAAGCAGCAACTGAGTCCCTTTTGATGTGAGTTGAATGCTGTACTACACATTGTGTGCTTGATCCCTTGAAGTCCTGAGCAGCCCCATCTCCTGTTGATTGGTGCTCAGTATTTTACACAATCTGGCACCTGGGGAAGGTTTTCAAAGGCATCAGTACCAGCTTGGTGCCTAACCGAAGCTGACTTCCAAAGGAAGGGATTTGGACTTCTGACTGTCAGTTTGTGCCTTTGAAAACCTCTCTTCTGGGGTTAGCCAGCACTAAATACTTATGTATTTACAAAAGGAATTAATTCCTTCCCACTTCCTGTTAATTCTTAAACTCTAGTTATGCTGAGAATAGTCCCTGCTGAAACCTAGAAGAGTACACACTTTTTGGCAGTTAGCTTATGCAAAATGCTTATTTTTCTACTTGTTATTTATCATGCCATCTGGCATTATGTTTAAGATGGAAGTGAAATTAAAACCAACCTATTACTAAAATTGATCCCATCTTTGACCTTGAAATGCTCCATAGCTCCATGACCCCATTACTTCGAGTTTGTCATTGGATATCTGACATTTTAGAAACTTGACTGAAGAATATCCATTGCAATCAAGTTTATACATCATTTATTTTCATTTGAAAAGAATGTGTTCTTTAATTAAAATTTAGAATTAGAAAAAGAAGGGAATTTTATATTGAGATTACTTTATCAGTTCATAGTAAGCTTTTTTTTATTTTGAAAAGAGAAAATTTATCTTCTTTACCTGTAGAGATACAAATACTAGAATTAAATTGTAGTGTCCTTATTGTGTAAACACTGCAGAAAATAAAATTTAGATCTAGATAGCAGAGAATGAGAAGTACTTGGGTGCACTTTTTAAGCTAAGTTGGCATAACTGCTAGCTTTACATCCCATTTTTAAGAGAAAATTATTGCATGCATAATAGTTGATGAAAACCACGTATTGTGAAAGCCTATATAAAGTCCTTTTTTCTTGAAAACAGGTGAATCAAACACTAGCTATGATCTCCTAGCAAGTATTTATTTTGCAAAAGTTTTCTTTCTCTGAGCTTCTCCTCAAGGCTATGTTGTAGCTTTTTTTTTTTTTTCTTCTCTTTTTCTTTGTTAGAAACACACCTATAATTTCTTCAGAAACAAATTGTAGGAGAGAATAAGGATACTATTTGCTGGCACATGCCTCTTTTGTAGGGTTTAAAGTATCCCAGTCACGGAAGCTGAGTCTATTGTCTGTTTAGCTGTGGCAACCATACACAGGATTGTAATTCTGGGGCATTTGTTTCCCGAGTAGAAGGTGGACATTGGGTCTCTCAGCTCTTACAGATTTAAGTCAAGCACATGATGTGGGTAAAGAAGGCCACTTGATTATTATCTGTAGTAAAAACAATTTGTAGGCCAAGTGTAATACATTTCTCTATGAAATTGTTGTGAAAGCCAAGCCTAATCCTTAGAAAGAGGTCTGTTCTAATCCATTCTCTGTGAAATCAAACCTAATACAGGTCTAGTGTAAATCCAACATCATGAGATAGAGATGATGGGGATTAATAGTGTGCAAATAACTGATTCTCCAATTTGATGGAAAAGGGGAGAAAAAACCAAAAACAAACATAAAACCCCACTATTGGATCTGCTCTGAGCAGAATACTTCATGTGTTTCTCATAAGTTATTCAACTACCTCATGTGACATAATTAAAGCAAAGAATTCACCAATAATAGTGACAATATTTTTCTTGTGCTTCAAAGGAAGGAAGGAAAGTGTTCCCTTTTTCAACACCAATTTTATGATTAGGCCAAAAGAGAACTAAAACTCATTTGGAAATATAGAAATAGTCATACTGTAATAAGAACTTTTCCTGAAGAAACTGGGCTTTTTAACTTGAAAACCACTACCATTTAATCTACATTTTCAATATGCATTATGAAAATTCATTTTATAGAAAAAATTAGAAACAGAGTTGTTGTTTTTACTTCTGTTATTCAGGGTCTAATATTTTCCAGTAAATTCCTGCAAAAGGAATACACAAAGAGACCTTTGGGCCCATACTGACTCACAAAAGATGAGTTCTTTGTCATGGAACAAATTACAGTAATTTGTAACTTAACAAAATACTTTGCAGTAATTAGCAAGAGGAAATCCCTAGAAAGTTATCACAGGACAGAGTTTATTGGATGACTGCCTTTAGTAACTAATCCAAGGATCCTTGTATTGACAGGAGGACAACTTTTTATAATACATTATTGATAGATGTTAGAGCTGAGCTCTGTTGAATTTTATTTTGAAACATTTTCCCTATAAGTTAATGTTAATGAAATACAATTTATGGTTTGGTCCCCATAGGACCATCTATTTTTAATTAGCATGTGATTATAATGCACTGTATATTATGATATTATTTATGGCATTTAAGCTGAATGAGAAGAAAATGAATAGGCCATGACTATTTACTGATGTTTTCATTTACAATCTTTGTTGAACTTAAAAGGTTATGAAGCCTAAGCCATTGCCTGGATGCAGATGTAATTTTAGCATCCTCAAGGAAGTATATAGTTGAAGAAAACACTTCAAACGCTTGGGAATATCTTCCTCTTTACTTTCATAACTGCAAGTTTTGCCTTTCAGATATTTTTTTAATAAAAATCCCGTCTATAATTAGATTAAGAGTTAATAGCTGCTGTAAACATCCTATAGACATGAGTTGCATTTATTATAGAGAGCTGCAAAAAATCTCAGATGGCTGTGACTGTGAGGGATGTATTGACTTTATTTCTGCAAGGTTCAGTTATTGATATAGCTTTATATATACTTTTCTGTCCTATTAACCCTTTAATGATTGTAGTACGTGTCTCAATTTTAATACAAAGCCTAACTAGCTTTAGGAGGGCAGATGTGTCTGTATGTTTGTTGGAGTGAGATCTGGTGGTTGAGGAAGATGCGAAGCAGACATATTTTCATGGAAGAAATTACTCATGAGAGTTAAAAACATACTTTAAAAGGGGGGGAAAAATGATTTTTGCTTTAATGTTATTACTTAGAGGGGGAACTGAACTTCCTACTGCTTACACATATTCTTAAAAAAAAATAAACTCAGACATGCATTTTAATTGATCTAACTTTTAATGTAACATCTATGTCTTGTTTAAGGAAAAATAGAAAATTGCATGCTCATTTCATAATCTGATACCTACCATTACTTGCTTTCAGTAAACTGTTGGAAAAAGCTCCCAGTCTGAATAAGAGCCTTAAATATTACTGTTTTAATTTCCTGCATAAATAAATGTCAAGGATGAGAAACTTTGCTATATTAGGCAAAATTCAGACAATAATTTATAAATTAGATAAACCAGAGCATAAATATTTCAGTTTTATACATATTTTCATTCCTGGAGATTTTTTTCTGGTATATTTTAGTGACATTAATTAAAAGAATTTTATCTCTAAAAAGACAACTGCAAGCCTTATCATTTTAACTGGTAATTCTTCACCTGCCTTAAAAAAACTGTTATTTAGAGAGCACTGTTCACACCACTCTTAATTAATTAAGATATCCACATCGAAACAAACTGCCCGTTAGCTTTTGGTTTTGGTTTCTTGAGTAGAATTGTAGAAACACAGAATATTTTGAATTGGAAGGAAGCCGTGAGGATCACCAAGTCCAGTTCTGGGCTCTGCATGGGACAACCCGCGTGTCACATCGTGTGCCCGAGAGCATTGCAAATGCTTCTTGAACTCTGTCAGGCTAGGGGGCTGTGACCACTTCCCTGGGGACCCTGTTCCCTCCACCCTACGGGGAAGATCTTTTTCCTAATATCCAATCTAAACTTTCCTTGGTACAGCTTTATGCGGTTCCCACAGCTCCTGACACCGGTCACTACAGAAAACAGAATAGTGCCTGCTCTTGTGAGAAAGTTGTAGGCTATGATGAGGCCTCCCCTCAATTTTCTCTTCTCAAGAGTTAAAAGAAATGGTGTGTTTATTTTTTTTCTGATGTGAGTTTTTTATCAAATTATTAATAGTGACATTATTAAGTAACGTATAGTAACAGCAAATGATCAAAAGAAATGTTGGGAAGTTTTTGTTTTTGTATGAGCTACTGAAGAAATATGATTAAGGAACATTGGTTTGTTTTGACATGCCATTAATATAATGCTTGAGCTCCATAGAGATGGAGCAATGGAAAATTTTCAGGTAGCTCAGTGATTTCATAATTACAGCTCATTATCACTGTCTCAATTTTAAGTAATTTAATCTTCCTGGATAAACCTTCTAAGCCTGATTTTTTAAAAAAATATTTTGAACTTGAGTTCATTTGTAAAAACGATAAATACAAAAAAATATGTGTTTCATTTTTTAATGAAGACCTGCAATGGTATCATAATTAAAACAGATTTAGACTTTAGTGATCTAAAATGACTTAAGCATTTAAGTAATTAAAAATTAACGATTAAAAATTTTTACCTCTTAAGGAGAGGCTATTTTCATAACTTCAGTGCATTTTTAACAGTGATAGGAAGAAGTTCACAAGCATCACAGCTAGGAAGATTTCAGTTCCCATATTTGCTCTGGTAACTTTCTTGATGTTGGAAATACTATTAAAAGTTCATATGGGATGAAGCAGTACCCTTGAGAAATCCACAGCACTTAGAAGAATATAGGTTTCTATACTTAGAATCTCGTGCCTTAAGAATACTCAAAGCTGAATATTTCACTGTCAGTGCATCTTGAACCTGCCTGAGTTGGGTCCTGGCATAAGTACATCTTGAACCTGCCTGAGTCCTGACATAGCATTTATCTGACTCTAGATGGTTTAAAAAATATAGAAGTTCAAATATTGCCCTTAATGAAAATGTTTTCTAGATATTTTCTCAAGCTTATATGGGATTGATTGCTGAGTGATACACTCAGCACGACTTCTAAGTTTACATCATGGAGGCTGTAAAGATGTTTGCCTCAGATATAGCTACTTCTGCACATAATACCTTGTCAATAAATAAGAATGTAACAAGAATTTTTAAAAGTTTTGATAAAATTTTAACTGCTCTAATTTTTCTTTTCCTTGGTACCCCAGAAAAATGTAAAATCCTGGATTTTTTTTCTTTCTGTAACGTTTGCACACCAAAGTTCAAGCATAGGATAAATTTATCAGATTTATCATCATAAAGAGACCTAAGGTGCTTAGAGGAGTGTAGCTGCTGGAGGCTACAGCAGACTGATTCTTCAGCAGACTGTGTTTCTTCTAAGGAAGTTTCTAGACTGCCACCCAATCCCTCAAAATAAATTTTCCATTATAACTGCATGCACTTTCCAAAAATCAAGACTTAAAGTTGTCATAAATACACTCATACCCTCAAAATAATATTGGCCCTACCTACACTTTCTGGTCTTTATCCTGGGGCTTGGGAAGCTTCAACAGACCTGCATGCACACCAATGCTTTCCCAGATAGAAGAGAATTTGGCCTTTGTGAGATTTCATAGTGGATATTGTCAAGAATTGTCAGATTAGAGGAGGGTGATCCAAACTTCTCTTTCATCTGGAGCTGGCATATGTTGCTGTTTTTCAGTTGTTATGAAGACCTCTTAGGAAGTGTCATAGCATTTGGCATGCTAAAAAATAATTTGATTAAGAAAGTAATAGATTGTGTACATCTTCTGTTGAAACCTCTCTAAAGATATCTGAACTTTACAGATTTTATATTAATATTACTTAAAGAAGAAAATACTAGTGTTTAACTTGTTTAAATATAAGATAGTAGAATCACATCAAGTACCTTACAGTATTTCAGCGTGTCATTTCATAACGGCTCCAAAACAGCACGGGTCTCGCAAATCCTGTGTCCTGTTGGCCAGTCCCATGTGGATGTCTCTGATGTCTTAGAGTATGTCTACAATGCATGGCCTGAACATGGGAAATGTAGGTGCAGCATCATGTCTTGTCCAGGTGGACATTTGTGAGACACTGAAATGTTGAAAGCTAACAACTCAAACAGTCGGCCGTTTGCAAAAGCAGCAGGGATGACGCAGGACCCTTGAGAAACTATGTTACTCAGCAGAGTATATTTATTTATACTTTGCTCTATTGTCTCTACACTTTTCTGTGGATCTTGCCTGGTGTCTCTTATTTCCCAGCTAAATCTTGGGAAATTCCTAAAAAGCTTTCTTTCTCCCATCCATTGTTCAAGGCACTCTGAAGTAAGTCTATAACACATGCAGCATGTAAATATGTGGGAGTTACAGAAGTTCAGAGGCATTGCTTTTATTTGAGAAATGAAAAGGCAAGGAACTCAAAAGCTGCACTTTCAATAGATTATTTTTAGTGTTCTACAACAAGGTCTTCATGAAAGTGTTTGGTGAGAGACTAAAAGGGCCTTTGGACACTAATAAGTCATGACAGCTAGCAGGATTCATAAGTAATTTATCAGTCACGGGTCATCTGGAGATGGTAGTCAGGTCCTGAGGAGGACAGCTGCAAGTGTATCTTTTATGGAGTGTAAAAATCCTTGATGTAGTGGAAGTAGAAAACAGTCCTGGAAGCTCTATAAAGAATACTTCAGGAGATGTAATGGACATGCTTTTAAAGTGTATTCTAGTCTGAAGGTAAGGACTGGTGATATCTTTCCATTGAGCAGAATCTTTTAAATAGGAGCTTTTTCAGCTAGCTGAATCTTGAAGCAGTTGCAAGGTTCACAGAATGCATGACATACATATTCTACAGCATAGCTAACCCCCATCCTATTTATTACAGTTAGAAGAAAAAAGAAAATGCTAAAAGAGGGGATAAGAGAACTGGCAAGGATTGTCAGGCTAAAAAGAGCATCTTATCCATTAAGCTTTGTAGATAAGTTTGTCACATCTTCCCTTTAATTTCTAAAAAAAATTAAAATAATGATGAGTCTACAAAGATTCAAAGAACAAAGAATGTTGACTCAGAATAAATATACAGAAGATTAGACACAATGATGAGGTTAACGTGAAGAAAAGAACAAGTACAATGACAGTTAATTTCAGAAGTTGTAAAAACAAATTAGCTGCCTTTTTATTGCAACCTTACCTAATAAAATATAAAATGTGAATATTATCACTGAGATGTGAAGAGGGAAAAGTCAGACTTCTTTTTTTCTTTCCTTTTTTTCTTTTCGTTTTGATTTGTTTTGGTTTTTTGTTGTTGTCTTTGTGGGTTTTGTTTGGTTTTGTTTGTTTTTTTGTTTGTTTGGTTGGGGTTTTTGTTGTTTTTGTTTGGTTTTTTTTTCTATTTTGAAGAGTTAAAAAGAGGAGTTGATGGAAAGTATTCCTCATGTATTTCTCTGTCAAGGTTACTTTGCATTTAAAAAAATATGAAACCATACACTTTGGAAAAGACTAAGATCTGTCTGACACTGGCTCTTGAGAAATATGACCCAATTTCAAAAGGTAACATTCCCAACTACTGTTAGGGAACAGAAACACGATGACATTAGAATTGTTCTCCTGGAAGAGACATAGATTTCCACCAGTTTTTGTCCCTAAAATTATCTGGAAGATATAATAATGGAGTGAAGATAGAGATTATAGCAAGTGAACTCTGAAATTAAAAAAAATGCAGCAAATAATTTACTTTAAATATTCATTTCTGGCAGTCATTTCTCCAGTAATCTAAATGCATTCTGTTCCTAATCTTCGGTTACTCAAGAAAATCTTGCAATATGATATTCAGTATTTTCTCCCCATCTGGAAAGGACTTCAAATGTGCCTGGCTAATTTAGGCATTAATATTTATTTAGTAAACAAAAATTTTCCAATATAGAAATCGATATAGTTCAAAATTTTATTACTATATATTCCTCTGTACAGATGAAATAGTAAGTAGACTTGAGAAATACAACCTGAAACTTCTGATAAATAATATACAGAAGACATGCATGCTTTCATGTGAAATAGGGATGGAGCCATGAGACCAGGTACGAAACCACTGATGCATATAATAATTTAGGCAGGAGAGCACCTCTGGAAATCAGCTGGTCCAACATCTTGCTTGAAGCAGGCCCAGCTAGGTCAGGTTGCTCAGGGCCTTGTTCAGTCAAGCTGTGAGCATCTTCAAAGACAGAACCCGCAACCTTAGTGCGCAACGTGTCCTTGTGTTCGACCACCCTCAGGATGATTCTTTTCTTATTTTTCCTTTTATCATATTTCCCTCTTTATAGAGGTAGGATGTAATCTGACTGTTTTTCTATTGCAGTGACCCTTAGATGACAATAATGCAATGTGAGATCATGGAATTTGGAAAAAAAAAAATGAGTAAGAAAGGCAGAAATCATCTGCATCTATGAAAAGATGATAAAACTGCTTCAGCTGACTTTTTAAATTCATCTTTATTTTCTGCTAATGAATGAGATTTTCATTACTCCACTAAACTTTTTCAATAGCAATATTATGCAGTGCTTTATTAAAAAACAGCTTAAAAATGTTTACAAATACAACATGACCATTTGTTTTATATTGCAAAAGCTTTTATATATATATATATATATGGTTAAAGACTGTTTCCTATCCTTTAATGCACACTATATTTTAAATTTCCTGTTTAGAAAGAATTTCTTACTCTATAAGGTCAGGTCATTTGTGATTGTTCATAAAATTGGATTTTTTTTTCTTGTACTTTATTTTTTTTCCTCTTTATTGTTATCTGAGAGAAGAGACCAGAGTAGGCGTGCAAGCTATCACATGTAATGTGGTTACCCTTACATTTCTGGCTAAAGATAAAGACACAGTTTCAGCCTAAAATTAACTGTGTCTGAGATTAAAAAGAGAAAAGACAAATAGTTTCAAAAACCAGTCTCTTACAAACCTTTGACCACATTGTTGAAGACCCGTGCAGGTGAAAACCCATAATAGAATGGACATGGAAATGAACCTGCAGTTAGAGAAATGTGTGTAGTGTAGGGGTTTTTTAACTAATGCTACCAATTATTTATATTTACTGTGCTTTAAGCTAAACTTGACTGACAAAGCTCAGCATGGAGCATTTATGGTTATTAACAAAAATTCTTGACATTTTTGAGAGATGCTTGATACTGATAAGTTGGAATTTACCTTCTCTCTGTTTTCTTTCCTGGGAGGTCTATTGCATTTTTTTGTTTTCCAAAGAAAAATGTGGCTGTCCTAAAACTTGGATTTGCATGAATCTTCATTGTGAAGAAGGAGTAAACTTTTCTAGGTCAATCTTCATATGCTTTCTCCACTCACAGGATTTAAAATCAAACTGCATGGTATTGTAACCATGAACACAATTATTGGTACCATTTCCTCTACAACAACACAATAATGTCTGAACATCAAGACTAATGCTGGATATTGTGCTTACTGTAACAAGTTGACAATCAGTCCTAAGTCATCTGTATTCACTGTACATATACTCTGAGACCAATTTCATTACATCATGTTTCATGTGGAAAAAAAAGGGCAGCCAAGAGACCAGGACAGGGGGTCACTTTGTGACCCAGTCATGAATACAAAACATTTATAAAACATCCTTCACCGAAAGTCATAGGATGATTTATGGCTCTAACTAAATTAAAAGCAGCATCAATCAAACAGAATTTAATTTTTAATTTTTTAGACTGCAACACATTCAGTTTCTGATTATTAGGAGGAAGTCTGTCTCCTAAACTTGATGCATAAAGGCAAAAAGCTTGCTTTCAAACAGTATGTAAGGCCTATCAGTCATCACAATTCCATGCAAAGTACGTGCTACATATTAACTTTGGGAACCAAGTTGCAGGAGACATACTTTTGATAACACCACATTTTAGTAAAACAGATTCTTACCTTCTCTGTGAAATCATGTTCTCCTCCCTAATAACTTGCTTCTTCCTGCAGATTTTCTTCTGATGCCTCTTTCTAGTAAAATTACTGTAAATAAGAGATGTGTTTACTGTCTTAACTATATTTCAGGAAATTATAGAGGAGTTTCTGCATTATTAGGTAAAGCAAAATATAAAAGTCTTTTTGGAGACCAGCTCCCTGTGTTATGAAGCCTGCAGCAGCAAAAAGGGCAGGTATGGATAAGCCTATTGAGTTACAAATGCGCATCACTCACATTTTCAACTTCAGAAAATAATTATAGCTAAATTTGATTACTCAGTGCTCAGTTTTTTGTGGTATTGGGGTTTTTTTAACAGTTTGGTTTTTTTTTTTTACAGTGGATGCTTCAGGAAAGGCAGGAGTCTTTTTTACAAGTTGCACATGTTGCCAAGTGTTGGCAGTTCAGTGGTGCAGCAGGGCTGTCTCCATGAGAAAAGAGCAGGAGCTGCTCCACATCCAATCCAGCCGGTTCCAGTCAGCTCCAATACTCACAGGGCTCAGTGGAGCCCCTCAGTTCACACACTGATGCCCCTGGGCAAACATATTTAAGGGTAAAAAAACATTGCACATCAGCTGAGAGTTACATGAGAGAGATTAAATGTGAGAGAAACAGCCCTGCAGACACCAAGGTCAGTGGAGAAGGAAGGGGGGCAGTGCTCCAGGTGCCAGAGCAGAGATTCTCCTTCGGCTCATGGAGAACATTATGGTGACAGAGGTTGTTCCCTTGCAGCCCATGGAGGACCACACTGGAACAGACATCCCGTTGCCACTCATGCAAGAACCCAGCACACAGCAAATGAACATCCTGTGACAGAAGCTGCAGCCCACTCAGAGCCCACTCTGGAACAGGATCCTGGCAGGAGATGCAATCACATAAGGGAAGATCTCTCAGAAGAGGTTTTCTGATGGGATCTGTGTCCTGTGGGGGACTCACACTGGAGCAGTCTGTCTGTGAAAGCATGTACCTGGTGGAGAGCAACTATGCTGGAGCAGTTTGTGCAGAACTGCAGCCTGTGGGATAGACTCACACTGGAGCAGCAAAAAGAAAAGCATGAAAAGGAAGGAGGAACGGCTGTGGAATGACCATGGCCCTCATTCCCCAGAAAACTCCTATGCTTGGATGAGGGGAGAAGGTAAAGGCGTTGTGATTGAAGGAGTAAAGTTGAACCTGGCATGACGCAGGATGTGGGGTTTTGTCTGTTTCTCACTCTCATGCTCTAGTTTTAATTGACAATAAATTAAATTAATCTTCAGGTTCAGTCTCTTTTGCCCTTGACTGTAATTGGAATGGAATTTCCCTATCTTTATCTCAGCCCATGAGCTTTTTGATCTCATTTTTTCCCCCTATCCCATTGTGGAGGGGGAATGAGAAAGCAGCTGGCATCCAGCCATGGTCAATGCACTACAGTTTTAGAACAATTTTAGTAGTATGTTTTTGCTATTGAAAAATGTTGATATTTCTTTTGCAGTTCATACATTAAGGTTTTAAAATGACTTTTAAACAAGAATGTCGTTAAATATCTGAGATGAATTCCCAGCTGGTACTTGTGTTTTCAGCTTCATCAAAATCCATGGAACTGCAGCCATTCCCATCAGTACAAAATTTGACTCGTATATTATTTTTCCATATATGTAACTACTTAAAAACATAGACCATCTCTCAAACAGGGTAAGGACTTCAAAAAGAAATCTGAAAGCCTACAATATAATCAGCTTCTATTGAAAACAAATGGCTTCTTCACACAGGAAAAATCTTACAAAACTACTTATAATTTCTATTGTTTTTCTAAATCATTAAATGGTAGAATCACCTGGGTTTGAAGGAACCTTAAAGATCTAGTTCCAACCCCCATGCTATGGGCAGTGACATCTTTCACTAGAGCAGTTATATTTAATAATATTTTTACTTTTTTGAGCACAAACCATCGGTCTTGATTTGAAGTAGAAACTACCTACATTTATACTGTATATGCATAAATCACAAACCCATGGTCATCTCTAGCCTTTACCACAAATTGATCTGGCACTGGATGATATTACAGACACACACAATAGCAATACTAGTACAGACTGATTTCTATTTAACTGAAAATGGCAATTTTAAATTAGCATAAACACATTCCTGATTTAAATTCTCTATGCACATATGACATTGTGCATAGACTTTCAGAGCACGGAGAAAGTTTTTTGTAAAAAAACCTGCAATAATAGCTGATACACAGATTTGAAATGCATTTTCTATGTAATAAAATTTTGAGTATGAGAGCAGGTCAAATTCTTGTTTAAACTTTTTTAGTATCATTTATTACTTCCAAACCTCTTGTGTTGTATAGTCATACATACAAGATGATACTATTTATAAAAGACCTCAATATTTATAATGTATATATTTATAAATTATACAGCAGGGAAGAGGCACAGAAGGAAAAAACCCCAGACAACTGGCAATTCTCCACATGCTCTTTGATCAGTGTAGAAATGGCACAATCATGTTGCACACCTGTAATGCAACTACAAACCACACGGTAACTGAAAGCCTCGTGTTTGATTCAGTAGCTTCTTGACTGGTGTCCCCTTCCCTAGATAACATGTTCTTCCCAAATCCATAACATTCTAGCATCATATAATTGGCATTTAAATGACCCTGCTGTGGAGGTTCTGGCCAGGACAAAGTCAATTTTTGCAGTCACCAGGAGTGGGCAAGTCCATGACCTAGAGCTTATTCTATATCACCTGACACAATTTTCCCAGAATGGGAAATTTCTAGTCTAAGAATTTCTAACTTCTAAGTCTAGTGTAGCAGTGGTTGGGTGCTGTTGGGCTCTGAGGGGTGTAGTGGTGAGCATTTGCATGCAAATTATTCCCCTCTCTTGTAATCTTCTGCTGTTAATAATGTTGCTAATTATGTTCATTTTCTTATCTCATTGCTGTTTCCAGTATTTTTTTCTTATCTCAACCCGTGATCTTTACCTTTTTGTGCCTCTGTCATGGTTTGAGCCTGGCAAAATGCCAGTGCCCCCCATGAAAATACTTACTCCCTGGTACTTGCTGTGAGATGTGCCTAGGAATAAGCAAAGCAGTCCTCTACTTAAAACTATAGAAAACAGAACTTTATTAACTACACACTACATAGGAAAGAAAAGAAAAGACAATCTCAAGGAAAATGAAAACTCTACAGAATACAGCTCCTCCTCCTCCACCCACCAAATTCCCAATACAATTACATCTCTCGGTCCAGCAAAAAAGCACTCTTAAGAATACTCAATCCTCAATTTCTTAAGAGGAGGAGTCCTTCTTGTATGCCCTGGGCTTTTGGTCACGTATCACCACCTGGATTGGAGATCGTGACCCCCTCCTCCCATGCTCAGTGCTCTCACCACTGAACATGGACCAGAGCTACTTTGAGGGTTGTCTTTTTAAGGATTCCATCGTCCCACTCCAAAAAAAGGCACAGTCTCTACTTTGGGACATCTGTCCCCCCATTATTTCACCTCCTGGGCCGGGAGGCTCCCACACTGCCCTCTTAACTCTGGGACACGGTGGCTCCCCCTGAAAATAGTCTCTGTATTGCAGGAACAGTCCATGGCTCTACAAAAAGCGTCCAGCAAAGAATGCCACTCCACATCTCTTCCACCCTAGGTTGTTCTCACAGTCTCTCTCCTGCTCGGTCCTTTAAAAAACTTGCTTAAATCCTTCTTCATCTCCTCTCCCGGAAGAGTCAGTACTCTGCAAAAGCTTTCATTGTCCAAGAAAAGGGTTAAAACTCCACAGCTCACAACCCACAAGCAGCCGGACTCCTTCTGGTTCAACTCTCCTCCTCTGCACAGGCCGGGCAGGCTGGCAGCCCACGATATCGAACTTCAAGGCCACAGCTCAGCTCCAGGCAGCGAGCACAGACACAGTCTCTCTCTCTCTCTCTCTCTCTCTCTGTCTGTCTCCCCAGGGGAGGGGGGGCTGCCCAGTAGCTCCCAGTGTCTCTCTCCTCCACCCTTCCACCCTGGGGGGGGGGGGAACCAGGCCAGGCCTACCCCCATCTCGATCCAGGCCCGGGCCTACCACATGGCTGCCCCTCCCCTGCCCAGCCGGGACAGCTGGAGCAGGGGGAGAGATCCTTCCTCTTCCACGCCGAAGTCCCAGAGAGCTTCCCAGGGGCAGAGCTCTGCTTTTAACTCCTGTGTGTTCTCAGAGGCGTGTCCAAATCTCAGTGGTCATCCAGGCGTCAATCGCAAATCTACACCTTCAATTGGACTGACACACTCACTCCCAGAAATCCACTTCCCTCAAACCAGGACAGCCTCCAATTCTTCTCCCCAGCACAACCCAGGGGAGAGTGAGGAGGAGGGAGAGTGAACGAGGGTGTATGGTTTGCAGTGGTTTCAGTGAGAACACCAAATTGGAGAATACCATTCCCAAACCATGATACTTGCAGCAAGTAGGAACTCCATCATTTTTTCAGCAGCCTTCATGCTTGCAGACACATGTGTGGGCATCAAAAGGAAGACAGATTCAGAAAGACACTGTGTAATCTTCAGCACATTTTAAGAAGGAATTATATGCTGAATGTCTGCTTTACTGTTAAAAGGTTCCTGAATTGGACTATTTGGGTTCAAATTTGGTCTAAAAAGCCTTGGAAATAGAATTCAGTCAAACAACACTCTGATGAAATAGCAGGCAGGTGCTCTGGCTACCCTTTCCCAGAAAAAAAAAGGAGGGGAAAAAAGGAAGAACTTCACAGAAGTTGCTTTCCAAAATACACTGGAGTGGAAGCTTTATTTTCTATTCTCTCTTTACTGAGAAGTTATTACTTTGTAAACAACTACATCTGGGTTAAATATTGAAACATGACTGAAGCACATTTTACCTGTTCAACTAATTAAAATATATTGTGGCAATGAATAATATTTTAATATACTAATTGAATGCATTTTTCTGACTTATGATGAGGAGCATTTGCTATCTTCTTAAATGTCTGAATGTTCCCTTTAGGCCATGTAGGTTTTAATTATTCTACTGAAATTGATTTGTCTCAGCCAATCACAGAACACAGATAAAGCATGGAGACTTAAGAATACCATATAATTTTTTTTTGCTCATTTATGCAAATCCTTGTCTGCTGATTAGCTAATGGGAGCTAATTTACATTCTCTCTATACATTTATTTCTCAAGAATTACAGTGAATTTGCAGATTTTTCTTTCATCTCCTGTTGTCCATTTGATCCTACAGCATCTTCCCTATATTTTTTAAGTACCTGAACCACATAGAGACTGTATAATAATATCAATAAAATATGAAATCCCTGTCTTATAAAAATAAATATATTAATGGAAATAAACATTCAATCATTTGATAAAGTGCTACAAGTCTGTTCTTTATAAAATGAATATTAGGTTATTTTAGAATTTGTTTTCCTTTCTTTCTCTTCCAATGTGATTTAGATAACATCCCTATCTTGACAATTTTTTATTAGTAAAAGACCAATATTTTGAAAAGAAATATTAATGAACAAGGAAAAAACATATGGAATTAGATATTTTGCAAAATTTTTTTCTTCTCTGTATGTTTCTTTTTCATTATCTTTCACTCATTTATAATTGACAACCAAGGTTTTTTCTCATTTTAATAATGCCAAATTTAGATGGTTTGGCGTTCTAAATATGTTGAAACGTGATAATTTCTATGGTATAAAAAATAAGTATTTTAAATCAATTTCTTGAAATGTAATGCTCTCTAATGAAAAGAAAACCTATTTGAATGTAATATTTTTGAATTTTTAGGCATCTGTCATGTATTTTTTTATCAGTCCCATATATATGTAAATATACATTTAACTCCTCATGCCTCAGATGACTGAGCAGCCAAGATATGGATAGGCAAGGACCATATCTGAAATATTACTTTGTTCTATATCCTTGCACGTACCTTTAGCAGAATTAATAAATAAATAAAATAAAAGCAACTTTTTTGTTTAAGAATGTTGTGGCAGTCCCTTGTGTCATCCATGGTCACATCAGCTTGGATTATTATTTATAGTAAGGCAAAGCCTTTATCTGAGATGGAGGGCCATGACCCCTCAGAGCAGAGGCAATAAATGAAATGCATGCTTTCAGAAGGGAAGGAAAAGGAAGTATTATGTACCAGGGACCAGCATGATGTGCAATGATCTCAGCACAAAAATAGTCTACCTGCTATTTGGTCTATCTTATTTTGTTTTATTATTCTATTTTATTCCTCTGGCCATGTCACAGAGGAGAAATTTGAAAAGCTCAGAAGACAACAGAGAGGTGGCTTTTGCTGGGGCTCACGGTGAGATTCACAAGCGTGAGCGGCTGCCTGAGGAAACACACAGAAGGATTCGTTACAGTGCACATTGAGAAGGCAATAAAGGCTGTCAGCACTGATAGAAATAGAAGTCAAAGCTTTAGCAGCAGGTGATGGGTATTGAAAGAGTAGAGAATGGTCTTCACAAGTAGTCTGGGACTGCTCTGCAAATTTTGCCTTATACCAGGCAAAATTTATACTGAATACTAGGCCCAAAAACATTCCCCGTGTTCTGCTGATGTAGTGGAACAGACAAAGGCTAAGACGTCTTTTGTGTCATTTTCATGGAGATGGCAGAATTTCTACGTGCAGATACAACTGGCTGGGAAATGCAGGACAACCAGGACAGGTCAGAGAGCAACTCTGAGCTGCCATTACAAATAAAGTAATGGAAAAAAACTATGCACAATCAAGCTAAAAGAAGAGGCTGAAACAGTATGTCTAACATACTATTATCCAAAACCAGCAAAACATAACATGCAGATATTGCAGCTTGCAAGCTTAAGCTTCTGTGGCAGTTATTAAAGATGTTAATAAAATTGGGGTTTTTTTAAAAAAAATTATTAGTTTGTAGGGTGAAAGTCCTACATGTATGAATGCCAGGATCCTTTACAAGAAAGATGTACTTTAAAATGCACAACCCAAGACTAACTCCATGCAGGACAGTAACTGTATTAAATTTCAGTGGATTTGGGTGGAATTTTTAGCTTGAATATTCTGAAGCTGTGTGCTCACTTTCCAGTGTTCTCCAATGTCACCTTGAGCAAATATACCCAAAGGAAGCAGATCATTCTGTGAACCTAAATTAAGGTTGGGGGTGGGGGGAACCCACATAAGAGCTATCATTATTTCTTTTCTAAATTGAATGGCCTCCCCATGGAAATGGCAGAAGCCATGTTGTATGGAGCTTTTAAAACAAAATTGAACAAAAGACTAAAAACATTACAATGATCAATTCTGAATCGGTGGATTACATAAGTGTTAGTTTATTTCCTCTCCAATTTTTTCAAATTGCTATGTTTTGCGGGGAGACTAATGTTCTTGACAAAGAACCACTCGTTATTTATTTCTCAGCAAAATATCAGCTTGTGCGACTGCAATCAAACATAACTGAAGTGACGCTACCTCAATTTTTACATGAAATTACTGACCAGCCTTGGAAAAGTGCTGGCTTTAAGCAGTTTACACAGTAATTTTAGTCAAGTCAGAGTTCTAAACATACTATTAAAGAAAGCTATAATGCTATACAGTCAAATTAATATATTTTCTGGGTGGATCAACATGGCATGGTGCCCACTTGTTTTCCTCTTTGGTTACCAGAGTGAAGTTATCTTGGATCAGAGTGAATAGCTTTCTTTTCCTATTGCTTTTTATTCTAGGGTATTTTACAATTAAAGGTAAGATTGCCACTGGCCTTCATGTTTTTAATTTACTTGCACTAGGAAACACAATTGATATTAGGAAGAGATTGATATTTGAAACTAGCTCCTGTTATTGTTGGAGAATATGCCTTCAAAATTTTCCATTTGGTCTGGAGAGAAAATGCTACTCCTGGAGGAAAAAACCTGCAGGTGATACTGTCTCACATTGAAAGAAAATGTTAGGGCCACAAAGTTATGCAAAACATTAACTAATTTTAGACATATATAAATAAGTAAAAATCATACAATTTTTGTTTTTTCTGTTCACAAGGAAACAATTCCTAGCATTTAAAATACTTTTGCACTGTTTACACATTTCTCTCCATCCAGTAAACCAGAATTGAATGCCCTAAGGAAAAATTAGGTTAACCTGTGAGAGGAAAACAAGTTTCCTGTGAAAGGAAAATCAGGGCCAAAGGCAGTAGTACAAATAACGCAGAAAATTATGTCTCAGTGAGAATAAAAAACCCAAAACATATGGAAGATTAAAAAGTCTATATGGATTCTTTTCAACAATGTATGTGCAAAATCTTATGGGGAAAAGAAAATCAGATCAAAAACTTAGGGTTTAAAAATGCAGGAATGAGTTTTATATATTTTCCTCAAACCCCAGGAGGAACAAAGCCAACATTAAGTGTTTGAATCACTAAAAGACTCGCTACTATATGTTTGAACCAATTTTTCCTGTTTACAAACATCCACCTAATTTCTGCATCTGATTGCTTTTATGTCATTGCTGTTGGTAGACTCCTGTGCAGTTCTGAGTCTCTCATGTGCATCTTCCTCTGAACCCTTTTTTACTTTCTAGAATCTACAGTAATTAGCTGCTTATGCTTATATTTTTTTATGGTACAGTGCTTCTCCTTTCAAGTAATTCTTCTCTCCCATTTATTTAAGAAGTTGACATGACTTCTAGCTTTGATCTCTGTAGACTGCATTTGGACACAAAATGCTTCGCATTGCCATCTTTTTTTTTTTTTTTTTTGCAATTTATAAAAATATAGCCTGAACAAAGTCTTGAAAAAGAAGTTTTTTATATAGCCTTTATATAGCCTAACAGCTACATTTAAGATCTTAAAAGATTCACCAGCACAAATACTTAAACCCAATTTTCATAAAATACCACATTTTTTTTTTCATAGCTATTTTTTTAACGTTGAAAATGCTTTTGGCTGTTGCAGTCTACTATCATTATCTAAAATAGAATCATAGAATAATTTGGTTGGAAGGACCTTTAAGTTTTTTTTTCTGACTTTTCACTTGCTTTCTAGACATAGTAGCCCAAGTTTAAAAGCTAAATCACTAATAGTGATCATGATTTGTCATTTCTGTGGAAAAAAAAATAACATTGTATTTTATGACACATTGTAGTTCTCAAAATAAGACTCAAGTGTTTACTACAGGTGAAAAAATCCTGCAGTTTTGGGAGAGTGTTTCATTTACAGAGAGGATAGCTGGAGATTTAAAGGAGTGCTGTCTTCTGGTCCAGAAAGTACCAGTCTGAGATTTTCCATGGACACACACTAAAGAACCTGACACTTCTTCACTCAGGGGTAAAAGCTTACTTATTTTCCTGTTCTGAAGCTGGAGTCAGGAGCAGACAGGCTTTACTCTTTCTTGTTTGCTCTTCCTAAGAAGACACTGAATCAAGGGAAACATGTGAGATGGGAGCCTGCAATCCCTGCTGTCTTTGGGTGTCACCCTGCTTCTCAGGAATTCATTGATGGTTGCTGACTTTCGGTGATGAATCACTTAACAATTTCAAGGAGCTTCTCTGAACTTCTGGTTCTATTGCCCCAATGTGCAGAAACATTTCAGGCAAAAAAGTTAGAAACATATACTGCCTAGGAACTTTATAAATAAATTTTTTACAAACTTCAACAACCTCGGCTGCCATTGGGAAGTCTTTTCAAATATTATTAAAGGGAAAAGAAGAAGACAAAAACCCAACATGAAGGCTTAAATAAATTCATATTAACTATTCACTAAGGAAATTTAAATTACTTTCCAAATAATTATTGGAGCAAAATCTTCATTTTCAAAGGAAGAATACCAGCTATACAGTGTTCACCTTATATGCAATGCTTTATAAAACTTTATTAATCTGACACTTAAGATAAAAAATCAAAGTAGAAAGTAAAATAAGTTTAAATTCTGGCTGTCCTCTAAACCTCTCAAACCCTTATACTCCATGCATTAACTGAAGATTTGTTCTGCCAAAAGCAGTGCTAACATAACAGCTGCAGGCTGACAGTTCACATTAACTGTTGCAACTCGGAAGAGCGTGACCCCTGTCTTAGACGTCGCTTGTTCTATCTTATCAGACATAATGCAGACGAAAAAATTGTGCTACCAAGAAAATCCCAAGGACCAAAAAAGTCAGCAACAGCAAAAGTGCTAACCTACATTTTCAGTCAGCTTTACAGGAGGAGCTGAAACATAATATTCAACAACCATACAAATCCCAACTACTTCTGTGGACTTAGCTGGAGAAATGCTGAAGTGGCTGTCCTGCTACAAGGAACTTGCCGCAGTTCTGCTTTCTGCTGGTCAATTCTCTCTCAAGTGATACTTGATCAAGAGCTCACAGTGTAGCCCAGTAAACACTATTTGACATGACTAGTGAGAGGCTGCCGGCTCTGCACTGCCCCAGCAGCACACAGTGTCTCAGGGCTCTTTTTGCCTTGCTGGCCACAGCTGGGCTCAGACTGGTTTATCAGCTGTCGACAGGAGCAGTGTCCATGAACTGCCTGGTCTAGCTTTTCCCCGTGAGTCCCAGTCCAGGACCTGTCAGACAGTGGTTGGGAAGCAGAGGGTGAAAAACAGCAGCCCTTTGTGATGGTGTTCACAGGGGTCTCAGATTGAGGCAAGAGACTAGGATCTGACTCCATATTTCAGAAGGCTTGATTTATTATTCGATGATATATATTACATTAAAACTATACTAAAAGAATAGAAGAAAAAGTTTCATCAGAAGGCTAGCTAAGCTAAGAACAGAACAGAAAGAATAAATAACAGTCAGCTGTCTCAGACTCTCTCTGAGCCAGCTGTGCTGTGATTGGCCATTAATTATGAACAAACACATGAGACCAATCACAAATCCACCTGCTGCATTCCACAGCAGCAGATAATAATTGTTTACATTTTGTTCCTGAGGCCCCTCAGCTTCTCAGGAGGAAAAAATCCTAAGGAAAGGATTTTTTATAATAGTTGTCTGCAACAGCCCTTCATAGCAATGACAACAAAAAAAAACCAGACAACAAAAGGAAACTAATGGGAAGACAGTGTGTTAAATTGAAAAAAGGCTTAAAAGTGACATAAGACCAAGAAAGAGGAAATTCCTACCTATAAGTGCCTCAGGATGACAATAATTTGTTGGAAACACCTGCAGTTCTTACACCAAAGCCTCCAAGTACCTTCCCCCTCTTTTTCCTGAGAAAGACTTTCAGTCTGATGGTTTCACCATCGGTTTTGAGACCCACAGGAAAAACTGAAGGATGAGCATCACACAAAAGAGAGACCCATAAATATTCTTTTATAATGTATTTAAGGATCTTTCTAATAAGGCCTGTCTGCATTAATTTGTACTTTAAGTAATAGTTCTGTCATAGCTGCACTAGCAATAACTTGTGTTTTGATAGTATTATAAAGATTTTTATACTTATAGTGAGCTCTTAGTTCTGTGTAATAGCTCCCTCTTTCCTATAACAGGATTTGCCTCAAATATGTCACATAAGAGAACACAGTAGTTAATATGCCCTTGGATTTAGAGTTAACATTTATAATGCTTGGTTTATTATGCTTGAAGAGGAAGTAGTACAACTATTCCTCTTAGGAATAAGGCAGCTATGAAATATATTTAAGGTATGATGTTAATGATTGTCTTATGGGAAAAGGGCTAAAAATCTGAAGAATTGTTATCTTTGCTACAAATTTTGAAAGCTAACACTAAATATGTGAGTGATAGAATGAAAGAACCAGATGTTTGAAATCACAATAAACTTGACTCCATTAACTGGCATGTATCTTTCACCTGAAAAATAAGATGACATGGATCACTATAAAAAGGACCTCTCTAATACAAATCATTCTTTTCTTTACCTTGACTCAGGAGCTGTTTTTGATAAAAAACAAGGCATTGAAGGAGGGGAGGAATTAACTCTCTTTTGACATCTTTATTCACAAAAAATGTAAGGTGGCATCTAAGCATCACATAGACACGACAGAAGCATCCCCTTGGTAAAGTGGTTAAACTGTGTTGTCCTTTTGTCTGACAGACACCCTTCCTCACCTTGCCTTGCCTTGCTGCGCTTTGCCTTGTCAGGCCCTGCACTGGGGCTCAGGAAAGGAAAGGATGGATCATGAGAACAGTTGCTCTGCATGAAGAGTTTCTTTTTAACATGGAGTAAAATACATATAGTGCTGTTCACCACCTAGTAGCAACCTCATTATGACTATTCATTCTTCCATATGAATACTTTTCTTTTTCTCCATCCACTCATGCCAAAGACATTATTACCCACTTTTTTGACCTCAAATATTCTCCTCAGCCCACCTCATGCATTTCATTGTGACCTATTCGAACCATCATTCTTCCTCCTTACATTTTGTTTACCTGGAGAGGCAGAGGTCATCTGCAAAGTACAGAATAATGTCTCAATCAGAAACACTTCTGTTTCCTTGGTAAAAGTATGGGTTTTATTGTTGTTGTGATAGTGTAGTTTAGAGTTTGTTTTATTGTTGGTGGGGTTTTTTAACCCCAGATTTGATGACACTTGGCGCAATAGGTGGATGAAGACATAGATGGGGATGGAAAGTGTGTGGGTTGAAAAATGGATTTTTTAAGGAGCTGAAGCAGCTTGAAAAATTGATTGGATGCAACAGTACTCTGAAATAAACAGGAAATAAGCTAAGCTCACAGACCTAAAACATGGAATTACTTGCCACTTCCCTCCCTTGCCAACATAGCACAAATATTTGAAGACATGTAATTCATTTTTAAGAGTGTTCCATGCTACTTTGAGAAGTCTGGTTTTCAATCTTTTCTGTTCCTATTTCTAAAAAGAATTCTGAAATTTCTTACTGGATTGGGAGGAAGGATATAAATATCCTACACACTAGGTGAATGCTTAAACTTTTAGTCCCTGGCTATATTCATTTATCCAATATGTACAGACTGAAAGAGATTTATCAGAGAAGACAAAGTAACCCACAGCAATATTACTTAAGGCCTTGAAGCTAGTTTTACTAGGAAATAGAAAATGGAGGTTCAGGTGTCTGAAAATAGCAAGGAACCAAATGTCTATCTTCCTTATCCTGCATGAGTATTGTATTCATGCATTTATTGGCTAAATTAAATGACTGGACACACTGGATTGATCCTAACTGGAGAGCTTAATCCAAGTCTCATCTTTCTATTTTGTTGCTTTCTCTCAAGGTGTTTGAAAAGGAAAGAAATGTTCTTTTATTGTCAAGTAAAAATTGGGGTCATCCAAAGTACTTGCTCTCTTCCATTACACCAATGAAAAATGAATACAAAATTTTTCACAGGGAAGGAAAGAAACAAGCCATAAATATGGTAGAGAACCTGCAAAGTGCTACCAACAGAGGAAGGATTTTGCAATTTCTTTGCTCTTATTTTTATGTGGCAGTAGCTACATGAAATGCAAACTACTAGAAAAGCAAGTTTTATGTGTCAGAAGTTGTTTCAAGCAGTTTTGTTTCAAGCAGTTAGAACCTACAAAGGGCAGACAGCAATCATGTTGACAGGAGGGGTACCAGAGACGTAACCAGGATGCTGTATTAAATAGCTGTATTAAATGCTGTATTAAATAGCCTGTCATCTCAGCCTGTTTCTGCCTGACAGTGTCTCCAGCAGCATCAAGGCTGTCTTCATCGTTGGTGTGAATTTTCACCCAGGCTGAAAGTATTAGTGTGCAAGAGAAAGACTGAATGGCCAAGCTGTGCTACCCTAATCTGGGAGAATATTGATAATGGATGACAGAAATGCCTCGAAAGATGTATTTCAAGCATTTATTCTGCAATGCATCATAAGACTTTCTGTGTTGGTCAATCTGAAATGTTTGCTGGAAACTATGAAGAAATCCTAAATATATTGTCTCCTGCTGCACTTAGCAGGAGTTTCTTAGTGTTTTGGTGTCACTTCAAACACAGGTAGTTGATACCTTCAATCATCTAAAAAAGTTGGAGAAAGTAAACTTTGTGTTGGTACTGATATAGGAAAGTTTTTGTAAGAAGCTGTCTGTTTCCTGCTCTGGCTGCATTTTATGTCATCAAAACAAAATCAGATAGCTCATTCTGAGAGTAGCCTGATCTACCTGAAGATGTCCCTGCTCATTGCAGGCATGTTGGACTAGAGGACCTTAAAAGGTCCTTCCAACCAAACTATTCTATGATTCTATTTTAGATAATGATAGTAGACTGCAACAGCCAAAAGCATTTTCAACGTTAAATTAATAGCTATGAAAAAAAAAACTGGAGAGGTGGAGCACAATTAGCACAGGAATAATTTTATTAGGCTAAGGGGAGCAAGTTGGCATGTCTGTTTATTAGTACTTTCTTTTGCAAAAACACAGAGCCTTTGGATGAGAAAATAAGAAATCTTTATCACTTGGAATTGTTCTGTGAGGGAATTGTTTGTGTGAGCTAGAATACATGAAAGATATCAACAAAGAGAGGGAGTGGAATAAGCATGAAAAGTGAAGAGTTTAACTGTTGTCTGGAATTATAGCTATTCAAGTATTTGCTTCTATTCAAGTGATTCTACCTGGTTGTCCATTAATACTTTAATAAATACACTATCTGTTACTAGTGCCCTAGCAGCAATTTCCCTCTATCATATACTTCATACCTCTTCTTTGAATCTTCATGTTCATTTATGATTTTTTCTTTTTGGCAAAGGCACAAGTATCCATGCAGCTCTTTGACTATCCTTCTCATAATCTGTCACTCTAAGACACCTAGAAAAAGAAGAAAGCAATGGAAACATCACTTCACTTGCCAGCAAACTGGAGAAAGAAACTTAAAAAAGAAAGATTTCAATTTCTTCAAAATCTTGAAGCAATTTTCATTTCCATTATTTACAAAGGAAGAGGGCTCCAGAGACATAACTCCAAAGTTAAAACAGTGAAGCATTAAGGAACATGAAGTTGGAAGTAAATGTACTTGTAAGTAGTTGTTTTATTTTGACAACAACTGATATTTTACTGGGACAAATATGTCCGATCCAGGAAAATAATTTCTAGATTAAACTAGAGAAAATAGGCACTCTTCTAAGAACATATTCAGAAATGAGATGCACTGATGCAAAAAGAAAATTTTATGAACAAAATACATGGATGAATTTTTGCCAATCAGAACAAAAGAAAAGCCCCACAGAACTACTTTAACCAAACTAGAAGTCCATTTTATTTTCAAGTGGTTGTAACATGGTTATTAGGTTATAGAAAAAAAGGTTAGGTTAGGATCCAAACTGAAACTGCCACCACTGGAGGAATTACTATTTAACCACACATTAGAAAACAAATTCTGCCACCAGATTGTTTTCAATAGCTTTAAATACCTTGAAGTATAGTTTTAAATACCTTTAAATATAAAGGTAATATACCACCGTTTCTTTTCTACTTTCCTCATTTGCCTCATCCTTTTTTTGCATCACATACCTGAATTCTCTTCCTTTCCAAAGATTCTTAATTTGCTTCTTCTGAGGTAGCTAAGTATTGAATAAAGGTCTTGGGCCCCTGAGAACGCTTTAAATATTGCATTGCCCTATAGAAGGTTCATTCTCCACAAAGCCTCTTTACAGATCTGTGGCTAGTGAAAGTTAAGTACCTACAAAAGAGAGGTCAGGCTACTGGTCTTGAACTCAGGATTATGGAAAATAGTTATGGAACATGCTGAGAATTGATCTTACCTGTTTCCCCTCCAAGACTGTTCATGGGGATTTTCCTGTCTAATCTCAATGTATAGTGATTGATGGAGAATTTTTATTTTTCTCAGGTTGATAATTCCAGTTATTTTCTAAAAGGTATTTTCTAGAAGTTGTTTTCTAATATCAAACCTAAATTTTACCCCTGGAGTTTTCCCCCTTCTGGTTTGTATTATTTTGTTATTTTCATGTCTGCTAAACTAAAAATGCATGTTAAGATCACTCTAAAATGTGACAAATCTATCTGTGCACTAAGTTGCTTTTCATGACTCAGACAAAGGAAATCCTTTGAGAGAGTTGTTCATGGCTTCTCTCCCATGAAAAACCACTTTTGTGAAATTTAATCCTTTTTGGTCCAAGAACCAATTTACTTGATATTTTTAGCACACAAAATTAAATAAGTAAATGTTAACCTCCCCACAGGAGCACTTTAGTTATATCTCTCTAATGCATGTAGTGTATAGGAAAGGGTCTAAAAGTTAAGAACACTCTCATCCTAGGCAGCTCTTACCAGGTGGTAAAAGGGAATTGACAGCCCTTCCTCTTTTGGGTCTTCTGAGGTTGTAGAAGACAATTCTGTCCTTAAAATCATATGTGTGTACTTTGCCATTCTCCTGTAATGAAAATACTACATGCTCAAGTAGTCAATCTGCTATATTTTCTCCAATTCAACAAACACCAAAATCTGACTAATTCAGAATGCATCACATGAATTTATCTTTTCTCCAGGGCAGTCTAAATGCGAGACTACTTTTATTCTTTATGGCTTGATGGGTTTCATCCTCAGGGCTTTGGTTAACATTACTGTTCCTTCAGAAGGCTTCTTTTCTGAAATTTTGTTTGCCTTTTTTTTTTTTTAATTTTATGAGAAAACAGTCTAGAATCTAATAGAAAGTGATAATTTTTTCTATTTTCTTTTTACTGTCTTTGAAACATACCTAGGAAAGTAGCTGTGTACAGAGTATAACAGAAGTTTCTATGTTTGGGTTTAGGAACTAGAGAAAGAAAATTATTCTCCAGTCAATTCCATCTATAATTTGAAGAGTAATTCTGTAGAAATATATTGAAACTATCGTTCTTTTAGCCCTTGTTAAATTCTATGGAGTGGGAAGATAGCAGAATACTCTAGATGGTTTTTAACAGGTTTCAGAATTTTAATGGGTACAAGTCTACTTCTAAAAGAATATGAAGCTTGAAGCTGTTAGAAGTCTTTCAGACACCTAAATGTCCTCAATTATTAAGATGTCCCAAAATCCTAATTATGGATGAAGCATATCCTATGTAATTACAAACTAATCCAATGAGAACAGAAACAATGTTAACAGAATGTTCTGTTGTTAACAGAAACAATGACCACAGTATATGCGCTGCCACTTATGTGAGGGCTAAACCTTCATGACAGCAGAGACGGGACAACATTGAGTTCTCCAGATTTAAAAAAAACCCCTAGGCTCTTGCATCTCCAACTTTCACCTGCTACAGGTAAAAGAACCCCAAAAACCAGAACCAAAGAAAAGAGCAAAAACCAAAACCAAAACAACAACACAAAAATCAAACCAAACCAAACAAAAAAACCCCAAAAACCACAAAAAGCCCCCAAACAAAACAAAACAAAACAAAACAAAACAAAACAAAACAAAACAAAACAAAACAAAACAAAACAATACCCCAAAAGAACAACAACAACAATAAAAAAAACCAAACAAAAAAACCCCCACCAAAACAACAGTAGCAATTTTACAAGAGGTGCAGTATGATTCCTGCTTGTGTTAAATGGGTTCATTGGGAAATGACTGCTCAAATGCCTTCATTAATTCCAGCAACTGAAAGGAAAAGGGTCTTCTGGCAAAGAGGTGTCTGAGAGAGTGCTGTGATGATGCTGTCTCTACCGTGTTGCTCTGACTGGGCAAACTGTTGTGAATACCTGAATTCTCTCTCAAAAGACAGGTGTCCCTCTGCTCCTCCAGTCCTAAAGAGATTAAATCTGTTTACCTTTAGGATACTGATAGAATACACAGAAAGAAAGTGTTGCTGGGGAAGGAAATTTTACAGAGATGGAGTACTTTTCTGTTATAGGTATAACTAGATAATGCTAGTATGTTGTTGGTATTACTAGATAGTAGCAAAATAGCTAGATAATGAAGCCTGTCACTGAGACTCAAGCTCACTTTTGCTTTGACCATGCCAAAAAATAATTGGCAAACAAATTTATAGAAAGATGTTTAAAAGCTCTTTAAACCAAATAAATGAACTAGCACTAAAGAATTTACTGGAGAATTACATTTGTTATTTTTTAAAATGAGCTAATAATATTCAAATAGAAATAAAAGAAAATGAAAATCCCAGTTGTCATATTTTAATTTGGTTATTTTTGTTATTTGGTTATTTTTATTTAAGCTTGAAGACAGTAACTGTTGGTTTTCAATATGGTCTGGCATTAATTAACTAAGGCATTGGGCCTTAGTTAATTAACTACCTAACACAGAGAAATAGAAAAAAACTAATATTAAAAGTAAAGATATAATGCCAGTTCTTTCAGTAGGCTTCTACATGTACCCAACAGGTTAATATATACCACCAACATAGATTTTTTTTCTCTCTTAAATATCACAAGAAAAAGGACTAGTTTGTGCATTTTCAATGCAGCCACACAGAAAATTATGGAGTGAGAAATAAGCACTGACTGAAATGCATACAAACATTACAAGAAGAAATCTAAAATAATAAGGCTTTTTTCCTTCTGTTTCTGAAATAAACCACCTGTGCTTATATTTAGAGCAGGCCAGGAACAACTGTCACTTCTGCCTATGAATGTGGGTTAATTCTGCATGCGATGCACTTGTGACCTTCAAACTACTGCTTTGAGTGGCTTACAGAGAGCCTCAGTGGGGAATATTCAATGTGCCCTTAGGTTTGTGTTTCTATCAGAAAAACACCTGCTACTAAAGGCAGTCAGATTATATGCTTATAGCACTTCTTTATGCTTAGTTTTAAAGGTAACGGCAAAAATGAATTCAGAAATAATTTAAAATTAAGTGTAGCATCTTTTATATCTTCTGAAATATCTCTCTATAAATTACCATTTGTGAATGGAGTTTGAATGAGAAAATATCATATTTTTTGTTACAAGTATTGGGAAACTTTAATTAACCTTAGTGAGGTTTGTGGGGTTGTTTTTTTTTGTAAAGTAAATCAATATATATGTCGTCAGGAAATATCAGAATATTAAATTCATACACAGATTTACTTGAGATGGAAGTGGGATTCTCTGCTTTGTCTGAGTAACTCAGGGTTTAAATCCATTATCAGTACTAAGTGTTACTGTGATTCATTCAATAACCCACTCATTAAGCAATCTTCTCTCTCAAAGCAAATCCCAGATAATCTCTTCACATCATATTGCCAAAAGGCCAATCTTAATCAAATCATTTAAGTATAGAATGATCTTTGCTTTCTAAGGCGAGATCAGAAAGAAAATACTGACGTCTCTTTGATTCCAAACTTGCTGCCTGTGAGACTGGTGATGACTTTTCTCTTTCATGGTCAATATTTACAAACAGGAAAATCTTCAAGCAAGATGCTGCAAGATCCTATTGCATGCATTCATTGACCAAAATATGAAGATCAATTTATACTTCAAAACCCACGAGCTAGATTTTTCCATTTAGATTTTTTCCCTTTGAATGAAATGAGTTTGACAGATGCATTAAGAACTTGTCTATAGTTTTGTCTATACCTGTTTAATTAACCTTACAAAATAATGAAGGTCTGACATGAAATTCATGCTGTTTTCTGCCTCTGAATACTTATCCTTAGGTCTCTCAAGTTTTCTATATGCTTAAGAAAGAATTTATTACTTAATGTACTTCTCATTACTTAGAAATTATCTAAAATTGCATCAAGGTTACAATCTTGGCTGTGAACCACTGATAAGCAATGATAAAACCCACAAAAGATCAACATTATGGTCCTGCTAGTTTGTCTGCACCATGTTCATATAAAAAAAAAGGCAAAAACCCCCAAAACATCCCCCCTCCCCATCCCAATATTCCCACCCTCTAAATAAAAAATGACAGTTATTGGATAGGTATTTGATATCAAAAATTGTTAGCTGCTATATGCTCTTATGGCTTTTCTAGTGATATTTCTAAAATGTGTGAATAAAAAGGAGTTACTTTGATTTTCTTTGTCCTTGCTGCTTGCTGGCATGCTCAAGGAGTAGCACTTCATGCAGCTCTGCCTATGCTGTAATTCTCTATTGGAAAAAAAAGCCCAGCACTGGAATTTTCTCTACAGAATCAGGTTTACCTGGAGAGGGAGGGAAGGACTCAGGGGATGAGTGAATGAGAGTGTAGTTTTCCAGTCACTCTCACCAGAATGACACACACTCCTTGTTATGCAGTCCATGGCAGGATGTAACTTCATGCCACCTCTCTCTTTCATCCATCAGTGAACCCTTTCCAGCAGATGCACAAACAAATTTGCAATTGAAACATTGTAGATGAGTATGGATTACCTGGCAGCTCCGGTGTCAGAAGCAGTTGCTGATGGTACTTCTGTCATATTTTGAAAGATGGAGAACAGAAATCTCATACCACTAAAGGACAATTGATTCTCTGTGTTCTGTTTTCCAGGTATCTTTCTGCAAGAGGGAGAGCACTATTGATTTGGACTTTTTCAGGTATATTTATCAAAAGCTTTTTCTTTGCAGCATCAATAATATTTTACACAGTGAAATTGAAGGGAACTAATACCAAGGATGAGCCAAATCCTGTTTACAACACTTTGCTACCTGTGAGTTCTTAGTGCTTGGGAGAGTTAAGATCATCTGTTTGATGATTTCTCGTGCTACATCTTGAGTCACTGACTAAGGGCATCTCTGAAAAGGTCATTTGTGGAAGTTTTATCTTAAGCTGTTGTATCCAGAGAAGACACCAAAATGTCTGGCATGGATTTTTCTTGCACTGCAATATTACTCCCAGGAGTAAACTATCAAAGAGCCTATTGACAGAAACATGCCACAAGTCTGTGGCTATATAGAACTACAGGCAATTTCATTTTCTAATATTACCTGTCCTTAACACACAAGGAAACTGGACAAAACCTTAAAGCAACTGAGATGTGACATGGAAGTTGAAGATGTTCAATGCTCTTTACGGACCAAGACTCCATCAATTGAATCAAATACATAAGGTTAGCAATTAGGTGCAGCTGCTGTACTTTAGACATATCCTGTGTGGATACTCCTTGGAGGAGGCTGGGAGAGGAAGAGGAGGGAAAATCAGACTACTGCTCCAATGGTTATTATAAAATGTTGAAATATAAAAAGAAGTCATACACTTTCTAACAGTTTTTTGAGCAAATCAAACTCTTCAGAGATTTGTACTGTTCCAGTCTTTGAACCCTGACAACAGCTGTACCTTGCACAGGAAAAGCTACTTCCATCTGATCTAGACTCACCTTCCCAAGCCTTATGATTATCTCTCTGCTGCATTCTAACTTGTTGAAGGAGAGACAGTTTGCCAAGTAAGCAACTATATCACTTAGGAAAGTCTCAGTGCGATGTAAGTTATACAGTGCATATACACAGACACACACAGCAGTGAATTTACACTTTCTGACACCTTAAAGGCTTGTCAGAAGTCATGGCAGCTTCAAAAGTGTCTGCTTTCTAGCAGCACGTATACTTGTATAACTTTTTGTCACTTTTTTCCCTTTGTAGTTTTGCTGACTGCTACAGCTTTTATTCCTGAGACATATCAAAGAATATAGATAACAGAAGTCAAAAGAAGGTAAATTCATAATCACACCCAAATGTGGTGTATAACACACATTTTAAATTATTTTTTATAGAGGACTCATATTTTCTCTTGCAGTATCTTATATTTCTTTAGCTTGATAATCTAGCTGTAGATGAGAGTCAAGAAGGAACAAATCAGTGTCTCAGTGGGAAAAAAAATGAAACTTTCCTGCTGCTTCTGCAGAAGGAATTTGAGTATATGGATTAATACATTTTGTCTCAATGTATAATATGTTATACAGGAAATCCAAGCAGGATGGATTAATCCATTCTTTTTCTCTCAGCATTTTATATCTTTAAAATTTATTTATGGGTATTACAGGAAGAGAGGGGGATGTTGTCACTAGATGATGACAGGATAGGCTCCTAGAATGGATTACTAATAAAGACCTTCCCTTAGTGAAAGACAACCAGCAAAATAAGCACATGTGAGAAAATTGCTGTCATTAGTGCTAAATCCTTCCTCATTTGTTTCCTTTAGTACTTTACCACATTTTTTGTGACCTCCAGAATGATCTTTCGAAAGCCAGGTTTGTACCTGGGTCTCCTTGTGAATGCTGCACTGCAGAAAAGGGAGCACTTTCTGAGCACAATTTCTATATTTTGCCATTTTTAACACGTCAATCAGTCATAGCAAACAGCCAATCTCCCCTGCTAGCAGTCCTGGTGAGTAAGGCAGGGATTTTCAGTGTCAGGTCAAAAACCCTCTCCGGCTCACATGTATTAGTGTTGCTCTCAGCAGGAGCAGCACACGCACCTCAGGCTAAGGTTCCCTTCTGCCAGAACCCGGCCTGAGTTCAGGGTCATTAATTCAGCCCATGGTGCTCATCCCAAACCAGCTTGAAAACCTGGTTACAGGAACAAGTCCTGCATGGAGGTCAGCACTGCCCACTGGGGAGAGAGGCTGAGGCTTACAAATTAATCTCTCTTCACCACTTGTTGGTCAGAAAGAAAAACACACACAGAATGATACAGGCGAGAGTGTGATTGACATATCAACAATTCTATGGAGTTCCAGTTGTTGTGGACAGTCCTACTGGGAGCCTCATGGACTGTGATCTTCTGATCAAATTGGAACAGCTCTGCATTATCATTTTAATAATTTTTGAGCTATCGGTTTGGAAAATTTTCTGAAGAAGGAAACTTCATCCTTACCACTTGGCAGATACAAAGGGAGAAATTGCATCCACCATTGCTTGAATTTAGTAGCACTTGCCAGAGTTGATTTAGTTCCAGTAAAAATATAAGCAATACAATTGTCATTCACCAACTGCTCTGGATTAACTTTGAATTGTTTCTAAAGGTAATATATCAAAATATTTTAAAAGAAGATAAACTTTCATGTAGAAAGGAAGATCTTCCATTATAAAGAATTAGTTCTCCTTTTCTTTTTTTTCCCCTTTTTTTAATGTAAAGAGGTGTAGGTCCCCAAGCACCTGTAAAACAAAAGAGAGGAAACATCAAGGGATTTATAGTTTGCTACCTACAAGTTTGAGATCTCTTTGAACATATTTCATTCCATTCCCTGTAGGATTTATTCGATATTTTCTAGGCCTTTAGGGACAGTGGGGTTGAAAGGAAGTTGGACTGCAGTATGAAGCCAGCAGGGCAGGAGATGTGAGCTGTTTTGCTGATTTCAAAATGGGATCTGAGGTTGTCAGAAATAAAAAACCTCAAACTTTTTTATTACCAAAGGCAGATTCAAAAGGCTATTTAGCAATGGAGGATAAAAAATGCATTAGCACATTCTGCCATTAAAAATTTTGCATAAAGGGCATTTGCCATGGCAGATATATTCCAAGAAGATCTATAGCTATGCTGCAGTGTCTTCCAGTATGAACAAAACACCAAAGAATTATGAATGTTTTTCAAATTTATTAAATATATGTCTGGATGGATCATCATGGTTGTATTATGATTTCTCTAAAATTGTAAAAAATCATCTTAATTTTGGAAATGAATTTCAGATTCTAGTATCTCTTAGATGAGGAACTAGACTGTTAATAAAAATACACAGTGGGCCCATCCTTACAAATTCTAGTTGTAGTTCAGTAAATTTCAACTATCCCACCTTGTTCTACTTGCTCAGCTACTGTAGGATGCCATTTAAACAATAGGATTTAATTTCATCTGCTACAGATGAAATGTTTTTGGGACAGAAAGGAGAGAAAAACTTAGAAATTCTGTCCTCAGTGATTAAATTCTAATAATAACAACTCACAACCTAAGAGTTACAATGCAAACAGTGATTAATGGATTAATCCGTTCTTTTTCTCTCAACATCTTATATCTGAAAAACATCTTATACCAGAAAATTTGACCCAGTATCTTCTAAGCTCTGAAATAAACAATTGCTAGCAGCTCATATTACATCCTTGTGAAGCAACTGTTTACTAATATTTTGATTTCACTGATGACAAATCAGACTGTGGATGGAGATACAAATCCCACAAACTCCAAAAGACAGTCCGTAACAGATCTGGAATAATCTTCAGTCAGCAAATAACAGTTCTTATACCCACTTGAACCATAAATTCCTAATGCTTTTATTTAAAGAAACCAATATTTTGAATAAGTACATCTTTGGTGTGTAAAACTACACTAGGAATCCACACATCCATATTTTCTTTTTTTTTTTTTTTTTTGGTTGGCTGGTTGGTTTTGGGGTTGGTTTCTTTGGTTCTTTTTTGTTTCAAACGATGTGTCTCCATCTGTCAGTATCCTGTATGCTCTGAAGTCTGCACAGCATATTCTCTGCTTTTATGTAAGCTATAATCCCATGATACTGTAAAAAGAAAATAGAAGTATCACTTTAAGACAAAGCTCATTGCACCCATTTTAATTAAAACTTTTTGAAATAGATTTTATAAACTTCCTAATCTTAGCTGCAGATTAGCTGCCTGTTTATCGGATGAATGCACTAGGCACATTTTGGTTTGCATACTTAGAGATTACAGCCCCACTTTGTCCTGAAGGTATTTTATTTGATGAGGTCCATTTTAAGCAGCCTAATTCATGAATTAGCTGCCAGTGTAGGGCATAAACCCAATCTAATTTGAGGGACCCACCTAATTTATTCTGCATGATGAATTCTCCCAAAGAAGCAGCAGAGCAGAAATACCTTTCACCAGTAAAGAGAAAGCCATGAATTTAGACTAGGAAAAAAACCCAAACCCCAACAAAAACAAACAAACAAGCAAAAAAATCCTCAACAATTTACAAGTACACAATTCTTAACATAAAATATTTAATCAAAAAAAGCATATGCATAATAATAATTAATTTTGTTTTCAAGGAAACCTTAGAAGTAATATCCAGACAGGGAAACATTAGTGTAAATCATTAACACTGTTTCTAAAACTTTTCTGTAATATATAGGCAAGGAGGAATTTTGGAAACCGCATTAATCCAAGACATTCCAATCTGGATACACAGGTAATTCTTCACTCTTTCTGCCAAACAGAGCTAACCAAATTTCATGTGCCATCTGATTGTTACAGCCTCTTCAGCTGGACTTGTTCCCTGCCAATTTCAAATCCAATAAATGCAGATGCATAATTGTACATCAATTTTCTGATTTACTTGTTTTGCAATTCATCTATGGCCTTCAGTAGCTTTCAAAAGCCCTTGAGTCAAAATGGTCTGAATCTCAGCAATAAAGTTTACAGAGCTCCAGGCAATCTTCCCTCTCTTTTTTGAAACTTTTCTGAATTTAAAGTAGAATACAGCCTCCTGCCTACTGAGGCCTTCTTTAAGTTGAGAAACATTAAAATTAAAGTATTACAAGAAGCAAATCACTCTACTCAGTTATGTGCACCTGAATATTTAGCAGCGCTATGCTTTCAAATCTTGCCCTAACAGATCAGTGCAACATTTTTCATTTGTATATAAATAAAATTTAAGCTATTGCAGGCTAGGTAATGCTTGATATAGTGAATGTTATCTTCTTTGTTTTTCTTCTTTTATTTTTTTAAATTGCTTTTAGGATAAATTCCACTCACAGGACCTGCAAAACTGGGTGAGATTCAGGTATTCAAGTACATGCAGTAGTCAACACACAAGGATAGAGCTGATGAATAAAGCAAGGAGACAGTGATTCTCCTTGAACTGTCCTCAAAGATTTTGCCTGTTAGAAGTTCATGAACTGGCTGTTCCATGCAGACTACAATGTTCAACAGCTGTGCTTGAATAGGTTTCTTCATGAAGCCTTTCAGAAAAAATGTGGAAATCGCTGCCACAAAATGAGTAAGAAACCTATGTGGATTTTTTAATGTTAGTTTACCCTAACAAGACATGTTATTTGAGTAGGTATTGTCAACATCTTGAACTTTCAAAATATGGAAAAAACATTATCTAATACTCTGCTCTTTTCCAAACATATTGCTTTTAACTTATCAGTTTTGTTGTTACACGCACTATACTATGTAATTTTGTGTATATTTTCTACTTCTATTTCATCCTTCGTTTTGAGGGACCAGAGCTGACACTATGACCAAGATAAGTGTATTTTTGCCTTTATTCACAAAGATTTCAATATCTCTTTCCTGAAAGGTGATAACTAATTTGGAGCTCATCACTGTGCTTCCATGTAGAGCTGAAATGTTTTCTCCTTGAGCATTACTTTGCATTAACTGTCTTCAGGTTCCATCTGCCCCTTTATTGCCCAGCCTCTCAGTAACATGGCAGATTTTTGCACCTCCTTGAGGTTAATATTCAGTGACAAGCCCAAATGCATTCATTTCAATAAATTCTTTCCCCTCACTTGCAATGTGTTAGCTATATCTGTAATAATTAGCTATATCCTACATGTCGGAGAACCCATAAAGATCATTAGAGCAACTTGCTTGCAACTGCCATTTGTGAAAATTGCTACCTTTTCTTTAGCATCTTATTGATTTATGACACTGTCAACTCCTCAAAGCTGTGCTACACTACAATTTCATGGAAAAGCGTTGTAATTTTCAGTATTAAATCCACCTCTAATTCTTACAATTAATAAAACTGTGGATGTGGTTTAAAAAAGACATAAGACTGCAGAAAGGCAACCTATACATTAAATAGGAACTTGGAAAGACAATATGTCCTTTTGGAAATAAATAAATTATCCCTCTGCAAGGACTTAAAGAGCATGGTTGTCTGTTTCAGATACTGTCAAGGCCACAGAAAAAGTTGCCACAAGAGAAGCCACCACAGCAGGGAATTTGAGATAAGCTCAGAAGGGAGGAGTTATGACAGGAAGTTGCTAATTCCAGGCCTGTCAGAGGTGAGATCTGGTTAGCACATCCTGGTTAATGTGTCTGGACAAAAATTCCCACTGCGGCAAACTGTGGAAGGAAGCAACTGGCATTACACATATCACCCCAACTTATGGGACAGATGGCACTTGCAACCACCAACCACCACTGAAGCACCCCCAGACTCGTTTCTGGGGCCTTCCACCAGAGGACTGGCCCTGATCCATAGTGTTAAAACTGCCCCCTAGGGAAGGTAGCAGGGCATTCCCACCTGAATGTGAACATATATTAACCTCTTGAACTCTTTATTTTGCAGGCTTCCCCCACACCTGATGGATCAAGACTTGAGACCATCACTTCAACCAACAGACATCTAAATTGCAGCAATAAATATCATCATCAGATCCACAGGTGCTGATAACTTTCCACTATCTACTCTTGTGCCTTCTTTCTATTTCTTTCTTTCCCTTAAGCGATTTTTCCTTAAGCAATATTTTCATACATTTATATTGTCATATTACTATAGATAACAACCCAAATGGTTTTACTTACTTTCTACTGCAACCAAATTTTTCTTAAATATTTATGCTATCTATATCTATATCTATCTATCTATATCTATATATATATCTATATCTATCTATCTCTATCTCTATCCATATCTATCTATATCTATATGTATATCTATATCTATATGTATATCTATATATATCTATATCTATATATATATCTATATGTATATCTATATCTATATCTATATGTATATCTATATCTATATCTATATCTATATCTATATCTATATCTATCTATATCTATCTATATCTATATCTATATATATCTATCTATATATCTATATCTATATCTATCTATCTATATGTATATAATCTATATCTATTTATATCTATATCTATCATCTATATCTATATCTATCTATATCAATATAATCATCTATATCTATATATCTATAATTATATTTTTGTGGTATTTTTATTTTTATTTATTTATAAACACTGATCATTCTGTGTCATTTCACTCTAATCCACCCCAAGGAACTTATCAACAGGACCCCAGTTAGCCTCACCTTCAGAACTGTTTGCAATACCCTCTCAGAGAAGTCAACTACCAGAACCTGCTACCAGAACCTGCTACCAGAACTTGCTACCAGACCACATCAGGTTCATTGAGCAGCTGAGGGATGATTGTTCTAAAATGCACACTGAAATTTTAACTATCATATGGATCCAATGACAACGAGTTAGCTGTTATTACATCATGGTGGCTTTGAGAAACTGGAAGAGGAGCAAGGGAACAAGTATTACCTAAGGAGTGAGATAAATCCCACAGTATAGCAAGTCACAATTTGATTTGTTACTGTGAGAGAGAGACAATCAGAGAACTGGGGGTTTATTTTAAAGTATTATGGAATTAATCATATTATGACTTCCAAGGGAGTTCCTCTTTTTAATAAGATGAGGTTCAGAATGTTTCAGTGAACTGCTATTCAATAATTGCTAAGTACTCAGCCCTTCATAACACAAAACACTGTCTCAGACTTTTTTTGTCTATTGTTAGTGCATAGATGAAAAAATAATTAAGATTCTGAAAAGCATTGAATTTCTGGTTATGCAATAGCATATTAATACATCCAAAATTAATGCATAGTCTGAAAGGACAAATTATGTATGTGAAATATGAATTTAAAGTTTAAAACCTTAAGAAATTAAGAACTAATGTCTTAATTGAGAATAAAATTACTACCTCCTACCCTCCCAGTGCACTAAGAGAAATAAGTTGGAATACTCCCACATATTTTTGGTGGAAATTGATTCTTATGTCTAGTGTCAAAATACAAGACAAAACCTGCAAATTATCCTCAAACTGAACAGGAAAAACAGCCTTCATTTTATGAGATCTGAAATATAACATTTTTAGTAACTTTGAGTATAAGCAAAGGATTATTGATTTTATAAAAACTTATAAATCTATAATATTTAAAATTTATAATCTATAAAATTTATAGATTTTACATATTTATTGTTGATTGAAGTGTTGCTAGAGATAACTAATTCTAATTATTTTGTTGCCTTCTTTGTTGAAAACCTAGGCATAAAATAAATATATATATCTGCAAACAGGTCACTGTATTAAAAACAAATGGATAAAGACAAACAAAAACAAAACAAAAAACCTGCAAAGTCCACATGGAAACACAGCAACTGGAGCATCTAAAATCTATCTACATTTAATTATAGCGAACTTTACATATTCCTGGGCAGTACACAGTGTGGATTGAAACCTCCTTGGACAAAGACAAGGAAATTAATAATGTAACACAAGCATTGGTTGCTGCTCTGAGATTTTAAGTTCTGGGGAAGCACAGGACCATGGCTACAATCTCCAGCTTAATGAAAACCATGAAGTTCACATCCTCATTTTCATAATTTTCTCCTTTGTTCCTGACAGATGAAATGAAATAAAAATGTTGTGCATTGGGCCAGACTGAGATCTTGTTTGAAAGAAGTGTGAGCAAAAGCATTAAAAGAGTTTTGTTGCTGAATGGATTAAAACATTATTTGTTCCCCACTAACTGTGGCATAAAATAGGACCACAGTTAATTGCCTCCCAGCAGTGGGATTAACACTAAAACAGAGGAAGACTTACAAGGAGAATTCATAAAAATCTTGAGTTTTAACAGAGAGGAAAAGACAGCTAAAATACAAATGTGATTTCACACATTTCTCAACTCACAGATGCACAGATGCTGTTTGTATCAGGTGAGCTTTCTGTTGTTAAAGGTTCATTTTGCAGTTTCACAGCTCAGCAAAACGAGGGAGTAAGGCAGATTAAGTGTCACTGGTAAATTGAACTTTTAGTAAAGGATAAACTCAGAAACTCTGTTTCTGTTCCTGACTTGCAGGTTGGAAAGCAAATATTACAAGGAAAAACCTGGTCCTTGCCCACAGACATTGAGCAGAAGTCTGGGTTAAGGTCTACGCATCTGGCAAAATCCCCTCCTTGCCCTCGCCAGGCGAAGTGGCTCGGAGCAGGGTGACACATTGTGACAGATGCAGCTGGCAGTGGTCCTTGAAGCAACTCAGCGCACTCATTCATGGCACACATGCACTGCCAGGGGCTGGAATTTCATCTGCTGGCAATGCCACACGTGCCCATCCCTGCACGTCCTGATGCTGCTTGATGCTGCTCCACTGCTGCGCTCTGGCCAGGCTGCTCCTGGCCAGCAAGCCACTGGGGCCACAGCAATCCTGACCTGCAGTGCAGGTGAAAGAGCTTAGTGCCATCGGAACAGAAAGGGCATTGTTTACGGTTTAATGCAAAAAAGCAATAAAGCAACAAAAAACGTGATCTAAATGAAGTTTGCTTAGAACCGTAATTGGCTGAGGGAAACAAAAAAAATCCTTCTTAGCTGCTGCCACTGGGGATTTTTATTCATAATCACAATTGACAATTTGCTGTTCAAAATATGTCATAGTCCTCTAAAGTCCTTTTTCTTGAAATAGGGAGATGCATTTTAAGTATCTGATAGAATTTCTGGGAAAGAAAAGAAATGCAATAGAGTAATTACTAGTTATTAATTCTGCAACAGATTAGTATTTCAGAAAAGGAATGTAGTATCTTGGTTTGTTACAGTAATATACAGTTCATAATAGAATGAAATCACAGAAGAAATTGTAATATTAAGTAGAAAATGAGCTCAGGATGACACATGCTGACTTCTCCAATCTGATGTGTGAACTGAAGGCAAAAAAAGATGAGTTCTCTAATAAGAAAGACTAAGAAAGAATTAAATATTAAGTTAATCTAAAAGGGAGCAGGAACAGGTTTTTGGTTTTTTGTTTAATGTTTGAGTTTAGACATTTTTCCTTTGAAAGCAAATGAGTGTTTCTGAGGCTTATACTGAATTTAAACTCTAAGTTTTCTGAACTCCATGTTCATCTCCCTGTACTGAAAAGAACTGAATATGGCAGGCATTTAATTCACAAGGTGTTTAAGCAAGTCAAAGCCATGAAAATGCCATGGTGCCATTTAGTGAAAATTTATCTTTCACTGGGAATAGTTGAATTACAACTGAAATGAGATTGGAAATAATCTTTTCTTCTATAAACCTTGCACCTGGAAGACAATACATCTGTTTAATATCTTGCCACTTCTATCATTCTATGTTGTACCTGAAACTGTTCTAGCAGTAGTCACATGGGGCTTCTCTTATATTTCTTTTGTTAAGTTAGCCCAATTTTTATGAATATTTATTGACCTATTTATTCCTATGACTATTTTTCCAACAGAGGGATGTATTTATTATGCTTAGTCTACTCCATGCTTGAATACATTTAAGTGCAAGAGAAATTAAATTCTTGTTAATTTGAGATTAAAAAGGAAGATGTTATTTTACTTTAGCAAGCCATTCTATCCATTGTTCATAAACATTTTCAGATTGTGATTACTATCATTATTTTAGTAATAAAGCAGGAGCTAACTTGGGGGAATTTAAAAAATAATGAAAAGAAATTTGTGAAAAGGTTTGGTTGGGGGATTTTTCCTCAGATTTGCAAACAATAAATATACTCTTATTTTTTATTTCAGTACATAATAAAAATTATATGCAATACTAATCTGTTAATAAGTATTGCATATAAATTATTACTGTGATCATACTTTACTGCTATTGTAAATAAATATAAAATCTTTAGACAACTATTTATTTTCTCATTTCCATTGGGCAATCAGCAGTTTTACATCAACATACAAATTAGTGAATATGAATGACTGCATCTGCTGCACCTCAAGGGGGAACAATCCACTATTCTTAAGTGAGTATTTATTTTGTTTCAATTTTCACTGTCTTCTTTGTTCAGTCCTCTTTCTCCAAGGTGTCTTTAGTGAACGAAACACATCCAAATTCCTAAGGGTTTGTCAAAAGACCAGATGCAGTTTATTTTCAGAGACTTCAGCGTTCCCTGTACAGAATTTAATGTATGGGCCAGTGTCAACAACAATTTCTGAACTGTTGGGTACTAGAAATGCATGTGAAGCAGAACAGCTGAATTGTGAATTGGAGCAATTTCATCATCTCTCCATGTGGAGTACTATTCCATTTTTATTAAAAAAACACCCTAGAACCAGAAAAATAAATTATGCCAACTCTGAATACAAATTATCAAGTCAGTTAATCTTAAAAAGGAACCTCAAGTAAAATGTAATTTTAGAAGAAGGAAAATCTGTAGAAATATAAGGAAGTTTTTTAAATCACATATCTATTTTAGTATTAATAGTGCACAGTTTTTTCACCCCACTGTTTTTCAAACATATTTTCGTTGTAATAAATGAAAATAATGAGTTTTTGAACTTACCTTTGTTTCAAATGTATTTTCAAGAAAAAGCAGCTTTCTGATTCAATTATTCTGGTTATTATCATTGGTATTTCAGTGCAGGCACTTGGCTGGGTCCATTGGTATAATCCCAGGGTGCCTCATCAACTTCTAGCTCTGCAATTCCTTACTGTACTGTAGGAGCCTCTGTTCAGGTCCATATAGGAAAGCCACACTTAACAGCAGTAGAATCCATATTAAGAACACATGATGTTCTCTGGTAGCTTTTAAAAAAAGTGTTCATTTAAAATTTAATTTTAACTACTGTCAGTATCTTGCCTTTTCAAGATGCAAAACATATATTTTTTTCCAGGTCTAGCATGCTGTTACAGAATATACACAGTGCGTGCACATACAAAAGTATCCACACACTTACAAAATTGTGATTGACAGTTGCATGAAAACTTGAAAGAGTTGCTAAGATATTAACCCCTTTAACTGCAAAAAAAAATTTTAATTTAGCTAATTAATTTTATCTTTACATGTCCTTGAAATTTCAGCTAATGAAATACTATAGAGGTTCAGTCTCTCTGTCTTCTACTCTTCTTCTTCTTCTCTTCTTCTTCTTCTTCTTTTTTTTTTTTTTTCTTCTTTTTTTTGGGGAGTGGCATGGGGGTTGGTTGATTTCTTTTAATTTCACAAATTTTTTTGTGTCAGATGCAAAGGCCATTTTTTGAGTTCACGTGACAAAAGGTTAAAGGCATATTTACTTCAAGAACTGGTATTGTTGTTCCATGTGTGTTGATACTCAGGAGAAAAGCTACAAACAATAATGTTCTCATGTATATTACTCAGGTCTCTGAAAAGTCTCACAGGTTTTAAACCGTTTTTTAGACATAGTTGTTACTATTCCTCTCATCTTCTGACAAGGAGAAAGGACTCCATTTTCTGTTGTGGCTGCCCCATCCCTGGAAATGTTCAAGGCCAGGTTGGATGGGGCTATGAAAAACCTGCTTTAGTGGAAAATATCCTTGCCCACTGCAGTATGGTTGGAAGCAGATGATTTTTAAGCTCTCTTGCAACCAAAACTATTTTATGATTCTGTGAACTCCAGTGCCCTCAGGAAGGAGAGCAGCCTCTGCTGAACTCTGCCAGGGCAGAATTACACCATGTAAAAACCTGCACAGTAAAATAGAGAAATACTGAATCACAGACAGTAAATTAAGAACACATGCTGCAGTAGCAAACAGATCCCTACTTCTGCTCCTTTTACAGAAAGGTGACCAAGAAAACCTAGATGTCAGCTGTGTGTCTTTCCACAGGGCAGAGCATATTCAAACAGTGAAAGTGCATCCACAAAACTGGTGTGAGGAACATGTATCAGCTCTCACCGAAAGGGAAACAGCTGTTGCAGCTTCCACTGGGCTCATTTAGTCCATGTTTTCCTCTTAATCATATCTGGTTTGGCATTGTGGGATCATTCTTTGTTGCTCTTGATTTACATATGCAGAAAATGAGAAATGTGCTTGAACTACTTTGCACATTATTAATTTATTCCACTGGTATATAGAGCTACATTTGTCATAGAGGAACAAAAATGCCTAATTATAGATTTCCCAAGGTTTGGTGACAATCCAAACAAAGTAATACTTATAACTATTGAGCTATGCCATGCAACCCAAATACTTTCCTGAGGTTAATGCTAAAAGCTGTAAAATTTCTTTCCAAGACTGACAGGAGTAATTTTCAATTTACCTAAATTAAGTGAAGTAGTTGGCATATTTTAGCAATTACATTTCAGCTGTGACTATTTTGGAGCAAAACCTCACTGAACTTTGTGATTACTGCAATTCACTTTCCTCTTGTTCTGTTATCAAGATGAAATTTCTAATTCCTATTTCGTTTATTTAGCCTTCTTCTTTGATGACACTATTGCTGCTCCAACCAGCTAGTCAGGTATAGGCTATTTCTGTCCTTTCAATGATGTTTTCAGACATTCTATTCACCGTATCTATGTAAACCAACTGCTCTTGTCAAGCTGTTTTGACAGGAGGAGCTGGCTACTCCAGGAACAGTGTGTACAAATTAGATCTACTAATTGCATTCATATTAGAACAAGCTATTGGCACACTCTTTGTCAAACAGCATTTTTCAGGAAATACAAAATATTTCTAGGTACTAATGCCAGCAGAAAAGACAACAGATAAACAAAGACACTTCAGTGGATCCAGGAAGTAAGTATCTGAATGTGCTTCAGAAAAACGCATAATTTTCCATTGTCCAAAATATGAGATAATTTTTTTTTTCAAATCAGAATGCATCTAGTCATAACAATTTTGAAATCCACTTACGTTACATATAGACTACTTGAAATTGTCAAAATGGGTTCAAATAATCTTATTTAGTATTGTTGATGGATGCTTTATAGAAACAAAAAAACAAAACTATTGTTAGTAAAACAATTTAAATTTAATCAACCTGAAAAATTATACATTAGTGAATGGTATAGTGTTGTGTTGTTAAAGCCTTCAGGATCTTATATGACATAAAGCTAGTTCAATTACTTCCAGAACTGGCCATTTTGCTTGAAGGTCAATAACCAGGCTAGATAGTGTTTTTCAGGCCACACTTATCATAATGGATTTGCAACTAGAGAAAAGTCAAAGAAAAAAGCATGATGCTTACATACAAAGGTGCCCTGTTGAGATGATTGTCTAGAAAAATACCTGATAACTGCAGTCCTGATTTAAGACACTGTATTCAGTGAAATTTTCCTGTCCTGTTTACATTCCCTACTCTTTTTTACAAAATCTTGGAAGATTTGATAAAACTTGCAAAAACTTTCATATCACTTACTATAGTAATTTTTTCTCCAGAGTGTATCTAATCTGTTTTTTGAATTAATAATTTATAAATGATCCTCTCTTTCAGTAATTAAGTAGAGCACAGTTTGAAACAGCTTTCAAAGACAAGCATTATTATGTTTCTTGCATTTTATTCTATCTTCCAATTTTTCAAATTTGTTTCGAAGAATCCTTCACACACTTTGGAAATGTGTTTAGCCTTTGATATCCTTCATAATATTTCTCTGTGATTTCCTCTTTTCTGTTACATTTTTATTTCATGGAGTTCTTCATCATCCCTTACTATTTCCCAGAGAGTGTCATTTACTTCACCTATTCTGTTTTTTTCATTGAACATTGTCTTTCCTCAGGAAACAACACAAATTTTATTATGGGTATGCACTACAATATGTAAACTCAGAAACATACTCCACACCCACCTACTTTCCATGATATTTCAGTTACTCTATGAGTATATTTCTAGTGAAAACTGGCCATATTTCACAGTGAATATTTCTGACACAAACAACATATTTGTTTTCATTGAGCCACATGGCTCTTAATTCTGAAATTGAGGGTGTTTGGAGCACAGGGTCATGCAGCCTGGTTTTTGCACCTGTCTGAATCTGGTTGTATTCAATTCCAGATGAAGGATTCAACAGAGGGCAAGTCAACAGCATCAGCTGAAAGCTCAAAGCCACAAATCATCATCCAATGACGTCATACAAATAAAACCTTCCCTTTCTTTTTTGTCTCTTCCTAGCTATTCTTTCCAAATACATAATGATTTTCTTGACAGTCTTTTCCCTTTCCTCTGGAGAGGAAGTAGAGAGGTGTTTTTAGGGGTACTGTTGTGCTGCCTATCAGACAAATGGGATTGGGATTGAGAACTAATATCGTAAACAAAGGTCAGACAAATGGGATTGGGATTGAGAATTGATATCGTAAACAAAGGATCATCAAGGAAAATTTCATTTATACAAATTGAAAAGAGGCTAAAAGTACTAGGATTAGACTGATAGTTTAGCTCACACTGACCAGAATAAACTTTTCTTGATTATTTATTCTTCTGTAAATTGCATCCATAGTAATAGTAAAAGAACATAAGACTCACATTCTGGAGTATCATTTTCATCATCAAGAATAATTAGAAAGAAACATGTTTTTAACACATTTTGGTTCATTCTAATTATAGGAAGGTTTATAACACTTGTGATAGATTTAATTCATTGTAAGTGACAAATATTAATCATTATCATAACAACGAATTATAAATCAGGCAGCAGATTTTCTCTGTACTTTATGATTCTTAGTCATACCTTTATAACTTCTAATTTTCTTAGGGAAAAATATAGATATCTTTCGTAAGGTACAATCACAAGTAATTATGCAATTATTACTAGAATAAAGGAGCTGATCTAAAATATTATGAAAATCATAGCCTTATTTAATTTAGAAAATATTCCTAATTTTAACTAACATTAAACATCCTCATATTCTCTGGAATATGTTGAAACTATTGTTTATTGGTATATGAGATTCCTAGGGTTTTGATTCACTTATAAGCATATATGCTTGCTTTTAATTTCATTTTAAATCTATCTTAAGTCATCATTTCAATGTCTAGTTAATTAGGACACACATCTAAGCTTTTCCTTCACTGTAACCTAATTCCAGTCTCAGTACAGGTAGGTTTTGGACTACAGTCAACTGACTAAAAACATCTGCTTAACAACAATAAACATAATTACTTTCAAATTTAGACTATTATAGGCAGTACTGGGCTATACCTGCTCTCTATAAGACTGTAAACTTGGAAAAATCTGAGATATGTTTCTGAACTTAATTTTTATCCTTATAGTGGTTGAACTCCGAAATTTGACTCCTGATCCTGAACAACTTGACCTGATTCCTCATAAATACAGTCCAATAATTTTACTCTTGAAAGTATACAAATATCTTGTTGTGGGGAGAAATATTGCTAGAGGAAAATTGCAGATGATCAGAGTGCTACAATGGAAAGTACAAGTGAAACCATTGAGCTATTTATTCAGTGTATGTTTAGTAATAGTGCCTAACAACCTTGTTTTGGAAATTTGACAACATATGAAAATTTGTTCCTAATTATATTCATAGATATGTGGACTATTATGCATCTGAAAAACTGCAGGCAAAGAAAGTGTTCTCAAACATAAACAAATAAAAATACATTCAAATAAATTTATTTTAAATTGCTTCAGGAATAATGTTCTGAGGTGTTATAAAATTTTACTAGACACAAGTTTTCTGGAAATAAATGCAAATTTCACACTAAACAGTTGATCCACCGTGAATGATAAATGCTCTATTTTTTTTAAAAGAAGCATTATTATTCGGATGATTATATATGTAAATGGAATCTCAAATCCTTTCTTGCAGTATTGGAGTGACCTGGTATTCACAAAGCTCTGCATAGACAGGCTGGAATCTCTTGATCATTGCTGTTCCCTGAAAAAGGTGCAGATTTACAGGGTGAGCCTGTTCAACTTCAGGCAGCTTTTAGTGATACCTGATTTTAGCATGGTTCAACTCAGATTCTCTAAATAACTGTGTCCCTCTAATGCTCTGATGCTGCCATACAAACGTCTATAAATGTGCAATAAGATGAGCACAGATTTGGAGGTAGTAGCAAAAATTACAGACGCGCCAACATATGGATGAGAAATAATTTGATCCACAAAGGTTTGACTGTTCTTACATTAAAACAACAGGCTTATTGTTTGTCCTTTCCATTCCTGGAGGATTAGGCTGCAAATGCCTCAGTGCTGCGTGCACAGCCTTCTGCATGCAAATAGTTTTAGCAGTAACACCTGTCCCTGTCAAGCTGTGCAGGGAAGTGTGCATTGGGGTGTTTAAAAATGACACCATGACAGTTGAGATCATCTAACGTGCTCAAGGTAACAGGCTCCTGCCTTAATCGCAAGGGGCTGGAGCCAGGGCATAATCAGTGATGGGTCCTTAACTGCAGGATTTGTTCCCGGCCTCGGTTCACTGGAGCCTGAATCTTGCTGATTTCTCAGGCATGCTGCAAGGCCCATTTGTTCTCTGAGGCTTTTCCAGAGGGAAGAAATAAAATGAGGAGAGTTTTCAGGCGGTTTGACAGGTGATCTGGAAAGTCATTGTCAGGTTTTCTTTAAAAGCAGTGCATAAAACTCTGTAAATACGCAAGGAGTGGGAAGGCAGGAGCAGAGTTTTCAGCAGGAAGAAACAGCTCACTGCAGATTGAATTAAACTCCATTCAAAATATTTTATAAGGTTCTAGGGGCACAAAACTTTTCCAAAACTTTAGAAACACTTTCCTGTCATGCTTATTTCAGCTACTTATCTTTTATATCTGATTAATACTGCAGTATATGGATACCTCATAAGCAAGATGTTCTGAAAGGTAGCACTCATATGATTATTTGAATAAATTAGTTTGTCTGAGATTGAGAATTAAGCATTTAACTTACCTGCATAAGTAATTGTCCATTTTTGGAAGAATGTGGTGTTTTTATTTTACTTGTTCACTACTTTTAAATATATCTAAATAAATATTTGCTTACCTTTGGAATATTAAAACTTTGAAATTCTCTTTTGGGGCCAATTTCCTAATGAAGGAAATGAAGAAGCATTTCCAAAATTGTGGAAATGCTCCTTCATTTCTACAATTTTGCTTTGTGGAAGGAGCAATCAATGCTTGTTCTATACAATGAGAATAATTTATAAAAAACTGAGTGGAGAATTGTGAGGACAGTGGGCCTTACAGCCTGTATATTACGAAAATATAGCTATTCACTTTTTAATTATCAGCCAGTTCTAATTGAAAGCTTGACTTACTGCCTAATCTTGCAATACAAGGTAGTGAATTTTTATTCAAATTCCCATGAGAGTGCTGAGTATAAACACAATATAAAAGATACAACACTATGAAGGTCTTTAGGATTCAGGTTTTCTAAATGGATCTGTCAGAGGAAGAATATCTTCCTTCTAGCTGTCCTGCTTATGACAAGAACTCTAAAAAGCCTTATTCCCCAAATAAGATATCCTCCACACATAACAACTGAATTTGGCTGCAGAGTATTTTGTTTACTTAGCCTGATTATAGCTAGTAAAAAATTTATCACACTTTCCAATAATGTGGGTACTGAATTTCTTGCAGGGTACATGATAAAAATCAGAGGTGTTTATTTTGTGAGTTATTCTCCACTAGCTGCTGTTATTCTCAAGTGAGGCTGTATTTAAAAATGTTGGTGAAGACAAAAAGCCCAACTTTGTCATTTTTCTGAAGTTTGCTGGTTTTATGTCTGAGTATATTAGGAACCAGAGCACACAAAGCCGTACTGCATGCCACTGATTTAATTTTTCTTTTTACAGTGCTCTGACAGCAAGGTCATTTATCTTTTGGATAAGGAATAAGAAGGAAAAAATGGAAAAAGGCAAGCTATTTCATTTGAAAATTGTGTTGTGTATTCTTGAGAACATTTTGCCACTGTCTGCTGCTAATTTTTATTCCACCACCAGTCAGCACACTCCTCATCAATAAGTTGACTTGGTGGCAGGTTTGGCAGTGAAGCCAAAGCATTAATGGGCATGATCTAGTAGGTTAGAATTACTCACTTTGCAACTGCTTATTTTTAGTTCATATAGGATTAAAGAGCACGCAAAAAAAAAAAAAGTTAACTTTTTTATATACATTGGTGGGTAGGTCCAGAGGCATCAGTTGAGGGGGAAAAAGAGACGCCTCAGGGGACACCTTATCACTCTCTATGACTGCCTGAAAGGGCACAAAGCAGCACAATGCTCTACTTGGAACATGGTCAAGCAACAGCAGCAATGCCTTATTTCAGAGGCCATCAGTGGTGGGCTGAGAGAGGCATCATAGGCTGGTTTTTGGTGTTGAATTAAACTGAAACCCATCTGGCACATCAACCTCAAATCAACATCTACAGGATTATGTGACGGTGTTCACAGGGGTCTTATGTTGAAGGAAGAGATGGAGATCTGACTCCATATTTCAGAAGGCTTGATTTATTATTTTATGATATATGTTACATTAAAACTATACTAAAAGAATAGAAGAAAAGGTTTCATCTCAGAAGGCTAGCTAAGAATAGAATAGAAAAGAATGAATAACAAAGGTTTGTGGCTCGGACAGAGAGCCGAGCTAGCTGGGCTGTGATTGGCCATTAATTATAAACATCCAAGATGGGCCAATCAAAGATCCACCTGTTGCATTCCACAGCAGCAGGTAACCATTGCTTACATTTTGTTCCTGAGGCCTCTCAGCTTCTCAGGAGCAAAAAATCCTAAGGAAAGGATTTTCATGAAATGATGTCTGCGACATGATGAGGCAAAGATTTTGCAGCTAAAGCTGTAAACTGACCTGGAGGCATATGACTGGCAGTCAACACCTTTACACTGAGAAAGTCCACTTTCCACAGGGTAGATGTTTCTAATATATTTATCCTTGGGGTGTGTGGAGATTCTTCCCTTGGGTTTTTGGAGATGCCCACCAAGAACAGCCTTCAAAGTTAAGAGAAAGAGACTTTTCCATGATTGTTGGTATGGGTGAATTACATCAATCTCTAAGAATTGTTTCTTTTTGTTAGCTTCAATATAATTGCTTTAATATTGCTTTTATATAGTTCACTATTTTTTCTGACAGTATAATAGTAGCTTTGTCTTTTATGTTGTAATAAATAATTCTGATTAAGTTCTTTTTGTCTAATAATTTATCATAATAAGTAATTTTTTTGTAAATATATCTGATTTGCCACCATTAAAACCTATGGGACAAAGTTGTAAAACTTAAAAATGTTGACAAAATCTGAGGCTAGGACTGGATCCAGGCAGACCCAGGCTCCTCACTCTGAGGAGGAGCTTAGAAAGCAGGGGAGTCCTTTTCTGCACCTCGTGACTCAACAGGAGGGCTTCTCTAATAAACTTTGTCTGGAGCTCCCACTCTACCTGCAACAGAGGTTGTAGCCAGCTGGGTGTCAGAAAACAAGTGACAGAATGAGAAGACATAGCCTCAAGCTGCACCAGGAGAGGTTCAGGTAGGACATTAGGTAGAATTTCTTCATGGAAAGAGTGTTTAAGCATTGGAACCCACTGCTCAGGGAGGTGGTGAAATCATAAACCCTGGAAATGTTCAAGAAACGATGTGGCATTTAGTGCAATGGTTAATTGGTGAGGTGCTTTGCAATCAAAGGTTGGACTTGATGGTCTTGGAGGTGTTTTCCAACCTTAACTATCCTATGGTTCTGTGTAAAGCTCTCCCTTTTCTCTAAGAAACATAACTGTCTTAAAGGTAATGTTTGCTATGATTTGACATGTCACAAGTGTTAGAAGTCAGTGCATTGGAATGAATAGAATGCATGATAGTGTGCATAAAAAAGAAGGGGAAAAAAGGAAAAAGTTTGGCTTCAAATAATAGAACAAGAAGGGAAATATTTCAAGTCTTGCTTCCAAATATCTTAAGAGATTTTTTCAAATAAGGTAAAATTATTCTACCAGGTTCTTGCTGCTTTGTTTCAGAGAAGGTCCTTGAGCTCTGAGGCTTCAGAACAGGGGTATGAGATGGGGAGTGTTAACTTCTGTCCATTCCCAATATGTCTTCTCCACAACAGCTCTCCAACTACTTCCATTTTGAAAGCAGAAACTGACATGAAAACAACCATCTTTTAAGGTAAGAAAGAAAGAAAGAAAGGTGTTTCACAAACAATTTTAAAGTTTCAAATTTAATCCCCATCAATCTCCCTCTTAAACTGAAAGGCAATAAACTTCAAAGGCTTTCACAAAGAAAATGAAAAAAAATACTGGAATAGACTGTCTGAGATAGTCAGTGCTCTTGCTTTGAGTGGCAAGGGTATAGATGAAAAGTAAAGATCTGTTCTAACAGCTTGTAGACACCTGTGTTTTCTAATGAGAGACATTTTTTCTAAATAGTCTATGTATTTCTTTCTTCCTGTACTAAAAAGCAATAAATATGAGTAACTAACAGAAAACTCCTTATTATTTATTGAATTCATAGGCATTTGCAAATAAAATGAAGTGCTAAAACTTGCAAAATTTGTGAAGTTACATCTATAAGTCCAGAAAAGTTTACTGAAATGTCCTGATATCCTCTAGAGTATTCAATATAAGTATTTTCAGTAAGGTACGTAACTGAATTCCTTTTCTTTCAGTCAGAAACCTTGTACTTCTTGAAAGACTACTGAAAAAATACTGGTCAGAACTAATTTGAAATGTTTATAATGGGAAGATGATCAGAGCTTTTCACATTACAAATGATAGCGAATAGAACACAAGACTGCAAAGTCACTGGTCTACTCAGGCATGGTTTTATTTTTTCTTTTGTAAATTGCTGAGGAGTGTGAGCTTTTACATTCACTTTTTTTTTTTTGTTATTGCTTTAACAAATACTTCTAAAAATTCAAACAAAAAAGCATATTTTCTATTATAGTTTAAAATAGTTCTCATGCACCTAGATGAATTACAGGCAAATTATAACTCTTTTTAAGACAGTGATTTCCTTAGCATCGAGCATCAAGTCTCCATCTTGAGTTGCTTCCCATTCTCTGCATGCTGTTTCTCATTCTATTTCATGTCACACAGCTTGGACTTCATTATTGATATCTGTCTCAGATATCTTTACCTCTATCACTAATTTCTGGACTCAGAACTTTGACCCTTTCATTTATCTCCATCAACACATTTTCCTTCCCACAGCAGTTCTTCTCAGCTGAAATACAGCGTTGTGCATTGACTACCAAGTTTTACAGGAAATTAAGCATTGGCAAGCATTACACATCCATCTCTGTTTTATGCATTAACATAGAAATACATACAACCATTGAAGACTAAAAACAGACTAAAAACACTAAACTTAGGCACTTCTGAAAATATTTCCCATGTTGTACTACGGCCCTCAAAAATCTGAAGTGTTTGAGTTACTAAAATTGAATTTGGAAGGATTACCTGTAATCCTAAAGCATTTAAATCAAAGAACAGATGACTTGCACTCTACCTAGCAATGTAAAACTCAAGTAGGGCTAGATGATGACTGACATAGCTGTTTGCTCATCACCCTTTCAACCTTGCACTTGTGCTATTCCACAAGTGTCATTCTGCCATTTGAAATTGTCTTGCCAGCAGGTTTTAAACCAGTCATGAAGAAAAAATTATTTTCTAACAGAACTTTTGAAATTACTTTTTACATTCTGAATCAGTGGGATTTATTGCAATGATTGAAAAGAATTGGACTGATTTAAGAACCTGTTCAACCAGCAGTTCCTTTGATGAATATGCATCTTTCGCTTATCTTAAAATTGGATTTCATAGCTATCTGTTGCCTGCAACTTATAATCACTCAAGCACTTGGCATAGACTTGTTTGAGGTTTGTAATTTTTTGGGGGTAGACTCAGCCTCTACTTTATGGCTTCAGAGTGCTTTGCCAGAGCCAAAAGCTCCAACAGTTATCTGCTTCAAGAGAAAGATGCAGATTCCCTGCATGAGATAGTGAGCACTGAAGAAGAACTTTCTGGAGGTAGATCAGTCATATGTGAGAACTGGATGCAGCATAGGTGTAGGCTTTATAAATCTGCCAGGGTGCTTCCAAATACAATGGGAAGAGAGATGTAAAAGTCCGTGGGTAGAATAGTCTCACCTCAGGCTTTATAAAAATAGGGAAAAGCTTTGCACACATCTTATGCCTCTGAACCCTCTATCTAGTGTGTGAAAGCCTGAAATCATTTGATGTTTGTGGTTGGGCTGTTCCTCTACAAGAAATTGTGAGAAAAGTTTTGCCTTAGAAAGGGGAGAGAGAGAGAAAGAGAGAGAGAGAGAGAAAGTGAGAGAGAAAGGGAATAAGAGTGATCCAATAACAGTGGTGTACATTGAATTTTAAAGCCAAGTTAAAGGAGCACAAATGGTATAGACATTAACACAGTACTGTTTGTTACTGTTTTTATAGTCCTGAGAAAAGGCAGATAGAGCGTGTCATAGAGCTAGGTCATGTTAGTTACCTTTTCCTAGGCAAATACAACAGTTAGATTGAATTTTGTATTGATGTTTCATGGTTGTTAAAATGACTCTGTAAAAATTATATTGTCTTAGAGGATATGTTTCTTTAAGGAATACTGTCATAATTTACCAAAACCAGCTAAAACTGAAGTCCACTCAAATCCATTGATTAAAAATACTGGAGGACCTATCCTAGCTTCAGTTCCTTCTTCATAATTGTGTCTCCTGTAGAGTTGTTAAAACAGGTGGAAAAAACTTGAAGTGTATTTATGCATAGCTAAAATAACTGCTTGTCTTTTGTCAGGATATTTATTAGTGTTAATTACCCATGACATTTAGATTCAAAGTTGATTTTGAGGAGTCAGATTTTAAAAATTCTGATTAGCAGCTTTTCAGTTAAGCACAAATAAAAATTACTTTTTGCTTTTAAACATGAAATATCCCCATGACAGTTTTACTCAGGAAAATTCTTGAATACTCCTGTAGGAGATCCATCCATCCAAAACCTCTACTAATCTAGATTAGCTAGACTATTATGAGACTATGTGAATCCTTATTTCCCTTTCAAGAAAACAGTACTTTGCTCTCATGTATATTACATGTCTCAGTCCTGTACAAGTTTCGGAACTTGCATTAGATCTGCCAATGCCACAAAGACTGGGAGTGGATGCGGGAAAAAAAATGAGTTGGCATAACTGTGCTATTCACATTTAAGGTTTGTCTCATATATGACTGACCACCACGATTTTAAAACAGGGCTCATCACATTTCTCTCCTGGACTTTATGACCATTTTTATGTCTTTTACTTTATTCCAGATGTTTGCTGCCCTCTAGATTCTCTTAATATGTGGAAACTGAAAAAAATTTTACACCCTGGTATCTAAGAGAGCTTCAGATCATGAAACATTTTATTTATTGGTTTACTGGGAAGCAGTACAGAGTACATTCTGCAAAGAGAAGCAACTGTGGTGGCATGGCCATCAAACTGCTTTCCAGGTTGTAGCAGATTTAGGTCCCTTCTCTCCATAAAAGTTGGGTCTCTTCTGGGAAAATAGAAAGGTGCAATCTCATCAAGCCTGAAGTTTATACATGAATTCAGGTTAATTTAAGGCTATTTTTAGAGGAAGAGGGAAACTAGATATCCCAGGTCCTGATGAATTTCAGTGTCAAAACACCTACTTTTATCACAGCTAGTGGTGAGGATTATCTGATTCATTTATTTTAAAATAGAAGGCTTTAAATTGCAATATATTGCAATGTATTATTTATTTCATTTCATAAGTTTTTAAAAAGAACCTCAACACACTTCTCCTTCTCCCAAAATATTTAGTGGAACATACCTATGTAATTGTATTGAGTTTGCATGGTCAGGTTTTTGTAGCTGGGGGCTACAGGCATGGCTTCCATGAGAAGCTGCCAGAAGCTTCCTCCCTGTCTGGCAGAGCCAGTGCCAGCTGGCTCCAAGCTGGATGTGCTGCTGCCCAAGGCTGGGCCCATTAGAAAGGATGGTGGCTCCGCTGTGGCAACATATTTAAGAAGAGATAAAATGTTATTGCACAGATGTAATTGGGGCCAGAATAGAGGCAGGTGAGGAGAAGAACATGGGGGAGAAATATGGGAGAGGAAAAACCCTGCAGACACCAAGGTCACTGGAGGAGGGGCAGGAGGTGATCCATGCACTGGGGCTGAGATCCCCCTGCAGCCCCTGGTGCAGCCCATGGTGAGGCAGCTCTGCCCCTGCAGCCCATGGGTGATCACTGGAATGCCGAGATCCACCTCCAGCCCCTTGAGGAGACCCACAGCAGAGCAGGTGGATGCCTGAGAAGAGGCTGTGAAATCACGGAGGCCCATGCTGGAGCAAGCTCCTGGCAGTGACCTGCAGACCCATGGAGAGGGGATCCCATGCTGGAGCAGGTTTCCTGGTAGGACTAGTGACCCTGTGGGGGATCCACACTGGAGCAGACTGTGCCTGAAGGGCTGCACCCATAGCAGAGTGACCCATATTTCAGTAATTCATGGACAACCCTTTCCTGTGGAATGAACTCACACTGGAGAAATTAATGGAGAATTGTGTCCCATGGGAGGGACCCCATCCTGGAGCTGGGAAAGGAGTCCTCTCCCTGAGCAGCAGCAGGGACAACATGTGATGAACTGACCATAATCCCCATTTTCCATTATTCTGTTCTGCAGGGGAAGAGGTAGAGCTTGGGAATTAGGGAGGGGTTGGGGGGAAGGAATTTTTAATATTTATTTTACTAATGATTATCCTGCTCTGATTTTGTTAGTAATAATTTCAGTTAACACCCCAAAGCTGAGTGTTTTGCTCATGATGGTATTTGATGAGGGATGTCTCCCAGGCTTTATCTCAACCCATGAACCTTTTGTTATATTTTCTCTATCCTGTCCCATTGCAGAGGGGAGTGATGGAGTGGCTTTTGTGGATGCCTGGTATCCATCCAGGGTCAAACCACTACAGTAATTCAGGTTCTTAAAAGACAGGCAGGGGCCCTTTAACGTGAAATGCACTTTTTTCTACTAGGTATAGGATTAGTGCTTTTAAGACAATACTAACTCCAAAGTGTGGTTGGATGGGGGTCAGTGCAACCTGAGCTAGTGGAAGGTGTCCCTGCCCAAGGTATGGGCTGTGGAACTAGATAATCTTTAAGATACCTTCTTATACAAGCCAATCCATGATTCTATGATTTTGATGGTATTAAAATCATAATAAACATTCCTTTTTTTAAGCATAAGAAATAAAAAAAAACCCCAGTAACAGTCCTCAAAAGAACTTAGTCATAATGGCTATTATTGAATGAATCAGTAGGAATCAACAGAAAAAACCCAAAGCTTACACTCAGAGTCATCGGTGTGAAAAATGGTTCCAGTTAGCTTTGATGATCCATCTTCACAACTTTCTGACTTGGAAACACTGTACGTGTTCAAAACTTGTCAATGATACACTCCACAATGATTAAACAAACATCAGTATTTGCAGAGATCTTCCCTGCTCTAAGAAAACTAATTTTCAATTGTATCAAAATGTAACAGAGATAAAAGAGCAAATATATATCACATCAAAGTAAGCTGCATGTCTTTATATTCAGTGATATTCAGCTGTAATTCTAGACTGTTGAAAACTTCCATGGAGCATGTATTACTTTTGCAATACATACACTTCAATAAAGCATTTGGAACCATTCTCCTGGATTCATGCAAAGATGACACACGTTAATGCCATTATCTAGCTGTTCTTTGACTAAATACATCTATGATGCAAAATGGAATTTTAAGTAAGCAAAATTTCTGCCTTTTTGTATCATAGGTATTTGTTTCTGTGGCCATGATTAGTGATCGAGAGTGACTATAGTCAACTAAGAGAGATGTTAGACATCAATCATTATTCAATATAGAGCTGAATGTTTGATATAAGTCATTCATAGAAAGCACATCCACTTTTTAAACATGTATAAACATGAGGTTTTTAACAGATCCCCACCTCTGAAATAAAAGACAATACCACTTGCAATCTTTTCAGCTTACTGTGTAAAAATGCTTGAGATGTGAAGACAAAACACCCATACCTGAGAAATGCAAGAAAAATGGTGTCAATTGTCATATTGATACTGAAAAATATGACCTTTCTTGAAGATGATTACACTTCCACATAGCCCAGAGGAGATGGGCAAAGTGGGGTAATATAAAAAAGTGGTTATATTTCCTCAAGCTGTATTTCAATCTATTCCACTCACATATGACCTGAAAATGAACTGCCCAAGCACAGCATATAGATTTTTATATGATAATTTCTGTTCTTACAGGTAAAGTTGGATTAGTAAGTGCCACGTTAAAGTACATAATCTCCACTTCTGACTCTCAGACTTCACATAAATTTGCTGTAAACTGTACAAATATTACATAAATTCTGTGTCATCTCTGTTTTTCTGCTTGGCCAAAAGACACAGACATATACCTGTCCAAGAAAATTTTTCTCCAGTGGTATAGAATCCATTTTTGTCAGTACAGAGAGCTTAAATTTTGGCAAAAACATTAAGCCTTATTCTGATCTGACACAAGATATTGGAAAGATTCTATTTCCAAAAATATAGTAACTAATGTTATTTTCTTTGTCTGCAAAAATGACCCAGCACAGGAACAGATTTCCCGGAGAGGTGGTGGAGTCTCCCTCAGTGGAGATACTCCAGACCTGTCTGGATGCAAGCCTGAGCAAAGTGCTCTGGGATGACCCTGTTTGAGCAGGGGGGTTGGACCCCATGACCCACTGTGATCCCTTCCAACCTGACCGATTACCTGGGAAAATGGTTATATTGATCAAGTGAAAAACTGCCCTTGAAATCAGCAAATTTTTGGTTTTGTACCTCAGCATGTTAGTTACAAAAGAGAATGGAAAAAGAGTATTTTAACTTATATTACAACAAAAATATACAAACCTGTGTATTCAATTTTGTCTGAACTTTTATTTGTCCTTGCATTCTAATATAAATAATAATACCAATTGGGAAAGTATTCGTATTTTGTTTCTTTAAAATAGCTTTTTCAGTATAAATGTTCTCTTGGACATGCTTTATATTAAGAATACATTTTTAAGTAGGTTATCAATTTTCAACAATTGTTATTACCACTGGTTAATTGCACATTACAGCATCTGACTGGAGAAAGTTTGGTTATAAAACAGATTGATAAGCAGTTGCAACACATTTTGCAGCTGAGCTTATATGTAATTAAAGCACGAGCTGCACTCCACAGTATGCTTATTACAATCTATGTTAATTATTTATTAAAATTTTTCAAATTGAACCATTATAATGAAGTACAAATTAAACCATTAGTCACAGATAGTGCAAAGACGTTAAGAGAAAATTTAGTTGCAGCTCTTAGTTTTTTATGAGTTTAAGGATCTGTCAAATATAAGGAAGTTATTAATAAGAAAATGTTTAACTTTAGTGATTTTATAGTAGCATAGAATATCTATTTCCAACATGAACATAATGGGACTGTGCACTTCAAATTTAAAGGATTTATATTAAGGCCATCCAGGACTGTATATGAAAATCAAAGAGGTGACAGCATATTTCATGGCTGGTATTTAGATTATTATTGCAAGCAGTGGGATTAGGGCTTTAAAATATTTGAACCAGAAACACTTTCATTCCATGAGCTTCTGCAATTCGTATAAATATATTTACTTTTCAAGATATTCTAGTACATAAATTTTCATTTTGAAGGGTGCCAATACTCCTCATCTATTTTCTGTTCAATCAAATCATCTCAGTGGAATATACTTTTGTCAAAAACCTGTGAGAAAACTCATTTTATACCTGTGAAGAAAGAAAATGGAGCTGCAATGTTATTCCTTGCTCTGAGGAGGAAATTCATCTTTTCAGCCTTTTTTTTTTTGGCAGTTCTAGCCACTTCCTTGACAAATACACTTACTATAGCTTATATTGTAGAAGCCTATCAAAAAATCCACTCAAACTGTGTTACTGCCTTCCCAGCAGCACAAACGCAGGGTGCTGAAGTTCAGGGGAAAAACTGATCCCTTTCAGGGAATGTCTGTGCATAACCCTTCAAATTCCTTCCCAACCAGGTGATGTTGATCATGGTCAAAAATTACACTCAAAGTTTTTTGTAGCATCTGAAGTCTATGCTGCTGTAAGGTCTGAGGTAAGTCTCATTCAATTTTCTTTCCTAACTCATTTGATGGTTTTAAATAACTTCATAAGGATAAAAGACAGCTGCGAAATTCTTTAAGAGTAGGTGTTAATTTCAAAAATGTCTGAGTTTGTTCAGATGTGGATTATTGTTGAAGGTCCATCTCTAGTCATATTTTAATTAACTTTTCAAACTGAGATAGAGAAAAGGGAAACATTTGTCTAGGAAATATAATCAAGAGAAAAAAACCTCAGACATTCACAAGAAAACTTCACCTCTTCACATCTTAATCCAGATCCCAAATTCCCTCATATGGTTTACATAAAAAATATAAGATGTTTCTCACATCCAGAGCATAATGAAAGTCAAAGTGACCTCAGATGACTTGGTCAAACAGGTCTAACACTAGATTTCTTGGAGCAGAAAATGTACAGTCATCCCAAACACTTTCATCCTTCCCCTCACTATCCTTCCAGAAAACAATTATTTTGATAGTAAGAACATTTCTCTAAAAAACCCTTTACACATAACCTTAACATCACAGTAGTCATGGTAACCTGATCTTAACAGTAGGACATCTTGATAAAAAAAGATAGACATAACAGGAGGCAAGCTACAAAGATGGTCTTTTGAGCAGTTCTAAGATAACTTCTCTGAGGTAAATGGCGATGAAATCTTTGTTCCTGTTGCATGGTTTGAGCTGTTTCCCTCTCTGTGGGAAAGCGTGTGTTTGCTCTAAACCCATTTCAAAGTGTTTATTTTAGCTACATAATTTTTTGTTGTTGTTGAAAGGTAAATATTGAATAACTCCAGCAGTGTACAACTCACTGGAAGAAACTTGATTTTTCACCTTCCTGCTTACTCCTTTGCATTTGTGGCTTTCCCTCTAAGGAAGAAAAAAACCCAACATATGTGAAGTGGTGATTTCTAGATATATTTTCATTTCTCCCTAAAGGTGGCCAATTAGATGTGAAAATACAAATTTCCTGTTCCCTCATTTTCAACAAAGTGACTGGAATTTGATATTCAGCTATCTTTGAGTCTCTAGGTTGACTTACTTATTTCAGAAAGTGTAAATCCTAACAGGATTTCACTTAATGGATGACGAGATAAGAACCTTGTCACCTCATCTGTATGTAGGCTACTTAAGCAGGACCCAGAAACTTGCAGTTCAATGAGGTTAAAAGACAACCTCCTCTTAATTCCTTAAAGTTGACTTTTCATTTCAGCCGCTAGCTTATGAATTAATTATAAGTGATTTTTTAACCAGGCAGTTCATTTTCCCTGAGGTTTGTGAGAGTCATGAAAAGACATTCAGACAATATTGAAATAGTTAATACAGTATTAAGCAAATACTCTTCTTTTACTTTAAAACTGATACTTTATCAGAAAACCTATTGAAACATATAAATCTAAAGGTTTATCACAGTCACTGTTTTTTTTCTTCTCTGTATTTACAAAGCTATTTCATTTTCAGGTTCAACTGTCAGAACTGGCTGAGAATTGTTTACATTACAACCTAGATCCTAGATCTAGTTAATATGTAAAAAATATTCCCTCACACTCAAAGATAAATGAGGTGCTGCACATCATACTCAACAAATTCATTGGACTGTGAGGACATGCGTGGAATTTTGTGAAATATTTTAAGTGCTTAATTTTCTTCAGCTCTTATGTAGATAACAGGAAACACAGAGACCAGTCCTCAGGTGGTATAAATTGCAGTTGACTGGGGAATCTATGGCAGTGTGACAATCAACACCTGCTGCACTCTGTCCCTGGAAAGTCATCATGACAGAGATGACTGTCCCTGTGCTGCCACTATAAAGAAATTATTTTCTATTTCCTACTATTAAAAAGACCCCAACAATCTCTTTAGTCAAAAGAATGTGCCTTAACTTCTTTTTCACCTCGTCTAAAAGAAGAAATATTGTATGAAAATGAGCTCTCAACGCTAATCTCTGTGGAGATTGTTTAGTTTGGCACTGTTTTCTCATTTTTTAAAAGATTTTTCTAAACTTTTTTTAGTGTTGTGTTGTTATTTTTCTTTTTTTTTTTTTTTTTTTTTTTTTTCCCTGTTTGGCTTGTTTTTTTTGCGTTTTTTGTTTGCTAGCTCAAACTAAGAATTTTTGGGACCACAATTTTCACAAGTGGTTCACACATTTTTACTACTTGCCTAATATTTTCTAAGAAGATTGCTGATATAACAACATTACGACAAGGGGCAATGGTTTTAAACTGAAAGAGGATGGAATTAGATTAGATGAAAGAAAGAATTTTTTTACAATGATGGTGGTAAAGCACAGAAACATGTTTCCCAAAGAGGTGGTAAATGTCCCTCTTCGGGAAAAACCTGGAAACATTCAAGGTCATTCAAGGTCAGAAACCTGGTCTAATTGAATATGTCCCTGCCCATTTGTAGGGGGATTGGACAACATGACCTTTAAAGGTCCCTTCTAGCTCAAACTATTCTATAACATTCATAGAAAGAGATTCTTTGCTAAAATTTTGGATTATAAGCAGTAAAACAACTGAAGAACTGTCACATAGGTTTAAAAAAATCCATATGTTTGATAAATAGTAAGGGAATAAAAATGATACTTGTATTAATTAATCTGTTAACTACTTTTTGATATTCAGAATGACCAACAGCAATATATATACACCACTGAGAATGCAAATGAAAAAGAGAGTTCTGAAGATATTGCTTCCTACAAGATTTCAGTTTAAAGCCTGAGTTTGCATTCCTAGCAGCCCTGGTATTGCAGATTTCTTATAGTATGAATATATGTTGAAAAGTACTGAACTGGTGCAGAGTGCTGTGGTCACAGCACCAGACTAATGCAGAATGTGCAGTTATGACAACTTTCATAATTGGCCCTTTGCTCCAACATATTTTCTGTCCTTGCTAGTTGTGAAATTATATCTTTATATCTTTTGGAATGATTTTGCACATTCTTTCCAAATTATAATTAAGATATTAACAACTCTCTCTCCCTTTTCATGCTCTTTGGGCTGTTTCTCCTGGTAAAACAGAAGTACTTGCCAAGTATTTAAATAAACAACACCTCTATAGCTGACCTGTTTTTCAGAACTGAATTAATTTATAATGCTTTTAGTGGTGTGTGAGGCAGAAGGGGTTCCTTTATAGATTGTAACAGGTGTCTTGAGAATTATAGTGATTCTCATCCTGGTTTACAGCTGTTGAAATTCCATTAAAAGCAAGGCTGCTCCTCCTCCCATTTCTAAGCAGTCCTTTAAGCTTCATTCTTGACATTACCCATTGAAAGCAGAAACACCAGAAGTGTTTCACCAAAAGAACACAGCAAAGTGCCAAAATCTATAACACTTTGTATGAGTTTGATGAAATTATCATGAGAAGAGTAAATAACTTAAGCCTCACAACAGACTAGAATTCCAAAGTTTGTTTGCTCTGTCTGAAAACAGATCATTGCAGAAGAGCAACTTAGCACAAAGAAGAAAAGGCATCACCAGCTCTGCAATATGTACTGGCTGGATTATTTGACTGAAGTCAGGCTTCATTGCCAACAGGTAAATAAACAAACCCTAGCTTTAGTGATGACTTCACTTGTCTCTCAGAAATGTCTGACAAGCATGAAAGCCAAACATAACTTCTATAGGTTCTTCTATACTCTATCAGAACATCATTTCTCTGTAATTTAAATGTTTTGTTGTCTGTGTTTTAGAGGTGAACATGTGTTCCTTGAAATCCAAAGACTGTTTCTCACAAATACTCCTTTCTTTCCCCTTTTCTAGTTGAGCTGTCATTGCTCATGTTACCAAAAATTCTTCATCCCATTTTAAATTGTTTTCTGCAAAATGTTATTTTATTTTCATTTGATTTAAACCAGGTTGAAATTGCAAGTAGAATTTACATTAGTCTCCAGAATGGCAGACAACTAAACCAAATGTACTTTATTTAATTCTCACAGAAATTTATATTTTTCAAGTAGCTCATGCTTGAAAATATCCTCATGTATCAACTGAAGAACTTGAAAAAGCTAAATAATAATTTTCTTTGGGATGGCAAAAAACAAAGTGAAACGTTTGCAAGCTTAAATTGCTGAGTACATCCACTTGAGCTGATGATAATGTTTTGGTGTTTTGCCATGACAGCCTATTTGCCACTTCCTTTGCAATGGAAAATATTAAGTCAATATGAGTTGATTATTTATTTATATGAGAGTGCACATGTGTGTTTCTATACAGATGTAAAAAAAAAAAAACCAACATGTTTTCTTCTACAAAAAGTAGAAATGCCAACAATTAAAAAACCCCACACAAACATCTTTAAAGAGGTTACACCTACCCAGTGTTCTATCAGTTGAGGGGTAAGAAAAAAGAAGATAAAAATTTTCCTGCTGTCAACATCATGCCTAAGGTCAAACAAGCAAACAAGATTCTAGAAGCATCAACACCTAGAAATTACTCTCTTACAACCATCACTGTACTTGTGGCTCTGATTTGTACCCAAAGTCCCAGTAGTTTCAATGAAAGCAGAATGTGAAGCCAAAGGGCTGGTGGTGGATCAATATTGCCTTACTTCAGTATTGGTCCACCACCATCATCTTATAAAGCAGAGGGAGAATGCAAAGGAGTCTTTAGCATCAGCATAGTTTTCTTTAGTCCTTGGATACATTTTCCTGTATGGCTACCATTCCATTTCTGTTAATGATGCTGGGGACACTGAAAAGGACCTCCATGTCCATCAGGTTCAAGCACCTTTACACATAATAAATATATAGTTACAGCCAGTGGTTGCTCTCTGGTATGTTGCAGCTCATATCAATTTTTACCGGAGGAGTGCAGGAATAAAAACTCCACACACATTTTTTTATCCCTGCTCACCTTTTGCTGGTCTTGATCCTACAAATGATTTGCAATAATAACTTTATAGGTGTGCTTAGTAACTGCCACTGTGATGCTGCTTCTGTGAATGAAGATACTCTTTGAAGTATTTGCAGAATCTCCAGCTTAGATAATAAAACCTTCAGAGTCTTTCTCCGTTTGATGTGATTAGCAAGAAAAGAACAATGAATTGAATTCTGTATTTACTTTTCTTACAATCTAATGTTCCTGTTCAGAAAATGGCTCTGTGTAGGCAGACCTCTTGTACCTCTACCTGAACTCCTTTGACTCCTACTGAATGTATATGCAGGCTTTAAAAAGCTGTTTTAAAACATGAAGAAAAATAGGAAGAAAAACTGACTTCTTGCTCCCCTGACCATTCAATGTTAACACCAATTGTCATTAGGAGAGCATGGCAATTTTCCTGTTTTAGAACAATAAAATGTCAAATCATAATATAAGACAAAACTGTTTATGGGTATCATTTCAGTTTCTGTTTCCTCTTAAAAGAAAATTTAACAATTTAACTTTAAACAATTTAATCTTTCTCTTAGTATTTTTCAAAAAGCTCATTTAAGACAAGGAATTACTGTTCTTTGAGTGATAAGAACAGCAGAAACTGATTTTTCCATGAGGAGAATTTGTATAATAAATTATTTTCAGTTACAGTAGTGGTTTACTTTAGACACTGGATCTAAATACTATGTAGCCTTCATCTTTCATCTGGTCCGACTCACAGATACATGAAAACAATTTTGTCTTCCTATGTGGCTTTTTAAATAAAGTGGTATCTAAAAGTTCAACTGAAAGCCAAAATGCTTAACATGGAAACACTTCTTTGCAGCTAAATTTTCCCAGGGTATGGTACAATGCATTTAATTTGAAATAAGATACAACATTGAGAGCAAACTTAGAATAAACAAATAAACAAATGTATGTAAAAAAGAGTCTCTTGAGAGAGTTTTTCCACAGACTTTGAAGAAATATTATAGGTTCATGCTTTTTACCATGTTGTTTTTATTACTGAGAGATTTCTCAAGGCAGAAGACAAAAAAAGAGTACTTTAGCTTCTAGCTTTGCAATTCTTTGGGGGAAAAATTTGCCTATATATGCTTGTGTAATGTATCTCTTCTCATGCAGGTGTGCAATTGTGGTGCAATGTGACAGTGCAGAAGGGTCAATGGCGTGTCAGGAAGTGTATTGGCAGCATTTGGAAGCAAGACCAAGGATGGAGAGTACTGCTTCACTGTTCTTCTGGGTGAACATGCCAGTTTCTTTCTCATATAAGAAAGGTGAAAGCTTTCACAGGGTGAAAGATGCACCCTGCATTGATATGGTTGTATTACATCTCATGGACTTATTAGACAATTCTGACACAGAAAAATGCTTGTCTCACAACAAAAAAGATAATCAATCATTGATTTCAGCTCAAAAAGGACAGAATTTCTGTGGTCTTTATTGAAAATTAGCATGTTTTGTCCAATACCTTGAATATCTTCCCTTTTAGACAAAGACACAACTTAACATATGTAAGTAAAGGTTGTGCGAGATGATGAGGTGTACCATATAAAAGGCTAGAGTTCATTTCACACTTTACATTACAAAAGATTGGGATATGACCTCTTTCAATTTTTAATGCCTCAAACCTGTATTTTAAACTATTTTTTTGGGGGGGGGGGCAGAAGTGGGGGGCAGAAATTTGGCTCTAACAGCTGTTTACTGCATTTTACAAATCCTAGACAAATGTCCTGAGCTTTCTCCCTAAAATATTTGCATATGAGAAACTGAAGTCATGCTCAGATTTGTTTGTGTTCCATAAATCTACTGAAGCAAATACACTGTAGATCAGCTAGGGTGATCACAAAATAACCAGTTGTTCCAATTTCCCATAAATGTTTTTCAGTCTGATTGAAGCCTTATAACATCTAGAGAAGATCTGCAGTAGGATCTGTCATCACATTTCAGTGGAGAGGGAAACAACAAGTGTAAAAATATGATTGTTTCTCCTACCTAGGAATATCTGGTAACATAGGGAACTAGTCTGAACATTATCCAAGTGTTCCTAGACCGTAGGATGTCTCTGTATTTCTACAATCCATTCATCACCACCAGCAAGAACTATTTCTAAGGAGTTGCAAACATGCTGAGAGTCTGAAATTAGTTTTCTTGGTGACAATATATGATGTAAGAACATGACAACTTGATTGCCATAATAATGGAACTGCCAAACTTTGCCAGGGAGGAAGGCAGAAAAAGGGGAAACATGAAACACATTGCAATTTAATTCTGATGTTGGTCCAAGATTGCTTTAATTTTACTCATCTACTCTGAGAACCAGAAAAGTAATATTTTTTTAAAGCCTTCTGATGCTAAATGGCTCTTGGGGGATGTGAAATTATTATCTCAGTTACAAATTTATTTATATCCTCTATCCCTGTTTTACTATGTGAGTATTATTTGTTGTTGTCTCATTATTTAGATCTTGAGAAAATATTCTTATTTTAGCCTAATCGGTTTCCCCAGTACAAACAACAAAAAATAAAAATGTGACACTTTCCTGTAACTTGACAAATATTTAAAGAATTTTGATGGGGAAACACAAACCTGGGTAGATTACAATTGCTTTTCTTGGGTAACTCTCATATTCATAGCTGTTGGCTGCAAAAGTAACAATGAAGGAGAGATTATATTTATATGTAACACATTTCAGCTGAAAAGGTTCCTCATGTGTCCTGTATTATTCATATACATAATAAATAGGAATATTGATTATATACACTTATTACACATAAATAACAGAATTTTGTGTGCCAGTCAAATGTACTTGATAGTATAGGAGAGGTGAAGAGTAATTCCTGTGGAAGTCAAACTACAGGGAAAATTCTCAGTAAGCAGAACACAATTTTAGTTCTTGAATTCCACACAAACATCAAGGTCAATATTCTCTTGTGAAATGTTACACTGTCTCATTGCTAAACTACCTGAAACCTCCACTTCATGAAGTGGTATTAAGGTTCAACAAACCTAGCAGAGCTGATTTAGCTAAACTGAACTCATACCCCTCACTGAATTTCAGAGTGATTGACACTCAGCCACTTTATCCAGTTATCTCCTGCTGCTGCTGCTGAGGTCTGATCTTGCTTCCTTATCTAGATGAGATCCCAGGCAAGTGTTAATGGTGGTACCAGAGTGCCTTATCTCCCAGACTGAATGCCAATACACATATACAAACTTTCTCATTTAGGAAGTCAGCACATGAATGGATACTTGAATTTGGATATCATGACAAAATAATGTATTTTATTTTCTTTAAGGCATTTCCATGAGGATTCATAATGCCCTGTATTACTGCTTCTGTTGCTTCAGCAAACCATGATATGTCTATACAGTGTTGCAGTCTGCATAAATGCCTGGAAATTTAATGCATCACTATCTTTAAATAGAAAATTGTGGGTTAATACCATCACCAGCCATTGCAAGCAATGTGGTCTTGCTCTCCCCGTTGTAATGGAGGCTTTTTGAACAGTAAAAAAGCTTGATTAATTTAGTGACTACTAATTAATATATGGTGGTCGAGCCTGTCAATATTCACTGACAAGGTTATCATCAAGATGTCAATGAGAAGCAGAGTGAATATCTTAAGGACTTAAATGGATTCCAGCCAAGAAATAATAGGGAGGAGAGTGGCAGGGATAGATAGTATAGTATTGTTACCACTGAGGTAAACCAAAGGAGAATGGAAGAAAATGTCTGAGCCTCATGTTTGCTCTGAAGAAAGTTTGTTTTGTCTCAGCATGGAGCTGATAATTAAATAGGAAGCAGCTTGTGCTCCCAGTGCTCCTTCTACTGAAGTCTCAAGAAAGTCATGTCATTAACTCCATAAGCAGTAGAGCTGGCTACATAGTAGCTAATATGGCTCTCAAACAAACAAATAAACAAAAATCTCAGTTTATATATAGGTTAATTTTTTAAGAGAGGACTATAACAGCCTTTAAGCCCTCTGCTTAATAAAAATCTGTTAACAATATATGTTCTCAAGTTCTTTGGAATCTCTCAATACCTGTGACAGGTAGAGAACTACTGCTACTTTTCATTTAGAAAAAGTACAATGCATCATAGAGATGAAAGACAGATTTTTAAAGATATAAAAGTGTTTAAAGGTGAAAATGTGATATTTGTCAGAAGCAGGTGAAAGGTAGACGTGTAACTCTTAAAGATATTTCAATCATTATAAAGCAATGGAAATTAAATGTATAAACATTTAAAAATGACATTAGTTGTATCATTAGTCACAGGCATAAGTTTCAAAAAGCTGTTGTTGGGTGACTTTCTACTGTCACAGAGAAATTTTGGAATATAAATAGCAGCTGAGACTCCTCTCTGAAAAGGCATTTTAAACCTTTCTTGGAGCTTATGGCAATATAACTAATTAAAGTCAAAGCCAGTGTAATAATATTGCATCACTAATTCATATAAAGATATTTAGCTGAGAGCCTTATGGTCATAAAAAATCTTTGCCAAAAATATGTTCCACTTCTCCATGTGCTTTGACCAACTCATTTGGGTTTGCTCTACATAAGAATTTGGCATTAAAAGATGTCTCATAAATGAACAGAAACTCTCATGGAGTATTTTGCTCCAAATGTTTCAGAAGTAAAGAAATCCTGCATTCAGACAAGTATCATTTTTTCTTCAGTTTTACTCTTAATCATTCATTCATGTGTTCTTGAGCTGCTCCTCACAAATCTCTTGCCTCCTGCAGTCCTCTGCTTCGTAATATTCTTTCATCCTATAATCTATTTCTCTCTCCTATACTCTTACTACTTCCTCTTTCCCATTCCCTCTGCCATTTCATTCTCTGCATTGTTTCATGATTTGCTTTTGGCCTCACAGTGATTCTTCTTCCCCGTTCCTTATATTAATAATATTTTCTGCGAGTCGTGAATGACAAGGATGTCTGAACAAATCCAGTATCCTCTTTTATTCTCCACAAAAACCATGTGAACAAAAAAGTGACTCTCTGCATTTCACAAGGACAGGGAATACAATGCCCTGTACTCAGAGGAATAGGTTATGGTTTATTCTTCTTTGAGTAAAGAACTTCATTGAGAGTGGCAGGAACTAAAGCACCTTAGAGATTACTGTTTGTTCCAGATGAATTGTCATTGTCACTCTGCAATCTGTGACCTGTCTGCACTTCTTTACTGAAGTTGTCTCATAATTAACAAAGATACTGTGTCCTGAACCTTGTGAATACTGTCATAAAGGGCATTACTTGGGTTGTCCAGCTGGCAAATAGAGTTTGGCCCTTACAGGAGCTTTGAGCATCCTGTTCTGCAGGTGACATTGATCAGTTGTGCTGCAAGGAAGAGATGACATTTTAAAGGTTTGAATATGCAAATGATTTTTTTTCCCCAAAGAAGGTTTAGCATTATGAAATGTTGCAGAAATGACTCTTACTCCTCATTAAAAAAAACACTAAAAAAGGTAAAGGTTCATACCTCCTCACATATTTTGAGAGAAGGAGCAAACAGGAGCTAAAACTGGAATGTCCTGAGATGAATTTGTATGTTGGAAACTATCTTTACCACTTACATTTTCTATTCTCTTAAATGTGTGGACACGATGTTTTTCATGTCTTAACTGTGTGACTGAAACAGTTTGCTGTACAGGTCAGCAAGCTCTCTGCCCTCCCTCTGTCTGGTGTCATAGACTCAGCAATTCCCGTCCTTCCTCCCACATGGCCAGGAGATTCCTGATGATGTCTCTCACCCCCTCTTCCTTTCACACCCTCCTGCCAGCAGCAGGGGTGATAAGCAAACCTTCTCTCTGCACTGCAGTTCGTCTCACTATTCCTTTTCCTCCTAGCTGGGCATAGCTTCAGACCCATCAAGTCTTGTTTGGTAACAGAATCACAAAAGTATTTCAGGAGTTTCCCTGCTGTCAGTTTTTCTTCAGGTTTTTAAATGGTGAAATCACAGATCTTTTTCCTGTAGAAGCCCACAGGCTTCTTCTGCAGAGGTAACCTGCTGGATCTGTTACCTGCACTTACCAGTGCTTGGTGTTTAGCAAAGCAGAACAGAGCAGCTGCTCTGTGCTTCTACTAGGGGTGCATACTATAGTCAGATCCTGCAAATAAAAGGTTTTCCTCCTACAGGGCACACTCCCTAGTGTCAGCGTAGGGCAGGACTCCCATGCTTGGACTTAAACCCGATAAATGGTTCTGTGTTCCTGCATGGTCAGAATAAAGTTCATATATGAGAAGCCAGAAGAAAAACAAACCAAATCCAAAGATATAAGTTAAATATGTGTTCATCTCTTTGTAACAACTTTAAAACCTGTTTAACTGAATTTTTTTGTATAGGTATAGATGTGGGCATTGTATAGGTACAGATCTGCTCCATTTTCAACCAGATTGATCACTGTTTTCCACTGCAGAAGTAGTTAGCACAATTAATATAAGAATAGAGATGTGCAAGCAAAGAGAGAGAAAACTGAAACCTTGTGAAACACAGCTTCAAGAAATAAACATCCACAGAACCCACATAACTATGAGCCAACAGGCACGACATATTTTTTAACATCAAGACTCTTCCCCAGTCATCCAATTAATATAATTTCAGTTTTAGTAGTAGCCATCCTGAAGATATTTTTTTGCATTTTGCCAAGCAGGCCCCATGTAACTTTATTTTGTTCTTTCTTAGCTAGCTGTTCAGTCATTTATCTTCAGCACTGTGATTCCAAGAAAGCATCAAAGCTTTGCAGAAGTGATGAGCTACAAACAGTGCCCAAACTAGGCATTGCCAATCTTCTATTTAAAAATAATTGCATGAGGGATACTGACATGAAAAAGCAAGCTTTGAACTATTATTAAATAAACAGCTTATCTCTTATATAATTCTGAAAAGATTTAAGAAAAACAAAACAGAAGTGGATCAAAAACTTTTCTGCCTATGAAGGTTAACGGGGCCCTGTCACTGAAACTTTACAAGAACAGTCCTCACCAGATGTTAGGATACTGTCTTATTAATGTTAGATCATTACTATCATATTTCATTTAGTGATGTCAAACATAAAATGTGATAAAATGTCAAAATGTGAACCTTGAATATTGAGAGATCGTCTTTCAAGTAGGCATTGATTTGGCAATGCTGGATGGCCCATTTTGGTGCCTGAGTCCATATTTTTTACCTCGTGTCTTATGTGGGTATTTGGATAAGCAAACTCTGAATATGAGACCACAAGCACAGAATTTGGCTCAAAGAAAATGTGGGTGCTGAGGGCCAAACAGTTTTTCAAGTCAGGATTGCGGCTTGGCTGTAAGAATTATTGAATTGAATGAGCCCCTGAAAATACAGGCTTAAATGATCAAAAGAACAAATGCAACCAACACACAAAATTTCCCCGAGCCACTTTCAAGGTTTGTCTCATGTTATAACTCGGGACATCAAATGGAGACATAAAGATTTGCCCTTTCTTGTGATGTAGTGACCAAAGACATCAGGAGGTTTACATAATCACACTTTTTCATCTTCCTCACACTGTCCAGCTGAAACAAGTATTAAAGATGATGTGTGCATACATCTATGTAGATAGGTTACACATATAGCTACATTTAACACCAGTACATTTAAAAATATGGACTCAGTATACATTTAAGAGTTCATTTTAGCAATGTAAAGGTGCTTCCAATCTGCAAAATTGAAATGTAAGCTCTTAAATGAAAGAGAAAGTGGAAATTTATGTACACTCATTCTCTAGAAGGAAATAGGATATAGTAAACTTTGTACAGATTTTAAGTCTTTACTTTTAACTAAAGTTCATGGTATGGTAATGAGCTGTTGATTTTTGTCTTCAGAAAATGTTTACATCCAGTAGAGAGGCTTTAGACATCTGGCATATGTAAGCATGGTAAAGGGTTATTGCCTAAGGGATAATAAATGAGGGGAAAAGCATCCCTCCAAATGCACTCAAAATGAAAGATGAGGTTGGTATCTTTGCAGTTAGAAATTGTCTGTCATCTCTTAAGGTTATCTCAAGTCACCCCAATTATAAAACATGTTATAAGTGGATTTTAAATGTCTTTAAACAAATAATATAATTAAGCAAATATTTTACTCATTTTTGTAAGAAAAATATATTGAGACTTAAATTCTCCATGTGTATCAGTTCTGTACACACTTCAGTTAAAATAAACAAGATTGAATACAGCTTGAAAAAAATTTGCTGGGTGACCCTGAAAAACCAAGTGAAACATGTTTTAAATCTCACTAAATCATGACAAAATGCCTCAGACAGAATGCTACATCACCATGAAATATATATAATCACTTTTTAGAGCACTCCTGGGTAATGGAATATGTCTTCCTGTTTTTAGGTCAGTGGATCAATGTATTTGTCTTTCCAAAGCAGAAGTGGCTTTGTATAACAGGATGTCATGCCCTGAGAGAAAGGGGAAAGTAAGAATGGAGGTCTCTAGAGTAAATCACTGGGAACCTAAGCACAGTCTCATAGCAGCCAAAGCATTCTAAATCACAGCCCATCAGTCCAATCTCCAGGTTTGACATTAGTGACTACTACATAGGTTTGACATTAGTTAGCATCTACATTTTAAGATCCACTGATATAATAACAAGCACATATTTTATGGGGAGAAAAAATATTCAAGCTTGATTGTTAAATTTTGCTTGTGTTGTCTATTTGTTTTGGTTTGGTTTATGGGTTTATGTGTAGGGATTTTACCTGGTAGAACAGAGAACAGCAGGGAGAGAAGATACAGGAGTTTGAAGAGAGTGCAGACTTATCATTGGTTCATCACCAATCTCAAACCCATCATTTTAAACCAGTTTTTTTTCCTGAAGGATCATACTGAAATATACTAAAAGAGCACAGAGGGTAAAAACCTCTCCAATCTGGGAGAAGAATTTTTTACTGATTTAGTCATTATAAGAAAAAAGTCGTGATTAAGTGTCATAAGTTCTGTCATTTTTACTTAGCTTTCACTCAGTTAGCATCATGTCTCACTCCAGTTCTAATTTATAAACTTAGAAAGTAGGTAAAGCCAAAATCCATCAGGGCTGTTAGAGCAGTGGTTACAGAAATTCTTTCTAGAATTCATTTTGCTTGCTTTTTATAAAGGTCTCTCTTTATATATACTTTTAAAATGGATTCTACATTACAGATGTATTTTCTTCAAAAGTACTGGAGACCCTGTTACTTTTCAGTAAGTTTGATCTGCATGGCTAAATCTGAGCTCTGCAGTAACACTCTTTGGACAGTTGTTTTTCTGTGGTCTTACAATACAGTAGTATCGCTACAGGAAGATATTTTGAATGAAAATATTAGAAGCATGCCATTGAAGTTGTCCTAAGCATCAGGACTTGAAAATAATCCAGGTCAAAAAATTGTGCTATTAATGATGAACATTAACAAATATTCAGTAGCAACATGCACTGAAAAAATTAAGAGACTATGAAAAACAATTGTACTATGATATGTAAAGAAAAATCAGACAGTAGGGATGACATCAGCTGTTCTGGGGTACAGGGATACTATACTCATATTAATCATTAACCTAGCTAAGTCATTTCTAGCTTGAAGAAAGTAAGCTTCTTTCAATGTCTGCTTAGTTCTGAGACTTTGTTCTGAGAGCACAAGAGAACATCTTGTGCCATTCGGAATGCCATTCTGAAGCAGGTTTATGAAAAGAATACAGCTCTTGTTTTTAATAAGGTAAAGGTCAAATTGCCAAAGGAAAAACTATATGTGTAAAAAAGTTGGCAGTTGTTGGCAATTCTCAAGAAATACCAACCCTGTTTGGTTTCTCTAACTCTTATGTGAGTTCCTGGTCTTGAAAACTGCTCTACAGGTGGTCAACATCATTTGAGTACTGGGATTTTCAAATAAAGGACTGGGAAAAACCAGTGCTGTTCAAGATATATAAAAATATTCAACTAAAAATTCTGAGGTCTGAAAAATCTAAAATTTCATTTCAGATGTGACGACCAACCTAAAATAATAAGAGAAATCAATTATAATTTTGTTCAAGTCATAACTTTTCTGTTCACCAGACAACTCAAATACATTTTTTCAGAGGGCAATGATTTCTTAAGAGGTGAGCCTTTGTGTCAAACTCAGCTGCTTCTTGATAAATTTCAACTGCTCGCACTTTTTTCCAAACCATGCAAGAGCAAACTTTTTTGGAGCAAAGTAGTCACAGGTGTATAATGCATAAATCCAAAAGAATTGCCAGCATATATCAGAAAAGCAAGGGTTAACACCCAGTAACAATACAGAAGTCCAGAACTGATGGCTGATTACTGCCCAGACTGCCTATGGACTTTAAGGGGTTGATAATGATTAGAGACAGTGACAACAGTTAGTAAGACTGACCTCTGGAAACACAGGCCCTTTTTTCTCCACCTCACAGCTGAGAGGAAAACTGCAGATTTTCACAGCACAAGAGCCTCTTCCTACCTTTGAGAGCTTTCAACAAAAAGAATTAAGGAAAGAACTAGGTGAAAGATATATTGTGGTATGTATGAAGACGAAAGAATGAAAGCATGAGAGCTGTGAGTAGGGTCTAGGCAATAGGAAAAGAGAAGTAAGGGAAAAAGTGAGGCAAGATGCTGATACAGTGAGAGGGAAACGATTTGAAACAAACCTCCACAAGGAAGAGATGCTTTAAAGTTATGCTTTCGTATCTGTTCTATTCAGCGTCTGTAGGGATTCCCAAGCTCATGGTCAACACTGAGATTTTCTCATGGATGTTCATGCATTGTGTGTGTGGAGGAATTTGTTACACCAAACACCTGGTTTGATGCCTGGCCCATAGAATTACATTAGCAATTTCTATAGATTTTTTTTTCATATTTCCATTCACTGAGAGAGTGTTTTTACTGAGTCAACTGATCACAGAACGTGTTTAATTAACAGTTTATTAAAGGTGATCTGTAGTGGTAAGCAATAATAAAACAACACAATTCAGATTTCCATTGTATATAATGTTACAATAATTACTAACATCTCAATATAGGTGCTAGGGGACGTAACATTTTCTGTGTTGGCTGAATACCACTGTATTCAGCTTTCCAGCCCTCTTCACCAAAGCACCTTTGGTAAACAGTTATGAGAGATTTTTCTATCAAATGGAATCTTTAAACATTCTTTTCTCTTCAGGTAAGAATTTTCATTTTAATGCATTTAAAAAAATGTGTTTTTATTAAACAGTTCCCTTAAAATATATTAAAGGATAGCATCCTGTCCTTTGGCAAAAGAAGAGCTTCTAGATATGTTCCAACTGAAATATTATAAATAGAGTTAGTGATCTTATGCAGCATCCATTTCTCTGAAGTGCAGGGTGCATCAGCTCTGATATCTACACAAAAATATATTTAAATGTAGTTTTCTTTTACATGAAGAGTATAATGAAAACTATTTTAGCCAGTGCTTCTGCAGTGGTAATGGTAGGTAACTGAGGAAAACTCTGGCTGAAATATGGTATTAATGCTCTTTCTAACAGCCAATGCATTAGTTATACCAGCGAGCTGGAGATCTAATGCAATCTCCTAGGGTTCTGCAGAAAATCCACAAAATACATTTGGAAAATATAAATTCTGACTCTCACACAATGGTGATTTATATTTCTGAAAACTTGTGACTACCCTATAAACAGTCGTTTCACTGCCACTTAGAGCCATTTCTCAATCAGAGACTAAGGACAAGTCCACAGAATTCTTGCTGAGGACAGATTTCAGTTAGTGAACTACACACAGCAGGATGTTGTCCTGGTGCATGATATCAGAAAGCCATATAAAAAATATGCTGAGATGTAGCAGGGCTGCTGGCTGTAGCTCTCACATTAGGTAATGAATAATCCTCTATTTTCACAGTTTCCTTAGAAATTTCCAATGGCTGACCTTTTCCAGGGCAGAAGAAAACAGAGAGGAAATTGCACTAAGCAAATATTTTTTTTTAATCCATGGCTTAATTACCTTATTTCTCCTCTAATTGCTGAACAGTGGACACAGGTACGTGCAGTCATATCTGTGGTCTTGAATTCTGCATCTATTCCTTGAGGAGCATGATAATAATTAGAAAGTAGTGCCCAACCACTAAAGGTGTGTTAGTAAAAGGCACTGATCAGTACCCCGTGTAAAGAAATGTCAAGGTTCTCTGGGAGAGCATCTGCATCTGGAAACTTTTAGATGCCAGCTAGGGAGGAAGAAGGATAAATGTAGACTAAATCTGTCTATTCTTTGGCATTTGCGACAGAAGTAGCTGAGTCAGGATTGCAATGCTGAAATTCAGAAGGGAGAAGCAGTTTCTTCCGCAGCAGATAAAGGTAGAGTGATCATAGGAATCAATGTGCTTCTGGGATTCCTCCTGTAAAGCTTTGGATTCAATTAAATTGAAAATGTAAAATCTAGGATACTGGAAATTCAGTAACATTCAAATATCCAAACAGAGATGACATTTCAGAAACCAAATGGGGTTTCTCTGAAGACTGCAAGGAGAAATATTTTAGAGTAGACCTAAACCCCTGCTATTTGTAGCTAAAACATAATAGGAAACAGGTAGTTTTTCACTTCTTTCTCAATGTGCCTTGATGGATGTCACTCAAAAACATATCACTGTTTGGACTGGATTCAGTCTGCATTTCATGTTTGCATTCGAATTTAGGTCTGTCACAACTGATAAATAGTGATAAATGTGACATTACTGCGTCTAAAGATCATTAAATGTCAGCTCATGCACTGGCAGCAAAATGGCTGGCAGAAAGTCAATGATGCAGGAACTGTACGGAGTGTGAAGAGCAGAGATGGATCTAGGGCAGCAGGGAGTCGTGCAAGCTGAGAGCAATCAATCAATCATTTCATGCTGAGGGGGAACAAAATGAGATGTAAAGGGAGTTCACTGTGTACAGGTAGAGAGAAAAACTTCTTGTTTATAAGTGTTTTGATTCATCTCTATGTGCATTTAGTAACCATGAAGAAAAATAATAGGCCAGTAAACAGCATTCATTGTACTCCAGCCAATTGCTTTTGATAATTCATCTAAAAATTTATATTCTTCTGTGGGTTTCAGAAATTATTTGTTTATCTATTTATCTTATTTATCTGTTGCTAGAGCCTGGATAGTTTAAGTTTATTATTTCCTAATTTTGCGTAGTATCATAACCTGCAAAAATTTGTGTAAATAACATAATTGGCTTCTGATTTAGACAGAAAACAGTAAAAACCTCCAGCAATACAAAAAACAGCACACACATGGAATCCTTTTATGTAAGAGCATCTTCAAGTAAATATATGCCAATTAATTTTTCTTTCATGAACATAAACAATATTAAAAAAATGGCACAATTTTACTTTCCTTTTTTTGAGGAATAAATCAAGAGCAGATCCATTTGGATTTCTAGTATATGCCAACAAGAAAGTACACAAACTTGATGTAATGACTTTTGTCCATAAAGATTATCTAGTTTGGTTCCAAAAGTTATGCTTTGAATAACACAATAATACTCTTCTAAAAGAAAGCTATTTCTCTCTTCAAACCACTTTCTATAACCAAATCGAGACTGAGACTCTTTTGAAAATTCTAGGAAAATACCTTTTTCAATTGAAAATTGTCTAAAAAAAAAAAAGCAAATAAAAAGCAGTCCTTTCGAAACACTGTAAACTCTCTGTAGCATTTAGTGTCATCTACAGAATTTCTTTGTTGGCCTGTAAACATACACTATTAACCTATATAGTTACAGTCACAAACGCAGAAGTTGAATTCCATGTATTTGCCTTATACAAAAATGAGAAAAAAATCTTAGCTATGTTTCAGCCCAAAAAAGAGGTGATCTGAGTTCAAACTCAGTGTTTAAGCAGTATTAGAATAGTGTTAAATAAACAAGGCTGTCTGTGTGTCTGTAGTACATATGATTTGGATTACGTACTTCCCTTCTTACAAGTCATTCAGACCTTCCACTCTAATAAAAATCTTTTACTAACACTCCAAGAATATTTGGAACTAAGGCAATGTTAAAAGTGTATATTGTAGATTTCTTTTAACATTGTTAGCAGGAAGATGCCCAGGACATTGCCCCTTGCATGGATGGGGAGCTGCTCAGTGAGAGTGCAGTCTGCTTTCTAGCCAAAGCAGAGACTCGAAGTCCTGCTTGTTCAGTGCCCGCTTTACACAGACTGTAACATTTGAAATGTCACATTTTTCAGAGTAATTACATCCTCTTACACAGACATCTTTCCAGAGTTCACACCTCTTTGTCACCAGAGTCATTCCTGAAGTAAAATCAGAAATACTTGAGTACACTGACAAAGTAACAAGGGATATGGATATAGACAGTAATTACTGAAGACGAAGCTGGCCCAAGTTCTTTTCTCAAATAGTTAGGACAGGTATCAACTACACAGTTAAGCTCCCATCTTTTTTACCTCAGTGAGCTAAAAGGAAACAATGAAAATAAAAGACCAAAGAGTAAGAATCTGAAGACTGATTTACTTTTAATACATAATATTATGTATTAATTCATTAATTATATTTCATAAGTTCATTGAATAGTTTGACAAATGAAGAAGAACCTCTGTCATGTGCAAAGGTAAATTAAACAATAACCAAATGTGAATAATCTGTATTTATGACTATTTTGTCTGGAGTAGAGAGAATTTTCTTCATGGTAGATGGTATAGGGCTGAGTTTTTGATTTGTGCTGGAACAATGTTGTTAGCACAGGGAAGTTTTTGTTTCCACAGAGCAGTTCTTGAACAGAGTCAAGGCCTTTTCTGCGTCTCATCCCACCCCACCAGTGAGGAGTGGGGCACAAGGAGTTGGGAGGGGACACAGCCAGGACAGCAGACCCTAAGTGACAAAGGGACATTCCATACCATATGGTGTCATGCTCACTATTTAGACACGGGGAGAAGAAGGAAGGGGGAAACATTTGCAGTGATGGCATTTGTCTTCCCAAGTCACCACTGCGCATGATGGAGCCCTGCTCTCTTGAGGATGGCTGAACACCTGCCTGCCCATGGGAATTGGTGAATGGAGTCCTTGTATTAATTTCCTTGCATGCACAGCCTTTACTTTATCTATTAAACTGTCTTCATCTCAAGCTATGTGTTTTCTCAATTTTACTCTTCAGATTCTCTCCCTCTTCCACCAGGGGAGAGTAGGCAAGTGGCTGTGGGTAGCTTAGCTCCCGGCTGGGCAACTAATATTGCTAACCTCAACAATATTATGAGACAATTAGATAGGTAAAGCATCTGGCAGCTACCAAGTACCAAAGTATGACTTCCCTTTACATTTAATCTATAATTATATATCACAAGATGAAGATACGGAATAACCAATAATAAATTCATGAGGTCTTTATTAACATGACGTCCTTTAATGAAATGCACACAGCAGCAACCCAAGACAACATTACAATACAGAACAATAGAAAGATGATGTAAATATGTGGAAACAAAATTGAGAAAAGCTAAGGCTCAAAATTAAACATTATAACCTATGGACATAACAGATACTGAGTCTTAAGCTGGTTGAGTATGCATAGCCAGGATCCCATATTTGAAAAAGATGCTGACTTTCTCCAGCTTATCCACAGGAAAGACAGGAGAGTTTGAAAAGCAAAGAGAATGTGAAAGTTTTCTATGAAGAAAGAGGGAATTAATTGAGTGCATTTAATCTTGAAAAGTTGGAAGAGAAAGTTTTTAAGAGTCTTCAAATGAATGAAAATTGCTTTAAAGAGGATATAAACATTTTCAAAGAAGTTATGAAGACATTTGGGTCAGAAATCACAAAAAACCCTTAATAGATAATTAAACATGGAAAAAGATTACCTAGGAGAGTCCAAAAATTCCAATCATGTGAGTATTGTGAAACAGTTGGAGAAAAATTGAAAGAATGACTCAGATGTAGACAATATTGTTCATGGCAAGGGAATGGACTTAATTACCACTTGGAAAAATATTTAGGCTGTGGCAAAATGCAGTTAAAATCTGCATCACATATGTACTGGAGATAGACTAAAGGGTGATTTTTTTCCCTACTATCTAAAATGGATGGGTGATATCATTACCTTTCTTGCATGCTAAAAGAAAATCTTTGCTTATCGACCATGTGTTGTAATCTTCCATATTCACTGCTTGAACTCAATGAAAAAGCCAAAAGGTAATTTTCAGTTCTCAACTATAATGTCAATAGGCTTGTACACTACTAACAGAATATGAAAATGTTTTACAAAAAGGAAGGAAAATCTCCAGGAGCTCAGAGTTATAATATAATGGATGAATAACAGAAGCAGTACACTTATTTATTAGAAAACTATACTTGGGGTTAAATCAGAAATTAAAAAAAAAAATCTATTTTTCATGAAGAAATCAAGATTCAATCCTTACTTACAACTAAAGTCCTGCAGAAAAGTATAGAATTGAGATGTAATACTGTTTCTTTCACTTTATGCTTTTGTTAACATGTATTAGGAGGATGGAAAGGGAGGATAAAGCAAAAGGAAAATGTAACAACAGTGAAATGATTTTGATTAGTTAAATATGTTTGTAGTGATATTTTCAGTCTTGTGGAGCAACAGAATTCTTGACCTCCACAATTGTGAAAAGGTAATTTTTTTAATTTTCATAAATTTCAGCAAGTGTTTGCTCCTTCTGTTGTCACAACATCCATATGTAACAAGATGTATTGTACCCAGTAATTTTCTTTTAGGTTTTCCTTCTCAAAAATTAACACCTGTTCAAGGTAACTTATTGGGGAATAGGAATGACTGTTTCTGTGTTCTCATTCCAAAAGGATTTGCTTAATTCACTGAGATCGTTCAATATTTTGCTTAAAAGCCTTATGAGTTTTCTGCCTCTCCTCTACTTTTTTTCTGCAAAATTACTTTTGTTGATGATAGGAGTTTATTTCTGCCTTGTGCTATCAGCCTTGTTATGCACAGAAGGCATTAATCATAAGCCTTGTTACTAGAACAATTCCCTACAAATGAACCTCAGTTCACCTGCACAAGCTGACACTTTTGAGTGTCAAATCCTCCTCCCAAACCAATCAGTGCTCTCATTTGCAAAACTTGTACCATAAGATTTCTTAATTTTCATTGATTTTTCAGTTATTCTGTTGTTGGTGTACAGTGCTGATCACAGAACTGCCAAGAGGGAAGGCTGCTGGCTGAAGGAAGGGAAAAGAATGGCATTTTTATACGTGCCACCTAAGTTATATTTATGTAGTGAGGATTTTCCTCTCTCAGGTACTTGAAAGGAGTTGCACTGCTGTCTGTATAAGACTTGTTCTCTGTGTTTTACAGCTCCCAGATGAATATTAATAAGACATTGGGGGGAAAGTTAAGAAAGTTTCTTGTAAGCCTTGGGTAGTAATTTTTTTCGATACATAAACAACAACAAAAAAGGATCACTGGTTTTCATTTTAAGGAGAACGTATCACTTCTGCTCAGTGTAGAAAGGAGAAAGTTTCAAAGAAAACATGCACTTCTCGACAAGCACAAACTGTGAAATGTATTAGAAAATAAAGGTTTTAATGTCAATTATCATTAAAAACCTTATTTTCAAAAACACTTCACAGTTTAGTCATGCTGAGAAGTGCTTCTCATCTTTGAAATTTTCAGCCTGCTACACTGAGCAAAATGGGTGCAATTTTCTTTTAATTGTTTTGAACACCATGTGTGAGAGAACATGACAGAATGCAAATTGCTTCTACAAGATGTAAGCAGCAAATAAGTTGTCGAATTTTGTGGCATCTCTCTGTGAGCTGAAAGCATGAGATGCACTACTTTTTTAGCAATAGGTCAGGGAAGAATATCTCTCTCTCCCTTGTTTGCTCTTTCCCTGGTTTTAGTTTGCAATTCAAGACAAGAAACCAAGAGGTTTCATGTTCATAGTGCAGTAAGAGTTCTGTCCTCAGCAGCAAGAGTGGAGACCCTGGGTCAGAGCTAAACCAGACTCACAGCATTTGGGGTCTTTCAAAGTCACCTGTCTGCCTCCCAGCTATGCATTCCATAAATGCAAAATGCAAAGTAATCTTTTATCTTTAGTCTTTCTAGCTGGCCAGGCTGAACTAGGGCAATAAATTATTATGGACTAAGCTCCACCATGCATTAGTCATAATGTAGTGCCACACTCTTTTACACAACAGACCAACATCTTGTGCTGATCCTTGTCCAGTGAACAATATGTACTCAGAACTAAAAAATAATAATGAAATATACTGACTGCCCAGGTTTTTGGTTTTTGGTTTTTTTCTTTTTTCCCAGAATCTCTGCAGAGCCAGATGTTTCTATTTTAACCAGCTATTGCACACATACAGCAATATCAAAACAGAAAGAGGGCAAAATTCAGACTTTCCATGAAATGAGGCAATTAGCAACAGTGAAACAAACACCTTGGTTCTATCTCATATGACCAATTAGGCACTATTGATGAGGCTAGCAGAAGATGTTTCCCTCTGTAGAACTTCTCTGACTTTGCCTAGCTAGTTTGCTTTCTGCAGCACTGTGTTACAAGGCACAGTGGTCAGATTTCTCTTTGAAAGTCTCTAATGATCTGACAAAAGTTTTCAGTTGAGTTGCAATAGAAATTCCCCCAGGATAATTTGACATTGCATTATTATTGCAATAGTTTCTACAGATATTCCAAAGTCAAATTAATATAATTCTTTTAGGGGTAAGTGCCTTCTGCAATGTGGTTTCTTTGTGCAACGTGACAGAACTGTCACACTATTTTTATCAAACTTCTTGTGGTTTCAGAAAAAAAAAATTCTCTTGTTCTATCTTCATCTAGGAAACAAGGCTACTCCTGGACATCATCTTGCACTTCAGCTGCCCGGGAGAACTTTAACTTTATGATTTTCAATTCAATTTCTGATCCTTACGATGGAGGTTCCATGTGAATTTCCCTACCCGGTCTCACTCTTATAAAGCTGACAGAAATGAAATAAATAACAGGATAAACAGGATTTTTTTTTTTTTGTGAGAAAAAATTCACTGAGCCATAACATAGAGCATATCTATGTATAGCTGGAAATCTGTGTAAGGACTGCTGGAGGCATTCTGAGCCCACCATTAATGTCACAGGGAGGGATTTTCTTTTTATAGCACAATAGAAGGAGGCTCCTTTGAGACAAATTAAGGGATATGTCTGCAAAGGACTGATTAATAAATGTTTTTTGTAGAAACCACAAGTACAAGAATGCTGGAGGTATTCTGGAGTGCTCCTTTCCCCTTCTTTCTCTCCTTTTCAAAGATAAAGAAATGAAATCTATTATTTTTCTTGTTCTGTGTACATGAAATGAGTTTTATCCTATTATAAATTTGGTCTTCTTATTTTACTTAAACATGACCATTATTCTTTTAATTAATTTATTCTCAAGGCACATCTGGATTACAAACATTTGAAATTGAGATAGAAGTCTTGCTCATTAAATATGAAAAGCAGCTCTCTTCAGCTTAAGCATAAATGTCAAAACTGAAGTTTTTCCCTGAACACTCAAAAGCAAAACTACTGAAGAGCTTTTTCTACTAAGATTGTGTGTGTGAGCAAGCCATTTTTAAAAATGACCATAGATAAATCCACATGGCATAGACATTTTCTCATATTCTGTATGGCAAGAGTGAATGAAACATTGTTTCATTGCATGAGTTATCATAAAACTAACTACCTAAAAAAAAAAAAAAAAAAAAGGAAAAGTGACCAGGTATCAAACACATTCATTGATGGCTACTTTCTTCCCTCAGTGTAAAATGGAAAGATATGTTTTTGTATACCTTGTGTTTTTTACATTTTAAGTCTCAATGTTTGTGGAATTCTGATTTTTCACCATATCAAGCATAACTTTGAAAAATTTTTAACAGTTTTTAATAAAGTTCCAGTTGTCTTATTTGAGTCATATTAAAGGCGTTCCTCAGTTCAGACCACAAAGCATTCTTTTCTTCCTTCAATCTTGCACATTTTCATTACAGTCCAGATAACTGATTTCTGCCTGTGATCTCTCTTTTAAGTCTCCTAAGGGGAAATAGGCCAATATTTAATTTTAAATAAAGTCTTGTATTCAAGCTAATCAGAAAGGGACACAAATCTTGGAGGCACATCAAGACAAAAAATACAAGCAAGTATACCATGAATGAGACATTGCTGAGAAAAAAAAAAAAACATTGCAGAGCTTTTTAAGCTCTCTATAACCTTGTGTAAGAGGGTTGTTATGTGCCTTAGGTGTTCTTGACATGACCTTTTTATTGCCCTTTCATACTGTATCCTTGCTGACTCTGAGTATGGAAAAAAGGCAGGAAATTTATGTTTTCTGTATATTTTATATTGGACTCTTCACTTTGGCATTTGAAACTTAATTGAGACTGTTACTTTTAATAAGAAAAGAGAAAATGTATAAGAAGGCCTCAAAAAAGTAGGGAAAATTTATTCCAAATGAAGTCAGATATCAATATATCACATAATTTTAATTTTGTCATAGAAGCGTTAATGGATTTTAGCACCTTTGCATTACAAAAAATTAGTCATAAATAGTGTGTTATTGATCATAACTCCATATAATTTGAAGGTCTTTTTATTATGGGTTGGTTTGCATGACAATAGTCATGCTGGTAACAGACGAGGAACAACTGTCTCAAGGGGGGAATATTAACACGGCTCATTGAAACTAATTTGAAGGGGCAAATGGATATAACCAGGCTCACCAGAGAGTGTTGATCTAGGAAAGAGTGTCTGGAAAGCTGCCTGGCAGAGAAGAACCTAGGGATACTGGCCAACAGATGGCTAAACATGATCCAACTTGTGCCCAGGTGGCCCAGCAGGCCAATGGCATCCTGACTTGTATCAGGAATAGTGTGGCCAGCAGGACCAGGGCAGTGACTTTCCCCCTGTATTCAGCACTGGTGAGGCTGGAGTTCGAGGTGAGCACCTTGAATTCTATGTTCAATTTTTGGCTCCTCACCACTAGAAAGACATTGAGGTGCTGGAGCAGGTCCAGAGAAGGGCCATGAAGCTGGTGAAGAGTTGGGAGCAAAAGGCGTATGAGGAGCAGATAAGGGATTTTGGGGCTGTTTTGGGGCTGGCAAAAAGGAGGCTCCAGTGAGACCTTATCACTCTCCATAACTGCTTGAGGTGATGCTGCAGTGAGGTGAGGGTTGGTGCCTTCTCCCAGGTAGGAACAGGCTGCTCAGGGAGGTGTTTGAGCCACCATTCCTGGAATTATTTAAAATATGAGTAGATATGGTGTTTGGGGCATGATTTACTGGAGAACATGGGAGTTCTGGGTTAGTGGTTGGGCCTAATGATTAGAGACCATTTCCAACCTAAATGACTTTATAATTCTACGATCTACAAATAATTAATCACTCCCACGAGCATCAGTTGTACTACATATACACCCAGAAATCAACTGCAATATGAAAAAAGTCTTACAATACATTGTAGAGATGTAAATACCTGTAGCAAATAGATATGCTCTGTGTTCTAGACGTGGCAACTAAATGCGAGACTTGGGTTTCTGGAACACTGAGAAATGGACATCTAGTGCAAGAGATGTACAAAGCCTAAGGCAGGACTAAAATTAATGTCTTCTATGATGCAAACAGAAGCTTGCATGTATAACATTCTCTCCAAAACCAGAGTTCTCATCAATTACCAGCACATATGTGGGTAAGAAGCCTTCCCAAATGGCCCAAACACCTTTTATATGGTGAACACATCATAGCTGTTTCAGCTTTTGTAAAGTATGAATTTATATAAAATTGTATGTCTGATTCCTCTAAAGGAATTTGAGAATGTGTGCTATAGGAAGAGTGATGAGTCAGTGAAATTTCAAGATAAAAAAATGCCCTTGGTGGTAAGAAGCTGAGCAGTGCTCAATGTTTCAGTTGCTTTGCACATCTTAGAGTGTCCTTCAGTTCAAACACCTCCTTAGATCAGCAAAGGTCTATGCTGTAAGTGACAGCACTGAGCTTCCTATACATGCATGAATTATTCATTTCCTAAATAGATACATTAAAAAGAGAGCTATTTAGAATTTAATGAATATTAATAAGACCATTCACCAACATACCACATATATCTATGCTAAAGAAATCAATATGGAGGTATATTTATTACCAGCGTGCCTGGAAGCATGCAACACTTTTCCACTAATATCAGAAAAAAAATTCACTTTCAAGACTAGAGTTACTTAATCTTCAGCATTCTGAAAGCACAGAGGGATTTTACTGAATTCAAAGCAGAATATTACAGAGAAAGGGACAATTAATAAAGGCCCTATTTGCTTAAACCTTGTGCAAAAATTGGTCTCTAAAGGAAAAGTTAATTTCCTACTAAGTCACATTCATGAAAAGATAAACATTCTAAACTACAGACTGCAAATACAAATGTCTACACCACATAGTCAGATCTAAAGTTTTGGTTTATTTTAATGCAATCCTGCATCCCTTACTCTGAAATTGTCTGTCAATCAGACCACAAAAATAGCAAATTATTTAGCAGTAGAGTGATATACTGAAACCCACAGAGATCGAATTTTAACAGCAATCCCAAACAAAACCTTCAATTTCCTAATCTCTTTTTTAAAAACACTTAGTGGAGTTGAAATTCACTTTTGAATTTGTACAAGTATTTGTGACAATATGTCTTCTAGTCATCATTCAACACTTTAGGATTCTTAAAAAATAAGGTGCAGAAATCCACATTGTAGCACTTCTCTTTTTCATCAGTCAGGCACCATATTTTGAAGCACTTCTGCATCCAAGCTAAATTATTACACTAATTCACGCTGGCACAACTTCTTGCAATCACAGGTTTTTGACCATAAGTTAACACCAACACAGTTGCACAACTTTGCTGCAAATTTTGCAGTTGCTCCTTTGCAGGTAATCAATTTGCCTATCAAGAAAATGTTGCACTTAGGAAGTCTTCTTCCTTCAGCCCTCCTTCCATACCATCTTTTTTTTTATTTCCTACTCCATTTAAGGTTGGTGACAATATTTTGTCTTTGCAAGGGATGCACTCTACACTTCTACTTCAGATCCACCTTTGGGTTTTCAGGCATCATAAGAATTACTGGGTCAATGTCATGATGATAAGGAATCCTTCAGATCATCTGTATTTCTTTACTACTGCATCCATAAATTGAAATTAACTTTTTTCTGGATAGTGACAATTAGACAAGCCAAAATTAATTGTGTAATATTAAGGGTACCTCAGACACAATGTGCTAAATAGAGTAATTCAATTGATATACACACATTAGGAAATCAGTTGGGTTGTGATCTCTGATCTGACTGAAACTGAGTCACCTAGTTTAGAATCGAAACAGATGGTTGCAATAAAGGTAACCAGGATTCATGTAAGTGGTTTTCATAAAGTGACTCACCTGCCAATCAAGGCTTAGAACTCAGCAAGAAAAATCACCGAGTTAATAAAAAATTTTTGCCCCAGATTTTAAAATCTGTCACAAAGAGAAGTTAACAAACAGAAAAACTAGTATTGCATCAAGGTCAGAGGTATAAGTCTTTTTCAACAAAATATTCTGCCAAAGACCCTGATGAAATTACACACGATAAATGTGAGAAGGCTTTTGACAGGATCAAGAGCACTCAAAACATTATCTATAACAGTGTTTTTATGTCTTTATTGAAGAAAATGTGGGGCTTTTTTAGAAAAACAGTTTCTTAGTTTTAGTAATGTCAAGAATAACATAGAGTAGGCATTCTGCAATTAGAACTGAGTTGCTTCCTAAATCTACCCACTTATAACCCTTTTTATCATTGTGCAACTCTCTTTACCTTGCTTTATAATACTGCAACTGGCCTCCTGTCAAAAAAGGGCTGTTTAAGGATCTGCAGTTTAAAATCCCTCTCCCTTTTGCCTCATTTCTGATAAGAAGAAAAAAAAAATCTCTAGTTACCTTGTTAGGGGGGTTTATTTCCTTGCTCTACCAGCTCAGTTGTAGCCGAACGCAAGGACGGCTACAACTATATTCAGATACTATATTCAGATCTGGCAAGAGTGGTGGTGGTCTCTTAAACACTGCTTCTTTCTATTCTCCCAGGTTTGGCAACATGAACTAAAGTGGATTCTTCCTTGCCAGTTATGTCAGTCTTTGGTTCCTCCAAGTCGAGCATTAGTTGTATGTAGAAGAGGAATAACAACACAGTTCTGGCCACCTGAAGTCCTCAAGGTGCTGTATGATTATAAATATACAGAGTTAATTACATTTCTTTTATAGTAATAAAGCTTTCAGGTTTGAATTTAAGAAATTCCCCATGGAAAACATTGCTGTTTCATTTAATCCAGAGTGCCTAGAGGAGATTCCATTTGCTGCTCTCAGTTACATCAAACACTTATTCTAGAAATCCATGGGGAATTTCTGTTACACAGAATGTTGAAGTATGCAGAGTTTTTCCAAATATATCAGATGATATAAAGCATGAAAATATGAATGATTTATACTAATATATATGGGGACTGCTCATTTAATCGGCAGACATATGTTTTCCTGTCACTAAAGGATTTAAAAGCTCTCAGTTTAAGTATATCTAATATGAAGCTAAAAAAATGTATTAAAGTTAGAGCCTTTTCTTTGACAGAAGTTCTGTTTTCCCTTTCTGAAGTGGCTGAAGTAGCATGAATACATATCCTTGTTTTGCAATGTCAATTTTAGAAACAGCCTATATTAACTCTTATGCAGGAGTCATTAACAAGTTAATTTTCCTTGGCCTAAAACATTTTCATCATTTTTATTTCTATCTATTAAAAAACTGATTATAGCTATAACCAAGAAATCTTGTTCCTTGTTAGCATATTCCTACCAAACATTACCTTTCATCCCAAGAAAATAATCAGTGACTCTGTGACTACAGTCGGATTCTCACCACTCTAGTCCAATAATTGGTGTCCATTTTGGAAAATCATGGATAGCTAACACTCTCTTCTTATAAATTCCTTGTTGTTTTGCATCTTACTATCAAGATGTTTTGTGTATTCCATTAGAAAAAAAATCTATGAATACTTTCCTAGATTTGATGGGAGTTGTGGTATTTCTACCTCAACTACATATTCACATAGAGGGATCAAGACAAATAAATCAGAAAATCATATATGGCATTCTAGGTAGGATATTGCAAAGGCTTCTAATCAGGTGTATATATTATACAAAATATTTTTTGCCTGGTTCCTTTGTGTGGAATCCAAATTCACCTGTTAGATGCTCATGTTCATGCATTACTGCATGCCGAGTTAACAGAAAAGAATTTCCATCCAAAATAAATTTATTTGGATACCTACAAATTTGGAAATCCATAGACTCTAAACAAGGGACAGAAGTACCATTATGGAAGAAAGTATACCATGTATCTGAATCTTAAAAGGCATGGAGGGGTCTTTAAGAAATCTGTTGAAGAGCACTGATGTTGATGTGTGGGGTCTTGCCCCAGTATGATTTTGGCATGATGTTATTTGTCACGTTGATCAGGATCCTTGCCAAGGCATGCTGTTTCTCTGAGGCGGCTCTTGTGACAAAACTTCCTTTCCAGGCATACCAGTATGGAGGAAGTAGTATCCAGTAGGTCAGACCTTTGAATACAACTCCGATTTTGCAGGGGCCATAGTCATGAAACCTCAAAGGGTTTCTTAGGCCTTGTAATTTTGCTTTACCTCTGTTTTCTTCTCTGCTGCTAAATAACTTAGAGAGGACCTAAATAACTTTGGACTTGATAAAATATTTTCTTTAAAGTTTCCAGAAAAGCCTCTCCAAATAGCTCAGAGAATTCTATTGTGGTGTCAGAAGTAACTAAAGTCCTATGACATGTCTGCTTCTTATGCATCTGAAGGAAGATGGAAGTGAATACTATTTAAGCAACAGTTGCAATTCCACAGGAATGGTGTTTCCTGTAGAGAGAATAGGGCTGCTCAGAAATATGGAGAGCATTGCCTCCAGTCCTGTAAGTATATGTAGAGAACAGGGGATCCCAGTTAGGCTTTGGGAGCTATTCAAACAAATATATTTGCAACCTTTAAGTAAACTTTTGTGAAAGGAAAACTTTGTTGATAGAAATGGTATTTTGTGGAGGGACAGAAACAGACTGCCGGAGTCCATGTTCATGATAAATCAGGACATGAAGAGCAGAAAAACACAATATAGACTTTTCATTCAATAACCCTCAGTAGCAGTCTCAATACAGTAAAGCTCCTCTTTTAGATGACACTGTTCCCAAAAGACTGAAAAGTAAGCATATAAACCCAAGTACTTCCACTTTGTTTGGTTGAAAAAAATGTATCTTTGTATGATGAAGCTGATAATAAACAGCACATAGGGGAAAACAGTGCTCTGTAATGAACTCTGAGCTCCTTTACACTGCAAGAAGCTTCCTTGTGTGAGACCATGTCTATGGTGGTATCACCCTTGCTTCAGTCCTTTCAGTCAGGGCAAGCAATGTTGACTGAAAACCTCAGATGCATCACACTGTCATAAAAGGAGTAGTGGTCAATTTGATCACACTTTGTGCTCGAATTGTATTAATTTTGTGCACAGATCCATATGTGTCCTGCTTAAGTACAATGTGTGGAAATGTGGAAGTGCTTGCTATGCAGCAGCAAAGTTCAGCAAACTCCTCATGCATTATAAGGATCTAGACTAGCACTTGTGTGGCTCACAAGGTGTATTTCATTCATACTGCTTCTATTTTGTACTTTTTGCTGGAGGAAAATGTGATGTTTTAGTATCTTTTACAGAAATAAATTATCTATACCTGGCAGTTATTAAAATATACATTTTACAGAATAAACAGTAACTTCCTCGTTAATGTGTTTTAAAGCTTTCAAATCTAACTGAAAAAGCCTCTTAAACGAATCAAATATTAATGCTTAATAAGAGGTAAGAAAATATTGAAAATTGCAAAGTTTAATTTTTAAAAAATATGAAGTGTTAAAACCTAATTGCTATAAAATATTCATGGTTAAATTATTAAAATCATTATTAAACCCCTAATGCCTAAGTCATCAATTCACAAGCTCTGTGTAACAGAACTTCATGAACCTTTTTTTTCTGAAGGCCTAGTGGTTGCTTACCCCTGTTGACTCAATTTGTGCACCTGCTACAGGACACAGGTCAGGCTGATCTCAAGTTATCTATGCTTAATTCATATAAAGCTACATCCAGACTCATGTCCTGTCTGTTGAGAACAGCACAGAGATATGACCTTATGGTGCCAGAGAATCCATATTTCTTTCCTGAGAAGTTTCACAAGAATCAGTGTATGGAGCATAAATGAATCCCATTTATCTGGTCATGCCTTCTGACAGCTGCTTCCACTTTCTAGTAATCTATATTACTTTTGAAATAGCTGCAATGAACCATTATCCCACAGATTGACAACACTTTGTTTTCTGAAAGTGATATAAAAAAGCAGCAGGAAGGTTACCTTCTGAATCCAGCTCTCTGACTGAATAATAGCAAAAGCTTATAAAGCAAATTCCAAAAATACATGCAGAACTCCCAACATAGCTTTCTATCGATTTTCAAGTATTGTCCAGTTCAATTTAATGCAAACACAAGGGACCTGTGGATGTCATTTTTATGTTTTGGTAGCATGAATCTTTTCCAGTGACAATGCAATGCATTACTGGCTACATCACGCATCAGCTACATTAATATCCAGCAGACAGATAATATCACTCACTGATGTAAGAATTTGAGGTTATTAACAGGATAAGGAGAGCTAATAAAGGTATGAATATCTTTCCCTTGCTTATCATAATGAAAACTTGTTCTGAAAAAGCAATGGGGGAACAGAGTGGGATTTCTTTATCTAGCCCTCAGATTTTTAGAGAGAAAAAAATGGAAAGAAACCTTATCTTTCAGCATCATTATCTTGAAAATGTCTGTCACATGACAAATTTTACAGTGACACATTAGCACAGAACAGTATTTGCAGCCTTTCTGCATAGCGCTTATTAAACTTTAATGAAACACTATTTCCAAAATTCACTGCCAAATGCACTTATCCTACAAATGTCACTATCAGCAATTTCACATGCACTTCTGGTGGAGGAAAAAAAATTGTAGGTCCCCTACTTTTTCTTTTTAATACCTGAGAAAGGTCAGTTGCAATATGGCATTTCTCTGAGTATTCCAGGTCACTTGGACTTGATTCTACCTTTTCTGCCCTTGTTTCTGTCATAATACTTCTATCGCTTAGGACAGTTTTATCAAATTGAAAATGAGCTGGAGTAACTTGCATGGAATTCCTATCATCGGGTCCAGTTAATACTTCAGCACACAGCTATGGAAGGGATGGATTGTACCTGGCTTTTTAGCAAAATACCAAACAACTTGATGCATAACACCGTGATAACTTTTTGGTTTTTTTTTAATATTTTGAAGTGATTCTGTAGCTTTTTATTCATTGTCCATGCAGAAATTTGAGGGAGGAAATTTAGCAGATGGTATTAGAACAAATATAAACAGAAAGCCCCAGAGTTTTTAATGGAAAAAAGGTAGGGAAATTATGCTTTAATTAACATTAGCCTACTCTCTGTTGGCCTATTACCTCAAACACCTAAGATTCATAAATGCTTATTTGTCAAAAGAAAATTCAAAAGTCGGATGGTCTGCAAATAATCAGAAAATGTTATTAGTAAATTATTAACTGCATGGAAATTGGTATAGTAATTCCTGACCAACTGTAGAATCACATGGCAGTGGGTTTTGGATAAAGGAGTAGAGTGAAAGGAAAGAAAGAAATTAAGAGGTAGAAATAAATTAAAGAACAACAACAACAACAAAGGAATAAAAAAGAAAGAGGAAAAGAGAAAAATAGAGGAAAATGAGAAAGTGATCATCAGTCCTGGTTCCAGTGTAAATCCAGCTGAGGGGATTTAGGTCCTGGTTTCACCTTCAATCCAGCTGCTAAGCATTGGTCCATCTGCAGCAGTCCAGCTGATGAGATGCCCACAGTTCAGGAGGTACCACCCAGGCTTGGGAGGGTGTACCTTTATGTGGGCATGTTTCTATGGAAGTAAGTTCTCATTTGCAGTCTGTTCTTTCAGATCTTTCTGGAAATGCATTGAAGGGGTCTTTGTTGGTCTCAATCTCCCTCTGTAGTCCATGCCCACTTCCTGCCACCCATACCTGCACTTGTGCCATTCTGTAACTCATTTCTGCATTGTCTTTATATCTAGATGGGATCTACAGAGAACTCTACCAGTTCAATAACAATGATGGCTAATTTTTGTACTTGTTCAGATTTACTTGCAGATATAAAATGTGCAGATATCACACTGTGTTAGGAATGATAGGTAGGTGGAACCAAAAATCAGTTTTGTTCAGTGGCATTTTTGACAATTGTATTTGGTACTGTTATTTTAGTATGTTGCACCTGAGCAGGGAAAATGGCTTCAAATTTTGCTCAGATGTGAAGGAGCAGTGTAGATAATAGTTCCCAAGAACACTCAGCCACTGGAGGGTATGACCATTCAAATGGTCAACCCTACTTAGAAACAATAATATATGGATTTCTTTTTTCTTTTACTGTGTCAGTTTGAAGAACTGTGTGCTGTTAGTTCAAGTTTTAGACTAGTGAATGATTTATTTCTATTCCTTCCTGCTTCCAATGAGTTGCAAGAAGAATTTTCTCACTGGAACCTATCATCCTTCTTCATTTAATTATTTTATTTTGTTCAGTGTCATTTATTTGACAGTTTTTGTTTTGGCCTCATTACCTTGTGCGTTTGGAAGATTGAAGTGCACTTACGGCACTAAATGTGCTGGCTTTCCTAATTTTCCTTCATTTTCTTCATTTAAATATGATCTGCATTAGAAAAGATGTTTATGATTCTTCAGCACTTTTCTACCTTCAGTACTTTTCATTACCTTGATCAGCATAAATTAACAGCAGAAGCAGCATCATTTTGATGAAGTCCCTGATGCCACACATGCTGCAGTAACAATTGTTTTGCTGACTCCTCGGACAAATAAATAGAACAATTTCTTAATATATTCTGACATTCCTTTGTAGAGCAGAATGTCTCCTATTATTGCTACTAGATCTGCTATTCTAATCCACTTAAATCACTATGAATTTCATAATTTAAATTTAGTCATCGTGTACATTTCCATGTACATTTCAAACACATGTTGATATAAGAAACATTTCTAATGTATGAAACTTTTTTTTCAGAAGCAATATGTGAGGAGCTAACTGCTTCTTACCAACTCACAGTGTTCAAAAATGGTGCCAATGAGACCATAGCAGATTACACTCTCACTCAAAAATTGAATATTTTAGTAATTGGGCACTATATTGTGTAGGACACAAAGACAATAAAATGAAAAGATAAAATTTCAAATAAGATTATAATGTTTATTAACCATAAGTAAGTATATTTTAAGAAAATCTTACTGCTTTTCATTTGTATCTTGCAAAATAACCCACTGCTACATTTCCTCTATCACAAAAAGTTAAACACCTCTATAACTGATGTTCTTCAAAATGAACATTTACTTAAAAGAATAAATACCAAAATGATGTAGAAATTTATGCTGACATTTTAGCTAGAAAGATTAGCAAGTAAATGTGAGCACAAGCATCATCATTTCCTTTCATCCCTAGCTCCATGATTATGTAAAACTTAGGTTTACCTCTACTTTAACAGGATTCATACACTCCTTAAAACTCCCCAGACAAAACTGAGAGATGCCCTTTAAAGAAGTAAAGAGTACAAAACTGGAATGAGATTTAAGTAGATAGACATTACTAAATTATCTTGAAAATAATGTCTTATCCTTAGGTACAAACACAGGCTTACTCTTTGACTGGTATAGTCCAAACAGCAATAAAAAAGATTACATTAAGAGAAACAACTCTCTCCTGTCTTCCCTGTAGTGTTTCATATGCACAAAGAACTCTTACTGAGCTTTTTATAATTAACGTCACTGTACTTTGTATAAGTACAGTGCATTCCGAATTTCTATCAAAAGCAAAAAAACACAACGAGGAAAAGTATATCTACTTTTGCAGTCTCAAAAGTTGAATGGTGAAGGCAAATAAGTGTCAGTGATGTGTTTGTAGATCATTCACTGGACTTCCTCTGATGAATTTCCAGTGTTATAGCACATATCTTCAGAGATTCATGAGTTGTGTTCTGCTTATTTTACTTCTATACTGAATTGGCTAGTAGTTCTTCAGTCTGTCTTCTACCTGCCTAGTGTAATATGAAACACTTTTATGTATCACTTAGGAATTTGGCAACACAGATATAAATTCTGGCCAGGATTTTGTTCTAAAATTCCTAGAAGCATTTCCTAGGTGACAGACTGCTCCACCTGATGTATTAATAAGGCAGGCTCTAGTTCCCTTAGTACTGCTAAACTTCACAAGATCAGAAAATGCACCTCTACGTTGGTATTCCTGCTTTTCTCAGGTAGAAGACAGACCTTAAACTTTTTTCTTTTTTTGATCCATTCTTTTTTTTAAGTACTATTTTTTATATATTTAATAACCACAGAGAGAGAAAAAGCAGAATTATCTCATTAATTTTCAAACCAGAATGGATAAAGAGAAACAGTCAAGTTGTTTGCAGTCCTTATGTATTTTTCTGAAGTGATTTATACTGCCTAAGTCTTGTTTGTTCTGTCCTCTCAGAAATAAAAATTGTTATTCAGCCTGGATCCCTACGTCACAGGTTTCCATAAAAAAGTTAATATGCAACCATCTGCATCTGCATCCCTCTAAAGCTACAGACAGTTTTTAAGGCTTTTCATATTAAGAGCTGCCTTAATTATTCATTTATTTTGTCATATATCCTTAATAAAAAGACAACCCAAGTTACTCCTTTTAATTTTTTCATGTTGCAGATAATTTTAAATAGTTTGAAAGGACAAGGAAATTACTAGCTACATGAAGGAAAAGTTATGGGGTATTTTTTCAGATCAAAATACTTAGTAAGGGCAGAATTCACTTTGTGTTAACAATTAATAAACTGGGTCTGACATTCAGTGAATATAAAACTGGCACAGCTGAATTGAAATCCATGGAATAAGAGTGATTTATACTAAGAAGCCAGTTTGTTTGTTTGGTTGCTTTGTTTGCTTGTTTGGTGTTTTGTTTGATTGTTACTTGTTGTTTTTGTTTGTTTGTTGATTGGGGGTTTTTTTGGGCAAATACAAGCAGATGGGAATACAAGGTATTGACACACACTTCCCCGCTTAATAGTGTAAGCAAAGCTATATCACAGTCCTTTTATTACTGTTATCCTGGATTTGCTCATTTACTTTCATCTAAGGGAAAATCTGAAGTAGGGCTAACAAAATTGAGGGATTAATAAGAAACAAAGCAGATATAAAACTTCAGATATTCATTTGTTCTTCAAATGGATGACAGTAGCAATTATATATACAGTGATATGCTTTATGAAGTTTCATAAAAACTGTTGAAAATGTAGGTTCTGTTTTGGACAGGAAACATACAAGTGTTGAATTAACCTTCCTCTTCTGCCAACAGGTAATTCTTACACTTTTGGGTGGCTCACGCTGTGTCCAAAATGTATTATGAGATAAAAGGCAAATTTACTTATGGATATAATTTTCCAGTAGCATTCTTTGGCATGCCTTTCACCTCATCTCAGAGGCTTTTAATCTGCCTGTTTCCCCTTTGACAAAAAACCTGCAGTTAAAACTACCAACCATGACTACACAGAGGGGTAAATTTGGCAACTACTAGATTCATAAGCGTGCAGAACAACCATTAATGGTCACACAGTAGATGTTTAGAAGATCACATTTCTTGATTTATTCTGCAAGGAGAAGGAGAGAAAAAATTACAAAATGGCATTTTCTCATTAAGGCAGTCTCTTTTTTTGATAGCTGAGTAAAAGGGATGTAGGTCATTCAGAATTCAGAGCAAGTGAAGCAGAGCAAAATCCTTTGCAATCATTTCTTGTGACATGAAATATTATATCTAATGGGTGTTGCTGATACTGGCAGCAACACTGAGGATGTATCTCTTCCTAAACTGTGAAGGGAAACTAAAAGGAATAGTAAGATACCTTGGGTTGAAACATTTGCTTTATCACTGCTGCAGCAAGCCAGTCTGGCAGGCTGGCATGTGTAGAAGTACTACTTTAGGAGAAGAGGTGCAAATATAGGGAGGAGAAATTATTTTTGCACAAAGGTACACTCCTCTGAGCACAGTCTTGAATCCAAGGGAGAAAAAAAAGTAGAACCAAAGGACCTATGAGACACAGTCCATAAACTTGTTTCCCAGAAAATCTTTGATACCAGGACTTCTCATGCACTGAATTATCCAAAACATTCTAAGAGTCAAGCTTCCTAGAATGCTATTACAATGACTATGAAGTAATCTCTTCCTTCAAGTGGGATTTATAGACTATATTGGTTACAAACAAATCATAAATAGCAATTTACTTCCAATTATGTTTTATTATTTGTTGCATTAGTGCATAAAACCAAACTACAGACAGACTATGACTTCCCAAATAAAGTAAACCCAAATGTTTCCTCTGAAAGTTTTAGGAATTTGAAATATAAACTCAGTGCTACTGTGAGTTACTAAATAATGTCTCTCAAAGTCGTTAATGCTAGGACTACCCTCTTTGTTTTGACAAGGCAGAACAGCAAAGAATTCATGCAAGTACTTTTTAATCTTCTCTGAAGCAATTTAGAATAAATCTATTTATTCCATTCCCTAGCTGTGATAAGACCTCAAATTGAAAAATAATTCTAACTATCACTTAAAACTGCTTAAACCTTCAAATACCATTTCTATTTTCCAACCATAAAAAAAAAGAAAATAGCTGTCTTTAGGACATATAAATTTCACTGTGTGGTGATGGCTCATCGATGTAGTCAGAGTAGGCAAATGAAAGGTGAGTTTTTAATGTGTTCTCAAACTTGTCAGCTTGTCTTTTCAGCATTGATCAACAGGATTTATATGGTCTAGGGATGGAAAAGTCAATTTTAACAAAGGTCTTCATTTTGAATTCTTCCAGTTTCTTCTCAACATTTCCAGTTCTAATTTGAGAGTTCCATATCTCTTAACTTTTTAATCATCTAAGAAATCCTATCCTCCAACCTACAAGTCTGAATCTCAGAAACAATATATAATAAATAATATTATAAGGTCATGATTGGTAAATTAACAAAATTCTATTGGTTTGGAGTTGGTACAGCTCATTATTAGGAAAAAAGTACGCAAATAATCTAGTGTTTTATTCTTTTTCTTGAATTCATGCAAATTTTCAGCTCAGAGGAAATACCTTTGGCCAATTTATAAACTCAATTACAGATGCATAATAAAATTTATGAAAAAGATGGTCAATGAGGGATATGACCTATGGTGGATAAATTACTTTGTTGCTGTAGGCAATACCTGTTCTACTGAAGGTTCCTAATGCAGTCTTAGGCCTGATCTTATTCCAACTTTAAAATCTGTCCTGTTTAATGTAAAATGACAAAGTCTTTACAAATTATCAAAACATTGAAGCTTTCTGATATTTGATCTTCTCACCGGACAACTGCTCCAATTCCAACATTTGCGTGAGCTGGCACTACTTAGCAATATGACTTCAATTGCTTCATATGGCCTGAGGCAAATGCTTTAAACTTTCAGGTGTGAGGAAAAGGTTATACTGGCTTAAATGTCTGAAGTGTGGAGGACTCAGGAGCACATCTCAGTGAGCACTGAACAGAAGTGCTCTGCTGCAGAGCTGAGGAGGCCTGGGGAGCTGTTACAGAAACTGTGCTAACCCAGTGGTTGGTATGAGCACGTGGAGAAGGCAGGGGAGAGTGTGGTGAGCGGGCTGTAGGATACTCTTGCTTAGTAGATCCTGTGACATGGTTAGCACAGTGACCAGTATTTCTTTAGGCAGTAGGATGAGGAGTTTTTGAATGAACCTAATATTTGAAAGGTTCGTGTCTTGCTATAAACCCTTCCCCTGAGAGCCCCACGGAACTGTGATCCCACTTCCACATGTACTCCCCCTTTATATTCCTGAGATAAACAAAGTGGTTAAATTACACAATATCACCAATATTATATTTAACTTCCACAGTTTTCATTACTGAAAATTGACAGGAAAACTGGGCAGACATAGTGGTGTCATTTGCAACCTTGCCTCCAACTACAATGATGAGTTCTCTTCATCTTGTACCATCTGATGCCTCCAGGAGTACGTGACTGTCTGGCTCTGCTCACTTTTTTCTACATTTAAATATCTCCTCCGCGAAAAAATGTCCTGTATTCTGATCGAAACTCTGTTTGAACTGTCAAAGCAATTTTAGGAACAGATAAAATTTTTATAAACTTTTCTTTACTGTTTTAGGGACAATACTTTAAAGTGGCTCAAGAAATAACTTACCCTGGGGTAAATCCCAGACATAATGCTTTTCTGTCTTGCAAACTGACACAAGAATTAGGAATTTTATTTCTTTTAATTATATCTGTATCTATCTATATCATCTATATCTATATCTATCTATATATTTCATTTTAGAATGTCATAAGACTGTTAAATTCAATATATATTTTGCCTCTCTACCCAATCAAGAGGGAATTCTTTCCCAAGAACCTTTCATTTGGTAATGCAGATCTATGCAGAGAGATATCCATATCCATCTATATCTATCTATCTATCTATCTATCTATCTATCTATCTATCTATCTATCTATCTATCTATCTATCTCTCTCTCTCTCTCTATCTATCTATCTATCTATCTGTCTATATCTATCTGTAAAGCTGTGTGTGGCTAAGAAAGAATCACATATAGTGGAGCAGAGAGCTTTAATCTCATTGGAGTATTTTGGTCCTCCTAATAATATATAGTTTGGTCCTCAATTTCATTGTCTTCTGTTGTTTTCCATTATTGTTCATGATTTCAACAAGTAAAATCCCAAATGGTTGTGAAGCTTCTATTTCTCCATTTTCTTGAATGTCAGGTTGGGCAGGCACAGATGAATACTCTTGTCTACCTTAGAATCACAGAATGCAAATTATTTTTAATTTGTTTTGCCTATCTCCCAGAAAATCTTCAGAATGTTATAGAGACACTTAAAACTTCAACCACAATTATAATTATATATACATGACAGATTTACTTTCCCAGAAAACTGTTCTGTTTTATTTTTTTCTTTATAATCCCCCGATGTACACCCATGCTCAGGTATTGTGATCTATAAGCATATTCTATTTTGGTAGAAAATTTTATCCCTGGTGGGAATTTTTGTCCTTGCTTTTAGTGTAGATTTACAAGATATTTAAGCAGATATGTCTCTGCCACTGTTTAGGCTCTTAAGTTGAAATTACACTTTCTTGGGCATATTTTCTGTCAAATTCCATTCCAGCATTGATTTGAAAGTGTTGACATCAATTGATCCAGTATAAGATTGACAACAGTAAATGGAGAATAAGCCCCCTTTTTTAATCTCAAAAATTACTCTTTTCATGAGTAATTTATATTTCAAAATACATATTTGAAATACTACTAGTATCAAATTTTCCCTATTGCATTTCACAGCATAGGATTTTATAATATATTCTGCAGAATAAAGTCCACAGCTTGTCAATCATTATAAAAAGAATAAAGTATTTCTAATCTGCAATTGCATAAATTAGTTGCTTGAAGAAAGAGCCCTAAGGCACTACAGAGCTAGACATTGTTATCATTTTTGAGGTGGCAAAACTGTCTAGTCTTTCTGTGCTACAGAAAAAAAAAAAACCCAGAATTTCTCTATTAAAAATACTATACATTTTTAACAACACATTTTATATTTTAATAATAAAGATATATTAAAACTGCAAAGATTGAAAATTGCTAAAATTGTTTGTCTTTTAAAAATATATTTTATGTTGGACCATGTAGTGATTTGTCATGCATTTTAAAAGGCTGCTTTTCAGAGCATCTTAACACCAATTCATAATGGTGGAGCTGAGACTGTGTGCGCATTAGCATTTTAAAACAAAACCAACAAAATTTTTAACATTCTGCTAATCTAATCACATTGCCAGAATCAGTATATGAGAAATCTCCAGAATACTTTTTGAGGACAATATTAGGGGAAATTGCGATGTAACTTACATGTGTAAACATAAAAGTAGAAATAAATCCTTCTGTTACAAGTTCCAGTTTTCATTATCTCCATTGTTTTTTCACAAACAATGTCAAGAGCTAAAATATGGCAGCACACATTTAATGGGTGCACTGTTATGGAAAAGCACAGAATCAGTGAATACCAGTTTGGAAGGAACCCCAAGGATCATTTGATCCAACTTTTCTTGTCAAATGTACAGTCCATACAAGCTGGCCCAGTACACTCTAGGAACCTAGTCCCTTAATAGTTCACATGTTTAATTTACTTGTAAAATATTTTTGCAAGCATTTCTTATTAAATCGGAAAAAGAGCATTCTTAAATTTATGCAAAAAGTAGTTCAACAAATAAAAAAAATTCCAAGCTTTTAAAAACTGCATTTTATTCAAAACCAATTTTATTTCTGTTTCCTCTAGTAATGGATATATCTAGTAATTAAATGCAGAATAAAAGTAATTAATGAAATTTTACTATTATATGTTGGCTTTGTTTGTTGGAAGCTGGAGAAATATATGCCAGGAGCTCAAAATAACAGAATCTAATTATTTCATATGTCTCTTTATTGTGGAAAGGGATATCTAGATGTTTCTACAGTGTACAATACCCTCTTATTCCTCTATGAACAAGTGGTTCCTTTAGAACTGGGCTTTCCTTGTTTCCTTAAATTGTGTGCTATCCTATGTTTAAAAGTATTTTTAAATGCACCTGTTCAGATTCTTGGGTTTGCTCATAGAAACTCTGAAGCATTTACCCTGGAAAATGCTACAGCAGAGGTACAAGTCAATATCCAAAAAAATCCTAAACCATACCAAAGCAAAATACAAAAAATATGTCAAATTCTTTATCCACTACAGCTCTACCCCTAAAGAACCCTTTTGTTGATATAATCTCTGCCTTTATAAGAACAGTTTTCTGGAATGATGGCACTATGCTGACAAATCTCTTCAGGACAACTTTCTGACTAATCCTGCTGATACCAGCAGTAATACTCACAGACTAACTTGCTATCAAGCAGGTATGCAGGGAAAAATCACACTAGAAGAGCTAAGAATCAGGAGAAGATGCGATGTATAAACATTGCTTTTTGGAACAAAGCAGACTACTCACCCAGGAAATGTCATAGCCAAGTGACCAACTTAGAAGGAAGAGAAACTGTCAGTGAAACAGTCTGGAGAGCCTGCCAAAAAGCCAGATGCTGCTACTGAAAAACTACCTCCCACAAATTGGCATTGGTGTCTCACAGAGCTGGCACTCAGTGGTGGTACCTGCTTTGCTGAGCCACAGTCTGTCTTAAATATATTATTTTACTTGCCTTCTCTATTACTAATAAATGGGTAATATTGCTCTGTTTTCACTTACTAAATTCTCCTTAGAAGGTATTGTGCTTTTGGCAGATGTAAGCAAAAAAATAGTAAACGTGAACACCACATTTTTGAAAGGAAAAAAGTGGTGATTTCTTTTAAAAATTCTGCACAGGGCATATGATCTTCAAACCTTGATGTTTTCTTACTGGTGTAATTTATTTCTTCAATATTTTGACATTATCTAGGGATGACTGTTGGCACTACAGTTGTCACTACTTGGAGAAATGAGCAATTTAATGAATTTCTGTTCACCGAGACACTGAAAATTAAGGTTATGGAGCCTGCTGGATGTGGAAAAGCAGATAATGAACATTTCCAGTACCTATAAAAGGAATACACTACATCTTTCTGCTGTGCTTTCTGCAGAACACCTATACAAAAAATACAGAAAGAAAGAAATATAAATGAAATTCCTTGATTTGAAAGAACTCCCATATTTTATTGAGAAGGGAAATTCTCAGGAATTAGCCCTTTCTTATGTGAGGCTAATTTCTATAGCGATTGTGAAATTCTGATGCATGAAACAGAGCTCTTACCCAGTGTCAATTGGAGTGCTGGCATGATTACTAAATAGAGGAACAGCAAGGTGCTGTTTATTTTGCACTGAATTATATCCATAGAGGAATTTTATTGCCACATGTTTCCAAGAGTAACATCCCCTCAACAAATCTAGACATTAATACCTAAGAGTTTCACAGAATGAATAGAGAAATTATTTTCATAAATTGCTGGAAATAGAATCTCTATAAGTAGACAGAGGTTTTTGTCTTTTTTTCCTCTCAAGACAAAATTCTCAGTGTTCCCTGAATTCCATCAGAATTTCTAAGAAAATAACTTGTAAGTCACTTCTAAAAAATATGAATTACAGAAGAAATTGAAGTGGCTTCTGCAAAAGCACAATATTATCAGTAGACGTTCATATAGATCAATTAATTGTGACAGCAAATTAGGCACTGCTGCTTTGTGAGAATCATTCTTAAATAATATGTAAAAGCTCTGTTATTTCAGATAACGTATTGCCCCTTATTTCCCTTGAAAAAAATACTATTGAGTTACAGAATGCATTAAGAAGAATGTCTTGTTCCTTATTATCATTGACATCTCAATCCATAGAAATGTTAACATACTTTTGGTAATAGTTCATTGTTGCATAATGGAGGGGGAATATCTATCTGGTTTCTGCCTCATTATTTTCAATACAGCGCTGAGATTGCATTAGGATTAACTGAAACGTAAGAAATACATTGTAATCAAAGGGCTCAGACTTCACCAGTGTGTTTTAAATTGACAGAAGGCGCTTCACAGAGCAGGCATGCTCTGCAATTTTCTGTGTTTCAGTGGATGACCGCAGAAGGATCCCCATACATGATCACATGCACCTGATCCCTGTGGGACTAGATATTTGTGATAAAATCCTGCTGGGCTGCATGTGTCGGAGAGCAGGGAGGGCTAGTGGCAGTAGCTGTGAGTCATGGCATGTCTGGCAGGACAACGGGAGATGGGACATGGTCCCACATCTCCCAAGGAGGGAGAGCAGGGCAGGCCCAGTGCTGAGAGCCATGGTCAGACACAGCCCTGGGGAAACCAGACAGGCATGGGAGTGTAAATGTCACATGTCACCTCCTCCCCGCTGCAGCAGAGCTGGCCCGCACCGCCCACAGCCCAGTCTTGGGGAAGAAAACTGCAAAACTTGTCATTTAGTCCTAGAGTTCATATTACTCTTCTCCACACCTGCCAAAAAGAGTTTGAAAACTGAATATAAACAGGAATTGAAAATTGAAGATTACCTAGCATCTTTACAAAACTAAATGAATTAAAAGTGTTGGGTTCCCAAAGAGAATTAGTGAATACTATATTGCCTTTTTTGAATAATTTTAAAAAGTTTTCTCTGCTTCAGTGCTGAAATTAAGAAGGTAACTCTAACATTTACTAATGTTCACAGCGCTGTTCATTAATTGATAGACATGTTTTCACAAAAGATTTGGTAGGGAATTAATTGATAATAAATTATATCTTCTCTAGAAACAGATTTTGGCAAATCATAAAGAAGCAGGATATTCAATTCAGCATCATATGCTATGTTTCAGGTGCCCGCTTCATATTTTGAATTCTATGAATTGAACACTCCAACTCTCTCTGAATAAAGGACAACACACACTTTTAAGAAAATGGTAAGACCTACTTAAAGATTAAAAATTACATTGCTATATTTTTTGGAGTTGTTGATACTGCAAGAACAAATATCCTTTATGAATCTTTTATTAGGAAACAGTTTTAAATTCTTTCTTCAAATCTTCCATTTCTGAAGTGTCAAGAAATTGAAAGTGCTACATCCACTTTTATGCCTGAAACACTGTGAAAAAATATTTTCTTTATGTAATTTCATTCAGATAGAAATCTATTTTGATGTGAATACAAATAAAGTTATTGAAGGCATGAGCAGAGTTACAAATTTAATTTGAACACAATCATATTCAAATGTACAAAATGCACTGTAGCTGAAAATATGTATAATTTAAAATAATGAGCTCAAAACTAAGATAACTTTATTTTATATTTGATGACCTAGGAAATAGACAGAATAGAGAAATAGCTGCTTTGTGAAAGTAAATGCCATTATTTAATGTATTCCCCAAGGAAATATTTGTTAAATATTTTTAATGCAGATTTCCTTTATTTTTATGCAGTGTGGAAAATCACTGAATTGAGGCTTAGAGGACAAAAAAGTATTATGCCACAAAAAATTCATTATGAACTCAGCAAAAAAATTTGAAATCACATGCAAAATGAATGATTACAGTTCAACACATTTATTGGAAGAAATGTTCTGTAAAGACTAGAAAAGTGTTTACCCACCATAGTGGTATGGATAAAAAAATATAAAAAACCTACTACATGTAGCATTCAATTCCTTTACATGTGTGATATTAAAGAAAGGTTTTTATCACAATTACTCTGGAATTTTCTGTCTAATTCATTTTCTTGTCAAAACCATAATTTTCACATTACTATTATTTTCCAGAAGAGATTTTAAATGCTTTTATTCCTCTACATTTCCCAGTGTGAATAAGAGAGTGAAATATTCATCTTTTGATAACATCATCCCATACATTTTTTTTAGTCCTAAATATTTATTTGATTGAATTTCACAAACATAATGCTGAATTTCCTCATGGTTCATTGTATTATGAAAATTGTTTTTCGGATTGTCCTTCCTTTATGTAGGCAGGTCTGTGTCCTCCAGAAAGAAGTCCTCTGATTTTTCTAATTAAGGTTATTTTGGGGGTCTTTTCCTACATTTTTACTGAATCTAGTGCTAAATCCTAATGTATTGTGGCATCTTGCAAGCTCTGTCATTTTCCATTGGTTCCTAGATGCTATGCCCACGTAATTCCTCGTGCATGTTCTACACTGATAATACTTTCTCACCATGTGATGGAGGTTAGCTGAACGATCTACAGAAGTTAAAGAAGAGAATCATGTGCTTGAAGGACTGAAAGAAGGGAAATAAAACATACCTTTATATTTGTCTGCTCTGGACCTCACCTTCCTAGTGGCAGGTGGGCAATTGGTGAGGATGAATAGCACATAAAATAGTTATTTAATTTTGTATTAATCCTCCCCCAGTCATAGACCCTTTCCAAAACAGGTAGCTGTAAATTATCCATCATGAAAGTTATGGGAACATTAATTAAAAAAATACAATTCTAGGAGAAATTGTTTATTTGGTCCAGAGATTCACACAAATTAAAACTCAGAGACAGTTACCAGGAAAATATTTGTGTCATTGCTGCAGAAGAGGAGGTTTTGATCTAGAAAAGATTACTTTTCAGTTTAAGAAGTAGTTACCTGCAATATGTTTGCAGATTGTGTTGATGACATTAATGGAATCAAACCCAGCACAAGAAAATTAATAAGTTTGGGGGAAATGTAGGGTAGATGTGTCTCATTTTAAGTGAAGTGAAAATATTTATATTATTCCAGACTTCTTTACAATATAAAAATATAATTCCAATCAATAGGCAATCCATAAAATTTAGTGAGCACAAACACACCTTCATTATTTAACAGATTAATACATTAAATACTTCTGAACATCTTTCATCCATGCAGACATATGCATGAATAATAAAACAGATGGTCAGTCCCTTCTTACATACACACTGGACTGAATTTGTGAATACAATGTCAACTCATAATTGAGTTGCAATTCCTCAACTTTATTTTTTAAAAAAATCAGTCTTTTCCAATTATCATTGCCTGATTCAAAGTACCAGAAAAGATGAAATGGATCCTTGAAATGAGAAAGAAAAGGATACACTGCTATTACTAGGATGGGAATTATCTAGTGATGGATAAAATGCAATTTGCAATGCATTTTGACATACAGTTAACTAAGATATTGTTCCATGATGCTTGGTTTGATCTCTTTTTCTCCAGGACATCTTGGAATATTTTGGGGAAGACATACTTCTGATTCTCGTGGACAGTCTGCTTTTCTTTCTATGCAAACTGGAGAAGTGATGTTGTCTGGACTAAGTTCTGTGGGCAAGACACTCAAGGAGACAACTCTTTCATTTTTTCATTGTATGCACATCTACAGAACAAAACCATTATTTTTTCTTTGTTGTGCATTCCTCATTCCTGCGTTGTCCGTCAAGGGTAAGTGGCGCATTGCACAGGAGGGTATAGGTTAATTACTGGCATAAGCATGGCTTCTCCTGCACATGATGCAGTGTCACAGCATCTGCTGAGCACTTGCATAAAACTGCAGCTGGCAATGTGGGGGAAATGTAGCGTCATTGGGAAGTAATGGCCTGAAACCATAGGAGCACCTGCTTCCTCCCAGGTATCTCCTGGATGTATTACTGTACACATCAACTGCATCTTGCTGTAGCTGCTAGCTGTCCACTTAATATCCACAAAGTCAGCATGGGTCTGGTGACCACTGGTTTGGCTCAAATTAGAGGCCACAGGCTCGACATCACTTTCAAAATTAAATCAGTTCCTTATATAGGACACCATTTATGTCCTATGGGTTACCATCTGTCATACATATATCATCAGGTGCAAACTTAGTTAGAAAATTGCTTAGTCCATAAAACATGTACTCAAGCTTCAGTCATTATCAGAGCAATGTGTGGAGTTTAAATACTGTATCTGGACAGTTTTTTGGCTTGGATTTCCTCACTGTACCACTAAAACCTTACATATAACTCTCTTGGGCTTTTTATTAGACTGTATATGTGCAGCTGATTATTCCTTTATGTAGGTTTTGCAAACATCCACATAAGCATTGTTGTCCTGCTATAGTTTTTACAGATGTAATAGTTATCTACTGACTTTCCACTAGCTGCTAATAAAGTGCTTATCTCACACACACTGCAACTTTTCAGAGAAAAGTCATTTTGATTTTAAAAGAAGCACTGTAATAAAAAATTTGTCTAACTTCTTGAATTGTTGCTGCTAATGGATTAACATCTCATCTCAACTACTGATGAGGTCATTGGAAAAAACCCAAGGAAGATGGGAAAGGGGAAATTCATCAGCAATTGTACAACAGTAGCACTCTACAAATAGGATAAATCAAAACCAAAGTTGGTTCCTCCTGTCTACCCTCGACTCAGTGGGTGTATTTATTTTAAGGTATAGTTATTACAAAATAGTACAATGTAGGTGTAAACAGGACAAGTCAGGAAACATGTTTTGAATCAACTTGTTTTCTCACCTTTTTATCTATCTGCCCATCTAATATCCTGTTATTTAATGAAATACCATGGAGTGGAAATGTTAATGATCCAACATCTTTTACATACTGAATACTTTGTACATAATTCAAATGTACCAGACCTAACTGTGTAGTAAGTATTGTTATCAGTAATAAAACCTTTTCATACTTGCTTTAAATAACCAAATAGAGTCAAAGCTAAGGAAAACAATGGCTGAGAACAAAAAACCAAAAAAACAAAACCAAAACCAAACCAAAACAAAAAAGTTAAGAAGAATGAGAGTATAAGACAGATTTTTGATACTTGGGGTTTTTTTAACTCTGTCCAGAGATTAGAAATTTCAGGCTCTAGAAGTGTTTACAAAAATGGGATTATTATCTACAGCATATGAGTGCTGTAGATAAATAAAATAAAGAAACCAAACCCAAACAAAAAGACCAGAAAATAAAGGATTCAGTCAATTCTAACCAAGTTAGACTGTAAAAACAAATTGAAAAGAACCTTTATGCCTAAGACACATCATAGTAAACCATCCATCAGTTATGCACTTTCAATCTCTTTCTCAGTTTCATAGGTGTAGAAATTGTCTTGTCATGTATTCCTACCATGTCAACATATAAATTAAATCAAATTCAACAATAATATCCTTTTTTGATTTATCAGGGCTATTCTATTAACATTTTAAGGGTTTTCATTTTCCTAGTAGGAGTTTAGACTCCTATATTTTTATTTAGGAGTTAAGACTAGGGAAGGGGAAATATTTTTGGGGGATTTTTTACCATGTCTTTTGCAATAAGAGTTGAGCTTTGATTGAATTTTAATATTTACAACATTCTTCTGAAGTTTTGGGGTTTTTTTCCAGTCCACTCTGTGATGCTGATGATAGTGTTTGCAAGAATACTGAAGACAATTAATTACCAGCTTGTTGGGTTTTTTTCAATGAAATACTGCATGTTTTAAAGAAGTGCTGTGATCCCACAGACAGGAAAAGAAACTAAAGCTCTACTTGATGGAGTACCAGTGCCAGTTAGTGAACACTGGTCAGCTTGTTTCATCTTGTGATGAATTTTGTATGTGCCTCATTTCCTTCCATGCCTTCTTTCTATGGCATGGAAGATAGATCAAACCTATCATGATTACTATGGCCAATTATTGCCACAACTATTATTGCAGATAATGTAAAGAGGGTAGACAAATTCTGTGGTCTTGAACACATCTTTTTTCTATGTGTGCTGTGTGCCAGGATGCTCAATAACTATCGCTGCAAAAAAAAATGTTTGTAAAGAAACATCAAAAAGTAAAATGTCCTGTTAGATATGTTTTGATATTAATTTCCTGTGTTCACTTTGCTTTTGAGAGACCAAATATTCATACCAATTCTGTCTCACATAAGGCTTTTTCTAAGCAAAAGAGTGCTGACCTTTACATTCTTGATGATCACTTTACTAAGAGTGAGCAAGTAATTTTTATGTTGGTGTTAGTAAATGTTTATGACAATTTTGCATGACTGCTTCATACTACGTAGTGTTTCTGCTTTTTCTGTCATTAGAGGGTTACAGAGAAATTTGGTCAGCAAGAATTTCTTTGACAGTAATAGCAGGAAAACAGGATGATACTAACAGGTCATGTTATAGGAAACCTGTCAAAGTAAGATTTCAGGTCAGGACAAAAAAAAAAGGCCAGTGGCAGTTCCTGGAAGGAACAGACATAACCTTCATATCAAAATGGATTGTTTAACATCAGGGTAGAACATTGCACTGAAAGATGGAACACGCCCTCCTATATAGATCCAGTATCAAGATAAACTAGAGAATTGAATGAGAATAGCTTCAAGAGAAGTTCCCAGGGTCTTTGTGAAGCAAAGTCAGTCTGAAAAAGTGAGACTACTCTATACATAGCCTCAAATTCAGTGATTTTAATTCAGGTAAACTTCCAGTTATGTTTCTCCTCCAGCCAAATCAGTCTTCTCAGCTGAGGATGCCCACAAGGGTGAGATTTCCAGATTTGTGAGGTATTTTAGAAACTGTAAAACTTAAGAAACCAATTAAAAACATAAAAATCTAAGTATAGAATTACAGTTTCTTTCCTGATAGGAAGAGGTTAGATCGAGAACACAGAAGACATGAATGTAAAATTGGAACAGAGAGACTCTCACTAAGATATTGTCCTCTTGCAGCTATGTCAGGAATTGGTTTCTTCCAGGGTTTTCAGCTCAGTTATCAGGAAATTGTTTGCCTTATTTTATTATACTTCTATGGAAGGATCATCCAAAGGCTGTGATAAACTCTTTAAAAGTTGTCTTTAAAAGATTGTGGTGAGTTGACTTTGGCCAGCAGCCAAACTCCCACCTTGCCTTTCACTCCCTTCTCCTATGACACCAAGAAAAAATAGAAAGAAGAAGACTGGCCCTATATTTCATTCAGTATTGTCTGGAACCAGCTGAATGGTGCTTTCACTGAAAGTTAACTTCATATCAAAATGGATTGTTTATCATCAGGGTAGAACAGCACTGAAAGATGGAACACGCCCTCCTATATAGATCCAGTATCAAGATAAACTAGAGAATTGAATGAGAATAGCTTCAAGAGAAGTTCCCAGGGTCTTTGTGAAGCAAAGTCAGTCTGAAAAAGTGAGACTCCTCTATACATAGCCTCAAATTCAGTGATTTTAATTCAGGTAAACTTCCAGTTATGTTTCTCCTCCAGCCAAATCAGTCTTCTCAGCTGAGGATGCCCACAAGGGTGAGATTTCCAGATTTGTGAGGCATTTTAGAAACTGTAAAACTTAAGCAACCAATTAAAAACATAAAAATCTAAGTATAGAATTACAGTTTCTTTCCTGATAGGAAGAGGTTAGATCGAGAACACAGAAGACATGAATGTAGAATTGGAAGAGAGAGACTCTCACTAAGATATCGTCCTCTTGCAGCTATGTCAGGAATTGGTTTCTTCCAGGGTTTTCAGTTCAGTTATTAGGAAATTGTTTGCCTTATTTTATTATACTTCTATGAAAGGATCATCCAAAGGCTGTGATAAACTCATTAAAAGTTGTCTTTAAAAGATTGTGGTGAATTGACTTTGGCCAGCAGCCAAACTCCCACCTTGCCTTTCACTCCCTTCTCCTATGACACCAAGAAAAAATAGAAAGAAGAAGAGAAGACTGGCCCTATATTTCATTCAGTATTGTTTGGAACCAGCTGAATGGTGCTTTCACTGAAAGTTAAAGCACATTTTATTAAATTTGAACATTATCTGCTTGATGCTTGTTTTGAACCTCATACATAATGATGGTCTACTTCTATTTGTCATCTCTTTCTTTGTTTCAAATACAAAAAACATCGACAAGTTCCATGTTTACGTTGGGTTGCTTACACTGACTCCAGGAGTTTTTACAATCTGTCTGAAATCAATACAATACATAATGAGCATTAATAACAGTTTTTATAGGTTATGTGATAGTTTTCTCCTTGAGCCAGGTCTTATGACCTCTTAGAGAATTTACCACACCCAAGATAGCCCAGCTAACCTGAATGGCATAAAATTAGCAGGATGGCTTCTGAGGTTGTGTTGGAAATAGAAAAAGTTTTATTAAAAGGCAAAATAAAAAAGCCCTTACAGAGAAAAAACAAACCAGGAGCAAGAGGTTCTTGTTCCTGCTAAAACACCCCACAAAAGCAATTTTTTCCTTTGTTCTCTTCTTTTTCTAGTGGATTACCTGGGCAGGACCTCTTGGCTACTGTCCAATCAGGCCACCTCTAGGTCTGAGGTGAAGTCCCAAAGGTCCTATGAGGTGTCTTTTTACCAAATTGAGGAGACAAACTTCTGGGCTTTTTGGTTTTTTTAGGCAGACAAAGAATAATTTGGTCACTCTGTCAACAGGAGGCACATTCCTACAGTTACGTACCTTTATTGGGTGAAAAAATTAAACTCTCACTGAAAACTGACATTAGACAAGACCTAAGAAGAGAGTCCCATAAACCAACAACCTTTAATAGAAGATATTTCATCTTCCATTTTTGTAAAAATTACTGTCTGTTCAAGTATCCTGTGAAAAACAGATTTTAGAGAGACAAAGACAGAATCTTACTGAGCTCCAAAAGAAACCAGTTCACAAAAGAAAATCACATGGAATAAAATGCATAAATTCAAGATAAAATAAATGTAAAAAAATTGTTGTGCTTTTAAATGTTAGTTGTAGACTCTGCATGTCAATGAAATAGAAGTTATTTACGAGAAAATAGGTGAAAGAGAAGAAAAAAGGAAGTAAGAGAAGCATTGCAAGGAAACAAGGAAATATATTTCTTAAGATTAATTTCCTTTTGGTGAAAATGAAATTATTTCAAATCACAATAATTGAGCTGTAATATACCAAGCCTGACCATATATTTTAATATCAAAATGCATCATGTAACAGTATAGAGGGAATAAATTATTAGATTACAATGTAGTTTTTAAGCAAAAAATGTGAAGGCCTTAAAATAACAATAAAACTCCCAAACAAAGTAATAATAATAATAATAAATAATCACTAGTCAAGGGATTTTAAATTGGAAAACACATAACCCAGAAGAAACTATGACATTATATAGAACCTTCTCTTAAAAAGAGAATGCTTAATGCTTCTCTTAAGAATTAAATTTCTTCTCATATCACAAGAGCTTCTGGACAATGATCAAAATTACTGGTTGGCAGGTGAAGAGCAACTGGAGGAGCATTTTCATATATTTCACCACTGAATTTTGGAACTGCTCCAAAATTATTCAAGGCCAGAAAATATTATTTGTTGAACAAAGTGTAAAGAAGGTTAAAGATTTCTTTTTTTTCAGCAATGTCATGTAAAATGAGATTCCAAATGGGTATGCAAGTAGAGTTATTTTATATGCTTAAGCAATAATATGGCAGTGATGAGAGATATAAATCAGGCAAGAATTTCAGTGAGACCCTTTATCACTCATCATATATTTTTACACACTTAAATATTATTCCTGAAATAACTATGGAAGTAAAATTCCTGTTTTTTCTCAACTAGCGAGAATTTGCAAATTTCTTATCTTTTTTCAGCTACCTACCTGCCTAATAGAGAAACACTGCAGAATCAGTAGAAGAGGCTGAATTCCTTCATGGAACACAGAGTAAAGCTCTGTCAGGCTATGTTGATTTTTGTAGGAGCAACAGTTCCATGTCAGTTAATCCCATGATCAATCTTAAAGAAAGACGACACATTTTAGAGAAGGCAGAAGAGTCAACAGTGCAAATAAGAGAGAAAAAAACAGAGGGCAAATCAAGGAAAAAGCCCCAGAGGATCTTACTTTTTCTTGTTAGGTCCTGTCTTTTATCTCTGTGATTTTTATAGACTCACACATACTTCAACTCTGAAAGCTAATGGGCTACATTCAAGTAAAAATGTTAGGGATTTAAAGTAAAAAAATAGTGAAGTGTCTTTTTTTGCAATTTTACTTTTCAAGACTCCATCTTATACTAGATTTCATTACATATTTTACAAGAATATTGTGTGCAGATGCACCTTATTTTGGGCTTATAATAATTGACAATCTATCAACATCTCATTTATTAAAATAATGAGAGTGAAAATATTTCAGTTATGACTTTTTCTTTCCCCAGTTTTTAGTGTATGTCAATATAAGATGTTATCAGTTCACAGAGATGCAGTGCACATTGATTTTAGTCTTTGGGCCGTGCCTCTTTGAAAAGAAGCAGAAACCAGGAAAACAGGTTTTAGGGTGATATCACATTTTAAGGAAGAAAGGAAGTGAAGTGGTGGAAGGAAGGAGGGAAGGAAGGACGGAAGGAAGGAAGGAAGGAAGGAAGGAAGGAAGGAAGGAAGGAAGGAAGGAAGGAAGGAAGGAAGGAAGGAAGGAAGGAAGGAAGGAAGGAAGGAAGGAAGGAAGGAAGGAAGGAAGGAAGGAAGGAAGGAAGGAAGGAAGGAAGGAAGGAAGGAAGGAAGGAAGGAAGGAAGGAAGGAAGGAAGGAAGGAAGGAAGGAAGGAAGGGATCATTTTTAGAAATGATCCAGTGCTTAACAGAGAAAAAGAAATGCTCCAAACAAGGTGACAGTATTAAACCAAAATAGGGGTGCACAGAAGACAGCATTTGTTTAAGACTGGGAGATGTATATTGAAACTTTAGACTGCTGTTTTCTCCACAAACCAAACACGAGTGCAGTTTACAGCTGTGGCAGTGTGATCCCCCTTCCCCCCCGTTAAGCCATAACCACTAGCACTGTGAAAGCTTCATCCAGATTTTGTGGGATGGATGGCAACATGGTAGCCAAGGGCTCTCTGAAACAGTGACCCAGAGACATTTCTGGTGTGCAAATATGTCTGTGGATCAATTATTTTACTCCATACAAAGTGGGCAATCCAGGGCCCATTGCATTCTCCTGCCTGAATGATTTCCCCTCTAATAATAACAAAGTTACTACTTGATGATGGGAAATTCCTTGGCACAAATGGCTCTTGGTAAGCGATTAATAGCTTGTTAAACTCTGAAATGTTGGCTAAGTCATATAAAGGATTGGTTGAGCACATATAGTCCTTTAGCCATAAAACATTAATCAAGCCTGGGAGCAGGATTGGTTGCAGCTGCACTTAAGAGTCCTCTCTGAAAAGGGGACCTTTCTGAACCTGTGATTCAGTGGCAAGGTCTCCCTGATAAACTTTGTCTGACCTTGTCCCCTGTGCAGTTAATAATCAGGTCTACTTTGCCATTGAATCTTGTTAAATCACTGTTGGATTTAGCATTGAATTTTCTTTGTTCACTGATTTATATCAGTGGAGGGTTCTCTTGTTGCTTCTCTTTTGAAGATGAAGTCCATCACTCCCTTTGTTACAGCTCACTCCTGAATTTGGCCATTCAGGGGAAGTAAATAACATGGAAGTGTCTAAACTCAAATAAAATTTCACTGGTGACTCCTCATGCAGAGCTCAGTAATTGGTATAATACCAAAGTGACCCTCTCACATCACTTACTGAAATATGCAGCGGAGAACCTTGATCTCCCTGGAGACTATTTGCTCTTCAATTTTCCTTAGTCAGTTGTTATAAATGACAGGAGGATTAGTTATGCAAGCAGTGTGGTTTGGTAGATTAAAATGGATTACAGCCTGGATTTAGAAGTCACAAATTCTTGAGTTCTAGCTGATTTTTATCGAGAAAAATCTGAGCAGAATTTGAAAGAATGCACTTGCACAGGATTTCCTAAAATGTATGGGTATGAGAATTTATAATCTTTTTGTTGAACTTCAGAAAAAATGTACAAAACTTATTACAGTGACATTGTTGTAAAGTTTGGAAGGTGATAATTTTGTGTTAAATTATACAACAACTTACCTAGTAGAGTTAAACACCCATATTATAAGATTACTTGGTTACAAAATCCATTGAAGCCAAAAAGAGCATTGTGATTGCATTTCAAAATAGACCTACAATGTGTCTCTCTGATAGGGAGATTTATCATACTTGAATTCTGTTAGCATGCTTATAAACACACATAATGCATATGCAATTTTTAAACATTATATTTAGTGTTTTTTCTCAGCATGCTGAACTATTAATTATCTTTGTTCTAGCAGATGATCATCTTTCACAATTTTTCATGTGCTCATATTTCAAATTACTAATGCTGTCCTATCATAGATAACAGCACTTGGATTCCTCCCTTTTTAGAATGATTCTGATAGAGGGGGGTCATCTTGGTTGCCTAAACTAAATGCTCTGATCAACAAAGAAATATGTGGGGTGCCCTGAGTAAAAGTTCTTTATTTCCAGCATTTCAACCTGGTATTATAAAAGGATCAGAAATTACTATAATTCCTGAAATGATTTCAAAAATGTATTTCTTAACTCTAGAATGAGAATTTTGCCAAGGCAGAGACAGCTGAGCACACAGATATTAGCCACATGCAGTTTGCATGGGAAAGTCAACAATTGCCTTTTTCCTGGTAATGATGTCATGTAACCAAGTTTAATATCTACAAGTTAGGTCTCCTAATGGCTGAAGGCCATTAGGATTAAACAGTGATTTACATCCCTTCTGCCGTAATTGCATTAGGTTTGAACATCCTGAGCTTATGGTACAATCCACTGCTTCACTTCTCATGGTTTTGCTATCCTGAACATCAGCCAAAGGCACTTCACTCATAGAGTGGTCAGCCACTGGAACAGACTCCCCAGGCAAGTGGTCGTGGTGCCAAGATTGTCAGAGATCAAGGAGCTTCTGGACAATGCTCTCAGTCATATTGTTTAGTTTTACATAGTCCTGCAAGGAGCAGAAAGCGTGACTTGACGTTCCACAAGTCCTTTGCAATTTGAGATAATCTGATGCTGCAAAAGATATGAAATTTTCAACATTTTGTTTAATATGGGTCTTAAGAAAGCTCTTTATGCATATCCATACAGGCTAACCAAAAACAGAAAAAGAGGACAATCCCCCCCCCCCAAAAAAAAACAGATTAAAGGCTCTTGTTGCACACTTCCTCAATACAGTTTTGTAATTTATAAAATATGCAATTTTCTTGCTATTGCCTCTAAGTTTCTGTCTCAAATCTTGCAGGCTTTCTTATCCTTTGGTGACTAAGACTGATAGGAGAATTAAGCAGAGGGGACATTAGAACACATGTAGGGTAGCCTAAGGCTGGAAAAAGTAAACTTCTAATTCTTTAATTTGGATGGAAATGACACCTCAGCTAAGCCAGGAGCAAAACTCACTTGATAAATGGGAAGTGAACAAGCAGTTAGGTTTTTGTATTTGTAATACACAATGAATGTTTACAAAAAGTGCCAGGGATTTTTCTTCAGTATTTTTTTCATGTCATAGGTTCTACTAAAGGCTTTGCAAGTTTTCACCATGATTCATTTTAAATACATTTTTTAAAAGGCCAGATTGAAGAGGTCATACTTTTGCATCCTGAATGTGCTTTATTTTGTGTTTGACAGTGCGAATGCATGCTATGGGCAATGATAGATATGTCTTGCATTTTTACAAGAGATTAAATCCTTTTGTTTAAATCAATAGGGCAAATTCATTCTTCCATCCAACGTGTTTGCACAGGGGATGAATTTCACTTTGGTGTTTTACACATAAAGTATAGCTGAAAATTAGGAATTGCTGCTTACTATTCAGTATAAAACCCAGAATATTTTAATGTGATTTTGATTCATTTTTTTTTTTTTTTCAGTTTGTGTGATCCAAAGCTTTAAAAAAGGTAATAATAATAAAAATGCAATGTAAGGTTGTATTATTCCATTATAACACTATGGTAAACAGTTGGTTTCATAAAAAATTGAGAAGAGATCAATAAAAATGAAAACAGCTGAATGGCAGTCATTTAATTTATTCACTCTATGAATAGGAAGGGAATCCAGTAGCTATTCTTCACTTCAAGAACATAAACACTAGAAAAAAGAAAAGCATGATATGACTTTACAGGTATGTTTTTTGATGGAAGATTGGATATTCTGATGAGTGATGGAACTATATATCTATGTAATTTATTTTTGTATACCTTCTTATATTAATTGCATTTTTGGTTCATTTTGGGAACACAATTATTTTTCCCATTTTTTCCACTGAATGTATTATCGATTCACTCTTAGATTTTTCTACTTTTATTCACTCTATTTAGTAGAACCTTGCTTTGTTCTCTTTTTGGAAACAACCAGTCAGTTGTCAAAATAAAACTGTTCTCAGTAATGTTGGCAGGGCTAAGAAGACTGAGACATACTCTGCACTCATGCATTGCCTTTCTTTTAATACTCAGTTTTATCACAATTCAAGTATCTGAGTGTTGACTAAATAACATCTTGTAAGACATTAAATAAAGTATTTTTAAATTATAATTACAATTTAAATTTATAGTTTAAATTTTAATTTAAATTTATAGTTTTAATAAAAATGAGATCTCAGGGTTAAAAAAAGTTTTATTTTGCCATTGGAGGAATTGGCTGAAATAGCTATTGTTTTATTGCAGTTTGTATGCAAAAATTTCTATCTTAGGCTGTAGTGTGAATAAAATGTGTGCAGGTGCTTTACAATGAAAACAGGCAAAGCAAAGTTAGAGGAAGGAGTAGCTCAATCTCTCATTATTTCTTTCAGGTTTTGTGTTTCCAATCGATGTATGTAAGCCTGTAATTCTCTCATATACTCTTTAATCATACACAGCTACTCCTGTGAGGTAGACACATAGAAGAACTCATTTACTCAAACCTACAAAGAGATTAGTGGCCTTACTCTTTTTATGTATTTAAATCCTTTTTGTGCTACTGCACCTGAAAGACTTGCTTAAAGTCATAGAGGAAATCAAAGCTGGAAACTGATTCTGCATTTACCAAGTTAGTTCCACGACCTTTGAAAAGGACTTCCCTTTTCCTCTGATCTGTAGACTAATCTCCAGCTGAGAGAACCACCTATATTTGCATCACACAAGGCTAAAGATCAAAGCATTAAACTCTTGCTTCTCATTCAGAGCTGTGTTAACAGAATTCAAGTGCCTAGTTAAACCACTTCAAATGGGTTGCTAATATTGTTGGATATAATTTTGTCTCAACTTGAACAAATAGCTGTGGACACTTTGTTGAAGCAGTGACTAGCAGTAAGTGGTCTTTTATACCATATACTAGTATGTGGATTGCCACTTGTTCTTAAAATCTGTCATTTCCTCCAGAGATTTTACATTCAAGTTTGCTCACAGCCAGTGAGGTGGCACTACAGACTGCCCTAGTGCTGCCCGGGCAAAAGCACAAAATTAGAACTGATGAAGATTTGTCTTTGTTGTGACCAAAAATACTGTGCCTGGGCACCCTGTGATGGCAGGTTGCCATAAGCATCCCCATTCTTATTTAAATTATGCTCCTTTTAAACCACACGTCAGAAGCAACTGTGAGAATCTATGACTGAAAATATGAAAGGATGAATTTCCACGTCACCTGCATAAAACACAAAAAAATCCTTATGTATCTTGCAGTTCATTTTCTGTATTCGATGAAACGTTAGATGATCGCTGCACCTTGGCTACACAGGAAGTACAACCCTTATGAAAGTTTGGAGTGCTACTTCTAGTATGGTCTTTAATGCAGAGAATGTCATATATATTTCTTTTTTATTCATTAGATTTAAAACAAAAATGGTCACATAAGCCACAGATAATCAGAGAAGCATATTATATGCCATAACTTCTCATTAAGCAAGTCCATATGGCTCCAATTTTATTTTGCTTTGCTTCCAAAAAATAAGTGTGACTAGGAATTTGTTCCTCCATTAGTGTCATTTGTTAATTCATATGGCTGCACACAGTGAACTGGACAAGTGTCAGATTTCTGTTTTCAAAACTGTGTTCCAGATTTCTTTAATAAAACACCTCAGAAATCTCCTTTTTCTCTTTGCTAATAGAAGGCTCTATGCTAACTGAAAACAGATCACTCATAGACACTTAGGGGTATATCACAATAGATTTTAAGGTCTGCACAATTTATAAGGTAACAGACTAGTTTTGGTTTTTTTCTATTTTCAATACAATCTTACGCGTAGTGACCATCTGTATAACCTCTGAAAAGAACTGGTAAGCAGCTGGGGTGAAATCCTGTCTCTTTTGAAGTCAAAGTCGGAACTCCCACTAGGTAAAGAAAAACCATCACCTCACTTTCCAGTTTTCATCTCTGTTGTCTTCAAATGTATAGAAGTTTTTCTGCTTGCTAAATAAATTTTGCACATGGTATAACAGAGTGCTAAGTTATGTGAGATTTAGGAATGTGAAAGAATGGCCACGCTTTCATGCTGAATATGTATGTAAACTACTGCTTCACCTTTTCTTAAAGTGTCATGTGTGGGAAGATAGCTGCAGAGGTAGCTTGCACATCTTATCCAGTTTTTCTGAGCTAGACACTGTCCAAGTGGCAGTTGTTATTTTGTTTTCCTCTTTCTGTGTTATTTCCACTTCAAATGTTTATCAGCTGCAAATGGCCTACTCAGGGAAGCAACACAGAGGATGAAAGATAGCAGAGGAAAAGGCCAGTGGTAAGTATTGCATACTTCCATTTTAATAGATGCAAAGAACACCTTTCATTGATCTTTGTTTATACTGGGTGAAAGGATGCTTTTAATTTTGCCCTTGAAGCATTGATCAAGTATTTTTGTCAATATGCTGTTGTTGTCATCAAACATTGCAGAGATGCAGAGTTTCTATCAACTCAATGAACTTCAGGATGGTAATGACACAATTTTTTGTTTCATATAGTTTTTTGCATTTCTCAGGTGAGAGTTATAGATGTGTTTCATAAGACTGCATTTAATTTCTGTTTATGCCCAAGTAAAGCTGATAATTCTACCACAATTCATAAGATATTGTGCTGAACTGAATTGAACACCTAGTAATCTGCCTCAGATTAGTATTGTACAAAAGTTTATCTATATAAACATCTTTAAATGTTGTCATTGTCTCAAACTCAGTTTGCTGACATGTAAATTTTACTGCTCTTTACCTTCTCTTTCTTCAGAAATAAATGAACTTGAATTTCTGCAACATTTTTTAGAAAATATGCTTTCAGTAAGATGTAAAAATAAAAATGCTCTTTGTGATGCTTTACTGTTATTTCTTTTGGTAAAAAACTTATTATAATAAGTGAAATATTTTCTTTTTTACTGTAAATGCTGCTGCTATTGTTATTGTTATTGCTATCATTACTGAGGTGGGGATGAATAAAAGAGAGGATGCTCCAAGACTTTTTCCTGTGTGCAATTTTTTGAGCCTGGATTTTTGTGACTGCTTTCAAACAATCCATGTATCTTCTGTGGAATAACTCATCAGAATTAAGTTTAATCTCAAGGCGGAGACTGGAGGAATGAAGTCCCTGCCATCACAGGAGAAGATCGTGTTTAAAATGGCCTGAGGAACCCAATGAGGTGCAACCTGGGGTCCTGAGGAGGTTGGCTGATGGGGTTTCTGGATCACTTTCCCTCATATTTGAAAAGACCTGGCACTCAGGTGAAATCTCCAGTGACTGGATAAAAGGGAATATCATATCCATTCTTAAAAGGAAGGACCCTAGGAGCTACCCAGTAGTCAAACCTACCTAAGTGCCTGGCAATATTACGGAAGAGATTTTACTGGAAGGTGAAAGATTCCAAAAAGCCTGAAAGGTGAATATAGACAGCCAACATGGCTTCACAAAGGGCAAACCATACCTGAGCACCCCAGCAGCCTTGTATGGAAGGATGGGGTGACTCAATCAGCAGTCAAGGGAAGAGCTATTGATGTCATCTACCTGGACTTCTGCAAGGCCTTTGGTACAGTTCCTTACAATGTCCTGGACACTAAATTGGAGAGAGAGGTTTCATGGACAGCCTGTTAGATGGATAAGGGATTGCCTAAATCCTTTGGCCATGGCCAAAGTGTCTGTTTGTCAATGCCTTGATGTCCAAGGGCAAACAAGTAGGAAAAGGACTTGGGGCTCCTGGTGGATGAGCTGGCAATGTGTGTCTGCAGGACAGAAAGCCAACCACATCCTGTGTTGCATAAAAAGAAGCATTTCCAGAAGGTCATGGGACATAATTCTGCCCCTCTGCTCTGCTCTCATAAGACTCCTCCTTGAGTACTGTGTCCAGCACAGGAAAGGCTTGGGCCTGTTGGTGTAGGTCCAGAGGAGCAGCACAAAAGTTTCATGTTCCATTTAACACTACTTCTATTACAACAGAATGCAATCTGAATTCACATACAAAAGTGATATGTAGTACTGAGAAAGGTCTGTCTCTTAATAAAGATTTTCTGAGAGGCCCATTTGCATAATTGTTCTGTAAAATGTGTTTCACTTATTAAATCTGTAAAGAAACAGGGCACTGGATTTACTTCTTAGCTGCAAAGATTTTTTTCACGAAAAAAAATTTTCCTAAAATAAGAATAAAGTAAGGGAAAAAAAAATTGGCAAAGCACATTATCTTTCCAGTCACTGCCAATATGAGATAGATTGTGTTTGAGAAATTAAAAAGTGAAATACAATGAAGATCCACTCTCTGCATTCTTGGCTATGAAGTGTGCCTTTGTGCACTGCAGTCACATCCCTCTGGCATATTGGAATGGAGCCCCCAGTGGAGACAGAGCCAGAAGACATGTAAATCACAGGAAACAGACAACTTTGTAATTACCTTCTGAAAGTGATTATCTCAGATATTCAAAATCACTTGCTACTCCTGCTTCGTAATGAGAGGTGAATGGTGATATTTGAATAAATGAAAAAAGCCTCTCTGGAAAAACTGAAAAATGTGTGAGTGCTCTCAGCAAGCTCTCAGCAAACTGCTGTGGATGACAACAAAGAAGCCTACCTGGATTTTCAGAAGGCTTTTAACAAGGTCTCTCATCAAAGGGACTGATACTGTAGAATTTACCATGGCACAGTCTCCACATGAATTGAATAAAACTTCAGCTAATTAAATCATGTACCTTGCATCTTTGTTCTCTTACTATTCGTCTGAGGCAATTTATACCTGCATATTATTTCACATTGTAGGCACAGCATCCTGAAGTATATTTAATTTCATCTGAAAGGTGAAAAAGAATACCTCAGGATGTATTTTAGGAAACAGAGGTACATCTACTTCTCTTTCAGACTGAGTTTTCATTCATTTCAATAGTAAAAACTATAAATCAGAAAGTTTGCTGGGGTGAAGATTGCACTACAGGTTTGGAGATTTATATCGCTGTGAAATGCTAAAATATGTAGTCAAAAATAGCAAAGTGAGAAAAGCACAGAAGGTATGTTGTAGTGAAACTTTGCTCAGAGTGTGGGTGGTTCTGTAGAACTAGCAGATACAGTTGGGAGATCATTGTAAGAGTGTTCCATAGTAGTGGGACTGAGGTGAAACCAGAATAATTCATGGCAGAAAAAACTCCAACCAGATATACCCCAAAGACTGATGGGAATATTTCTATTGCATCTTGGGCAGATAATTACACAGAAAGAGCTGTGGACAGGAATCCTCTATTGGAACATTATTTGCATATTCTTCAGAAAAGAATTACCAGCAATGCCAAGCAGGTGACTTTATCCTCCAGTTGTTCACCAGCATAACTCTGCAGTGTTTATTTGCTTTGCTTTGTAGCAGACTTTTGTTCAAATAAGAAATGATGGATAAGATCCTTTAGCATTATTATAAATATTGTGAATATCAATAAAAAAAATGTTTTGGGTTTTTTTTTCCAAAAATTATTTCAAACCATTTTCATAAAACAAGCATGTAAAGTTCTATTAAAATCATACCAGGAAATTTATTATCTCATAAATGAGTTTTTAATTAAAAACCTCTGACATTCACAAGAAGAAGAAACATTTTCAGCAGATAGCAATCCAGCTAATATGAAAGGCACACTATTTTAAATCAGCTTATGGTTTAGTCAAAGCTTCAATCACAATCTTCAAAATCTCTGCAGAGATAAGAATTGGACCTAGATGAGAATTTGAGTCAAAGTAGGATAATAAAATGATAGAACTTTTTGCAAAAGAGTGGAAAAGATCTTGCATAAAGATTTCTTGCATGAAATCTGCAGTCTTTAGATGCATGCGGTTCAGACATTTCTACAGTCTTTTCCTGGTTTCCAGTTTCCCAGTCTTATCTGGGATGAACCCCATGTATGGCCAGTTTGGTCTAGGTGTCCCATGCAGACCTCCTGGGGATCCTGAGATCATGAAGCCTTGGTCACTTGAAAATCTTCACCCACCACTGCAACAAGAGCACAAAAGCTCTTCCAATCACACACAGAAAACCAGCTGGCAGACTAGAAAGATTGTTTCCACAAATTAAGTAGAGAAAATGGAAAATGAGATATGGCCAGGACATCAGTTTCCCAAAGCACAGCTGTGGAATAGTTAATGACTGTGAGTGGTAGAATTCTCAGTTATGCTCATCTTGTGAGAATAATAAAGCCCACTTAACAGCATGATTCCTCTAAATGCCATGCTCTGGAATTTTACTAGTACAAACAAAAAGAAAAATGTCACCTACTGAGTTACAAACACCAGCAGTGCCTGATGTTTTCCTAAAGCATTTTAATTTACCTGAAGCATAGAAGAGATTTAAACTCGTTCATCTTGAGAAATATTGAGAGATCTAATAACCATAATAGATCATAAGATGGAGATAGTCCTCGTTATACTGATAAAATACACGGTTTAAATTATTTTACAGGATTCAAAATAAATAATAGTAACTCACACTCAAATGGTCAAATTTGGTGGTTTTAGGATTTGCTTTACAGCTCACGTTACTTAAAAAATATGTCTTTTGAAACCTGATATTAGGAGGTGGTAGAAGTTGTGCTGCTATTTATTTAGACAAGTTGGAAGAGAAAAAATTTGTGCAGAGTATGCAAATAATTAATTTTATGCATGCTAGTTTCCTTCAGCAGGATTAAGCACTATTATTGTTTTGCTGAACTTGACTAGAGGCAGCTACTTACAGAGAGTATTATTTAGATATGTCAGAAATATTTGATAAATTTTATATGCCATGTTTCTGTAAACATTTTAACTAATATCTTTACTTCTGTTTACATAGCTCAAAGGTTTAATTAATACAAGAAAGTTAATCTGGATTTGCACATAAAGCATGAATGTCAAGCAACAAAAAAATTCTCATGTATTTACTTGCTTTCTTGTTTGATTTTCTTCTCCTTTTCTGTCTCTTGTTCATTTGATCATTAAATTACTTGTGGGCCAGGATTTCTTTTTGCTTTTTGTTTTGTTTGTTTTGGTTTGGTTTTGGTTTGGTTCGGGTTTTTTTTTTTTTTTTTTTTTTCCTTTTCTTCTATTTTTTTAAATTTTATTTTTCAAATATATTATGACTACATGAAATTTTATTTTTCTGTTTGATAGGACTGAAATTAAAGAACTATGTACTCACAGTTTTTTACTTGCCCATCATTATAAAGATCAAGAAATATCTTTCATGATCTTTAAAGATTGATAAGCAACTAAAAGCCAAGAGATGGAGGAAGGTAAAGACTTATCAAGAGTTTCAGTAGTTTGTTTAAAATCACTTTGGTCTGATGCTCCCCTAAAGTCCAAGGGCTCCCAAGTCAGTTCTCTGCAAGAATCTAATAAAATCCAGCATAGGTCTATAGCAGATCTACTTTGCATTAAAAAAAGTTATGGAAAATACAAACAAAGAAGCCTCTCTGGAGATCTGTAAATCACCCACCTGAGTAAGTCCTTATTTGAAAGAACTCACACTTTGTCATAATACCAACAACACTGTGATGGAATATAATTCACATGCACTTTTCTAACCTTCTGGAATGAAAAAAAAATATATAAGACTGTACTAGCTTTACAACTACATGTAAAAAAACCCTATAAACTAAGATTGCTTTGTAAAATTATGAAGGCTTCTTTGACCTGGGAAATAAAAAATCAAGGTTAAGAATAAATATGTTTTAACTCACAGACTGGTAACTTTGTTAGCAAATAAGTCCTTTTAGAGCTATGTGTATAAATGAAGCCACAGGAGTGGCACAGGGAGTTCACCCTTTCTCCTGTACTTAGATGCCACTTTTAATTCATACCAGGTAGGACCTTCATAGTGCAGTCTTGTGTCTAACTTCTGCCTTCCAGCACCGCTGCTAAGACATCATCATGACTAATGAACAGTGACCTACTGACCTGTAGAAACTGTGCTATTGATTGCTCTAGGAAATGAATGGATATTATTTGTAGGAATGTATTGATAAGAAAAATTACTCCAATATTAGCCTTCTAAGCTATTAGTGATTTTTTTTCTGAAGGCTGTGATTTGCTGCTTTGGAATCAGAGAACAGATATGCAGTAGGGAAAACAGATATTTTATGAATGTACTCTTAATCAGTGAATGCTGATAGTAAGGACACAAATTCTATTTGCATCCCCAGCAGTAGAGGGTTTTTTACCAACTTTAAAAAAACCCCACCAAGTAATTTCTTTATTTGACAATTTAAATGCCACTCACCCTTGTTATGATCTGGTTTTGAAGGTTTCTAGTTTTGTTTTGTGTTGTTTGCAGAGCCAGTACTTTGATCCAGAAAAGAGCTGGTACTAAGGTCAGTGGTGGAAATACAGCAGGACTTTTAGTAATAAAGAACAACACCTTAAACCTACATGCCTTGGTACACCCCTGTTTCTCTTCTCTGTGCATCCTTGTCTGCAAGCATCAAAACAACCCAGTCAAGTATCACAAGTTATTGCACATTTGTGATATCCTGCTTCTTCAAGTTAGTTTTATTGCTTTTCTAAATACTTGTTTTCCATGAACGACAAAAAGATTTGCTTGTGACAATCCTGACATCCTCAGCACTTACTGTGATGGGTGATGCGGTGAATGAATCTGAATTGCAATGCTCTTCTTGACTGTTTTGCTCAGTTAAAGTAGAGAGTACTGAGCACATTTGCATTAAGCATAGTCTCTTTCAGAAGAAGAAATGAACACTTGGAATTTGAAGACTGTCAAAAGCATATTTTGTTGAAAGGGAAGCCTTTAAATTTTGGCATGTTTCACTAATGGCTTTTCCTGACAGAATTTCTTTCTGAGCATCCATTTTCTACTTTTTAATATCTTCTCTCTTGGACTTTAAATCTTGCATGTTGTCCTTTTCCCTGAAGAGAGAGATTTCAGTTCCTGTTGGCTTTGCTCTTAAATTTTACACCTCAGTGATACTAAAATATCAAAGAAACCATTTCATGGCTTTTAGCAATATAGATGGATGGATGGAGATCAGAGAAATGGATTTGGCCATAGAACTCAGCTAACATATGCCCTTATTTAATTTATGATAGATCCATTAAATTCAAAATACAGGACTGGAAATTGGTGTTAAACTTGAATTCCAGTTATGCGGCTTTCTTTGTTTGTCTGTTTGTTTGTTTGTTTGCTTGCTTGTTTGGGGCTTTTTTGCAGGTCACTGAAACATTTAAAAGGTGCTGAGTTAATAGGAAAGACTTGAAAAGCAGAGGTGTGATGAACAACCTGTGCAAAGCGCCAATAACTTGCTAATCCCCTTGAGATAGGATATTACTCTAAATGTGCCCAGTTTTGATTTATTGTAATATGTATGGCTTTTTTCTTTTTTGTGTGATTGTGTCTAGGATAACTTCTATATTCAGTGTTGTGGGCTATAGAGGGGAAGAAGAAAAGGTGTTGAAATAAATAGATTTGTCACAATGAATCTGTTGCCTTTGTGACACTCTTCCTTCAGTGCTTTGTGACCAGAATTATAAATCAATTCAACAGCATAGCCCAAAAGAAGGCAGTTACTGCTTGGATCAGTTAACCTTGTTTCTGTCTTGAAATGACAGAAATAAGGTTAACACTGGTAACACTAGATCTAGGGTCCAAGCTCCTTAGTGCAGGTTTCCTGGAGAAATTGTGTTTCCAGCTACAGAAACACAGTAAACATCATCACTTGGAACTATTAAAACTCACACTTCAGCTTCCAAATGTATGCAGCAGAATGTTAAAGAGGCAATTTAAAATCATTTATTTTATGTCTTACCTTTGAAGTATTAGGACATTAGCACAGATAAATGTTCTACTTTTATGGAAACAGTTTGACTTTAACAAATAATAGCATAAATACAACAACTTGGAATTGCCTTATCTCTGACATCTTCATCAAGACATGCTTGCCAATCCAACTTGTATTTCCCTCCTAACACCTTCTAACAAAATATGATGTATTGATTTCCTTTGGAACAATGCCTAGTAATTTCACCTTTGACAAACTGACAACTTCCAAATGAAAACGCATTTCACTGCAGAAGTACACAGATCTTCACAGCAGGGAAAATGTAATTTAAGGCACACTGTTTGTAAGGCAGCATTCTTCATATGGGTGAATGAAAATGCCACAGGCACAGAGCATAGTTCTTTTTGTGGTTCAGTTAGTGAAGGTAAGCTGACCTCTTCATTATGTGTTAAAGAACAATGTTTTGCAGACTTGTAAAATTCCTTGGTAAAGCAGAAGAGAATAGTTAAAAGTGTAACATTAATAAAGACCAGTAGCTCTCTGGGCTTCACAAAAAGCTGCTGACACTTTGCCTTTTTTTGCAATATCTTATTAAATGAAGTTAGATTTTTTAGGTGTTAAGCAGGTTCCCTCACATGATGATTGCTGCATTTGAAACTTCAGAGAACCAGGGTAGATGTGTGAACAAGTGCTAGATGTGCCAGAAAGAGGGAGGACAGACAAGAAAAGGAATTTTCATGGATTTTTTTGTTGCCTTACAGTTTGGTGACTCGTAAATAAACTTGTGTCTACAGTTTCTTTCTTTTTAAAATTAATTACTTTTTGTCTCTGACCACAGTCAAAGTAATTAAGCAATCTACTTTTCTTTTGGACTCGAGGCAAAAAGGAAGTAAATCAACATATCTTTGATTAACATTTTGCACTATATTGCTCCCACAAAGAAAATCAGAAGCTTTCTGCCCTATGTTGCAGCCAGAGCATATGTTACCAGAGAGTAGACAGACAAGCAGACAAGACACACAAAGTGGTTCTTGAAATGTAATAGTATGTAAAAAGGTAGGTCATTACCATGCAAATAAAATTTGCTGTTCACTAAAAGCTTCAGTAAGCTCTCTGTTTTCAGAGGTGGTTTTGCCAAACTTTCAGTGAGTTGAAAAAGATCAGCTTCCATAGTTTGAGAATTCATCTATTCAAAAGAGCATAAAATGGGCACAAAGTATAGCATTTAGAATTATAGGTAGTTTCTCAGTATTTTGGCCTTTATGTCTAGGTTTATGACAAGGAATTTCTATGTCTGAATCCTGTTCCATTTTGACAATGGAACACTATAGTTAATTTTAATGCACTTTTTTATGTCCAGTTACATCTCAATGTCAATGCTCATTACTCAAAAGTTTGCTGGGGACATACCATACATATGGAACCAATGATTCATCACTCATCTGAATTGTTTAATGAAAAAAGGGAAGTCCCAATACAACACAGTTAAAATGATTAAACAAAAATTTGCCAGCCTGTCCTTTTCTCTGGTGTATGTCCCCATTCCACATGTTTTGACTGGCATTTTGTCTCTCTTTCATGAATGAGAGGAAGTATTCTGCCAAGTTATAAGCATCTTCAGTATCTCCCTCTGAAATATATATATGAGGCTCAACAGTATGTTTTCTTTCTCCCTCTCATGGGCTATTTTTATGTGTGTGGGAGTTTTTCATTGGGTTTTTTTTTTTCCCTTTTTCTCGCAGTCCAAGTCCCCCTCTCAAAGACTTTAAGCTAAAGCCAAAGACTTAACACAGCTGCCTCCCACCCCCAGCTCCCTTCAAGGGCTTCCATTTGTGACCGCCTGAGTCCCCAGCCCAGGTGGGCCTTCACCACACAGGGGGCCATGGGACCTAAACCAGAAAAAGAGAGACCACTGTCACTCTTTGGCAGATGTCAGCAATTTCTGTTGGGCTACATAAGGCCATTACTACAGATAAATTTGTTCTATCAAGACTTTGTTTTGCTCTCCTGTAGAAGAAAGCTCAAATGTGGAATATAAAACTCCATGCCATGAAATTCCACAAGAGATTTCTTGTTTTCTGAATCGTATTTTGACAAACTGCAAAGCAAAGCAAATTGACATTTTGACAGATGTGCTCTTTTAATTAGCTGTTTCTTTACTTATTTTATACACTTTTACTCTTAAAATTGCAATTTAGCTCACAAGAATGTAAAACTGTCCAATAAGGAAATAACTCTCAATCGCTTTTTCTGCCTACCACTTCAAAGTGTAGTCTAGACCCATATTTCAAACTTCTGGATGGTTCATTCAATCATTTTATGCTTTAAATATCTGTATTTTCTATTCTTGACAGGTTTTTGAAAAACAGGTAGAAAAAGAAACATCTCAGCTAAGTAAGGCAATCAAACACTCGGTTTGAGAATTTCAGAAATCAAAAGAATAAATACGGAAGTCAGTCGATAGTTTCAGAAACGGTAGTCAGGAAGAAATCTTTGCTCTGCAATTGGTACCAAATGAATTTTAAAAAGCATTGTAAGCACATTACTTTTTGTGTCAGTCCAAATCTGTGTCTGAGCTGAAGTTTCTCTGCTGCTGTTTTGCAGGAAGAAGAATCCTGTGGATCCCAATTACCGGCCTTTTCTGTAGGCTAGCATCACAGAAGCTGAAAATTTGGAGTCACCTACTTTATCTCTGAGTCTTGTCTTTGAACTACAGTAATAAAGGCCAATTTCTGTCATTATTTCTTAACAAGTGTCTGCAGAATGTAGGAAATTTTTGAAGACAAGTCAGTTTCCTGGAGAGTTAAATAGAATTATTCAGCTGCAGAGACTATATTGTGAATAGAGATATATACACTTTTTCATTGGTGGAGCATGTAAGGAATGACTCACATCCAAAGCCTACTAAGCTCATCCTGGTTTAACAAGTACTATGGGTTTCCTACTGTTGCTTAAAAAATTAAATTTTTCCTGAAAAGAAATTCAGGAAAAATGTGTTGAAGACAGCAAAATATTGAAGCTTGGTGGATCTTCATCGTCCTAACCACATGGGTCTTTGGCAATATCTCAAAGACTAATAATCTTTCTCACAAATGTGCTTAAGCCACAGCAGTTTAGTACTGCTATGCATCTGTAACTTTTAATTATCTGTTTAATCAGGCTGTGAATAAACTAAAGTAGGTTAATTTGAAAAATCCTATTTGGACTAAGTGTTTTGACTGACTTTGAAACATAGCCAGCACCCAGTGAGATTATAGTAATGAGAAAAGATGGAATTTTTTTTTTATTCTGGAATTTGTGCTATTAATTTGCGTATCCCACAACATCACTTCACATATTTCAGCAGACTGACATTCATTATTTGCAATCAATGTGTCACATGGTCACAAAAAAGCAATGACTGGTAAAAGTCTATATGTGATGGAGAAATATTTATGATTATGGATTATATCTTTCCTGTCATGTCTTTTTAAACTTTGCCCTTCAAGATAGCCTGCTAGGTAAAGCTGTGCTGCCTATCTATGTGATGTGAGCAAGTGCTGTACTTGTCTTATCCGGTTTATAGCCTGAAGAAATCTGTTATTACACAGCATCTTTTGACTACTTGAAGAATGTTCGTTTGCATGTTATTAAGGTGTAATAATAGACTCATGTCTGTAATGTGTATTGTTAATCTTGATGTTCATTATCTCCACTGCACGCCTCCAGGGACTGCTATTTACACCGCTATGGAAATGCTAATTAATTTCTGTATTCAAAGTGTCAGCAACTAGCTTCTCATTTCCAAAAAAGTATTGTGCTACTTATATTGTCTTAGAAGAAAACTGGGGGAAGGGAGAAAGACTTTTTTGAACTGCAGGGTGGAGAGAAAATTGAAGTTTAAATCACTCTGATATCTGCACTATAGTAGGCATTCACTACATCACAAAATGCAGAGAAGCTCTACTTTCAGACTGAAGACCATTGTGTTTTCTAGTCACTATTCAAGCTGCAGGAATTGAATGTGTTTCACTGAATATATCTGTGTGTGACTGTAAATTTATGGATAGAAGAAAAAGGCTGGGAATGTATATCAACTAAATGCCTTCTTCCGGTTTCAGACACTGTTCCTGTATTTCCTCAGCTACCACAGGATATATCAAATAATGATAAAAATCCACCTCATGCTTGAGATAAATAATTCACTGAAATTATTGGTGCATGCAAGTATTTGGGGAATAGAGTTTTGCTGTTTCCTGGTATATGTATGAGTAGCCTCATTGAGCCATTATTAAAAAAAAAAAAGTTCTTAACCTTGAAAAGGATGGGAATTTGTCATTTCATACACCCCTACAGTTATATCTCACAGCTATTTCAGTAGAAAGGTGAGAGTAAGAAACCCCGGTAGCATACAGATATTTAGGCTGAAAGGAGAAAAAGTCTCAGAAAGAAAGGCTCAACATCAATCTTTTTTGATGTTATATTATCACATTTTAGGAGAGGATGATCAGAAACTTTAAAAACCTTCACATTTGTAATGAGATAATAATTTAACAGCCAAGTTGTTGTTTTTTTACTTGTACTGTACCTGTGGAAGTATACAGTATATAGAAAATAAATAAAAAATATTTTAAAAATGACAATACAAAATATTTAACAGAATATTTTTCTAATCAGCAAATATTTTAACCACCTCACATCCTTAACTCTACTTAATGTAGTGAAGTATACAAATTTCTGTGTTTTGTGAATGAAACTTGTAAGTAATAGTGAATGCTTCTGATAAAGCTTTAATCCAACCCAAAACTTACCAGATGTGTTTCAAGCTAGGATAAAACAAGACAAATACAATTGTTTTGATTTGTCTTATCAGATCTGACTTGGTTTCTTGCTGGCCAGGGGGCCACTTTGTTTCCTCTGAGGACTAAATGCATTTGGGAGATGTAATGTCAGACAAGGTAAATACAATTCTAATTTACTGTCTTCTGAAATGTTCCAGTCTCATTTATGTGTAAGTACTTGTGATTAAAAAAAAAAAAAAAAAAAAAGAAAAACTGAAAACTAATTTTTCCTTGCTCACAAAAATGCTCAGTAATAGAAAAGGCTCGATGGAAGGTAAATACCAGACATTTCTGTAGTTGCGATTCTGCATCATGAAACAGACAGGGGAGGTTATTTAGAGCATAAAACAAGAAACAAATTTTGAGAACTAACTCTGATGTTACTTCATAAGCCTTTGAAAATGTGACTGAAAAATATTAGCATAAACAGGACCATAATCACAAATGCATGATTTTCAAAAGCACAGAAATGCTGAAGAACCCTGTGCACAGTACAACAAAATACAAAAAATTTTGCAATTCAGCACTAAGAGACAGCTTCTCTTCAGATCCTGTTAGCCTTGCGATACTATCGTAGTATAGAACAACATGCTTTGCTATTACCTTATCTATGCAGGGGAAAAAAATGTATGTGTGATGTTGTGAAAAATCATAAAAAGCTACATAAAAAGCATATTATACAACAGATATGGACCAGATTTGAGTTCTTTACGCACAGAAGGTGCCTAATAAAGTTCAAAAGCTCACAAAATACAAACCACCAAAGGATTCAACAAACCACCAAAATCCAACAGAGAATCAATCTATAATTATGTTGTTTCAATTTTATTAGCATATATTTTAAATGCAGCTTGGCTACTAAGTGGTTTCTCTCTGTAGTACATGGAATACTGTAACTATTTTCCTGAGAACTCCTGAATTGTACATTTTAACTTAGTCCCATTTTCTTATGCATTAGTCCATAACAGAAGGATTTTACAATTGAATTGATGAAACCAACAGAGAGACTGTTGTGGAGAGGTTTTGTGGAACAAAAGTGGGACTGAAAACGACCTGTAGCTTGATCTACTGTTTACCTGAAGTGGTGCAATAACAGTGATTTCTGAAGAGAAAGATAAGGTTACAGATAAGGTTACAGGTAGATTGTGATCATTAGTTGTGCTAAATTGGTTTGTTGTGCATTTGAGTGCTTTCCTTATCTTTGCATGGTGGCAGTGTTATGACAAACCAATAGGACAAGAACATCAGGAAAATTAAATTTCAAATAGTCATGTAATCCTCCAGGGCTCATGAGATTTCAGAAGCTAAGGTTGGCTGAAAATCATCTTAAGTTGTGGCTTTTAAGAGGATGTGTATACATGGAGTTTAAAGATACAGTTTTTGTAAGATTAACTGCCTGGATAATATGACTTAAAGCTTCTGCTTTACATATATTCTTTTCTCCGACAATTTACAGTAACTTCTCTGACATTAAACTGCCATAGTATTTAAGTATTTCTTATTGAATCATGCAGCTGCATTTGCTTTAAAATTTCAGATCTTTTCTTTGAAACGACTTGAGTGTTCTGGGCAAAACTTAAAATATAGATCGTATAGCCTCAGGGGAATCCATGGCAGTTTTCATCTTGTCTTTAAACTTTCCATGTTAGAATGTAAGATGAAGATTTGAGTGGTCACCTCACTAGAGTTGGATGCATCCAGATCACATTCAGCAGTTATGGTCACACATGCAGAGCTCAAGATTTGATTTACATGTTTATGAGATACACACATGGGAATGACTCACTTGGCAGGGCCCTGGAGGAGCTCAGGAACTGGTGTGAGGATCACTGAGTCATAGCTTCCCAAGCCAGAGGACAAAATGAAGATGATCGGAATTCAGACGGGAGTTTGATGTGACACCTGAAACAAATAAAGGTTAGAAAGACAGTTCTGCCTACAAATACAATATCTAAGAATATAAGGCATAACCACTGCTCTGCCTAGTCTGAATTCTGCCTTGGACACTTGAAATAGAAAGTGCTATTTACGGAGGACATGCAAGCCTCTAGGCTTTTTTAGGCACTTGTCTGATTATTTCTCTAGTCATTTCTTGAATCTGAAGACACAGTGTCTCTGCAGTCTCCTGTGTCATAAAGCTCCAGAAATGCTTTACTTATTCTGTAGAGAAATACTTTCATTTATTAATCATAAACTAATCTCCAAAAAGCCTTTAAAGTGATTCTTAGCTCTTGTATTTTAGGATATGAAGACCAATCCTCCTTTTGGATTTATTGGAGTTTAACCCAGTGATCAACCAAGCCTCACACAGCCCCTTGCTCTCTCTGCCTCCAGCAGGCCTGTGGAGAAAACTGGAAGGGTAAAAGCTGGAAATCTCATGGATTGAGATATAGACAGTTTAATGGGGAAAGCAAAACCAAACATACAAGCAAAACAAAGTAAGGAATTAATTCCCTGCTTCCCATGGGCAGGCAGATGTTCAGCCATTTCCTGGAAAGCAGGGCCCCATCATGGGTAACTTGCTAACTGCAACTAGACAAACACTATCAGTCTAAACATGTCTCCCTTCATGCTTCTTCCTCCCACTTTATATCTTAAGAATGATGCCATATGGTTTGGAATATCCCTTTGGTCAGTTTGGGTCTCCTGTCCTGGCTGTGCCTCCCCTGCAACCTCACCAGTGTGGAACTAAAAACAAGAAAAGACCTTGTCTCTCTGTAAGCCCTTCTCAGCAAAACCAAAATTATCTCTATATTATCAACCCTGTGTTCAGGACAAATCCAAAACACAGCCTTTACCACTACTATGAAGGAAAGGAACTCTACCCTAGCTATAACCAGCACCAGATTATATACTCTATCCTTGATTTTGTATATCTGAGTGAATCCTGCCCTCTCTGTCTCCCATTTCTTCACTCTGCAGAGTCCTGGTTTTGTAAGTCTCCCTTCATAGGACTGCTGCTCCATTATTAGGACTGCCCTAGTTGCCATTCTCTGTTCCTCCCTTGCCTTCACATCAGGATGAGTTCCCTCTGAAAGAGGTCATCTTTCCTGAGATGTGCTCTTGAAAGAACTCTAACTCTGTTTGCGTGCACTGCTTTTAGTTGATTGGCTTTCCTAAGTCAGATATTTATGAAATATATCCTTAGGGCTCTTATCATAGATGATGTATTTTAATCTTTAATACCTGAGGTAAGGCAGTACCAATATCCCCATTTAGGAGATAGGACACTTAGACACAGAGAAATTGGTAGCATCTGGCATCATTATTAATTTAATATAAGTCTCTTAAGCTTATGCCATCAACAGAGAACAAGCTGCTCTAGCCAGGAAAATATGATTTTCCTCTTACTAGCAGAAGGCTATGGGTCTATTCTGGTCTAATCTGGCCTTGCAAGGTCTCAAGGATTTTCTGTACTTCTTTTGCCTCACCTGCATCTCAATTTTTTACCAACGTTAAGTTATTAGGTGGCGATTTTCTAACCTGTTTGAATGAACCTCTCTAAATACCTTTAATAGACATTTGGTTTATGATAAAGTGGAACTGGAGGACAAGTGGAATTATGAATGTCTGTCTGGTAACCCATGACAAAGATGCAGAATTCTAAGAAAAAAAAAAAATAAATAGGCCTAAGCAGATCCAATGGTGAGAAAGAAGACAGTACTATCATGAACATCATGCTGCTAGCCAAAAAGACACTTGTTTGGATATTTCCTTTCTTCTTTTCTGAGAAAGACTGAACATGTTGGCTATGCACTGGGGATAAGGGATAGATGAGCAGTACACCAGACAAAAGACAGAGGCACTAGAAATTTTTTGTATAGCAATTCTAATAATTCTAATTCTAATTTTGTTAGAATTTTCCATATTACTTAGGTAAGTTAGGCCCATAAATAAGACATTATTGTGAGTAGGAAGAAATTTTAAGCTCTGTACATATGGTTCATCCATAAGAAGCTTTGGTATGTAGGATTGCCTTCTCCATGTGTATTCCAGCATCCAAGAAATTTAGTTTTAATTGTCCCTAATTCTTAAGTCCATCTAGACCCATATATCTGAAAGGTATGTCTATTTTGACAAAAAATTCCAAATTAGTGTAATTGTAGTTAACGTGTGAAATTTAAGTGGCATGTGACTCTTATGGCCATCTCTAGTTATTGTGATATAATGTTCACAAGCATTATTTGTTTATTTTTAGACTAATTTTTCAGATACAATATTTGGAAATTGAGTGTTTCCTAAAAATCAGTTGAATAAGATATAAATTCTGTTAATATAATTAACCTGTTAAATGGAAGTATGAAACTTGTAACTAATTAAAGTCATATGGATTAAATTTTCACATTTTGAACAGCTCTTCCCAAGATGAAATTTTATAAAGCTATCAGTTTTTCAGCTACACTGCAATGCCAGCTCTGTGATGAGTTAAATTAACAAATTGACAGTTATATTAATAAATTGTCTCCTGAAACAGCAGAGCTGATGTATCTCAAGCTTTCTAATTACAAATGCTTCCTGTGCTTATCTGTTACTCTGACAAGAGCTATATATGTCTGTAGGTCAGCGGTCAAAAATCGAGAATAGAGAAGAGAACAAAAAAACGTATTTAACTTTCCATTTCTCTTATTTCTGGGACAAACTTGATACAACAGTGTTCCTTTTCTGAATTAAGATTACTGGTAGAAGATTCATACTAAACCATAGAAAAAAAACTTTTTGAAATCTCTTACTTCATCAAATACCTTTTCATAATAGCTTTATGACTCGTTTTAAAGCTTGTTTAAAACTAGTTGTAAGTGTCAATTGCATTTACTGTCTTCATGGGCATTGAATGCTCTGACCCTTTTTGAGATGATAGATGTTTCCTGTTAACTTTAAATAAATCCTGGAATTATGTAGGTCTATTTTCTAGTAATCTAGTAGAAATAATAAAAGTTTTCAGCAGAACTATAGGTTACCTGCGTGGTCAGGGAGAAGCTGACTATTCTGTTACTTAGCAGAGCTGTGTAGCTTGAGTTGGGTAGGCACAAACAAAAGAGCATCCCAAAAAACCCTCAATAAAATTACTTTGTTAATAAAAGGTAGCAGGACCCGCAGTATCACTCCTATCTTGTAACCTTGTTACAACCTTGCCACTCTTCTGAGATCCGCTGCACCTAAACACAGTTTCTGATTAGATTTTGGCAGGGTGTTTTGATTATTTTGACCTAAAGAAGTACAAAGTTTTGACCTACTTTGACCAAGTTGTAAGGAACCCTACAGGGCAAACTTAGCATTCAGTTTACAATGAAAGATAATGGGATTTATGACCAAAATATTTATGCATTCATTTATTATCTGTTCTTTTATAGCATTCATATGCTATAATTATGACTGCATTCTGAACAATATCATGGACTATCCGTCTTAAACTAACAGAAATTCTGTCCTAGTTCATACAAAGTCCATTAGGCATGCACAGTATGGCAGAACATGCTTTCACATTACATAGATTTATATCTGATTTACTGCTCTGTTGAATATGCCATTCTTTCAACATGTGTGTGTACATAACAGATGGGTTTACCTAGATTGATTTCAGAGCAGTCAATGTTATATCTTTAACAAGCTTTTTGGTTGGTTGTTTTAACTAACAATTCACAAAATATAGTACTATAGTACTGGCTAAAAAAGGCCAGTTTATGTCTGAAACACTATTTGGATTAATATAACATTTTTCTCTGTTAAGATTTAGAAGCTGATTTGTGTGTATTTACTTCAGTACTGGTATATTGATCAAGTTGTTAAACTCACTGCTTTTGCAAGCTTAGAATTTTTGTTTGCATCAAACATGATTTGTGATGGTGCATAAAACTTCCTGGTTTGGAGTGCTAAGATTTATATGTAAGTACATAGGCTGAATCTTGCACAACCTACATTGTTTCATCTCTCCATTCCTGAATTGGATATAGGAGTTTATAGAGAGGTTAATTTTACCTGAGTTAACCTTTCATGATGCTCAAGCATTGAACAGATCTTCTCCTCTGAATTAAATAAAGAGATATATCCTAGGATATATATATAACAACTGTTACAGCAACCAACATGGAAACAGTATCCATTTCTTGAAATCTCATTTTTCAGTATTAAAAGTTTTTACATTTATTAGTGTTCAATAGGGAGATTATACAATTATAAATTGAAAAACAAAGAGGCTATTATTATTCACAATTTTATATGAAAATGAAATTTTATTTAATATTTCCTAAAAAAATATATGGTGAGTGCACTGAAATAATAAAATACAAGACAATTTTCAGATTTCATTATTTATTTGTGTTGCATAGACATTCACAGAGTCAATATGAAGGAAGCATATGTGCTGATGTGAGCAAATAAATTTCTCAAACATGATAAACATCCATCATGTACATGATAATGGGGGTCCCCATTTAAAGTGTCTTTGACATGACATCTTTGCCTGGATCAGGTGCGACTTCTTGAACTGATTTTCTGATGATTTTCTATAACTGAGCAGTCTCCTTGTTCTATGTGGTAACTCCAGTACACGCATGAGCATTTGTAACATAATATTTTAAACTGTGTTCAGAGCATCTCCTACCTAGAAAAGACTGAACTGTAAGAAGGTTCTTAGGTTGTCCTGGTTGTCCACCCCAGATATTACCAACAGTGCATTCATGTAGTTGGCCCTTGCAGAGTAGGAAGCTGCTGGGAAAAATCTCTAGGTCTATCCTACTCACATAGGTACATCCCAGACAGACAGACGTACTACAATTTTAACAGCAGATTAGTCTAGAGTTTCTCCTTTACACAGTAAAAATGTCTCAAATTTCCTAGATCTTGCATGCCCAGGAAATTTTGAATGACAAATTTTTAGAATAAAAGAAATCTATTGCATTCACACTTTACCTTAAGGATCAGGAGTTTGTTGCTTTTTTTTCCTAAAAGCAAATCAAGACTATAAAATACTATTTTAATATGATTAAAATATGACACGGTCCTGAAAGGTGAAGCCATCTAACTGATACAAATTTACATATTGGTCTTGTTGCATCTGTCTGTAATAAGAGATCCACTCCCCTTGCGTCTCTTATGACACTGAGTGTTAGATGGCCTGAGCATTTGCCCACTAACAGAACCTCATTCTCTCAGTCCTGACCAAATTGAGACTATTAGGATACTAGCTTGGAAATTCAACAAACTTACATTAGACAACCAGCACATTTCTGTTCTCTTTATTTCTTGCTTGAGGAAACTGTTCCTGGACGTTCCACTACTTACTCAATTGCAGTTTGTTTCTTTCTTGTAAAACAATAATGATAATTATCATAATCATAATTGTGGGAAGTTGACTGGTGGTAAAAATGTAATGTATGAAAATTATAGGGGAAAATCTGATTACTGCTACCTGAATGGAAGGCAATCAGCATGTCTAATCTCCCAGAGAGAATACAATCTAAGGACAAAAAGGAGGGTGGAGCAGCCTGGAGGTACCTCAGCCAGGCTCTGTTGAAACCCTTGCAAAGAAGGAAACTCAGTGGTACTTCATAGCTGATAAAATTGCCAGCAATCCTTGAACCTAATTCTTTCACAATTTTACTTGTAAAGAGTTTATTTTTTAGTTTACTCTGCAAATTATGTGACTTCTTCAAGGGCCCTGGCCATTGCTGGCAGCAGATAAAGGTGAGAAGAGCCAGGAGGGGATCTCTCTGTTTGGCACGTGACCCTGAACGGTCAAACCACCCTCCAGTCTTGTGAACTGTTCAGTGAAGGGTCCCCAAAACAGGACACTGACAGACTGGTCAGGAGCAAGGGTCTTGGCTTCCCTGGGGTGCTGATATCTTCGGTTTTCACATGACACTAGGAGACTGGATATTAAGTTTGAGAAATGCAAACTCCGTTGAAAATGATCACTATTTCATAATTAAATAGAGGTTCCTTGCATGTAAAACCAGAGGCTAAAAGGAATATAGATATGAAAATGTGGTGTCTAATTGTGCGAGTACTCCAACAACAAACAAGAAATTATATTAAAATAAATATTTCCTGTATAATCAAACCAGCTTGATCACAGCAGACACAGAAAGAGATGGGTGCAGCATAATAGTTACATATCAAGCAGGCTTGGATTTTGCTTATGCAAGCCATAAGTGTATTTATTTCACATAAATGTTCATATTAGAATTTTATAAATAACACTGCATTATTAAAACACATGCATAGTCTCCATAGGAACAGTTTCTGTTTTGGGTGTATTATAAATGTCAGTGCATTCTCTCACAGTCCCAACTGATTTCTATGTACAGTGACCTTTTGTGTTTTTATAGACCCCTACATGCAGCAATCATTGCTAGTGGGAGTTTATGTGTTTACCTGAAGTCAACATTGCCAGAAAAAAAAAAAGAGAGATTTAAAAACTCCTCTTTCTAAAAATGTTAACTTGGAAATGGCTGTCAGTCAGTAAATATATCACAAAGATTTATTTATCTCTTTCTCCCCTTCCTTTCACTAGAGAACCTGAAAATTAAATGCTAACTTTGGTGAAGGTGAACTGATTGCAGATGTTAGCATCTCAGAATAAATGTAAGAGAGGGGTAATTAATCTATTTTCTTTATGTAATTTATCTTCCAGTCTTATTTCTAGTGTTTTGTTATTCTTAATGAGTGAGAAACATCTACACTGCTACAGCTATAATGCATATTTTTTGTTTTGTTTTTGTGGTTGTGTTTGGTTTTGGTTTTGCTTTTGTTTTTTATGCTGCAAAGGAATGCATAAGACATGCTAGAACACGGACAGGAAATCATGCTGGATATTACAATTAAAAAGTCTTGTTAATATGTGCAGCGTTTTGTATTTAGCATTCTAATGCATAGCAATTGTGTGTCTGTTTGGAGGGCTCATTTGAGAATTGGAGGTGTGACTGCAGCAATACTCCCAGAGCACAGTGGGAACAGATTTTCAGCACTGGCTCCTTATTTCCCCAGCAGTCCCTGGGGTGCAAAGAGAGGAGAAGGAGGGGAGGGAGGATTAGTTCCCTGCCATGTTGTTCCACCTCGTTTTGCTTACATATTTTTCAAGGGGGCAAACCTAACCTCCTAACTATCCTAAGTGGGGATTAGAGGTTTCAAGGAACAAAATTTCCCGTTCTCATCTACACCAACACCTACAAGTTTGGGGCTCCTGTCATTGCCCTTTGTCATGAGTCAAATGTGGGGTCAGTCAAAGGTGATGAAAACATGCTAATCAAACTGTGACTACAGAATTGGAAGAAATTCAGAATCAGTTAATTCAATATTTTTGCTAGTAGGAAACATTTCACTACAGATTGCTGATACCAGCTACAGTGCTGTTTAAGACTGTCATAAGAGAGACCTTGGCAGGACTCCAGTCCCATAGAACAATAGATGTAATGCCTGTGTCAGAAAATTACAAAAATTATAAGAATATTAAACCAGCATTATAATTTCCCTTCCTAAATCTGTCAGTACTCATTATAGTAACAAATTAGTCATGTTTCTCTTCTGGACAGCTATGAACATGTGAATCTTCTTTTTAAAAATCTCACTCTGAGCCATTTTATAATTGCAGTAAGACCCTCCAAGGCATATGTCACCATGCCTCTGAGATGAGCATTATCTCACAGCAACACACACCTTGTCATGTATTATTTATCACAGTAAAGTGTCTTGTAATTTTTATTTTAGCAGTTATATCTGGCTTTAAGAAATAGGGACATACTTAATTTTAACTGTTTCAGTGATAAAATACTTTTCAAACCTTGTGTGCAGATTTGAAACTGTGGATACTGACAACAGAGTGCCATTTTCAGTATTGTTCTGCAAAAGATATTATAAAGGAAAAAATAATAAGTCTTTTTTTTCACCTGGGAATGACAACAAACATCCCCCTTCTCTAGGTGATTCCCAGCAACCTTTCCACTGGCTTCACTGTGCTGTCCCTTGGGTCTCATTTTCCTTGTGATATGACAGATGTAGCACATGATGGATAGCTGTTGCCTAGATGTAGGCCAGCATTCACCTGGAGAGAAACAGATGGGTAAGGATACCTAAGGGGCCAAATCTGTCCCATATTTGAGACCAGCCCTTTGTCCTTAAGTAATTGCAAAAGACACTCCAAGGCTCCCCTGTCTATAAATTAGGCAATGGTGTGAAATACAACTCACCATTCTTTTTAACTTCTAGGCTGTTGGAAAGATTCCTAGCCTGGTGTTGGCTGGGTTTTCTCTCCCAAAGAGGAGCAAGGCACTATTTGAGAGTGTGCAGGGTCTGAGGAGTGTTTGCAAAGAACTGGTATAGTGGCATAGGTAAAGACTGTAACACGCCTGTGGGTATGAGTGAATGGTCTCAATCTGTGCTTTCTGATTTTCTCTCATTTACTTAGTCACAAGCAAATAGTAGGAATCATATACAGGGAGGCATGAATTGATGATTAGGATTTATGAAACATTGATTACATTTCAAAAAGCTACATAAAATATTTTGACCAGTGTTAATAGCAATGTTCATTGGATCTCCTCTATGCGAGAGAGGGCTTTCAAAGTCTCTGAGTTTAAACCAAATGAATAAATAAACAAAAAGCAACAATGCCATTCCCCTCTTACCCCCTCCCCAACACACAATTTTTAGCTTCTTTGCCTGCTGTATAGTCTTACTTTTTTTAGCTTCCTTATCTGCTATATATTCTTATTTTGGGAAAATAAATTGTACTGCATTAATTTTAAACTGCACATCATCAAGTTAAAAAAATCTGAGATTATAATTTTGTTTGAATTTTTTCCTGTTTTCTTTGGCTACCTCGTGAAAAAAGTGATAAAACAAACTCACAAGAGAGTTTTATTTCTGTTACTTCAATATCAAATAAACTTACTTCCCATTGCAAATAGGGGATGGTAACAAAATTTTGCGATATCTCTGTTGTAACAGCTTTGCACATTCTTCATTTTAACTAATAATTCAGTGTAACAGACATACTGACTAGGCATTTCCCACAGACCCTGAAAGACGTGAACAAAAAATTAAAGGAAAGAAGATGACAAGTGAAAAAAAAAAAAGTGTTCACTTTGATTAGGGATTTTAGGTGAGCATGAAGGTGAATGAAAAAACTTGAGAGGGAAGTTCAGTTCACATGTTTTAACTGAGGAATGAAAGAAAACATTCCTCAACATTATTTCAACTGAAATCAAATAGAAGATCATTTGCACTGTAGGCCAGGCATGAACCGAATTAAGACCACAATTCTTTAGGATTAGGTGTGATATTGTTTGTCAGTTATAATGCTTTTAGATAGCCTTAATTTCACTGCCATAAAATACTCTGTATATTCAAAGATAATAGTAACATCATCTAAGCAAGGAATGACCCTTTTAAGCTTAGCTCTTTTTGTTTATGAAACATTGTAAAATAAATTTAAAAAAAAAGAGGTGGGGGACTGTACTCACTGAGGTACCAGTTTCCACATGAGAAAGTAACTTAATAACTTTAGCTGCTTAATTATGTCACCACTGTACGGAAAAGCTTCCTGTACAGATAAATTATAGAGCATTACTTTAGTTTCCAGTGCAGAACAGCTTCCCTCTTGCATGCAATTAAACAGATTTGTTCTCAGCCATGCAACCAAAGCATGAAACCATATTCCTCTTTCAAGCAACAGATGTTATTTGAAAGAGTTACATTAAGAAAAGCACTCTTGGAATAGCTGGTCTGTGATATCTTACTACTAGCCATTTAACCGCTACACAAATAGGGTTTAAAGTATGCCCTCAGAGATACAGACAAGATTGATTTCAAAGCAAGAAATATCTTAGTTATCTAAATATTATAAAAGAGCTAGAAAAGAAACTGATTTAAGTAATTCATGTTTGAAAAATTCCTCATTGATACTCTTATCATGGTGACAGAACAGCCTTTATATTTTGCAGAAGAATATAGAACTTTAGGTTAATTGTTAATCCAGGAGACTTTAGCTATGCATATCATGGAAAGTATCCTTTCCATGTTCAGAAGTGTTAAAAAAATTGAGTAGATGTGGCACTTTGCAATACAGTTTAGTGGACAGGATGGTATTTGGTCAAGGTTGGATTTGATGATCTTGGAGGTCATTTGAAACCTTAATAATTTTATTCTATGATTCAAATAAAATTAAATAAATGTAATGTTTCATTTTTAATTTTTTATTTTATGAATAATCGAATGATATGCTTGATATCTGTAAAACCTCCATCATATTTTACCAGCTCTCAGAAAGCTGCATTAAAGGATCAAACATTAGTGACACCATTCACACTCTTAAATGCCATGTCTCTTGAAGATTTAAATTCACACAATCCACACAATTTTGATTTTAAATGGCTCAGCTATGTGCTATTAAATATATAGATTGTGTTGGGCTTTTTCCCTTCCTCAGTTAAACATACTTGAATTCAATACTTCAGAAGGTTATGTGTAAGCAACCAGGAGGCTGATATTTTCTCATTAAAATATGGTGATGAAGATACCAACATCTAAGTTTTCCTTTGCAGTTCACTCAGCTTGGGGTTGTTGTTAGAAGCTCTTTTGACAAAAATTGCTCAAAGTCCCAAGATTTTTCTGAAGGACGGTTTTCCTGAAGGCATTGGGAAAACTTGTTGGTTTCAAGTAGGACAGATTTGTGTGTATGGAGCTATAGAGGAAACTTGCTATTTATGAAGTTTTCCATGTTAATGGTGATAATTTAGAAAGCCAGGCTTCATTTCCAACACTGTGTCATGGTCTCCCTTCTGGATTAGCTACAGCTCATTAAGAAAAATGTGTGACATATAAGGAGTCAGGTGAAAGGAGAGAAAGCTCATTAAGCTTCTGAACTAAAGGTCCTTAAGGAGAGACAAAACCAATTTAAGGTTTGGTAGGGTTCATGTAAAACATTTCATTTCAGTCATTAATGAAGAATACTTCAGTATGCTCTGAATCAATACAAAAATTAGAATGTCATTTTTATTTATTTAGTCTTTCAATGTTATAGAGAATGAATTTTTCAATAAAAAAAATTAACAGTTTGGGTAAAGAAAAAAGAGATCAAATGCCCAAACTGCCCAACAAGAGATAGAATGAAATTAGTTTCTATGATTTGGAGCAGGAAGTTCCCTGAAATATATCTAGGAGCCCAGTGTATGATCTTCCTTTTTAGAATTACTTTTCCATTTAAGGACCAAAATTATCTTATGAAAGGTCTAAACTATATTTTTACAAATTTTGTGTGTGAGACAAATTTCTACATTGCTAAAAGTTCTCTAGCATTTTCCCCTAGCATTTTCTAGAATATTACTTTCCACAGACAACATCTTGAATGACACATATAAATCAACCAGACAAAAAACCTCACACCTGTCCTGGTTTGAGAGAAGTGGGTTTCTGGGAGTGAGTGTGTCAGTCCAATTGAAGATGTAGATTTGCGATTGACACCTGTTTTGACCACTGAGAGTTGGATACGCCTCTGAGAACACACAGGGGTTAAAAGCAGAGCTCTGCCCCTGGGAAGCCCTCTTGGGACTTCGGCGTGGAAGAGGAAGGACCTCTCCCCCTGCTCCAGCTGTCCCGGCTGGGCAGGGGGAGGGGCAGCCATGTGGTAGGCCCGGGCCTGGATCGAGATGGGGGTAGGCCTGGCCTGGTTCCCCCCCCCAGGGTGGAAGGGTGGAGGAGAGAGAGAGACTGAGAGCTACTGGGCAGCCCCCCCTCCCCTGGGGAGACAGAGAGAGAGAGGCTTTGGCCTTGAAGCTCGATATCGTGGGCTGCCAGCCTGCCCGGCCTGTGGAGAGGAGGGGGGGGTTGAACCAGAAGGAGTCCGGCTGCTTGTGGGTTGTGAGCTGTGGAGTTTTAACCCTTTTCTTGGACAATGAAAGCTTTTGCAGAGTACTGACCCTTCCGGGAGAGGAAATGAAGGAAGATTTAAGCAAGTATTTTAAAGGACCGAGCAGGGGAGAGACTGTGAGAAGAACCTAGGGTGGAAGAGATGTGGAGTGGCATTCTTTGCTGGACGCTTTTTGTGAGCCATGGACTGTTCCTGAATACAGAGACTATTTTCGGGGGGGAGCCACCGTCTTCCAGAGTTAAGAGGGCAGTGTGGGAGCCTCCTGGCCCAGGAGGTGAAATAATGGGGGACAGATGTCCCAAAATGGAGACTGTGCCTTTGTTTTGGAGTGGGACGATGGAATCCTTAAAAGACAACCCTCAAAGTAGCTCTGGTCCATGTTCAGTGGTGAGAGCACTGAAATGGGAGGAAGGGTCACGATCTCCAATCCGGGTGGGGATATGTGACCAAAAAGCCCAGGGCATACAAAAGGACTCCTCCTCTTAAGGAATTCATGATTGAGTATTTGTAAGGGTGGTTTTTGCTGGACCGAAAGATGTAATTGTATTGGGAATTTGGTGGGGGGAGGAGGAGGAGCTGTATTCTGTAGAGTTTTCATTTTCCTTGAGATTGTCTTTTCTTTTCTTCCCTATACCTATGTAGTGTGTAGTTAATAAAGTTCTGCTTTCTATAGTTTTAAGTAGAGGACTGCTTTGCTTATTCCTAGGCACATCTCACAGCAAGTACCAGGGAGAAAGTATTTTCATGGGGGGCACTGGCATTTTGCCAGGCTCAAACCATGACAACACCCCAAACCAATCCTCTCCTTCAATCGACCTCCTTGATTTTATAAAAAGATCCTGTGTGCAGCATGCGTTTAATTTTATTTTTTTATGTCTGTATCCTGTATCTGATGGAAGAGAGAAAATGTGCTTTACTTAGACAGATTTATAACGATTTTAAGAAATTTGAGAATGGCTTCAGGAAGGATGTAAATTCTTAGTCTTAATATAAAACAAGCAATTCATATTATTATTGCTAAATGTACCCTGTAAAAGTACTAATGTTAACCATGTATTATACAAATAAGGCCACTATGTAATTAAAGAAGTTTTTAAGGCTCATTTTAATTTTGCTTTAAGGAAAAATGTTAGGAAATGTTGCAAAATATGTTGCAAGTAAAAAAAAAAAAGACCAAATATTGACCTCTGATTTACTGAGCTATAATTCCTATGAAAACAGGATTTCTTGATATTAATGAAAGCTTTATGACTGAGAGGAGGATTCAAAGATGATTAAAAAATAATAAGATGAGTGCAGTTGAACTGATGTTTTCTATGTATGCTGCAGATTTTTATGGAAGTCATGATGTTGGTTATTAATGGAGAAACAATAGTGCTTTGTATAAATGAACCAAGAAACGCTGTTTTATAATCTTCATTTATAGTCATTCAAATGGCTGTATGCTATGTACAAGGTTAAATAAATTATCTCCCCTTCCAGTACATATGTTTAAGCCCTGAAATGTGTGATAAAATATAATATCAGATGAAGGAAGGTTTGCAGGAAATGGTGTCTTGCTATAACACTTTCTAGAGGGTTTTCAAACGTCATTCACTCTATCTAGTAGACAGATTATTGCATTTCCCTACAGATTGAAAACAAAATTCCAATTTGAGAGAAAGTATGCAGACTGAAACTACTCATTATTGACAAATGTGAAGAGCTGGGTCTCCTCCTAGGATTACACATGACATTTGTGACCTTTTTACATTTTGATGTAATGAAAGTTTGAGTTCATAACAGCGTGACTGGGGCCACTTGACAATTGTAATGCACTTTGTGAGTGAAAGGTAGTTAAGAAATATATCTGGAGAAAAAGAATTTAGTTGGCCTTTTGTTCAGTGTGAAATCACCAAAGTTTCTGCCGAGCTTTTATCTATAAAGAGGAGGGCATTCAGTCATATACTTTCTCAAAAGTAAAGTTTTTCCTCAGGGATGTTTTTTCTGATATTGTAGTTTGAGGTCTCGATAGCATAATCTTTTGAAGAGCCCAGTGGCATATTTTGAGGACATAATGAGGAAAAATGTTTTCCTTTTAAAACTTGATAGTGATGGAGAAAAACAGTCAATTTTTTTTCCGCTCTGTACCTGTTATTGATTTATAGATAACATAATTGTCAAAGAGAGATCTCTAATGTTATCCTCTCCACATCTCTTTTCCTCATGTTTTCAGCCAAACAATCAGAACTTAATCCTTTAAGAAAATGTGCCCCCTGGTCATGGTATTTCAGAGATCAGCTTATTAAAAATTTCTTTTGAACATAACCCTAGAGATCAACAGGTAAGGATGTTCCTCAGACCTGACACTTCTTAATTTGATTTTGTAAAATCATGTATCTTGCCTACTAGCAGTACACAACCTTTTGTATCAGAGTTAAGCCCACATAATACATGCTTAAAACTGTGTTTGGAAGCAAACACTTTAACAAAAAAAAAACCTTCATGGCACAGTGAAATAAAATTTGTATTTAAAATAGTTGTTCTAAAATAATAAGAGTCTGAATTTGGAAAAGAAAGGATCTTACTGCTATAGAAAATGATTTAGGTGACTATAAATTTTAGACAATTCTTCATTCTAAAGAGGAATTTAATGGACCAGTGAATAAGCTAGTACATGTGACAGGATTAATATCAGGGAAGTAGTATGTTCTTGCATAACAGGTAAATTACTGGGGAAATTATAAGAACATACTCCACAATTGTGTAGAAAGGGCTTGAAGAGGGTATGGAGAAATACCTCCCAATTATCTTGGGAGGCTAAAGTAAGCCTGCCTTAAACAAAAATGCCTTCAGGGACTAAGAAATATTATTTCTTGTGGCAGTTTGCCTTGGTCAGTTGCCAGATGTCCATGCAGTTGCTCTCACTCCTTCTCCTCAACAGGATTGGCAGGGGAAAATTGGATGTAAAAACATCCCTCATGGGTCAAGATAAAATCAGTTTAGTAAGAAAAACATATATTGCATTACAAGGAAGGGAGAAAGAAAAATTAATTCACTATTTCCCCTTGTTCTGCCACTTTCTGGAATTTGGGAAGGTGTGTGCGTAGCCTGGTAGGCAACTAAGCCCCACACCATGGAATGGGCAAAAGAATTGAAAGTACAAAAGTGAGTAAAGTTGTGGGTTGAGATAAACACAACCTAATAGGGAAAGAAAACCTGCCCTTGCATCAGAACAAAATAGGGGATCCATTCATTACCTGCATTTGGCAGATGGAGTCTTGCCATTTCCCGGAAAGCGGGGCTCCATCACATGTAACAGCTACTTGGGTGGACACACACAACGTCACTCTGAATATTCTGTGGGTAACATGAAACTGTGAAATTGAGAGAGAAACAGGCACTGAATTTATTTCTAAGCATTTGTTAATTTGTTGGAAAGTGGAGAAAAAATATCAGCATCCCTTGCAAATGTGAGTGAACCGGTGAATTCCAGTGTCACAGAAGAAATATTTTGTTTGGATCTACAGCTTGAATCCCATCCTTTATTTTTTTGCCACTTTCATGGTGCAAAAGATCCATTTCCTCAGAAACAGAGTATCACAGAATCACTGAGATCAAAAAGAACATCTGGAGGTCATCTTGTCCAACCCCACTCTTCGAGCAGGGACACCTAGAGCCAGTTATGCAGGATGAGGTTTAAGCTGCTTTTGAATATCTCCAAGACTTCACAACCTCTCTGGCAACCTATGGCAGGGCTTGATCATTCTCATAATAAAAAATTGTTTCCTGATGTTCGGAGGAAAACTCCTGTGTTTCACTGTGTGTCATTGACTCTAGTCCTGTCACTAGTCACCACTGCAAAGAACCTGGCTTTGCACCCTCCCTTCAGGTATTTTATATATGCATAAATATAGTGATATATGCACTCTCCTGAGCCTTCTCTTCTCCAGACTGAACAGGTCCAGCTCTTTCAGCTTTTTATCTTACCAGACACGCTCCTGTCTCCTCATCATCTTCCTGGCCCTTCACAGGAGTCTCTGCAGTAGATCTGTGTCTCTCTTGTACTAAAGAGCCCAGAACAGGATCAGCACTGTGGGTAAGGCCTCACCAGAGTTGAATAGAAGGGAGGGATCACGTCCTGCTGCCAATATTTTGCCCAAAGCAGACCAAGATACCAATCAACTTTGGAGGAAGGGTACAGTGCTGGCTCATGTTCAATTTGGTGCTCAAAAAGTACCCAGGTACTTTCCTGCAGCACTGCTTTTGAGATGGGGGGTCTGCAGCATATGCTGGTGTGTGGAATTGTTCCTTCAGGTGCAGCACTTAGCACTTTCCCTTGTTGAACTTCACAAGGTTCCTGTCAGCCCATTTGTCCAGCTTGTGGAGGTCCCTCTGGATGCCAGCGCTACACTGTGTTGTGTCAACCCTCCAAATTTGGTGTCACCAGTAGGCTTGCTGAGGGTGCCTACTCTGTCCCATCATCCAGACCACTACTGAAGACCTTGAACAGGGTTAGTCACTGTATTTATCTCTGGGATACATCACTAGTTGTCTCTAGCTTCCACTGAACAAGACCCTCTGGGACCAACCACTCAGACAATTTTCAACCCACTTTGCTACTTGCTCATCCAGCCTGTACTTTATCAGCTTGTCTATCAAGATCTTATGGGGGGAAATGTCAAAGGCCTTATGAAAGGCAAGGAAGACAATGTCCAGTGCTCTCTCCTCACCTATCAAGCCAGTCATTTCATCATGGAATGGTATCAGCAGGCTGGTCAAGAATGACTTCCCTTTGGTGGATCCATGCTTAGCTCTTGTGACCATTTTCTGGTATTCCTTTTAATTGAAATTTTTTTCCTGGATTAGTTGTTCCATCACCATCCCAGGCATTGAGGTAAATCTGGTAGGCTCCTTCTCACCCTTCTTGAAGACAGAGTGACTTTTTCTTTCCTCCCATCTTCAGGCACTTGTAGTAACCATGATCATTCAAGGATGGCCAAAAATTTCCTCACAATTACATTTCTCAGCTCCTTCAGGACTCGGGGGTGCATCCTGTCAAAGTCCACAGACTTCAATTTCCTTCAAACATTCGATTTCCTTAAGTAGTCCTTCATCTCATTTTCTTCTACCAAGGGTGCTCCAGGGTCTTATCCCATGGGAATCTACTGAACAGATCATTGAAGAGACCAAAATCTGACCCTTTGAAGCCCAGTGCTGTGATCTTGCTTTTTGCCCTGCTCCTCCCTCTCAGGATCCTGAACTCCATGATCTCATGGCTGCTGTAGTCAAGTCTGCCTTCAACCTTCACATTTCCAGCAAGCTCTTCCTTGCTTGTGAGCATGAGAACCTTCAGAGCACATCTCTTTTTTGGCCCATCTATCACTGGGATAAGGAAGTTGTCTCTGATGTGGTCCAAAAACCCCCTGGATGGCTTAAATCATGCTGTGCTGTCCCTCCAGCAGATGTGGTGGTTGAAGTTCCCCACAGGCATAAGGACCTGAAAACACAAATCTGCTTTTAGCCGCCTCTAGAAGGGCTCAACCACTTGTTCTTCCTGAGCACAAGGCCTATGGTGCTGCAGTGTCACTCATACCCATCCTCTCTGTAATCCTTACCCACAAGCTCACCCACCCCAAGGCAGAGCACTATGCATTACAGCTGAGAAAATGGAAATTTTACCTCCTTGGTGGTTGTTTTTTGGGTTTTTTTTTGTTTCCTGTTTGTAGGATTTTTTGACAAATAAGTTTTATTTGATTGATTAACCTAATATAAAGACACTCTTACAGTAGGAAGGACCTTGAGGCTATGCACAGACACAAATTATGAACGCTAAAAATGAAAGCCAAGGATACTAATTTTAGATGTGCCTGCTGTTTTCTTTAGAAAGAGCTGTGGGTAGTTGGAAGTTTAGATTTCCAAGATCTATTTTCATACTGTAATCTCAAAGGCCTTTTTTTCCTGTGCAACTAATCTCCATGTTATTTTTTTCCTGACAAATGGTAAATACCAAACTGTATATTTCTCCTTTGTAGGAAAAATGGTACATATTTTTCATGTAGACATAATTCTCCACGTTTACGACAGTAGCAAACTCACAATGCATATTAATAGAGAAAATAAAGGATTTTGAAAAATTGGGCATAATTTCACCACACAAGAATCACAGTTTCTCTTCCACATAAAATAAGAATAGTTTCATCAGTTTAAAAAGTTTCCTAATCCCTTTTTGAAAAAAGAAAAAAAATTATATTATTTACTTTCAATTAAATGAATGAATCAATAGTTGCAATGCTGAGAAAGACCTGAATTATTTCTCCAATCTCAAAGGTTTCTAATTTAAAGACTGGTCAAACCATCTATGAAGTTATTTTGAGTATTTTTACTGCAATTATGAAATTGTACATAACTCATCTCAAAATTATGACACACAAGTGTCACAGCTGTGTAGTTATTCAACTTTTTTTCCACATATTTGCAGTCTATAAATGCCTTTACTGTGTCAGAAAATGTGTGTTGGTAGAACAAAAACAATGCTGCAATACCAGCACAAACCCTCAGAAAATGATATTAAAATAAGCTCAGTAGTCCTTAAAACAATCGGGTTAAAATGATATTGCTAAATTTATGTACGAAGGGATTTGTTTCAGAAATTAATGCAGCAACATCATTTTGCATTATAACAATGTGATTAATTTTAATATTGGTCATGGATTTTCCAAATGCAGAAACGGAACGTTTCATAGATAACAAACGTATTACAGAAAATTAAAATATTAAGATAATGGAGTTAATTGATATATGATTGCATAATCTGAATTTTTTAAAGTGGAATATGTCATTTGAAGTTTTGTTTGGTTTGGTTGGTATTTTGTACTGTTTTTTTAAGGTTTTTTGTATTTATGCAAGACAGGAAAATTAATTTAGTGAGTTTATTAGGTCTACTTGTTTTACATAGCATAGACAAGAATTTGCATAGACAGAAAAATTTAAAAAGTCCATAAAGATACAATGGTTGTGAATAGACCAAAGCTTTCCAAATACTACTGTATTTATCACTTAGGATAGAATATAAAGGAGCTCTTTTCATTTTGCATGCCTCAGAAGCACCAGTTCCAACAACACAGTTATGCAATAAAACAGAGAATGCAATAAAAACTCATTGTAGGGACCTCATGCTATTCTAGAATAAGTGCCAATGGAAAGTACAATTCAAAGGCATCACAGGCAATAATCTTTCAATGACCATGCTTCAGATTTGATGGCTCAGCTCTTCATTAGTAAGTTTATACAACTAAATTATTTATCATATTTTCACTCACTTCAAGTATTAGAATATAGAAGATTAAGGTAAAAATTGTTTGGGGTGTACAAAGTTGTAAATTTGACCCTATTTTTAGTTTAAGAAATAAAATTCAACTAAACATTTTCAAGCATTCATCCCTGCCATACACATGTGGCTGCATTCAATTATTGCTGACTGATAGTGCTCACAATTTAAGCTTTTCTATAATTATAACACCAACCCTGATTAAATAAATATAGACCTGGATCACTATACAGTGAACTCATCTCCAGTTTTCCGACTGTATCTTCACAATAAACATTGCAATGTGAAATTTATAAAATTTTCACATTTCACATTTCTAAAAACTCCATCTCTTTTTCTTCAGATTATCTCTCTGTGCTGCATTCAGTAGAAATGAAAATACCCCACTTGATATTTTGCTTTAGTATTTTCTATTAGTTACTTAATATGGACTAGGTTTTTGAGAGACCAATAATTATTTATATATAGAATACATTAAAGATTTTCATGATAATATATTTTTGTTTTGTTCTGGTGTTTATGTGATCATATATAACAAGTAAGAGTAATTGTGTGATAAGCTGATTCAGCAATGCTGATTTTCTAAAATGAATAATTTCTTGCATTTCATTGGTTTTGTACTTTTTGAAATAAAATTAGTTTGAGTACAACAAAATCTCTAGCAACTAAATGTAAGAGAGGATCTCTGTTTCTTAAGAAATCAATAATTATGAAGAATTTAAATACAATTCAGGACTCTAACACGTTTAAATATCTCCACGATAAAAAACAAAATCAAAATAAGATGATACAGAATAGCACATATCATTTTATTAGCATTTTACCTATGTTTTGCCAATAAATGAAAATCATTGGTAGACTAACATGATTGTAAATTATTTTGATATGCTAAACTGGTGATTTTGTGATAACACAAGCATCAGATATAATTTGATTCCTATTATTATCTTTAGAATGATAGTAATAGATACAATAAACAGCTCTTTTGAACATTCCTGCCCCATGTAATTGTCATAAAATCATTAATTTTCAAAGTTTTTCAGCAAATCCAGTGAAAAAGAGGATTTTGTGTTTGTAGCCCTGTGGTCAAGTTCATAGCTCCTCTTCTTACATTTTTTTTCAGAGGCCCTACTGATGATTTCAGAATTGATGAAATCTTACTGGAGAAGTATAGGAAATAGAACCTGAAGCCCAGAATCATCTCTGGGACTGTGTAAAAGAGGAATCCTCTGCCACATGTAGGCTATTAAGGGAAAAAAATCTTTGTCTTATTTTCTCCTTGTGGACACAGCCCAGAAGTGATTTACCTCAGAAAGAATATTTCTTTAGACATATTTTTGTGAGTGTTTACCATGACATTCGTAAGCAGTGATCAGTCAGTGTAGCAAGTCTGTAATATAGGCCCTAAATTGAAAGTAGGAGTAAGACAATAGGAAAATATCTGTTAAAATGACCCTTGAAGAGAGAATAGGAAAATATCTGTTAAAATGACCCTTGAAGAGGGCAAGCACTATTTTTGCCAGGTGTGTTTGGTAAATCCCATGCCAGAACATTTAATTTCTCTTCATCACTAGAGTCTTCAAACTGCTTTGTCACTTTCATTTTCACACTTTTTAATTGCTTTTGTTCTGAAATTTGTCCTTTCCACCTTCTCCAGTCCCTTCGTGTGTGCTCTTGGTCTGTGTCAAACTTGGTTTAAAACCTGAGACTTATAAAAGTGAAAATCATAAAAGACAAGGTTTGGCAACAACCTCTGGGAAAGATTCTGTTTAAATAGGCTGTAGAGACTTTTTTAGATGTCATAAGCTTGAAAAGGAAGTGCACTAATCCTAAAATTATGGCTAGTAGGTAGAACAGATGAATTTTACTTAATATATAAAGGCAGCTCAGAGTGAAAGTAAAGGCAAAGAGCCAGGCTATTGAGCTAAATGATCTGCATGAGTAGGCAAAGGAACATTAAAATATTATCAAACAGATACTAGAAATTATAGAAACCAGCATTAGTTTAAAAGGTCGAAAATGCCAATGTTCCAAATCTTTTTATCAGCATGTCCTTCGTTTAAGAAATTATTCTTAAAATTATTTTAAATCATTTTCTCCTTCACTTGTTTATACTGTTTCCACTTCTTCTATTGTTTCCACTGTGGTACAGACATAAAAAAAGGGACAGCTACTTATGTCTAATTGTGTTTGACACGGAACCCACATCTAAAATAATTGTTCATTGCTTTTCTTACCTACCATCACCTTACTAATTCCACACTTCAGAATCTTTCAAAGACCAAGTATGCTTTATACCAAAAAGTCCCATTGCTGCAGTTGATATGAACTGCAGTTTGTCTCAAATACTTTTCATTTCAAAATTCTGCTTGGTACCTCAAATAACACTCCCCTGAGTAGAATCCGTGTATATTGATGAGTAGAGTTAAAGAGACTGATGTTTTTGCTGCAATGTTTTCCATCCAAACGATTTCTCTTGAAGAGATTACTCAGTCTGCTAGAGGGAGGAATTATCAGAGATCATGTACTGATGTCCTCCACAGAATTTCTCTAATGTATGAACCAAAAAATAAGGCATGGAAGAAAATGAGATTATAGTTTACAGCTTGGGGTAACCAAGCATATAGGTTCAAATCTTCACAATGAAATTTTTATATGAAGCAGTACTGATATTACAGGCTAAATAAAAAAGCTAAAGCAGAATCAACTGCTCTAGAACTGTCTTCCTAAGCATCCTATGAGGATGTTATCTATGTAGCAAAACGGAAAGTTAGCTGGCAGTTTTGCTTTTGTGTTCCCAACTATTTACACAAAGGCTGTTTGGTTTGTTTTTTAGAAAAACATTCCCTGCAGAGTATCAGTGAAAAACATATGTTCAATAAAAGATGTTTTTACAAGAAATCTGTACTTTTTCACTTAGAAGTTGTTACTAAGGAAATAAAAAAAAAGCCCTTCAAAGTTATTCCATAAGCAAATATAACCATGCAATGCCTTCTTTGGAGGAAAGCCTGCAATGATCATCATCATCCTTATAAATAAACATGTTTATTTAAGTTTACTGCAACCTGTCAAGAAGAATATGAAAGGTGTAATATTACGTTCATTAGCCAGATTTACCGAACAGGCAATGGTGAGTTTAAGGACAGCCTTGGATCATCACTGTTTTGTAATCAACTCTACATAAATTGGTGTGTTTAAGCCTCACAGACATTCCTCTGAGATGCATTTCACCTGCTGGATTCTTGAGGCGTGTGGGCAAGCAGAGGCTGGCGTTTCTCTTTCTGTCTGTGTGAATGGATGCATAGATCTTGTTGTCATTGCATTAGGAAATTAATGAAACAGGTGACAATAAATCTAATTCAGTACCAATACGGGATATGAATCAAGATTAAATTTGAAATGTTGATTCTGGAAAACCATTCTCTATCACCAAGCCCTGTAGTATAGGACTCTGTATCTCCACTTCCAATCATACTTTAATGACAACTATTCCCACTTGAACTTTCTACAACCTAGTGATTTTTATATTTGTGGCTTATTTTCAGAGGCAATCCCCATTAAATATAACTAACCTTAAAAATATTTCCCCTCTTTCCTTGACTTTTAATTTAAAGTTTCACAGTGACTTATTATTCAGCTGCTGAGATTCAGTAATTTAATTAATTTACATAATTTAATATTAGGCTATACCAAGATTATCATACCTGTCATCATTCTTTAATTTTTTTCAATGTATAAAATGCATAACGAAGGCTTTACATAGCATACAACTGCATTGTAGAACACTAATCAAATGAGATAATGTACAAGATAAAGGATAAAAAGTAAAGAAACTGTGAATTAGCAGAAAATTTTTTAACTAAAGATTTTTTAAAATTTTGTTTCTTTCTGTCTTCCAGTATCCCTGAAGAACATTTGTTTCCTGATAATTATATATAGGTGACCAGAATTGGTATTTTGCAAAGAACTTTTGCTGTCAAGTGTCTTTTGGGTCAGTGACTGAAAGTAAATTATACACATCTTATGTACTTTGGGTACCTTTCTGTAACTTTTCTACTCTTTCATAAAAGACACAGACAAGTACAGAAGGCTGAGACCCTCAAATCCAGTTGACAGATGCTATTTTGAGCAGCAGCAGAACTTTCCTTTATTTCCATCTCTGATCTGAACAAAGCACTATTTGTGTCATTTGCTTCCTTGGGAAATATTAAGTTAATGATTATTCTTCTGGCCTGTTTTATTTCTCACAAAAATGATAGTTGAGAGCAACTGATTTCACAGCTCATGCATTTCTAGAAGGAGTGGAGGAAAAGGAGGCTTTGTGGGTCGCATTTTCAGTAATAATACTTGCATTTACATATTTGATTGAAAATGTAAAACCTTCTGTTATGATACTGTTGCAGCCAACAGTGATTTAGAATTCTCCTGTTTTTCTTTAATTCCCCCTCTTTTTTTTTAAGCTGACACAATACTACTAGTCTAGTTACAACATATCCTGCTATGATTTTTGAGTTTGAAAAATAATTGAATATTAAAAGCAGCAGGGTACAAACTTACCATTAAGCAATGTACTGAAACTTTTTCTTGGATCTCCTGGCAACACATCTCCTGGCATTAACATGACTGTGAGTTACCTACGTGATCTCTTTTTCCAATCTCTGCTCACTCTTTAGTATCTCTAATGCAGTTGGACTTTTAGTAAGCTGCACAATATCAAATTATCACTGAGATAAAAATCATCATTCTATGAACAAAATTATTAACTTATGCCTAAATTTTCTGTTTAAAAAATTTCAGGAAAACAGAAACTTCTTTTTACTTTGAAGACAAAGGTAGGATTTTCATATGTTTTCTAATGAGTGTTTTGCCCTAGCTGGGTATACCATTTTTCTGAATGAAGTGGTGAAATCCTTTTGCGCTTTTCTCACCAACAGTACCATCTCTGAAGGGACTTAACAACAGTGTTTCAGTTTTCTGAAAGCAAAACAAAAGTGGGAGGGAAGCAGTCTCTCAGCACAAGTTTTTAAAGAAGTAGTCTGCTTTGGATCACATTTCCAGTTTTTTCTTTTGAGGTAATGAAGCCTCAAAAAAGCACTCTTAAAAGAAAATTGCATCCAACTAAAAAAACTATAACTCCTACAAGTCAGAGACTGTTAGGGAAAGATACTTCCCAAGAATAAAAATTGTGGTTTTAAAGTTGGATTTAATCTTTAGTTGCAAAAAGATCCCCAGGATTCTACTCCAATAGGAGCAAGTTTAAATCTTCCTAACTGGTATGCATGCTTCTGCATTCACAAAAGTATTTACTACCCTTTATTGATGATGTTGGTTGGTGGGGAGAGAGAGACAATATGTTCTTCAAAACACGTGCTCCAGAAAACTCATTTTAGACTCACATAATCATAGAGAGGTTTGGGTTGGAAGGGACCTTAAAGATCATCTAGTTCCAACCTCCCAGCCATAGGCAGGGACAACTTCCACTACACCAGGTTGCTCAATGTCCTACGAAATCTGTCCCTGTGCTCGACAAGGAGCCTCCTCTTTTCCAGGTCTGAACAACTCCAGTTGTGTCAGCCTCTCTTCAAAGGAGAAGTGCTCCATCACTCTTATAATTTTTGTGGCCTCTTTCTGCGCACCCTCCAACAAGTCCACATCTTTCTTGTGTTGAGGACCCCAGGCCTGGATGCAGTTCCCTAGTTGGAGTCTCATGAAAGAAGAGTAAGAGGCAGAATCACCTCCCTTGACCTGCTGCCCAAGCTGCTTTTGATCAGGCTCAGGATGCAGATGGCTTTCTGGGCTGCAAGCGCAAATGGCTGGCTCATATCCAGCTTTCCATCCATGAGAAATCAAAGTCTCAAACTCTTCTCTTCAGGACTCAATGAGTTTTTATCTCAGTTTTTACTCATGGTCTGGCACCTCATGATAAGCACCTTGCACTTGCTGACTTGCTGAACTTCATAATGTTCACTTCTCAAGCTTGTCCAGGTGCCCCTGGACAGTATCCCATGCTCCTATTGTGCTAACTGCACTGCTCAGCTTGGTGCCATCTGTAAACTTGCTGAGGGTACACTTGACCCCATTGTCTGTTTCACTGATGATGATATTGAAGAGCACCAGACCCAAGATAGAGCTCTGAGTGGCACCACTCATCACCAGCCTTCACCTGGACATGAAATCATTGACCAAAACTCTCTGACTGTGTCCATCCAGACAACTCCTTATCCAGTGAATAGTCCGCCCTTGACATTCACGTGTGTCCCATTTGCAGATAAGGATGACAAGTGGGATCATCTCAAAGGGCTTATAAAATCCAGGTAGATGACACCAAGTGATCCTTCCTTGTTGACCATTGCTGACACTATATCACAGAAAGCTACCAGATTGGTCAGGAATGATTTTCCATTTGTGAAGTCACCTCCTTTTCTTGGATAGGCCTTAACATTGTTTCCATGAGTACCTGCTCCATTATCTTCCCAGGCACAGAACTGAGGCTTATCAGTCTGTAGTTCCTTGGGTCTTTCTTTTTTCTTCTTTTTAAAAATGGGACTGAAGTTTCCCTTTTTTCAGGGAACAGGACTTTGTAAGATGGCCATGAACTTTCAAATTTATTGGAAACTGGCTTGGCACAGGACCCTGAGATGCATCTCATCAGATCTTGTAGACCTGTGGCTAGTCTAGGACTAAGACTCACAAATGAAAAAAGTTCATATGTGCAATCTAAAAATCAAAAATTATACCAGGTCAAGAAACAGTGGAGAAGCCTAGCCCAAATGCCATTTTCAGGGCAGGAAGACAAGGTTCAACATAAGATTAAAGATTTATCACATATGTGAGAATGATAGTTGAACTGAATACAAACAGGAGGATTAAACATATTTTGCAAGCAAAACCTGTAAAATCTAGCTGTTATTGCAAAGATAATTAATAACTTGGAAGGAGAGATGGAAATGTCTCAGCTTTATCATAGACAGGATATTTGGAATACCAATGTCCTAAAATCATAAAGAATTCTCATGTACTTTTGAGAGTGGACGCTGATAGACAGGAACTTAAAACTTAATTCTGGCCATGAATTAAAAATTCTCTGGTTCAATCCTATCTTTGTACATAAGAAATCATTGGTGGGTTATCTGGAATGTATTTGCTTTGCTCCTAGCAGTGACAGGTTTATTAGAGGACAGTTACTGAGCTTGAACCAGTTATTCTGGTTCATTCACAGTGAATACAGGAAATGCATTTCTTTCTGTTGTATCAATGTCTTGTAAAGGTGCTGACAAGGACATTATTTTACTGAGTACAGAAATCACAAAGGATGCAAGCTAATAAAAATTACAAAAAGTTAAAAGAATAGCCAGTCACAGCTGCTATTCTACTCAAAGTAACATGAAAAAGCCCTTCAGCACTTCAGAATTGCATGATTTAAAAAGAATGCCTGAATATATAAATATCATCCTTAGTCTTCTTTTGTTAATCACGTTTCCCTTAAATTCCAAAGGTATATTAAATGAGTTCTGTCTACATAGAATGAGCCTTGTTCTCATTTACTCTACTGTGTTCTTACTTCTCACACAATGAAAATGAGTACCTTTGAGAAGATGCAGATTACCCCATGCTTTCCCTCATGATTCATGGATTAGGTTACAGGCTTGCCTTTCATTTGGTTTGCATGTTGTGTGCTCATTTACAGCAGTGTGCAATGAGAATCACGTAAATTTGTCTGTTAACAATGTACACTCAAATCAGAGAAACAGAATTTCAACAGAATACTAAGAGTCTGAGAAATGTAATGAACATTTAATTTACCTGGCAATAATCAGAAACGGAAACAAAATATTAGCTGATGATAGATAGACATTAAATCAATAGGGAAAGTTAATTCCTAAAACAAGAAAAATACAATTACTTATAGTTTACATTCTATGTATTTATACAATTTATGTAAGACTTTATCAGATACTTCTCCCTGACAAACCTGACAGTAATTTCTCACTGGCTCTGAATATTCATCACAAAAAGAACCAGTTTCCAAGCTGACAGACTATCTCACAGGTTCTTGTATGCTCTTTTCAAATTTATTCACACTGGCCAGTAGTTCATTCTATGGCTTGTAAAAATGTTCTTTGTGAGAGCTGCTCAAGAGAGGTCAACAAAGTCTAGATCCCTAATTCTCCTGTGTTCTAATGAAAATGCTTAATTGCACCATTATATAAGCAGCACAATGAAGAGAAGGGAAATGATATGATACAATGTATGTTTTGGGGGTATGTGTTTGATTATTACTGTTTTAAGTTTTCCGGCAATTTGCCAGAGTGGCTCATAAATTAAAGGACAAAGGACAGAGTTAAGGATAGATACTGTCCCGTTTTGTAAAATGGATAATCTTGGCTCAGTCCCTAGAAATTTACGTTTTTCCTCTGAATACTAGGGACTGCCTTAGGGCAACATACACCTCTATGAAACTGGGTGGGTGTGAAAGGACTCCTGAGGAATCTAGTAACCACTATGCAGCATAATTTCTGCAATACTTTTTAATGTGTTAAATTTGATAGTCTGCATTTGGTTCTTGTAGAGGAATTTTCCCTCCACACACATATTCTTTCCATTTAAATTGTCTTCAAATCAGTGTGTCTCTTTGAAGCCAGTTTGCTTTAGGCATTATTTATCTCAGAGCAGGAGATGGAGGTGGATCAATAGAGCTTTCTCACTGGTCTCCACCTTTCAGAAAAGCACACTGGATTGCTGCTCAAAAAATGAGAAAAGAAAGGGTGAATATATTATTGCCTTAGAAATTCCTCTTATTTTCTCAATGCTAATTATGTAAATCATTGGAACATATAATGCAAAAGTAAATTTTCAATTTTGAAATTTACAAGGCATTTAGCTGTGTGCAAAGCCAGAAAGAATAGTCTCCATTACTTTTGTTCTTACAGGGATGCCTATAATTTTTTATTCAATTAATTATTAGTTTTCTTGGAAAATTCTAATTCCCTTCTTTATTAAAAAATTCTAGACATTTAATTGGGATGACTACACAGAAGTAGTAAAGCAAAACTCTGAGTCTTTTTCTTTCCTTTCTTCTTGAAAAAAACTTAAGGCCCACACTTAATTTCCTGATTTGAGTGATAGAACTGAGGCATTCATGAACAAGCATAAATATAGACAGAGGTACCAGAGATAAATTTGAAGATTATCCAGTTGATAATAATGGATTAATTCTCAAAATTGGCGCAGTGCAACAAGAACCTTATATCTTCAAGTTACTCATAGCACAAGTATTTCTTCTTCATCAGCAACAACAGAAAGCATGAACTATCTCTGTATATCAATGAGAAGGACTCAAGAGTTGTCTTAGAATCTCAAGTTTTACTTCTGTGATGAGGGGGAAAAATGTTTCCAATCTTTGTTAACTTTCTTTTTGACTTGAATAAACCTTATAAAAAAACTTTTTATTTACGATGGAAGAGTTGTATCCATGTTTTAGAAGGTCTGATCTTCTACACAGTTTATATTTCTTCTTGTGACAGCACAAACAATAACATATTACAAATGTTTATGTATTGTTACAACTAAATATATGTTCATGTATTTAAGTTAGGTTTTAGACATGGTCCTGATGGGAGAGTTTAGAAGACTGATAAATCAGGCTGCTTCTAAACATTAGGAACAAATCTTTAATAGATCCATTCATTCATTACCGACAGACTGCTTGCTAATGGCTTTCTCCTACCCATTAATAACCATTACCACTATGAACTCACATACGTTAACAGCTTTGTCTGAAGTTAGTGGTGAGCACACTGTGTCCTGGAGGTGATGTTGTGTAGTTCACAATGAGTGCCATGCTCCTTGGTGATACTGAGCTACCATGGTCGTGGTGACCAGCCTGAACAGCTCTTTGGTGAGACAAATCAGAGAGGAGACTCTTGTTTTCTCCATCCTTCCTCTTCACTCTTGGTGTTTTAGCCTTCTTGCTACCCCTTTTCTCACCAAACAAGCTTATATTGCTTTGGATTTTCCCATTCATCCTTCTGGGGTATTTGGCAGGAGGTTCTGCCTATTGGCAGTTTCTTTTGCTTGTCTTGTTCTTTATCTTGCAGATTCTTGGTGTAGTCTTCCTTGAGCTTCAGCAATGCTTCTTAGCCCCATTGGTGATCACAACAATCCCATATTTACATAGAATGTGGATGCATGGTGTCCATCACAGCACTACAAAACACATGCTGCTGGTAACACTGTTTTTGTACACTTATATTTGTTAGTTGTGACTGTATCCTGATTAAAACACATCGGTTTAATAGGTCTTACAGTCAGGTCTCTACTTCAAATGCTACCAAGGAATTTTAGATTACTAGGTGCTTTATGTCCTTGAAGAACCCTTAATTTGCATTGTGCATTACATTGCTATTACCTATGAAATTGCAAAGATTTTGTGAAATATGTCAGTGTGAAAATGTGTAGCTCTGTTTGTAAACATTCAGCTTGCCAATAATTGCTAATTACACAACACAGTGGAAATCAGAGTTAATTTATTGCCCGGAGTACTTCCTAGAGAGGTACCATGATATATTCAACTATCCAAACAGCATGTTCATTGGCATTTTGATGAAATTATGCAGCAATTACTCTATAAGCACAGAAAGGATAACCAGATTTAAAATATAATCTTGAGTAGTTAATATGATTCAAAAATGGCCTACAGACATTTAAAACAAAAAATGAAAGGATGATGTTGTATATTGCTGCAAGAGCTAAAAATGATTGAGATGTGATTTATTTTTACACTGACATAATTAAATGTGAAAAGTAGAGATTAAATAAAACAACCCAAGTATATTAGCCTCTGCTTTTACTAATAATCTGTCACTTCTACATTTATTTTATCATTTAGGCTGCATCTTAATTTCTGATTTTCAGTAATATTATGTCTGCGATAAAAGATCTTTAAACATGTGGTATTCTTTAATTAACTTACAACCTCAATGAAAAAGAGAAAAGAACTATGCATATTTTACAAGAGATGATACTGATACCAATTGTGGGTTTTTGTCTGAAGAAGGTTTTTTGTAAAGATATGAAAAATGTGGTTGATTTTCTACAGTACTTTGCATTTGAAACTGACTTTCATATTTGATCAGTTGTGTGCATTTTAATTAATTTCTAGTAAATATGGTTCTTTGTTAATTTCTCCCATTTATCTTCATCTTCCTTCAGTATTCTTTCTTCAGTTCATCTTTCTTTAGTATTTCCTAGAAGAAGGAGTAAAAATATACACACCCTTAAAAAAAGAAAATTAAATGCATTATTACACCTCTTTACTTCATCCAGCTAATTAAGAAGACTGCCATTGGCATGACAAAGTATGTTCTACCAGAATTTCTGACAAAATTTCAAGATTAAAAAAAGATAATATTTCATATAAAACATGCATATGTAGAGTTCTGAATCTAGACAAGAAAAACAGGAAGTACTATATATATCATATGATGATAAGAAGGAGATTAAAAAATGTGGCTTTGTCTGTTTTCTCAATTAATTTATTTTACAATAGCTAGAATTAAGCAAAAAATTATTTCTTTGTTTTCTTATATTATTACTATAGACTTTCTTGGAGAGGCTCTAAAGTACTACTTAAGTAATGTCTCTCATAACTGAAGAATCACACTGTTTTAAAATACTTCAAATAAAAAGGCAAAAGTAATCATTGGTATTCCTTTAAATGGCATGCACTTTAGACTAACAGTGATTCATTAATAATTTGAGATGCTTCTGTGGTATAAAATTACCACAATCCCCTGTATATATATATATACTTAAATCCCTGATGAAGCATGAAGAGTTTAAAGGTATAGAAAACATGGGAGTTGAAAGTACCTCTCTACGCAGTAAAGAACCTGTTCTGTGGGAAAGGAAAAGCTTCAGGTTCAAAGACCTTCACATTAGCAACTTTCATGACACATTAAATTCAGTTCAAATATATATTTCAGAGAAGAAGGAAAAAATACATTCACAGAACAAACTGCAATGAAATTTTGTTAAACGTAATTGAGGATGGTTTGCATGGGAATGCAAAAGAATTGGTACATGGGTTCAAATGTTAGAATTGATATTAGGTAGATACTTCTAAGTAAAATATTTCTTATGTGCTGAAAGTAAGCCAGGAAAGCTGTTTATACAAGAAAGTTGAGACTTGTGGTAGGTACATTGGATGTTACCCTGAAATGATATTTCTAATAAGGAGCATTGCAGCACTAAGATGCACAAATTGCCACCTGCTGTGACGTCGTTACAGCAAGTACAGGGGTGGTAATTATGGGAATTATGGAAAATAAATGTGGAAGTCCCGCTGTTTCCAAACACCTGCTGATAGGTAAAATGCCTGCTCATATTTTCCTTTAAATATGATTTTTGCTTTTGTCTGAAGGTTTAGAAGTAAGCAAACATTGTTGTGTATTGCTGAAGTCCTGCTGAAGTGGCAGGCCAGATCAGGAAGTGTGTGGCCACACACGCTCTGCTCCCTACCATGAGTTTGAATTAACCACAGCTTTGAGGACAAGCACACAATGAAGTGCTATCCAGGCAGTGCTACTTCCCAGTGGAATACCAGTGAAACTTACCAAGACATGAATTAGCAAAGTTTCATACAAATAGTTAAATTTGAGCTGATAGAAAAAGATTTCTAGTTTGTGATATAATTTACGTGATACCTATGGTAATCTTTCAGAGCAGAGGTCCAGAACAAGACAATGGGAAAGTAGCAACATCCACTGCTCTTTTTTTATATTTTTTCCAGTTATATATACTTATATACACTTAAGATGAACTTATGGAATCAGTTTCTTATTCAATTCATGCAACTCTGGTGAAAGGTGTTCAATGTTTCAAAAGGTTTGAGGTTTTTCCTGTTACATTAGAATGAGAATTTATAGACATGGGAATCTGGTAAGTAGTGTAGCTCAGCCAAAGGGCAGGGCTTTTTTGGGGAGAGACAAAAATACATTGGGTTCTTGCATTTTTTTAAAAATCAAAATATATCACATCTAGTAATTTCTGGTATTTCTAACTGAAAGTGACATTGTGCATTAAGCAATGCACTTTAATTACTTAATGGTAGCAATAAAATTAAGAAGTTGTGGAAAAATTGGTTTAATTACAAAATACAAATTAAGTCTGTTATAATTAGAAATATTGGGTTTGCGTGACAAGGTTTTGGTAGTGGAGGGATTACAGGGATTTTTCTGTGAGAAGCTCACAGAAGCTTCCCTCCTATCTGACAGAGCCCATGCCGGTGAGCTCCAAGATGGACCCACTGCTGGCCAAGGCAGTGGTAATGCCTCTGGGATTACGTATATAAGAACTGGGAAAAAAGAAAAATCTGCACAATTCTTGCTGTAGAGACCAGTGAGAGCAACAACCCATCAGATACCAAGGTCACTGGAGAGGGAGGAGGAGGAGGTGCTCCGGGCACTTGGAGCTGGGATTCTCCTCAAGCCTGTGGTACAGAAGATGGTGAAGAACCTGCGTCCCTGCAGCCCATGGAGGTCCATGGTGGAACAAACTCCACCCAGAGTCCAAGGAGAATCCCACACCAGAGCAGGTGGATGCCTGAAGGAGGCAGTGCCCCATGGGAAGCCCATGCCTGTACAGTCTGTTTCTGAAAGACTGCACCCTGTGGGAGGGACCCGTGCTGGAGCAGTTTGTGAAGAGGGGCAGCTTCTGAGGAGTACTCACACAGAAGTTTTAGGGGACTGTCTCCTGTGGAAGGGACCCATACTGCAGCAGTGGAGGAGAGTGAGGAGTTGTCCCATTGAGAAAGAAGCCATGAACAGAGATGTGTTATGGACTGACCACAGGCCCCCACTTCCCATTCACCTGTGTCCCTAGGGAGAAAGAGGTAGAAAATTTGGCATGAAATTAAGCTTCAGAAGGAGAGAGGAATAAGAAGATTTTTTAAGATTTTTTTTTTATTTTCTCGTTATCCTACTCATACTTGTTTGGTAATAAATTACACTAATCTTCCCCACATGAAGTCTGTTTTGTTCATGACAGTTAATGGTGAGTGACTTCTCTCTGTCTTTAACTTGTCGCATGAGCCTTTCATTGTGTTTTTTCCCCTGTCCAGCTTATGAAGAGAGTGATTGGCTTTGGTGGACACTGGGTGTCCAGCCAGGGTCAGCCCACCACATCAGACTAGCAACATTTCTCCCTTAATGACTATTTCTTATATAAGAGATAGTTGTCTTTGTAGCTCACAAGAAATATTTTAATTTTGGATATAAATTATTAGCTTTTTAATGTCTTTAAAATATCATTGCAAATTCAAATTAAATAAAATTAATCATTGTTATTTGTGGAACTGTTATTAAAAAGCATAAGCAGTAAGAAAAAAGGAATAAGGAATCAATTAAAATATTAATTTTAGAATTTGTGAAATTAGTCAGGAAAATGAAAGGAAATAATCTCTTGTATATTTTTTAAATATCAGGTTTTGCTTCATATTATCTATTTGTGTGTCAATACTGTTTTTTTTCTGCCACTAGAGATTCTTTCTCATCTGTTGACATTTTGACTATACCCCCCCATGACACAGGAAAATAGATATTATTTTCTATTTCTGGAAATGCTAAGTTCTGTCATATCCCTGTCTCCTTCTTCCTGGGCATACTTATTATGAATTAATTATTGCATCAACTTCAACTCTTGCATTTTTTGGACTTGAAAGCTTAATTGGTGTTTACAGTCACTCAGTAAGGCGTAGCATACATATTAGATGTAAAATATGTCTTAGAGGAGAGTCTTTTTAAAGTCCATTCCTTACTCTGAGTTGCAAAGATCTTGTACTCACACATGTCTTTAAGATTTACTCTTTTTGGTATGCATTTCACTCAAGAAATGTTTTAACTTACAGATATTAAAAAATACTAGCAGCTAATGCTGAAGGTGGAAAAATGTCAAGACTGGAAGACATAACTTCAACCAACTTCATATTTTTCTCTGTGTTTGAAGATTTCAGTCATGAAAACAGAAGGAAAAAATGCAGGTCTAATCAATTTTATTGCAAAATTTTATCTTCTGAAAATGGTATTAAGTTTTTCTCTTTCAGTTCAACTGAATGCAATAAGCAGCTGTCTTGATGAAGCTACCATTCATTACAATAGACTTGTCTCCACCAGTGTAGACATATCTGACAATATAAACTGTCTCATTTACCATTTAAATGGCAGCCTATTGTTAGAAATACTTTTTTTTGGTGGGAACTTCCAAGAAGTGAAATTCCATAAAGAGAAGATAAAGCTGTATTTGTAAGGATGCAGTACCTTAAGTTGCTGCTTACTTTGGATATGATGGACAAGTATTTCTTGGAACGCATTTCCTGAATCTATAGGCCTATTGTATTAGGAAATTCTAAAATAAGTAGAAACAAAATCTCATTAAGAGTGAACTTTAAAAAGTACACAAAATCAACAAAACAGAAAGCAATTCAAGAACTTTTCAATACCTGAAAAATTTCTGGCTTTAATGACAGAGAAATAAGTGTGTTATCTTTTGCTTTTAGATGGATAATCTTTCATGTTTGTTTCTTCTCTTCCCTCCTACTTAGTTGACAGGTCTATAATTGCCCAATATGCCCTTTTAGAAATAAACTTTCAACTTCCTATAGACCATTAAGCTTTTGATTTGTCCCTGATGACATGTCCTTATTTATCTTCTCCCCAGCTTTTTGTGCAGTGTCTCAACTCTCCTGTAATGACTACAGTAGTATCAACTCATTATCTGCTTTTTTTGCCCATTCTTTGCTCATTATATTGCTTCTGTTTCCCCATAAATGTCCTTGGAATATTAGTTCTGTGTTTTCCCAGCAGAACATTTTTATGTGTGCAGCTGGTGAGCCTCCTTCAGAAAACCTCAAGCTTCCTCTCTGTTGCTGCACTACTCCAACAGTTTATTCCCTATTTTGACATGAAACAAGTACACACATAAAGGTACTCTGCTGAGGCTGCCTGCTGCCTCTCAACTGGAGATGTAAAAACCCAGCAGGAAAGGAACACCAGATTCAGATTTCTTTTTGTTGCCCCCAACTGTGCAGGATGTTGCCATGCTGTTAAATCCAGCTGACTTTCTGGAAGATGTAAATTTACCAAGATCTGAGGGGGCTGTGATCATCCAAGTTCCTGATGCTATGTTCCATAGGAAGTCATACCTATTCTTACCACTTGCCAGTTGTCAGTCTCCTCTGGCTTCTTTCCAGCCCTTCTCATTTTTTCTTGCTGACTATGACCAACACTAGATACATTTTCTTTCTTTCAATTTCAAAAATCCCTTCAATTCCAATTTGTTCACATATTTTTCAGAAGGGTGCCATATAATCCACAAAAGCACTTCTCTTTTACCAGACCAACTTTCTTGAGTAAATTTTTCATTCATAGAAAATTGTCCTATTTATTTATCCTAGCTTATATTAAGCATTTTCCCCAGGACACATCTGTACATTGAAATTGTTTCTTTAATTTCAGTTGTGTGAGTTACTTACAGCTATTGAAAGCCAGTATGCACTTTAATTTTTGTGAGCTTTTCTTTCTCATTAGGTGATTATTCATCCTATTATTTCTTCTCTAGTTCTTTCTATTTCTAACACCTCATTCTGAAAACACCTCTTCATGCATCTTTGTACAACATTTCAAGCTGCCACATGTATAGCTTTTATTATTTAATAATTTCAAAAGTGATTCTAAGTAGAACTTAAAGGGATGGGGTAGAATGCCGTTTCATACATCAACCACATCTCAATGGAGCAGAGAGTAAATGGAGTAAACAACAACACTGAGATTTATCAAATATATTCTGATACTAGACACATTTGAAAAAATCTCTAATCTCATTTTCTCAAGGAGAAAAAGTAAATTTGCTTACTCTTCATCCTCTAATGTTCCAATTTGTTCTGTTGTATAAGTGTGCTTCAAATAGATATTTCTTATTTTAATCTTTCTTCTTCCATCCTTAATGTGGTTGGACTTTCTCTCTTTGATAAGGTATTCCAAAAGTTTTTCTTTAGATAGTATAAATAAATTGAAAGGCCTGGGGAAAGTAATTTTTGATTTGTAGGTATTATGAGCCTAAGTGCAAGAACAGTGGCCAGTTTGCTCTTGCAATGAGATATTTCTATTTTGTGACCCTAAATGATGTAAGAATGGTGTCCATTTCACTAGCACCTTATTCAACTGGAAAATAAACACAAATGTTCTTAGTCCAAATACAACTTTTTCCTCTCTTAGAATCAGAGGGCTAAGAAGTATTCTTTGCCATACTTGTAAGCAGTGGCATTTTGTCTGCTGTTCTTATTTTGAAAAGACTTCCATTTATACTTTTATTTTGTCAAAACTATAGACCTATGTTTTCAACAACAAAGTACTTGCAGGTGTCATATCACTGAATCAAAGATGGAATTAAGCAAGTTCAGTTCCTGCCTTATCCACAGCAGCAATGCAAACCTAGCAGACAGTACTCAAAAGAGTGACATTTAGAAGACTGCAGATGGAGCAGAGGACCTGAGAGCTGCACTGAATGTCCCTAGATCCTCCTTGTGACTTTGTTCTGTTTCCATGGAGGGAATGATCTTAGGAAAACTAGGGATGCATTGGGAATTTATTTTGTTCCTTAATTTCAGAATATATTCAGAATATATTGAGGTCATATGCTCTGAAACAGACCCATACAGGGAATGAAAGCAGAGAAAGTGGGGATAATTGAGAAATTTTGGGCATGATCTGAAAACCCCCAAAATAACCAGAAAAAATAAGAAAATGAAATCAAGTGTATCATCTTGAGCCATTTCCTATAGAACCTCTCCTCAATTTGAATAAAATGTGTGTGGAAAGTTCCCTAAACCACCATTGATGTGCTCCGATTCGACTGTTAATAAGAGCCCTCCATCAGCATATTCAGGTTGTGTTTTGCACTTCTGATGGGGCAATGAGAGAGCTGAATGCCCTTCTTGAACCAAACATTTCATAGCTTAGAGTTCAGCTGTGTACTGGCCACAAAATAGTTCTTTCCTGTTTTCCTCACCTGGACAGGTAGGAAATTTTTGTTGTATTTATTATGGTACATGTATTTCAAAGCTATACAACAAACCCCCTCTTACAAATGACAGCTTGCTTTTTTGCACAATCTTTACATATGGTAATGATGGCACATTACTTTTCATATGCTATATTTTCATACATTGAGTACATTGTTTCTGTGGTATTTGCAGATATTCAAAACTCTTTACTACTAAATAATGAGATATTTTTCTTTAGGATAAATATTATTGAGTCTGCATAGATTTCACAGGTCTACGGATTTAAAGTAAGAATATTTCGGTGAGAGAATGAATAAAGATTCTAGTCATCAGTTGAACCATTTTTTTTTTTCTTTTAGGCTGTGTAACAGATTGAAAGGGAAAATTACATCCTAAAGCATTGTTCTTTAATTAGCAAGAAAGTTTTGGGTTGGGTTTTGATGGGTTTGTGTTTGTGTGGTCTTTTAATCTCCTCCTATTTGATGAGCAGTCATGTCTCAGATTCATATTCTATTCTGCATTCAGTTTAAGTCCTATATTAAAATTCATTTAATGTACACATTCAGCATATTTTATAATGATATCTCATCCAATAAAGAACAAAATGTGTGACTGAAGTACTACTGTTGTGACAAAATGCTAAATTTATAATAAATGCTCTTTGCAATGTATCATTTCACTATTTCACACTCCAACAGCTTTAACCCAGTTGCCTAAATTGTCTGTCAGATGCATCAGGATCTTTGTATTCCACTACACTACAGGCAAGCGAAAATCCTTTTTGACTTTGGTGACAATGGAAATTATCTTTTTGCAAACAGGTTTTTTAGCCTTTTAAAAAACTCTGTAGAACTTTACAAGAGTATGCTGTTAGCTAGAATAGGTACTGGGCATCATATTTTTTTTTTAAACTAAGCTATTTCTGTCTTTTTTATTATTTGTGGTATAATTTATGTCAAATTTTAGATACTCAGTCTCTTTATCTGAAAGCAGCATGTTAAACTCACCTCAGAGACATCATATAAGGGTTAATTAATGCTTCTATTGTGCTTTGAAGTCTATAATGAAAGTCACTGCAGAGGCTGGAATACTGTTGTTGTCATTACCACTGTTACTGTTTACAGTAGTTCACACTATTTTTTCTCTTTGTCTCTTGGAGTCCTTGATCCCTCTTACAAAACAAACCTAAAAATCACATACCAGTGATGTGAGCAAGATATATATTTAGTTCCTTTATACCCTACTCATGTGGCTCTTCATCAGTTTGCCACAGGGAAACATCTGTTGCTACATGTCACCTCTCTTGGATCTTAGCCTATACAAAGTTTTCTTGTTTTCTGTCTCCTTTATCCTCCAATGATGCTCTTTATTTTCTCTGGTTCTTTATGATTTAATTTCTAATGCCTTGCATGCACTTCCTATAGTCACTTGCTCATTTTTATTAGGTTTTTCATTTTCCTGTCATTTTGTCACTGTTTCACCAGCCATCTGGCCTGCTAATTTTCCTCTGACTTTTAGTACTTTCCTCATCGTTGCCTCATGTACATTGGAAAGAAGTGATTACATCCTGCTGTCAGGCTTGGGTTTTTAATTTTTTTTCACTAAGATTACATCTTTCTTTTTCTCTTGCTTAGCTTGTATTCATGTAGTTCTAGCCATCAGGAAGGAAACAACCAAGTTTTCATAGAACACCATGAGTCTTATAATTAAAAGAGGTGAAATTTAAAGCAGAAATTATCATAAAGGTTGCATTTCACCTTAACTAAAGTTAAAAGTTTACTTTGTAGAAATCATCACCCCAAGAATTCTCTGGGAAGTAACTTTAATATTCAATAGAAGTAAACAGTGATTTTAGAATATGATTTAGAAGATCTATTTCAGACATCAGTACAGGCCTGAGCTAACTTTTCTCCACTGACTGTAGAAATTATGTAGACTATAAGTTTAGCTGAAAAAAACCTGCATTTGGCCTGATGAATCCCATAGTCAGACTCTGTGTTCAGCTGTGGACACAAAATCTTATCCATGGCTGATAAAGTGCTCAGTAACAAGTTGGGCTCAGAGTGTGTAATGTTTCTAAAATCAAGACATGTTTTAGTAATCAAGCTACATTACCATAGGCTTACCATTACTTACTACATAACCAAAATATTCAGCCTTTCGTAGTTTTTCAAGTTACTCATTTGTTTCAGAGATGGCAGCTACTTGGAATGCCTTGGCTTTGGCTCACTCAGGCTTTGGCTTGCTCAAGCACATTAGTCATGATCTTAAGAAAGCTGAAAAAAGACAGCCTCTGCTGGTGTTCTGTACTCCTGGAAATTAACCTGCAGCTATTTCAAAGAGATCTCCTGAATCTGAACCAACCAACATGTCAGTCTGCCCATATCCTTGTATGTCATTTGCTCTCATTGACAATGAAAACACTGACTGATTTCCTGAGGCCATTTTGACATTTTCACATCAAAATAATGTGGTTCTACCTAATACATTTCTAGTTATTGAATGATAATTATCCTTGGTAATTTCTATTTTTTAACGAGATCCATTTTAATTGCGGATTGTGATTGTGTCTTTGAAGGAATTAGAAATTGGTGAAAATATATTTTTCCTTTAAAGGTCAAAACCTACTGTATGATAGTCTGTAGCACGTGTCAGGTCAGGCACACAAGTCCCAAGGCTATTTCTGAGCTAAATAAATACTAAACAGTCAGTGTTAAAGGAATGGAAAATGAAGAACTAGGGTTCCTTCATAGATGCTACATCCTGTGCTGAACAACACTAAACATTATTTCTTGACAAAACTGGTTGCAGTATCTCACCTGAAATTATGGGTTACAGCCATCTATGTGGATGCCAAGTGTCTAACCACATTTGCATGGCATAAACAAAGAGATTGGGATATTTTTTCCAGTTGGGTTTGGGTTTTTGATAGTAATCAATAAGCTCTGCTAATGCAGCAGGCCATTAGGTTGCACCCTTATGGCCCAGAGAACACATAATCATGGAACTGTGGTTGAGCCAGCAAAGTCTACTTAACAGACTGGCTTTCTTAATCACTGTGATGTGCTGACTGCGGTTGCACAACAACCTGGTCAGAGATGTCACTTTTCCCTTTGTCATAGTTTACAATACCTTTCTTCTGCAGCATTCTAGCCCAATTTTTCAGGAAATAGTCACAGGAGTTTTGCTGTGAAACACCAGCAAAGTATTTTCCAGCTTTTAAACTTTTCTTTGGGGTGCAGATTGATAGAAAGGTGAAGAGAGAAACATTCATCTAACCAGTAATGGCTACTCCTGCCCTATGGTGAATGTGGGAGTACTTACTATAGCTGAGGAGAACTAAAATAGCTTATTCATCTGAACATGGGCTGTGTCTCACAAACAGGCTGCTCTGCTTCAAAATTAAGAAAGGTTAAATGAGGGGCAGTAACCAGGTTCTTTCTTTAAGCATCCTTTCTTTCACCCTAAAATCCATCGCACAGATTTGTTATTGATATCTCTGGTTCCTGGGACAGAAAAAGACATACACTACATGTTTAACTGAAGCAGAGCTTGAGAAATAAGGACAGTATTATTCAGGGGCATTTGTGGGTTGGTTGAGGTTTATTGGTCATATTACTAAAGCTATGTCCTGCATTTACCTTGGCATTAAAACTTCGTTCCCGAGACATTGCTGTGGTTTGAATGCAACTGTATGACTTGAACAATTCAGCTTTGTCACAAGGATGTAGCTGATGTTCAAAACTTGTATTAGTGATTCTGAACTACATCTTGCATTGCTGCCACTGATGTTTGTGACAAGGAATGATGCTATTCACTCCTAACTTCAAAATAATTGCCTCTAAAATGTGTCGCTGCTACTCCAAATGTTCCTACAACTGTATATGTGTATCATCTCACATGCCAGAGGCTGTTTGACTGCTTTCAGTTTATGTGATGATTAGCATTGTTTGATGAGACAGCTCTTTGCTGTTAATGTCTTTGAAGCTGGAATTGTATTTATCTTGGAATTATCCCATGACCAACACAGATCCTCTAGTGAGTGTTCTTTTTCTGTAGCAGTTTCCTGACTGCTCACTTACTTTAAAGAAGTCAAAAAGTGATTTGCTTTTTGTGAAATGTCTCAATAGCTGATTCAATCACTACATTTAAAATGAGACAGAAAAATATAAATAAATCAAACACTAATGTAAACCCAGGGGGCAAGAATGGTATTCATAGTGTGAACAGAAACATTTTTGACACAGTAGGTGAATTCCTAGAGGAGATTGCATTATATATATTTGTTTGTATATATATATATATACATATATATATATATCACTGAGAATGTCTTTAATATTTTCTTTATTCATATATTACCAGTTTCTGCAACACTGATGTAAGAATTAGGATTGATCCAGTGAAATTGCTGATTTTTATCATTATTTGAAAATCATCTAGTACTGTTTACATATTAATGAAAAATTAATGAGAATTAATTATGATATTTGCTACCCATGGTTGTAAATAATTCAATGCAATCCTTTATGGATATGTTTTTAACTAGATATATATGACTCTGAAGGATCTTTTTTCTTAAAGGATACAGTTCTTCAAATGATAGACATATTCCTGCAAGGAAAATAATAAAAGTGCATATTAGATGCTGCCAATGTAACTAAAGCATGTTATTCTCTATATTGTCACCTTGATTCCACATCTCATTATATCTGAGCATCTAAATTATCTTGCCACCTTTGTTTTTTTTTTGTATGATGACATTTCTGGTGATAGTGCTGAGCAGAAACTGTGTCAGAAGGAATATCTGAATTTTGACACAGTAGGTGAATTCCTAGAGGAGATTGCATTATATATATTTGTTTGTATATATATATATATATATATATATATCACTGAGAATGTCTTTAATATTTTCTTTATTCATATATTACCAGTTTCTGCAACACTGATGTAAGAATTAGGATTCCAGTGAAATTGCTGATTTTTTATCATTATTTGAAAATCATCTAGTACTGTTTACATATTAATGAAAAATTAATGAGAATTAATTATGATATTTGCTACCCATGGTTGTAAATAATTCAATGCAATCCTTTATGGATATGTTTTTAACTAGATATATATGACTCTGAAGGATCTTTTTTCTTAAAGGATACAGTTCTTCAAATGATAGACATATTCCTGCAAGGAAAATAATAAAAGTGCATATTAGATGCTGCCAATGTAACTAAAGCATGTTATTCTCTATATTGTCACCTTGATTCCACATCTCATTATATCTGAGCATCTAAATTATCTTGCCACCTTTTTTTTTTTTGTATGATGACATTTCTGGTGATAGTGCTGAGCAGAAACTGTGTCAGAAGGGAATATCTGAAAGAGAGCAGCTAAATTAACACTGAGTTTACTTTTCATGTGATTTTCTACATTGCAGCTCTTAATCTGAGTTGGCGGTTTGAAAAAAAGGAGATAAAGTCTCAGTTTTGGGGGATTCTGAGTTTTGTTTGTTTTCTTTTTCTTACTATTTGCTCGTGCATTATTTTGCAGTAGAATTGGAGAAAAGAAATAAGAAAGGGAAAGGAGGGGGCCATGTGCTGAGTACTTCAGCTGTCTGGCTGGCGAGCCATCTGGACACATAGGGTGTCTCAGATGTCTTGGTCTCACAGTTGGCTGCAAACCCTTCCTTGAGTTAGAGGGAGGGAAGTGCTGAAGCCTTTTGATGGTCAGGGGACATGTGGCTGAGGCCAGGATGAGGAATGCTTCAAGAGGACCTCTTGGGAAGAGCTGCCAAAGCCCAGTCTCAGTGTGCAAAGTAGATAGGACAGTTTGGCCCTTATGACTTGCACCTACAAAAGCAGAATGTGGGATGACTAATTCCTTATAGTGCAAGGTTAGTTACTTCATGTGTTAAAAGTAAGAAGTTTTCTGCCACTGGATCGCACTCAGCGAGTCTGGACTTGCCATTTTTATTGGGAAGGATGATAAACAGAGATCAGAAAGAGGAAAAATATTTCAGAACAGACTTAAACGTAATGCCTGATTGGTATAAGAATCTCACGAGGCTGGTGGCAAGTGCGCAGATGGACCACTGAAAGCCGGATGGCTGCTTTCATTAGGCTGGTGGCTGCTGAAGTTCTACACTATAACATAAGGCATACCCACTTTTTAAATCCTATTTTTTTGTTTCTGAATAATGGCAAGGTAATCTGTGCCTCTGGCTCACAGTCTCCCTGTCTGATATGTCCTTTCTTTGGAAGTCTTTAGGCAAAGGATGAATTATACCTGACGACCTGCCTTTAAGAAAGGTCATATTTCTAAATATTTTTCCTGCTTGAAGATGAGGATCTTATGAATCACATAAATAATAAAAATATTATAAATACTGTTCATGTTAAGATGCAGATTTGTCAGCAATTTGAATATGAATGATGAAACAGATCATTGATATCCGATAATACTGTTTCTTGCCAAATGTTTAAACAGCATGTAAGAATCTGATAAAATGATCTAATTGTTAATAAGGTCTGCAAACTATTGACATAAGTTTTTGAATTAGGTTACAATACTGTCATGTCTGACCTTAATTTTGAATGACCTAAAAATATCAGTCAGTATTATCTTCTAACATTAAGCATCAATTCTGCAAATAAAACATGAATATCTCTTGCACAAGTTCTCCATTGTTTTTCTTTACTACACATTTACTTCTGTAGAAATTTTCTGCTAGCACTTCAATGCCTGCTGAAACAGCTATATAATTTTAATTCAATTCCACACTAGTTTTTCTATTTTTAAGTATAGCTCAGTAGTCTGAGAATAATGTGACTATACTAGCAAGAGAATGAGAACAGTTCTATCCCGTGTGAAAGAAAATAATTTTTCCTTGGTTTTCTATAATTGCATTTTCATTTTCAGGCTCATCTCCCTGGTTAATAACCAGAGTATTGATTCACAAAGAAAAGTAGTTTAAAAAAACAGTAAAAATACTTTTGGATAAAATCATAAAATTGGATGTGTCATGAAACTTCAGAAGACACGTTCTTCTAAGACAGAAGTTTAACTTTTTTTGGATGTTTGAAATGATATTTAGGATTTGCATTTTAGCAAGGAGGCCTTCATTTCATTAATGGGGTTTAATTACTATATTTTCATGAATTTCATGACTTTTTTTTTGTTTTTGAAAAGTCACCTTGAAATTAGTTTGGCTAGAAAATTTAAAAGATTATTATATTTGCTATTGTAGAAGAAAAATTTGATGGAAAAAAATAATATTATATATGTAGTTGTCCAATCCTTCTACTTACAGGTGGATCTTTTGTAGCTAGTATAAATATTCTTATTAAGTGTGCTGTCCAAAGCTTTCCTCAACAATACCCTTACAGTAACTTATAAATTTGCAATCTCTGTTAGTAAGGTTGTCATTTTCCACTCTGAGTATTTGCTGGTAATTTTAAAATGCAGTGGTTCAATGTAACAATTTATGTCTTTTTATGCACAACAACAAAAGCGTACAAAATAATTTGCAACCATTTCATAAGCTTCACTTTGCTATTTTAACATCCTTTTATATACTTTCATGTCTCATCTGTCTTCTTGTTTTCCTTTCCTTATGCAAAAGCATAAGAAGTACAGTAATTTTTTCAACTCTATTTCTTTTGCCACTGCTTGATATATATTGATCCAAATGTGTAATGGTAATAATAGTATCACATGCCAATGTGGAACCCACATCCAGATCCTTAAATCCCTCAGGTTTGTGAAGGTACTTGGACCCACAATATTTTTTGATAATTGAAGCCCAAATGAAAATAATTCTCCAGGTGTCTCATTACTGAAATACTTTATAATTTTCTCAAAATAATTATTTATTCTTTTGTGTTCAACAATATTGCCTTGGTTTTTGGGCTGTTTATTTGCTCAGAACTCTGAGCTAATAGCCACTTGTGCTTTACCCCTAAAACTGAGTGATTCATTTTATCTCCAAATAGGACAACCTACTTTTTAATATGTCAAGCCTTTAGTGATCCTTTTACTTGAAACTGGATTAATTACATATATGTAAAATAGATAAACCTAACAGATAATAAAAATTGAGTGCAACCACTTCCATCAGCATCCTTAATACCTGATTCACAACTATTTTTTGCAGCCAGTTGTATTTGGATTCTCAGTCTGAAAAGTATGCAAAGGGTGTACCATGAAGGAGATGTTCTGATATTAGAATATCTACAAAAAAATAATATAGAGATTAATGTGTTCTCTACATCCTACAGTAACTTTATGGTTAGCCAAACTTTTTGTTGCTTCTTTCTATAGTTCAATGCTCTTAACTGCTGATTTTTGTCTCTGTTTTAAAACTCTGATATATTCAATGTATTGCAGATCTGCCTAGATTTCATGCTGTGCTCTATGCTTTCTGAAGTGTCCAAAGAGAGATGATGGGCAAAAATTCTTTTTTTTCCCTGTTCCCCATGATACTGTGCTAAATGTGGCTACTCAGCTACTTTATTTTCCCCATCATCAAACCAGCTTAGGATATTTGTGGTTCAGTTATGCCTGCCAAGCCAAGAATCAGTCTGGAGAAGGTGCAGTCTCAGCATCCCAAAAAGAATAGTAGAAGAAATCGACTCTTAGGACATAGTCTTCCAAAGCTCATGGATAGACAGAGAGAAGGCGAAAGAAATACTCTACTGAAAAAAAAAGGTCATGTGATAGAAATAAGAATTAATAATATTTTACAAAAAAAAAAAGACAGAAAGTGCATCAAGTTAATTTCATTTCAGCTATTCTCAGCAGTGCTGTAAATTGCCAAAAGCCTGTAAACCATATTGTTTGTTTGACTAAGGATAGTTCCAAGGTAGATATTTGATGAGGAAAAGAAATTGAGTTCAAAATTTTAAGCAAATACTTGGGATGTTATTTGCTGCTATCTTTGAGTGGTGGTTTAAACCCAGCAGGAAATTAAGCACCACACAGCTGCTCACTCAATCTCCTTCTTCCCTCCAAATCCAGTGGAATGGGGAGGAAGAATAGTAAAACTTTTAGGTTTTGAGGTTAGAACAGTTTAATAAGCAAAACTAAAATACAGTACAGTACTTTATTATTGTACTTGTACAGCACTTGTAGTGTACAAGTACAGTAATAATAGTAAATTATAATAATTATAGTAATGAGGTAAAAAACAAGTCAGGCACTACAACCTCTCACCACATGCTGACCAATGCCAGATCCTCCTTCCCAAGTCCAGATCAGTCCCTGTTCCGGATACGTCCCCCCAGTTTAAATGCTGGGCATGAGGTCCTGTGGTGTGTAAGATCTTTTTGGTAAGTTCGGGTCACCTGTCCCAGCTTTGCTCCCTCCCAGTTTCTTTTGTGTTCCTCTTTGCTGGCAGAGCACGAGAAGAGTTTAGAAAATCCTGAACTTAGCATAAATACACCTTAGCAAAAACAAAACATCAGAGTCTTATCAAAAGCATTTTAATTCTGAATCCAAAACACAGCCTGGCAACAGCTACTGAGAAATTAACTCTACCCCAGCTGAAACCTGGGTACTTCATTACCATCCTATTTAAGATGTCTGCACAAAACTCCTGTATCCTCTGTAGCCACAACTAATGTAAGATTACTAGATGCAGCTTCTTGAGATATACTACTGGTTTCTTAAATTTTCCCCTTGTCTGTCAACTTGAAGGCTTTCTCAACCATTTCTATATCAAGAAATACTGTGTCAAGATGCATTGAATGTCATTTTTATATTAGCACTGGAAGAGTAATTATGACAGAAATCAGCATGCTCTGTGAACAGCGTTAACAACAAGAAGGTCCAACTCATTTAATTAGTTACTATTTCCCTAAAGCTTTGAATGTGTGAAATGTTCTATAAGCAGTGAAATATTTTATTATCACTTTACTCAAGGTCCTAGCTAGGCGTAATGAGGGAAATTTGGATTTTCTCATAGGAAATTGGACCAAAAAATTGCTGTCAACCACGAATCCTGGGAATTGAGCAGCTAAAGGGATTAGAAAAACCCTGAGTCCAACAACTTTGCTGCAGAATTAAAGATTTACTTTTTAATAGACTTTGGCTCTAAATTCATTAAAACTGTTAATACAAGAAACAATTAAGAGCCAACAAAAGGAATTGGGCAAACAAAGACATTAATCAAGGGTTCTTCAAAATGAAAATCTCTTTAAAAATTATATGGAATATCATATGCTATCAAAGTGAAACTCCAAATTGTTCTCAAAAGTACTGCAGAATAACATATGTCCAGATGGAAGAAGACTTGAAGTACTGCATTCATTAGGGCTAGTAAATCATGCATTATTTTGAGATATATTAAATTATGTTGAATTACATTTCTTTGTAAACTGAGTCTCTGAGAATATATACACATAATCATAGCTATAGTCTTGGCTACATAAATATTGAAAAACTTAAGCCTAGTACTACATTTCCTCCTTTTAAAATACATAAATAAAATGTTGTGAAAAAATCCCCATCTTCTATCCTTTCCCCTTCAGATGAAGCATTTTTTATGAATAATTCACAATATTTTCTACAGAGACAGAGAATGAGAATCATTGACGGAATTGTAACTGTGTACATTTCCTTTCTGTAGTCAGCTTGGGACACTGAAGCAGAACAATGATTTTAATTTAGGTTTCCCTTCTTTATTATAGATACTAAGAAAATCCCTTCTACTCAATATCCCATTTTGTATTCTATGACTTGGTAAAAAGACTTCTGCAATTTCAGTTTGGTGTATTAAACAGTACCCTTATGCCATTTTACAGAATCACTGAGACTCAATCACTGAATCACTTTAGCCATTTTTTTGTTCATAGAAATACAGTGCTTTGTGAGCAACAGTTTTATATGTTTGTGTTTTATTAATAAATAAGGAAATTATGCAATGTTCATAGTCTTCTATTTATTTTTTTTTTCTCCCTTCATTACATGCTAATTTCTAGTAACATTGCTATTTTCTGTTTTTGATGATGTTATTGAATTACCTCTCTCTAATCTTAAGGAGTTCCTGACTGATAATTCTGAACTAATCCCCTATCTAGGAAGGAAGCAAGGACTGTACTTTTTCAGTATTAGTCATACACTAAATCACTATGCTTTTTTGCGTTTTTTTACATTTTCACATAAAAATAGTACACCTTCCAAAAATACATCAAAATTATCTTTATTGCTTTCAACTCTCCCAGTAGATATGCATTGTGAAGATCAAAGAAAGGATCATAAATAAGCCACAATTACATGATTAATGCTATCACAGATGTTGAAAGAAAAAAAGACTAATTTGTCATTTTAGCTTATCTTCAGGAATGCTGACTTGATTTGATTGTTGTAACCTCAATAATTTGCCAGGAGATTAAGCCCAAGATTCTGATGTTATATCTGAAAATGGGAATGAACCTGCTCATTCATTATGCATTTTGAAAAAATGAACCCTTTGTCTATTTTTCTGCCAACACAGCTTTGTAGTTCATTGTGCACTTATTAGTGTTTTGTTTTGTTGTTTATTGTGTCACATTACTGCTTTCCCTAGCAACCCTCACCAAGCGTAAAGGATTTTACTGTAGGAATTTTTTTTGCAAGGCTCAGCTAAATCCTTTCCACTTTTAATTTAAGCTTATTTTACTGTAATTTTAAAGTCCCAAAATGCAGCAGTGTATTTTTCAAGAATATGTTGTGTTATTTTGTGGTCAACAGGTGAGATAGACTGCCTGGAGAGCTACTGAGCATATTTGGGAAAGGAAGGTCAATAAACCGTATAAATAGCCAAGGGGAAGTGATGGGTCCTACAGTTATGACAGTGAGAAGCAGGGATACTCCAGTTTATGCAGACAAACTGCAGGGTTGAAGTGAGGTGTAGAAACCTTTATACTTGTGGTTTGTCTTCTTTAGTTCTAATTTTGCTCTACTGTAAAATAAAAATAAAAGTTGAACATCTTGTTTTCATTCACTTATTTATTTTCTTAATTTCAAAAGCTTCCCAGTCTTTTGAAAGCGTTGTTTATAAAAGAAAAAGTCTGGACTGAATTTCCTTAAAGTAATTTCCAATGCAGTGACTTTTCAGACATCAAGGTAATGGTAAAAACCCTCCTTTTATCTGTGGGAAGACGAAAGCCAAAAGAAAGGAAAGCCCCAAATACAAGTAGCTGAAAAGAGACAAGGAAATGCCATAAGAGGATGATTGGTAAATTGAGCATAAATGGGGCATGTGCCAGTGAAGTCAAAGGGTGTAATCTAAGGTGTAACTATTGCCTTAATCATAGAATTTAAGTTTTGGTTATTGTTTTTTTCCATGTCATGCAAGACCAGATCCCATGTAGCAATTACAGTTATATGGAATGACACCAGGAACACATAAGGCCTTGCAGCAGGGCACTGTAGGTAAGGGATCTCCCACAAAAACTCACTTTCTCAATCATCAGTATAACAAATATTGAAATTATTTTATCACTAAAAATGTCGCTTAATGCTGTTCCTCTCTCAGGTTTTTTGCTTGTGATGGTAAAAGTGACGGCAAAATGGAACAGACTTCTTTCAAAGTGTTTGTTTTTAAAATGAGAATAAGCATTGTCCAAGAATTTCCCCAAATGCACTTTCAAATAATAAGTGAGTACATATGAAAATAAATATATTTAAATCCAAATAGGAATCTTGGAACTATGTTTAATTAATCTGAATATAACTGTGGAACTACATAGGAAAGTCAAGACTGGGTATAAAAAAAATATTAGCAAATAAATGTGATGGCCAAATTCATCAAAAATGTGGAAAGGTTCTATACTGAGCAAAAAGTAAAATGGAACAATCATTATCAATACTAGATGACTATAAGATCAGGTTTTACAAGGACAATGTTACAGAAAAAGACTGAAAATTGTATGAACAGATGATTATTAGTCTGAATATGAAATAAACATTGGAAAAGCAATTTTCAAAGGCCATTGCTCAATTACTTTATTGATTAGGATTAAGAAGACTAAATGATCAACAACCCATTGCATATTGTGAAAACTCTGGCTGTTGAAACATTTGGGAAAAGTGGACAGCTCAAACATACGATTTTAAACACTGATATTTATACCTCAGGTCAAATTAATTACAATTTGTAGCCCTATAGAATTATCTAATCACCATCTGCTGCTCCAAAACAGTAAAAAATGATGAGGATAACAGACAAATAAACTGCTCCTTAATAATGTCCATTTGGAACTCCTGAAAGAGAAAGCACCAGAAATAGAATAAGAATAAACTGAAAAAGTTGTTCTTATAGAAATACTAGCTTTGAATCAGAAGAAAAATCATTGCTGAGCAATTACTTATTAAAACAGTAATTGCTGTTTATTTCAATAAATATAAGAAAAGAACTATTTACATTTAATTAAATAGTCTTGGTCATAAGTAAATGCACATGTATGAACTAGAAACAGTGGATAGAGACTGCTACTTTTATGGCTAGATAGACATTTACCAAAAGAGGACAATCTGACAGTTAATAATGCTACAGGTTTGTCTATGAGCAGGAAGAGAGACACTGGTGATGGAAACCTGGAAAGGACGTGTAGGGAAACAAGAAAGGTGAAGAATGAAATATGTGGATAATGGATTTTTTACAACTGTCCACAAACTCTGGAGACTGCATAAGGACTTTTTGATGGGACTTTTTTATTTCTGACATGTACATTTATCATCTGTTATGCAGTGTATTTTGTGTGGATGAGCTTACCTTTAGCCTAGCTGACCCCAGAGCAAAATTTATTGGTTTCCCATTCCAGCTTCTTTTTATTAAATTGTCTAATCAGTTCAGTTGATAGAAATATTGAATTGATGAATCTCTTGATTTTGGATAGAATTTTGGGGATCTTATGCATGTCTTTGAAGATTTCCCCCCCTTTTCTGGAATACAATATGATGGTGAGGTCTAGGTTTGTTTGGGGGTTTTGACAGCTTAACTACTTTGCATTGCTTTTGGAGTTTCAATTTACAAAACTCTTGTGACATTAGTACACTATCTGATCTTCCAAATAAATAGGTAAAAATGTGGAAAATTATTTAGAAACATTTAGCACTATCAAAATGCAATGATCTCATGAAGGTTGGACTGTTTTTCCGCATATTTTAAAGACAGAGGTCTCTCTAGGAAGAATTTGTATGTCAGGGCTTAAAGCATGCAGTTAAAATGTCTCAAAACCACTGTCCCCATAAGATAAACTACCATGACAGGCACAGATGGCAAAGAGGGAGGCATTAATTTCAGGCCTACATGGAGGTGAAAGGCTTGGAATTAGCACACTGGGCAAGATTCCCCTGTGCAGACTGTGGGAACAGCACAGAGGAAACAACAGGAACATGCCAGACCTTGTGAGACAGATCTGGGTAACCTGTTTGTACAAAGTCTCCCACTATGGCAAATGGTGGGAAAGGAAGTAACTGCTTGAACACATCCTATTCCAAGTTGTAGGAATGACATGGACACCTCTGGATAGCTGGGTCTTGGGCTATATAAAAGTGGTACCTCCAGAAATACACTCTGGGGACCCCCACCACTGAGCAGATGAGAAAAGGAAGGGCCAGCGGGATGCTGCAGAGAAAAAAAAAAGACACTCTTCCAGTGGAACTTATGTTCTTTATGTACAAGCAAATAGGAATAGTAATATTAGTTTTAATTGATTGTTCATTATATGAATGAAGTGCAAAACCCCTTGAAATATGCAAGGAATAGTCTAAAGATATGTCTATGATTCTCAGTGTACCTGCAGGCTAAAATATCATTTTAGCCCTCTTCCTTCTTGTTATGTGCATGTAACTTCTATTCCCAGAATTCTGGTTGCATATGCATGGGGGTCATTGTGATCTGAATAATTAAAAACAAAAAGCATGAATTTTCAAGGTCACCTTGAAAAAGGAGTAATGAATGCACTGTGCAAAGACTCCACATTAAAACACGAGCTATAACCATCAATGTTTCTTTGTCAGTCTTTATTTGGAGTGATGTCTACAAATAAACTGCACTAAAATATCCAAGAGAGATTTACTACTTGGGCTCCATAAGTTTACTTTTACTTTATACTGTATTAAACTTCTTACAATGCCCAATTCATTTATTGATGGGAAATTATCCTCGCCAACCTTGTTATACTTCCTTAAGAAGTTTGATTTCTGATACTGCAGAAGTTACACTTAAAATAAGTGTAGTAAATTGGGTTTTTATTATTTTTTTTTGGAGGTTGATCCCATCTAGAGACAAACTCTTTCACAGCTCTTTAGATAATTTCCTTCATATTCTTTGCAGAGGTTCAAACTGATGCTCTCAGTGGGGTAGCTGGTCCCAGCGCTCTTCCAAGGACACACTAGAGAATAAGACACAGAAGACTTGGAAGAAAAACTCAAAAAGAAGAAAAATATTGTAGTGGAAGAGCACAGATAGGAAATAGAATGGGTTGAGAAGACACTACGTGTCTTCTGTGCTTTTCCAACATGTCTCTGTAAAACACTTCTGAAGCTGTATGAGAACTTTAATTATGGACTGCTGCAGGAATATCATCTGCATATTCTGAGATAACTTTGTTTGAATCTGCTGTGTGTAAAGATTTCACTCTACTATACCAAGGAGAAAAGTTTGTGCTCCATTTCCAGAATGACAGTGGAACAAAAAAGTGTAAATATGTTTTTTTCGTAGATAAAACTTGAAATTTTTAATGTTACTAAACATGATTGCAAGTTTTGTATGTCTCAGCAGAGTTCTGGAAATCAATCTCCACAATATTTTGCCCCACTTGAGCACCAGAGTGGTTGGATGACTGGAAACCCCCACCTGGGTGGGGTTGGTCACAGGAGTCCAGAGCACATAAAACCAATTGCCCTAAGATGCACATGGTTACATCCCTGTTGTCCTTGGATTTTATGGTAGGGGAGACCACACTAAGATCCAAAGATGTGGCAATTTCTTGTTTTTCTCTCTTTCTCCCATTTTCTACATCTAATTTCCTCTCTTGAAATATGGGTAACTTTAGGTTGAATGGGTAGAGTTGGAGAAGTCAACGCTCTCTAAGAAGCTTCACTTTGATTGAATGTTTGTTTTAACCCCTAGTGCCTTAAGCCTGGCTTAAATAAACTTGCTGAACAAGGACTGGGGCTCAACACTTGTACCATAGAAGAAAATGCCAGATTTTTCAGGAGGGACCATCCAGCAGCAATCACTACAAATACTTGATTTTTCCTCCAAGTTCTTTCATTACCCAGGAAACTTTACTTGCTCAGACACTTTGATGTTGTACTTCATCACACATAACTCACCCTCTCTGTTCAGTGTTATGAAAACATTATTATGCAACCATACAACACAACCACTGTCTTATTTTATGTGTTTTGAATTGGGCACACACAGGAAAATACTGGGATAGGCGGACATTATATAGGGTTTAATGGAGACTCAGTAGGGAGCGTTTTATGTTGTGGATGATGCCAGCCTGTGCCACTTGGCTTAGGATCAGAGAATAATTCCAAGCTTGTTGTTTTTAGTGAATACCTGTAGTCTGTAAGGCTTGTGAATGCAAGAGTTAAGAGATTTAATAGTACATGTAAAATTTAATATTTTATTATCTTCAATGAAATATTATTATTCATAAAAAATTAAAGTTTTCACTTCTAGCATTTTGAATGATTGGCTGATACTATGACATACTCATGGAGCTCTGAAGGGAATGTAGGGAATAAAACCAAGTAAATGGCTTTAAATAAGAGAAGCATTAACCTCAGACAATCTTCTGGATGAATGATGGAAGCCAAATCTATTATAGCTGGGAAGAGAAATGGAAGAAAATCATGAGAATTTGAAGGAGATATCTGAAAAAATTTTTCTTCATGAAATTTGAATCTCCAGCTCCATATACTAACTTGTTGATAATATTTACAGCAGAAGATTTCCTGTAGCTTTTGAAATGTACGTCTTTATGTTAAATGTTCAATATATGTTCAATGCGCATAGCATGGTTCTTTAGCAAGATTGTTCCGTGTATCCTATGCTATTCATTATTTTGCTGTTTGGTAGTTGCTTATTAAGTCCTCTATGTCTAAGCATAAAAAATGCAGAGAAAGTAGAATAAAATATGATTATATGCAATAAATATGAAGAAATGGACAAAGAATCCTTTATAGGAATAATAAAGGAAAGATACTTATATGTACTCTTCTTACACTTAGTATATAAATACACCCGCATATGCCTTAAAACCTAAAAGCTAATTCTGAAACTTCTTTGTGGGTTTACCAGGTAGTGCATTTATTTAAAAATAACAGTGTGTTATTTTTAAAAGGCTATGGAGATATTGCAAACTTCTGTGTAAACACATAGCATGATAGTGGCAACTCAGGAGGTGGAATATCAGCTCCTGTGTCATGCTTGTACAGAGGCATTAGGAATTTCATCATAGCAAGAGAGTTTGCTATTCACTAAACTGCAGAGCATTTTATGTAGGGACTATCTTTTAATATGTTTCACTGTATTGTCAAAAGGGTAATAAACTGTGACAAAGTTTTCATGTTTTTGAATGAAAAATATTTACAGACTGAAAATTGTTGCTTGGTAAGTCAACTATGCAACCTCATTCAAAATGAAAGGAAATGTCAAACATTTAGTATTTAGTCCTAAGAAAGAACTTCATTTTTAATGTAGAACTAAGAAAACGTATAATTGAAAAATTTAACAGAGTGTGAGCTAGAAAACTGCAATTACATGGAAGACACTGCTTGCATTCTAGGCATTTTGAATGGTGATCTTAGAAAAGTCCCAGCATGGTAACTGCTACAGAAGGGTAACAAACAAACAAATAAATAAATAAATCCAACAAAACCAGCAAAAATAAAATATCCTGTCAGAAGACAGTACTAAAGTTGTTTATCAGAGATATATCATAGATGAGAAATACAATGCACTAACTTCATGTGGATGAAACTATATATATAACAAAGAACAGTACGTTTCCCCATACACTCTGTAGCTGTGTGTTACCACTGGATCATTATTTATTAGCAGCCATAATGACTGTTCTCTATCCACAGACTTCAAATGTTGCCATTGAAACAGGGGCTGTTGTTTGGTTTTGCTTCTATAATCTGGTTAATCACTTGCTTGTACATATTCCTAGGCAGAATTGTATCCCTATGGAGAATTATACAGGAGATGTGCCTCCCAGCCAGGATCAGATGAGAAGCCCTAATACACTGTGCTACTTGTGCTGAATTCTAGCTCCTTCCAAGGCCCCAGTTCACTCAAATGCCTTGATGCCTCTAGTTCCTATTCATGGCAGTCTTGTTTTTATTGTTCTAAGTCACTTTGAGGTTAAGCACATGCTTAGAAATCTGGCTCAGTTGAGATCTGAGAAACTGACCTGAAATTGCACATTTTACATGGTTTAAATAAGATATTTGCAATCAGTATAGCAACATCTGCCACACTTTGCAATAACAAACTCAGTAGGAACACATTCAGGAGTGGATGATGGCAACAGAGGAATTGCTGAACTCAATTTTTTTTCAATTTTATTTTATCAAGATAAATCCAGTGGTTTTGGCACTGGGACTGTAGTGCTCATTTACCAACCACCAGGTTATTATTAGATGTTCTTAGTTCTACATAAATTCTGAACAGAAACTTCTAAATAAATCAGCATTTTCAAGTGTCACAGATGAAAGCACTTATAATTATTCAAAATATAAGGTTCAATGTGATTTTGAAATCTAGATTTCTGCTTGAAACACACTAAAATATGTATTGCATTATTTGATGAAATATTAACTAAAAAGTTAAGTTAAAGTAATAAAACCATACTAGCTCAAAGTTTAATGGGAAATCTACCCTTGTCCATCCTTTCCCCTCTTGGTCCCACTGAATACCTCTCACCACCACTTCACATTTCAGTTTAAAACATGTTTTAAAATAATGTTGACGCAGAAAAAAAGTCCGAGTATGCAAGTACAGGCAAATCAACAAACTTTTATAGTGCTGTATGGAGCCACAGACAGAGACCCAGGCTACTTAGACCACAGGCCTAACTTTGAGAAACTTACTCCTCTGGGGGCTGATGGGGAGTGTCTGTAAGACAAGGGGAAGAATATCTTCAGTAACGAGCTTGCCCAGCTGGTGAAGAGGGCTTTAAAATTTCTGGAGGAAGGGAACCTCAATCCATCCCAATCCTACTACTTTGATGCAAGTGGCAGTAGACAAGCCCAGAGCCTGGAGATGGAATTCTAGACACTCCAATCAGTAAGCCAGTTTCATTAGGGTCTCAATTTAAATACCTCTATTCAAGCAGATTACATCCTTGTTTCCAATCTGGACAGACGTGGATGTGATAGATGGGCCACTTGATGGATAAGAAAATGTGGCAGGATGGTCACACTCACAAGTTGCATTCCAAGTCCAAGTGGAGGTCACTGACAAATGGTGTTTCTCTAGGGTTAATTTTGGAACTAGCACAGTTGAATAAATTTGGTGGTGACATGGACAGTGCATCCTTAGCAAGTTTGCTGATATCACAAAGCTGTGTGGTGTTGCCAGCATGCTTGAGTAGAAGGATGCCATCCACAGGAATCATGACAGGCTTGAGAGGAGCGCCTGTGCGAACCTCATGGAGTTCAACAAGGCCAAGACCAAGGTCCAACACATTAGTTGGGGAAATCCCAAGCATAGGTATAGGCTGGGAAGAGAATGGATTGACAGACTCCCCGAGAAGAAGGACTTGAAGGTGTTGGTTGATGAGAAACTCAAAAGAAGATGATAATGTGCACACACAGCTCAGAAACCAATTGTATTCTGGTCTGCAGCAAAAGAACTGCAGAAAGCAGGTTGAGGAAGATGATTCTGCCCTCTACTCTGCCCTCACAGCACCCTACCTTGGGACATGCATCCAACTCTGGGGCTCCCAAAGAAGCGCATGGATCAGATGGACAGAGTCCAGAGGAGAGACAGAAGATGATCAGAGAGCTGGAGCACCTCTTCTATGAAGACAGCCAGAGGGAGTTAGGGTTGTCAAGTATGGAGAATAGAAGGCTTTGGGAACACCTTACAGCAGTCTTCCAGCACCTAAAGGGGACAAAAAAAAAGCTGGGGAAGGACTTTTGACAGGACTGTGTAGTGGTAGTAGGAGGGGAATGGCTTTAAACTGAAAGATAGGAGGTTCAGATTAGATATAAAAATGAAATTCTTTACCATGAGGGTGGTGAGACACTGGCACAGGTTGCCCAGGGAAAATGTGTTTGTACTATCCCTCCAAGTGTTCGAGACCAGGCAGGATGGGACTCTAGAAAACCTGGTCTAGTGGAAGGTGTTCCTATCCATGGCATACCCTTAAATAAAAGGGGTTTGATAAAGAGAGAGCCAGAGTTCTTAAATTAAATTTCAGCAACACTTCAGATTGAATTGAAATTTCCTTGCTAAATTTGTCCTTTTTCTTTCATAGGGGAACAAAAAGGGTCAATGGGAACCTGGAGTTTGCAGTAGGAAGTTCCTTGACATATTGATTTTTTTTTTGTTTTGTTTTTCCTTGTTCAAGACGTCACATGCTGCCTAGCAGAGTCTGTGTTTCTTAAGCACACTTGTTGAAGCTGTCTACCTATGGAGCATATTTTCCAAGGCTGTACCAGCATCATTTATGACTGCATGCAGAGTGCTCTTAACTCTGTGGAGATGTGTTGTAGAAGCAGGGTCTCTTGCCTGCTGCTCACCACCTACAGGCTGCCAGTTCCATTTGTCTCCAAAGATCACACTCGTAATTCCACATAAAGAAAGGTTATTTGGTTGGAAGTTACCTTCAAAAGTGGCAGACCAGGCTTCCTCCTTGACAAATGCTGAATGGTTAATATGGTGGGTAAACACAGAGGTATTAAGTGAAAAATACAAACACATAAAACTTCAAACAAGGGAGAGATTGTAAGATATTTTTATGATCATTTTAGATAGAATCCACACTGTTGGTAATACGAAGTGTCATATTTTTGTCTAACTTTACAGACCCTATTTAAAATTATTAAATACCAGTAAGGCATGTAACAATTCTATGTAAAGCTAAGCTGTACACTAAAACCAGTATCTTATTTTTAACAGTAATCTCAAAGTGAATTAGGATGTAAAGTAAACTTTTGAGGGTATGAGAGCTGCATTTAGAAGTCCCTATTCTACCAAACTCCTCCAGGTTTGTTCCAACAGTGGCATAGCTGAACAAATGGAGACCACCAAACTGGTCCATTGTAGAAACACCTGGATTTTAAAGTCCAAGTTTTCTCACATTTTAACACATATAGGTTATAATATTTTGCAACTTGACAATTAGAATTCAAAACAAGATCAGCAGCTCATTTTCCTGTTGAGAATATGACTAAAAAGAGTTTACAGTACTTGCAGTGCAATCATTGGTAAATAAGTCTTTTTCCTGAACAGCTGAGGTTTGGTTAGCTGTTTTTTTCCACTTTCTTGATCAAAGACTAAGAAATCTCTCTTCAGCTATTATTGATTACTCACTCAGATGGCTGATCAATGGCAGTGATTAGAAAAAAGAGATATTTACTAAACTTGGACCACCACCTGATTTGAAAATAGGTGATTATTTTTCTGTGACAGTCTGTGGTGCTCAGGTTTCATCAGAGGAAACCTTAAATGGTCTTTATTTTAAACACACACACACATATGTGTGCGTGTGTGTGTGTGTGTACAAAAAACTAGGTAAAAAAAAAAATGAGGTATATCTTTTTATAGGTTGATGTTGCATCTGGCTTTTCTATTCTCAGTTTTCAGTGTTGGGGGTTGAAATTTGCAAATTACTTGGAAAAATCAAAGAGGTAACAGTAAAGTCAACAGCCATCCAAATCAGTCTTATGTACACATCTTAATTCATCTTGTGGATAAATGTTTGCACGATCAAGGCCTAAATTGGTTTATGTTCAAGTTCTTTATGCTAATGCAGGCACTCATGATTTTTTGTAACAATTTTGTTCAAAGTGTCAGTATTCAACAGATTAAGAACTCAGGAATAAAAAAATAAAGTAATATAAACAACAAAAGGTGATTGTTTCCAGGAGAAAAGCTCTGTTAGTTTTATGCTTAATGTATAATTTTAAATATAAAGAGACAGATCCGTGTTGAAGTATGTCATTTCAACTCTATCGATAATCTGTTCATAAAACAAAAAGTTAATCCACAAATTATAGAGAAAGCATTCTGGAAACCACATGATGTCATATGGTTTGATTGTGATTTCAGAACTTTGCATTCTTTTCTTCACACAGCTGTACACGCTCTGGGCACAATAAGTCTTTGCAAGTCAATGTATCATAGTTCATTTACTCACCCTGGAGCAAATGCAAGGTATTAAACCCCAGCATTGAGTAGAAGAGATATAAAATGAGAGAGAAAATGGTGTTTAACTCCCTTGTGATTTTTACAAATATGTGGAGAGAGAAGGGAAAGATGGAAAAGTTAAAACTCGAGTTTTGAACTTTGGCTTTCTGCCAGTATAATTTGCAGAAATGGTAAATAAAAGTTAAGTAATAGTAATGGTTGAGATATGAAAAAATGAGGCATTGTTCAAACCACAGAAACAGTGTATAATAAGTAGTTCTTCTTGCTGTCTGTATTTAATATATATTGGAAATAGGTTTGTAATATTTTTCACCTTTTCAGTTTTCTGAGGAAATGTAAATTTAATATTACAAGGAAATATATTGAGCAGGATAGTGGTGTTACATTGACAAGCATTCTAGAAATTCAAATTAATTAGTTCTTATTGTAAGTGCATCTTTCACATAGATATCTATGACTCACAAATACACAGAATACACATATGAGCAAGAAATTGCAGATTTATCTCTTAGACTAAGTTTATTTGTAGAGAAATGCAAAATAATAAAAATACAAGGTTTAGTGGCACATGAGAAAACCTGAGGAAGGGTTTTTGAAAGTAAAATCCCAGTGGTACAATTTCTCAAAGACCCCAAAGCTGCATAGGTATGAATTGCTTACTTAAATGGAATTTGGACTTGATTTTTTGTAATTATGATTTAATTGTACGCTCCTGAGATGCTTCAGTAAGAAACATAGCCACAATAAGCATGCCCTACGATCAATTAAAAGATGAATCAGCTGTTGCAGAAGGTGATTCAAATCTTAGAGGCGTTGAAGTTGTTTACTGGTGTCCATAGATCATGTAGAGATTCAGGCCAATTTCAATCCCAAATTAGATTCCTCAGTAGGATGTCTAACTTTTTGTGAGATAATTCAATAATTTGCACCAAACTTCTGTTTAACTCTGAACAGAACAGAGCAGAGCAGCAGCTTCCTTTGCTGCTTCCTATTGATATTGGATATTGAAAAAGCAAGCTTGTTTTCTTTGTCCAACCCCACAGATGGGTACTGCTTATTCATGTAGATACAGTGGACTTTCAGCCTTAAAAAAGCACCTGTTGTAACAATTCCAAAATGTCCCCTTTTAAACTCAAAGAGGAATAGAAATGAAGCAATGTGTCACACAGCAGAGTCAGAAAGGCAGTATTTTTTCAGAAAAGCAGTCTTTTCCCGTGTGACATGTCAAAGATAGATCTGCTATTTTCTTCTGGTTTGTATTAGAGGAGTCAAGGCTGACTGTATTTCCCGCAGGAAAATGAGGTATGGTATCCATAGGAGCAACTGATGGCTTTGCATTCATGAAACCTGAACTCTCATGAGATATAGGTTTCAGAGCTACTGTATCTAGGGAAGAAAATTCTGCTAGAAACTCAGAAAGGAGCCCTGTTTGATGTGATGATGAGATGATTATTGGAAAATATTTTAACTGCTTGTGGAAAGTGCCCTATGATGGTTTGATAAAAGTATGTCACCGAATAACAGATAGGTAAAGCCGTATACATGTATGTTGCATGCTTATTTAGAGAGATGGTCAAATAATATAAATTTGAAAAATTCTAGGTTTTTTGATTTGTTTTCTCTGATTCATATAATAATAGAGCAGCAAAAAAATCAATAATTTCTCTGGAATCAGACTTCAGCAGACAGTTATGAAGCTGGGCATGGCATGATTTGATCTCCACATTTACTGTATTTTAAATTGCTAGGGCAAAAAGAAATCCCTTGCTAAAAAATTAGGAATTGAAGAGCATTACACTGAAGGGCCAAATGTTACAATCCTGTTTTCTGAGCCAGATTCTGCTTTAAAAGAAACTTAAGAAAGTAACTTAAAAAAATGCCACCTTTTAAATTTTTTATAGTTATTTTTCCACATCATTTCATCTAATGTTAGGAGGAATTGAAGCACAAAAAAGTCTGTGATGTTCACTGAGACAGTGACTCATTGGTCACTCAATGATGCCTTTCATTCAGTGATGAGGCAGAAGAGCAAAGACCTGTATTTGTCACTCTGCTAGGGAGACAGTCAAAATTGTTTCAAGTAGGTACCTTTTACTAAATTCCAAGTTGAAGCCTGATTCAGGCTTAAATGCTGCCTTTAGGTATAGTCCAAAGTATGGGAGAAATGAGAAAGTATAAAGCCTCTTTAGGCATTGCTGAGGTACCTTTAAAGTAATTTAAAAGAGATGACTTTTCTGCAGCACAGTTCCCTTTTATGCTGGAGTGAGAGTAAGGGTTTTATTCAGCTTATAGCTGCTTAAACCTGGCTGCTTTTAGACTGGTAAAGCTTTCTCACTTTAAAGAAACTAAGAGCATGGGTTTAGGAAAGATTTAAGTTATCTGGATATAATGCGAATATATAAAACTATAAGAGAAGTGTTTGTGAGCCTTTTCTGCAAAGGGTCTGTCTTCAGTGGTGGTGTGAAAGCAGAACAGGAGCGTGCTGAAGGACATAATGTGTATTTTCTGGTCTCCCTCATATGAGTAGTGCTACTTCCTTTCAGAGGAAACAAAAAAATGAGTGCTAACAGGTGACTACTAATTGAATGCGTGTCTGCTGGGGTTCAACATACAAAAGTGAACTTCTGAATTCCCTGACAAAAGCCTGCTACTCCTGTGACCAGGACAGGCTGGTGGTAGATTTTGATAATGGCCAGATTTCAAAAAAGAAAGTGCCACATCATACAGAGGCACAAGACAGAATCACCTAAATGAGGGCTCATCATATGTTACCCTTCTGCACACAGGCTACTAAAGTGAAGAGAGGGAGGCTTTCAGGGGCTTGAAGGGCTGGTGTCCAACTGAGTGTTCGCAAAAAGCAGATCTGGTTCAGAAAGATGAAGCTCCTGACTGGAGATAGACTCCTAGAGATGGGGTAATCTCCTGAAGATGGGACAGATGAGCAGAGACTGGTTCTGGAGCTGTAGCCACCAACAGCTGAGGCAGGCAACAGTGAGGGATGGCACAGCAGGAGCCAGCATCACTTTCTGCCCAAGTGACCCAGTGCAGCAGCCACCTTCCCAGGGAAATTCAAGGGAGTGGGTACGTGAAACTACAGTGCTGGCTATATATAGTCTGTTGTCTGTGGGGGAATAGAATGGAAGAGAATAGAGATAGTGCAGAAGGCAGTCTCACCCCTGAGGAGTTGCAGCTGTGCTAATTACCAAAGATTAGGAACAGGCCTGCCCTTAATAGGCCACAGCTGTGTCCAATAAGGATGAGTGCTATAAAAGAATAGTGATGGAGACAACATGGAAGTTTTGCAGTAAGATGGCAACAGTTGTCTTCTTTATTCTTGAATAAACTGCAGACAGAAAAGCAAGATGCTAGTATTCAAAGGTGTACCAGCCTTCATCACCCCAGCAGTTGTTACTGTAAATAGGAGCCCATGAGGCAATAAAGTTTATGTGTTTGTTTGTTTCTTCCCCCCAGAGAGTTGTTTCAGACTCCTTGATATGTGTCTGGATGAAGCACAGGTGTCTTAATCACTGCAGGAGGTTATCCTTGGAATTGTCAGATTCTAAATTAATTATTTTAAAGGATGTGCCATATGACTTCCAAAACAAGATTTTTTTTTTCTATTATAAAGTGCATCTTATTGCTGTTCTACTCTTTAGGATGTTTCCTTTGTGTTAGTTCAATAGTTCATAATCGCCCTTACTGTCCTGTCCCCCATTTGGACACATGCACACACACTTCTGTGGCTAGAATCCTATGACTTTTCTAATTCATGTACCGTCACAAAATTAGCCACTCAATATTAATACCTTCATGGAAATATTTCAGTATATTAATAACTTTGCTAAAATATTTCAGAATAAAGAATGAAATCTGTATGTCACCCTTCCAGTCCCCTTTCTCTCTAAACCTATTTTTGTCCTCAGTCATGTAAGGATGAGGATGTGGCATAATTTTTTGTTGGGTTTTTAAAATTATTATTATTTGTTTGTTTGTTATGGGGTTTTTGTGTGTTTTTTTTTCCTCTTGTAAACTTGCTAAATTGCTGTGGTATACTTATTTCTGCATGAAATACCCTCTGAGTCTCAGTTCCCTCTTTTCCTGGCAGAGATGACTTCTCAGAAGATCCAAGCTCTGCAATATCAGTGTGTTGTTAATATCTCTTCTGTAAACTCTTAAGTGAATCTGGCAGTCGGTAGTGATTATTAACCTTGCACTGAACCAGCAATTAATCTGTTCAGGCTGCAGAGGAAGAAGAAAGAGAGAGAGAAAGAATGAGAGAACACAACCTGCACTGGCTCAGTGATTCTGGTGAATCTGAGTACCCTGGTCTGATATTGTTTAAACTCATTAGTATTCTCTATCTAATCTGCAGATTTAATTCATTACATACATCATTTCCCCATAGCCTATACACCCATTTGTAATTTCTGTGACATATTTTTCATCTGCATGCTTTATCCTTGGCAGAGAAAACACGAGGTTAGGAAACAAAACCTTTGATAAATATGCATTTACTGGTGTGTGAAGTAATAATAGAAAAAAACCCTGGGCTTCTTTATTCCATGCTGCATTCTGCTGCAGCATCCTGACCACAGAGTGAAGCAAAATTTGGCTCTATATACCTTTAAAATGATCTTATTGCTGTTGGCACCTCATTGAACGTTAGGAACAATGCATTATCATTTTATTGTCAAGTCAGAAATGAGTAAACATAACTGCATTTTCAAATGTTATTGGACTTATCTTTCTGGGGAGACCAGACAGGTAAGTAATTTATGGCTGCATCTTTACCCGGTCTGAAACATTTGTTAGATGCAGAAAATTCAGAGGTGTCATCACCTAAAGGCAAGGGTGCAAACCAATCAAGCATGTAAGAGTGGCTGCATGGAGCCAGTGAGCAAAATGCAGAGCTCTGTTTTCAGCTTTCACCAGCACCAGTTGTCCACAGAACAGTAAAAGTGAACAGTATATAAAGAAAAATAATTTTCCTGTTTAATTACCCAGCAGTCTATAGCTCTTGGCTTTCCTGATCCAAAGGATCAAGATTTCTTTGTTTCTCAAATTTTTACCATCTACAGTATCTTGTGGCTAGTTGTGAAACTTCTACTTATACATGATGTGAGTATTTAATTTTTTATAGCACTTCTTGGTTTCATTATGGCCTTAAATTCTTCTTCTAAGAGAAAAAGAAAAATTATTTTCTCTTTTCTGACTCAATGCTAGTCACAATATTTATATACAGCCCCTCAGTCATTTCTTTGCCTAAATGAAAAGATTTAGTCTATCCAATATTTTCTTGTTCAGGAGCTGTTCCTTACCTTTTTTTTTCATTGCTGTCTCTAAGCCTTTTCCTATTCTGCTACATTCTTTTTGAGATGAAGAGACCAGAACTGCACATAACATCGAAGATGCTGACACACACTGAAATTATACAGTGGGTGAATGTGTAATTACATCCTTTCCTCTCCACTTACTGCAGGTTTTTCTATCATCCTCAGACACCTCCATGCAACCTCTCCTTGCTCTGTGAAAATAAATACCTTCCAGGGGTAATGATTTAGGTACTCTGTAAGACTGCTAAAGCCATTAGGTACCTCCCAGTCTCACCTCACTTTATAGGTAATATGTCTTCATAATACGCCACCATGACTACACGTGTAATTTTATTCTGTATGTCTTGAGATTGCATTTTGCCTTTTGCAAACATGAGACAGCTTGCAAAATTCTCTTTAGCTGTGCTCGGAAACATTTGCATTCTTTGAGCATCTCAGTTCTTCCTGATGTCCCCTTGCTTGTTGATATACATTATCACATAATCATTTGCCTGATTTGTCTCCAAATCCTAGGGGAGATAAAGGAACCATCTTTGCTTCTAAGCTGCTGAGACCCTTCATATTATATTTTGGGTTTTTTGTTTAATGAGACATTTTTCTGTAGCTTTTTTGATTCAGAGAGCCCTATCTGTAGTAAAGTCTTTCACAGACAGGTCTAGTGAGAAATCTTCAAGGTTGGTAATTTCCTGAGGAATTTACTAATCATAATTTATAACGTTAAAAGCATGTATACAAAGCACATAACTGAAAAAGTGTCTCAATACTCTCAGTTCATTGAAACATTCAGATTATTTCAAAACAACTTCTTATGGTTAACTGTTATATAAGTCTGATATGATAAAAACACCCCTCATATATTTTCAAGTGAAAGAAGATTTGTGGGGAGTGGCAATGCTTGTAATTTGGCCTATTTCTATAACACAAACAAACAAAGCAAGAGCAAACAACCACAACAACCCCAAAAAAACCCAAACTAGCATCCTCTCTTGTAGTAGTAATGACAAGGAGAAATCCTTCTTGGAAGTCTAAAGTTTCTTATAGAAATTAAGAGACATCAAGAGATGTGCCACCACTGAAGTTCTTTGTGTCAATTCTTTCAGATAGCAAAAGCCATATTAAATTGTAAGTGTTCCTATAGATGGATCCCTGGAAAGGCAAAAACTGGCACAGACATACATGGAAGAATATATACATATTTATAAACAACTCTCCCACTGTCAGTTATAACCCTGAAGTTAATATTTGCTTCTGGTCTCATATGTGGTTGAGTTGGTGATTTTGTAGTGATAAAATTTTTCCTGTATTTTTGGCCCTTGGGATGCCTGCTACCTGTTGACTTTTCTTAGCACTTGCACCAGCCACAGTATCTCAGCTCCTTACACTGAGATCAGTCTCAAGAATCAATGCTGTATCTCTGTAGATGCTTCCTGAAAAAGCATCTCCTCAGAACATCTAAATACATACAAGATAAAATTAATATCTTTTGCAACAGTGACAGGTAAGGACAGTGGAAACATGGCAGAATCACTGATCAGGGCAAGTGATGGCTTATACAATGTTTGTTGCTTTCAGATCCATAAATGAGGTTTTACACACTGACCTCTAGACACTCAGGCATATATGTGCCTGAGCATATGGAAAGACACACCCTTGATCCCACGGAATAGGCTTTGTAACTTCTCTCTTGTTTCTCTTGCTATTATTTGACTTATCAGGTTATTCTCAGACCTGACAGAAGCATCTCCATGGGGCTCTAATGAGGTCAGGTGTGTGGCAGGAACTGATGATTTTGTGTGGTTTTTTTTCCTATGGTTATGATGTGCTCAAAGCTCCCACAGATGCTGACTCTGATTTTTCCCACAGGGAAGAGTCTATCTTTGTTCCTTCTCGTTTAGTCCATCCAGATAAGATCACTAGGGTAATGGGCAGAGTATTTTCCCTCACTAGTCTAAATAATCAGATGATATTACAGAATTTAGTCATCCTGTGTTGCTGAACACACAGTGCTACCAGGAGGACACACAGGCTCTTCCACAGGGCCTCTTCAGATGGTCATTACCTCACCCATTTAGTGTCTGAGAGTTTTAATTGTCTAAACTGTAAAATCAAATACTAACACCCATTTTCTTAATCACCTCTATATAGGTATAAGCACATATTACTGACTGATTTTAGAGAAACAGCAAGCTATTCCATTTGCTGTCCATCTGCACTTGAACAGTATTCACAGCACTTGAAGATATCTTTTTTTTTTAACGGATTATGTCCTGTACATCAGTGATTCTAGCTGTAGAATTATCTGTACCAAATTGCCAGTATGTTTCAGGCAAAATTCTTCTGTGAAGAGCAGGTGTCACACACGGTGTGAGACTGTGTGTGCTCCTCTCCAAAGCAGTGTCACATGCTTCCACTGGAAGTGGCAGATCCTTTCATCAGACATGCAGAGATTAGTTATCAAGCTTGGATGATGAGATAGCATTAGCTTTGAGTAGGAATAGTTTGGGAGTTTTTGTGTGATTCCCTATGAAAATAAGTCTTATGTAATTGTGTATTGTCTAATGTATTTGAAATAAGTTTTATGTATTTGTACTAGTTTTGTCAATTCCCATTTGTCTTTTTCCTTATCAGTCAACCAGTTTTATCCAGAGTTACTTATAAGCACTTTCATTATTTTCAATCAGATTTGAAAGAGCAAGAACACCATTATGGACAATAAAATATTTATTAAGTACACATAAGAAAATTAAATTAGCACACCTAATGAGGAAAAAAAAGGTAGGAAGAACTCAGCCTGAAATCTTTCATTTGGTAGTAGCCAGATTGCTGTCCATAATGAACCTTTCAGAACTATTTTTTCTCAGATGAACATTTCACAGTGAAGCACTGGGACTGTAGGTGTACAAACAGGTGGGAAACTAGGTTTCATTACTTTTCCTTCTTATTGAATAAATTTGATAAATAACCTCTTTCATGACTCTAATGTTTTCCAAAACATTTTTTGTGCCTGATAAGGATGTCTGCACTATGACCCATGTTCTATAATGCAGTAACTGTTATGAAAAAGGGGAAGCTGTGCATTGTTTTCTTAGTCTGAAGACTCTGTTAAAGCAAAGCCTGATTCTACACTAGAAATTAGCTTCCAAAAGACTTCTCAGTGTTCTTCCTCTTTCAGAGGCTTTATTAAGAATCATTCATGCTATCTTTACTGTTGATAACTCAGACCACAGCACAAGGGAGATATATTTATGGCTATTGAATAGAAGATGCAGAAAGATCTTGGTATACAATTAATTTTTCAGGGAGGACTAGAATAATTCAAAGTCTGCCCACACCTCCATATATCCTGACAAATTTTTCCACCATAATTAGAATGACATTCAAAATATCAGCTACCATTTTCCCCGAAAACATAAACAAACAAACCTTCCCCAATTAGTTTCACAAGATGACTGAGCGAGCAGAGCTAAAGATTCCATTAGGAGCTTACTATGCTAATCTAATTAGCCTGGGAAGCACTCACATAATATGGAACCGGAATCAATAAAAATTCTGAAAAGCTAAATTTACACTTCAGTCACAAAAAGGATTATGCAGACATTTCACCATTCTTTTGCTTATAATTTTCATGAGCAATAAGCAGAACAAACACAGTTCTTATCTGAAGGGTCACATGCAAATATGCATGACATGGTCTGAATATTCTTTGACATAAAAAAATTAGCAGAATTAATTTACAAGCTTTAATGTAATCCATAAACAATTTACACACTGTGTTGTTTTTTGAGTGAGGAGAAAATGTGTTCAGCCTCCTAAAATAATTTTGGAGCTTTTAACATTTAGAAATTCTTTTAAATCTAGCTTCCACTTCTGCCAGTTATATAGGTTTATGTGGAAGTTACTCATAAGAACGCTCTCAACAGTTGTCAAAGTAACGGGAGCTCATCCTTGTGGGTTTTGCATCATCGCTTTTAGTGAAAGAAGAAAATACTACTCTTAAATCAGCAACAGAAATTGTAGAAAGTGGCTTAGCTGTTTTCAAGGGCAGAGATTCTGAAGCATGTTATAAAGCATGAGAAATTTCCTTGAACTTTTCCATCTAAAGTGAAATCTGCATTTAGTTTACAGAACAAAATGAAGTAAATCTGCATGAAGTAATATGTAGTTGTAAAACTGCAAATGCTTTTAGACAACAGTGATGTTGAAAAAAAATCAGCACTGAAGAAGCAGCATGGCAGCATGATTGCTGAAGAAGTTTTGTTACAGTGAAATTGTGTGTCAATGTGCCCTTCATCATCACTTCAGCCACTCCACACTGCTTGTCTGGACAGCAAATCTACCTCATTCTGAAGCTTCTGTCTCCCTCTTGCCTATTATTTTGCTATGCGTCAGGTAGCTTCTAGGAAGTTTAATTGTTTCTTCACACTATGTAAACCATTTAACTTCTCTGGCACCCTGCAGAAATTAAGCTCATTATGGACCCAGTGGCCCAAATGACACCACTTTCCCACAAGGTGCGGCAGGGAACCGTATTAGTGGTAAAGCTCAAAGGAAAAAATATATCACCTGTGACACACGGCTGTAGAGGGACTGGAAGAAGAAAGTGATTTGTCAAATTATATTTGTAGTGGTCAAGTGAGGTTAAAAATGGTCAAGGGTTACAAATACTGATTCAGAATCTTGTCAGAAAAACTGGCAAGGGTTATTCTCTTTCATTATGATGCAACCTGCCACCCCCCCTTCCTGCCTCCTCCCCTCTGATTTCCCCTCTACACTCTGTCATCCTAAGACATCTGAAATCCTTATCCTTTGACCTAAATTGGAATGAAATTAGTTAAACAGTAGAATAAATGTAAAAGACTAAATGAGAAAGGGGGAGAAATCCAGACATTATTACTCAGTAGGATTTGTTGGTCAAATAAAGATTAAATTGAGTGAAAGTGATAGAATTTTGCCCAGCATTTGTTTGAAAGCTAGTCTTTTTGGGTTAGAAACTGGTGTTGAATCCGAGTGTTCCAAAATGTGATTCAGAACACGATTTTCTCTAAATGTACTTGCCAGAGGTAAATGTAATAATTTATGGAGTGTGCAGAAAATGTTTTCTTCAGCTATTTGCTATTCAGAAAGGGTTTTCCTTTGCTCTTACTGTTAGGCTTTTATGCTGGCAGTCTTATTAAGGTCAAGCCCTATCAAAATATTACCTCTGGGGTCAAAAGGGTAGTGTAGTCCTTCCCAAGGCTATTACACATTTTGGTGATCAACTGCTAGAGGGCACTTAAGAGAGATCCAGAGCAGTACACCAGCCCCAGGAGAACGAAACAACATCTAGTTTTTGACAGCTTCCTGTAGTCATGAACTGGGAGATTTATGAGGTTAGATTTGATCTCTAGTCCTGTCTAAAGCCAGGTATGCTGTATGCTGCATTACTAAACAGGCTAGTAGGCAAAGCTAATATAGCTTCTTAAAGGTGAACTTGAAAGGCTACTTTTAAATCTCCAGCTAGCTAGCTAAATCCATTTTAATGCCAGCTGTGAGAATTAGGGAAATGCAATCTCACAGGTACATTTTATTAAAGCAAACAGCTAAAGCAACACTCTGTCTACTTTCTGGTAATGTTTCTTCAGCAGTAACGGAAGCACAAGCCTAGAAAAAATGAATTTTCATTTATGTTGTTTAAAATTTCTAATATTCTCCTGTGTTGAACTGTAAAACTTTCATACTCTTTTTATGTTGTGTAACATTCATTTAAACAATAAAAAATTAAATGAGAAATCTAGTAACCTCCTCAGAAAGAGCAAGTTTTGAGAGACAAACTGTTAAATGACACCTTATACTCCTGTATATTTTGTACTGTGAAAGAAAAAGTAAAGATTAAAAAGCATTTGAGTACTTGAACGGCACCAAAATCAGCCTCAGTATTTTACAGATATGATAAAACTGCTGAAGTACCTATGAAACACACAGTTTCACATGTTTGATTGGAGGACAACTTTGAATTGGCCTGTTAATATTACTAGTGCCCCAGAATCTGGTACTTGAAATGCCAGACCTCAAAGTCTGTGAATAAACCTTATGTCAGTCAAATAATAAGTGAAGTAAATATCTTCGTGGAAAAGGAGCTTCTTTATGGAAGACAGAATTATTCTGCCATTTGCAAACAGAAGAGAAAGTAACCTCGGGAAGAGAAGTAAAAAGTGTATTTTTGAAACACCCCAGAAGATAAATCCTGTAGGATTTATCCAAAAGGAGGATCTATGAAGCATGTGATCATACAATAGAGAGAGTGAGGCACAAGTCATATTTTTTACAGCCCTTATTGGGTGTGTGTTTCTATCAATCTTGATTCTTCCAGAGTAAAGCCTTACTTTGTGTAGCAACCCCATTAAAACCAATAGTCATGCTATTCTGACTCTCATCAGTGATAAACAGATCCTTACATTTCATAAGTCTGTAATTCACCTTTCTGAGACAAACGGTTCAGACTTTCCCTTCAGTATTTACCTTTTCCCCCTCATTTCTTAATTATGCTGAAATTCTAAAAGGCTTTCTGACCACACTATTTTATTTCCTTGCCTTTAATTGATATTGCTTTACAGGAGATATTATCAATTATGAAGATGATAAATGACTGGGTGTCTTTCCAGAAGCTGCTTCAGCAAGCTGTCAGACGTGAGATTTATTCCTGGCCTTAAGGTCAGGATTAGTTCTACCATCAAAATACAAAACAAAACAGGAGAGTGAGACTTGGTTTACTTAGAAATGGTGCAACCTGTCAGGTGTGGTAGTGTGTTGTTACTTGATAATTAGTTCAAGACAAGCCTGAAGCTGCTTCAAAGTACATTTTAAATCAGACCATACTAAAGAGTCTTTGGGGAGGCATCAGTAACAATTCAGTGGAAGAACAGGATGCTGTGAATGCTTGTTATTCAAGTATTTCCTTTCCTTATGCATGAGTTATATGGAAGCAGTAAGAACATATTTCTTCTTTTTCACTCCTTTTGATGCAGATAATAATACAAGTCAGCCAAAACACACAGTGAACTAAGTAAGGTGAAGCAAAACTCTCTGCAGACTTCAATCCAATTTCTAGGTTACCAGAGATGATGACAATAAAAATAACTAATGAGAAAATCCTGAGTATGTATATTTCTAAACTGGCATAATATGGAGCTTCAAATAAGAACAAATGCAAGAAAAAGAATTCAAGGTCTCTGGGATTTTGATGCAAGTTTGCAAAATGCATTGGGATGCTGAGCTCCTGGTCCATAAGTAAGACCATGTATGAAGCAAAAAAAAGGATGACAGTTACAAAAGTCTTGTTAACATTTTAAAAAATCAAGAAAATATTGCAGTTGTGTCTTATAAAATAACTTTTTTCATTAATTTAAATATTCAGTACCTCTAAATGCAAACTATATTGTCATCAGTTTTCACTTCAAATCAAAGAACTCTAAAATATATTTTTGAAGCTCTACTATTCATCAACATATGGGAATTCAAGGAATTAAGTATTTCACAGTTAACAGGGTGGGTGAATGTATGTTTTTTACACACTATTTTTGTCATATTATCATCTTGAAGTATAGCAATTCTAAATAAATGGCAGGCTTATCAAATACTACAATCTGCTCAGTTGTTGTTTTGTTCGGTTTTTTTGTGTCATTAATAAGATGTTGTAGTTTGGATTCTGATTGCTCACAAACTAACAATTGACTGATAGATATTTCAATAGGGGGTTAGGCTCATGGAAGGATTCATGCCTGTCTGCAATGATCATACAATCAGAAAACTGTGGAACGGTCAAGAACGGAAAGGGTATCTGGAGGTCATTTGATCCAACCTCCCTGCTAAAGCAGATTCCTGCAGAGCTGGTTGCCCTGCACCATGTCCATCTGGATTTTAAATGCCTCCAAGAATGGATATGCCACAACTTTCCTGGGCAATCTGTGCCAGGCCTTGGTGACCCTTACATTATAAAAGTGTTCCCTGGTGTTCAGAGGGAACCTCTTGTGTTTCAGTGTGCACCCATTACCTCTGGTCCGGTCACTGAGCACATTGAAAAGAACCCAGCTCTGTCTTTTTTAGATTTTTCCTTCAGATATTTATGTACATTAATGAGATCTCCTTGAGCTTTCTCATCTCCAGGCTGAACAGCCTCAGTTCTCTCAGTCTTTCAACATAAGAGAGAAGCTGAGGCCTTTTTCTGAACCCTCTCCAGTATGTCCAAGCCTCTTGTGCACTGAGGAGCCCAAAACTGTGGAACACTCTGGGTGTGGCCTGACCAGTGCTAAGCACTGGTGAAAGGTGAAGAATCACCTTTCTCAACCTTCTGGCAACATGTCTCCTAAAACAACCCACGATACCCTTAGCCTTCTTTACTGCAAAGGTATAGTACAAGCTCAAATTCAGCTTGGTGTCCATCAAGTGGCCGGGGTCCCTTCCTGCAAAGCTTCTTTCCAGCTGGGTGATTCCCAGCTTATATTCTGGTGCATTGAGTTGCTCCTCCCCAGCTGCATAAATTTGCTTTTTCCCTTGAAAGTTTCCCTGTCGGCTCATTTCCGTGGAAAGACACGGAAAAAAAGTGGAAGGCTAATCCACTTTTTCTTGCTGATTAGGTGGAGAGACACCCACTACCATGTCACTTGTACCTTTCTGCTGGTACACCTGTGTCAATGATGACACCTGTATCAATGATGAAGGCCTCTGTTCCTTTTCTTTTCTGAACTGTACAGAACCTAGTCATGGAGCATTTTCAGGATTTTTTAGTGGTCAAAAAAAATACTTTATTTTATTGTTCTTTGAAATTCATTACTTTTGCTCTGAGGTTTAACCACTAAGGAATGATAAAGGAAGATATGCACATCATATACTTTTGCTTTTTCTAAGACATAACTGTACCATAACTATATTCTGTCAGGTACAAGACATGATGTACTGGGGACCTGAGGGGTTTCCACTACAAGGCATGTGATAAACAACATTCTCTATACGATTATGGCAAAAACCATTCTGATATTCATTGGGATTGCATTGAGAAGAGCTTTCCTTATGTCTGAATTTGTGCCAGAGTAAAATACACAAGGGTAAATTACATGCATTTATGCCAAGAATAACTCCTCTGTGATTTCAGTAAAACCTTCATACAAACAAGCACACTATCTATTTTTAAAAGTGCTTTAGATGTCTATACATTCATATTTGGTTGTAGAATATCTAACAGGGTTCAGCAAGTGGTTGGCTATGATATTGTCACAAATTTTATATAAAAATAAAAGCAGAAAATAAATCTTTGTACTTCTACTCCTTTATAAAACAGTGTGAATTTTTTATCTTTAGAAATAATCCCACTGGTTTTATATGGGAGGAGGGAGATTGTACAAAGCCACAAAGAAATGGGAAAGAACTTTATCAGATGTGGTATTACATTATCTGCTACTATTGACAACTTCTACCATTGACCTAATCTGTGATATGAGAGGAAAAGAGAAGTGGCACAAAACTCACTATATCAAGACTTAGCTCATGAAAAGGGAAAATAAAATGAAAAGAAGATATTAAGCACTGAAATAAAGTACAGACTCACAAGGATCATAAAAAATGTTTGACTGACCACTATGTGAAGTGGAGAAAAAAAAATCTAAATTAGAAACGGAACTAGGTCTGTGTCCTTCCTACACTGAGGATCTCAGAGATGGACACAGCACTCCAGGTGAGAATCCCTCCCTTGCCCTTCTGGCCATGCTGCTTTTGACACAATTGCTTTTCTTGTCTGCAAGCTCACATTGCCTGCAGGGGGGCACCCCTCCAACAGCCCTCCCAAGTGCTTTTTGGCAGGGCAGCTTTTGATCTGTTCATCCCCCAGCCTGTGTCCATACTGGAGGTTACCCAGACCCTTGTGCAGGACCTTGCACTTGTCTAAATCTTATGAGATTCCCATGGGTTCCCTTCTTGAGTTTGTCTCTCTTCGTAGCTTGTCCCTTTTGTCCCATCCCTCAGGTGCATCAACGGCACCATTCAGTGTGGTGTAGTTTGCAAAGTTGTTGGGGGCATCCTCAATCCTTTTGTCTATGTCATGGATTAATTAAATAGCACTGGTCCCAGTCCAGACTCCTGAGGGGTATAATTTGTCATCAATATTCCTTGGGACACTGAGCCATTGACCCCTACCTTCTGGATGCTGCTGTCCTACCAATTTCTTCTTCACTCATCAAATCTATTCCACTCCAATTTGGAGAGGCTGTTACTATGGCAAAGGGCTGACAGCCCTTGGGTAGATGACACCTGTAGCCCTCTCCCTGACCACCAGTGGAGTCATTCCATTGTAGAAAGCCACTAGGTTGGACCTGCCCATGGTGAAGCCATGCTGGCTGTCTTGAGCCACCTCCCTGTCCCTCCTGGGCCTTAGCACAGCTTCTTCTGTTGCATGATTTTTCCAGTGACACAGATGAGGGTGACAGGTTGGTGTTTCCCAGTGTCCTCCTTTTTACTCCAGACAACTAAAAACATTTTCGTATGTCCCAAACAACAAATTCAGATTCATGCTGAAGAAAATTATAACACCTGTATGACTTGTAATAACACAACACAGAATACAGCATTTTTGCATTTCTTGAAAGTGTGGCACAGTATGTGAGTACTAGGAATTTCAGATCAGTGTATAAAAGTAGTACTTTATTGAATAGAGAATATTAGCCATGATGTAAAGCTTTCTTTAGAAAACCAAACCACAAAGAAATTTAAAAACCTGACTGTGTGTTTGGGAATGACACAACACTAAGTTAACAACAAAATACCCACTGAATTATTAGCTAGGAAGAAAAAATTGGTCAGAAATCATCACTTTATTTTGTTGTTTATTGACTTCTGTAATTTATACAAAGGTGGAAATGAAGTGAAATGGAATGAAATATGTTGTACTTCTTCCTTATTATAATTTATGAAATCCTACCTCTGGTTGCTGAAAACTCACATACTTTTTTAATGTGAACAAATCTTCTTCCTCAACATTCTCCTCCATGCAAATAAAATTTGAATTTATCCTTTTCAAAGGAGAAAAAATACAGTCTTGACATGACATTTGCATTGCAATGAAAGAGTCAATGAATCTGTGATAATGAATTAGCATTGAATTAATGCAAAATGGTACACTTTCTCTTGCATTCTTAAATGTGAGCAAAGGAACTTATATGATCTTTCACATGATCTTTGAGGAGATCTGATCTTTGCAAAATTCCTGAGATGGAATGAATTGACATTCCCTGAACCCTTTGCAGATGAGGCATTTAAAGCAAAATTAGAATCTATGTGTGCCTGTAATACTATTCAGAGTTCTTTAGGTAAATTGAACAAAAAAAATATCCGCCATCTCAATAAATTGATTGAATCATCTAGAAAAACTATACTTTTAATGGAGGAAAAAAAATAATGAAAAAGATAGAATAGGATGCCTTTCTTCATACATCTGATTTTAGCCGTAGATGGATGCAAAGAAACTTTTTGAGGTGAATTATCAGAAGAGTGAAATAATTTTTTTGACAGAAACAGGTGGTGATATAATAATGATTCTATGGAACAGGTAATATGCCTGTCAGTATACTAAAGAAATTTAAAGATTAATGCACTCTTTCATTCCTACCCATATGATATGACTGATTCTGTAGCGGTTTATTCTATGTTGTGAACACATCTGTTGGAGTTAGATGAACTTACTTGAGAGAGAACTGTAGAATCGGAAAAGCAAAGAGGAATTTTAGTCTGAGTCAACTATAGAAATAACAGAGATGTGTAATGGTCTGGTATGGTCTTGGTATGAAGGGCACTACTCATATTAGGCCATAAAGGAAACAGAGACTTGTATAAGACACAGTTAATTTGCATATACTTTCTACTGCTATTTCCATAACATGGTTTTTATAGAAATCTCTTTATTTCTCATGGTAAATGACCTTAAACTTGAGTTTGGGTACAGAAACCAGTTTCTAACACTGACAGTGTTTAGTATTTGCAGCAAAACCTGCAATGACAAGTATTTAAGTGGGCCTTTTACTTTATTTCTAGGTCCTCAAAGGGAAAATATTTTTTCCAATCTGTTGGAAAAAATAGTAGCTCTTTTCCTTCAAGAGATATCTCTGCTGCTGCTACATGCATATATATTGCATACTATTATTTTCTATTCTCTTGGTAAATATATTAAAAATAATGCTTTTATGCCTTTTTATATTTAGTTATCTTTCCTCAAGACAGCTAAAGGTAACTGTATACTATATACAATACTATATAGTACTATAAACTACTTTGATATTCTATCAAATGCTATTTTTATATTTTTTTGCAAGTTGGCTGTACAGCTGTAATGTTTCAGACCATAGATGTTTATTTTTAAAGAAGGAATAATAATTTTCTGTGCATATAATTTATGTCTGGATACTTTGAAAACACATTCCAGCACTAAATACTGCAGGTGGTTTCAAACTGTATGTGTGAGGGTGCAGAAAATAATGAATAAAACATTTTTTCTAAGAACTGTGGTTCATTGTTCTACCTGATAATTTCTCATGTAAATAATATATGTGATACATGTAAACATACATGTCATGCAAGAAATGATGAATTCAAGCAACCTTTACAAAGAAAATTTTTCTTACAACTATTTTGTCATTAGATTGGGAAAGGGGAAAGACAGATGAACTTATTCAGTATTTATGAATAAGTGAAAGAAGACAGGAGGATCTTAGTGTTTCACAGTGTGTATCAACAACAAAGAAGTTGTCCTTATTCCATATTGTAATTTTTATGTCTCTATAGCAGTATGGAAGCCCTTCTTTTAGAGGAGAGAGCTGAGAGAATGAAAGAAGGTAGTAATGCTTCTTTTTCTGAGAAAACTGCATTACTAACTTTCCCCTACATCTAAAGCAACACACTTCGAAATGGAGCAAACAACTCAAAATATCATAACTCCTTACGATATCTGCTTCAGCGTGTATGTAAATTACACCATTATACATCTTTGGGTATCATATAACCAGATTTAGGAAAGAAAGAAGTGTCATACCCTACTGGCAAAGCATCACTTAACAGAATGAGAAGTTCTATGTCAATGTTTCTAAGCAGTTTAATTCTGAAGCTAAAAATTACACACACACATAAAAATGATGCACTTTATTAATTTATTAGAGGTCTACGCTCTTTTTTTGGGAAAAAAAAAAGCAAAACTCTATAAACCAAATTTTGAATTTCACAATATGTATCCAGATAGTTCCTTTTAAAGGGTTGAGTCTGTCACATGCATAATTTCAATTTATAGCAACACAGTCATTAATGCAATAACAAACCCACCAAAACCCACCAATACCTTGCTAAAAATCTTTGCCCTTCAATAATAGGTGTACTGTTTCCTAAACTGGATTACTGCAATATTGGATATAAATCAGTGATAAAGCCTAATTTTCATACACACACATGGTTTTGTATTAGCACTTTGGCTACAGTGGTTTTAAGGGGAGAAAAAATATTTATAGGCTTAGGAGTTGATCTCTAGATGATTTTAAATGCTTAGGAGCCAAATTCTACTAAACTCCAGAAGTCATGCTCAAATACTTCCATGCAGTGAAGCAGATCTTTCAGCTGTCAGGTGTCCGCTGCCACATCTTCATGCTGTAGGAGCACACTGACAAAGGAAGCACTGAACAATGACAGATCTAAGTCACAAGGAATAAAAGGGGTTTAGGAATTCTGCAGGTGTCAATGTAACTTCTTAACAGATATTAAAAAAAAAAAAAAACAAACAACAAAAACCAACTGATTTTTTATTACCAGAGGGGTTTCAAACACAAAATAAATCCAGTCCATTTACTGGAATGATTTCAGGTCAAGAAATGCATTTTTAAGTGCCTTGGAGAGGTAAGGTCCTTGTAAATTATGAGACTGGAATGGTAAAATTGAACACCTTCTACCATCACAGTAATGTCAAAAGTTGTTTTCTTAGGAACAAGTCCATCTCCCTGGCCACTTCATCTTCCAGAACATTCTGATTTGGTAATGTGTCACTAGAGGGTGCTGCAAAGTTGTTTTGTAATATAGTATACAGATAACTGGTATTTATTTTAATGTTTGTAGAAAATACAGGTCCAAATTTTCTGGATAGAAAATCTCTATGAAGTACTGATGAACTATCATTGGCTGATAGGCTTGAATGTCATAATCTGCCAAAAAGGTAGAAAAATTTTCAAGTTTAAATGAGCGACCCAAACCATAAGTTAATGAATAATAGTATGTTTTAGGTTTTCATTATATGCATTAGAAAGGGTCTTGATTAGGACACCTTTGCACAATTCTACAGTAGTTCAAATTTATTTCAAGCATGTCTTACCATCAGCAATCTGTTATGCTGAAGCAAGAAGATTAATTAGGAAGGTAAGAACTGTACTCTTCTGAAAAGACTGAAGTAAAATCTTGTTCTTTCATATAAGATGAGGACCAGGCTTTTTTTTTTTTTTTATTGTCGCAACAAAGACTTCTAAATGGAAACAACAAACCAATAGAAGAAATAGTGTGCGATGTGGTGTTGCTGGAATTGTGTATCAATAATACAAATCACATCCTACACTTCTGAACTGTCATGTGTACTTCTTACCTCTTTACCAAATCACTAAATTACAGTAAGGGGCACCTAAAATATCTAGACTGCTGGCAGATTTAAGACACTGAGAAATAATAGAGAAAACAGCTGCCAGTTAAAAAGTAAGATAATGAGCATTGAAGAGTGATACAGGAGTATGTGTGTTTAATGTATCAGTGTGGTTATCATAATTTCAGCAAAATACAGTTCAGATGTGATAGCAGTACATGGAGGTGAAGGCTTAGAAAAGAAGCCCATCTTATTCATGTACATCCTCTTTACTTTTGTTTGATAACTTTGTTCTGCCGGCTTTCCCTTACTCATGATAGCTTTATTAAAATTAATTTCCAATGCATTTACAAACCACTAATTACTGCCCAGAAGCAAAGTGTATTTGCAGATACTGGTTTTGAACTTAAAGGGACTTGTACAAGACACCATTACGTATTTAGAGACCATAAATCCCCAGGACCTGCTGCTGGCACAGCAGCGCAAGTCACTGCCTCTGCTTGCAGCCCTGGAGCTCTGACACGGCCTCCTGGACCATGACACAAAGGTCTGGGAGCACTGTGTCCCAGCAAGGAAAGAGCTGCGCTGCCCACAAGAGGGCTAATGTGGTTGTGGGATGCACAGATTTCACACATTGCTTGGAAGAACATTTTCAGGAGCTGTGTTTTTGCCTGGACAGTCGTTTGCAGGGAGGCGTGCTCTCTCTGCTGCCTGGACGTGTTTGTGTAGAAGCGTGCCTCAGATGAGGAGCAGCTCTGTATCAAGCTCTGGCCCAATGAGCTGGCTGCTGGCTCCCACTGAGAAGCTTTCCCTGCTGCTGTGGCTTGCAAGCTGCCCCTCCTCTGGCACCTCAGGTTGCCCCCAGTGTTCTGACCTTTCTCAGAGGTAATTCTCTTTGCTTTCCCTGTCAAGCTCAGATGCTCTTTTCTATCAGGCAACAAAAGAATGCAATGTGAACCTTTGCACACCATTCCACACAACTGTTGGACTCTAGAAGCTCCTCACAATGCTTTTCAGTCCTCTAGGGCTTTGAAAACAGCATGAAAAGGCAAGAAATAGGGTGGAGGGGAATATTCTCAGCAAGGTCACAAAAATGATCTAGTTGTTATTGACATTTTTGCCTCTTACAGCCACCCATCTAAGAATAGAATGAAATCCTTGTCATTTATCTCCCTCAGTGGATCCTAACCCTGTCACAAACTGAAAGTTATTTCCTTTCCACTATAGATAGGGCAATGTCTGAGCAGTAGTTAGTAGTTACTGTGTCAGTGCAAAGCAATAGGCAACTATGATAAGTAGTTTATTGACACAGTACATGGTAATTTCTCAGCTGGAACAATTGTGTCAATACACACTTGGGAAATTTGTAATTCATGGAAATGCTATTAGTAAATGATATGTCATTATGGAGAGACCTCTATTTCATAGGTTGACATGTGTACTGCCATGGTGTGCTTTAGCTGTGATCTGATGCACTCATAAATAAATATTTTAAACAATTAATGTATTATACTTAATGTTAATGATAAGTATGCATGCCCAAAACAACAGAAAGAAACATTACACTTTGGAATTTGAAACTTAGATCTTACTACTAAATTAATAGAAAAAGTAAAATGAGCCACGGATCCTAGTTACACATAAACAACTGTAATGTTTGTGGATTTCCCTTTCAAAGCATCTGAGCTACAGTGGTGATGAAAAAACATCCACAGTGTGTTTTCATTTTTCACTGTAGTCTTCTATAACTTCATAATATCTAAACCAATTTAAACCTGTATTAATAAAAATGCTTTGAACTGAGACCCTGCATGTCAACTTGCAACACAGAAAGAATTTTTGCTGTCAAGTTATGATCCTCTAAATTAGAAGTTGCTTTATAATTGAAATGCTGACACAGACTTCTAATTGTAGAGGTGTTGGCAGGTGCTGCTATGCTAGCATTATATTAGCAACTTTTGCCTGTGAATCTTGTTCATTAAAGGTTATGCTTATATCATATGCATACAGATTATAGGCTGTGGAATGACAGCTGTGTAAAATCAGTCAAATTAAAACACATACTGTAGATGAAAACAGTCACATATTAAACAGATTAAATTAGTATCCTTCAAAGTTTTTTTCACTTTAAAAATATAGATGGAAAATATTTTTATAGCTACCTGCTTAAAAGTAAAATAGTTTATGTGATGGTTTACAATACGGCATTAATCATTAAGGGAAAATAAAAATATGTCTTCTCCTTTAACTAAACATTAAATTAGCTCAATTATAGTCGTAGTCTGAATTGCAAGTGAATAGAGCATGGACTTCATTGCTGTAGTGTTCCAACCCTCCAAGCAGTGCAGATGTTATGCAAATAGTTTTGTGTTCATTTTCAGATTGTAAAATGTGGTTCTTTTTGCAAAATCAGAATGGAAACCGACATGCATGCATACAGAGTTACAAAAAAAAAAAAAAAAATTAAAAAATCACGGAATTCCCCTATGTCTGGCTACCAGAAAAACCTTTCAAAGCACAGGCTTGTTTTAAGCAGTCTTAGTGACTGATCCACACCAAAACTCTTGATCAAAAGGTAGTAGACTTAGATGAAATTCAAATCTAAATCTTATTGAGCTGCTGGTTTTGCTGAGGGTTTGTGTGTGTGCATATTGGGACTGTTTGGGCTCTGAAGTACCAGTGTGCTATGTAGGTACAAATGTCTTCTTAAGCCTTTTCTATCCTGCAGAAAATCATGGTCCCAGCGTGGAAATTGCTGATACGTTCTGCTGGTGAATGTTAGCTTATTTCCATCTCTGCCTAATGATAATTTACCATATAAATGCCTTAGGGATGAGACCTGAGGTAGATGCTGAAATAATAAAAATCATCCCAGTAATGGTGAGGCTTTTTTCAGATTTTTTATGTTTCTATGTGTCTTCAGTGGGGAATTTCTGTTATTCAGGGTTACAATGCAGATGCTAGTAGACTTAAATTATTTAAAATACAAAAAAACCCATTACTAAATTAAAAAGAAAAAATTTAAGAAAGATTTTTTTTATATATTTCCTTTCGTTTTCCTTTGGTTTTTTTTTCCTTTTTTTTTTTCCTATTTTAGGAAACTAGTCAGTTTGATGTTAAAAACATATAAATGTTAAGTTGGTTCTGTGGTATTAATTTATCCTTTTTACATGGAAAACATACATTCATCAAGTCACCTCCCAACAGTATATTTAAAAGCATTGTTATTTTTAGTAGCTATTATTTTAAGTAGATATCATATTTCCGTATATATTTATTTGACAAGGAGGGGAAAAAAACGATGTAAGGATAAAAAAACTATTTGAGGGTGACCTTTCAGGGTTATTTATTGCAAGAAGTTGCATTCTTTATTCATCCCATCTATTTTCCATCTATCTATGGCTTATCTATACCTATTTTTACTGCTTGCTCAGTTACATAGATTTGCTTTTCTCAGTTTGACCCCACATGCATATGTGTGTAGTAGTTCATTCCTACATTCATACATCCACATATAATTATGAATTAATATGTCTTCATCTTATTTGCTTAGTTTCTAACCCAATTTGTCTGCTGTTATCACACTCCATAATTTTTCATATGTAGTCACTTTTTTCTCTTGTCTGATTCATCACAGTATTGGACCATAGTGAAATTATTGCCTTAATTTTTTTATTGGAAATTTTGAGAGAAATCACTGATGTCTTTGTATAAATTCCAAAATAAAATGTATTGAATATCAGCTAAATCTTTTATCAATATCATTGATTTTAAAAAGACCCAAAATTTTAATTATGGAGTTCTTTTATCTGCCAACTGCATCGGAATTCTTTGTCACTGAGACTAGATTTTATACAGAACTACTTGTTTGGTAATTTTTTAGGTACAGTCAAAGCTTAGACATTTTTTCTTTGGATAACAAGCACAAATTAGGAAAAAAAGAACAGAGAGAAGACAGCTGGATACATTTTCTATTCTTGTTCTATTTCTCTCACAGTGTATTTAGGAGAAGTGATTAGATCCTGCAGCATTCTTTCTTCTCTTGCTGCGGTAAAGAGGATCCTCAGACTGCAGATATATTTTCAAAATTTGTCTCAAAATGAATCAGTGGAGAGAAGTGAAAAAAATATTTGACTTATTACTAGTTATTTTTATAGTTTAAGAATAAAGTGTGCTATGAGTAATTTACCTATTAAGAAGAGTCTTGGAGCCTGACAGTTACTGGAGGGATGTTTGCATTGTCAGGAAACATAGAAGACAGGCCCATTTTTGAGGCTGAATTGGTATTTTATTCTTTATCAAAAGAAAAACAGGACAGAAGAGGTGAGCCAATTATAATGCCTTTATCAATTGCTCAAGTATCTGCTGCCAGACTGTATAAGTAACTGTAAATTGCATAAACAAATGAACACACAAAGCAGTTTCTTTCAAAAGCCTGTGCTAATTGTAAATTAGTAAGTTTTTTCAACCCAATCAGTAATTACATATTTGCTCTACTCATGTCTCAGACTTTTTCCACTGTACTCATACTTGCAGAGCTGGGACTATACCTGCAGAAGTGAATGGTTTTCCTAACTTGTAAGTGCAAATGGCTTTAAAATTGATTTTTTATATTAAAAAAAGGATAGGATATGAAAACAGAAACATCAGAACACTCACAAAAATCTTATTGTTCTGAGCATACAGAAATGCCAATTTGATTTCACCTCTGCCACCTGGAGGAAGCAGATTTTGCAAGATTTTACATTTACTATCATTATGGTTATTACTACTTCTCCTTCCTTTACTACTACTATTAAACAAATTTGTTAAAGTGAGATATGCTGTATATAAATTTCTACAAAGATAAAGCAAACAAAACTAAAAGGAAAATTACTTTTTTTGCAGACAGCAACAAACCTTAGCCATGTGGTACTGAAACAAATCACGTAATTTAAAGTCAAACAAGGAAATTAACTGAAGTTAAAATGTCAGGGTAAATCCTTTAAAATACTACCATCATCTCCTGCTGTTTTGTGCCTCAAAAATATGTTAGAAAACCTTTAAATAATGAGTAAAATATCTATAGAGTGCACCTAGTTAATATTGCATTCATGGGTGATTAAAACTGTTGCCACCTAAAGAATAACAGTACTTTGGCATGAGCCAAATGACCTTACATGTAATTAAAGTAAATATGTGTGTAAACATACCTGTATACATATAGAGATATGAAAATACAGATATGCTTTTACTCATACAGATGAGTTTCCCTATTTTATAAACCCAATACCATATTTTTCTCTTATATGTTTAGATCTGTCAAAGCTATTCTTCCATAACATTAAAGAAATAATGTTTTGCTGCATGATATAGTGATGGTTCAGTTAGCAGGAAAAAACTCTGTTGAAGGAAAAACTGTCTTCTGTGAGTAAAAACGTTCAATTCAAAGCAGGGATGTCTTTCATTAAAACAATCTGTTTGTGGTCTCACACTGATTTAGAAGGTGTAGCTTAATCTTTTTCACAGAATCATGGAATCTTACAATGGCTTGGGTGGGAAGGGACCTTAAAAATCATCTACTTCAAACTGCAATCCCCACCATGGAGAACAATATCTTCCACTACACCAGGTTGCTCAAAACCCCATCCAGCCTGACCTTGAACACTTCCAAGGATGGAGCCTCCATAGCTTCTCTGGGCAACCTGTTCCAGTGCCACACTACATGTGCAGTACTGAATTTCTTCCTAATATCTAGGCTAAATCTGCCCTCTTTCAGTTTAAAGCCATACCCCCATATCCTAATACTACATGCTCTTATAAAACTCCTCTCAGATTTCTTGCAGGCTCCTTTCAGGTATTGGAAGGATAAAGGATAAAAAGAAGGCCCTGTAGCAGTCTCCTCTCCAGTCAGTAAGCCAAACTATCTCAGCCCGTCTTCATGAAAAGTGTGCTCCAGCCCTCTGATCGGCTTCATGGTCCTTATCTGGATTGTTCCAACAGGTCCATGTCCTTTCTGCACTAGGGACCCCACAGCTGGATGCAGCATTCCAGGTGCAGTCTCATGAGGCCAGAGCAGAAGGGCAGTGTCGCTGTCATATTTTCTGGAAAAATCCCTTTGCCAGGATTTCTCTCCTGGCAAGCTGAGAAGCCTCAGAGAGAAATGAAAACAATATTATCTCATTTGCTTCTCCTGTGTTTTTCTGCTTTGGAATGTGGTTGAAGATTGTTTATCCAACACGTGAATTGTTTTTACTTAATGACCAATCACGGTCCAGCTGTGTCAGGACTCTGGAGAGAGTCGCGGGTTTTTCATTAGTATCTTGTTAAGCCTTCTGTGAGTATCCTTTCTCTATTCTTTAGTATAGTTTTAGTATAGCATTCCTTTGTATAATATAATATAGATCATGTAATAATAAATTAGCCTTCTGAGAACATGGAGTCAGATTCTCAATTCCTCCTCTTTCTGGGGGACCCCAAAAATACCACAGGCAGAATCAGCTCCCTTCCCCTGCTGTCCCCACTGCTTTGGATACGGCCCAGAACATGACTGGCATTCTGGGCTGCAAATGCACATTGCTGGGTCATGCTGAGCTTCTCATCCACCAAGACCCTCAAGTCCCTCTCCTCAGGGCTGCCATCAAGTCATTCTCCTCCCAGTCTCTGTCTGTGCTTGAGATTGCCCTATGCCGTATGTAGAACCTTGCACTCAGCCTCGTTGAACCTCATGAGTTTCTCATACACCACTTTGAGTCTGCCAAAGTCCCTTTGGGTGACATCCCTTACCTCCAGCATGTCAACTGCACCACACAGTTTGGTGTCACTGGCAAACTTGCTGAGGGTGCACTCTACGGCCCTGTTCATGTCATTGACAAAGATGTTAAGCAGTGCTGGTCCCAATACTTAGAAACAATTTTTGAATGACCTTTACTGGTGATTAGATTTTTTTTTTAAATATACTTTCTTTAGTTTTGGCAGAAAATTAAGTTCTCTGAGGACTGGTGGTGTGCTACACTCTGAATTAACTGACAAAATGCAGTAATTTTTCCCTTCTGCTTAATTGTATTGTGGAAGCAATCAGTCATGCAGTAAAAGCAATTACATTTTTGTTTTTATTCTATTTTCTTACCATTTTTGTTAATATCAAAGTGCACAGTGTGTTTGAAAAGATGCTCTCTCTCAAACATGCTGTCTCTCTGAGAGCAAGGAAGTAAAACAAATCCAATGGTAATGAAGTAATTCTTAGTTTTGTGGTAGGGTACAGGGAAGAAGAAAGAGATGCATATACACAAATATCTGATGAAAATATTTTCTCATGGCACATTTAATAGATTTTGTCTAAAATAAAAACTAGAAAGATGTGTCTGCCCTCTGCAGAAAATTGCATATGTTCAACAAACCCAAAAACACCTGAATGTCAGAAATACTCAGCTGAAACATTTTATTCACATCTACTGATAATAATGCCCCATGGGCATTCAGAAGCCTCATGCCACTACTCTCAGTAGGTTTGGTTCATTAGCAAAGATTTTTCCCCTTGATGCACTTTTGGCCAACATGTAACATGACTATTTTTTTAATGTAGTGAGTTTTCATCTCCCAGAGGGAAAATGTATCTATTTGCTAGAAGTTGAAACTATTATTGAAAAAAAATATACAGTGATTTTGTAACTCAAATATTTTACATAGGAAACAACCTACTTCTCATACAGCTTTATTGGTTACCTTGGCATCACAAAATCCAGTGCTACAGAGTACAATACCAGCCAAATAACTAACCAGCAGGCTGGGGTTCCTGTCTCAACTAATCCATGATATGGGTAGGTAGTGTGGAAAACTACAGTTTTGGAAAACATTTTGCTTTCCCTTTCAAGAATAATGAAGAGGATTGTTTTCCCATTGATTTGTAACACAGAAAAAGGCCCTAGTCCACTGGACTAAGTCCATCACAACTGGACTTGATCTTAGAGGTCTTTTCCAACCTAAACGATTCTATGATTCCATAAATACTTCATTCCAGTATACTGAAACAAATCTACCTTCCCCACTCTATACTATTTGACTATGCACATCATTCAATGAGTCAGAATTATTCCCCAGATTTAAGTGATATTCTGAAATCTTTAAGAGTCTGGGGAAGGTGTTGATGAGATCAACTGTGACCGTGTTCACAGGGGTTTTCACGTGAGGGAAGAGACGAGAATGTTGACTCCATGTTCAGAAGGCTTGATTTATTATTTCATTATATATATTACATTAAAACTACACTAAAAAGAATAGAAGGAAAAGTTTCATCTCAGAAGGCTAGCTAAGCTAAGAATAGAAAAAGAAAGAATGAAAACAAAGGTCTGTGGCTTGGACAGAGAGAGAGCCAGCTTTGTTGTGACTGGTCATTAATTCCAAACATCCACACGAGACCAATCACGGATCCACCTGTTGCATTCCACAGCAGCAGGTAACCATTGTTTACATTTTGTTCCTGAGGCCTCTCAGCTTCTCAGAAGGAAATCCTAAGAAAAGGATTTTCATAAAAAGATGTCTGCGACAATCAACACTACCACAGATTTCTTTGGATAACATTCAGTGATTTCTGTCCTTGATCACACTGAATCCAAGACTAGTTACACTATACTTGATAAGTCTAATTTTCCCCTGGTGTAACCTGATGGAAAGCAGAGAGGATCCTTAGTGGATAATGTGGCTATTGAATTTCTCATACATTTGTATGGTGAATGCACTTGGTAGGTGTTAAATTTATCAAAAACCCCAGTATCAAGCATGGAGAAGATCAGTCTTGACACAAGGTCAAGTTCAAAGGATCCAACCGATCCTGATCATCCTTTTAATCACGTATCTAATAATTATGTGAACTTTCATATGAGCAAGTTCTAATTTTTAAAAAAATGGAGCTGGAAGAATAAAGTTTAATCATTTTGATGGGCGAAAGTTATCATCTCTAAATAGAGTTTACTAAAATATGTTTTATTATTTTGATGTCAGATTTCATCAAGTTCAAAGAAAATTAAATAACTATTCTCCTTTTTAAATACCTTGAAGAACAATCAGTTGTGAAATTGCACTTAGTAGTATGCAAAGGAAATAAACCTTACATTAACCCACTTGTACACCTTAAATCTCAATGTACAAGAACAATACTTCTGTTGATAACTCATTATACTGTTCATCAAATGATAAATGTAATACAATTTCTCATGTTTTGTATATAGTATTTTAAAATATCTGTAATACATTATTTTGTGGGCTTAGTTGGAAGAGCTATGAATGTATTTACCAAACATTTCATTTAACAGATTTTACATGTTTTCAGAATAAGATATTAAACTTTTTTTTTTCATTATTCCTCCAGCCTTATTAGGTAAAATATTGCACATCTTAACAACATTGATTTTTTTTTCCCCTTTTACTGGAATACTTTGGAGTTCAAATTAATATTAAGTAACTTTCTTTAAAGTTCTTTTTCTTGACTCTTGAGCTTAATAGGCTGAAATTGAATTTAATGGAGCAGAGAGGAGAGTGAGTGGGCAGGGAGAGTACAATCACAGTGGGTTTGGGGTGTGGACTACTGCAGTTTGCAGCAGGACTCTCATTCTGGGACCTGGATTACTCCTTCCATACTCAGTGCAGACAATTTCAAGACACTTTATTTTCCAGGTACAGCACCTCCTCCCTCTCCTTCAGTGGCCTTCATGTCCTTCTCTCACATAGTCTCACTCCTCCATCTGAATGGAAGTGTTGAAGTGGTTTTTTCTCCCCCGTGAACTGGGTTATCCCACAGGTGCTACCATCGTTGCTGTTGGCTTGTCCTTGTCCAGTGGTGGATCCAGCTGGCATTGGCTCAGTCTGTCATGAGGGAAGCTTCTAGCAGAACTCCCATGGAAGCCACCACTGTAGCAGCACCCCACTGCCATTAACAAAACCTTGCAGAGAAAACTCAGTACAGACACTTTTAACAAAAGTCATTTTAACTACCCATTTCCTGCAAAGGCTAGGAAAAAGACCTGCTTGTAAGGCCGCATTTTCTCCTTCCCCACACTGCTGCACTGCAGTTTGGATCTGAAGCCTGAGCAAGCCCAGAGCCCGACTGTGCTAGAGACCCTGGGGCTGCTGTGTGTTCTGCAAGTCCAGCCCAATCCAGGGTCTTCCCACCCCCGGGGTCTGGCCTGGGCTGGAGTGTGGTCATCACCAGCAGCTGACACACATCTGAGTCCCTGGGCAGGACATATGCAAGACAGATTTCAAAGCAGAAAATGGTGCCTGAAACAGACTAGGGAAAGACTTTTAGTTTTGATACTAACCATTTTCTGGGAATACTCTGCTATATATTAAAAGTGAGGTAGTAAATTACCACAGCAATTAAGAACTCTCTCTGTGGTAATGGCAGGAGTGTGAACCTGGAAATAAATCCGATCTGTATCCATCCAAGGATTACAGAAATCATGTGAAAATCTCAGGTACTTGAGGCAGTGCTAAGGAGTGATAACTGTATCTTTCATTGAAATGGCTTCCATTTAGCCCCATCATTTGGAAATGATGAAAAAGGGGAAATGAAAGGTAAAAGATGAATGTATCTACACAGAATGGTGAGAGTACGCATGAAAGATGATCCTACACAGCATACCAAATATAGCTCTAAAGATCCAGGAGTTAATGAGAGTGTCACTGGTGGTTAATGCAGTGCTCTGCATGGGATATGAATGAGGCCATACCTTCCCATGGTAAGGAAAGTGTAATTTCAAATTGTCTCTGATATGAACATGCAAAAATTGTGAGCAAATACTGAACTCATAATGGCAATTACTGCATTTTAATTACTGAATAAATTATGTTGCATATAATAGGCAGTAAATTGCAAACATTTTGTAACTTTTTAAATGCTAAAAACCTGCTATCTACTAAGAAAAAAAGAATCCTGTTTTCCAAACCATGAAAAAAATAATGAAAACCATTACTTTCCTGAAGTTGATAATTTTATTTGAAACATGAAACAAGATAATTGGAAAAAAAACATCACGATAGACACACTTCCCTCCTGCTTATCTTCCTTTTATTCAACTCCTAGCTCAGATAGTTGCAACAGTAGGGAAATTGGGATTACATCATCTGTTCTGTGCAGAATACTAGAAGTATGAGTTGCATTGCTGAATAATCAGATTTTTTCTACTAGAATGCCCATTCTGTAGTTTGAGCTAATACACTATCCTGAAAATTTAATATCTTTGCAATCATTTTAATATAGAACAGAACAAAGCTGTGCTGAAAGATGCTTACATTTAAATAAATTAGAACAAACTAGCAAAATGCAGAGGTTGAGATACAGGATGAATTGTGCACATGAGGCAACTTTATCGAAAAAGGGTTCAAAATACGTTTTATCTCCAAGTTCTTGAGAAATGAAAAGAAAATCAGCAATAAAGGGAGCAATAGAGGAAGCTAGCTTTTTCACACAGTAAGCAAACCTTTGTAAGGGCAGATCCACCGCATAATCCTTATTTACTGGAGTCTAAACTCTTGTAGGCAAATGTAAATATTCAGCACAAGAATGTGTGCACAATGCAGATATTCTTTATTCCTTCAGAGCAAGGCCTCTACAGTATAGCTTATTGTCAATACAAAATAGCTGTCTATGTAGAGAAAAGAAAAAAAATACTTTGTCCACTGTAAACTTAATCTCTTGCTCCTAAATGATGCTTATTCTAATTTGAAATAAGTCTTTCTTAAGTCTTGGCATCTAAATGTTTTTATTCAATAAATATGTATAAACAAGCTCCTTCTTACAGATTCCACAAAGAGAGCTTTAATCAGGTCTCTAAATTATGGTTTTAAGAAAATCCTGTTTCTTGTGTGTGTTGGGCAGTTTTTTATTTCCTACATTTGGTAAAATCTGTAAACAAAACATTCAGGATTTCATTAAATAGCTGTGACAATTAGAGAAACAGTAAGTAAGTATCCCTACTGAATATACTCAGTTCTGGAATATACAATGTGTGACAGTATTTTAAAATTAAGGATTCTTTAATGTTCAGTGTGTTTGTTCTGTATGTTGTCAGTGAGAGAGTTTTGATATTGTAAAGTTTTAGTCAAGTTAGTGGTCATTTTGCAGTATGCAGTGTAAACTTGCATGTAGGCAAGGCTTGAATGCAGATTCAAAAGAAAAGGAGGGTGAGAAGGTGGGGTGGTGTTCTTTAGAGTATTATTACTCAATCATCTAAAAAGGTCGGTATGTCATATTTTGCCATTTGATAATTATTTTGCAATGCTCTTAGCAGATATATTGCTTCCCTAGGTAGTGATTGCCTGAAGATTTCATTACAAACAGGAGCCTTCAGGGAAGAATGTTGCTTAATGAAATTAATCATTATACAGGTTTACTCTTTAATAAGGTACTTTGCAAGAGATTATTTCTTGATGGAATATATTAGTGCAGATACGCTGTTTTGACAGTCAACACACTATATGAGAAAGAGAGAGAGTAGGAGAAGAGAAGGAGGGAGGGAGGGAAGGTGGAAAACAGGGAGAAAATTAAAAATATCTCTTCATCATACCTTTCTCTGCTGCCCTTGACATGTACTGGGAATCATTTCACCTCAGCAGACCACCTGCTTGTTGATCATGTGCTAGATAGAAGATGACTATACGACTGCAAAGAGGGAAGATGTATGCTTGGTACATTTTTGAGCTTATTGTCCCCTTCAGGTGCCAGTGCAACTCAGATAATCAGTAGAGAGGCTGGACTTGATACACAGAAATTGGATTTTATCTTCTGTCCACATTTTATCCTTGAGAATTTTTTTTTTCAGAATCAGAGCATCATTGGTTCACTTGTCTTTTCAGAGTGCAGGATGTTAATGTGTTAAATTCTTTAATTTTTTTTTAAATAATGCACTATCTATAGAGCTTAAGGCTACATGCAATTGTGCAGCTTGGAAAACAAAACCTTTGTTTCATAAACAGCAAAAAATTAGTTAATGAATCCAAGATTTTGGATAGTTAGAACTGCTTACAGCATCTTAAAACCTACTTCTAGTCAAGCTTCAGATCATACATTCCTGATAGATTTTCCTGAAATCTATTTTGCTTTACTTGAAAATATAGTTTGCTTCTTACACAGTGTTTTCCTAACTGTGTTTGAACATAAGGTAATGCTTGAATATTAAAAGAAGGATTGTCTTCCAGGGACCACCAGTAGTGTTATTAAATCACTGGTGTGTCATGGATTAACATTTGAGACTTTTGTAATTTGAGAATTTCATCCCTATCTTTCTTTGGATTAACTTTCATCAAGACGTTGTATTGTCTCCAGAGTCAGCTCTACAGGAAAGAAAATCAGCACATTACCATGAAATCAGAATTGTCTCACAAGTCAAGTCTAAACAGCACTGAAAATCATCCAAGGATGATGGGGGAGGATGCAGAAGCCCAAGTTTCAATTTTGTGTATATCCAGTGCCAGGTTAGTTTTCTTCAGGCCACATTGGTAGAGGAAGATGTGGCTTCTGCCCCAGTGCTGGAGCAGGATCTGTCTTTCATGACAGACAGTTCTAATAGAAAAGGTATAGACGTTTCCTCCCTCTCTTTCCATCCATGCATAGCATCTCTTAGGCATAGATTTATTTTTTTTTTTTTTTCAATTCAACCTGTTTTCAGAATTCACAATAAATGACCTTCTGAGGTGAAAAGATGCTATACTCAAGCAAGGAGTGTCTTATGGATTTAAAATAAAAAATTAGAAATGTTAAAAACAGATAAGGCTTATTAAAGAGCATGGCATTTTACTTGGTTTTATTATTTTGAACACAGGTTTAATTCACAGAAATTAGCTAGAGGTCGATATGCCTTTTTTTTTTCCTCAGACAAAGAACACAATCTGCAGAAGAAAGGAGGAAAAAGCAATTATTTTTGTGAGCATAAACTATCAGATTTGCTAATTTGGACACTGGCTTCCCTCTGAAGCTTAGCCAGCCTTTTATAATTTAACAAGTAGCCCTGATAATCTGCTGCATTGTGCACAATCATTTACCATTTCTAATTAAAATTGACAACCCCCCTGAAACTTCCCCTAGACAAATGTGGCAAGTTTAGAATAGCTTCAATTGGTTTAACTCTTTGGGACTGTATTTTTACTTAGGGCCCTTTTAGAAAAGAAGCAACAATATATGGAATGCTCTAGCAAGCCTGTAAAAATGCCCAAAAAATAGATTTCTTGTGATGATGTGTAGAGTACCTACAGAACCTTTACCATATGAAAAAACATAGTGAAAGCACCATTTTCCCTCTAGACATGCTAAAGATGCTTTGTTCTTATTTGGAAGCAGAGTGTCTGAGAAAAATACTGTGTCATATACAATGTGATCGCTGCTGCCTGGATGGCTGCTTGTCTGTTAAACTCCAAACTCCTGCTGCAAAACACGGTGTGTGTGCTTGGGCTCTTATAAATGACCTACTTAATCTTGATAGAGGCAGCACTGGACCACCTCATACAAAGGTAACATTTTATGCCTTCCCTCCTGCAACGAGACAGTGTCCTTGTGGTTCAATAAAGGAGTGACTGGAGGGTGACGTACAACAATTTGTGCGTTAGGAAGCCAGAATCCTTCAGGGCTTTTTTCTGTTCAACACTGAATTATTACAGTTCTCTCTTCTGTACCTAGCTGTCATTAAAGCTAGTTAATTCAACATATTAATAGAAAATATTTTTCTCTACTTCTGTGAAAATAGGCCTTAATCACTAATGACTAATTTTTTTTTTTTTTTTTTTTTTTTTTTATAGAGCAGATGAGATAGTGGGGAAAACATTGCTGATTTCTATATGTGCTGTGTACGGTCATGTAAGAGCTTGTGCATTTTGCATATTTCAGGAGATGGATTTTTGCCTGCAGCAATGCAGCCCATTTCTGGAATGTCCAGAATAAATTCCCGAGACCACGCGTGGGGGAAGGGAGATAGAGAGGCAGGAACAAAGTGATACCAGAATGCAGATCTGATGGTCCCCATGTATTAGGGGACTGCTGGAAATCGATGTTGTTAACGTCTTTGCAGTACTGAAGCAGCTGTTGTAGAGGCATTTCATTGTGGAAGGAAAGTGCATTTTTTTATTGATAGTGGGCCTCTTTTGCTGTATGAATACAAGACAGCTGATGCTGAAAATCAAGTCTTGGCCAAGAGACCCAGCAAGTGTTTTAATAGACATACAATACACATATTCAGTAACCATCTTGTTTATAACAAAAACAGAACTGTGTTCTTTGAATATATGTCTTGCAAGTAAACAAATCAGGAGATTGGTTCAAATTTTTGCATTCCAAACTTTAAAGACAGTATAAAAGAGGATTGGCCAAAATGCTTGTGGCTTTTGAAAAGATTTATTTTTCTGTCTTGCATTGGTGCCTTTGCATGTGGCAACGAGGTCCAGGGAGAGAGTTGTTTCCTTGAGAACTTGATGACAGAGACATTGGTTCAGAGAGAAGAAGATGAAGCTCTACATAAAAGTTCTGAGATGTACAGAGAAGAAAATCACAAATATACAGGAAAAGAAAAAACAGACTACTTTCTGTGTCTTCATTTTCTGTCTCAATGTGTGTGTGTTTTGTTTTCTGTTACAGGTGAGTGCAGGAATTTTGAAGAAAAATCCCCAAATTTCTATTTATTACTTAAAATTGAAACCAATTTTTTCTAAGTTCTTTGTGAAAAGAGGGAAGACATAAAAGTCCATTAAAAGTTATAGACTCTTTCCTAGTGCAATAAAAGGAGTCTCTTTTTTTATACCTGTTATTTATTTAGACTGAGTAATGTACCTGACCTGGCCTATGCTTCCTTGTTTCTGTCTTTGTTGATGAGACGCATGAACAACATTTATTTCCTTGTTTCCCTCTCCTTCTCTCTCTCTTCTCAAGTACTTGAATTCATGTACAGCATGTTTTGGCTTCATGTATCTTCTTGCATGATGAAGCATCTGCCTGTGGTGCTGAAGCTACTGGCAGTGCCTGTGTTTGCCCCAGAGCACATTACAGATGGTAGTGTCATTGCAGATAATGATAGCCTAATATACTCAGGGCAGCAACAGGGGACAGATGCTGCTTTTGTTCAGGCTTCAGTGGCAGATCCACCCTGTAGACCGTGGTGGAGGGGAGAAAACGCCTCCGAAAAACAAGCAGAGCTGGCAATTTAGGTAAAGGCCACTGGGTGGGGCAAAAGTGCACATCATTAAAAACAGAACCAAAAAAACCCAACCAAAGCACCCTTGGATGATTTGTTGGAAACGGCAGTGCAATCAAAACATGAATTTTTTGCCAGTCTATTCTCAGATATGCAAAATATCAGTTTCTACTTATGAAACAGTACACATTCTTCATTACTTTTATTACTTCCATGATAATTTACATCAGATTACACAGAGGACCATTTCAAGGCATTTTGTCTCAGGATATGGATGTGAGTAAATCGCACCCTATAATCTTCCATCATCCCCAGTGCTTTTTCCAGGGAGGATTTACACTCACACATAAAATAAACATTTAAACCCCTACTGTAGAATGGCAAAGGCCTTTTCTTCAGGAGACTACAAGCATCTAAGTACATGCTGTTTATCTTTTGCCTTTGTGCAGCATAGTCAGATGAATAAAGCATTATCAGATAATAATGTTAAGTAGGAACTTAACTTTAGCACTATTTTTCACTGAGTGTAGTATTTTAACAAATTGCATTTTTCTCAGTTTAATAGCTTGAGATCATTTTAAAAAAATACAAATTTTTAATGATTAACATGATTTTAGCACAAACCAGCAGTTTTTCCTCTTGCAGTTAGTAACACTAATGAGGGAATGGAACTCAGGTTATCCATGTCATCAGTCATCCGTGTTCAGCCAGTGTACCAGAAACACAGGAGAGAAGCCAGTAGCTGAGTGAAAAAAAAGAGAAAAAATCAGAGTGTGTATGAGATTAACTTCTTGCACATCCTTTTACCAGTACTCAGATCTGCCATCTGTTTTCTGCCATAAAGTAATTGCTCTGCTGAAGGTCCTTGAAGAGTTTTCTTCCCATAGCACTGCTATCCTTTTCCTATTTTTCTGTGGGAAGGAAAACTGTTGGCTTGACTTCAGCAAGCCCTAAAATGGAAGACATAAGGAAGAATGGAGCAAGTATTACAGACTTTTCTAAGAATTTTTTTCCCAGATGTGTTCCTGAAGAGTGATCAGAAAACAAATAACAAAAGAATCCCCCTTGTCTTTGTAACACTACTGCCATTTTCTAAATTAGCCATAAGAGCTGTTCTGCATGTAGATGTTGATGAAGCAGCTCCAAGATAGAATACTGCCCTTTCTGTTTAGAGAAGACCATAAAAATTTTTTTCCTGTTCATCTTCCTACTTTTTAATGGCTGTATCCATCTATAACTCCAGAAAATCTCTCACATTTATGAACTCAGTAACTGTTATCACTTGTGTCATAGGGTCAGTGGACAGGACAGTACCAATTTCTGCAGGGAGAAAAAGAACACCGTCTCTTTTTTAGCAAAAAGACTGAAGCAAGGTGATAAAAGCCATTATACTTCCTCAGTCATTTAACACAGTGGCTGGTATCATTTTTCATTGACCTCACATCTTTCTGCAAACATCCCGATTAGAGTAACTTCCTGTGAGTAAAGCAGCCATCTGCTGGGGCTGCAAGTCCTTCTGCCCCTGGAGAAGACTGTTTCACCTGATTCTTTTTAGAGTAGCTGACTGCCTGGACTTATTTCTACTTGCAGTGCTTGGCCTACAAACAAACTGCTGATTTCAGCCCATTTCCCATTCATCAGGCATACCAATCAGCAAAAACTATTAGAACAGATGTTACTGTCTTTAAGTGGCTTTAAGAGAGAAGACACTGAAGAGCTGAACTACCTTGCAGAAATTTCCAGATGTGAAAGGGTCTAATGCACATCACTTTCTTGAGGTTCCTAGCCTGTATATAAATGAATTTTACTGTCTGCTGTAGTCAGCTTTGCATTTTTAAAATTTTTAAAAAATAACTTGAGGGAAAGCACGTGTAGTAACAGATAACAGTGCTCAAACTGCTTAGATTGTTTCAGGGGATATCAACAGGGCAAACAAAAAACCTCTGCTAATGTCTCAAAATACCATTTAATTGTCCTGTTATGGTTGTGCTAAACATAGAAACAGAAAAATTAATCTCAACAAGTTATGCTATTTTTGCAGAAAGGGCGCTTAGTGAAATGTGAAGACACTACTCCTGGCTTGCTAAGTAAGTGTATAATAAACCTGGATACTGGGTATCGAACTCATAACTTCTGTCTCGTAACAACAAGATCATCTTTCCACTCTGCCTTGCACTGCAAAGCTAAGACAGGGATGCTTTTTATTAATGCCATTACTGATAGTACTTATTACTTAAAAGATTATCCAGTGTTGTAGTACGACTGCCGGTCAAACCGTATCTGCTTATACCAGAACTGAATCTGTTTCGTAAGGCATTAGAGAATCTGAAACACTTCAAACATGCAGACAATTTGAAATACAAGTTATGTGTTTTTCTCCAGGTACCTCTCCCTATCCTCCCCTACAGTACAAAGCAGAGTCTTTCAATTATTTCATTTTTAGGGCCTACTATTGGCTTGAGCATCCTCTAACAAGGTCTTCCAAGGTATCTCCTTCCAAGCATTGAAAGTTATGGCTTACTACTCTTCCAAAAATCAGCCATCATCCCAGTCTAAAGAAGTTATAGCTTTCCAGCCTAAGCAGAGAGTACACTGCAGATTTCCATTTATATTTATACCTCCTGAATTTCTATCCTCGTCTTTGCCTACAGAGAAACTCTTCTTTCATAAATTGTGTCGAGAATTAAATGTGGCAATACATTCAATGTGGGTTCCATAGTCAATAAACAATTATCAATAGCAACTTGAAATATTCATTTAGGGCCTAAAGTAAATTTAATAAAAATTGCATAAGAGTTAATTAACATAAAACACCCGAATGCAAAATGAATTAAATAAACTAAAATAAAGTTCATGTTTTAATCAGCAAAGCCTTGTTGCTTAACAGCTCCTCCAGGCTTAATGTTCAGCTTAGTTTCTGGATCACACTCTTTCAAATTGCTCCACAGAGACATAAATCTGACTGCAGCTACTGTATACTCTTGTGAGAGTGAGTACATGTGTAAATTTCTGAGTGGGAATGTGAAATATAGCGTGCTGGTGCATTGCATGTGAATTAGTCCTTTCTGTATTAGGGAAAATACATTGCAAATATACTCTTAAAGAACACTGCCAAATATTTTAAACTTTTTTTTGTTTGGGGTGGTACCAGAGAAATTCAAGAGTAGCACTGGACTCAGTTAGATAGTATGAAAGCAGAATAATGTTATTGACTTCATTGGAATTTTCCAGAATAGACATCAACATGTTTGAAATCTTACATTAGCACAAAGTTCCCTCCTTTGGCATGCCTTCACAGCAGTATTTTTCTTTCTTGAGGCAAAATAAAAAAAAACCATTTCACAATCTGTTAATCCATCGATCTAGGACACATGTGTTGCAAAATAATGTCCAAACTTACACTTAAAGCCATGCAACTAGATAAGTTGTCTGGATTATGTCACACGTGTTAGCCTGCTCTGATCCACTCTGGCTCATCATGCAATCCTCTGAGTATGAGTGAAAATGCAGCCTGAGATATCTTTTCCTCCTCTGCTTATTTATTAAGGTTCAACAAAACTCGACCACATCATGTTCTAAACAATAAGGCTACTGTTGTTTGACAACATACAGCAACAAAGCAACCAACGCACTAGCCAGAGATTTCTTGGATCTAAAGTGAGTGGGAACTCCCAGCAGATGCCCACTGGCCCTCCTGGAACCCTGCTCTTGCTGCTGGGAAGATGAAGAGAGAAATGTTGTGTAGTATTAGCTGCAACACTGGGTCCAGGATGTATCAGACAAGTATTTTTTTTTGTATGCTCAAAGACATGTCAAATTTTCCTGACAAACATAAAAAAACCTGTAAGTTTTGTTAATAACTACATGGAAATTAACTTGCATGGTCCTAGCTTATATGAATATTAATAATCTACTCCATTGTCTAGTGTATATTTCTGCTAGGGATTTCTAGCATATAAATTATCAAAGATTTTTTCCTAAATTTCTCCATCTGTAAATCATAATAATGTTATTCTGTATTGCAAAGATTGTGAAATGAAAGTATCAGGAAGTACTTTCTGAGCCTTAGGTAGAAAGTTTCACACAAGTGGAAAGCATCTTTTTTATTTTCTAAAGTCTATAAATGAATCTGCAGCTCAGAGCAGACTTGTGAAAAGCAATTCTTTGTGGCAAAATAGTTCACATGGTCCTACAGAAGACAAGCAAGTTCTTTTGAGAAAGTTGTGTTCTTCAAGTACAGCTAATTGAATTCTAGAAATTTTTATGTGGGAGGAATTACTGAAAGGAATCATGTTAATATTCATCAATATTAAACACAACTTGTTGGGTTTTTAAAGCAGTACTGATTTTCAAGTGTCTTGTTAAATGACTAAAGATCACTATTAAGGAGCGTCCGCTCTGACAAGCCTGTGGCCACTCTATCTCAAAAAGAACACTTGTGGAAAAAAGGATAGTCATCCTTTCACTATTTAGATGACTTAGAGAGTCATTGCATCAAAGTGCTAGGGTTAATCACAAATTCAATAGAAAATGTTTTTAAGGGTGAAATATAACAACATGTTGGACAGCCCAGAAATGACAAACCCTCAGGTACACTCTTGATTTAAAACAAACTTGCTAAAATACAAATTTTTGATGAAGGATATTTTCTACTTTAAAATTCTTTCTCTGTAATAAAGGATTGCATCCATATCTCAGTCCTAGACCCACACAGTTAAACTGATTTGATTTTGATGATGTGAAGAAAGTTGCTCAGTCTTCTCCAGATATTATTTTCTAAAACTTTTCTTTGGTAAAACTTTCAAAAAAAAACAAAGCCAAATGGGTCTAAAGGTGTCACAAACCAGAGGAAGATCATGAACTTCTTGAAATAGAGCTGGAGTTTCCCTGCTGCAGAGGATTTACCCTGGCTGAATGCTGGGCACCCACCAAAGCTTCTTTACGACTCCCCTTTCTAAGTGGAGCAGGGGAAGAAATGTAGCTGAGGGTTTATAGACTGAGATAATAACTAGGAGAAATCACTCACCAAACACCATCATGGGCAAAACAGACCTGAATTAGAGATGTTAATTGAATTTATTACTAAAAATATCAGAGCAGCATAATGAGAAGTAAAATAAGACCTAAAAAACATCCTTCTCCCACCCCACCTTCCTTCTCAGCTCTCCCTCCTCCCCCAAGCAGTGCAGGGAGACAGGGAATGGTGGTCATAGTCAGTTCATGACACGTTGTTTATGGCTCAGCTCAGGGAGAAGAATCTTTCTGCTGCTCCAGCGTGGGGTCCCTCCCATGGGATATAATTGTCCATGAATTCCAACATTAATTTATCCTGTGGGCAGCCGTTCTCCATGAACTGCTGCAATGCAAGTCCACGGGGTGCAGTCCTTCAGGCACAGGCTGCTCTGCCATGGGTCCCCCATGGAGCCGCAATGACAACCAGGAAACCTGATCCAGGGTGGGCTCTTCTCTCCACAGGCCTGCGGGTCTCTGCCTGCTCCAACACATGCTCACAGCCTCCCCTCAGGCGTCCCCTGCTCCAGTGTGGCTATTCTTCAGGGGCTGCAGGCAAGCCTCTGCATCCCCATGGTCCTCCATGGCCTGCAGGGCCTCAGCTACTTTACTGTGGCCTATCCCACAGGCTGCAGGGGAATCTCAGCTCCTGCCCTTCCTTTTCCACTGACCTTGGTGTCCACACAGTTGTTCCTTTCCCATATTCTTACTCCGCTCTTCTCTGGCCACAGCTAGATGTGCACAATAACTTTTAAATTTTCTTTTTCTTAAATATGTTATCGCCAAGGCATTACCACCATTTCTAATTGTCCCAGTCTTGGCCAGTGGCGCTTCCATCTTGCAGCCAGCTGGCATTGTCCCTGCTGGATGTGGAGGAAACTTCTGGCAGCTTCTCACTGATGCTGCCCTGTATTCCCCCCCACTATGAAAACCTGGCCATGCAAATCCAATATATTGCCTTGTGCCCAGTGATGCAACTTTTGATGCTATAGTGAAAACTAAGGTGAGTAATATTGTACACAAGCTAGTATTCCTTCAGGAGATTTTAGTGACTCTTTTTTTGTTGGTGGTGGTTTTGTTTTGTTTTGTTTTGTTTTGTTTTGTTTTGTCTTGTTTTGTTTTGTTTTTTCCTGGTGGGGCTTGTGTTCCCCTTTTTTGCCACTTCTTTTTGTTGCCATTTATATTTCGCATAAGCAAGGGTGGTCCTGGTTAATGTGGCCTAGAAATTTTGGCATGGGCTTTAAATCTATTTCAGGGTTCTTTAGATGCACTTTAAAAGGGCAAGAATATCCGCCCTGCACCTTGTGCTTTCTCTCCACTGAGTTCAGCTACAGGGCAAGCTGCTGCAAAGAAAGTGTTACTGCGAATTTGTCAGCAGAATGCCCCCAAATCAACATGAAATAGAGGTCAAAACAAAAGTGAAGGGCAAATCAGTTATTGAGCAACCTCTAAAGAAAACCAAGGCCAGGTTAAATGCAGCTTATGTAATTCTTTTCAAGGAGGAGATTCAATAAATTTATGGAGCTGAAATCCTGATTCTCAGGCTCAAGCAAATGAGAGCTGAGTGGAGAATATATTTTATTGGTATCAATCTTCTGTGCTGTGCCACAGACAACTGACCCCATGGATGACTTGAAACACAGTTCTATTAGTCATTGGATCCTTCAGTTCCTGTGATTCCTTACCTGGGATCTCTGCCCAGAAGAGCATTTTATGTTTTGAAAGATTGTTCATCAGTTATACAAACAACTACCCAGAGTGAAGTAGAGGATCTCTCTAGATAAGAAACAGAGGCTAATATTAAAAAATATAGAAAGAAATTTGAAACATTAAATCTCAAAATTTAGATGCTCTACAATTAAAAATAGTATGATTTCAGAGGACTTGCATTATTTGCAGAATTATTTCAACATACAAACTGAATACCACTCATTCATTTGAGAAGCTATATGTGCAGACAAGTTAATGCATTTAGATATCTATAATGTATTGCAATTTAACCCTTTTACACTCATTTTACTAAGCCTTGTGTTGATTCAGCATCTACATTAATTCTGAAGTGTGGAGTTATTGATTTAACTTGTAACATCCAAGCAGATCAGTTTGATGCATTTCTTCTAAACTAAGTAAACTGACTTGAAAAGTGCCTCTGCACTTTGGTTTCTGATTACATCTCAGAACTACTGGTGATGAACCAAGCAACTAACTGAATTTTTCATTTTCTTACTCTCCTAATTTTCAATGTGTATTTGCATTCCAAAATTTGAAAGCAAAGTGAGCAATGTATTCCCCAGATGTATAGAATCTACTGTAAGAACTAAAGGTAGAATGAATGAGGTATTTTTTTTTTAGGAAATGAAGTATCATCTACATCTTCATGAATCTGTAAATCTTACAGTATCGGCATTCTTACTGTCAACAAGCTCATTTAAGTATGAACAGCTTTGCTTGGACAGAGTTAGGTTCAGGTTTAACAAATCAGTCCAGTGGTTCACATTGTTCAAATTAGTTTTAGAAATCAGGATTGTAGCACACATTTGCAGCTGTAATACTGTAATGCTCATTCCAGCCAGCCACAAGGCTGAGAGGTCTATGTATTCACAGTTTAAAATGATTATCACTTTATACCCACGGAATTAAAAATTCATTGTAGATATTAAAGGACTTTATTGCTACATAATAAGTAGATTCTCCTTCCTTCCTTCCTTCCTTCCTTCCTTCCTTCCTTCCTTCCTTCCTTCCTTCCTTCCTTCCTTCCTTCCTTCCTTCCTTCCTTCCTTCCTTCCTTCCTTCCTTCCTTCCTTCCTTCCTTCCTTCCTTCCTTCCTTCCTTCCTTCCTTCCTTCCTTCCTTCCTTCCTTCCTTCCCTTCCTTTCCTTCCTTCCTTCCTTCCCTTCCTTCCTTCCTTCCTTCCTTCCTTCCTTCCTTCCTTCCTTCCTCCCTCCCTCCTCCCTCCTTCCTTCCTTCCTCCCTCCCTTCCCCTTCCTTCCTCCTTCCTCCCTTCCTCCCTTCCTTCCTTCCTCCCTCAATCCCTCCCTTCCATCAATACTTATAAACACAGATTTCTTTTGGCTGTTTGTATACTGTATTAAAATATTCTTTTATTTCTTCAAGATGTACTATGTATTTTTACTCAAGGTTTCTTCATTACACGTTACAGTAATATAGATGAGTGATTTAATTGTTTTTTCATACATTTCAGTGTCTGATAGATGACTATAATTTTTGAAAGTATAGAGGACATTGGATATCCAGTTCAATTCCTTCATGCTTCTAAGAAAGTAGTAACCTCACCAGACATCAGGTTTTTTCATCATTCTTCTTTACATTTGAGAATAAATGCTCTTTTGAAATATATGTATATATATTTTAAGCATTGTAACAAGCAGTAGTGGAATGCCCTTTGCCACAGTCTCTTTAATTGCAAATCATGCCTGGGACAAAGTGGCTCTGTGTAGACATGATATTTCTTAAGAATAAATTTGGTTTGTGTGCTCTTTGGGTCCTTTTCTGTATTTACTACTGTATTTACTGAACATAAAACAACTAGAAAAATACTGTTCATGTTTTTCAAAGGGGATACTTTTATCAATTGAAAATAACAATTGAAATTAAAAAACTCTAAAAATATTTTCTCTTCCTCCACTTCATACAAATAAGTTTTCTTAATCTCTCTCTATATAAAGATTTCAGGATGTCATAAATATTATTTGGGTGACCAAAGCTAAATTCAGAATTTAGTTTCAGGGAAAGAAACCCAAAACTCACTCTAAATGTATTTACTTGGATATGCAAGTTTTCGTGGCTTATGCTTTATATGTTAAGACTTTTAACAGACTGCAGCATAATTGAACTATGACTTATTCCCATTCTTCTTTTGTAGATTCATTCTGTTAAGTTATAGTGCTCTTTTCACTTAATTTCCTATTATTTTTTTTTTTTCAAAATGTAAGGAATGCTGTTGAGATCAAATAATTGAACTGCTAAGGGCCAAATAAATTTGGATGGGAATCTATAGAAAATTTCTTCTGCAGTTATTCTGTGAGTGCACTGTGTCTGATAAGAAGGTCAGCTAACCTGCGTAATCCTCAGCTATTCTACAGTGGCAAAATTCTAAAGTGACAAATTTTATCAGTTTTATTTTGTTGCATCAGAGTACTGATATATTTATTAGCTAACACTTCATATACCTTGTACTGTAGGGTTTTTTTTTCAGAGTTGCCTTTTAAAGTGGAATTTCTCTATAAATTTGTCATTTGAAACAATATTCAAACACTTTTGTATACTCTAGGTAAGAGCACAAAATGGTTTGGAGGTTTCTAAGCTGGTAAGTAGTTACATTCCCTTTTAATTGCCTTCTAATATAAAAGTATCCAAATTGTACTTTCAGTCTAGTCAAACTTCGAGCAGTGTTTTACTCTGAACTGAAAATAGCAAAAAGAGGTCCAAAACCACAGTTCAAGTGTTTTAAGAAGTGTATTCTCTCCAGGTGACTTAGTCTCACATTGTTCTACAGCCTGTTGTGGGGTTTTTGTTACTTACACCTCTTTTTTTTTTTTTTTTTTTTTTTGTTTTTTTACTTGCACAACACCAATACTTCATAAGGTATGGAGTGAAGTCAAAATATACTGAATGTAAATTAGTATAATAGTGAAAATTTGTGGAACGGAAGTGAGCTTTTTCTTGGTTTTTGTGATATGGTTTTTTTTTTTTGTGATATTCAACTCAGTGACATTTTCAAGCTATGCAGCCTGGGAAGTTGAGGAATATTACTTAATGAAACACTTCATCTTGGGAGAGATCTGCATACTAATCTTCAGTCTATGGCTAATAAAATTCTTTTTGACTCTTCAGTGAGAGCTTTGATTAAATAGTGAAGGAACAATCTATACATATATATATATGTGTGCATATATATATATATATATATATACACATGTGCACACACACACATAGATACAAAACCATACATATGGAACAACAAGTATGGATTGGGCAAATCTCAAATTATGATAAATAAAAAAGAAGAAGAATAATTAAAAAAAATAACATGACTGTCAGATTTTAGAACTGATGAGGGTACCATTTTGGCTGCCAAGTAAGAGCTACATTTAAATTCAACAATAGTGAAATGCTTTTATTTTAAGATGTTGGAGATTTTATGCCATCAAAAAGGAAGGTGTAGACTTTAAAAGGGTTTTATAGGAAATTATTAGCATTGGTTTTTTTCTTGTCTGTTCAAGTAAAATAATTAAGGGTAATTTACAAATAGAAAATTATATTAATGGATACTCTATTAAGTATTAGTTAGTTCATGCTTACAAAGTGCTTTGAGAATGCATGGCATTACATAATACCAGACTTATTTTTACCATAATATCATGCAACTCCTTTAGCTGTTTCCCACTTTCAACATACATCACTTAAAACTGTTTGGTAATAGATACAGCCTCCCATCCTGGGTAAAACTTGTGTGAAAGAGCTCATCATTGAATTGCTCTAGAAAGGTAAAGATGGCAACTCTGTGTTCACACCATATACATTTAGAAGTGCTCCTGCAAAATTGCGACTAGTTCTGTGACCACCTTACGCTATTATTACACCGGAATTGTGATATTGATTCGGATCCAAAGCCTGTCTTGAGCAGAATAACTATCTGAGAAAGTGGCCAGTGTCAGATGCTTTGAAGTTCTGGAGCCCTCTCCACAGGCACTTCATATCACACAGTCTGCCTCCACTTTTGATATTTTTTTGGTTGCAACCAGAGATTCAACCCTGAATCATGAAGCACTTCAGAATGCCTCTATGTACAAAAATATATTACTTTATGTATTGTGTGCAAAAAAAGCTAAGTTCTCCAAGTAGATGTGGGTGAAGAAAGGTTTTTGGCAGTTGAACAAGGAAGGAATTGAGCGATCCAGTGGGCAACCCCTAACTCTTATAATTGTGCAAGGGTTTCTCAAATAAAAATGCTGTGTGCAAACAAACTCCAACACTTAGCTCCTTTTCATCTCCTAAAACCTTCTTTACCTCTGTTATTATGATCTTATTTTCAGTCAACTCTTTTTCATCCATGTTCTGATTCTATTTCTCTGATGTTTTATTTCTCTATCGGGGATTACAGTGCAGTGTAACTTTGTGTTTATGCTAATCCTCTCACCCATAAATCATTTCTTTATTCTGGGTTTAAAACTAAAGATCAAAACTCTTCATAATCGTTTGTTTTGTCCTTCATTTTGATAATTTTTGATAGACCTTAAAGATATTGGCAAGAGACTAAAAGGACACTGCACAAGCTGGAATGAGTGAAAACATGGCTGAAGTGATTGCTAAATCCTCGATTATGTTCCTAATTTGTTAATATTTCAGTCTATATTCACTGTATCTCTCATCAGGTTCTGTTCAGTTTTAAAAAGAAGGAGGATAGCAGATCCCGGTGCAGTTCAAAGCTTCTTTGTAGTGAAGTTCCTTACCTTAGGCTCCTCACTTCATTAGGCACCTACCTGCAGTTTGTGGCCTCAAGGACCAAACAGAGTGAGGCTTGTGAACTAAACTGAGGTAATGAGTTCTTGCTAGGGTATCCTCTGCAGCCAGTGTGGCATTACGAGGATCACCCATCCCTTCAGCATGGCCATATGCTAATGGGTGCCAGGGGTCCTGGTTAGCAAATAATCATTACTGAAGGGAGAGCCATGAAGGACTAGAAAGGGATAAAGTGGGCATAATTTGCCCTGAAGTGTTCCTGTGGATCCATAGTGGGAGAAATATCTGAACTGCTGTCTAGTTTTCTTGACAGCCCTGGAATTGCCAGCATGCCAAATGTTGGTACTGCATGTAAACAAGAAATTAGTCAGGTCATCATCTTGCATGCCAACTACCACCAGTGTAGTTCTCCACAGAGAAAGAAGCCACTTCAGAGCTGAACACTTCCCTTCAGTTTTCACCAGTTTTCTTCAGGTAGAAAAATAAATGCTATGCCAGTCTTGAGATTTCCTTTTTACTTCTTTCTCCCAGGTAACTATTTAAGAACAAAGCTAAAATTCATGGTATCCTTTGGATGTTGAAGATCACTCTATGTCAGTTACAGTGAAAAAGGAAAGGAAGTTTTGAAATAGTGTTTTGATTTATTTTTTCTTTAATTTATAAGGATACTGGAGAACAATGAGTGCAGTTTTGTGCAAATAAGGTTTGCTCTGGCATTGCTATGTAAAAACAATCACTCACTTCTGGGTTGTGAGCTGGAATACATTCCTACTCTGTGTTCTGTCTTCTAATTAGTTTTTTAATCCATGACATGACTGTGCATCATCCCGTCTCATTGCTTAATATCCTCAAAAGAAGAAATCTTTCAAAAGGCTCTTGAAATTCTAAATCAGTTATATTGCCTGCTTCTATTATGTATTTTGTTAACTATCCCAAGTAGTACTAACCCTTTACAAATGTAAAAATCTCTGTAACAATAAGCTTTGTAGTTTTTTTTTTTCTTTTCATGTTGTACTTATCAGAGACTCTTATAGTCCTTTGGTCAGTACTACCAATTAGGAGGCATACTCATCCAGGAACTCAGATCTGTATGGTTCTTGCCAGCCTCTTTCAGTATTGAAAGTGCCTGGAGCACAACTAATATGATAAGGATGGTAACTTTATTAAAATATGGCATAGAAATAACCATCCATGAATTCTCGCTAATGAGGAGGTCTTTAAAATTTCTTTTCTCTAGTAGGTTATCTGCTTAAATTCTGAGGGCTTGAATATTTTAGGTTGAGGTTACATTCTGCTGAAGCATATATACACACACACATATGTGTATATAACTCTTTTGTATGTCACCAAAACAATGTGCACACCTGAATACTGAGGCCTGTACCCTCAAAATGAATGAACTGATATTACTTTTTAAAATAGGATGTGCTGTCCAGAAAGGGCAGGCACAAGCGCTGCACACTCACTATTATTTTATTTTCTTTTATGCACAAGAAAAACTGTGTAGAAGCCCAAATGAAAATTTGCTTCTATCAAACATGCATCTAGTCCATTTCTATACCCTGGTGCCTATCTTATAAAAGCCAGTATCACATCAGACTGACAACTGGCAAATGCCCATACCCTTTCTACTGCTCTCCTCAGCAGTGCTTGACACTGTCAGTCATACATTCCTGCTCACATGCTGTATAAATCTGGCAAGTGTAGGCAGAAGCATGCTGAAGTGACTCTGATCTTTCTTGTCAGATTAATCCCAGAAGGCTCCATTTCCATCTCCAGAACTTGGCACTGAAGACCTTGGTAAGGTTCAATTCCTTTCCCATTCTCATTTGATATCTGTATGTCAGGAAACTCTGACTTGGCAGAGTCTTGGAAACGGACCAGAAGAGAAGACCAAGAGAGCATATACTCAACTAGAAGAATGAGATCAAATCCAGACAATCAAACAGCAGATATGCCCAAATACCTTTTACATTATGCTTCCCAAAGAAGGAATCTTTGGAAAGTTTTTAAAGGAAACTGGAAGTATAATTTAATTTGCTTGCTCCTGCCCTCATCCCTACTCTTTGTTCTGCACAGTTACATATGGATTCATGCTGTGAAGCTGATCAGGGAAGCAATACATGTTAAACAAAATTAATTGAAAAATTCTCTTTTTTATAGCTTGATTTAACTTGAATAATTGAGCTGATCTATTTTGTAGGCTGACTCTCTGTTCAGCTGGGGTGACATCACATGTGTGAATGCCAGTGCCGGGGGTAGAAGGAATGAGAAGAGGAATGTCTCAGCTGGCTTTGTTGTCAGTGGCAGTGAAACACACAATTCCACCCCTTGCCTAGCTGAAAACCACATTTTACAGTTGGGAATGAGTTTTCAGATGCAGCTGTTTAAAGCTCATATGCTCATTATATGCAATGCCTCAAAGAAAAGAAAACTTTAAGAAGTGGTATGAAGATTTCATTATATATATATTTACTTACCTAATGTTTTTAAGGAGAATAAAAAAAGTGAATTTTCTGTTGAAGATACAACTCCTCCTGATCTTCTTTCAAAACTTTTCTTTGAACATGCAGCTCTCTTTTTTTCTATTTTTCTATGTGATAAAAGTGGCAAGTAATAGGATGAAATTCTAATAAAGGAAGATTGAGATGTATCTCAGTTTTTGGTCCATAAGTCAAGTAGTTAAAAGATATTTTAAATTTCATTTTGTTTTTGTGCAGTACTCTACCACAGATTCTAGTATACTATTTGGACACTTTTCTACATCTCAGTTTTTTTGAGTTAGAAGGCAGGGATTTTGCATACATTTTCCCTTAAATTCTGTTTCTATATCTGCTAATTAAGTAAATAGTAAGATGTTTCTTCTTCAGCTTACTAAGCTACCTCTTGGATAACTCTACTTCAAAGGCTGTGTGCTATACCCAGCCATTCCATCTAAATGCAGAGCCAGACGAAATGCTGTAATTCCTAATTTCCCCTGATCTTAAATCCACAGTTTTATGAATTAACATTAGCAGTCATTTTTTTTGACCAGTCTGGTAAAATTATCTATCTGTAGAGATTTTGCTTTCCTTTCAGAGGCATCAAAGCATGCTTCCTTTTGAAGTGATAAGTGCTTGATGTTGTGCCTTAATGCAGTACTGAATTGTTTTGCTTGGCCTCAGACTTGAAAAGCTGCTGGCCTGATCCTTCACACAGCAGAAAACATTGTGATCTGATAGCTGGGACTGAAGCAAGTAATGCAGGAGCTTGCTTGCACAAGGGAAAGGGAGAGGGTTTTGCCTTCACCTTTCCCTGCTAGTGCCTGCTCTGTGCTATTATCTCTTTTCATAGATGGAAAAGATTTAAAGAGGTAAATACCAAATCTTTTTTTATTGCTCTGGTTTTTTTTTTGGTTTTTTTTTTCCCTTTTGATAACAGCTATGCAGCCACTTCCAGTCACTGAAACAGGTTTATAAATATGTTATTAAATAGTGCTGTCAATTATTCTTCTCTTTAAACTGATCACAGAAATAATTTAGAGAACTTGCATTTAATGTTTCAAACAATATTGTGAGGGGGATGATGGTGCAACTGATCTTGAATCCCACTTATGTCAAGAATATTCTACCAGGGGTTAAACAGCAAGTCATTCCCAAGCCTGAACTGCCAGTATTACCATTTTAAATGTTCCCCAATTAAATAATTAGGTGTAACTTAATAAATGTTTGAACACCACTTTGTTCCCTCTTCTTTCAGTCCAACTGTCTTGTCGTTTATGTTGCTATGGCCCACTTTTCAGCAAGAGCATGTCTTAATATTGACTGTATCAAATTAATCCCACGGTTGATTGTGGGCAGCCCCAGTTGGTCCTGTTCTAAGGCTTTCCCTCCCTTTCTGGTGAACAGCACTTGTACCGTGGCCCTGCTGGTGGCCTGAATCACCTCAATTTGTTCTAGCAATCAGAGGCAGCTGCTCCCAGTGAAAGGAGTGTGGACCACTGAACAGAGCATGAGGACTGACCTCAGGCTGAATGCAAAAGGCTCAGCCTTTTCGGCGAGGCCAGTCGAGCATGTGCAAACAGATTTGCTGAAGTACAAAATGGTCCAGTGATTTAATGCAAGTTTTCTTCTCCCTTTCTCTCTTTTTCCCTTTCAGAAATGAGACAGGATAGAGGATAGCCCGGGTACAATCTTAGCAACATCTGTTGCCTTTCACTAGGGTCTTGGCCAAGGCCAATAGCTATTCAAAGAGCTACTGACACTTTACTGAAAGAGAAGAAAGGCTTAAATGGAGAACTGTTTGGACATGTTTCCCAACACATACAGTTGGGTCTTTTTGTGGGTCAGAATGCTTTTGGAGAAATACTTTTCACTCCCTCCCCCACTCCCCCCTTTTCGGGTGAAAGTGTCAGAAAACAAATCTTCAGCAAATTACAGAGCTCAGTGGGCCTGCAACACTGAGGAACAGTTAAATTTTCCTTTCTTTGCTTTTATTGTCTGAACTAAAGGATGTTTGATGACCAAAATCTTAACCACAGTTAATAAGAAGTGGAAAGGAATTTAATGCTTAAGATTGCTTCACATCTGTTACTTTCTAATTTCCACATCAATTTATCTTTTAAAGTAACTAGTAATAGCAGTGGAGCAACTGCAGCATTTTAGCTCTATTGAGATGACTGATATTGTATGAAGAGATATTTTACAAAGTTATTTCTTATGTTTGTTTTCCTGTGTGCTCTCCCCCCCTCCCTCATAAACATTAATTTCATCCAGTACTTAGGAAGAGGCAGTTACCTGTTTCTCTCTCCCTTTTTTCCTCACATAGCTTTTCACAGGCAATTTTGCTCTGTCCATCCATGACATGCCTTCATAAAAATGACAGATGAAGCAGCTGAGTAACTGGTGGGTATATTATCCTCCTGCAGGCGTCTGCTGCTCAAAAGGCACCTATTCTTTTGTTTGCCTTGAGACAGAGGATGTATATTGCATCCCATACATGAAGTCATTCTTATCAGCCTTCCCCTATTTTGAGGATAATCACAGTAAATTAAATAAAAGCTACTCAGAGGAAGTCTAGTAGAGTTATTCAATTACATATATTTGCAATGAAGCTTGATGTAAGTACATGTCTGTAGACACAAAAGATATTGCTAGAATCCTCAAGGAGAAATACTGTGGAGCTTCCACTTTTACTGAATTTTGTTTTGATCAGGCCATGCTCATTAAATCCAAAGCAAGATGAATATCTGTGGATGAGCACAAGCTTTCTGACATGGGATGTCTTAGAGTAGCTGACTCCATATGTATTATACTCATATGTGTAGTAAATTATTAGTATATATCTGTCTGGTAGTACTTCACACTGAGATAAAGGTGCTTGTGCTCTGTGTCCCTTGACTGACCTAAAAAACCCTTTGTCCCAGAAAGTTCCCAACAGAAATATATATGACAAACAAACTTCAGTGAGTCAGAGGAAAACAAAAGCAGTACTTTTGGAAAAGCAAGGCTTGCAGGGCTGGGAACACCAAGGTCAGTGTTGCTGAATGACTAGGCACAGCATCCCAGTGACCAGCACTGATGTCTCCAATGGGCAGATGGGAGCAAATATGATAAAAGAGTGAAGGGGATTGAATGAATTACTTGTGGTGCTAGGACATTAGTAACCTGCTAAGTGTGGGAGGAAGCAAGTTCCAGAGAACTGCTATTTTCTTTCATCTGCCCTTGGCAGTTTTTTTTCCCTTACACATATAGCCGTGGGAAGAAGTAGAAGGAAATAAGGATTGATCAGGCTCTGGTTTTGTTCTTGCAGCACAACCATTGGTGTAATGCTTTGGGACTTGCATCTTCATCTCCACCATTTGGGACTTGTAAAGATTTCCACCACTTTCTGTAGGAGTGTTACAAAATGTTGTGTTTCATATTCTGAACTAATTTTCAAACCAACAATAACTTAGGTTACTTATTCTTGTCTCATTGACTAAACAATGTTTTCCCACCAATTTTAATGAATGCAGAATCTATCCCAAGGAAAGGTAGAAGTTGGACAGGATTAAGGGATTTATAAGGTTTTTAACATTTTAAGTATAAAAGTAATGTCTAAGTTGTCATTCCTAAGGAATAGAAATTTCGATGGACACATTAGCTGGGTGAAAAATTGACATATGAAATTATGTCTCCTTCAGCACTCACACCAAGTAATTTTGAGAGTGGGCAGTTCAGGATGATGAACATAGTGACATTTTTTTCTTTAACTCACTTAGAAGACATTTCCATCTGCTTCCTATACAACTGCTTACATGCTGGTGCTGAATTCTTTCTACATAAATATTCAGGTATAGGAGATTAGCATTTTGTTTAACATCCAGACTTGAAAAGCTGGTTTGCTTGAAGAGGAAAAGGAAGGGTCATCAGCATGCTCCTCGCTTTTAGTGTTTCTTGTGCTTTTATTACTCTACATTTTGAATACGTGTTTTGGGCTTGCTAGGGACTTTTTGCCTTTTTTTTTGTCTCCAGTTTTGGGAGGGTTTTTCTGAAAGAGAGAGTATTTGTCCAATTTTTGCTGTGGTCAGGGGAAAAACCTACAAATAATAATAAAAAAAGTTGCTTACTAAGCTGAAGTTTTCACACAGGGAAGGTTATGAGCATCTTGAATACCAGTTATGATGCAGAAGTATACATAATTCAGAAAAGATTTCTAAAATCGCAGCAGTAATCGCTGATTTTGTTTGTGCAAGTGTTCAAGCTTGTCTTGACAAATCACACTGGAATACTGAAACCTGGTTTGGGTTTAGAGGTCAGTGGAGGAATTATTCATATTAATTTTGTATAGTTGATGTAGAGTATAGGGTCTGACCTGAAGATAGACATCCTTCTATGTATGGGAAGTTACTGGTTTAATTGTGTATATATTGGCATTTTTCTCAAGTAACTTAGCTGCAGATTTTCTGATGGATGCTACACAGCAGCAATCTCCCTGAAGCATGCAAAACTCCCTGAAGTCAATTGGACTCCCTATGTATAGCTTTTCATAGAATCAGAAAAATTGGGATTCTCTATCACAATTCCTCTGAAAAAATTACATCAGTTGTACCACAGTATGAATGCCTGGCAGAATTTATCTTAATATACAGCAGCAATGAATCCAACCTATTTTTTTCAGCATACATCAAGAAAAAGAGAGGAATGCTGATTCTAAGAAGCGATGCTTCTTCTCCACCAGCAGGATCTTTCCGTCATGACACATCAATCTGAGACTCATGTGCTTTTTTGAACACAATTTGAATGATTTTTGCCATCAAGAGGTGCTCGTAAAAGCAGCTACATGACACCTGATAGAGAGTTACTGTTTAATTTAGCACCATGTCAATGTTAGTGCAGGTCCAAGGATACAAAAGTAGTTGGCATTTTGCATGCTCTTCTCCATCCAGACAACCCAGAAACTGGATTCTCTTCTGCTCCTGCCCTGACTGCATTTTTGATCATTTTTTGTTTGGACAACATTCTTGAATGAATCAGAATAAAATATTTTTTTAATGATTCTGCCTCCCTTTTAATCCTCTCATCTCATTCCCTAGCTCTTATTCTTAGTTCCCCCCCCTCCTTTTTTATTTAATTCCAATATTTTAAAATAATATTCATCCTTTTATTATGAGCACCTTTCTTTGTCTGCTGCTGATTTCTTTTTTATTCCTCTATTGGTAATCCATACTTCTTGCAGAGCACTCACTGCACCACACTGCCAGCTTTGTCACTCTCTGTCGTATCTCAGTGCTGGCCAGCTTGGTACATCCACTTATAATATGATGAATAGCATCTGGAGCCTGGCCACACAGCCTCATTCTGGTCTTAGTGCTTTTTTAAGCCATCTCTCCTTGCTTGTACAAATAGCCCATTCCTGTGTGGCCATAATGAAATTCTCCATTTCTCTTTTCAGTCTTCTGACAGCCTGCCTGCCATTTGCCATCGTCCTGTGACATTTTCAAATTTTTTTCCATGTTTTTGTTTTTTAATTGGTTTATTCTTGTGCTGTTCTTACTGGTGTGTGACTAATAAATTACCCTCATAGTAGAATCTTTTAATTTTTCAGCTTCCTTATGATTAAACAAACTTAGTTTAGAGTTTTTTAACTTTACAAGTTCCCTTCCTAGAACTCCCTTTGTTGCTATTCTCTGTTATTCCTGACAACATCAACTCCATTTTTAATTGCATTCACTTTTATTACCTAAGGCAACTTTGACTTCTTATTACTAGTACAGTTACATTGCCTTAGATTAGCTAGATTTACTTTTGAAGAATACCACCCTTGCAAATAGATCCGTTACTCAGATTTGCCAGTATATGTGGACCAAAAATGTCATCAAAAGACTGTGGAAACTCAAGGGAGGAGAGAGAGGAGCCAAAGAGGGACAGATGGAGCCATGACAGTAATGTTTAATTGATAAGGTAACACTTCCTAAGCAGAATGGGTTGTTGTGGATACCCAAAGTGACCTCATAAATTCCCCAATCGAATCACCACTACTAATTACTATAATTTAGTTCATATTATTATGTCATTTTGACTGACACATCTTTAGAGGATATTCTGCAAAATATATTCTAAAGAACAGGTTGTTGAACTTGCTATTGTTAGGCATGTCCCCTGTGGTTCTACATTGGGTTGAAAACACTCTTAGAATACAGACAACATTGTAATTGTCTCAAAAATGTCAAACTTTAAATAGGAAAATAAACCTTTGAGGACACAGAAAGACAGAGACATCCCTCTGTTAAATATCTTGTCAAAGGCTGTGAGTGTCTTCAATTTCAATAGGCTTTATTTTTTTGCCTTCTGCTATTTATAGAAAAAGATACTAAACTGCAAGCTCTCATGCTTGCTTTATGAAAGACCAATATCCACATAAATATTTAAGAAAAAGAAAAGTTAGCATTTTGCATCTTAGCATACTACATTTTCATATTGAAGGAACTCTACAAGTTATTGCTAAGTGCATAATGGAACTTTCTTCTTCCCACACAGTGAATTACCAGGACCCAGGTAGCAGTTACCTGACACTCCTCTTTTTCAGAAGGTGTGTAATGAGTGTACAGATAGAAATGTTAATATAGAGAGACAGTCAGAGGCTCAGGGGACCAAATACAACCATGAAACTAATTTGTTTTGCATTTCTGGTCAAAATCCTCCATAAGCGGAGACCACCAAAGCTCTCATTGCCTAAGAAATATTTAAGAGCATGCTTCAGGACATGCAGTTTCAGGCTTTGTGGTCCTAAATCTGCCTATGGATCCACTCTACAAAACAGCAATGTGACTTGTAATGTGAAGAGGCATCCTTGAGAGTTCCACAAGTGAAAATATGGGAAAGGTGCCAGTACCAATGTGCTTTGATGCCTGCAGTTCCTCTTTACAGCACCTACCTAAGAGACAGTCTAGCATGGTCCAAGGCTTGTTCTGTAGACTTTCCTCCGGAAGTGCTAGACCTATACATCTGAGGATGGGTAAACACACTGTGCAACATATTAGAAAGAAATACAACCGTGCAGTGCTGTAGGTGTGGATTCCTGCCAAAATGATCCATTCAATGCTTTGGAATGGACTGAGTCATTGGCAAAAACCCACAATCAAGACAGTCAAGAACAAAATGCATTAAAAAATATACATTTGCTTATGTTACTAAAAATGGTAGATTGCCAAAGTGACTAAGAATAATTGCTTCTTTATATTTTATTCTGCCTGTGCAATGAAATTAAATTGGTCTGCTTAGTCACATATTTTGCTTGGAGTCACTGTTTTACTCCCATGGAAGTCAAAGGGTTTCATACGTTTTATTTTGATGTGACAACATAAGCATTTAGAAAAATAATAAGACAAAAATATCTACCCTATTTTCAGCAGAGTAAAAATAAGTTCAGATGTTTTCACTGACACACAGCTTAATGAAAGGTTTGCTTGAGGGACTAGATTTTTGGAACATAAAGCACATCCTTGAGAGAGGTCTGTTAGGAAGAAAGTCATGAAATACTCCGTGAAGCTACACATGAAAGCTTTTTAATTGGGTGATAATTGACTATTCTATTTTTCCATTAGTAATATCTGGATCAGAATCAAAATTAATAAGAAAGAGTCCTTCCTTTATAATGATTTTAAGTGACTGTAAAACTATTTAGTCCCTATTTTGAACCTGAAGAGCAAATAAAGAGTTTGAGGATATTTTCTGACGTTTATGAAGCTCAGGACCTCTTGCAGGTTCTTTTTTTATGCCATCCTATTTGCAAACAAAGTTTTTTTTTCTCTGTTTTTAACAATGTTTTCATCATTGAAGTCATAGCTACTGAATTAAGCGGTAAAAAAATAAATTTTCATGGTTACATCTCTGAATGAATTTGAAAGAAGACAAAGCAGAGGTATTTATAATATTTCATGATAAAAAAAAGATAATCTGTCCTTGAACCTTGTCCTCTAAGGATCAGTGCAGAGAGTCTTATTTTGATTAACTTGTAAAAGATGAATTAGGGATTGGGGGAAAGAGAACAAAGGAAAGGCGAATCCTTAATTACAATCTTAAGCAACTGTGTGCAATCATATTTCAGGATTTTCTTGCCTGAATACATCTTATTAAGTTGGAACCATGCACTCAGACACTCCACAACTTGGAGAATGTAGATTGCTTCTAGTTGCTCTCTTTAAACCACTACTTCAGCTCACAAATGCCATGTTGAATTGCCTCCCTCTGATTAGAAGGGTGACATTGGAAATCACATCTGAGAGTGAAGCTTAAAGACAAGAAACACATAGCAGTTACATATTACATTTATTAAAAGAGTTACGGATTCTGCATTTGTGTATTCAGACTATAAACTAATTCAGAAATTAAAATTATTTTTAAAAAACCTTTGTGATCCAAACCAATTGTTTTGTTGCTTTTTTCTTATTGAAGTGACTTTATCCGCATATTACTTTATTAGTGTTGACAGCACACTTCATAGTATAATGTATAGTAGGAATGAAAAGTAATTATATATTCACATGATTCGTTTGTTTATATCATGTTGAAAATGCTTTTCTGGTAAATATAAACCAAAAGTCATTGGCCAAGGTGCGTCTCTTACAGTTGCCCTTGGTACAGTCCATTGTTCTAAAAACAGTATGTGTTAAAAATATTTTTGTCCGTGAAAAATGTCAGTTCAGCAGCTCTGCCAACATTTGGAACCTCTGCTTTATTTATTTATTTTTTTTTTTTTTCAGGGGGCGTGCTGACTCCTGGCTGATCACGTTTCAGTTGTAGATCTGTTTCGTTCTGCAGACCCAAACGGCTTCAGCAGTGCTGGAAGGAGGCAGAAAGTTTGTGCTGCCGCTTTCCCAGCCGGACCACGTCCGAACAAAGCAGGTACTCATTTCCCAGAGCGGCTGCCCCCAGCAGCTCCGCGGTTGCTGCGTGGGTGCTGCCGGGCACCAGCCCCAGCGTGACACCGAGCCTCCTCCTGCTGCCGGCGCGCACACTCCGCTCTCTCCACCCTTTATTCTGGGAAAACACCCGCTTCAGTTATTCAACGTGCATTTTTACTTTTTTTAATCCTCTTCTCCCTGCTCGCCATCACCCCGCGGTATGAACAGCAGCCGGGGAGGCGTGACAGCAGCTCTAGGGAGACAGAGGGCAGCAGGGCTGCGAGGTTTGAAGTCCCCCGAGCAGGTCGGTGGTGGCTCCGTGCTCTGCCCGGGGACCAGGAGAGGGGACCCCGGCGCGGCCCCGCGGCTGCCCCACGCCGGGCAGGAGGACGAGCCAGGGCAGGGAGCGTGGGTTTCACAAGCGGCAGGCTGGGCAGGCTGAAAGGGCAAAGCCTCGAAGCGGGGACTCCGCAAGTTCGGTTTAGTTTTGCGACTTTGTCTTCACGCCTCGAAAGCTCAGTCGAAGCTTGTAGGACAAATTGCGTGGTGGGTTGTGGGGGGGAGAAGTAAAAAAAAAAGAAAAAAAAAAAAAAAAAAAATCTTGAAGTCTCTCCCTCAACTCCCTGTTTCAAATGCAAATAGGGAGAGAGATTGGTTCCCGCCCCACCCCCTAGCCCGGCTCCTGATTTTTATCCAAAGGACTCCATCTGTATATCCTGTCAAGGAGGAGGAGGAGAAGAGGCGGGGGGTGGGGGGTAGTGGGGCCGGGCAGGCTGCTTGCTCCCTGGATCCCGCTTCAATAGCCACCGCTGGGTTCTTCGGGAGGTACAAAGAGTCCCTGTGCCGCCTCCGCGCGCCCTCGGACGGAGCTGGCAGCCGGCTCCAGCCACCGAGCCGTGATATCCCCTGCCCAGAGCAGCATCCCCACCTCCTCTGCTTTCTCCCTCCCTCCCCGCTCCTTCCCTCCCTCCTCTTCCTCCTCCTCCCGCAGCCACGATCCGCACCCAGTCGGAGCTGGGCTTGGCACCGGCACCCACTTCTCCCATCGTGTGCCCAGCGGCTGCCGGTGCAGTGCCGCGCCGTGCCGTGGAGGAGGAGGAGCGGAGCAGCGGCAGCGCTCCCTTCCCCGTCTCCGCGGCTGCGGGCGAGTGCGCGGGCGGGCGCGCAGCCCCCATGCCCGGTGGGCGCCCCGCAGCCCGCCCCCCCTGCTTGGGAGCATCCCGCCAGCACTTCGCCGCGGAGGCACCGCCAGCCCTTGGAATTAAAATACTCACCACGCTGGGCAGCCGAGGGAGAGGGGAGCAGGTAAGTGCCGGCTGCACCTGTGCTTTTCCTGGCCTTCCTTCCCCTTTCCGTTCCCCTCCCGTGTAGGCAGAGGGCGGTCGGAGCAGTTGCAGGAAAGGGCTGCGCGCTGTTCCTCCGCACCCGCTCGCCCCGGAGCGGCTCCTGCCCCGAGCGGAGCCGCGGCTCTGCGGAGCCGCCGCGGGCGGCGCGGCCGCGGCCGCAAGTTTGGCGTTCCCCGGGCTCGGGGCGGCCGGGACCGGCCGAGGGAGCGCCCATCGCCAGGTGTGGTGGGGAAACGGTGGAAAGTGAGAGCACTGGGACTGTAGGCGCGTGTGCACCTTCTGAGAAATAAGAGAACAATAGCATCACTCTTGACTCTTTGGAGAAGTCTCACAGACAAGCGGGGATGAGGGGTGGGGGAAGGGAGGACCACAGACTTCTGCAAAATATAGGCAGCCCAAAGTCCTGACTGTCTCAGTCCTTTCTGCCAAGCCAAAGCGGCTGTCTTGCTTGGGCTCGAAGTCTGGCAGTGATGCTACAGTGCAAAATATTATAGAGACAATGAAATTTCCTGAGTTATTTCCCAGAGCTTTTGTCCTTCTGTGTCAAAGATGTTCTCGAGTTTGCAAATGTTGAAATTATGGGAGCTGTTTCTTTGATTAGTATTCAGCTGGTAAGGCTAGCTCTGCAGTGCTTGGCTGATGCTGACCCTTCCCCCTCCGCCCTGTCCCCCAATCCATCCACATATCCACACACGGGCATGTCCTGCTTTCCTTTCCTACAGTAGGCTGTGTACACCAGTAGCAAGAGGTTTGGCATCTGGATCCTCAGACTTCTAGTTGCTAATGGAGGCAAAAAATGTCCCTTTTTGGGGATATGGTTTAGCCTTTATACTGCTTTCAAAAGGTGAAGTAGTTCAGGTGAGCCAAGATTCTACAAACGATGCCTTCCCCAGGATGTGGGAAAGGATGGGAGATGGATAATTGTGATGTACTCTGATTCTGGGAACTGAAATGCTGATACTTTAATCTTTTCCCCTTGCAAGGATAAAATCTTATGTTCTGATAGATAACTTGCTCAAGCCAAACCAGAGACTTGAAAGGGCAGAGTATACTTCATAGTCTCTCTAACAAGACATACTGACTTGCAATTTTTCAGCTAAAACATAGATGTTTGTGCAGCTTTGCAGAAAATAAATTGCTTTTCTAGGACAAATAAATAAATACATAAAAGAGCCAAACTCTTGAGCGTGCCAGTTTCTGAAGCAGTCTCTCCTTGGCGTTGATGCGTGACTTTACTTCTCTATCTTTATTATATCTACTGATTGTTTCTGTGTTGCATTATTTGAGTTTGCAGGGAATTGTTACTGGTGAAAGCTATGTACTTTGTTTCTGACAAAGGTGGGTCTACATAACCCCCGGTGCAGAGCTGTTCAGATGGGCAGCAGCATGAAAGTTGCATAACTAAATTAAGTTTACTTACCCTGGAGCTTCTGAAGGTACAACAGGTCAACAGATAAAGATCAGCTATAAAGTGATGCTGATTTTTTTCTCAGCAGTATTGTATCAGTTTTAACAATGCAAAAGTGAAGTGAGGATATTTGGAAATGGTATGATTGTGCCTCATTAGAGCTATTTCAGTGCAACGGGTGTGTTACCACCTTTGGAGAAAAAAAAGAACACAAAACCCACTTAACAAACCCAAAAGAACTTTCCAGGGACCAAATGTGCTATTATTTTTAAGTCCTTTTACACAATTTTATAGCTTTTCAGTCTGCAAGTACCAGGGGATCTAATCTAGACATCTAGACACACATTTATTTTAGGGTCATGAAGAAGGGCTAAGTAAAATTCAAAAAACAATTGCAGTAAAATCCACAGTAAGGGAGGGCCTAGCTCTGACAGCTTTTAATAATAAGTATGTGCAATATCTGAGGTTTGAGTACTTAATAAAGGTTTAAAACTGCCAGGAATATTAGGAATATATCAAAGGTAATAATCTGAGCTACCACTGCATGTTAGAAATGTGTGTCAGTTAATGTGAGTGAAACTACAAACATCAGTAATACAGCCTATTTTCTTGCAAAAAACCATTAAAGATTGCAATTTTAATCAAGGAACATTTCATCCTTATAATGGGAGACTTTACTGTAATTAAAGGCTGATGTGGGTCATTAGAATAGTGTTAAAAGTCAGATGACAGCCTCACAACTCTCCTAAGTCTACTTTCATTGATTTAATAGCAAGGCACTATTGATTATTTGCTATTGATTTAGTAGCAAAATATTCTTATGTTTTCATGTAAAAGTGTAATTGTAAAGCATTTGTACAGCAGCAGATTAACTGTGAATTTTCTGATGAGAAGAGTGGATATAATATCCACATAGATTTTCACCTATCCTTTTCATGTATGACTGTGTGTACATACACATTCCCACATTTTTCTGTGTTTCTTCAGCAGAGACTTGACTGAAGAAAATCATTACTAATGCAAGACCTTATATTGTTCTACTCCAACTTAAATTCTTACTTTGCTATAAACCTGGCTAAGCCTTTTCTCAAAGGGATTCAACTCACAAATTGACTCCCATGTGTGATGAAAATAGAAAAAAAATTAAACTTCACCTGCTTTACAGATGAAGATACTGCTTGGGAAGTCAGTCCTAGTGATGTCTAGTATGTTTTTGTGAGTGCTTTCAGTCTATTGACTTCAGTATCTGATGTGTTCAGCGGTTCTTCAATGAAGGCCTTTCTTGAGCCATTCCTTTTTTCCTTTAGTTTATCACACACATTTTTTTTCATGTACGCTTTCATGCTACTACTGGGTATTGTTTTCTCATGGCCACAAAAATAATTAAATTCTATCTGAGGAAGGGTGCATAAAATAGATGGTTACTTCAGTTCTTCCTGTCAAACCAGGCTTAACTCTAAGCAGTAATGCAGGAGTGCCTCCTCTGGGAATTCAGCAGTTCTGCAAGAAAGTCATCCCTAGGCATTATGTGACGTTCTTCAGCTGAAATGAGGCTGCAAAAATTGAGCTTGTGGAAATTTAAATATTTGTCTTGATTGGTCCCAGATCCACAAATACTGCTGGCGTTTCTTTTCAATAACTGATCAAATTAGCATAATCCTTCCCAGCAGCTTAGATCTTTCACATGCTCGCCATGGCAAGGTGAAAAAACCAATAAAACCCTTTCACATTGAGAAAATGATATTGGAAAAAAAGAACTTTCTTCTGCTAATTTTGCATGGGGAAGAAAACAAACTTACCAAGAAACCAAACAATTTAGCACTCTAGACACGTGCAATCTTATGATCAACTGCAGAGCAGTGTAAAAGACCAAAAGCTGTTGCCTGGCTCTCTTTATGAAATTTTTTAAGCCATATAATTTATTGCAGCATACCTCGTGTTTTTCTATCATCTCATCAGGTCCTTTCACCTGAGTCAGAGGGTATTGGAGCCAGTTTAGTGTAACAGTGCCATATGTTTGGAGCAGTGATAGTTTTTTGCTAGATAACCAGATGCAGACTGCAGGATGTGCACTACATTTACAGATCTCCCATGTGAATATTTAGGCCAGTTAGCGGCAGGAGGTTGTGGTCTGTAGTTGTAATGTCATCTGGCACAGGGAGTTAATAGGTTTCATCATACTGCCTTGACTTGCAGAGCTTCATTTCATCACAGGGTCCCCACCTCTCTTGCTCCAAGGCACCCTCCTTTTCTTTTTTTCTTTCTCTGAAAAAAGTGATAACCAGACATTGCAATTTATACCGTAATTAGACATGTTATCTTCTCAAAACCTTTTTGTCTCAAGGATCAGATTCCTGTTCATGTGCCTGTGGAGGAGTCTCCTGTAATATTTAGGATGTGTGACATGGAGGAGCTGCAGACTTGTAACAAAGGGGAATTTTCTCTGCCACTAAATGTAACACCCTGTCCAATGGGCATTGTAAAACTGAATGTCAAAGCATAAATATTTCAGTGAGGGCAGTCCAGCTGTCAGGGGGCTCACCTGCTGGTTCTACTTTGTTTAAGGGATCATGGTTCAAGATCCAGTGGCAACAGTCACCCTTGGAATTATTTCAACACCCTGACTCTGATTTTACTGAATGACTAGAGAAAAAAAAAAAAACCCCATGGGATAACTATGCATTGTTGACCAAGCTAATGCAAGATTTACTAGTAGGTGGTGGCTCCTCAGTCAGTGAGGTCCTTATTTGTGCAGTAAATTTTGCAATGGTATCAAAAATTGAAGAAATTTGATGAAAGGAGAATAACGGGGCAGGGGAGAGGATGAGGGAAGAAAAGGTGATAAAATAGGAGTGGTAAACTCTTCAGTTACAACTCCAATGCGTGGCTGACAGTGAGATTTCAAACTAGAGTAATGCAATCCTGATTGGTGGAGTTTAGTAATGGAAAAGGGTTTGGATTTCCACTTCTTCCTGAAGCATTTTACACATTAGGAACACTTGAGGACAAAATATGCTGAAGGACAAAATCCTCAGTTGGCTTGAAGAGGTTGACAGGAAAATGATATGGTTCATAGATTAAGCTGGCACTGTGACACTGGTAGCAATGTGTGAGCAGAAGTCTGCAGGAATTTGCATTTTGGCTGCAGAGGTTAGGTGGTGCAAAGATGATCTCAAGAGCATTCAGCAAATTGCCCTACAGGGCTGGGGAAATCTCAGATGTGGGGAAGGAGGGCTTCCATGATGGTATCTCTGAGACTGAAAACTTGTCCTTATCTGCTGGTGCTCATTGTGACACGCAAACAACGAACACTAGACTTGATGAGTTGTTTTAGAAATTATGGAGTGAAGCAAAATATTCAGAGAGATTTTCAGTGGGTGTAAATTACCCTTAATTGCTTGCAATGAGGGGGACTATTCCTTTAAGTTGAGGATCTTGTTCATGATCTGAATGTTTTCAACAAATCAAGATTTCCCCTTGGAGACAGTGCATAACAGTGTCTTTTTGACATTAGCAGATTGTTTTGGAAAAGTAGAGTAGTAACATTTTTCAGTTTAGCAGTGTATACCAGTACACTGTGGCTTAAATATACTTTAATTTTTTTACAGCAGATGGGAGAAAATTAAGGTTTATGATGTATATTGAATGAAAAGGTTATTATGTTTTTTCAAATGTATATTTTCTTCAGTCTGAGACTTTATATATCAGCCAGCTATTTAAGAACTTAAACGATTTTTTTTTGTTTAGTTTTTTGGGGTTTTTTCCTTCCTTCAGCTGTTCACTTGGACAGCATGTTACTGCTTATTTGAGACATGCTACCTGCACTGTCCAGATCACATAACATTCTCTCCAAATTACACACCAGTTCTATTATTTGTATTTTTCATATTTGTTATTGCCAGGACTACATGTACAGCAAATAGGAAAAACAAGCTTAGATGTGAAAGCTAGAACTTAATGCTTTAAATACACTAGCAGACAATTTTATTTTTAAAGGCTTAAGTTACTTTTTAGGTTGGCAAAGTGTGATTGATAAGATGTGATTTGGTTTACCCTATTTGGGAAGGGCAGTAGCATTTGGGAGATCAGAAACATGATGTAAAGGTACACTTTTCTTCTAGGGTAGTTAATGATATCAAAAGTGTAAATATTTCTCAGTTTTGTATATTCTGAATCTTGTTTGTGCAGAAAGAGATAGCGTTTCCTAAAAGAACATCTTTAAACTAAAAGTACAAAGTGGTTGCAGGTCAGTTTTGCCATCACACTCAAGTCAGTAAACACAGATGACAGTGAAGACACTGGAATCAGAGCACTGAATACCCTCTGTCACTGTTAGTTTTAGTTTTTTACACTACTGCAAGTGCAACCCTGAACACTCAAGCTGTGACTTAATGAAGAAAAAAACACCAACAGTACCTCTTAGTTTTCAATGTGATGTTGCTTATGTGGTCTGGTGGACTTGATACTTATGGACATCATAAAACAGGTGTTGTTGAAGTGCTAGTTATGCTTGGACAAAATTAATCAAAAAAATCTGTATAAAATTATCTATCTATCTGTCTGTATCTATCTATCTATCTATCTATCTATCTATCTATCTATCTATCTATATATCATCTATCCATCTGTCTATCTAATCTATCTATCCATCTGTCCATCCATCCATCTATCTATCTATCTATCTCAGTAAGAAAGGTAATGAAATGCAATTTGATAAAGAATTCTTCCCAAAACAGAAATTATTTTTAAATTCAAGACACTTCTGCTTTTAAGGGTATCACATATAAAAGGCAGTGTGCTGGAAGAACTATAAATAAAAACCTAAAAAAAGGGCTTTAAGAGGAATAGGAAGACCTATCCTGAAGAAGAGAAAAAAGGGAGGGAAGAGTGTTTCAGAGCAGAAAGTGCTGCCACACAGCTGAATAAAAATAATTGGAATTTTGGAGTTTGTGGTGAAAGTATTTGAGAATGAGTAAACCACAACAACGTTTTTTTTTCCAGGAGGTGTGAGTATTCTGCTTTTCATCAGATTGTGCTGTCTAGCATATGGACTGTTTTTCAGTTGGTATTTTGGGTGTGTTTTTCAGTTCTGTGCTGTGGTGTGTGGCTGGGGACCATGGCACTCCATATGGTGGCTTTCATACTTCCCTGCAGGTGTAAAAGAAAGGATATAAGAGAACACTGTTCGAGATAAAGGTTAGAGCAATTCTAGGTTTGAAATGTCTGTTCTGAGCAAGAACAAGACATTTCAAACTGCTTAGTGAAAAGACTCTAACATATTGTAAATGTTTTACTGACATTTTTTAAGAAAATCCATTTTGTATTTTTATCTCTGTTAAATAACAATCTGCTGCCTCTTTGAAATAAACTGACAGTTTATCAATATCAGATGTCTTTAACATGATGTAACTTAGACACAGAGAGGGGAAATCAAGGATGCATAAACAGCCTCTACTACAAACAACACTTACCGTAGCTGAACAGAGCAGTAGGAAGTGAACATATCGCAGGGAAAGCACAGCTACTTCCTCAACACTCATTGGCAGCCCTCTCAGTAATTACTGTCATATGGTCATGATTTACCCAAAGGGCCAGATCAAAACTGAGTTATGACTAGTTGGGACTAATCATTTCAAACTAGGCTCCTCTAACGAGGATGACACCTGCTTGTTAATCCTGCTGTGACAAGAATTTTGGTCCATGTTGAAGTGTCGTCTTATAACTGTAGCATCATGTTTTCAAAATTAGGGTCTTTAGGTAAGGCTTGCCCATTCTTTTGTATTTTGCCTGTAGGGAGACACTGGATTTTCCTATTTGGAAGCTTTCAAATTGCTTCTGCTTAGCAAACACGCTCAGTGGGTTTGTGGTTTATCCCACCAGCCTCTAAGCAAAGCCTTTCTGGTGCAGGGCAGTACCACAGAAGGGATTACAATAAAAAGGCTTTAAATACAGTCTGTAATCAGAAGAGCTTTTTATTTGTTTCATGTTTCTGCCCTCTAGGTACCTTTGGCAGCACAATGCATAGGCGTTCTGCAGCTGAAAGAGCCTGACATACTGAAAACAGATAGTGGATATCGCATTTCACTCAGTTTTAGTAGCAATGGGTAGGACTATGATAATCAGTCCAGAGTGTTTAATGTGTATGTGATTTAATGTCTAGCCTTTTTAGATTAATTAAAAGTATAAAGGATGAAATCTTCTTTCTTCCGTGGCTTCCTAAGTAGCAGCAGTTCACTCCAAATTAATGCCGTTATCTATTTTAATTTCATCCTTATTTCCACTTCATGTTTGGCACTTCGTAAATGCTTCTTGCCTCCCTTATTGCTCACTTGGACAAGGAGGATGTCTATTTAGGAGACAGCTTTTCTTATCTGGTGATTCTTCTAAAAGGCGAAGCTATGTTTGGTTCTGACTGACAGAATTTATGCTTTTAAAAACATTATGCTAAGTATACATTTTTACATGGGCAGAGAAGGCTCACAGTCATAAAAGGCAGAAAACAGTCTTGTTTAAGTATTGAAGTTTGTCTTTCTAGAAAATAATAATTTTTTATTAGTGAGTCCTATGAATAATGAAATGATTAATTTTTAAATAAAAACTGATTTACACTTATTAATTCTGGAAAATCGTTTTAATTAAATCAAGGTTTCATTGAAAATACAAAATGACATTATCTTCTGATCTTTCTGGGCATATTTCTGTATAAATATATAAAGTAGTCTAACATGTTTCTTACGGTACCTGACATTTGCTTTAGGAATGTAGTGAAATTGAGTGGGGAGACTCAAGGCTTTTTACCAGGTCAGGTTTAGATCAGAACAAATCATAGCATCTGTGTACTGTGACTAAGAATCAGTCAAATTGTTCTGATTCATCTTATGCTCCTTCATTTTACTTTTGAGTTACATGGGAGAGAGTTAATCTAGGATATATCCCTGCCATTATCATAACTTGGTGCCTCTAGCTGGTTTGTAATTGTATCATAGTAATGGCAAGTAAAGCAGACAGTAGCAGACAGAAAATATCAAACCAAATGACTGTAAATAACTACACCTTCTTTGATTATTTTAAAGAGGAATAATTTTAGCATTTATACTGGAAAAAAAACCTGGTGTATTAAGAGAACATTTAGGAGAAAACTTTATGGCTATAAATACAGTTGTATCAGCAGTAGTAATGCCATCCAAGAAGTGTGCTATAAACTCAGAGAGATTTATGTAAACTCATTGGTGTTGATGAGGAGAAAAGCAATGAATAAACAGTTTCCATGCATGATGTGAAAGCTGCAAAGAATTTGCATTCTCTAAAAAAAATGAAAATTCTGACAACAGTTCTTGTCTTTTTCCTGGATAGGTACCCATTACACCATTTCTTTGGTGAAGGCTGTTCAGCAGTGGTGACGTCTTCCAATCGGCCACTCTGCAGAATATTATCTCTGGACTCCCAGCTGACACCCTGCCGGAGGCTAGAGCTACTGAGACAACTGGAATTGTGCCTGCTTTGGTCAAGGGTTTTTCTTTCACCGAGGAGAAAAAAAAAAAAAAAAGATGAAGTTGGGCAAAGTGGAGTTTTGCCATTTTCTTCAGATACTAGCTCTTTTCCTGTGTCTTTCTGGGATGAATCAAGCAGAGATCACAAGGTCCAGGTCAAAGCCCTATTTTCAATCAGGGAGGACAAGAACCAAACGCAGCTGGGTGTGGAATCAGTTCTTTGTGCTGGAAGAATACATGGGTACAGACCCACTCTATGTAGGAAAGGTAGGGGATTTAAATAAACTTTGGAGGGTGCAGATGCTTGCTTTTTGATATGTTTATATGATGCAATCTAAAAATTGTAATTCTGTTAGCCCAGAACAGCAGCACATTTCATTCTTCTAAGACTGCAAGGTTCCTGTTGCAATTTTCTTTAAGAGCTCTACATATTAGCACTGCTTGTTTAACAGAGTACAGTAATGAAAATGTTTCGCCACCGCTGATAGGAAGAAAATACTTATAGTAGGTTTTAAAATAGAGGAACATAACAATGAGTATTCTTTTTAAATAGTTAACAGCTAGTCCCAGAAAAGAAGTTCTGTATTAACTTGTTTGCTCCTAAAACTCAGCACTACTGAAAGCAAGAGAGAAAGAATCAGGCGTCTGTGGGTGTGATGGGTGAAAAGGAGGGCATGTCTGCATTACTGATTTTCTTTGACATTGCCTGGCTGGCAGATTGTCACCTTGGGGGCCTTGCTGTCCTCTGTGCACAGCACAGCCTTGTGGCTTTACCTCGCCTGTGATGGGCACGGGTCCAGTAGAGAGCCAGCCCTTTTACATCAAGGCATCCCAAATGGTTCTTGCTGAGTGCCCGTCGCTGCACATGGAGCACGCTGAGCACAGCTGTGAATCCGGGACTTAGCTCATTTACTGCCTTGTGCTAGTGGGTAATACGCTGCCTTCAGCAATTATGTAGGGGAAAAAAAGCCCACAAAACAAAACCCCCTCTTGTGTTTCTCTGTAACATTTATGTGTAATCATCTTATTGAAAGGAAAACCCATTTTCTCGGTAATATCAGAATCAATAAATAGAGTTTCTCATTAAAATACAGCAAATGCATAGAAAACAAGGGAGTGACAGCTTCTGGCACAACAGCACGCTTACAGAAAAAGAGATGAAGTAGTCTGAAATCCACTGCTTCAAATATACCAGTGCAATGAATTTCAGCTTACTTAATTCATCCTACTGAGACAAAACCTCGATGTTTGTGTTAATGCAGTTAAGCACTTAGAATTTAATCATGCCAACGGAATAATCAAGTTAAATAGGGAACTGCTTTCATGATTGCAGCTATCGTTGTGTTTAGGTTCTTTTCTGAATTGGGACTGGTACTTTGCATAATTGAACCCTTAAGAAAGGTGTACTAGAATCAGAAATGTCATCTTGTGGTGACATTACAGTGGTCTTGAAAGTTTTGGTAAAGTTTTACATTATATAGCAGCATCCATTCTGATGCCACACAGCTGCTGGTTGCCTGTGTGGGTTTGTCTTTTAGGCAAATTTGTCCCCAGGTTGGAGTTTCTCATGTGGCTCTGGAAATGGCCTGTTTGGCATTCGTTCCTACTGATAAAAAAAGAAGCGTGGCTTGCAAATTTGAAATTCTCTCCTGGAAAAGAAGCATCTTGAAATACTTGAGTGAAGACTAGTTTTGATCTGTAGTAATTCTCATATTCAGTCGATTGCTATATTATGGCCAAAAATGCTGTGGTAGTGCTGTAGTACATGATATTTGCATGCATATGGTTATTTTTAGCTTCACAGTCTGCTCTATCCTGTCCTTTGCAAGAGTCCTAGCATTCACAAGCAGATATCTTCCAAAACACAACCTTTTTTTTTTCCCCTGAAACATTCTGTGCCCAGCCTGCTTTTGTATCAGAGTATGAATTGTTGGCTCAGGAATTTGTACCAGCAATCCATTTTGTAGGAAAAGCAGATAAAAATTTTCACTTACAAAAAGAAGCCCATCTTCCTGGAAACACAGTCCTTGCTGAGCATCTTGTAAGATAAGATGTGCCCAGTTCCTAACCTTTTCACTGTAGAGGCTTTTCACTGTGTGGCTCCTGAGGTGCAATCATGACCGAAGCCACATTCCCACACAGGGGAGCAAAAAGGTGAAGAAGTGAATTTCTTTCTGTGTCTTAACATATTATGTGTAGCGCCACTACAAGTGCGGCTGAAGTGAGCAGCAGTCACCTTCCTCCCCCTCTTCTCTTAAAAACATTGTTGCTCTTGATTCAAATCTTTTGCAGGCAGATAGGGACAGAGGAGACTGAGATTTGGATAGGAAGGAAGGATTTTTTTCTTCTTTTTTTTTTTTTTTTCCTTTGGTGAGGAAGCTGCAGCAAGCAAAAAGCTCTCATAACTCACTTTTCTCATCAAATGAAGCGGAAGCAGCAACCAGACTCTGCAGAGTGCTCTGCTTCTGGGGAGGCCGGTCCTGCACTGCCTTGCGTTCAGGATGCTTTGCAGGGTGCCAATCTTAGTGCACATCCAGGAAGGAGGGACCTTCCTGCAGCTTTTAAGGGCTGTGAGATAAAAAGGCTTCAGAAACACTCCAACAAATGGAGCTGTAATGGGGAATACTGTCTCCCTGCCACTGTTCAATTTCACAAAGCCCTAGGCAATTCTGGTTGGAAGGCAGCATTTGGGGGATGTTAGGGTTACATGGCAAATCATTCAAGAGTTGTGAAATACCAATGTTAATTCCATGTTCAGCACTAGCTCTGTCCTCCTGGGTGTCTGCCTGCTGACACTTTAATTACATGATCATGCTGGGTAAAATCCTATTCCTCGTAAATAATGTAGTAGAATTCCTATTCACCTCAGTAAAACAAGTCCTTTGCTTAATTTTTCAGTGTTTTCATGTTTGTTTAACGAGGGATTCACATCTATACCTGAGGTATATTGCAGCCTTCCTTCTTGATATCCTTTTTTCATTTTCCTAAATGCATATGTATTTTTTTTATTAAGGCAGCAGGGCCTGTTTCTCATGAGACTCTGGAGAAACCTCTGGAGGAGTTGCATTAATTTCACTCTAATAGGAGTCAGAGGTGCCAGAAGTTTGGTGCCTTTTTTTATTCTCTTCTTTTAAAATTTAGGTCCTTCCTCTCTATGATATGAATTTTAATCATCTTGGATGTAATTTCAAGCACTTCTTGGGAGGTGCTTGGCATGTAATCAGCTTGTGGACTGAACCATGTACAGTTCTTTTCTGTCAGTCAGCACAGCCCACGTTACGTTCACTTGAAGGGCTGAAGCATTTAACTGTTTAACACATTAAACCGTTTGGATAGGCACTGTTCTCCTCCAGACATGCCATGTAGGAGGTGAGGCAGTTAACTGTGATGCTTATTGAGCTAGAAGCATAGCTGGCTTCTGTTTTCTGGAAAATGTTTACTACTGCTTGGTAATATGTTTTTGAAAAATGCCTTACTCTGTATTTTCCTTGTAAATTATGGTAATGGAATCTATTTGGAAAAAGAAATAGTATAGAGCAGTTTTAAATGATTTGAAACATAAACACCTAAAATTAGGAAAAATTTTCTTGAGTATGCTATTATGTTGAATATTTGAAAAGTTGTATACAGTCTTGTAATTGAAGTTTCCATGGGTACGCATTGGCAAAAATGGGGTGTAGTAAAAGTAGAACTTGAACATTTTGTTGGTACTTTTTTGGTTTTGTTACATAACTATCAGACATTCAGGGTTTGGGGGTTTTTTGGTCTGATGGGTTGGGTTTTTTTAAATATTATTTGTCTTAATCTGTTTTCTGCTGCAAGACTATCAGTCTCATCAAAAGCATTATAATGACACAAAATCTCTGCCAGTAATAATTTAATTTTTCTTATTAGAAAGTTAAGAGAAAACCCCAAACAAACAAAAGAAGCTACAAACAAACCTGAAGAACGGAAACAGGTCTTTGAACTCCATGTGAGATGCTGATTGATAGCTGGCTTCACTGTTTTCTTTAGTATCCAAACCAACTCTCCTTTTCCAATGGCTCTAAATTTAGGTACAGTTACAGGGCAGTTTCAAGCTTTTTGCTGAGTTGAACTCTTCCCTTGAGATCTCACTAACGTATGAAGAATGGAAAATAAAACCCAGAGACTTTTGACTGAGCACAAACCCAATAAATTAGTATGTAACTTTGAGAGGCTCATTGGTAATTCTCAAAAATAGTGTTTTGAACTCATAAGATGTTCTGAGTGTTGTTTTTTATTTATAATGTAAGAGAAAGTAAAGTGTAAGTCCTAACCTGCATTTTCTAGATTGTAAAAGCAAGAAAAGGTTAAATGAGTGAACTAAGAGCCCATAGTTTCCTAGATCTCACAATCATTGCCTTCTAACACAATTTTACCTGCCTCTTCTGACTGTTTTAAGGTAAATAAACCTGTTGGATTCAATTTGGACAAAAGTGCATAAAAGCTAATATTTGCATTATTATTTCCTGGAGTAGTTCAGAATGAGGTGCATGTGAAAAAATAAATGAAGTTATGCTTTGCCTAAAAAATTATGTCACATAAGGGAATTTGCAGGTTCTACAAGTTTTAAGAGAACTTACAGGAAGGATGGGTTTTTAAAGCACCCATATAACAAGTTTATGTTATTATTAGCATAGAGAGTGGGTAGTTTTTTCCAGTCTCCTCATTTTGGAGGGAAGGAGGCTGGATAGGAGAGGATACTGGGGTTTTAGATTAATGCTTTGTTTTTCAAAGGTGTTGGGGAATATTTCAGTAAGGTGACAGAATTACTCACATACTATTTTTATCTGTGGTGTGACCTTGTCTCAGGCCATACAGATGCAGTCAGCAGTAGGGCCTGACAAGTTCAGATGTGCCTGACGAATTTTGACTCAGTTGGATAATAAGTGTCTTTGCTAAAATACTTTAAGGCAGTGAGTACTGTGGAAGTGTTGGCCCCTCAGTCAAACTCAGACTGAACTGTGGGAATATTACTGGCATTTTGGGAAATGGAGAGGACATGGGGTGATATTACAAAGGCTAAATATAGGTAAAAAGGCCTGGGCTGCCTCACTTGCGCATGGTGAAGAAGGAGGTTAGTCAGGTGCAATTCCCTGGAGGGATCTGACCCTTCTGCTGCTTCTAGTGGCACCCAGAGGGACTAAGCCTCTCTGCTCAGCTTCAGTCTGCTTTTTTTTTTTTTTTTTTTCTCTGAGCATCCTGTGCAAGGTAAATGTTCATGCCTGTTCTGCAAGTAAGCTCCTTGCTGAGAGTACCCATAGCTCTGCAGATTTTTGTTCATTTTCCACCACAAGAAGTTTTGGAAAAAAAAAACCATTCAAAACCACCAAACTCAGACCAGCTATTTTTCATGTGTCTTTGTGGCCTCTGTGTGGAAAACAGACAGCATAATAACTCAGAAAGAAACTTCCCCTTTGTTATATTTTTTCCTCACTTTCTATTTGTGTTATCTTTACTTTTATCATAATCTTTGAAGCACTGTTGTTTTATATACTCCCAGAAGGCCATTTATGGAAGGGAAAAAGAAAATCTGCTGTATTTCTGATATTTATCCATCTCAGGAACTCTTTGCTTTTCTGTGCTATGAAAATTGATAACAGTTGACCTTTTAAGTAAAAAGGGACATGCCATTCTTGTCAAGTATTTTCCTACCAGAAGTGCTGCACGTGGAATGAGTGAACAGACAAAATAATTAAGTCCTGCTTACTTGCTTTATGTATTGAATAGGTCTTGGGGAAGTGATGCTTCAGTTGTACTGCACGTGTATGACTTTACTATCTCAACTTGTTCTGTCCAGTCCCAGTATCACACACTTTTCTTCACTGGATAGTCACTGTAGGCTTTGTGTGCTATTTCTATGCTATAATTTATGTGGATTACCCTGAATAACTGGGAGATGACTGACAATCCAAATGTTCCCTCCTTAGCATGCAGGGCTAAAGTGTCTCTGGGGACAGTGGTGAGATTAAGGCGCACAGGAAGAATTATCCAAAAGGATAACCTAAAATCTGCTGCCTTTTCCTGGTTGATTTCATCAGCCTGAACAGCCACAGTGTAATTTCTTCTCTCCCTTTTTACTGGAAGTCCTCTTCTCTCAGAGCTGAATGGATGCTAGAGAAGCTTTTATACCAGGGACTTAAAGTGATGGCAATTTCACAAGCCCAAGCACTAAAAGACATTTTGTATATAATTTCATTATTAAAAGTGATAATAGAGTTGAGAGACTTATGGTTGGATACTGAACCAGAACATGTAGCTTTTTGATCTCTTTCTAGAATATAGAACATTGATCCTTAACATGTGCCATTACAGAAGAGGAAGGTTAGTGAAGGTGATGACAACATCAGTAAATTAAGCAGCCCTCATGGCAATTTTTTGTTCAATGGCACAGCCATGCTATTTATGTAATCCTGTAATACCATTACTGTATTTCAGCAGAATGAGAGGCTTTACCTGCAGTGCTGTGCTCTGGATGTCTTTTGGGCCTTGTTTAAAACTAAATTTTATGAGTCTCTGACAAAATAGAAAAGCAACAGTAAAAGCTAATTTTGCAATTATACGTAGATGAGAAGCTCCTGTATGCTTGGCTGGTTATCAGAAAATGCCTTATTTTCAGGAAAGAATGAGATTTGAAGCTCTGATGTCAGTCAAGCTGATGCTGATTCAGCTGACATTCCTTCTCCTTTTTGTCTTCAGAGATTGTACTTGGTCCCTTAGTTCTTATTGTTGGCTGTCATCCAGCATCCAGTTTTATGTCCGTCCTCGTGTCTCACAGTTCTGTGTTAATGGCATTACAAATACAGCTCTGTAAAACTATGGCTATCAGGAACTGTGAGCATTTGCATTGTTCTAAGACAAAGGAAGTCCATTCATTAATTATTTCCTTATCTAAAATGCAAGCAAACACAACCCCTGCTCTGAGGCAGTGGTCTTATAAAGCGAGAACTAATAGCAGGCTAATAAGCAGTGACAGAATTTGGAGAACTATAGTGTTAATCAAAATCTGAAAACAGTTTGAGAACAGTGGGTCATCAGTGCTGTTTTCTATGAAGATAGAATATTTATTTTCTGAAGATGAGACTCATGCAACATTTTAAAACATTATGAACATATAATTGAGAGCTCTTTCCTGCCTTTACTTCCCAGTGTTTATAGATGACAAGTTTTTTGAAACTTTAAAGTGCAGACCTGTTTAATATCTATGTTAGTACAAAGCTACATCTTCTTTCAGACCAGTAAAGATAAAGGATGTTTTCCAATTGCTTTCAAAATATCAGACTGCATATGCTTTATAGTTTTACATCTTGTAGCCTGCTGTCACACTACCTTTTTCATGTTGCCTTTTTTCACTTCTACATCTTCTGTTAGCCATAAGTGTCTGTCTGCAGACTCATTGGGCATTCATTTCATGTATTAAGTATTTTCCACGTGTCACCGTCTAAAAGTGCTGCCAGGACTGTTACTGCCTTGTCATAACTCTACTGCTGAATTTCTCCTCTGCTTCACATTTGTTTTTAAATATTATACTGCATTTCTTAATTTCCTGGCCTCTCTCTTTTTTTCCCCCAATAATCACTTAATAAAATAGCACCTGTGTACATATGTCAATGTTTCAGTGCTAACTTTAGCCACTTAAAGGGAGAACCTGGGACAATATATTTTAGGATTCTGAAAAAAAAATCAGGGAATGGTTCCTTTGCATGCAATAAGCTGGCTTTTACATAAATGCTCTGATGATAAGAATTGGAAATCTCTTTGGTATTATCTTATTATCTCAGCACTGTGCATTTCCTTGGAAGAGATAGCTGAGCAAAGTGCTAATGGTGGAGGTAGTGAGAGAAGAAAGATGTTAATACACTAAGTTGCTCAGTTCTTTTAGAATAACTATTAGCTACCTTATGCTTCCAGCATCTTCTCTGTCACTTTTGCACTGGAAGAGATACTTACTGTCATGTAAATTAGAGACAAGTGGCTCTTAGAAAGGCAGTGGAGTGTGCTCTGGGAGAACTCTAATTCTGTCCCAAGTGTTCAAACCATGGTCATGGTGTGAGTACCAGCCTGTACCAAGAGCAGAAGTTTGAGGATGTCATAATGCTTAACCCTTTGTAACTTCAAGGTTATAAGAAGGAGAATTAGCCAGTTAAAAATAGGCATGGGAGTTGTTCACTTGATATAAATAAATGTTGTGAACACCTAACTATAATTCATTTGAGCTTAATGTATAAATGGGAGCCCTCTTAACCTTTCCAGGCAAGTGTAAACTTAGCCAATGGTGAAGCTCATTGGCAACAGATACTGATCACCAAAATCAGTAAACAGGTTCATAAACTTGAAGAAACATTTAATATTATTTCTTCCAGATGTTCTTGAAAAAAAATACTGCCATTAACAGTTCTGTCAGTTTAAAAATATTTGCTGATGTTACAGTCCTGTGCTGTTGCAAAAGTAATATTTATGTAGGTGTAAGGCACATAGTATGGTAGTAGCACACTACAAGTCATAAACATAGCAAAGAATAAGCCTTATTTTTTCTTCCAGATAAATAGGAATGCCAAGAGAGATATAGCTCTTTTGCATACAGAAGTTCATGCGCCATTACTCATGTACCAAGAAACACAAAATATGCCTTACTGACTTGGTCTCAAGCTGTCTTTTTCTCCCCTGGGAGAAGAAGCTAATTCTAAACATTCAAGAAGAAGGCAAAAGGTTTTTTAATATGTTTTGATTATTAAATTATGCTGTTCATAGAGTAACTGAAGATTTAGTCCAAAATCTTCAGATAGTTTTATTCACCCTTGGAGACCATTTGAGAGTATTAATGTTGCAATGCAAATACCTGGTCATTTCAAAATTGAATTTTTACCTGATATTTTATTCTGTAGGTTAGTGAAAGAGGAATACTGAAGATTGATTTGCAACATATATGAACATATTCCACATTTTGAGAATGAAGAAATGGTGGCTTCCATTTATATAATACTCTAATGTTCCTAAAGCACCAAAGGGATGTGTTGTGACATTGTGTGTGGATCAGGGGGATATGCTAAGAACAACAAAGGACACTCTTACATAATGTTCTACCTACAACACAGAAAATTCTTAGGCCCTCTCTGAGTAGAAAGAGAGAAATTTAATGTCATTTTCTAGGTGATGTATGATTTTTCTGCATGAATTCCACAAAACATTGCCAGAGTCATACTATTTAATTTATTTTCCCATTTCTGTAAATCATGAGAAATTACCTTAAGGTTTAACAAGACATAGAATTCTGTTGCTGTGGAGTATGTGTGAGAAGAATTGAACCCAAAAAGTTATTTTTTGTTTGAAATGCTTCCAAAATATGGAAAATCTGGTAGTTGGATTGTTCATGTGTAAGGATGTTAAGCTGCTTAAACACTTCATACTGAGGTACCAAATTGTTACCCTGCTGACTAGGCAATCAGGCAATTCATTATCCTTACAAGGTAGGCAGTGCTGTATTATGTGAATTTTACCTTGTTATCCTGTAACAATGAAAAGTTTCCAGACACAGCTGGGAAAAGCAGATGGTCATTTCTTAAGTTTCCATAATCATGGTATAAACGTAATGCCATAAATTAGCAAAATACTTAACTTGTCTTTCTTACACAATCTATACACATTATATGGGCAGAGCAGGCATTTGGAAAAGTGCTTGGCATGTTTTTATGTTTCTTTTTTAACTGGCAGGGCTGTAATTCTACATAGTCTACATATTAAAAACTGTTTAAATAATTCCACTTGCTCCTGGATGTTCATCATCTTCATGTATTTCTAGACTGTTATCCTTCCCACCATCTTTCACCCTTTAGTACTTAGCTGTTGCTTGACCAAGCAATATTTTCAAAAGGTTTTCCTTTTGAGTCGACACTGTAGTCTTGTGTTCATCCATACTGCTCTTTCATTCATCCCCTCCTTTTTTTGAATATCTTCTTGACAGTGAAAAGCTGTGAACAAAAGCACTCTGTTGTTGCTTCATCTAAACAGGAAATAAGCCAAGTAAAACTGTTACTTCCTTTCTCATTGTAAGATTCAAATTACACTATTCATGTTTGTTTCTTTCTTTACAAATTCATGTCCACTACCATGCTGAGCATCTTAAAGCTTTATTGCTTTTCTGGTTTTTTTAAATCTTTATGCTGAATCAAGCATACTTCTGAGTGAGTATCAGTCCCAAAGCAATGGAAATAGTAGTTGTTTGAAATGTTTCCATTTGTTTGACTGACGAACCAAGTGAAGCCATGTCAAACAAGTTTCTATGGAGCAAACATGCAGGAATTAGAATGATAGCACTGATGAAATATATACACAAGTGGGTATCTATGTGTAGGAAGCAATGGAGGGACCTCACATTGAGGAATAGTTCCTGCTTATACTGACATATTTATTTAATTTAGATTTATTTTAAGATTCAAGGAAAGTGTAAACATTCTAGCCTATTTTGGTTTTAGATTGGGAAAACAGAGATTGAAAAAGTTAAAGAGAAGAAAAAGTATGCCAAAGAGTGTGAGATGGGAAGGGACATGATGAAGTATTTTATTTTGTTTTTATCAGTCTGGAGTCTGATATAAAACTGAAATCAATGAGAAAATAAATTTAGATTAAGGTATAATTGAATCACAGAATGGCTCAGGTTTGGAGAGAACACAGTGGGTTGTCTGGTCCAACCTCCCTGGTCAAGCAGGGTCATCCCAGAGCACATGGCATAGGATTGTGTCCAGACAGATCTTGAATATTTTAACTGAGGGAGATTCCACAACTTCCGTGGGTAGTCTGTTCCAGTATGTGGTCACCTGCACAATAAAAACATTCTTCATTGTGTGCAGGTGGACCTTTCTGTGCATCCGTCTCTGTCTGTTGCATCTTGTTCTATTGCTTGGTGAAGAGTCTGGCTCCATCTTCTTTGCACCTCTCTTCAAAATCTCATAGACATTGGTGAAGACCCCTTTCAGTTGTCTCTTCTTGAGGCTCAACAGACCCAGCTCCCTCAGCCTGTCCTTGTAAAAAAGAAGCTCCAGTCCCCTAGGCATCTTTGTTGCCTTCTCTTTGAGCTGTTCCAGGAGCTCCATGGAGCTCTCTCTTGTACAGAGGAGTCCAGAACTGGACCCAGCACTCCAGATGTGCCTCCCCTGGACTAAGTAGAGGGTCAGGATCACCTTCCTTGACCAGCTGGCAATGCTGTTCCTAATGCACCCCAGGCACCCGCTGGCTGTCTTGGCCACAAGAACACAGTGGCCCATGGACATTTTGTTGTCTGCCAGGACCCCTGGGTCCTTCTCCAAAGAGCCGCCTTCCAGCAGGTCACCCCCTGTCTGTCCTGGTCCATGGGGTTATTCTTCTCCAGGGGCAGGACCCTGCACTTGCCTTTGTTGAATTGCAGACAGTTCCTCTCTGTTCATCTCTCCCACCTGTCAAGGTCCCTCAGAAGGGCTGCCCAGCCTTCTGGGATATCAGCCAGTCCTCCCAGCTTTGTGTCGTCAGGGAACTTACTGAGGGCACATCTGCCCCTCCATCCAAGCCATTGATCAATAGGTTAAATACTGGGTGTTTTGAACCTTGGGAGACACGACTAGTGACAGGCCTCCAGCTACACACCCTGTGCCACTGACTGCAACCCCCTGGTTCAGCGAGTTCTCAGTCATCCTCACTGTGCACTCATTCAATCTACACTTCCTGAATTTGCCTATGAAGATATTGAGAGAGACAGCGCTGAAAACCTTGCTGAAGTCAAGGTAGAAAATATCTACTGCCCCCATCCCTCCAAGCAGTTTCATTGCAGAAGGCAATCTGGTTGGTCCAGTGTGACTTAGCATTAATGAATCCATGCTGACTACTCCTGATCCCCTTGTTGTCATCCACATGGATAGAGATGGTCTTTTGAATGAGGCCAGGGATTGAGGTGAGGATCACCTTAAGTGTAGGTCTTGATTCCCTGTGCTCTTTGCTGAAGAAGCTATATGCATCTGTATGGATCACACATTGGTTTAGGTCACCTCAATCCACCCCAGGGGTTCTAGAAAGCAGGCCTGACTTGGTTATGTTAGCACAGATGGAAAAGGAGGGCAGGTGGCCAGGTTTTAGAAATGTTCTGGGGAGTAGGTCTGTTAACTAGCAGATGTATTTGCAAGAGACAAAAAAGGTAAGTAAAGTTCATTTTTAATCAAAAGAGGAAAACGCTGTGTGCAGCAAGGTAATCTGTGATACAAGACATCAAAAGCAAATATCATCAAGACAAAACCTAGTAGAACAAGTTTTTATGCTTCTTTAATGAGACTAAGGAAACAATGAATAGAAAATGAAAGATATAAATATTTCTTACAAAACATTACTGGAGAGGGCTAGTGAATTTGGAATTTGTTCAAAAAAAGCCTAAAACATGAACAGCAGAGTGCCAAACAGCTCAGGACAAGACAGAATAGCATTCTATACATAGAGATTCCAAGAATTACTGGGTCAAGATAAAGCATGGGTAAGTGAAAAACAACATGAAGATCTGGAGGAGTCCAAGCAAGTCTGAGCTCTCAGCAGACGGATGGAAGGATGCAAATATGTGCAGCTGTCAGGGAAGTAACTGGACCATGTCCAGACTGTTTCCAAATTAAGAGCCAAAAATCAAAATTATGAGTTCTCTGGTCTACAATTTTAAGAAGGCAGCTTGCACCTTACAAAGCAATTTTTTCTTGGGTGCTAAAGGGATGAAGTGATGTCATCCATGGTTTTCAGAACTTTAGTAGACACCTTTCCTTCTAGACTGGTATTTTGACATTGATCATTTCATGTAACTATATTTCCTCCCATCTGTTTTCAGGCTGCATGAGATTTTTTTTCAGTATCACATTCAACAATTTCCATTCATCTCTTATTTTAGTAAGCAGAGATGGGTAGACAATGATGGTCCATTCTGCTAGTCTGATGACCAAGTCATCTTTCTGGATTTTGTTTTTTGGCAATTTTACTTCTAGTAGCACAAAGCAAAGTCAATGACTGCTTTATGTGTGGGATGATACAGACTGAGGGCCCAGGTGCTTTGTCAGGCTTCCAAAATACCTGCCAAGCAGAAAATGAGACTGTGAGGAAAATGGAAAGATTAAGACGTCCACCCTGATGACAGATCCGTCTGATTTAAAGACATAAGGGTCTGTATCTATATACCATATTAAAAAGGGAATATACTTTCCTTTGCTTCTGAAATTATGTTGTCATATGTGTTTGACAGTGGCCAGTCTTCCAGTTCTGATTCTTTCATGCATGCTTTGTATTATACTGAAAATGCAAATATCATTTTGGAACACAGTTTGAGGCTTTAGCAGGATGTGCTAACAGTTTTTGTCTTAGAATATATTTTTTGGAAAATTATTTTGTAAAACAATTAGCAGAGTAAAGGAGAGACATTCACCTTCAAGGTTAAAAGAGTTAAATTTATTAGAGTGAACAAAATGATCTGCACTATCACAAATTTTCCTGGAATCAAACATTCCTGTACCTGTAAATAACCTTTACTGACAAGAGAACTTCAGCAGAAATTGTGTGTGTGACATTGTAGAGAGTCATGGAATGAAACCAGATGCTTTTTCTTCCATAGTAGCTTGAATCTAGTGAAAATATGGATACAAGTGAGGATAAGCAGTACATTCAGTGTTTGCTCAAAATCAAAATGCATCTTTGGTTTACAACAGAACTAGTGCAATAAAATAAGGTAGATTTTCTTAAACATTAAGGTACTATTTAGTAATGTTTGGCAGAGGATAACATCACTTTATAAATGATGTCTTGTAAGGCGAAGTAAGAGTTTTTCTTTATATATTCCTGAAGTTGTATGTCTCAGTAATCAATAGGCCCTCCCTGGTGTTTTCCTGCAAGTTTGGGCTCAACAAAAGCATTGTTAAATCTTTTATCTTAGTATTTAAACACCTTCAGGGTGGAGTGTCAGAAGAAGCAGTAGGTTGTCGCATGGCAAAGGCTGCTCAGGGCCCTGAGTCTTCACGTTGGCTTGGAAACTCATACAAACAATATGATGGTTTAATATGTGTCTGATGGTTTACAGACTAGCAGAAAATTTGCTCTTAAAAGAGACTGCATAAAATTATACTGTGTTACTCTGTAGATGAATTCTGTGTGTGAGTCACACCTGCCTGTTCCAGTGATAATTTTTTTCCCACTTATTATTGCCATTAGTCCTGCTGAGCTAACACAGCTGAGAGACAGCAAACTGAGTGTCATCCTCAGACTTGTTTGTTATGTTCCACTGACTTACACCTGCAAAATCCTATTGTAAGCTATGGGGCCCTGCATTTTTAAAATTAGAACAGAATCTGAAGATAGCAGGGGCTTGCTTTTGTAAGCAGGGAAAAATCTCAACCAAGAGTGCAATATCAGCAGCTTGCATATGACCTGTCCACTGAGTCTGAAATGCAAGACAAAGAAAGGAATTGCTGGTTTTGTGCTATTACTTTTTATCATGCTGCATACTAACAGAAGGTCTGTTTACTGTCCCAATTAATTTTTTAAATTATTAAATTGGCTTGGTTGATTAATTAATTTTGATTTTTACCAGTTAATATTGAATTGACTAGATTTGCTGGTGAACTTCTATCCTTCCACTTGTACCAATATTTTTTGTATATATGGACACAATAGCATTGTTTTATAAGTCAACTCACATGTTTTGCCTTTGGCAAAAATTACTACACAATTTAATCATGTATTCTAGTTCCTTTGGTCTCTTATATAGTCACTGGTTTTACCTTCTAGTCTTCCACAAGTTTTAAAAGTAGCTGCAGAGCAAAGTGAAGGGTATTCCTTATCTTGAGCTGTCATGAGCGCTGACCACCAGTGATTGATGACTTCTGTGAACAACATGCTTTAGAGTTTCTCATGTATTCTTCACCGAAAACAAATTTTAAAAATCTCTGAACAATCTCTTTGCCTTCTCATGAATTTTATTGGACAAACATGAGTAGAGATTAATGGAGAGCAGAAAAGTGGAAGAGGTGATGAAAAGGATGTATGTAAGAAAAAAACATGCCAGCTACAAACTCCCAGAAGAGCAGGGCTACTGTTGGACAGTGAATTCAACAGATTGGAATATGTGGTAAGAATGTGGCTGAAGAAACACAGCGAGCTTTGAACCTGTATATAAACTAGAGACAGGCAGGGAATATAAATTCTATTAGCAAATCACTAGTGAGATTAGGAAATAGAACTTTCTCTCCACTTCAGGAAGTTTGATTTTAGTGATTTGAAGTGTGTAGATACTTCATTAATTTGACTAATTTGCTTGTGACTTTTCTTTGCAGAAGCTCTTATTTGTGCTATTTTCATAAGGTAACTTTCAGCTTTTTGTGAACAATATAACTATTTAATAAAATGCCATTGTGTTTATATGACAACTTGTGCAGTTTTGAAGGGAAAATGTACAGGAAAATAACATAAATAAGAGATTTTCATGTGCATAAGCAATTATTATTTTAAAATATTTACTGAAAATAACATTTTCCTTTTAACAAATATAAAAGTTTGGCACTACCTATTAGTGTACAAGGCTCAGAGGCCAATGAATAGAGATATAATTCATTAATTTTTTCCCTTAAAACCATGGGATCCTCAATTAATAAAAATTGTACCTTTCTTTCAGTGCATGGAGCTGTGCTGATTTACACCAAGCTTTATAGAACTACCCTAAGGGGACTTCCTTAAATAAAATGCTCATTTTAATGGACCCCACAGAAGGTATGAGTGGAAATGCCTTGAGTATAAAGTTCTGAACATTACAATTGGTGACAGAAGGCCTATAAATGAGACAGTAATCCTATAAAAATACAAAAACATCAGATTGTTTGTCGAATTAGACTTGCTTTAATATGGATGCATGCAAGGAAGCTGGAAACTTTGCATCTGTTTTGTATACAAAGTGATTAGATTGTGATCACTTAGTCCAAGAGGATAGAAATGATGCCCAATTTTGCCAGGATGAGACATGCAAATTGGATCAATTAAGATTTGAGACAATTTCAGACAATCTGGTAGAGAAGTTTACATGCTGTGTCAAGTGAAACTTAGCAAAGATCAGTCCTGGATGCTGGGGGCAAGTATTATAGTGATTTAAACTCTACTCTTTAAGAGTAATTAATTGTTTTCAGATTTAGTTATAAAATAGATCAGATACTATAATGAAACAAATCAGATGCTATAATAAAAGATCCTTTACGGAGATGTTTGATGGGACACCAGAAGTATGACAGAGAAAATAGTAGCAGTCATTTGAGTTGCAGCATTTGAGGTAGAGGTGAGTAAATTCAAATGACTGATCTTGTTTGCAGCTAACAGAATGCACAATTCTAGTAACTCCTGTACCTTTGTGTTCACCCCAAAGTTTCAGGAGCAGGGAGTATTCTCATAAGTAGCTCGCTGTGTGCACTATTTTCATTGAACCAAAGCTCTCTCAGAAGGAGGTCAACAAGAAAATGATCATTAGGTAAGAGTGCTGTAATTTCATTAGGGACCATATAAGAATTTGCATTATACACCCTTTTAATGTTCTTTATAGTGTTAAAAGGACATGTTGTTTTAGATAATCAGAGGGTCTCTATGGAAATTGAAAATTCTCAGTATATGTGAAATACTGGAAGCCTCAGAAATCAGTTTTGGAAGAAGACACTAAAATTTTCAGTAGAATCCAGATAGCTTACAGAATTAGAAACAGGTCTGCACAATTTGAATTTTAAGGTAGATTCAGCAAGTATACATGAGCAGTGTAAAATAGCACCTTCCATTTCACTGTTTTCTCAAAATTTGTTTATCAGTGGCACATACCTTGACTGTATCACCAGCATTTAGTGGCAATGAATAAGAAATACAGTAAGAAAATGTTATGGTGAAAACAGATGACAAAAATCTCAGTATCATCATTGTATATGACAAATCCCAATCCCATATACTTGTTTGTTTGGTTTTTTTTTTTAATTCAAGCGAAGTTCAATCTTACCTCATAAATATCTTCTCTCATCATCTGAAATGGCAAAATATGATTTAAGGAAACAAGGTATAATGACTGCAGAGAAATTTGAAGAGATTTTCTTTGTTAAATGCTTGTTGTAAACACCAGCATAGAAAAAGGCACTAGGAGAGCACTGCCTTTTACATAGAGCTGTTAAAATCCTTCTAAGCTAGGAGGATTTACAATTAACCTAGTATTGTTCATGTTAAGGCAGTTATTTATGGGTTTGAATAAGGCATTATCCTCCCCCTCAAATATTTTCTGAAAAACAAGCAGAAAACCTGCTCATTAAAAGATTTATTTCCCAGTCCTTAATCCTGTAGAGTTTAAATGCCTATCAAGATATGAATTACTATCTTGAGATCAGCTTGGTTATATCTGAAAATCCTTGCAGGCCTGCAACTTTGAATGGTTAAAAAAAAAGCTAGGGAGAAATCAAACTTCTTAAAGTATCTGTCCACAAAGGATCACTTTAAATGATCTGAACAGTTTCAAGCAGACTTTCAAGTGTCCATATTTACTGTGCATACTCTGCTTTAGCTTGTTCTGAATACTGAACAGCTAGTGTGTGAATTTATGTAAGGAAATCTCGTAATCTTTCAATGCTGCTTCTTATAATTAGGCGTATGTGACACACATGTTCATTAAAGCAACCTTCCTCTTAGAGCAGGGGTTAAGGGGTTGTTTCAGAAAGATACTTAGACATACGCTTAGTACCAGCTTTCATGACTGTTAAGCAAGTCCTGACATGATCCACATGGATAAGGATGATTTCCTAACTTAGAAAATTCTAAACCAGGTTTAATTTGATGCAGCACCAGGTTAAATTTCCCTAGGTTTTGAAGTGAATTTTGAACAATGGGCTGTGAATTTCAAGCCAATATTTATATGGGTGGATGGATGGACTTAAGAAATATTTTTGGGTAAAATTCAATATGATAAGCTACCTTCAGTGAAATGCATAATAGTAGGGGAAAGAAAATAAAAATTTTCCTATAGTCTGCTGAAAAAAGAGCGCTTTATTTGTCATTCAGTGTTTTACCTTTCATTTTACATTTACTGCAGAGTTAGAAATGGGTCACAGTAGTTAATGGAAAGCATTAACAGAAATATCAGGGTGTTTATCAAGCCAGACTCTAAAAGCAATTCTAAATGAAATGTAAACAAACTAGCAACAGTAACCTGTCGTTTATGACAACAAATTAACCAAGGGATTATTTTGCTCTTTTTTACCTGAACTCATTTACAGCACAGGTGTCTACATGAAGATATCTAATACTCTCCACTTTATTTGGCCATGCACTGGTTTTTCATCTTACATTGTCTTACTAGCAGGGAAACTTTAATGCTTTACTATAGGTATTCGCTCCTGCCCTTTTAATATGCAATAATTCACTCATGTTAAAAAGCTATAGTAAAATTTTGTGTTTAAATTCTCTGTTACTGATTTTTTCCTTGGCCCACTGTCAGCTCTGGGCAGTTGTGACTTTCTCCACAACATGCCTTCCAAGGTACTAATTATTCAATGCGGGCATTGTGTCAAAATCCTAATTTTGCACTTTAGGTCTAGGAGTAGTCCCATTGATTTTAGTGAGAAGACCTATGGATCACATTTGTGAAAATGCTTCAGGAAATACCTGGGTGGTGTGAAATATTTTATAACATATAACCAATTTGTTCATATGGAGAATCATCAATTTAAATTTGACTATATATCTTTCCTGAAAGTCAGCATCAAGTATTGCATTTTTTTCAAACAAGAAGAAAAACACAATAACGAGCACTGTTATTCTGACGTTTGTACTATCATTTTTGTTAAAAATTAAAATTAGTATTTAGACCAACATGTAAATTCTGTTTTGTTCTGACAGGTTTTTTAAATATTAATTAACAAGTCCATAGTTGTTTTCAGGAAATTGAAGATTAGTGAATATGTGGACCCAGTTAACTACATTTTTTCTGTCTTGCATGTCTTTAATCATTAAAATGATCAGATCATACTCTCTTATGTAGTCCAGTACTTTATAAACTTCTCCAGACACTTAACCCTAGTTACACTGCTTTACAGTTAGGTATTTTACCATTGTCTTCCAGTCTGTCAGTGTGTCAGCACTTCCAACTAACACACAAGGTAAGATTATGAGTCGATCTTGAGTAGCATTAAACTTTCAAAAGCAAATTAAATGGGAGGAATTGATGCAACATAAAACCAAAATGAAAACAAATGAAGAAAGCTCTACACCCTCTGGGTGTCTATTCCTTGGTACTAATGTTCTTTGGAAACAGGTTCCTATGAGAAAAATCATTATCAATGAAGCAATGCTGCAAGCTATTTTGGATAGTTGAAGCAGAAAGAGGATAATCACTCTAAACTATAGATCAGTAGTTTGACAAAGAAGAGAAAATATGGAGGTATAATTTCCAAGCTAAAATAAATACATTCAGTATAAGTACATATCTTATCTCAGAAAATGCTTTAATACCAAATGAATTTTTGTTTGTAAATTTGGTACTATTGATATGGCAGTCAAACAAGAAATGTCTATGATTATTTTTCCTGTGCAGTGCTGTTACAGATAATTCTATAGATTACTGAGTTAGAGATGAAAAAATAGATCCTCTAATGTGTTCTCATTTTCCATGGTTGAAATCCTAGTCCCAAATTATTATGGCTGAGTAGAAAAAGCATTATGGGAGAAACAACTTTCCAATTACCATATTTGTATTCTAATGTCTTATTTCTGTTTTCAAGGAGAGATAAAAAGTAAAAGCATTAATTTTTCATTATTGAAGGTACATAAATCCTGTTACTGCTTTTCTTGTTTCATTTACTCTCTTTCCCTTCTTTCTGTGAAATAAGGGATAGTGCATGCATCCATTGTCTGGTCATAATAACTAACTAACTAAAAAAATAAATAAACTGTACTGAAATAACTAATAGAAGTATGTACAGTGGTATAAGAAGGGAAAATATTCATATTACTATAAATTTATATATTTGTGCACCTATGTATGTGTTTCATTCAAGAAAAATACATCCTCAAGAAACAGTACTTCACTGTATGTGTGTTAATACTGTGCAATCAGAAGTTATTTCATGTATAGTAATTTGAGAAGTATGAGAGAAGTAATTTGAGAAGAATGAGAGAAGTTTCTTGAAAGTTCTTTTCTGCAAGCTGCTACACATACATAAACTTTTTCATCTGCTGGCCCAGAGATATTCTTCTATGAAGTATGCTGAGAACTTTGGTATTTGTTTGCCATGCTACATTTTGAAGGCCTGAACACATTTGTAGAAGCCATATGTGGAGAAAGCAGGAAGGAAGCATCCTTGAAACAAGTTTATTATACTGCTGAAATAGAGTGTAGTGACTTTAAGGGAATTTTGTCTTACAGCTTCAGTGATTCTTGGCAACAAAATAAATCAAACCACTGGACCAGCAAATCCATGGCTTTACTATATAGCAGCAAGTTGTTTGGTGCACTATGAATAGATATGGATCATGTGGAAATGCTGTTGGCATGTATGGAAGTGAACTTAGGCCCTTTCCTGGAGAAGAAGTAAGACCAAAAATAGAGCTAGTAAGAGTAAATATTCAGAATTTCACTGCAGTGGTATTTTCACATGATTTAATTGTATTAGGCACTTGTATAAATGAGGTTTAAGCAAAAATTAAATCTATTTGCATAAAACCAGCTGGTTTTACATAAAAAGTAAGATGGCAAATCCATTCTGTGTTGGTTTGTCAATGATGCTGTTTTTTTACTGAGGTGTTTAGAATGAGTAGTCCTAGGAATAAATACTGATAGACTGAGAGTAGTGTGGGGAAAAAAACCACCACCACCACCACCACCAAAGAAAAAAAAGAGAAAACAACTGAACCAAAAACCCCCCACAATGCTGAATATTGAAAAGCTCTGTAAAAATTCCAATGTGCATGTTGTCTGCAAACAGTGTGGTTTGTTTCCATTCTAGGAATCCAATTTCTGAAAGGTTTGAAGCCTGTGCGTGAGGGGAAAGCAGGTCTCCTTTTTTGCACTTCTTGTTATGAACGTGTTATGTTATCTATAGGCTCTTGGTGGTGCTACAATACAGTATTGCTGTCCCCCCACCCCCATAAATATTATGCAATTAGTACATGATGATGCACAGTATGCAGATGGTTTTTACCTCCCAAAGCTGCCAAACTGTCTTTTTAAGAGAGTGAATGACAAACAGTCATTTTGGGGAGTGACATGTCATGATGATGGCCCATTAAAACTCCTCAAGAATACTCAGCCAGCTACATATGCCCACTCAGCTCCATCCACAGCAGCAGCTGCTTCTGAGTTCCTCCTGTAGCTGCAGTAAACTTAATGGGCTGGCTGCACAATTCCCTGTCACCACAGGGCATTTTGTGCTCTTATTAAAACTGGGGAGTGGAAAAAGCACAGATTTGTGACCACAGCAGCTGCAGAGACTGGAAAAGGACAGAAAAGGGAAGAGTTCATGTGTGTGTATATACACGTGTACATGTACATACAGGCATTTAAATGTATGTATAGATATACAGTCTCTGTCTATATAAAGAACTACATTATGTGAGTATACATGAGGAGAGAGAACACTACAGACACGGTTGAGTATTATTAAGAGAAAAAATATCATAGAAATGTGACATGGATGCTCTTATCACATCAAGTTTTCAGTATTTCCTATTAATTATTCAACTCACTAGCCTTTAGACGACAGTATCAGTCCTTCCTAGGGGGACTATTCTTCTGAACTTTGTCTTTAGCCTAGAAGCCTTGAGGGCTTACTTAGATGCTAACTGGAATATTATGAAGTGAAAGATTTAGAATTTTAGTACTTCTAATTTGAATTTTGTTTGAACAGAAGCCATCAAGGAAATGAAGTTTCACTGTTCCTTTTCCTCTTTAACCCCCATTTTCGAAAGGTTGGCAAAATTAAATATTCACTTCACTTCATGTGGCTGAGGTGATAAGATTATTATCCTCCTGAAGCACCGATCTACCACTTAAAAGAATAACGGCTGTATGAGAGTTTTAACTAAACTCTTCCACCAGTATCTCTGAAATTTTATTTTGGAAACAATACAGAGGAAGGAGGGAATAGTAAAACCTAACTGCTTATTCCAAGTGTGATGATGGAAGAGCATAAGTAAATTAATACAAATTCTTACTATTTTAGTTTCTTAGGCAAGAAACATGCATTCTGTAACAAAAAAGGAGTTCAAAAACTGCATTAACAGCAGAATTAAAGACTGTTTGAGGATTGTTTTTCTAAAGAAAAATACCTAGTTCAGTCAAAGTTAGCTGACAGTTATGCTACTCTCCCAGCCCATTAATCATGTTTGTTTTGTTTTCTCCTCTGATCTCAGGACTTTGAAACCAATGGCAATTAAAATTTCAACTTCTTTCTTTTCTTTACGTCTTTTTTTTTTTTTTTTCTCTACACTTCAAGTAGTGGTATTGCACATCCTCAGTAAAATGACACTTGACCAGTTTCAGGTAATCATTTTTTTAAATTGCTGTTACATTAAGCAGTGTATGAAAAGAAGATTCTGGTAAAGTTTTACAACATTACTCTGAAGTACTATCCTTGCACTTCAGGTGTAGCCATGTTCTCATTCACTTTGGCTTTTGGTTTGTGAATATTTTTAACCTTTTATTTGTTTATTTATTTATTTTTTCCCCCTCTCTTTCCTGTTAAACATTTGTATTTATTTTGCCTCATCCTCTGCTTTCTTAATAATGACTGAGTACCTTGATTGTAGACAAAGCTTTATTCTCACTGGTTTTATATACTGTTGAATTATGAAGGTCTTGAAGGTTCAAATTACACCAAATGTCATACATTTTCCCTGCAGGAGGACTATTGAGGACAATCTGTGGGATGAAAACTGATATTCCCAAAGGGATGTGCCTTGGTTTTACCTTGAATCTGAAATGTGTTCATTTGATAGGCAGTTTCTGCTGAACTCATTGCTTTTGTGGTGATCCTGGGCGGATATATATCTGCTTTGTGGTCATTCATAGGACTCTAGTATTACCTGTGTCAAAACAAAATATGATTCAGAGGCAGTCTGAGTTCAGGCAGCCTGTGGGGTCAGTGCTGAATGTGAAGAGATCTCTGAAATGTCCTGGACCTCAATTATCTCAGAAGTTCTTAGGTCTTTGGTCAGCTCTGAGCACTCCAGACACCGTTTTGGATATTTTAAATCAAGTCAGAAGAGATGTCTTTTCTGGGCTGACCAGATTTTTAGCAACCCTGTCACCAACTCCTTGCGTTAGTAAATATAATGTGGTTTTACGTGGTCTGCAGCATGAGACCTTGTTGTATTCCCTCGTGACTGTCTCTGCACTTGCCAGACAAAGAGCAAGTCCGAAGGCAACAGAACAGTGCATGAAATTGTTAGTGTGTCAACACAGCAAATTGTGCCACAGTGACACCGTTGTCTGTGCTGGTTCCCCACTATGCTGACAAGGAAACTCTGGCAGCATTACAAGCAGATTCCTTCTGTTCAAACTCTAATTAAACGTGTTGGAGTTTTGGGTATAGCCGCTTATATTGACTTGATCTCTTGTCCTCAGTATTATCTGTTATGCTGAAAGCACAGAATGTAGACCAGCATATTTCTTTCTGAGCCTAGGCCTATACTATAGTTTTACATAAATTAATAAAACTAAAAGCAAACAAAAGCCCTCCAGGAGGTCCTTTATCTCTTTCTCAACATTTCTTGGAGAATAGACTTTTATAAGAAAATCATTGCCTGCTGAATAATACTTTCACTGGTGCCTGGGTATAAAGTCAATTATATGAATCACAGGCCTTTGCTGACATCAATAAAATGTTGAGGAATCTTTTTCTTTCCCTCATGGCTTCTGTAATCAGACGGAAAGATAAATTTAAAAAGGTGTCTTAGGCTGTTGATACTGAAATATGGTTTCAGTTTGCAAGAATGACTCCCTCTGAAAACAGTGATCCTATTAGTAACTAATGTGTTTGTGAAGCCCTTAAACATTGCAGAAACGTGGTATGTGTGCACATTAGATTTTACTGAAATGTTAACTACATCATCTAGGTTGAATTTTGAATATTAGTTATTATTTGCATTGAAATTGTTCCAAAGCACCAGCACTGAACCATTAGTTATCCTGATAGTTGATAAATATATTGTTACATTAAAAGAAAATGAAAAAGAAAAAGAAAAGGAGATAAAACCCCTATAAATATTTAGTACTTTATGAGTCATCACAAAACACATACTAACAATGATAATCTAAGAGGGAAAGGGATTTGAAAGCTTTGTATGTGTAGCTATAGTAAATATTGACTCCAAGAAAATCCAAGAACAGCAGTTTTAAGAACCTTGCTGTTGTGATGACCAAAATTAATAGAAACTGAAAAATTGTGGTTTTGTTTCAAATCACCAGCTTTCTTTAGCCTTTTAGAATTTACATGCTTAATCTTTATATACCCTTTTTAAGTCTTCCCAGAAAGGATGAAGAGAAGGTGGAATGAAGAAAAGTTTATTCTTCCCACAATCTGTTCTCAATTGTTTTGTGATAGTAAATTGTGGTTATAAAATGGACAAGAAGATTGCTTCTGGTTTGGAGTTCTTTTTTCCCTTTTTCATAGCTGTTTTTGATTCTTGGTGCCTTCTTGCATTTTGTGAGGAGGCAGGAATAAAGTTATGCCAGTTCCATATCACAAATAATGATGGATGCTGCACAGGGCATGAGGAGGAGGCAGTTTTCATTCCTCTCCCCCTTTTCTAGTTACTTTCATAGAGACAAAGGAAGGGGTGCAGACAAGGCAAATTCTCCTTGAGAAAACATTTCAGTTCTGCAAAGGAGAGCACATTTCCTATGGTCTCAGAGAGCAATGAAGCTAGATTGTATTGAAGCATCTGATGTTTCCCCTTTCCATCTCTTTATCTCCATTGCTTCTGTCATTCTGCTAGTGTCAAAAAACCATCAGCTCCTCATGTGCTCCCTTCGATTTTCTTCTTCACCAATAATCTATAACCTCTGTAATGAATCATTAACCATGCTGGCACAGAGAGAAGAAAAAGCAAAGACAGATCTTTAAGGAAGATAAATCAGAAAAGAGAGGCATATGAACATTGCTCCTGCTTTAAAGGAGCCTGAACTGAAAATCAGAAAAAGAGCAAACCTCCCATTCAGACAAGAGATACAAGAGATGAATAGTGGCCAGATAAGCTGCTTTTAGTACTTTAAATGCTTTTAATACTTCAGTGCAATATCTCTCCTTACTGAGAAAAATTAGTCTCCTTCTCTGTTGGAAATGCTGTTTTATTACTTCAATGACGAGTGATGCTAAAGGGTATCATCTTTAGTTGTACAGATTTTAAAATAGGCAATATCTAGAAACTGTTGAGTATTAGGAATTTTGAAAAAAAACGTTTATTTAGGTTTCCCTAGAATAATTACCAGCCTAAAAGTCCACATAGATATAAATGCATTAGGGGAGACACTACAGTAAGCTATATTGCTGTAGGGCCAAAAACATCTGAGAAAAAAATTTGTTTATTAAAAGAGTTAAGGTAATAAGACCTTTGCTTTTTAGTGGAGCTGACTGCTTCCTTCTCTCACACATATCCAGCAAGTTTTTCTAAAACTGAGAGCCTAAAGAGATTAAGTGCTTTTTTAGCTTGAGTTCAGAGTCAACAATAAATTATCTTCTAAAGAACAAGAAAAAGTTCACTTTTTATGTACATTGTCCCTCTGCCTCAACAAGGCTTATGTGGCTTTTATTATTAGATCTGTTTGCTCTCTGCTAACTTTCCTAGCACATCCAAAGTTTTCCTCCTGGTAAAAAATACATCATCTCTCTCTAGAGCATTGTTGCTTCCCTTTCCTGTTCTCATGTACTCTTGTATATGCAGAGATCACCCAAATCCAGAACTCTCAGAATCTTCATGTTGAACATATGCAGTATATAACAAAAGAGCTATAGGATCAGCATACAAGAATTGGATCATGAATCTTATGCTGAAAATAAGCCAAGTTGATAGGCAAGGCAAACTGGAGAGTCACCATCATGGATATTGTGTGGAGGTGGCAATGGTTGAAATGAATTGGAAGCATAAAACTGCTCTGTCTCCATCATTCCTCTTTCTGAAAACAGGGTGTTTTATTTACAATATCTATGGCAAACTGATTCTGAAAGAGGAATTGTCTGGAATGACCCAGAATGGAACCAGATGAGATTCACCCACTGGATCCTTGAATCCACCATGTCTCTTGAAACAACAATTTGAAAGTGACTTTGTCTTCAGCCTCTCTACTTCTAAAGTCATAGTCCCCGTGTGCAGCTACAGATTGAGCTCCAGTTCTGTCTCCTTCAAGAATGGGCCTGTAGAAAGTGGGAGGAGTGAAAGACAAGGTAGTAGATGACACAGCTGGAGATGCTTTCTGGAATCTTCCTGTAAAGTACTACTGTCCTGAGGACTAATATCATCCTAGATCATTGTTGCCAAATTAATAACAAGAATAAATAAAAATCCCAGGTCTTATTATTTAATATATTTCTTCTATAAAGAAGGGGCAAAGAATACCTGAAAACAACAACAAAAGTAACAAAAAAACCTGACAACAACAAAAAATGTACAAAGTGTTTTCTAAAGCCAATGTTACATGGAAAAGTGTACTTCTCACTTCCTACGATGTTAAATTAAGTATCTGGAACCACAGGTAGTTTGCAGTCATGTTTGGTAGTAGCAGAGCTGTGAATATGATACAGGACATTCGAATTCAAAAATTTTGTTCATAGTTTTTTTTCATAGTTGCAGACCATTGATGCCTCTGCATTAATGACTTTGAAGATCACTGTATGGAAGAATTATGTTTTCTGAAACTGGAATCACAATAGGTGACATGGAAACTGCATCAAAATTCTCAATATTTTCAGCAAAGTACTTTTTTTTCTTTTTTGCGTTGTTCTCTTGTACTGGACTTTTAAGTTTTCTCAGATCTCTTCTAAAAAGCATATAAAAGGGTTGAAAAAAACCTCTTTAGAGTGCTTTACACTGAATTGATTGTTCCATAGTGCCAAAGATAAACTAAATCTTGAGCTATATCACCTTCCTGGGGTTAAGTAGGTAGAGAATGGTGCATTACTAATTTGAGCATGGGCCAGCACAGTTTTTAAATGCTTAGTAGAAGAAAGTTTTAATAAAAGATGCAAAGAAGTTTGCGGTTCCAGAGCCTTAACCTTGGAATAACAAAGGTTCTCACTAATCACTTTACTAATCCATGTGGTAGCAGTTTTCTTACCAAGGCATCGTTCCAAAAAGTGGCTTCTGCTCAGCATTTCACTCCAGGTCACCAGCCACTGTAGTGCAATTCATGAGGAGATTTATGGACCTCAAAGTGGAACTCCTTAAAGAACAATGTGTTGTTAATCAGTAAGCCACTGAGTGAGCAAATGGGAAATGCTGAAGCTACAGAATTTCTCCTTTCCCTGGGATGTGAAAGCCTTGCTCAGTGCATCTTCAAGGATTTACTGGCCTCTCCCCTGAAGGTCTCTTTTTTGTTTTTTCAAAGCAGTGCTGGTGAGTTATTTGGGATAGGGCTGGATGTAGAAACAAGGTAAAAGCTAGGCTGTGCAGCCCTGCAGTTTGAGAGCACTGTGGTGTGCTGATGGGCTCAGCTCCATCACCATGGGACTGCACTGTGCTGCTCTCAGCAACTGAGATGTGGAAACTTTCCTTTCTCTGCTTGAAGAGATTTACTTGCACATCTCTAACATTCAGAAAACTGCTCTGCCTGATGAAATGCTGGGTATGCTGATGTCCTCTGCTTTTGTCTCATCTAGCATCCATCCTAAAGTATACCAGAAAAGGTGGAATGCCTTTACAGGGAGAATGTGAGTCTCAGCCACCCCAGAAAGAACCAGATAGAGTATGGGGTATGGAGAAAACAGAATCACTTAAGAAAGACACAGGCATGGAATTCTTGTATCCCATAACCTCAGTTCTTGTGAAATGTGATGCTCAGCATGTCAGTCTAGACTGTAGGATTCTGGCTATGTAGGGAAACACAGACAGTTCCTCTGTAGCACACAGGAGACATATGTACCCTGAAGCAGGTATTAGAGAAAGAAATAGGAAGTAAAAAAAAAAGGTCAAACAAAATCAAAGACCAGTTAAGACAGATTCTTACTTGCACAGGCCACTGCTCCTCTGTAGGGAAGATGGATACTTTTTCCAGTCAAGTTTGAAAAAGCATTGAAAGCCCCAGCTGTCAGATGTGTGAGTTGAACAGAGGTATGGTTTGTTCAGTAAACCCCAGCCACTGAGGAATACTCAGTGCTGTGGATCTCAAAAGAGACTGAATGTGAGATCCATTTTACCTTGGCCAGCTCACAGGGTCAGCATGATTTATTCCTGAGTGTGCAGAGAAGTTGGGCTTTAAATGTTTGGGGAACTCCACCGAACAAATCTGAGGCTTGTTTAGGTGTCTCTGGATTTAGGTAGCAGCAGAATAAGGATAAACCATATTTCAAAATAATGTAGCAAATCTGATTTAGATACCTTAGTTCTGTTTTTCTAATCCAGTCCAAAGCTCGAGATTCCATTTCTGTCTTAAAAGAGAGGAGTGCGCTGTAATTGCATAAGTATGAGATATCCAAACAGTGTAAGTGAAATAATGTGTAAGAAATAGGCAGCTTTTTATCCAGCTGAAAAATTCAAAACTGAGCATGAATACTTCCCTGCTGAAATAGGAAAATATTTTGCAGCTGTGCTAAGTCATGCCCAAGATAACAATTTTCTACATGTATTTGGGAAGTGAATACTGTCACAGTGATACTCCTAACACCGAGAAAAAAAAGTTAGTGGTGGAAATTGTGATGATGATGGTGATATCAGTGTATGTACCTCCAAACTCAAGAAAACATGGAATTAGGGCAGGTACAAAGAAGATTTGAGATAGAAAAACCCAAGCATATTTAACATTGTCTTCAACTATTTACAAATTAATCCACTTTTAACAAACAAGAAAGTACTTTAAATTTTACTGGAATTCTTTTCACTTGTACAGTATTAAATATATCATAAGTGCATGTTACTATAACATGATATCCACATCAATTACAGTCTTGTTACAAGTTTGAAAAGTATGTAATAGGTGTTTGAGTCTGTGTTCTGTAACAGGAAGATGAAAAAAAGCTAGAAAACATGTGGAATCCTGCTCTGTAAGTTAAAATACCTTGAGTGATGAGGAAAAAAAAATTTTTTTCTGTAAGCCTATCTTGCCTTTCTAATGGGAGATACATTTTGACCTGCTGAAGTGTATTTCTTGTGTGCCTACTACAAATAGTCCCAGGGAGACTGCACCTGGCTTTCTATGCTGTGTGCTTCCAAAAAGTGCCAGGACGCCTTGGTATTTCTGAGAGTCTGCATTTTTCTGTAATTAGATAACGGAAAGGAAGATATGGAAGTGAGGAATTGAAGTTACAGGCCCATCAGATAGTAGTGAGCAATTTATCAACCAGTACATTTTACGTCCTTTTATAGAATCACAGAATATGCTGAACTGGAAGGGACTTTTCAAGATAATCAAGTGCAGCCCATGGTCTTGCACAGGAAAGCACGAGAGTCCCACCACGTGCCTGGGAGTATTGTCCAAATGCTTCTTGAACTCTGTCAGGCTTGGCGCTGTGACCACATCCCTGGGGAGCCTGCTCCAGTGCCCAACCACCCTCTTATTGAAAAACTTTCCTGCTATCCAACCTAAACCTCCCCTAACTCAGCTTCATGACATCCTCTTGAATTCTGTCACTGGTCATGAGAGTGAAGAGATCAGTACCTGCTGCTTTCCCTCATGAAGAATATTTGACATATTTTACTGCTCTCTGCTGTAACACTGATAAAATACATAAACACAAGAGCAAACACACACTGACATGAAGTTCATACTGCCATTTGTTTTAAGTCTTTACCCTTCAGAAGGATTATAGGCTGAAGTGAGCAATGTGGTTAAATTCAGATAGCAATGAAATCATGGTTATGATCATATGTGTGCATGTGTTTGCCTATGTAAAAATCTGGCATGAGAAGAGTGAGATTTTTTTTTGCAGGAAAGAATGAAGTTTTTGTGCTTAAAGGAGCAAATTTACAGATTCTAATGGCCACACACATGCCGTGTGGGATAAACATTCAGCTTATATTTCCAGGAACAATAAAATTTCATGTACTACTGCTCAACACAGGAATTATTTTTTTTACATATCTCCATGCCACTGACTCTCTTGTAAGTTAATCTCATCTCTCATCAATTTTTCACCAGCTTCACTCTGATGTTGATAAAGGAGATGGTTCCATCAAATACATCTTGTCAGGCGAAGGGGCAAGTTCCATTTTCATTATTGATGAGAACACGGGGGATATTCATGCTACAAAGAGGCTGGATCGAGAGGAGCAGGCCTACTACACGCTCCGAGCACAAGCTCTAGATAGGCTCACTAATAAACCCGTGGAGCCAGAGTCTGAGTTCGTCATTAAGATTCAGGACATCAATGACAATGAGCCAAAATTTCTGGATGGTCCCTACACTGCTGGAGTTCCTGAGATGTCTCCTGTGGGTAAGTGCAAAATACACTCTTGGTGTTGTGGGAAATTTGTTCCTATTGCCTTTTTAAAAGTTTCATTATTTTTTACTGTTTCGCACTAAGCTACTTAATTATCTATGAGGCACCTGCAACAGTTAGATATTTCAAGACTAAACTGGAAATAACATGCTAGATAAAGTATTTACCCTTTCAAAAATGTTGTGAAACTCAAATAGCTATGCAAGGATTCAGATAACCATTTTATAGTGCATTTCTCATTCTAGGGCCCAGAGGCTTTGTTTTATAACTCCCATTAACAGTAATAAGTTTCACACCTATGTTATGGTACTCAGAGGTTATAATTTATAATTTAATTCAGATGAGGTCTTTTCATAACAAACTCTTTAAGTTTCTGCTAGTGAATAGCAGTCTTTCTTTTAAGTTTTGCACATTTTAGTAATAGTTTGTTGGTTATTTCTTTCTTACACTGAAATCCCATTTTCTGGGGAATGTAGGCAAGCAGCAGAAACTAGGGTACAACTTGAAATAGTTCAATGTTCTACTAAAATCAGAGAAGAATAGGTCTTAGAGGCTTCAGACCCTTTGCTGGAAACTAAGAAATGGTGATTTTTCCTGAATTTGAATTAGGGAAGAATTTCAAAATCAAATCCACTGTCTCTTCCTTATAAAGTGACCAAATGCTCATGATTTTCAGGTGCCACTGCTCCTTTGAAAGCTAACTCTTTCAGACCAGATTAAGGCTTGGCCCAGAGATTTTTCAGTAAATGTCACTTTAAGATGAAATTATAAACGCAAGCACAAAAAGACCTGACCAACCAAACAAAAAAAAAAAAGAAGAAAAAAAGAAAACAAACAAAACAAAAACCTACTTTACTACAAATATGTATATGGCAAGGAACGCTTCAACCTGAGAGAGTTCTGTGCTGATTGAAATAAAGATTTTGTTTGCTTAACTGATTTTAAACCATATTAAAATGTGGTATTCTTACAGTAAGGCTGGGCATAAAATTTGATATAGTTTCCTCAGTATGATCTCCTGTGTTTTTGAATGTTAAACAATGCATCTAAATTGGAGCTAGAGAGAAAAAGAATCTTCCCTACCTAAGTGCCCTGCAGCAATCAGTAGCAAACATCGCTTATATGTTTGAAACTCAGTTTAGGAGTCAATAGAAGATAAGCAAAACATTGCTAATGAGTTTTCTACACATTTATTTTCCTAAGCCGGGAGTATAGACACTATTTCTCCTTGATACTTGGCATTTGCTCATTGCCACTCGGGCACTATGGGGATGGCTGAAGAGGCAATGCTAGCCTTGGAGGAAAGACAGACACCACAGCTTTTGCAGAGTAACAAGAAAGGGATGAAGTTGGGATATGTTGCTAGGAACTAACTGAACTTTGAAAAAATCTACACAACAGGTTATCTAAGACTGTAAAACCTAAATAATACACTTCAAAATATTTTGTTAAAATGCATCTGGTTTTTTTCTTAATTAAGATGCCCTTTTACTTTAGAATAAGATTATTTAACAAAGCTGTAGCATGCTGCAACTATTAGATTTTTTTTTTTCACTTTTGTCTTATGACCTGAAAAGAAATTATCCCCATATTTCTCTTTTGCATTTCTCACCTCTGTCTTTTCTTGCACTGGCATGTTGATGTACAGACAACTTTTACAGATATATGAGGTTTACTTACATGTACAAATCCATGCCTCCACTCCTACCTATGCTCCATTTGTTTCAAAAATATATTGGAAATCAATCTATGGGGAGTGCACTCTGTGCAGTGGAAAATATAAGGACTATTTTTCAAAATGAGCTGCTTTGTATATTTTGTTGAATCTTTACATAATAAAGGAGTAAAAGATATTTTCTCCCACATGAACTGTGTAACACCAAATGTATTTTCGATTTGGGTATTATGCAAAATTATTAACTGAGACTAGTGCACTCTCTGAAATTTCTGTCAACTAAGGGTGGTTTCAGATTCATGAACTTCCTGAAACTGCACATTTTAAACATCTTCATGGTTAGTATCACACACCTAGCAAATACTGCATTGTTACAGAGTTAAGGATTAACATGAATTTCCTTTGTCACACTTTGTTGCACTTTGTCGCATTTTGTCTTACATAGTTACAGCAATTCATACTTTATTCATATAACATAATTTTTAATTAATCACCTAGAGCATCCATGAAATATTAAGGAGATACAAAGTATCTCTCTCCTATTTTGTTTAAAATTGTATCCATGACAAGGATTTTTAATTGGATATTAAAGGAAATGAAAGAGATCATGGGATTATAAACCCAAATTAACTATAAAGCTACAAAATCTATAACCTTTAACCTACAGACTGGTTATGCAAGTATAATGGTTCTGTATTTTATTTGACAAATATTTTTGGACATTATCTAAGGCTAATTGAAGTCAATCTCCTCTTTTATTTGAAATGACTTCAGGTCAGGTTTAAATTATATTTGGGTCAGACCCAATTATATTGATTATCCTGAACAGAGTAAATATCTTGATGGCTTATAAATCTATTCATGGCAAAACCCCCAAAGATACAGCTTATCTGAAAATCATAAGGATTTGTTGTTGTCATATATTTTTAAAGTGTGTCTGGTACTTAAAAAACTGAGCAGCCTTATATTTCAAACAAAAGGATACTGATCTGCTTGAGTTATAACCACGGGAAGCAGGGATGAGAATTCCAATGCCCAGCATAGTTTTGGTTTGTTTAATCTTCTCTGCTCTCCAGCCATATCAATAGCTTTGCTTGTTACCAGCACAACAAATATGTCTCTTGCCATTTATTGCCCCTGACTGAGATGGATAGAAATATCTGAGTTACGTAACAAGGTAAAGAAAGCAAAAGCACTGTATCAGGCTTATATCCTTGATACATTGTGTAGTGGGCTTTGAGAGCCTGCATGAAGTGTCTCTCCTAGCACAAGGCACCTCTGCTTCCTTTCGTCTGACCTTGCTGCTTAGCTGGGACCATTCTTGAGTTTTTTCTCCAAGTGAAGGCAACAGAGCGAGGCTGTGGGAGGGGAGGGAGGAGCTGAAGAGGGTTCTGGCTCTCCCCTCTTTCACACTCCTGGAGGGGAAAGGCTGTGGAAGCATTGTTGCATCAGCTGTGGGTGAGACCTGGTGGTGGAAGCATAGAAATACCAGAAAGTACTGAGCAGAACCAGCCTGGATTGTTGTACATAAGGATTGGGCAGAAATTCTGGATCACTTGATGGTAAAGGTGTTTAATGTTTTTAGTAGCAGCTGATACGGCGTAGAGATGTGATGCCATCATGGAATGGTTTTGTGTGTTAGACATAGTGAACATCATTAATTGTTATAAATTAATACTTTTAATAACTGACTGCCTCAAAGGTCTGTTTTTAATTTGTTAATGTGGCTACAAGTCAATTGATAAGTTTGTGCAGTTTAAAAAACTATGCATTTGTTAAATTATTCTAGTTTTAGAAACCAGTTTTTTTATTTTGAATGATCTCACCAATATTAAAACAGAAGTCACAGAATCATTTCTCATAAAACAGTATTTCAAAATTTGCATAAAATATCATGCAAGTTACTAGCAAGCTTTCTGAAAAGCTCTGTAGAGGTTTCTAAAATAATGCACTTAGAGATTCAAAATGGATCCACTGGATTTCCCAATGGAAAATGCATTGAAGGAACTCCAACTCAATTTTCAGCAACCAGTTTAGCTTTTTCTCTTCCTGTCACAGAAAAGGTTAATCTCTGCAGTGTCAGGAACATTGTTGAGCCTGGACTTGGCTAAATTTAAGTACAAATAGGATTCTAAATACAAGATCCTCTCTGCAAATATTCTCCCATCCTTTTACCTTAATATCAAAGTTAATATGTCAAGTTCTGAGGTTACTGTAATTTAGTAATCTCTATCAATATCTAGTAAACATTATGTTACAAATTATCTTAAAAATTATTGAAAATAAATCCAGGAATCTGTACCAGTCCCACAGAATTAAGTCTGTAACTAACTACTATCAAGAAAAGAATTACGTGGAGCACTTTAATAAGCAGCACAGATTTTTTCTCAGTACTTTCTACAATTGTTGAAAAAAGTTTATGATGTTGCTACATGTAGAATTCCTTTTAATGAACTGATATCTGAGTTTTGTTAAAAAGACATAACTGTAGAGAAAAATATTTTTTGACGAGTCCATACTTAAAAAACCAACAATTTTAAAGTAAATAATGCATGCTTATTTTTTCAACCCATACAAAATGCACAAAGGAGTATTTTGTAAGTAATATCTGTAAGTAATATTTTAAGTTATAGTTGCAAAGCTGCAGTTTATATTAAGACACTAATGAAAGTTTGGGGTAGAGTCAGTGTCCTGTCTACACTTGCACGCCAGGGCTCTGAACAAAGGTGACTAAGCTAGATTTACTGGAACACTCATTTTGTCGGATGGAGCAAAGGTGTGGTACCATTTGTTGACTGTCCCTGTCACCTGCAAGGCCTAACCTTGGATGCAGGTATGGCAGATGATTGTCTCTGCTGGAGGGTGAGGCAAAGCCTTCACAGACACAACGTAGACAATCATTTTAGTGCAGGAATACAAACTCTTCTAAGGTGGTGTACTTGGAACTACAGTGCAACTACCCATTTTGCCTCACTTTTAGATTTATTTACTATCCATAAGTATCCCCAAAACTTTATGATCTGGGGTTTTTTAAAAGGGAAGTAAGTATTTTAGTTTGACATCAATCCATTGCAGAAAGATTAGAACAGCAGTACATGGCAGTTATCCTACTCTGAAGGAATTCCTGTTCTTCAAGAGCAATCTGCTTCTTCTGGAAAAAAAATCTCTGGAAATCCACATATACACATCTTTCTGTGCATTTTGTATCCTTGGAACAGATTTCCTACACATAGGGCTTTTCACATAATTAGAATACCTTCTGTTATGTTGCATATTCTTGAAAAAAATGGTGTGCAGAAATCTCCCTCTCAGCATGGGGCTTCAAAAGCTCTTTTTTTTTTTTTTTGTGTGTGTGTGTGCAATTAACAAAGAAATAATGACAATATAATGGGTTTTAGTTTTAGATCTTTCCCCCACTGATGTTTAAGAAGTTGATTAGCACAGAGGGACTAGAAAAGTATCACTGTTTTTAGTTACTGATTACATTTAAATGGAACTATCACAGAAAGATTTGATGTTAGAATTTCTACTTAAAACCCACCCTTTTCTGAAGGATTCGTGTGTTTTAGGAGAGCCACAATCAAATTCAGATAATGACTTTATTAATCTCCTGAAATGTAGAGGGTTTGTTTGCTACATCAATAGATTTTTACAGCAAACAAGCACTTCTAAACTTGCAGCATTTCGAAAATGTCTGTGCTGAGATTGCAGAGCTTGTAATTTCTTTGATCTTGTATTGGTCTGGGGCCCTTGAAAGCAGCAAGAGCAGGGGGAAAGACATAACTGTGTGAGAGGTTTATAAGCACTTCTGCCAATATTTGCAGACATTGTAAGCTTCATTGGCAGGGCTTAGTGACTTTGTAAATGTGGTAAGCCTGGCTTTCACAAAGAACAGAGGATGTCAAACAGTCATTACTATACCCTTGTTCTCAAAAGCTGGATAGACTTTGGCAAGTTTAAAATAGGTCCCTGTATGAAATTACATCGTAGAGTAATCTGTAAAATCACTTTGACATACTGAATCAAGGCTCTTAGTTACTGGTGAACAGAAAATGGATGTATTTTAAGTCCCAAAACTGATAAATGACTTGATGGATTAACTAGCAATATTATTTTTAAAATTTCCATCTACTTAATGGTTGCATGCGAAATTTCAGGTTGGGAAGAACCTTTTCCCTGTCCAAAAATATTAGACCGGTCACAAGACAGAAAAATTGCATTTAATTAGAATTGCAACCATACTACTTTGTCATGGATACTTCAAGAACAGAGATCAGGAATGTGGGCTAATTAGGCCATACCCTCAATAAATTTGTTTTACAAATGATCATTCCTGGTCAGAATTCTTTCAAGCAGGACCCATCCTTTGCAGTCTGTTCCATTTTATGGAGGGTGGCACTTAATCCTTTCTCCAAACTTTCAGTCTTAGGTTCCATTTATGATGTCTTACTTAACTGAGAATGGAATAGATGAGGAAAATGGATAGGTGATATACTACATACGATAAAAAGAATTGCAGCGCTTTCTCCCATTTCCTGAAAATTCCAAGTAAAACTGACCAGAAAGCTATTTATGTTAAGTTTGCCCTGGACACTTGCTATTGCAGTTTGTTCTTAAAAAGTTATTTCAAGGCTTGCTCGCCTCATTTTCACATGTCAAAAATATGTCCTTTCAGAAAATGAACATTGTGTTTAACAAATGTTTTTCTCTAATTGTGTGAATAAATAAAGTCTATGAAGCAATCTGATCCTCTCTTGAAGACCTTTAATGAGCATCTGCCAAATTGATACAATATTAATTTGCAGTCTCACCTCCAAATGGGTCCCTGGGCTGTTCAATGGAAGGTCTGAATGTTACAGACAATCTGCCAGCAAGAAAAAATAATCTTTTCTGTCTATCAAAGGATGGTGACCATGGCCAAGGCCCTGGCTCCAAGTTTTATTTTATTCTGCTCTCAGCATACACCATGAAAGCTGTTGTCTAGAACAAAACAAATGGGAACTGACATGGAGAACATAATGAATAGGAGCTGGATGCAGAATGAGGTCCTCACAAAACATAACCTTCTTGTTAGCCAGTTAGAAATTTTTCTTTCTTATTCCTGTTAAAATAGAGATATTTTTTCCTTGAGGAATCTTTACACGATAGATTACCACAATTGATATTGCAGATATATTGAAAGAAATTAGTATTGCAAATTATTGAGGGAAATTACTGCTTTTTAAAGGAATTTAGAGATCACTTTCACCAGATTTTATCTGAGCTGGGAAAGAAACTCTTCAGTCATCTCTTTATGAAGCAGTAAATAATTTTATAGGCTAAAAAAATTCTGTGTACATTTATCAAAATTTCTAAAACATTTCTATGTATGTATGTTTGAATTTCTTATGAGTTATTACAACTTCGGCAAGCAGACTTCTCTTAAAAGGAAAACTACTACTACTGTATTTCATACCCAAAAAGACTTCAGGCTTCACCATCGTTACTGAAATTTTGCTGACATATCCTCCAACAGGCAAAGGCAGAGACAGAGAGGAGTAGCTAACGAGTGAGATGTTTTTTACTGCTGTGAGTCAATGCTTGTGACTATTTGGGAAGATGGAATTCTCTAGTAGCTGATACTATCAGTTTACAAATAGAACCTGATGCAGTAAACAGAGTCAGCGTGGAAATGATGAGCAGTTGTGAAAAGCCGCCTCACACTGTTCTAGATATGTACTAGCACAGCATATAGAGTAAGTGTGGTTCAGATTTTTCTATCTTTCATGTGCAACAGTCCCTCAAACATTTTACAGGTACCTCTGTGGTTCAAGTGACAGCCACTGATGCAGATGATCCTACTTACGGCAACAGTGCTCGAGTGGTTTACAGCATTTTGCAAGGACAGCCTTACTTCTCTGTGGAGCCCAAAACAGGTAAATTTACATAAACCCTTTGCAATAATGCTGAGAAAAAGAGAAAAATGAGCATTTAAACTTGCTAGGAACTTATTAATATGACCCTTTTGTTAATTGAATACATTTGGGTTTTGTTGATATTTTAATCTCTTATTGTTTAGAATAGATTATGAAAGCCACATATCTGAGCTATGTAATAAACAGACTTTGCTGGAATAGAATTTATTATCTTTTCAATCAACCAGCTACTTGGTCTGCTGCCCATTGTCATCTCTCTTATCAGTGAAAATTTCAAAATTCATGGAACATTTTTTCAGATTTCAGAAATATCTAAATGTCACATAGCCAGGTTCCATAAAAGTAGATTTAAGGCTCAATTACTCTCCATTCTGCTTTTCAAAGTGAAGTTTTATTGGTGAAAATAAATCCATTTTTTATTAATTTGAATAAAAAACCACTGTGCTTCTTATGCTTATCAGATATAATATTTTGCTGCCACTTTCAAAGCATATTGCTGGTGAAACTTTGTGTTTAAAATTTTCTTGAAAATTTTGTGAATATTTTTAAGCCCCAACCAAATGCAGCCTTTAATCCTCTGTTAGTTTAATAAATATTACCCATTTTGCTGGATTGTTTCATAATGCAGGAAGGTAGGTTTTTTGCTCTGTTCATTGCAATTTACTACTTGAGCCTTCACTTACACCTACAAGGAGAAGAGTTATAATATTTGTTTTGGATATAACCAAGCTGAGACAAAAGAGAAAAAATATCACCCTTTTAATCACAAATAATCTGTGATGTGAATCAGACCTGAGTCCCAATATTGTGACCAAAAAGTCACACTCTATTTAGCAACATCTAAATTTGCAGAAATAACTACTATAATTATCTCCATATTGCAGCAGATCCATGCTCAGCAGGGATGTATAGCACTGTCCTTTTCCCTCCAATGGGTATGAATCACAGGTTTTCTCTCTGTTTCTCCCTCTCCATGTGTGCTTCTGTACCATGCGTGTTGTGATGATGGCTACAGGCAGCCAGTGAAAAATAATATGGTAGTTTCTGCTAAATAAAAATCTTGAAGAATTCAAGACTGAAGTGTTTGCATACATTTTCATTGCTTTGATGTGATACTCAAATTTCCTGTGTGCATGACAGTTTGCTTCCAAATGATGGGGTACCTTTACCTGGTAATTTAACTATGACAGAAAAAAAAGGCATGCCAGGAAAAGCAAGGTAGAAACAATAACATTATTAAATTGTATATTAATTGTATTTTTACACATCTTGTAAAATGGGTGAAATAGTGCCAGGCAGTCTGTTGGTGGAAGAAATGTTTCAACCCAAAGGTGGTTAATGGCAAGTCCAACATTCATAAGGGAAAAAAGAAATAAAACTCTAAGCTAGCATTCAACAAATAGTAGATGAAGAGATATGTGTCCCAATGTGCCTCTTCTTTATTTAGTTTGTTTATGTTTCTTTTACTGCTGACACTGAGTGCTGGAGGAGCAAACGGCTGCCTCTCTGGAAATCAGGGTTAGCAGCTGTACTATGTACTGGGCATGAAATATTCATAAAATCATCATATTTTGAGAAGGCATATTTATTTTTTGGTACATATCAGCAGAGCTGAAAGAATGAAACATGGAATTTTCTTCTAGTTTTCATTTCATGTCAATTAATTACAAATTAATTAATTATGCAGATCATCAAATGGACACAACAAAAAATACTTCAGATATTTAAGTATTTAATTACTAAATAAAAAAATCTTTTAATTATGCCATTGTTTTAGAAGTGGATACTGGTAAACCCAATATATGGCAAAATAAGATCATTTCATATATCTGCAAAGTGTGGCATGTTATCAGTATTGGTAAGAGTTAATGTCTTGAATGGGCATCCAAAAGATAGTGAAATGAATCTTGACCTTAGAATTGAAAAAATGAATGCTGAATATTTTGTTCTTCCTAACTCTAAAAGAGTGGGAAATCAAATACAGAAGATTACATCTTCCAGGGAAGGAAGTGTTACCCAAGACAACTTGAAGACTATTTCAGGGAGAAGATACTTGAAAAACACAATCATGCACTGCATTACTAAGTAAAGAAAAATTGGTGGGTTTGGTGACTATTTAAAATAAACTTATGGTATGTCCTATGGTGTGCAACTCCTAGTCAAACCCTGTTATATTAGTGTTGGAATTGATTCATTCCACTCTTGCTGCAATCGCTGATCCGCTGTTACCTTTTAAAGGCAACCTCAGCTTTTACAGCAGCATATTTTTGTTTGTGTGTTCCTTGACACCTTGTCTTCCTGCAGGTGTTATCAAGACTGCCCTTCCCAATATGGACAGAGAAGCCAAGGACCAGTACCTGTTAGTTATCCAAGCAAAGGACATGGTTGGGCAGAATGGGGGATTGTCAGGGACTACATCTGTGACTGTCACCCTGACTGATGTCAATGACAACCCGCCCCGCTTTCCACGCAGTAAGTTACTTTGTCAACATGCGACTTGTAATATTATTCCTAAACACTGCTATTTTCTTTACACACTGTGCTATTTCTAAACAAAAAGTGCTTATTTTCCATGTTTTCTTTGTTAAACACTGACTGAAAGACTACATTATGATGATGATGATTACGATGGCGATGGCGATGATGATGCTTATTATTATTATTATTATTGTTGTTGGTTTTTTTAGTAAGCATTGTTTTTCTTTGCTTCATGCAGATCAGTTGAAATGGTCTACAGCAGCAGAGACATTTATTAATGTATTTTACTTCCTCTCTATGAATAAATAAAAAATATATCCTAAAAGAAATCTAGGTCTTTCCAGTTAGGCTTCAGGATTCTTTAATTTGACCCTTAATCCTTCGTATTCTTTTGGCATTGTCACATGCTTACAGTGTTTCCTTAAGAGTTAAATACCAAAGAGCTGGGAAGTCACCTTCCCTCCATTTGATTTCTTTGACCAAGGTGGCTCTCATCCTAACCTAAAGAAAGGAGCACACAGTTGTATGCTCAAACCAGAAGAGCTCAGTTTATTCATAGGGTGCTTTAAAAAAAAAAAAAAACAAAAAAAACCCCAAAACGTGGTAGCAGAAAGTAATGTGAAGGATATATTCATGTCAGCTCCAGCCTCACCTCCAATGATGGAAAAAATAGATCTGTACATAATAGATTTCCTGTTACTTCAAGCCACCAGCTGCTTGAAATAATAATAGAATAACTGAAGTTGTTTTTGAAGGTGAGGGTGTTGTTGGCTACAGAATGCACTCTGATACCCTTTTGACAGCAAATATACAATTTTCTACTTGAATAAAAAAGCTAGAATTCTCAAGATGGTGCACTTACTGTTGAAGAAAATAATATATATCAGTTTCTAGTGATATTCAGATTGTCAACTGCCTAATTGAGATATAAACTACAGAATAATATGTTTTTATATTAATATTATTTTACTTACTTGCTTTCCTTTCCTCTTTTCTGGTAAACAAACTAAAATTACATTATTAGGGACTCACATCATGATTTGCATTTAAGTTTTGAATTTTATTTTTGCATCTTTGCTTTGTATTTCTCTTGTCATATGAAGAAGTTATGCTTGTTGTTCTTAGAGTCTATCACAAAGAAAACCTAGCAAAAAGGGAAATTCTGTTTCAAAACTGAAGAATATTTTCTTGTAGCCTGAGCAAATGGGCCTGAGCAAATGGTCAGGAACAGAATTGAAAAGAATCTAGATTTAAGAAAGCTAGATTTATTTTTTTTTGGCTTTCAGTCCCAGAAGACTCTGAATTCATTAATTTTTTAAATTTTGCAGGGTCATATCAGTATAATGTCCCAGAGTCTTTGCCAGTGGCTTCTGTGGTGGCCAGAATAAAAGCTGCAGATGCAGATGTTGGACCTAATGCTGAAATGGAGTACAAGATTGTGGATGGTGACGGCTTGGGAGTATTCAAAGTTTCTGTTGACAAAGACACCCAGGAGGGAATCATAACTATTCAGAAGGTGAGTCTGATTTTACCCTCTGATTCTGTTTAGAACTTTTCAGGATGGGGGCAGGTAAGGAGAGTATGAGTTTTGTTCCTTAGAGCCTTGTCTGCTGTAAATATTTCCATTGGTATATTTCATCTTGACTTGACTGTGTGATTTTTGAGGTTTTTAATAACTTAAGCTGAAAAATATTCTGCATTTTCTTTGACAAGACCTGTATTTTGTGAGGTGTACATTTTAAAGCGCTTTATTTGAATGAGAATCTAAACTTTAGTCTCATTTGTCTTTGTATTAAATAGTAGAAAGTGTGAAAATGTATCTTGCAGCAAAAATGGAAGCTCCAAATAAAAAATGGATCCTGAAATTAACTTTAAAAATAATTATCTGGATGTCTTTATCTAAGGTGGTTCTATTCAGAAAGCATACATAATTAATTTAAAGTTATATAACAGTAAAAGTAGTAGGTTTACAAGATCATGTATTATTAAAAATATTATTTTAAAAAAACATGAAAAATTTAAATAAGTATTTTTTCTTCATAGCTTTCTACATGTGCAGTTAGAAATCATTATGAAATTGAAAGATCATAAATTTAATAAAATTATTAAAAAAGCTTTCTCACATTGCTGCAACACATTTTAGACTACCCTTTTGAAAAGAAAAAAATGTGCTCAAATATTTTTCAAAAAAATTAAATTTTTTTGAACAGTAAAAGAAATGCAACACCTTAGAAGAATCTCTCATATAATTTCCTACTCTTAATGTGTGAGTGCTTGGCAAGTCCCTGTGACCTTTCCTATGCAAAGGGCGGTATTTCATGGCCTGGGCTTCCCACCCAGAGCTCAGCCTGCAGCTCTCACTGCAGCTGCTTACACAGCTACCTACACTGAATGCATTCCTCAACAATTTAATATCCTTAAAATGTGGGAATGACTTGGCATTTTGGAATACATGTACCTATGTTTCCAAACAAGGACCTATGTTTGTACTTGGTATTATTCCATAACAATTTTTTTCCCATAAATAGTCTTTAATCTTTGTAAACTTCACCTATTGGCTGGGGTGCTTTTTTGTCTTGTTGTGTTGGGGTTTTTTTCCCTTTCTGGTGTATCAATTTCTTCTTCTAGCAATATAAATCTTCAGTTATATTTGTCTTTGAAAGAAGTTAAGAGTGCAAGATGTTGCAAAGCAATGGGCTAACTCTCTGATGCCCTTAACACCTGTTGAGAGCTGGTAATCATCCATAGATGTCACAACAAATGAAGTATGTTCACCCTTGAAAGATCATAATATGTGTAATGTGAATCTTTTTTCAAGGAAAAAACATCCATCTTAGGCTTCTTACAAAATGTACTTCTCCTTAGCACATTTGAAATACAAGTGATGAAAAGTTAGTAGTCTTTCTGTTCAACAGCCAAATTCAGTGTGGCTCCTTCAGTTTGCTCATTTAAAGTTTTTGGGCACGGATTTGGGAGAAATGTGCCTATTCTAGAGGGAGAACATTTACCAGTGCCACAATGAGCAGCACTGAATCAGTCAGGGTCTTCAGTGATCTAATATGAGAACTGGTGAGTTCATTTCTATTTGTTTTTTTAGTATGGTTTGGTAGTCGTGGTATTTGTTCCTGGAATATCCTGATTTCAGTGCAATACAGTGGACCAAATAATTGGTATTTGTTATTTCTATAATCATTTTAGCTAGGGAGCTGAACTGGACTTTTCACTACTGAATATTTGTCCAGAGAAGTGCTCTCTGAAATAGCTATTTGACTACATCAAAAGGGTACAAATTTTGACCTAATCAAATGGTCTAATTTACTAATAATTTTTATACCTACATACTGCTATATTTTGGCACAGGAATTCAGACTTTTTTCTCTGCAGTGTTTGACCTTTTCTGTAATTTTCCTACTATTTTTGTCTTCTGTTCCTCTGTGTGGTAGGTAGTCCTTGGCTAGTACAAGATGCCCACCAAGCCTGTCTATCATCCCCCCTTCAGCAGGACAGTGTGAGAAAATAAGATGGAAAAAACCTTGTGGTTCAAGCAGTTTATTAAAGCAAAACTGAGGGTCACATGCTTGCCAAGCAAAGCGAAAAACCAGAAGATCTTATTCCTTATGGAAATGGCCATCTGCTTCCTGAAAGACAGGGCTTCAATTCAAATAGCAGTTTTTTAGAAGGCGAGGGTTGTAAATAAGAAATGCCCACTCCCCCACTCCAGCCCTCACCTTTCTCTTAGGTTTTGTATCAGATGCCCTACAGCATGGAATATCTCTTTGGTCCTTTTGGGTCCACTGTTCTGGCTGTGCTTCCTCCCAAGATCTTGCCCATCTGTGTGGGAAATGTTGGAGAGACAGCACTGATGCTGTGCCAGCGCTGCTTGGCAGTAGCCAAAAACTGGCATGTTGTCAATACCTTTCCAGCTACCAAAGCAAAGCACAGTGCTGTTCTGCTGTGGGGAAAATTGACTGCCCTTCACCCAAACCCTGACATAGCCAAAGGTGATTTCCCACACTGAGGGCCACCTCCTGAACCTCAGGATGTCCTTAGCTTCTCATTTTGACTCCAGGGAAGCTTGTGCTTTGCCCAGTGCTCAAAGACCTTCCCTGCCAGGCTTGTAGAGAACATCGTCTAGGTTAGAAGTGAGGAAATGAAGCACAGTGCCTATTAGGCAACTGCACTGTCTTCTGGACAATAAATTGAATTAAGACCATTATTAATAACTGTGTATGCAGGTTAAGTAGGTTTCAATCACTGAACCTTACCTGCCAGATCACTATGGAGTCAGGTTATCCCTGCATGATAATGTGTGCTTGTTAGTAAGAAATCAGGGAAGAAATTAAGTTTGTAGTCGAAATCTGCCTAAAAATTTTCCTGTCCAGCACATGATGTTCTGTACTCCTCTGAGTGCAATTAACTTTCTCTTTTTCATGCCCTAAAATCAGCTGAGGTATTGAGAAACAGCTCAGCCTCAAAACGCATGCTTATCCTTTTCAACTTCTGATTATTGATATGCTCAGATATCACGTTTGTGTGCACATCAGGCAGTAAAATGCCAAGGCAAAGACTTATGAAAAGGCTCGCTTGGGTTCTGAATGCAAATGGGTGCTTTAGTTTTGCATACTTCTGCCGCAATTGTACATAAAGCTCAGCAGGCTGGGCATGAAAATCACCGGCAGTAACTGAGCAGCTGAAGGCACTTCTCCATTCATTTTTGTGCTGGGTGTTGTTGGAGAAAGTTTGGCACCTGGTTATCCGAGTTCCTCACACAAGCTGAGGATTTTGCATTCTGTTTTTAGAAGGATAACCACTTCAAGACAACTTTGAAAGTTGACTTCCTCACTCAACACTAACACTTTTTTTAACACATAAGTAGCATTAAATTTAAAAAAAGAGTTTTTGTAAGAAAGAAAAGAAAACTGCAGGAAGAGTACTGAGATTTAAGAACTCACCATGTAAAGATGGATTTTTATGTGCTTTTTTATTTTTATTTCACAGCATTCCTTTTATGGAATATTAAAAAAAATGCCCAGGGATGAGCAAAAATTGCAGGAAAATGATCTTGTTTGAAACAGAGAGACACCAAGTACCGTGATATTAGAATGAGAAAAGTGCTACATGGTTGGGTGTATCTCAAGATTACTGGTTAACAGATTTGTGTGTGTTTAATTTTTTGCTTTGGATTGTTTTCCATGCCTGTTTGAACATTTCTTCTCTGTATCCTGCAACAAAGAGATTTCATAACATCACGAGACAGTGGAAAAAAAATAATTGTGTTTTTACTATTAATAGTGATTTTCTTTGAAATATATGCAGTGTCTTCCTTCCTTGATAACTCTTCTGCTTTGCTATAAACCCAGATATCTCTCTGGCTTGCATAGTTTATTCAGGCTGGATTTTTCTCTTAACACTTTGAGAACAGTGCTGCTTTCTGAACAGTAGTGGTAGTTCTGCTCATAGTTCTTGCAGGCATGGCAGGACTAGTTAAACCTCAGCTCAAAATCACATTTTGGCAATAGTCTGGCACTCCTGTAATTAGTCCCTTGACCATATAGAAGCAGACAAGGGAAGAATGCTTTCTCTGTGTCTCTATCCACTTGATCTTTGTCCTTTCCAAGAGAAAAGAGCAGGATTGTACTACACCTTATGCAGAACAACTAAGCATGTGTGCTTCTATCACTATAGAGCTTTTGCAGCCCTAAGGGCTTTCACATACTCGTCACACCTTATTTTATTTTATCCCAGTTAGGAAACTTGAATCAAAATTAAATGAATAAGTAGCTCATGTATTTCAGGAAGTTGCTTAAGTTCCTTCAAAACAAAAAAACACACCACCCCCACCAAAAAAACCCCAACCCAAATAAACCAATCAAACAAAAACAAATAAACAAAAAACCTCACACACAACATTTTAAAAATATTTGGGATGAGGACTAATTTTGTTCATTAATTTATACCTTACATAGTGACAGCAGGTTATGTTTGGGTAGAATTGGTTTCTGTAAGATTAGAGAAACTAAAATTACATCTCATGACAGAAGCTAGTAAAATTGTGTTGAACTATTTACTTGGTTATTGGCGCTAAAAAGAAAATCTACTGTCTTCTGCAATACATTAACCAATTCATATGCAAAACATGTATCTAACATGTATCTACAATGGTATATAAAAGTGTGTCAATTGTTTTTAGGCTATTTCCAGCTATTTCATTACTTGAAATAGGATATGAAAAATTCTAAAAGATAAATTTTGACTTTCTTTCTCTTTGTCTTTCCTCTTTCTTCAGAAGTTGTTATAAATAACAAGTGAATGAGACCTGTAAGTAAAATTCTCAGCTTAAATGAAGGGTGGGAAAGTGGTAGGAAAGCTAATGAGGGTCTTTTCCTGTAACCTACTATATTCATACAATTTGTTGCCTAGCAGTTTCAAGTCCCTGTGGAAATCTTCCTACTTCTTTATTTACTCGCTTTCTCTTTTGTTAAATAATACTAACAAATAAATGAAAAGTTCTCACTTGTCAAATGAAACAGAATAAATCTTTCTTATTTTTATCCGATTTGGAGCAGTTCTTGCTACCATTCTGATGTTGCAAATAATGTGAGTTTGGCTAATCTCTGCACTGTAGTACAGTCTTTGTGGTAACTCATAAAAAAAGAACAGAATAGAAGAGAATAGAATCATAAAGATAGCATCATTAAGGTTGGAAGAGACCTCCAAATTCATCAAATCCAGTCTTTGATCAAAGAGATCACCATGTCAGTTAAACTATAGTGGCACATCCAGTCATTTCTGGAATGCTTCCAGGGATGATGATCCCCTGGGCAGTCTTTTTCTAGGCTTAAGATCCCCTTCAGTGAAAAGCAATCTTTGTGATATCGAGCCTGAACCTTTACCTGTCACATCTTGTGGCTGTTTTGTCTTGTACCTAGTTACCTAGTTACTAGTTACCTAGTTACCCCCACCTCACTACAATCTCTTTGCAGGTGGTTGCAGAAAATAGTGGTTCCTCTGAGCCTCCTTTTCTCCAGGCTAAACAACCCCAGTTCCTTCAGCCACTTCTTACATGACTTATTGTCTAGACTCTTCACCAACTCCATTGCCCTTCTCCCTACACTCAACGCCTCCTGAATGGGGGCCCAAAACTGGACAGAGGGCTCAAGGTGTGGTCTCACCTGTGCCAAGTACCAGGGGGCAGTTGCTGCCCTTGTCGCTCCAGATACACTGGTTTTGATATCAGCCATTGGCCGTCTGAGGCACGTGGGCGCACTCTGGCTCATGATCAGCATTCCCGGGTTCTTTTCCGATGGGCAGTTTTCCAGCCACTCTGCCCCCAGCCTGTGGCACTGCAGGGGTTGTTGTCACTCAGGGGCAGAGCCCTGCACTTTTGTTGTTGAATTGACCCCAGCCCATTGATCCAGCCTGTCCAGGTGTCTCTGCAGAGCCTTCCTGCCCTCCAGCAGATCAAGGCTCCCGCCCAACTTAGTGTTGCCTGTAACTTACTGAGGTGCACTCGATCCCCCTATCCAAATTATTTATAGATACTAAACAGGACTGGACTGAAGGCTGAGCCCTGAGGAACACCAGTGATTGGATGGCAACTGAAGGTAACTCCATTCACTACCAACTCTCTGAGCCTGGCCAGTTTTTAACTGAGTGAGGAGTGCACAGGTCAAAGCCATGGGCTGCCAATTTCAAAGTAAAACTAAACTAGATGTGTAAGTTGCCTTTAAGCTGGATTTAGGAAAACATACATCTTATGTGATCTTTTCAGAAAAATAAGAGTTGTAGAGTTTATGAAAAGGAATCAGGCATTTATATTTCTTAGAAGTATCTCAAATTTTTTTCTTCGTTCACACTGTGACTCAGTTCTCCATCTGTAGAGTAGGATCAATTCCTTCCTGTGGTTTCATTTGTAATTTACATACTGCTATCAATGCTCCGTTAGTAAGGACTCTGATCATTTGCATAACTCAATTTCACAGTGGTGAGGGTGTTTGTAGAAAAGCGTAATTTTTCTGCATATATTGGAGTTTGAAAAAATGTGTCAGATTTTCCTCTGCAGTAGAAATCTTAGAATTGAAGAAGCATTTATGGAAGCAAATGGTGGTTCAAGTCAATTAATACAACAGATTCTGAAGTGTCCATGCAAAGATATGTACAATTTTGAAGTGAATTCGTGTTGATTTTTGACAGAATCAAATTGCAATACACATGAATGGAGTCTTGGCTTTGCTTTCTGAGCAATGAACATACACAAACCCTTATTTTTTGTGGTTTCCAAAGCAGTATTCCTAGAAATAGTGTACTAAAAAAAGCATCACTAAAGTACAGATGTCATTTTGTCCACAAAGTAGCAGGCTCAAGTTAGACTTCAGTCATATTAATAGTTTAGTAGCAAAATATCTAAAAAAAAAACCATGATGCTCTGTATCCCCCTGCACTTTTATCAAATATTTGATACTTAAAGTAGTTATGGTAATTTAATAATAAGAAAAGGCTGCAAGGTATATTTTTATTTTATGTATCATATATGACTTTTTGAAATTATATGAGACGTGATTCAAGCTATTTGGAAGTCTATGGAGGATTTTAGTGCATTAAAGGGAGGGGAAAAAAAAGACCCAAGACCCCTAAATACTCTGTAGAGTGAGGGTTGCAGTGTCTTACTGCAGAAAGTGACAAGCATTAAGATTTCCCATAGCAGAGTTCTTGCTCACTCTGCATTCATTTCTACCCTCAATACACAGCCCCAACACAATATCATTAACTGGTATGCATGTTAAAGGGAAAATTGTTGTTGTAACATACTTTCTCATAGAATTTGTCTGCTAAGAGGTTATTTTAAAATCTGAGTTCATTCTAAAAGCAATATTGGCTATTATAAGATGGGGGTGGGGAAAGGAGAGGGTTTATGCATAAGCTTTTGAGTAAAAAGCTATCTTTCCATTAATGTTAACATTTCTTTTTTTTTTTTTAGCTAGAAATTTTTCTTTAAATTCTATATCAGAGTTTACAATGTAAGAACTTGAAGCTTCCCTGGTTCCTTTGAGAGATTGTGTGCATTTGTTTGATGTACTGCAGTTTTCAATATAAAACCTCAACTGGGCTTAAAAATGGGATTTTCACCTCTGAAAAGTACATTATTACAAAGTTACCATGCAATAAAAATCAGCATTATAAAAATGGGCTTTCTGTGAGTTATAACTTTATATCCAGCCTCTCTAAAATAGAAGACTTGTTTTCCTTCAGAGAGGATAAAATTCTTACCCCTTAAAAGGAAAAGAAGAAAAAAAGAGACAGACCTCACAAAAGGAAAGATATGGATCCTGCATGGGATCTAATCAGATAATACTAATGCACAGATATTAATGAAGTTGTTAAGCTCTATTCACTGTACTGAAGGACTGAAGTATATGTTGTCCATTTAACCTTCACCATGGATGTAGTGATTTGCAGTCTGTTAAGTTGGTGTTCCATCACTGCAATCTTGTGCTTTTGTTATAGCAGGAAATAATGAGGGCATGATCCAAAAGCTGTTTAAATAATGTCTGTATAACCGAGACCAATGATAATTAGATAAGAAGAAACAAAAAAAGAAAATCTTTTCTAGTCACTTTCTCTGTCTCTCATGAGTGTGTGTAGCATGCTATTTTTCATTATATTATCTAAGAAATGTTGAAATGTTTATGTCAGGCCAAGAGCTCTTGCACATTAATCATATCTTAGATATTTTATTTGTTTTCCCCAGGTCTTATTCTGCCTCAAAATCTGATTGACATCTCTGTATTCCCCACAGGATCTGAGGTTGTATATCTCAGAGCAACAGATTGAGGATGATGACTGTAGCTTTTGTAGACATTGCCACACCCCAGAGAAGACAGGCTCTGCTAGAAAGAACTGAAAACAACACTATTGCCACTGCAATAAAATCAATTAATATTGTAAAATGCATTTTTCCATCCATAATTACCCTCTTCTAAACACGGTCTCCACTGTATATGTACACAGATTTGATTTTAAAAAATTATTTATTTATTTCTCATTAACAAGGATCTTTATCTACTTGAATGCTGCCAGCAGCATTGGGTACCAGAATATATGGGAGGGAATCCTAGATGTTTACTTCTTTCAGTTACTGAGATTCCCTTAGTAGTGACTGGTGAAAAGCAGGCATTCACCAGCTGATAGCTTTCCTGGAAGAATTTTGCTACAATCACACTAAGGACCATATGGTGGTTTTCTCAGATGTACATAGCTATGTTAGAGAAGGTTGAACATGCACTTAGTAAGAGTATTTGGAATACATATCTACACCGCTGTTAGTTTTTCATCCTTTTCTATGAGGAAATACTTTAGTCATGAATGTGTATTTTTGGTGAATTCCCTACTAGGCTAACACTCCTTCATGATAAAATTCATATGAAAAACAATTCTTTATGATTTCAGTTAATAAAGATCTAAAGTAGTCTTGTTTAATCAATATAGAGATATGTGAGTATCTTAAAATTAATTTGAAGATTATTTATTTTTTGTTGTACTAGTCTATTAAAATAAAATTAAAATTTATATAATTTTTCCAATTACATATATGGTATAAATTTTGTCTATTAAATCAGAAATTTCATAATTCTTTTTACTTTGAAGGACTGTGCTATTGACATTAGTATGACAGAATAAGCTATCTTTTCTGCAGTATCATGACAAATTTTCATGTGTTTGATTAGGTATCACTGTAATTGCAATCACCCAATTTCAACAGATACCATGAGGATAAATTAGCTTTCTTTACTGAGAATATACTGTTTGAAAAAGGGTTAGTGTTTTAGTTTTTTGAGGGGCAGTTTTGGTTTTAGTGGTTTTTGGTTTTTTTTGGTTTTTTTTTTTTTAGTTCAACAAATGTTAGCCTTTTGCCTTTCACATTTTTTGGGTTATCATTTCTTTATTTATTATGCTGTTTTTTCAGGTCATAATTTTTTAATTAATAGTTTAATGCCTTAAGATGTCTTAAGAGTTTGTCCCCTCTTTAACCTTGCTGATCATCTGGTCATATCACTTGCCTAGTTGTTATCACCACAGAATGAAGTTTCTGAGACATTTGCATCATTCCAACATCACATTGCATTTGCATTATGGCTATGAGGTTGTTTCATAACACGTGTATTGTCCTTTAAATATAAAACCAAAGTGAAAATTAAAAAAACTATTATACATACTTTATTAATGAATACTGACCAGTTTTATCCAGTACAGGGAGGAGTATCCAGACAAACTTTCTATTTCAGCATATCTGTTTTTCAATACTGCAGCTTTGATTCAGTGCAAGAAGTAAGTGCTTGTGTAATGTGAGGATCACAAGTATTCCCATTTGGAGAAGCCTTTTGCTGCCACACAGAGTTTGTAAAAGTTCAGTGCCTTTCTGAGTGTGTTGTGCTGCAGTTCATTTTTCATGTTTGAATCTAGACTGTTTGCAGCTGTATTATCGCATCAACATAATCGCTGACTTTAAGATGCTCATTTGGGATTTATCTGACTGTAACTAGATGGAGAACTTAGGCCCTTGTAGGTCAGCAGATGTGTGCTTCACCTCTGCTGCTCCTCTGAGTGAACACTGGAATGTTTTGCAGATGCTGGAGGATTAATTTGCAAGCACATCTCAGATCCCTGTGATGTATTCAGTAGCAGAACTGCAGAAAAACATTTTTAATCTGTTTTATACACTTGGAATTATAGTTTGAAGACATAGTTGAGTAACCAGACTATAGCTTTAGAAGTGCTTCAGTATTTTGCTGCTGTTTTTCAATGATTAAATTTGGAATTACAAAGGAATAGTTGGTTGGATGGTTGGTGCAAGCTGTCAAGCTAAGACTATAGATACAGGGTAAAAGGTTCTAATATTAACTTGATGTTTTCTTTCAGTAATGGCCTCTGTGTTAAAATTATTCTTTCCTCAAATAAAATTTTCTTCTTTCTGAAGAATCTGAATATCTTCAGATCACAGATGTCTCAATTTTTAATGGGGGGTAGTTATTGATTCTAATGCAGTGTTTATTTGAAAAGAAACTTCCATTGAAGAAAATTAAAGCAGAAGGAAGGTATAAAAAAATTACGTGTATTTTGCTTAATGAGCAAAACAAACCAAAATCACCAGGCTTCATCTCAGTACAAAATATTGTGATATAAGCACTATAATTTAGGTCATTGCCACATTTTCCACTTAAATTTATAAGATATTGGAGAAAAGATTGTTTATTCAGTCCAAATACTATACAAAACCCAATAAATTCAAAAGAAATTTAAGACAGAAAAGAATCCCACCCACAATTTTCTGAATGAGGTTACCTCTAAGTAACCTGTAAAGATTATATTGACTTCTTATATCTGGGTAGTATGTCACATGTGATTTGCCATGAGCTTAGATAAAATATTAATAAGACAAAAATAAGTATTAATTCACAATAGTGAAATAATCACTGAGAATCTGCTCCTCACAGAAGTTACAGAAAGTTTTGCAATTATCTTACAGATTTGTTTCACTCACAAGGTAGAACTATCTTTATCACTTAAGTCATTGCAGAATATTCCCTAGTGAGACACTGCTAATAGTGTTTTGAGAAAGCTAAAAAATTAACCATGAACTATGGTCTGTCATCAAAAGTGATGGCTGTATACAAATGGCAAAGGTATTTTCATTTTGTACTTACTGAAAGTTTTAAGCAAAACAGTTTTGCGTCAACATCACTGAATAATAAAATTTCCAAATAATTTTTTGCCTGTATAGGAGCTGGATTTTGAAGCTAAAACAAGCTATACCTTGAGGATAGAAGCAGCCAATATGCATGTTGACCCTCGTTTCCTGAGTCTGGGGCCCTTCAGTGATATGACAACTGTGAAGATAATTGTAGAGGACGTTGATGAGCCACCTGTGTTTACCTCCCGTCTGTACTCCATGGTGGTGTCCGAGGCAGCAAAGGTTGGCACAATCATTGGAACTGTAGCAGCCCATGATCCCGATGCCTCAAATAGTCCTGTCAGGTAATTGCAGGAGTTCTTAATTATTTATTCAGCCTTTGCATTGAAGTTGTTCGTCTTGTGGTGGGAGGGGCTTTGGTTACACTGGAAGTCATTAATAAGCTTTATTCCTTTGCAGAAGGAGATTCAGATGTTCTATGAGTTTGAATAACTTTTATAACCTGAAATACAGAACTCTGGGAAAAAAAAGGTTGAAATCTATGTGAAACAAAGGGAAGATATTGCTTCAGAATCCCAAAGGGAAGAAATCACCTAAAAATATTGCTCATATTTATTACTCTCTAAGCTTAGGAAGAGTCTATTATTATCTATTGCAAGTTATGTTCTCTTAAATCAACCAGGATCAAAAATTATATCTATATTATACACGTATGCTTGAATAATGATTCATAGTCTGTGTGCACTAGGAACCAGAATGTAATAGGACATAAATTGGAAAACATTAGTAAAATTTTTTTACATGAGAAAAGTGGACAGGATGAGATGCATCCTGTCTAGTCAGGGTGGTTAGAGGTTTTTGGTTGTGTAAATTTTGCTGCAGCCAAATATCTTCCATTTGAATGGGAAGAGGTATGGTCACTGGAAATTCATAAACTGTCAAGGCCCTCTTCCTTTGTCATCAGTGTCTGAAAAACTGGCAGGTCTTCCAAAATATAATGTCCAAGATCATTGAGAAAGCTTAGGAGAACAGAAATTCTCAGTCTTATCTTCGCCTGTATCTAAGGTCAGAGCTCAAGGGCAAAGATTCACCACCTCAGCTACACCAGTAATGAGCTACTTGTTATTTTTCTTATGCAGAGTAGTAATATTCATTCTCAAAGGAACATGCAAAGGATCTAGACAGTAATGGTTATAACTTAGAAACTCTGTGAATTTCAACACCTGCAGGGGGAGGAACTCATACACAATTAAATGTTAGTACTTAGTTTTTCATTTGTTTTTATTGCTCACTTAGGGCATACATAGGAAAGATCTTTGTGGGTATTTGTTTTCATAATGTTAAGTCTTTCCTTTCATGCATTGAAAATGAACTTGGGAATCAAGTGAAATTTCTAAAGCTGAGATCTTTTGCAAAAGTAAAGCATATGTTCCACTCCTAGAGGTGATGCAAGTGTTCTATCTCTTTCATTATATATTTGCAACTTATTCAAAATAGCTGATTCCCATCATGTATAAACAAGTCCTAGATGAATATTTGGCATGGATTTACTTGTGAAATTTATCTTTGCTGTGGCAGTATTTTCTGGCACTAATGTTAGCATCTGGTGTATAATATCTGGTTACCAGAATCATTTAGAATAGGCTTAAACACAGTTCCATTAATGCAGGCCATGCTCAGAATGCTTATGACTCCTTTGTAAACATAAAGATGAGTTTATTTGCCTTGATCTGGTTAATTTTTACAATTCCAACATAAAAAAATAATTTTATCACCTGCTAATATCTTGAAGATTCCTTCTGCTTCAAAGTTTCTTGGAATTTGAGGGAGAGGAAAAAAGAAAAGTAGTGAGGATTTATCTATGTGCTTGTGAACCTGCTATGTACATGGTCAAAGGTACTGAAAGATAATATAATTTAAAGCTGTTCTACATATGCTCTGATACATCAGAGACAGATTCACCTAAAATTGGAATGTGCTAAGGAGGATTAATGCATAAAACTTTTCATGATCTGTTTAAGGAGTTTAAACTATTAATCTATAAATAAGTATTCCAACTTCCAAACATTGGATTATATTTATACTGATTAAAATCTAGATTTGTTACAACTCAGAAAATGTTGAAATTACAAGATCAGACACAGACCCTTGACAATGCTAAGGACTCGGGAAAATAATAAATGTTTTGAAAATAAGAGGTTATCTCATAAGGACCAGAGAACTATTGATGTTTGAACTAGCTTAAATAAAGGATTTAAAACCCCTGCAGCTCAAAGATTTTCAAGTACTGTGGCTGTGAGGAATTAAAGGATTAAATATATTTAAAATATTTTTTTTAGCATTTGAGTATGGATACAATGCTTATAAATCAGGGAAACTGCTTCCTATGCATAGAATTATTTTTCTCCTTGTTTCATAAGGAGATCATCCAATTTATATAACTTGCTTGCTTTTCTACCCTCCTTCCCTCTCTCCTTCCGTGTCTCCCTGCTTTACTGCTTTCTTCCTTTTTGTGTTTCTCACCTCTCCATCTCCTCCTTCTTCTCTTTCTCCTCCTTCTCCTTTGACTCTTCAAGTTGCATAATGATAGTCTCAATAACTGGGAAATCTAAGGATTTCTAAGGGAAATCTGGCAGGAGATTGAATCTCAGCTGTGAGGCCTGCCAAGATTGACTACATAGCAGAGGTGACAGGTATAGTCTCATGGGGAAACTTGCCAGCCTCAAAGCAGCTGTAGAACACTACTGACCAAATAAACAACAGTGCTGGCAAGAAATAAAGTGAAAAATGGCCTACAGTTAAGAACAAAATGAAAGAAGAAAAGAGAAAGTGAAAGAGGGAAAGCAGTAATCCACACAAACTGCTATTACTGTTGTTGGTGCAACTCGTTATTCTCTCTCTCACTGTGACATAATACAGGTAAACAATTCTAATTATGTAACAAGGCTCTGCACTTAGATTATGCAGTTAGGAGGCAAACATAAAAACACAGTAATCCAGTAAAAAAGATGCATATTACAACATAGAACAAAAAAATAGTTTCCTAAGATCATTGTGTCTAGGAAGTCACATTTTTCAATTGCCTTGCATAATTCTTTCTTTCCAAAGAAGAAAGAATTTGTTTAATATTATATCAACAATCTAATATGTCATCAGTGTCAGTATATGCAATGATCACACTTGATCTGGTTCAGACATTTTAATTCATCCTGAGTGTAGGGAAGTGCTCTGGAGAACATACTCGACTTAATGAGAGTGCAAGAATCTCACCCAATTATGAATCTAATGTCAAAAATACTCCAGTTGTAAATCTATATCTGCCTAATGAGCTGTCCCTTACTCTCAAAAGGGATATAAGAAAATCACACACTGGTGTTTCGACCTTTTCTCTTATGCTATTTTCAGTTTGCTAAAGAGCTCCTAAAGAGCTCCCCTTCCTAAAACAAATTGGGAGGTAAAGATGTGTTAAGCCAAAGAGTTCAGGGCATGAGCCTGTGTTTGTTTAATGACAGTAAAGCACTGTGAGCTGACAGTGATGACATGCAATCCCTTGACCCTACGCTGCATCATCTTTCCTTTCTCACTCTTCCCCTGCAGCTCTGGGTGACTCAGGGGCTCTCGTGCTGGTGGTAGAAAGCTCCGCGCTCAGACTGCCAGCCCCACGGGATCAGTGCCCGGCTGGTACAGCCTTGTAGCAAATTCCAGCTCACCTTCTCCTAAGCTGGCTCTCAGGAGGATGCTATTTGATTAGTTCCTGGGTTTTACAGTGTAGATGAAGAAAGAAATGACAGAGGAATACCTATAACCTCGCGTAAGACGACTCTCTGGGAGTGTAGCCTGCCACTTTCAGCACAGGTCACTGTGTAATTCTCTCACCTTTGCAAGCGCCTTTGCTTCTCTCAATGCCCCAGGGAAACTGGACTGAGCAAGGCTCAAACTAAGGAAACAGTGGAAATGCTTTCCCTCTAATAAGAAATCAGTGAAATATTTTTACAAGCTGTAAATGAGCATAAGTGAAAAGTTTCTTTCATCCTTTTCCTAGGTATTCGATAGATCGAAACACAGATCTGGAGAGGTATTTCAATATTGATGCCAACAGTGGAGTCATTACAACTGCCAAATCTTTGGACAGGGAAACTAATGCTGTTCATAATATCACAGTTTTGGCCATGGAAAGTCGTAAGTATCCATAGAAAGATTTTTATCGACAGTTTGTGTGTAAAGCTTCAGGCTTGGTTTTGATGAGCTTCACTCAGAGAAATTCTGGCAGCTGCAAACTGTGGCTGATAAAAATAACATATTGCTTAATGCAAAAGAAATCTATATGATAAACGTATAAAAATACAACAGTTCAGATGTTTGCTTTTTCATTTGCTTCGTACCTTGTATATTTTTTTATCTTCTGAAAGACAAAGGAAGATGAAATATGTTAAGTCAGCAGTCTCACACTAAGTGTCATTACAGGAAAGGTGATATGGAATATAGGGGAAAGTGGTTACCCATCTCAGTGAGGACACTCACAGGTGATTGCTGTTGCTCAACCACAGCATTCTTAAGAGCTGTAAAGAAAAGGGATGTGAATGCTAATGTGGTTTCAGTTTCCTGACTGTAAGATACCACTGTAGAAGTTATTTTGTGTTTGGTATCTTTTTTTGGTGTAAGATAAAAAGTGTTAGAAAAAAGTAGTGTTTCAAATCAATACAAGAATTCTTCTAATGCAGGTTCAAACATAAACTTGTTTTCCTTTGAATACATTTTGTAAAGTGCTTTTATATTTGAAGAATTTATATCTTCAAATTTCATCTTTATTACTACTCTGTTGGGCTGTGATAGTAAAAAGTTATCAGCTCTCTGGCTTGCTAATGTAAAAATCATCACTTCTTGATTTCAGTGTGCTCAGTTTAACATTCAACCTGAAAGTTAAGATTAATCGTTTAGTGTCTTTATGAATCCATCTTCTATTATCACGAGTAGTATTTTGGTCAAAAAACACAAAACAGAAAACAAAATTTTTCTTGGGTGGTAGCAAAACTGATGAGGTAGACAAGGGGCATACCTGAAACAAATGAGGGTCTAGGACCAGAAGTAAAAACTTGTACTGCTTTAATTTATATTTATGTCTGCTTGGTTTTCAATAAGCTTAGTTCAGCAAAGGAAAAATTTGGTGTCAAAAAGATTTGCTTCTCTGGCATTTCACATGTGATATAAAAAACAGCCAAAAATCTCCACCTTGTGATTGACATTTGGATGCTTAAAATATTTTTTTAAATGAGGCTGCAATACATGATAAAAAAACAAATACATGTTTGAAGTTCTGTAAAGTTTTTATTTTGTCCTGCTGTAACATTAGTATCATCATTTTTGGTGAAAAAGGATTATAACAACTCTTTTCCCTGCTTTGAAAGAGAAGCAAAATAAGTATTGCACTCACTGATGTCCCTATACTTAGTCCAAAATATAATTATTGTTTAAGGTTAAAGTATGACATTGGATAATGGACATACTCATAGTTTAGCTAGAGATGTGTACCAGTGTAGGTGTTCAACATGTGAATGACAGTATTGAAACACTATGTGTGTGTGCACTTTAAATACTTTGAGATTTGCTTCAGAAGGCAGCCTTCTCTTCTTTTTTCTTACACATAGCTGATAAAATTCTGGTTTTGACTTCTCAATAGACTGATCCATCTAAAGTTCAGAAAAAAAAAAGTTTAACCTATAATAATCATGCTATTCTCCACATGAATAGTGGTGTTCAGGCTTGCTTGGCAATGATTTTACATCATCTTGCTTTTATCATTCCATGTGATTTGATTCAATGCTGTGATTAATGAGTAAGATTTCCAGTTTATCCTGAGAGTAAAATCTTAGATTAATTGAAGCAGATGGAGTACATAAATGTTGGTCCAGAAGATCAAGTCAAGAGCTTCCTTTGTATTTGAGGGAGGGATTATAATTGATTTGACATGCATATCCAAAAGAAGAATTCAAATAGAAAAGATAATGACCTTCAGGATAACTTGCAAAGATCTCCTCTTAATTGTTTTATTGGACTTTTTCCTGTAGAGAATCCAGCACAGATTGGGAGAGGCTATGTAGCCATCACAATCCTTGACATCAATGACAATGCCCCTGAGTTTGCCATGGAGTATGAGACAACTGTCTGTGAAAATGCTCAGCCTGGTCAGGTATGTCTTGATAGGTTTCATGTTTATTTTTACCAGATAATCAGCCATTCTTTATGAAAGCCTTCCAGCTTTAACAAAAATCCTCTTATAACAGTAAGAATGAGGCTCTGATGAACAGTACAAGCAAACAGTAAGAAAGATCCAGGTATAAAAAATACTGGTTGAAAGTCATGTTAAAATCTTTGGCTTTCTTATTCGTATAATTGGTACATTTTACTTAACTCACCTAATTTTGAATAATACAGAGAACACATGCTTTCTCGTAATTTTTTTGGAAAGGGGGAAGCAGTAACACAAAGGTCATTTGGAGACTAAATGTCCACCATTCTGAAAATGAGTACACACTTTTAATCCCTCTAGGGTGTATGGACACAGTTTCACAATGGGAATATATTCTTATTTTTCATTCCCATATTTTCAACTACACAAATATCTTCCAAGTAGTCCTAGACTTATCTAAATCTATTGCTTGTTGTTTGTCCTTGGTGACCCTCATATTTGGCCCTTTCCTCTCTGCTTTGGAAGACCTCACAAAATACATGTACTTTCTCAGTCTGTCCTCCCACTTCCAGAAAACTTGTAGATCTTGCACCTGCAAAGATCCTGCATATTTCCAGGAAGACTTTGTGCTTTTGTACGTTCTCCCAGTGAATTGTCCTTCCTGTGGTAGATGTTTATTACACATTTCAAAATCACCTTATAATTTAAATTCTGACAAAAAACCACTGTGATTATTAACTTGTGTTCATGAGAAACACAGACTATGCATGCTCTTATTGTTGTACCTTTCTGTTTTCCCCGTGCTCTGCTCAGAACTGGACCAGTGAATTGGAGTTCCAATTTTTGTGGATTTTAAGTAGTGGTGACAATTTCTTTAGAGGTACATTTTTGCAGAATTTTAGAAAATTAATTAAAAAAATGTTAGTAATGGAATTAATTTGAGAAAACAACAATAATAATATAATGTACCTTTCTGTTTTCCATTATATTAGAAAAAAAAAGTACATGAATTTGAATGCTCAAAACCATCACGGTTTCCTTGGGAAGGTTTACAACATTGATTACTGCCACTGATAAATACACTAAGAGCCATGCAGAAGGCACACTTCTTCCACTGCTATGTCGTTTATTACTCCAAGCTCTGGCAAATGACAGGACCTAACTTTCTCCCAGAGCCTGCAGAGCATTGCTTTGGCCAATAAATTTGGCACAGTTAAGAGTTGAGTCACACATTAACAGTCTCTACATGCTTAGGAGACTAGAAAACCAAAATTCAAGATGATTAGAACTTGAGGGAGGGTTGATATTTTGATAGGTAACAGAAGGGTTATGTAATGTACATGTACATATGCTTCAATGAAACCCTGATGTATCTCAAAACAGGTGATCCAAAAAATTAGTGCAATTGATAAGGATGACCCACCAAATGGCCATCAGTTCTACTTCAGTTTAACAGCAGAGGCAGCAAATAACCACAATTTTACATTGCAGGACAACAAAGGTAAGAAAACTTTGATTTGGTAAATATTCATCAATAGCACCTTCCATTTTCAATGCATCATGCTTTTTATGACCTACATAAACTTCTGTTCTGGTAAAGACATAAACTACAATCAGCCTGCCAAATAATTTTTTCTGTAGACTATTTGTCAAAGGAATTAAGCTGTTGCTTGAATCATTTAAAGCCTTGAGCCAAGCAGAACAGCATCAAATCTTTAAATCTTTACCTTTTTTTTTTTCCATCAGTCACTCTTCACAGTTTTTGCATGTATTTATGGGTTTTTATCTAAATTATATTTTACCTTGGGGCAGTGACTGAAAAATGTCCAGTAATTCATGTCTTATTAATATAACTCAGGGCATAAAAAATGAGTGCACAATAGATGGAGATGCTTTGTGATTTGTGGGGTTTTTGTTTGGTTTTTAGAAAAAAAATCACATCTTTTCAGTAACTAAGTATGTCCCCTTTTGAAGAATGCTTTTGATAATGAAAGCTGCCTATAATATTTGCACAGACTTCTTATGACTGTTTCCTCAAAGACTCCCACTGCTATCCCATTTCTGTTAGTTAAAATATCTGAGAACACACTCTAATTACTGCCCTCATTAGTTGCACTGCACAGTACAGCAGCTGGGCACGTGTCAGGCTGTTTAGTTATTAGTTGTAACAAACAGAGCTAAATAGACAGGGTATTGCTCTTGCACTGTTCTTTTATGGATCAGTACTTAGCTAGAGCTACAAAGTCATCCTATTAGTAAAACAAGAAAAACAAACATATGGACACTGAAGGACACTGTTTGTACAGGCAGACTTTGAATAATATTCAGTAAGTATAATGCATGACCTAATAAAATTCTTTCATGCAGGTCTTCCTTCCCTTACCTTACATGCAGTTAATGAAATGCTTAATTTTCTTCATATGAACAGCTTGCAGTTTAGAACTGAAGACTCTAAATAGTAACACGATCAAAAAAATAAAAGTGCATTAGAATGGGACTGTTCAGAAATCTGACCTCAGGAGAACTGTAAAGTAGTTAATGAAAAGAGACCCTCTTCCATAGAATTTATAACTTAATAAAAGTAATACTACACTTTTGTAATGCCTGTAAAATCAGTGGAGGTACAAGACACAGCAGCAGCTGCCTCATTCAACATTAGGTAATTTTATGCATTTCTCATGTGATATTATATAAAGAGGTGTTTGCATATTTTGCCAGATAGATCATAACAGATGACAAAATAAGATAACTTTGCTGACTACCAATATATCTGTCTATGGATAGATAGGTAAGTAGATAGATAGATTGACCAGCTGAATGAATATTTCTATATATTCTGGGGATGTAACTCCCTACCTCTCAGGAGCTCTTAATCTGTGTTGTACACTGTGAGTTTTGCACATATCTTCTTGAACACATGGGCTTTTTAATCACACAACTCAGACCACTGTCAATCTACACATTTTAGTCTGATTATAATAGCCATTTGAGTCTCAGAAGAGTCTGAGAACAACAGCATTTCTTTGTTGCATGCACAATTACCTTGTTTGTGCATGGACAGGAACTTTTTTTGCATTTGAAAAGTATTTAATTGATCTTCAGAACCTATTCTCCTATTAATGTGGTCATTGCTTCCATTAATATGACATCTATAGCTGTAAATAGTTGAAATAGATGCTTGTAAATTAACTGGAAACATGTATTTAGATACTTAATCTGATCACTGAAGGATATTTTTTTTCTTTTTACATTTATCTCATCTTCACCTATCTATCCAGATTGTGAAAATGTGAGCTTAGCTAAAAACAAATGGACTTCTGCATTTTTGAAATTTTCTTTTGTTGAAAATAAAAATCTTCTTGTTTAGTTGTGTGTGATTTCTCAGTTGATCTTACCTCTGCAGCTTCAAAAGTATATCACTGGGAAAGGTAAACTTGTTGAAATAATATTAATGTTTTTATAAAGTCTTTAAGTAGAAGGCTATAGTATTTATAAGCTTGTTTCAGAAAAGTCACATATTTTATAATTTGTCTTTTTATTCCTTCATCTAGATAATACTGCGACAGTATTAACCAAAAGAAACGGATTTCGAAGACAGGAACAGTCTGTTTTCTACTTGCCAATATTCATAGTGGACAGTGGATCACCTTCGCTTAGTAGCACTAATACTCTCACCATCAGGGTCTGCGATTGTGATGCAGACGGCATTGCTCAGACATGCAATGCAGAAGCATACATCTTGCCTGCAGGACTTAGCACTGGAGCCCTGATAGCAATATTGGCTTGTGTCCTGACACTGCTAGGTATGTCTTCTTTCTGTTACCCTTCTTGCCCATTCAATGCATCATGGCAGAAGATACATGCATATAAGCTTCAACATTCCCCTCCACCCTGATGTCTGTGAACAGGCAGATAGTATTCAAGAGAGAACAGCATTTTGTATCATTAGCGCAAAAAACCCTTCAGATTGGGATTTTCAATTTAGATACTTTGTTTCTATATCAAGCTGCCTCCAGACAGACATAAGGAACTACAGTAAAAGAAAAAAAAAGTTTACCCCGCGTGAAATGCAATATTTAATAGATAGACAATGCAGTTTATGGTAGCATTTGGTTTAGCATACTCACCATTAACCAGTATCAGTGTGTCCCTTTTTCACAGGCATAACTGCTTTTAAACATCTACTGATTTGCATAGAACAAAAGATTTTCAGAAAATAAAACAGATGCAATTTACTCATGAGAATCATAATTAATTGATATCATTTGCAGAGTGATCTTTTGTTACTTCTGCAAATGGTAGCACAGCTGGATTTTATGTTGAGCAGTGAAACTGCAGCCAGATAAAAGGCAGTGGAAAAAGAGGAATAGTGTCAACATCCTAGTTTACCTAGCATTTCTCATGTAATACCTAGTCATTAAGCAGTAAATGGGAGAAGAAAGGGTCAAATCAAGAACTAAAGATGAAGAATAAGGTGAGCAAAAGTGAAGTTTTGGGTTTTGTCTGAAAATTCTTATGTTAACAGGGTACCCAGTTCAGCACAAAAGAATTTCCATCAGTGTTGTTTTATCAATAAAGAGATTTTTCTATTCCCTGTCTGTACATACCAGTATAAGGAAAGGGAGAAGACCACAGTCTTCATATGTTGGTATAATCCCAGTGGTGTTTTATCTGCCACTGTTAGCAAAGTAATTTGCATAGGTCAAATCAAGAGACTTGTGTCCAAACTTCTGTCCATGGCAGTATTTGTACCATGTACAGATATGTCTTCTTTCACATTCTGATTGGTGTCACTGGAAACCATTGGAAGGAAATGTTCCTTCTGCTAAAATGTTTCTAAAGGACTCCAAAACGAAAAACCTGTTGCATATATTTTTACAGAGTAATAAAAATCACTACCTCTGCAACCAACTTACTCAGTAGATATATATATATATATATATATATATATATATAGGAGGTGGCATTTCCAAAGTTTTCCATCTACGTGACATAAAAAAATCTAACACCATAAGACTTTATTCTCACTCAACACATGGTTAGGCCTAGGTTTAAGAAATGGAAGGGAATTATTGCCAGAATTTTTTAATGAACGTTTTTAAATACCATTTTTCTAGTAGCATTTCTAGCCAATTTATGTACACAAATGAACTTTATTTGGACATGAAGCTAAATGTTAGAGTTCAAAAAGATATAAAAATATTCTCTTATATCAACTGGCATTAGTATCAGTGAAAAAACACCCGCTTTAAAATTTAAGTCCAATATACTTAGGATTTAAAGTTCTGTAACCATAGCAATTCATTTGATCCAAAAAGTAAATCTCACCATTTTTGTTATAAATGAAAAACTAGTTTCTGAAGATTTAATAGGAAACTGCTTTAGGTACCATGCAGCTTGGTCTGGTCATAAACTTTTCTTAAATAGCAGCAGTAGGATTTTGAGAAGACCATTGAATGGAGTCAAAGCATGTTGGCACCAAATAACTTGGTTATTCTACTCGCTACACCAGGGGTCAAATACAACCAATAAACCAACAAATGAGCTTTTATTCCAATTATTCTGAACAAGGGTTTGGTAAAAAATCTTGCATATTACCACCACACCACTGATTTTATTTGTCAAAGCTTTGGTTTTCCAGAGTCATCTGTCTGAAGGCATCAACATTGTTTATCCAAAAATACATTTGGATGTGCCACCATGACTTCCAGTCTAAACTGTTCCTTTTGAGTACAGTTCAAAGCTGCAGGAGCAGGTTAGGTTGTGTTTGTATGATAACCCTGGCATTTGGGTACTGTATCCCATTTTAGCTGCATGCCAGCACCCACAAAGAAGAGGTTCCTAAGCACCCCTGATGCCCAATGAAACCCAGCTGCTTGTCTGGTCCCAGAGACTTTCTTCTTCTCTCATTTGCTCCTAGAATATTTTTTCTGGGACCAGCTGCATGGTGGTATTGCTAGGAATTTACTTTTGCCCTTTGCATTAATTCCTGAGAAAAATGCTGAAGATCTACTAGCACAGCATAGAAAACAAGCTTCAGCTGCTGGCAAATGGTTCCAGGACTGGAACAAGGGATGCATATTTTGTGTAAGACTTTATCAGTGAAAAGAGGATACAGTCTACTGGATCAATATATTTTCCTAACCCAAGATTAACACGCAGTACAAATCCAGTCACATTAATCAATGTCATCTTAATGTGGGTGCCAGTTGTAAAGCTGAGAAAGCATGAAATTTGCATAGATGGAATGAATACACGCATTCTGACACCAGGATCCTAAATCCTCAAGAAGGTCTTACTTAGTATGATATACTTTTTGGTCTTGTCCCATACCTCCCTATGGCTGATACATAACCATTTGTCTTAACCAAGATCCAGATTGTCTCAGTGGGATTTCTTAGTGTTACTACTTTTACTTAAGCGAGCAATCAATTTTAGATAAGCCCAATGTTTTCACTGACTCTAAGAAAGAAGAACGTTATTAAATTACACTATTTTTACAATAATTGCATATAACACGGTATAGACTATTTTTTCAATTAAAACAATTTTAAAAACTAAAAACATTTTAAAACAAAATCTCTATCTTCATACTGACTGATGGAGTTTAAATTTTATTTCACAAAAAATTCCACTATTTTAATTGCTCAAAACAGCTTTCCAATTATGCAGTAAGGCTAAGTTTTGCAGAAAAAAAAAAACCTAAAAATCATAAAAAGCATACAAAAGGTAGTTTGATTAGTTTTGGACTACACATAATTTTGAGGCAAGCAAATAGAATTTTGTTCAACTTTTCTGAAAATTAAATGGTTATTTAATTCAAGGCAATTTGTTTTTCAGTTTGCATCTTCCAGAAACCGTAATTGCTTTTGTAACAACTGTTTAGCATAAAATGTTTACATAAAATCACACAAACAGAATATTCACCTGTAGATAACCTAATCACATTTGAGAAGTTAAGTATTTTTTTTTGTACGGAAAGCTATATTGTAACAATACTTTTTCATAATTGCTGTCTTTCATACTTCTGAATGTAATCTATTAGTGTCACCTATTTTCTTAGGAAGACTGAAGAAAGCTTCCTATTGGTGTGACACTAGAGTTTACAAGGATAATACATTAATAAAATTTGAAAATACACCTTTGAATCATTTTTTTACAGTTGAAAGACATCAAATTTGCCGTCATTATCAAAATACACAAATTAAATCAGAACACATTACTGTGATTTGTAAACAAGAAGAAGCAGTTCTAGTGATAAGAATCCTATTCTCTTAATTGGTACAATGTGTACAGAATGTGACTATGTAATATGTGTGGGGTTTGGCTTTGCAGTTATAAAAGTGATAAATGTGTAACTGGGGGGAAACATTTAACTAGGGGTACCCAAAGCAACGCTTCCAGAAAGTGGTTGAATGTGAAATGCAGCAGGTGTTTTCTGAAAGTTAGGGAGCTGATTAGGGTCGCTTAGTGTGGGCATTTAAAGGTCACAGTCACTTTGCAAATATCGGTCCAAACTGATTAAACAACAGGTATAGGTGAGGTTTGTTAAGTAGGAATTAAATTCAAGTTTCCCGAGTCTTGGCCTCTGTAGTACCCAATCCTTATCTGACTGTACTGGCAACTGCAAGGTATAACTAAATAGGTTCTTAGTGTGCTGCTTAGATGGCTGGGGATCTCCAATCATCAGCTTTATGAATCATGACACACCTAAGGCCTAAACCAGTGTGCCGATCTGCTTGCAGCTGATGTGTCTTATTGCTATAGTAAATTCCTGGCTTAGGGCTGTAGTGTATACAAGTCATGGTAATGCTTGTGATTTAGCTCTGTGCCTTTCTCTATAGCTCTGCATGTAGTCTTCTCCCTCAGGGCCTCTCATGACTTTTACGGCTTCCTTACAATTATGCTGCAGTTGCCTTGAGTACAAAAGGAAAAATTAATACTAAACCAGAGAAATATGTTTGGGTGAACTAAACCTGACTTATTACCAGGTCATACCAAAATAGAAATTTCATGGTAATTCCAGAAAGCATACTGGAAAGTGGCAAAGCAAAAATCCACTCTTGCATTTGAAGTTGTTTGTTTAAAGACCGATTTGGGTGTACTGAAACTACAAACATTTAATGTATACTAGACACAAGGAAAAAACTGGGTATTACACAGCTATTACAAAGACAAACAAAATTTTTTGCTTGGCTACTGTACCTATTAAAGGAAATCAATATTTCTAAAAATTTAAGTAAATCAGAAGAATTAAAAGGTTAGTTTAAATCAATCTTTGTTAATTCTGGTTATTAAGACTTTATAATTAGCAGCTTAAAATATCGATTGATTTGTTTATTTGTTACATCACATATGAAATCTGTATTGTCATTTCATCTCCTTAGTATGAGTTAGATGTATCTGTATGGAGCTATTCTAGTGCCCTCATTTGTGCCTGAAGGTTTTCCACTGTATTATTTCTTTTCTAACAATCATGAAATTAGGTTTTTAGAAGTTCAGACAGTCCCAATTACTGACTTAATGTCTGCTTTTGTCATAAATGTAGGAAATAAAAGCCCACCATTACTTAATGAGAAATGAAAAAAACTTCGAAACCATTTGCATTTGATTTAAATAGCAATGAAAATTGTTTAGGGCTTGTATTCATTTCTGCAGCTCCTGCAATGCAGCTAAAGCTTTGTTCATTTAGAGGTTAAACTTTATTGTTCATGGCTGCTGGAAAGGTTAAAAATTAATAATCTTATAAAGTTATCTAAATGCTAAAATATTTAACCTTTAGAAAGACTCCATAATTTTCTTGGCTTCAAGCAAGTGTGAGAGATAGAAGGAACACTATATAAAACATTCACTGTATCTTGATTTTTATTGTACCTTTAGGCAGACCTTCCTACTAAGTTTCTTATTTTACACTCATTAGCATGTCTTTAACTTTCAACATGAAGTATGTTAAGAGGGACGGTAGAGTAAAAATGTGTTTATTGAGTAAAGTAAATTATTAGCTGCTTACATATATGACAATAAAAATGTGGCAGTAAATGTTAAAAACAGTAATTAAGAAGTTGTGTCAATAGAAATCTTGTTTGAAATATCTATTTGTACTGTCAGCAAGGTAATTTCACATTAAAATATCTTTCACAATAAGGGAAAATATTAAGAGTGGAGTACAATTGTATCTAGTGACAATTTTATGTTCTCTACTGTATAATTTACAGCTTATTATACAAATATCAGAATGTTTTGAAATTTCACAAATGTCACTTTAAAGGTCAACATTTCATATTATTAAACTGCTTATGTAAATATTGTTCAAAGGAAAATGCCCCAAACTAGTGGCTTCTGAATTCAATACATAAAGGATGAATCAGGTAGATGCCAGAGGCAAAACATGTGAAAGGGTGATGTTGATTATGTAGTAATATAGTCATGAGATATCTATTAGTGGATGGATTATTCTATATGTGTTTGGTAGCTACTGAGAAAAGAGGAAAGAATTGTTGCCTAATACATTTGTCAAAAATTTTAGGGGGGAAAAAATATAGTTGCAGCTTTATTTTTAGACATGTGTGGTTCCAAAGGGAAATAAAAATAGTGCAGAAAGGCATCTCTGGCTTTAGCCAATTCCAAATAGTACCATAATATCTGTAGACATATACAGCTTTCTTGCATGTACAGTTTACTGGTTTATTCTAGCCAAGTGATCCTAATATTAAGTAATTCCTCACAATGACTTAATTGATACTGATTTTAAGATCGCTCCATGAAAAGGCTTTCAAGAATGGTAGTCCCACATCATGCAATTTGTGGAGGCCACTTTTGAGACTACCTAGGGAACCTCAAGCTAATTTTATCTCTATCACCTTTTAGCTTTTGCTTTTCCATATGTTTCTACAGCATTTAATTGGCATTGTAAGTAAAGATTGAAAATGTTATCGATGCATATAACCACATAATCTTAACATTAAAAATAATCATAAAATCAGAAGAGATTAATTTAATGTGGAATGACACTTTCCAACGTAGTGTTATATTTTCAATCATAGTGATGCCTGTGATTTCCTAGGAGTGTCATTAACTCAGCAAATGTTATCCAGATGCTACAGTATAGTATTAATTATTTTCTAGGAGGGTGATTCACACTCCATCATGTCCCACAGATGGATGCAATATTCACAGTATTGGTTCCATATTTTGTGTGTCACCAGTGATGTTTCTCTACCAAAACTGTATTAGAACAAGAGCAGACTTGAGCTAGTTTCCTTCAGTGTTTTTGGCTGCCACTGCAGTTTAGTATTAGCTTTCAAGGTGAAAGAAACTTTAGGGTTAAAATTAAATAACCAATTACATTTGCAGTTCTGGTTCATCCAGTAAACCGTAGCCATAGCAGTTGTCATTAGAAGTAAGGCATAAATCTCAAGTGCAGCACTTTGCACTTTTCGGGAAAGTGAGATCTTATATAGAAGTGGTTTTATTCCATGAACTAAGACAGTCTTATTTTACACATTGCTTAAAAATTCGATGTTCTCCAACATAAAATCTTTAAACTTTATTTTTATTTGGCACATATTGATCATACACTTTAATGCTGTCACTTTCCAAACCATGTTTTTTAAATTCTATTTCATCAATTTATGAATGTGCTTGTATCACTTGGGCATTTAAGAGTTCTGGAAAAGTTTTTTTGGGTTTTTTTAAATTATTACAATTTCTTGGCTGTGAGATTTTCATAGTCAAATGAAATCAGTATTGAAATTTATGTTTAGCAGACAATATAGGATATTAGAATTAGAGGTGAAGATGCTAATCCTGAATGATTGGGGAAATAGATTCTTTAGGGTCTAAAAAGCTTATGGTTTAAAAGTTATTTCATGATCTGCTAGGTTTCACATCTAACTGCATAAATTTCTTGCATCTAACTGTATAAATTCCTTGGGTCTTTGTCATATAAATTAATGGGTACTTCCAGCATTAGGAAAAATATGATAAAACTTCAGCACTGCTAAAACTCTAGCTTTTCTTTGTTCCAGTTCTTGTCTTGCTGATTGTTACCATGAGGAGACGGAAAAAAGAGCCCCTCATTTTTGATGAAGAGAGAGATATCAGAGAAAACATTGTCAGGTACGATGATGAGGGTGGTGGAGAGGAAGACACGGAGGCTTTTGACATGGCTGCCTTGAGGAACCTCAACATCATGCGAGACACCAAGACCAGAAGGGACGTGACACCTGAGATTCAGTTCTTGAGCAGACCGACTTTTAAAAGCATCCCAGATAATGTCATTTTTAGGGAATTTATCTGGGAAAGACTAAAAGAAGCTGACGTGGACCCCTGCGCGCCGCCCTACGACTCCCTGCAGACGTACGCCTTTGAGGGGAACGGCTCGGTGGCAGAGTCGCTCAGTTCTTTAGATTCCATCAGCTCAAACTCGGACCAGAACTACGATTACCTCAGTGACTGGGGCCCTCGCTTTAAAAGGCTTGCAGATATGTATGGGACCGGACCAGAATGCTTGTACTCCTAGCCTTGGAACCTTTCTCTGAAAATGCACTGAAGTATATTAAAACAGAAAACTCAACCTAACAGACTGAGGAAAGTTGTAAATATTTTCCCATTTTTTAAATTTTAGGTTGGTTTTTTTTTTTGTTTTTTTTTTGCCTTGGTGGAACATATCTTCATTAGACTTGTCCTAGGGACTGCACTGACCACACAGAATATGAGCATTTGGTGGCATTTTTGATAAAATGAAATGCTCAGCCACGTTCAAATAGATAGCAACCCTGAAATACCTGTAGAGGCAACTCACTTTCAAGAGTATGTTACACAGTCACCTCAGTGAGCTGGCATCATTCACAGTATTGCTATATTGAGAATACAGAAGTCCTTGTTTTAAGAAGAAATAAATTTTCAAATATATAACTCAATACAATATTACAGCACACATTGTGCTTACAGAGGCAAGGCTTTTTAGCAAATTTTCTTTACTCTGTGCATACAGCTTACTAGAACAAATGCGGAAGGTCTGATGAAAACAAACTAAAGCCCAGGAAATATTTTTTCATGTTTCTTCTGAGCAATTTAATCAGAAATTTCTGTAATTTTCTGGGTAGTTTTCCAGAAATTATTGTTTGTACTAAGAAATTCTACAGTGTGTCATCAATTTAGAAAGTAGCTTAAAATCCACATAAAATGATAAATATGGAGGTGTAGTCCTGTGGATGGGAAGTTTTGTGATGCCCATGTAGGTATAGAAAAGGTGTTGCTATCTATTTGCTATTTTTTATTCTCTCTTCTGATTTGTACAGGAGAATTTATCCTTTTTTATTATTGTTTGACATAAAGTGTTATATTTATTTTGGAACTCCAATCTCCACTAAATTCAGGTCCATTTTACTGCCTCATGGTTTAGACTTGTCAGAACATGCTGATTTTTCTCCAGCCTCAGATAAATGTAGGAAATGAAGCATGGAAGTGGAAAAATTACAGTAAACAAGGCCACCCACCATTCATCCCACAGAAAGGAGAGCAGCTCCAAGGATGTGCAGTTGTTCTTCTGAGCCATTACAAAGTCTGAGACATTTAAAGAAGATATTTGTACATTGAATTTTTTGAAAGAAGACTGCAGAGGTAGCTGGGAGTGTCTTTAATGCAAGATTTAATTTTCAAGGTTAAACATGCTATATGCTTCAAAGACTGTAAACACCTCGCTCGTCTTCTTCCCTTCTCTTTTGCTGCTGATGAATCACAGTAAAAGATTTTTCTATTTCTTTCTTATGTTAAGCAATGTAATACTATTAACTTCAGAGGTCATATTTAGATCCTGCTGCACATAAGTATTATTTCCCCAAGGTGTTAACTCACTACACATAATTTCTATGCTGGTTCAGGAGTGCCAAAACAGAAGGACAACTATTATTGGTTGATATACTGTATGATTTTGAAGTAGGATTTCTTAGAATAAGACAACTTTTTTATGATTCTGACAATATTTATACTTCATCTTTCATGATTTATAACTAGATAATAAGACATATATTCAAGTTAAATAGTGGGTTTAGGTATTATTTCAGATTTTTTTTGTTTTAGATAAAATGTAGATGAGTTCCTTAATCAGAATCTGTTCCTGCAAAGTTTTTGCTTGTACCTAACTTGAAATGACTTGACCTGCCTGCAATTACTGAGAGGTACACTGGATTGTTTACAGAACTGTGTTTGTGAACAGAAGGTGCTCCACAGAGCATGATGCTCACTCTAAAAGTACTTCTTTCTGAGAGAAGGATCCTTGTACTGAAATTCTGATGTATGAGTGATGTGAGGCTGGGGGATGGGAAATGATCATTAAGGCTCTTTAATTTTTGCAGCCCAGCATTATCAGTTAATTATGTGAAAGTGGCCTTCAGCTCCAACAGAAAAGAAAAATAATTTTAATCATCTACAACATACTTAATTTGAGTTACATGTTAATAGACAATCATTGTTTCATAATTCAGTAATTTGCTTCTAGTTGTATAAAATATATATATATAGGCGCATATATATATATATATATGACAGATTTTGTAATGGAACTGAAAGATATCGTCCATGACTTTTAGTCATACATGTAAGATTTTCAATAAAAGTATTAAAAAACAGGAAAAAAAAGAACCATGTGTATAGAGTTTAATGAGAGCAAGATATGCTGCAGAATATAAGCAGGTAGTAAATCAGAAAGGTTCTGAAAAAACAGTTTTCATTAATCTCCTTGTTCTTTGTGGGAAGATAATTCATGCATCTGGATTAAGATGTCAAAAATGCTGATGTTAGCACATAACATCCATAGGAGATTTAAATGTGGTTTAGAGTAAACAGCCCAGTTTCCTTGGTTTTGTACCTTCTGTATCTGTAAAAAACCCAAAAACCTCCACTATTAAGAAACTATGTAAGGGTGGGGTTTCTTTGATTTGCTTTCTACAGAAAAAATATGCTTTATTCTGATACCATAAAAGCTCTTGCACATATATGTTTTCTGTTGCACAGTTCTAGTTTAATTAAGTTTGCTGTTGCATTCTACATGCTTACCTGCTGATTTACTGCTGCAGTAAGAAAGGAAGGAAATCCCCTCCATTTGGTGACAGATATTACTATAACATCCACATGAGGGTGTGTGTAATGTGTGCTATGTAATGCTCACCAAAACTTACCACAACTACAGGTTTTTACACTTTGTAGTCTGATTCAAATTCTTTTGTTGAGTCTTACTTATGATGCATAGCTGGATGGCATAAAGTATATTCTACTGACTAAATACTATAAAATGTAAAAAAAATATTTTCTCTGTCCTGGAAAGGTAATGAAATTATTTGGGCAAATTAATTAGAATGGGCCTTTAAAAATGCTTCTAATCATATTTCTTTATTTAACTTTCTGAAGAGCTTCAGTGTCTAAGTAGAAGCCACAAATCCTAGATAAAAAATAGGTCAAACATTTCAGTCTCTCCCATCTTTCAGTGGAATAACGTCTTTCCTTCTGCCATATGCCAATGGAATAAGCTTATTTTAGATTGAGATTTCCAAGAATCTTGAAAAGTGCAGTTTTAAAAGTGCTACTAAAATACTTCTGAATAAAATTAAGCTGTTTGAAGAAGACTTAGGGGGAAGACTTCTTACTCTGTTTTAACCCGTGTGAAATCCACTGAATTCGAGTCCAACAATGGACATTCTGACTACTACTTCCTATTCAAAAGAGTAAAGTTAGTGTATGTACTCTAGGTTATATTCCCACTAAGACATAGCATGGGCCTTCCTAAGCCTCCTAGTTCTGATGGCTGCTTAATATAATCACTGTAGGACTCATGAACTTTAGTGTTACCAACTGTAATTTCTCCTACTCTCGAAGAATCAAAGGAGAAAAAAAACCAACAAAAAACCAAGTTCCTTTTTACTTTTTTATTTGTTGTTTTGAAAGAGAGAGGGAGGATTCATCGAAATGTCCTTTATCAGTTAAGGTCTTTTCTAAATTTTTTTTTCCTGTTTACAATTCAGGTGTTAGCAATAGTTAATAAAAACAATTTTCCTTTTTTTTTTTTTTTTTTCTATTAGAAGTTTTGGATGAAAGCATGTATGAAATATAAAATTGCAGCATCTTATTTTTATGGATAAATACTCTTGTATGATATAAAGAAAAGTCGTAGTTTGTCATTCTGAAAAGGAAATAAATGTCAATAAAACATACAATTTTATTGGCTTTTAAGATCCTTAAAGAGTTGAAAAGTGAACACAATTACCTATATCAAATCTAGTGTTAAATTCTTAGTTGCAGTCCATCATGTGACTGATTTTAAATTTTTAAATATAGATTTTTTTTGTCTACTTTAGAATCTATACAGAGTAATACTGCTTTGGGGCATCATTGTCTTCACTTCATTAGTGATAGAAGGGGTCAAGTATATTTTTACTGGTCTGTGACTCTAAAATGGAATTGCTAAAGATAGAAATGTCACTTTATTTATTTGACAGAAAGTCTACAAGAGCTCTAAAAGTTGCCTTTTTAACTATGCCATCCTTAAATCTGACATATCCACATCAAAATTTTTCAGGTGCATCCTAAGATATATTTTCACCCCAGAATGATTCCTTCCACACCGAAAATTATTCTTCTGTTCATTTTTAATGCAGCTAAAAAAACCATTTTATTGTTCACTGATTTTTTTTTAAAATGGATTTCTTCCTTAACTTTTGTTCTTTGAACTAAGGCAATCTCAGTACACAATATAATCTGTTTTTCACATGAAGGGAATGAGAAAAAAAATCTACATAACATAGGCTCTACTTTGTTACTATAATTTACCTTTTCTCTGAAAAGAAAGAAAATATCTTTCCCCATGGTACATAAAATCTGTGAAATCTTAGACCATACAATTGCCCAAAAAAAAAATAGGTGAAAAAACTTGATTTTCCTCATCATTTTATGACATGATATTGTAATGGAATCTTTATGTGAAGCCTTATATATCTGATCCAACACAACGAAAGAAAAAATCAGCATAAGAATTTTCTGGAAATCAGAAGAAAATCTTATTTGAAGCCACAGTGGTGTGCTGCAAACACTCCTCATATGTGAACACATATTTTCTAAAATTATGTGTATGTTTAAACAATCCTATTCTCAAAAACTTTGTTTATCCCCATCAATGACTGAGAAAGAAAAATTTAATTTAGATTCAGGCAAAACTTTTAATATTGCCCCCACAATGAAAGCAAATTGGTGTCCTATTTTGACCCAAAGTAGTTTAAATGGTTTTAGAACTGTTGCAAGGACTGTGATTTCTGTGCAATTTTTAAAAAGACGGTATCAGATTGAAATTCCTATTCCTAGAAATAATGTGAGGTTTAAATGGAGTTTAATATTTGGATGATTAACTAAGGTCATAAACCTGTTGTGATGGATGCTGAACCACTGCTAGAGGAAAAATCAAGGATTTTACTTTCTTCTTCTATTCACCAGTATCTCAGTCAAAGTCAGAATTTCCGTTTCCACCAAAGCAAAATCATGTCAAATCTAAATTGAACACAGTAGGTAATTAGATGTTGTCTCTTCCCCACAAAGGCTAAAAGACATTTACCTTATTCTATGCACATATTCTTTTCTGATTATGTCTTGACTGCCTAGGTCATTCTACCTGAGACCTGTGAAGTTGTTGTGGTTTGGGGGTTTTGGGGAATGGAGTTTGTTTCTTTATGTTTTGTTAATGTTAAAATTGGTATTCTTGCTGAAATGCTTATGTTTGAATGAGCTGACCTTTTTCATCAAATTTTTTGGGTTTGTTTTTCTTTGGTCAAAACCATACTCACCATGTATATCCCGACTTTTCTTCTATTTTGACTCCAAACCCACCTTTTTCTGCACTGTTAATAGCAAACAAAAAGCCCCCTCTTTGATGTCAAGAAGAAAAAGATAAACAGAGGTTCAACAGACTGCAGTGAAACTAATCTGTCATTTTCTTGAAACACAAACTCACAAATTCCATAGTTAAGCTGCCATTAACACCATTCAAATAATGACATGGATCTAATCTTAAAACCTTAAAATATTCTGGCACTACTATCAGCAATTTTTACACATTTAATGAAATAATATTTTAGAATTGTCAAGGTTTGTTACCTGTAAATCTGTTTCATCATAGTTATTTATATCATGATCTTGATGCACAGAAAAAGAAGGAAAAATTGCAAAGTAAAACAGCCCAAGTACAAAATACCCCTATGTGCTCTGACATTCAATGCACTGTTTTAATTACTGCTGTACCTTAGTATTCCTCATACACTGACAGCTTTTCCTCTCTTTGAGACTAACTACTAATAAATTAAGATAGCGTGATATCGAGCCAGATATTGAAGCCACATTAGACCATTTGAGTTTGACAAGAATATTCATTCTGAATTTTAATGTTCTTCTATTTCCTTAATGATCAGAACATCCTTTATTGTTGTCATCAGACTGTTGAAATTTTATGGAGAAAGAAGTGTTTACTGATTCACCTACGAAATGCTGGGCAAAATCTGGATCATGTTGAAGTACTTGGCAGATCTTCTATGGCTTTCAAGAGGTGCCAAAATTTGTCCATTGTTAGGGGAGGCGGATAAATGATCACTTACATCATCAGGATGGAAGACTGTTGCTTTGAGTTGGATATCTTTTCTTTTTACACAAACTCTTCTACTAACCTGCTCATTTTGGAAGGCACAATCTCAGAATGGTAATGCAAATAGCTTAATAGGATGTTTTTAATGGCATAAGCCACTTACTATCAACATAGTACACATAACCTTGCTGTACTGAATAAGTACCCTTGCTCATAAAGATCATTTCTCTGTACATGCTAAATACAGACGGTGTTAGGAAAAGTTTACATTTGATGAGGTACCAATAGTAAAATATTGCCTGGAGAACAAAACCAAACCAAAGCAAAACAAACAACAGTTTCTCATTAAAATAAATAACACAGAATTTTCAGGCTATCAAAATTAAGTTATCATATTTTCATCAGACTGTTGGACCATCTGTAGCCTTACTGACTTCAGTGACTGCAGGTACAATCCAAAGTAACCATAATCTTGTTTGGGCAAATTTTGTTTTGCTGATATTTCAGATTTTGTTAATTCATAGAAAAGGGCTATAGAAAAAAAAAAAGTGACAGGTTAAAAGTATCAAGCTTTTCTTGGTGTTTGTAATGTTTCATAGATGATCTAATGATGTGAAATATAATGTTTTACCAGCTGCTACTGGAATACAATTTCCTTTCAGGTAATATTAATTCCATCCAGTGGAACACTGTTTTCCAGCAGTCTGCAGTGCTTGGCCTGGCCTCATCTTATTCAAATACTGAAAAAAGAGTTATTAAGGGGAGAGATTAAACACATAAGTGACAAGCCTAATAAAAAATTTTGAATTGGCCAAGACATTAAGTTTTCCTGTTCTAGGTGTGAGGAACACATGAATAAAGCTCTCACAGGATATACAACCTGTTGATACATCTATTGATTCTGTCTGGATATTTATTCATGTTTTTTCCCATTCCATTTCTAGTAGTTTGTGACTTGATTTATCTTTCAGTGGAAGTTAGTATGTGATAAAAAATAAAACATCATGAAAAATGATATTTAGTAGCAGCTGATAATGAAAAATAGGTTAATATATTGTGAATTACTTTTTTTTCCTGTAGTTTAGCACAGTCCCAATATACTTTATTGGGACTTAGAGATTAATGTTGACCAACTTGCCTCATGTGCAAAGCACCCCCAAGAAGGGATTTGCATTCAAATAACTACTACAAAATGTGGAGTTATTTAAATATTCAGAGGCCAGTGTTCCTTGGAAATAAATAGAGGTAACCAACAATCCATACTCTTTGTCTTTCTGGGAACAGGTAGATATATGCAGAGAAGTCAGAAAGGGTAAGCTCTTCAAATTTAACACCTGCAGTGAATATGGATGAAAATCCAATTGACTACAACTAAAAGCAAGACAGAAACTCAGGAGGCATCTGTCAATGACAATCATTCTAATCAGTCTAATTTAGCCAGTTAGGATCATCTGTATTAAGAGTTGTCTTACTTTGGTTTGGGCTTTGTGTACTACAAAAAACACCATCAGAAACTAAGGTTTATAAGATTTATGTTGTCTTCTGGTCTTTTTTGCCTTCATGAAGTAAAGCAAATACAGTCCAAAGCTGTGGCTGACTGGCAGTCTGCAAGTTCAGCCTCACCTACAAGACAGATAAGACTAATGGTATGCAGAGGCCATGCTGAATGAAAGGGAAGATTTCCTCAAATCCCTTGTGCTTGATTTATGTGTCAGGACCAGACCTCAGGAGAGCCAAAATCCTTGTGCCCAACAGTCTGTCAGTATCCCACTATGGGGGCTCTTTGCTGAGCAGTCCACTGGAACGGAGGGCAGTTCAACTAACTTGTTCAAGGACACACACCAACAGCAGAAAAGTGACCCCCTCCCTGCAGTCCAGAGTGTTATCCACTGCCAGTGACTGCCAGGACCTTTGAATGATTCACATGAACAAGTTAATAACAATATTATTGGTATAATAGGAAATTCTGACAGGTTAAGGTCCAAAGGCTGCTGGTGATAGTATTTGACTGCAAAAACTTATTCAAAGCAATGTATGGATAAGCTCTAATCCCTAAAAATGTTAGCTAGAGATAATTATTCAGTGTATACGGAGTATGATTCTTACCCAATAGACATCCCCATGGGGGAGAAGACATGTTCAGCTTCTCAGTTGATCCTGGCAATTATGGAATCTTCCCTAACTTCTCCCAGTTATTAACTTCTACAATATTTCTTGGTGTCTAGGTGAAGCTTTAGTGACTCTAGGCATGCATCATGCTCAGAGAGAGGCGCTCATATCCCAAAGACAGGTAGCTTTGGGATGGAGGTGAAGATCAATATTACATCTGAGGTAACCTTGGGATGGAGATAGGCATCAGTATTATATATGAAAAGAGTGATTGCACCCTGGTTTCTGGTTCAACAGTACGACATCTCTTTTTATCTCCCTTGGTAGGCATTAAATTAATTTGCTTAGTCATTCTGTCATTGAGGAAAGTGTTCTCTCAAATCCACAATGAAACAGTGGCATACAAATATTTTGGAGGAGTAGTATACTTTGTACTGAAGTAAAAGGAAGCTACATAGCCTTCTGTTGAGTATTCAAGGAAGTAAAGGCAAATACTTGATTGATGCTTTAATATGAAAGAAGACATATTTACAAGTAACCAAAAAGCTTTTGAGAATGCATTTTCTCCTCAGCTAACTTATTGCAACAGCTGAAGCTTGTTAATACCGAATCCTAAAGTAAAACATCTATATTTAAAACCTTATGGTTTAGCTAATATGAGACTAAAAAATAAAAAGTTTATTGAAATGAAAGCTCCATCTGAGGAGGGATGATTAATTAATCTTGCTTGCCATTTAATCATAAGAAAACCCAATGGTTTTGTAAATTTGAAAATCAGTCCTCTCTTTGGAAATCAGAAATTAAACAAATTAAAAGCTCCTTCGCTTGCAAGTTTTATTGGGAAAGCAATATGTGAGAAAAACTAATGGCCTTGAACAGACTACCTCACCGAATGATATCTCTAAGATTAACCTGCCATGTGCCTAAGGAATCACCAGGTTAGAAAAGCAAAATCACACTCTGTTAGAAAACAAAAGTAGAGGCAGTTCAGGTAAGCTCTTATCAACTTCAGTAGAAAAACAGGTTTTGGTCTATCACTTTATTTCTGTAATTTTTTGGTGAATGGAAATTATATAAACCAACTGATACAGAAGAAATTAACACATTATTAAATTTAAAGGTGACCATGCTGTCCAAAAATAATGTGTGAAATAATTCATCAAGATTCAGGCCAATAAATCTGGACTGCTTATGTTTTTTCTGAGTGAATTAAAAAGGATGCCAATATTCTGACAGCAAAATTATTTTCTGAACTAAATGGGATCTCACAGAACAAGTGTTCTACTGTTTGCTTTCAACATGCTTAAGAGGAAAAAAAACCAAAACAATACCCAGAGAAGCATAAGACATGGGTTCAAAGTTCTCAAGAGGATTTTTTGTAACTACTGCAGCTGTTTTATTTGCCTTCTGGTAGCTCAGATTTTGTCCAATATAGTGGCAATTATTTGGTGCTATATTTGCTACTGGAGCAGCAGTGAACTGACCTAGAGAACAATATGGTTTTCAGCATATTCAGCCTCAGAATTTTAGAGGTATTTAGTCACATGACCAACAAGAGTAGGGCAGCTAAAGACCTCTTAAGGGCCATGATCAGAACTGAACCCTCATCTTCCAAATTCCCCAGACACCAGACATCTGAGGACAGCATTCTTTAGATAGCAAAATGCTACAAAAGTCTCTACCTTAGGAAATCTAGTTACAGGAGAAAAATGTCTCATATATACACTTCATCTTGGGAAGTTTTTTATTGTGTTGAAAGTGATCTCACCACTGTTTTATCTACAAATAACCAAGGCACCGTATTAACCTTTATCGGCACAATTCACACTAAAACTCTGTAAGCTAAATTATTTTAAAAATCTCCTTAATTCTTGGCAATCTTCAGTATTTAAAAGGGAACTATTTTAAATTTTCTAATTATCTATATCCTCTTTCTCTATGTATTGGGTTTGCTTGGCCAGGTTTTAGTAGCAGGGGACCTACGGGTGTTGCTTTTGTGAGAAGCTGACGGAATCTTCCTCTAAGTCTATCAAAGCCAATGCCAGCTGGCTCCAAGATGAATGTGCCACTGGCCAAGGTAAAGCCAATCAGAAATGGTGATGTCTCCTCTGCAATAACATATTTAGAGGAAAAATGTTATTGTGCAGATATGGCTGTGGCCAGAGAGGAGCAGGGTGAAAATATGTGAGAGGAACAACTGTGTAGACACCGAAGATCATGGGAGAAGGAGGGGAGAGCAGCTGCTCCAGGTGCTGAGGTTCCCCTGCAGCCTGTGGTGAAGACCATAGTGAAGCAGCTGTCTCCCTGCAGTCCATGGAATAGGAGATTTCCTGGAAGGACTTGTGACCTGTGAGGAATACGTGCTGGTGCAGGGTGTGCCTGAAGGACTGCACCCTGTGGGACGGGACCCACTCTTGATCAGTTCATGAAGAACTGTAGCCTGTGAGAAGGGTTTACAGTGAAGAAACTTATGGAGAAAGATTCCTCTCCCCAGGCAGTGGCAGAAACAATGTGTGATGAGCTGACCATAACCTCCATTACCTGTTTCCTTGCACCACCGGGTCAGAGGAAGTAAAGCTGCGAAGGAGGGATGGGTGGGGAAAGGTGTTTTTAGGATTTGTTTTACTTGTCATTATCCTGATCTGATTTTGTAGACAATAAATTCCATTAATATCCCCAAGCTGATTCTTTGCCCATGACTGTAACCAGTGAGTGAATCCCAGTCCTTAACTCATGAATGTTTTCCTATATTTTCTCTGTCCAGTTTTGGAGGTGAGTGGTAGAGCAGCTTTGGTGGGCACCCAACATCCAGACAGCATTAAACCAAGCCATTCCATGTGCTGCATAAAGAGTCTACTTTTTTTTTTTTTTTTTTTTCCATTTAGTCTTCTATAAAATCTAATTTTTTGACAACATGAACAGAATCAAGAATCAGAGTATCTTGTGTTTAGAAGATTAGCAAACTATCTGGGCTTAAGATAAAGCTGTAATAGCTCCTGAAAAACCTTGTTATTTTTATTTTTTAAATGCTTTTTCTCTAAGTGAGATCCTACTGACTTTTGCATTACAAGACAGACAGCAAATGTTACGGGTTTTATACATATTGTCCAAGGACACAGAGAAGTGTTATTTACAGCTAACAGGCAGAAGACTGAGTGTGTACAAGATGACAGGATGTTAGGTTAAAAGGATGCAACTTTAACCAGCTTAGAAACAGCACATCTTGTTTACAACTGACTGTATTCATCAGAGAGCTGTTAAGTATGAATTATTAAACTTAGAGCACTTCAGAAAATGTAATTGAACATGGAAGAATAAATATATAAATTATAGTCTCCAAGAAAATAAATTTAACCTTCTCTTATTTCTAAAATATACATAAAATACAGTATTAGCATACAATTTAAAGGTCAATTAGCAGTGATAGTACACCAGTTTTATGGAGGTTAGCCATGTTGGGATCATGAAAGTAAATGACTTTTCACGCGATTTTACAGACTTCTGTTAAAACCATACTCCATCACCTTTTTTCTGTTATTTCTCATCTCCTAATTCCCCTTCACTTCTTTCCTCTTTTAATAAATCTGTTTTGTTATACAACTTCTCAGTCTCTAAAAGGATAAGATGTATGCGACACTCTCTCTATTTGAGTTGCAAAATTAGATTTCAGGGATGGGTTTTGCAATCAGTACTTCTGGTAGTGCTGCCTTCTAGATCCACCTTCAACAATTTTCTCTACCACTATTTACATGTGGTCAGAATTTTCCTCTTTTTATAAAAGGTAGGGAAAAGACATAAAATCAATATACTGCCTTATGTTTTTTTTTTTCTGCATGTGCATTCTATGAATATAATATTTTCATATTCTATGAGTTCTAAAAGAAAAGCTTTTCTAGAAGCTGTGACACTGTATAGCATAAGGATGGAGTAAGACAGTGGACTCTGTGCCTCAGGAAGTTAATAATGAGTTAGGAAGGAAACCTCAGAGCTGTGAGTCTTGAGTAGGAAGGAGTTGCTGGTCAATAATATTTCAAAGACATTACATTACGCTCAGGTGACAATCAGGGAGCCTATGTCAAATAACTTTTGTTTTGAAACTAGGTCATAGAGTATAAGTCCTCACATAACTGCTGAAAATTAATTTAGCAACTTTTTCAGCAATCTAAATAAAGACAAAAAGAACTAAAACAACATACTGAGTAAAATACCCTCTCTCTGTCCATCTGATTACCAAACGTTTTCCTTCAGGACATTTTTTTAAGTCACACTAGCTGTGTGAGCCATCAAAAAGCAAGAATAAGAAAGCTTTAGATGTTAATGAACTGTTAATTCAGCATTTTTCTTTTAGCATTGGAAACAAAAGAAGATTGTTGACTAAGCAAAGATAATTCAAGTTAAGGTCAGCCATAAAACCTTTCTGATATTTAATATCCTACCATGCTCAACTTTCAAAACATCTATCAATTATGTTCAAATAATGTCAAAAGTAATCATTAAATGAGATATGTGTTTAGACAGACTTTAAATCCAGGTTTTGATAAAGTTCCAGAGTCTCCCTTTTTCCTCATTTTTTTTCCCTTTCACCTACAAGAAATTGCAGAAGCTCACTATGCAATAAGCTCAGTAAAATCCTGGAAGTTACAAGTAAAACATGTCTGAAACACTTTATTTTTCTAGGCATATATTTAAAAATAGATATCATAATAACTTTAGGGACAAAATATTCTTGCACATGAAGAGGGCAAAGTGCTGAAATGAAGTAGAGGAATAAATTCTTTTAGATTAGAAAGCATATTTATAACAGAGCTAGCACAGAAAGTAATCTGATATATTGAAATGTAAGACAAAAATTAGCCTCTGACTTTTTTGTTTCTAATTGATGATGTTGATTGGCTTGAATGATGAACACAAATGTTGGAATGGAATGAGCAAAGAATTATTTTCTGTAAAAAGGGCAACTTTGAGCATGATCTTTCATTCAAAGCAGGAGGGCACTGATATGGAAGAAGTGCAAGCCTTACAGAATAAAAAGAAAACCAATGCAAAAAACCATATGTCCAAACAATTATTAGAAAAACAATTATAAACTATGGGAAAAGACTATCCAATAAATTTTCCTATGACAAAATTGTAAGGAAGTATAGAAAAAAAAAAGAATAAAATAGCCAAAATACAGTTAAGCTGAGTATTTTAAAGAAAATTACATCTGTCAGTGACAAAAATAGAAAAGGGTCAGGAGGAAAAGGAAACAGAAGAAAAGTGATACCAATGCACACTCAGAAAGGAGGAAAGATCAATGTTAATCTATTCCAATTGCCAAAGGAACAATTTTGCCTCAGACATTTTTTTTCAATGTAACTTCTATACAGAAAAAAAATAGCAACCACTTATAATTAAAAAAAAAACCCGCCAAAGAAACTACAACAAAAAAGAATTATGTGGCAAAAGTAAGGACATCTGAAAGGGAATAAAAACTTAGATTTCAAATTCCAAAAAAATTAGAATAGTCCCTTAGTGTCTGTGTTGAAGAATTTAGTCCTTTAAAGAATCATAATTTGAGATGGAGAGTCCAGTACTGTGAATGAATGGTGGAAATGTTCTCTGAATGAAGAGAAGGAAACACAGGACTGTTAACACATCAGAAATATGCACATAGCAGGCCTCGGTGCTGCATAATGGCCTAGAACTTATTTTCAATAAAAAAATTGCTAAATCCATGTAACTCTGTGGACCCTTGAGAAAGCTATAGAATTATTATCTAGCACAGTAAATACACTCCATATGTATTCTTTGGAAATACACATATATGTATATTTTCTGACAACTGATCTATTCAATCATCATAGTCAAGTCATCCCAATCTGTCTAGGGTTACAAAGCACTTCATACAGTTCCTTATACAGGAGTGGAATTATATTCATTAGAAATTATGAATAGCCAGGGAACAGGAATGTGGCAAAAGCTGAGTTGAACAAGTCAGACTGGGAAGAAATTAAACAATGATTTCCCTCAGTAATTCTTCCTGTGGTAGATATGTTTAACATTTTCATTAGAGACTTTCATGCAGGAACTAAGTGGGCACCCTGAAATATGGAAGTGTTAGAAAGCAGAAAGTGTTATCCAGACCCAATCAATAAGTGGAAGAGTTGGATGAACTTGGGAGCTAAAGCAATGGAAATTATATTAAATTAAATAATACAAATTCTAAAGATAAATGCTTTATGATTAATGAGAATTTGAGCCTATAAATGTAATTGTATGCAAGAAAGGAAAGGAAAACTTGAATATATTGGTGAGTAACAGGATGACTGTGACATGGTTGTGAAAATAATAATAATATCCCTGAGTGTATCAAACAAGGAATTCTCATTACAGATAGGCAAATAGTACTCCCATTTTGGATCATATTGTCATGATCTTACTCAAAATACTGTAAACAATATGACTCAGCTGATAAGCATAAAATTTACCTGAATTTGATACAGAAAAAGACAGTAAGGATGACTGTGAAAATGGAAAAAACCCTACAAATTCATGTTAGAAGAGATAGTAAACCACATGTGGAGTGAAGATTACCTTCTTTGTAAGTGTGAAGATGTAAGAAGGACAAGAATTATCTGCCTTAGAAGACAATGCCTATGCATGACCAGAGGGATATGAGGTGGTCATGAATAATGTCATCACAATCAGAAAGGTGCTTCTAAATAAGGTCCTGGGATAGCATTTCTCATGATTTTGACTCTAACACTGAAGTTGAAAAGATTAGAGAAAAAAGGATTACATAGAAATCCTAATTCTCATGATGAAAGATTATATGTATTCAACTAATTTAAATTTTCAAAGATTGTTGAAATAAACAGAAGGGCTTCATTGGTCAAAAGTGCAACCCTGCTTTTTAGTACTACACCCAATTTATATGTCACCAAGACTGCATCCTAGACAAATAAATTTGCTTTTGTTTTGGTCTTCCATCTTTCATTCTTTTTCCCAAAAAGCATTTGGTGACTGATCACTGACTACAGTATAGGCTCAAAATTAGCTTTAGCATTACTGATAATTTTCAAGTGTCTACATGGTATTTCATACTTAGCTACTGAAGTGATCATCATATATCATTAGAGGAATAATCAGAAGGTAATCAAAGACTGACTGTCAGAAAACACTGGAAATTTGTTTCAATTTGTTTTCAGTCTCCTTATCTAGATAGTTTCATCTGACAAATGCTCATATCCTTCCTGTAATCTAGGACAGTGTCAATGTCCTTGATATTCTCAGCTTTATTTCTGAGCATTTTTGTAGCTTTTGATCTGATGTTCAAATACTGAAATCTTCAGTTGGTTGAAAGAAAACACTATTATGACTTCTAAGTTTAGGTTTCCCAGTTCCTGTCCAAGAAGATGCCATTCAATCTACAACTGGTGAGCACTGACCTCTATTGCTATAGAACTCTTTTTCCCCCTGCAAACTCTCTTTCCTTACTTATTTGCATTTATTTATGCATTTAAGCTATGTCACTGACTTTTTTCTAGAAGTTAGAGTGCCTTAAACACTGAAATGTACATATCTCTAAAATCACTGGTTTTAGTTAAGCTGCTCTGAATTTTCTTTTTTTTTTTTTTTTTCTCTTTACTGTAACTTATCTCACCTTTTCCAGTTTCTCTCATTTCTGGCTGAGTATCTGAAGCTACCTGTTATCATTCCTCTGCTGTATGTCACTCAAGATCTCTTTCCCAGGAGTTAATTGGGAACAGACAGCTCAGGCTGGCAGCAATAGCCTCATGATATTTGCACGCAGGAGTATTCATCACTAAGTTTTCATGACTGATGCTGCTCTATTTATATATACTGGACAGAAAAGAGCAAGAAATCCAGAAAACATGTGTAGTATTTTTCTTTACATGACTCTAAAAGAGAAATTAAGAAAAAAGAAAAAAAGGTTTTGTTAGATAAATATAAAAAGGTAAATTGAGATTAAGGAAGGAGAAAATCATATGTTTAATACTGAAAGAATAAACACAATTTCAAGAAACAGTTTTGCTGTATTTAAATGCAAAATAAATGTAGACTAGTCTGGAAACAGACTTGTATGATGATATTAATTTTTATTAATATTTTTCTTCTCCACTACTTTTTCTTCTCTATCATGACAAGACAGTAGCAGGAAATTGCTGGATCTATTTTCTCAGTTCTTTTGTTATCTGTTTTAAAGCATTAATTTTTACATATCAGCTCTATGAAATACATATTTTTGAAGTAAATATCATTCATATACAGAAAGCAGAATGACTTAAAGTATTAGATTCACTCACAGTGGAATCACGCTGCATTTAAATCAGTAATGCATCTGTTTCCCTTAATTAGGGAAAGGTCAGTGTAGAATAAAAATAATAATTAAAGTGAAAGTGTTTCAGATATATATTATGTGCTGTGTGTGAAGAATTGAGAGTATTTTTGAAGCTCAGTAGCATTTAGCCAGCTATTAAAACCCTGTTGACACAGGAAGCTAAGAATCAGGGCACAGACAATGTAAATGACTTACCCAAGGCCACACAACAATTCAATTCCAGTAACAAAAATAAGATTCCATAATTCCAGTCTCCTTTGTACCTAGCAATACTTCATTCCTGCCAAGCATCTGTCTTACAGACAAGTACCCTTGTTCTCAATTGGGAAATGAAATGAAAGGAAATGAAGTCACCTTGTGTGATTTTATTAGATGACCTGTCGTAATGAAATATTGAATCCTCTAAAGATGGTGCATAGAATTTATCTTTCTGGTCCTAAATATGTTAATAACATTCTTTTACTCTTTCTCCTGTAGAAATTTTGGAAATAACAGAAATGTGGAAGTGTCAGCAGAGGTACATACTTACAAGACCATCTTTTACAGCAGGGTAGATTTAAGACTAAAAGAAAGCAGATGTGATAGCAAAGGACTGACTGCATTAGCAGCTTAAATACAAAGTAAATGGCATATCAGACAGAAATGTGAAGGAAGTGAAATACCTTCTATCTAAATATACACATGCAGTCGCAGCTGTTTCCGAGGTAACACAATGTGCCTTTCTGAACAGTAATTCCCCAAAGCAGGTGTAACTTTCAAGGGATGAGTAGAGCAAAGAGACATTCAGAACCATAACTTTTCTAACAGCAGCAGTTAGCTATTTTTGGTGATTTTTTTTCTTGACATAGGCTTTTTTAATTATTGCTAGCATAAGTTTGCCAGAAAAATAAGTTCAGTCTTCTGACAAACTCTATGTATGCTTTCTGTAGGGTGATCTATGGTTCTGTATGTTAATAAAAACAAGAACAAAAATAAGCTGGTAAGAAACCAAGAGGAGCAAGAGGAAGCGCAGTTTTAAAGTTTCGCTGCCTGACAGAACAGCTGTCTATAAATCTTCTGTGCATCTTTTACCTTTGCAAAACTGGATAGTAGCCAGCAGTGCACAATCCAACACAGGCAGGGAATCCAAATTTTTTACTGCCTGAAGTCTCTGTAATTTCTTATAGCTTTTCAGTTTGCATGTAAAATGCTACTATTCTGATCATGCCCATACTTCTTTGCACACCAGATAGTGATTACCTAAGGCAGTGTGGAGTCAGACCAAGAAAGGCAGGGAAGAGGACTCTTTCCTTATGATCAATATTTAAGTGAGAAAATACAGAATAAGAAGTAACACATGCATTTTCATGGGTACTCCCTTTTCCCCTACTGTTTGCAATAGCATTAAGCATTTTTTAATTATGAATTCAGACAGGTGCTAAAATATTCAAACTGTATAAAATTTTCCAATGGATTACCAATGCATTCAAATCCATTTAAAATTACATTTTTGTAGCATACCTGTATAAAATGCTTCTTACTCATCTCTGCAGAAGTCTTATTTAAAACCTATACACATATTTAGAAAACAAAACTCTTTCTGTATGATTTTGGGGTGCTGTAATGTACCCCTCAGTACTTTGTTCAGAGTGCTAGGGGACTAAAATATCTAGCAATGCATGGAATGATTATACAACATCTAATTAATAGATCTGTTAATCTTTTATGGTCTTTGAGTACATCTTGCTGCACCCTAATCAATTGGTCACACGCTCAAAGGGAGGTTTACAGTGAAGGACTGCAGGTTTGCAATTTCAACAGGTGCCTGTTATTTAGCATGATTTTATTGCATATGATCCCTTACAAAATCTTTTACAAGATGTGATCAACTGTGTGTTTCTCATTCATACTTAGATTTTTTATTCACATATTGAAAGTAGAGGTCTACAGCAAAGAAGGATGTAACTGGTGGCTTTTCAGCAGTGTAATGGAGAGTAATCATCCATCATTTATGTTCTCCTTCTCCCTCACACAGTCTTACTCATATGTGGTAATAACTGCTGTTTGGATGAAACTACAGCAAATATAGAATATTCAGGTTCTGCTGTAATCTTGATAAATGACAATATATTTATGTGAATAATTTCTAATACTACATCAGTATTTTAGATAAGAAGATGATGCCATTCAAAGAAACCTTGAAAATCTGGAGAGGTATGTTAAGACATAGATAAGATAACGTTCCATAAGTATGTTAAGAATGGCTGCAGTTCAGACTAAAGGCCCTGTAATCAAAAGTGAAAAATTGGTTTAGAAGAAACCTAGCAAGCAGAGGACATGCTGAAAGGTCCTCAAAAAACTTTCCTAGGCTTGAGATGGGAGTTATATTTCCAGGACGCAAGGCAGATGGTATGTCCTAGTCTGTACTACCCAGATCGAAGATGAGAATGGAAAGTGCTTTCACATCTCTAGGCATACATGTTCTTCCTGACTTTTATCCCACTCATACTCTGTTTCCTCAAAACAAACTACACATTGCTGTATAAACATACTTCTCTTCAGAGACTTGATATTCTTTGGTAATGATAAGTTTACTCATCAGAGAACCAAGGACCATTATGAGTTCATGCATATTCCTCAGCTGCCACATCTGATCAGGCAGTAATTCTTGCTTGTTGGTATAGTTCAGTTTACAAACTGTGCAAAAAACAGGCTACTGCATTTGGGAGATGACTTTAATCTATTAGTTGATGTATATAGTTGAGAGGAAATTGGTTCTGCAACTTTCATTTCTGTGGAACTGCAGTAAAATCATTAAGATTGGTGTGAATGAAGAATTAACAGGAATTTTCTGCTATAGAAGCAATGGAAGAAAAAGCAGAACACAAAGCCTTTAAGAATAGCATGTACTGATAGCATGTAGCATTGATTTTCAAAACATTCAACAGAGAAAAAGCTGAGTAAATTCTGATGGACTGTAGAGGCTGAACAAGATGGAGAGAATAATCTCTGAAGAGTCCAACATGAAAAATGGATAATAAGTAAGTCACTCACCTAAGAAAAACTGAGGAGGTGATGAGCTGATGTTCTTTGGAACCTGCATCATCCTGGGGCCAACGACTATTGTACATGAACCTTTGTCACTGCATCCTGAAGAGGATGCTAAACTACAAAAGTCTTGGTGCCTGTGAGTATGTGAGCATGGGTGTCAATGTCAGCTAATGTAGTTGGGTTTATTTATTTATTTATTTATTTATTTATTTCCAATTTGTTTCATTTTTAATAAAATCATCTTTGCTTTTTTACAGGGCCTGCACTAAATTTTGCTACAATTTTTCTACTAAGTTATGACATTGCATCCTACCTTCTCTGTTTTTGTGCTTCATAGATCTTGAACCCTTGAAAATCCTGTGGAATTCAGTAAAGGTTCAGTGGTTAGTTTGACTTGGCTCTTACATCATTTCTCTATCAATGTAATTTGCAAAAAAATTAAATTTATATATAAGGCAGAGGTTCGTAAAGTAGTATTTACTTCTTGGCTTTAAAACCAGAAAAGGATGAGGAATGAAATATATCTACAATGGCTTTCACAGTTTGAAATGGAGTTGTCCTCTGCATTGCCAGCCAGCTTGGAAGGCCAGTGCAAAGGGGCAGCGAAGGGCACTGTCCAAATCAGCTTTTGGGGACATCTTGTTTCCAAAGGTAGATGCACAGATAATGTGAATTCTATAGTAAGAATAATTGCATCAGGTCATGGAGGATGCGCTCCAAAAACAGGTTGTCTGGCGCTCTCATGTTGGAAGTAGACAAAACAGCTCCATATTGGTTCCAGGAAGACAAAGTGAGAGTAAGTAAAAAGAAATACCTCAATTAAATGCCTATTTTCTTAAAAGAACCAAGAAACAACTGCAATTTCTACCAAGTTGGGTAGTTCAAGCTCTACAAGCTATAAATGAACTTGGTATGTGAAAGTCTCACATTTAATTAGCAAGTGACAGTTTAGAATGTTAGCAACAAGGTGCCTGTGTGTCTAGATAATTTCAAAGTAGTTTGAGCCTCCTGAATATTAGTTCAGTTTAGCTATCATTGCATAGTTAGCATTCTTCCATACTGGCCATTAGTTTAAACACGGCCAGTCTTTGATTACTCAATAAAAATAGGGAAGGAGAAAAGGAAAGAGACAAAGGTAGGAAGAAAGCATGAAAGGGTTAAGAGATAATTCCAGATTTTTATTTTAACAACTAGAAAATTCACAACGGAGGAGGGCGGAGGGCAGAAAGGGAGTCAGGTGCTGTTGGTTTTAGTTTCATCTTTTGCTTAGACTTATCAGTGATTCAGTTCTGAATGATGTCTGTCTCTTGATCCAGTCATAATAACTCCATTTTCACTGCCTTGGAAGATGCCATTGACAACCAGATGTACAGACCAGGCACAGGTTTAAGTCTGATATGCTGAAGCTGTTTTGTGCCATGTAGAATAAAATAGCAGATGAAAACTAGAGAGAATCTGTAAGCCTGAAATTTGTAGCCAAAGAAACAATGGCAGCAGCATCCCCCAGCTGAGCCTGTAACTGCTGCACAACAGTGATAATTACTAAATTTTTATATTTATAGAAAACTGAGACCTCATAAAAATCCAGCTGCACCTTTATGTACTCAATATGTAACCATTTTCTATAAATATGGACATTTGGTGGAAGCATATTTTAATAGTTAAAATGCAGGATTAAGGTAGAGGAATTTTTAATTATTTATTTGTAATACATAAAAATTCAGCCCTTCAGGAAAATCAATCTGACTCATTCCCATTTTCACTGAACACATCACTGATCATTTAGTGATTTTTGACCATGAGGGCTACAGAACGATTTTTTTGGCAGTATGTCTTGACAGGAAACAAGCAGATTATCAAAGTTTTCGATCATAATGGCTAATGTGCATAAAAAAAGACTATGCAGGCTATAATGCTGGCAACACTGGCACCAAGAAGTCTGTCAGTGGTGTGCAGCTGCACAGGTAGAATAAGACAGAGACATTGATTCATATGAGATAGGTGGAACACTTCAATTATTTATCTGCAAACAACTGCAGCAGCAGCAAACCCCTGACATAGCATAAGATGGTTAACTTTGAACTTGGAATAGATCTTATAGTCACTAAGGTACCTCAGAAGCAGAAGGCAAGTTGTCAGTAATTAATGGCTTGTGGATTTAAGAAAAGAGCAAGGTGTCAGCATTTACACAGTGAAGGAGAGGAAAGCAAGAGGGACAAATGTAGCTGACAACTGCAGGAAGTTTTGCAAGTGTTTGCAAGTGGCATCTTAAGAAATATTCATCTGAAAAATGACTATACTTATAAATGGATTATGGTATCTAAAACCCCACATGCCTTTTGTTGTCAGTTGGGGCTGCTGGTCTTCTTCCATCTTGTTTAATAAGATTAACCTTAAAATGTTTGTCCTATTTTCACAACAGCAGCACCAGCCAAAGTGAAGAAAAAACAACCAACCCCATTTTTATGTCAGAAAAACCTCTCTCTTTTTATCAGTCCAAGTGGTTCCAAAGGTTGTTTTTGTATAGTGCATGATGTGTGTGTGGCAGCAGTGCCTATATATAACACAAATACACAAAACTGGTGAGGTGGATTTCAGTCTTCTGCTGATGAGCTGCCTCCCTTTATCCCATTTCCCTCCTTGAAATAAACCGCTAAGCTTTCAAATGTTATCCTGTCTCCATGTAGTCCCTTGACCAAAATGGATTATAAACTTTTCACCTGTTAAAACTCTTCTTTTTTAAACAGCTCTGAGAGAACCTAAAGCAATAAAAACTAGCAGAAGTCACAATGTCATCCAGAGACAGGGAAGGGAAGAACTCAGGTATCTAAATTGCTGCTTAAAATGTCCGCAATTAAAATGAATTGAAAATAATTAAGGACCTCTCATTTTCTCGCTCCTATTCAGTGTTTATTTAATTTTTATAACACTACCATATGAAGTTCATACACAGGGTGAACACATGTGGAAAACGATCTGCAGTTTCATTCCTGATTGTTTGGCAGGAGGCTGTTGGGGCTCTGTGGCAGCCAGGGCTCACCCCACCACCCCAGCCAGAGGAAGGCAGCCAGGAGGGCACGGGGACAGCCCCCCCAGCCCCTGGCACTGGGCACCTCTGTCCTGTTGGAGCCCAGGGCAGGGCTCTGGGGACAAATGCAGCTAGAACAAGGACAGCGCTGCTTCCGATCGTCATCTCAGCCTGGCTATCCCCACTTCCAGAAGAGACACATATGGAAAAACAGAAGCTTTCTGAGAAGGTTCCATGTAGTTTTGAAAGCAAATATCATTTTATCTCAAGAATACAAGCAAAAAACAAAAACAAAAAAGAAATATGTCCTCCTTGCTTTCAGAAACCATTGCTCATTTCTTCTGTTTCCCAGATAGGATTTTAGCAACTGAAAATCAAAATATTTATTCTAAAATTAAAATGTATTAAGAGAACCCAGAACAAAAACACATAGTGGATGAAATTGAGACAAGGCTGTAGTAACAAGTAATATTCTTATCTAGAAAAATAGTGTATTTGTGCAAACTAAACTTTTGAATCCACCACCACTTCTTTGCATCTGAATTCAAATGAAGACCAGGCTGGCAGTGACTGCCAGCACTCATACATCCTCCCCTGGCTTATAACCCTGGCTTTTTCTTCTGAGTGGTTCCTCATACAAGTTTTGGGGGCCTCAGCTGCTACAGTAAATGCTTCTGGGCTACTGGCATATACCAGATGAGTAAAATGATCTGGGATAATGACAATCCTTGGGAACTAACAAATGTGGAAAGACCTACATCAAAATGCACCCTGAAATTAACTTTTGTTTATTGGTTTGAGGGCATTTGGACTTGATTTCTCCCAAGCAGAAAAAAATGTTAGGCATGGGAGAAGTAAGAAAGGTATTTTAGTCTGCAGAATTGGGAGGAGTGATTTTCACCTAAGAAACATTAAGAACTGCCCTAGGGAATGATGGGGCAAAATACAAGGAGCATGAAAAGAATAGACCTATTGAGACTTTTAATAATAATTTCAATAATAATAATAGATTTTTTCTTTCTTTCTATACACAATATCTTCCCCAGCTGCTGCTAATGTTAAAGTTATGCCTGTGGTGGAATCAGAATATGGAACATTCCTTAGCAATACCTCATCCTCTATGTCTTGCTTTTTTTGAGATATTTGAGCAATGAATTTTCTCTAGTGGATATTTGCTGCCTCATCAGGTCTTCCTCACTTTTAAAATGTAAACTGCTTTCTGCTCTCCTTTGATTCCTTTAATTTATTTCTGAAACCTCATTCTGAGTCAGAGCATTTCCTCCAATCATCTGGTATGCTGCCGGGCTTTTATTTCTTTTGTATATTGTGTCAGGTACAGACACACTTAAAGTTGCCCTCGTCAGCATAACTCTGAGCATTACAAGCCCAAGTTGTACGGCACAAGACTTTTTATTTCACAGTACAGGCTGGAGCTAACCTAATCTCTTTTAAAGATGATTTACGGTATAGCAGACTGGTGAATATGGGCTAAGCACTCAACCTTCCTCAATTCAGAAAAAAATATGAATATATATAAGTACATAGGACTTGCTAAAAGATTGGCTTTTTAGCTCAAGCTGTTGAAATTCATGTTTATAGGTTTGGAATCTCCCAGTCCCTCAGCTATCACTATTGATAGTTATTCAAAATTCAGGTGGACAAGACTATAAGCAATTTGATCTCAGTTTGAATTTAACCCTGCTTCCAGTAGAAAGCTTGGCTCAGTGAGCTTCAGAGTTTTGTTTGAACCTAAAGTTATCTGTGCTTCTATGAATTACAATGAACTTGATGCAGACAGGCCTCTGTTCAGTAGTGAATTTAATGGTGATTCTAAAAAAACTCATGACCCTTCATAATTTTAAATTTATTTTTATCTCAAGTTTTAAATTAGTCAATGGAATTCTACTTGGTATTTAATCTTATACCTTGCTTTATTTTGCTGATAAAATAACATAAGAAAACAAAATCTGAACAACAATTAGTATATTTACCAGCCTTTTCTTCTTATTGCCAAGTATTATATTACTTGGACATTTTGTCACATTTATTTCTTTGCCCCTCATATTGCTATTACTATTCTGTGAGCAGTCACCTCCATTTTATCAGTTACTGGTGAGAGGAACAGCTGTCATTCACAAAATGCTTTGCAAAGAAATATCCTTTTGTGAGCTAACTGTCATCCCAACAATTTTCTTAACAAGCTATTGATTTTTTTTGTTCATTTCTCTTCACATCATGCATAGAAACTTCATACTTTTGAAGGTGCTGTAACTAGGAAGAAAATGCAGCAGGTATGTTTTGCACCAAGTTTCCTCTTTTATACCTTGATCTTCATGTTTCTGCGAGTTTTTTAAGTCCTTTCTACCATTATCTTTGCCAAGCAATCAAATCTCTCTTGAATGCATAAGTCTTTGGAAGCCCTAGAGATACTGAAAGAACATTACTTACTTCTCTGGGGACCAACCTATAAATTACAGTTTAGCATTACTTTTTAAAATTAATTAAAATTACGGCAAGAAATATTTATGTAAGTGACTACTGACCAAAGCCACCAACCTTAAGTATTAACAGTAGTAGGTTTGGAGCAGAAAGTTTTACAGATTTCCTATCAAATCTCTCCTAATTAACAGCTGTTCAGAATTAATTTTAAAAAACCAAAACATTTTCAAGAGATTTCTTGAACAGGGTGGGTAGTCGTCTTAAGCCAAGATAAGTTCATATTTGTGACTGAATCCCTCCTCTAGTCAATCTCTGAACTCATAATCTCTCCCTTTTTAACATATTCACCTCTGGTATCAGTTACATCGATCTACTCATAAATTTTTAACTCTTCAATTCAGTGCTCCTAAAAAGGAAAAAAAAATTGTTGAATGCATACTTGATTTTATACATTTTAACTAATCCACACATACACTAATACAAAGCAGAGAGCTTCTTGTCTCCAGGTGCTCTGTGCAATCTACTGTTAACAAAGGAATCACAGAGGAGAGAAGACTTCAGGAAATAAACTTTGATCACTCCTGTTTCCAAATGCATTTCATAATCATTTTTCTTCCAATCACCCCACACAGCTGCAGCAGAGACTCTCTTCCTTGTTATTCTTATTTCTCCTCATTCATATTGAGTAAGAAATTTTACACATGTCAAAACCGAGATTCTTCTTAATTACATCTACTGTAGAAGATTTAATTTTATTTGCCTCTTTTGAATAACTACATTTTTCAAAGACTATGAAGTATACATACAATATATACTTCAACAAGACTATGAAGTATATATGCAACATAAGTCAAGAGTTTATGATTCTCTAAAGGCAGAAAGGCTGAAATTATTGAATGAAACAGAGAAAATAAAAATTGAACACAATTTCTTAACATTTTAGTCAAAGAGTGTTCCAATATATCTTCTGAATCATTAAAGTATTACAAAATGAAGAAAAGAGGAAAAATTGAATATACACACACGCACACAAACACGCATACACACAAAATCCCAAAACCACCAACCAGAAAAACAAACTGAAAAAAACCACAAAGACAAACAACCACCACAAAACCAAAAAATAACCCTACTAAAATACCTGGTGAATAAAGAAATAATAATGATAACTGCTGTCTGGACACAGAATCGCAGAATATTCTGAGTTTGAAGGGGCCAACAAAGGTCATTGAGTCCAGCTCTTAAGTGAGTGGCCCATACGTGTATTGAACCAACAATCTTGGCATTATTAACACTATACTCTAACAAACTGATTTAGAGGAATTAAAAAATGTGTTTTTAAGGAAGTTTTAAAACCTTTCCCCAAAGACCACAGACTAACATATTTTAGAGTTAGCAACCCAAATATAAAGTGAACGAATACAAAATATTATTTGAATAATGTGGTAGCACAACATGGTGATAGGGTATTTTTGAAGCCTGTGATTAAAAAGTGAAAATAAGCTGCTTCTGTGACTGCTGGCTGCAGCTATACATATTTGCCTGTGGTTTGAAAGAACAGAAGCAACTCTCCTGCAGATTTGAAGGCTAAAGGTTAGTATCAGGTGAGGTACCTCCTAGTGGTCTCTCATCAGTCAGCTCTTCTTGCCTTTCTCATTGTGAAATGTAACATCCCGAAAGTTCCCAAAATCACAGACTTCACAAACTTCCCAGTAGAAATCAGAGAACTGTAAAACAGCCTCTTTGGGAGCAGAAGAAACTTTAGATTTTTTTTTGTTCAGGAAAATGTCAGGCAGTGAAGATTCTTAATTTTTCTGCCAATTGTTGACATATCCTTTATCATTTAATTTATAAAATTATTTTACTTATAAAAATTTCATTAAAACCCCTACAGTTTTGCTTTAAAAACTTGAGCAAATTGGATTCAGTCAGTAAGAGAGAAATCCAGCAATAAGGAAGGGATTGTCCCACTCTGCTCTGCACTAGTGCAGCCTTGCCTTGAATATTGTGTGCAGTTTTTGGCCCTGAAATACAAGAAAAATATTAAACTGTTAGAGAATATCTAAAGGAGAGCCATGAAGATGGTGAAGGATCTGGGTGGGAAGCCATATGAGGAGCATTTGAGGTCACTTAGCCTGTTACACCTGAAGAAGTGAAGACTGAAGGGAGACCTCAGTGCCATCTACAGCTTCCTTATGAGAGGAAGAGGAGGGGGAGGCATCTCTTCTCTGTGGTGGCCAGTGACAGGACCTGAGGGAATGGCCTGAAGCTGTGTCAGGGGAGGTTCAGGTTGGTTATCAAGAAAAGGTTTTTCACCCATGGGGTGGTTGGGCACTGGAACAGGATCCCCATGGAAGTGGTCCCAGCACTAGCCTGGCACAGTTCAAGAGTTGTTTAGACAACATTCTTGGGGAGATGGTGGGACTCTTGAAGATGGCACTGTGCAGGGCCAGGAGTTGGACTCGATGAAACTTGCTGGTCCCTTCCAACTCTGCATATTCTGTGATTCAGTAGACCCAGGTCCTGCATCACAGCATGCGATTAGTGCTCATCCTCAAGGTTTCAAATGACATAAGACTGTGTGGTCCCTTCCTCCAATAGGATTAGACCTATTTGGGCATGATGAGCTCTAAGAATGATCCTCTTCAGAGAAGACATACGGACCTCTATATTATCTCTAAAGTTACATTTGTTCAGTTTCTGAGTGTTGTTTTTTTTTTTTAGGATTCCAAGTGCTATCTATTTTTGCACAGCTCCTTCTTCCCCTTTCTGTCTCTAGTGGTATCTTCTAAAGCTGCTATATCCCTTCATATTTAGCCCACACTGATTTTAATTCCTCTGCCATGTTTGAGTTAAGCACGTTCACTTAAACGGAACAGTCACCTGTCCTTATCACTAAGAAACACCCTGTATAAAAGATCTTAAAGTCTAAAGAGCAGCATATCCAAAAGGTTAACAGCAAATGAAATGGTGCATTTCAGTGTTTCTTAGGAACTCCATTAAAATTTAGTACTCATTATTGGTCTTTTTAAGATCTTAGCTTCCATTGAATCATCTGATTTTGTCCTTGTAGTTTCATTAATAATTCAAAAACTTTTTGTTCAGGAAAATGTCAGGCAGTGAAGATTCTTAATTTTTTCTGCCAATTGTTGACATATCCTTTATCATTTAATTTATAAAATTATTTTACTTATAAAAATTTCATTAAAACCCCTACAGTTTTGCTTTAAAAACTTGAGCAAATTGGATTCAGTCAGTAAGAGAGAAATCCAGCAATAAGGAAGGATTGTCCCACTCTGCTCTGCACTAGTGCAGCCTTGCCTTGAATATTGTGTGCAGTTTTGGCCCTGAAATACAAGAAAATATTAAACTGTTAGAGAATATCTAAAGGAGAGCCATGAAGATGGTGAAGGATCTGGGTGGGAAGCCATATGAGGAGCATTTGAGGTCACTTAGCCTGTTACACCTGAAGAAGTGAAGACTGAAGGGAGACCTCAGTGCCATCTACAGCTTCCTTATGAGAGGAAGAGGAGGGGGAGGCATCTCTTCTCTGTGGTGGCCAGTGACAGGACCTGAGGGAATGGCCTGAAGCTGTGTCAGGGGAGGTTCAGGTTGGATATCAAGAAAAGGTTTTTCACCCATAGGGTGGTTGGGCACTGGAACAGGATCCCCATGGAAGCGGTCCCAGCACCAGCCTGGCACAGGTCAAGAGTTGTTTAGACAACATTCTTGGGGAGATGGTGGGACTCTTGAAGATGGCACTGTGCAGGGCCAGGAGTTGGACTCGATGAAACTTGCTGGTCCCTTCCAACTCTGCATATTCTGTGATTCAGTAGACCCAGATCCTGCATCACAGCATGCGATTAGTGCTCATCCTCAAAGTTTCAAATGACATAAGATTGTGTGGTCCCTTCCTCCAATAGGATTAGACCTATTTGGGCATGATGAGCTCTAAGAATGATCCTCTTAGCACCTCTTCAGAGAAGACACACAGACCTCTATATTATCTCTAAAGTTACATTTGTTCAGTTTCTGAGTGGTTTTTTTTTTTTAGTATTCCAAGTGCTATCTATTTTTGCACAGCTCCTTCTTCCCCTTTCTGTCTCTAGTGGTATCTTCTAAAGCTGCTATATCCCTTCATATTTAGCCCACACTGATTTTAATTCCTCTGCCATGTTTGAGTTAAGCACGTTCACTTAAACGGAACAGTCACCTGTCCTTATCACTAAGAAACACCCTGTATAAAAGATCTTAAAGTCTAAAGAGCAGCATATCCAAAAGGTTAACAGCAAATGAAATGGTGCATTTCAGTGTTTCTTAGGAACTCCATTAAAATTTAGTACTCATTATTGGTCTTTTTAAGATCTTAGCTTCCATTGAATCATCTGATTTTGTCCTTGTAGTTTCATTAATAATTCAAAAACTTTTGTTTCAAACACCTCGTGTCAGCATCTTTGTCAGTGTCATGCTAATAGCTTGAACTTCACCTGCGTATAAAAGGAAGGAGATCAGCACAGACAAAGAGAATGAAACCTGAATTCCAGGCTTGCAGTAGCAATCAATCAAAAGAAATGTATTTTACACTGAGGGATACCAGCAGAAAAAAAGGTTTTTTTATAAATTAATATTTTACTGTATGATAAATAGAATCACATGGTTTTACTGCAAGGAATATCCATAGAAAGATAAACTATAAAAATATGAACTACAGATTATATCATAGAGGCATCTCATAGTGGCTCATTTCCTACTAGTTAGCATAATATTGCCAAACACTTTCATTCCAATTGTGAGAAATGGAGAGGAGACTTTAAAATAAGTTCCTACATACTCCTTTACATTTATAAAATTCCTTTATACATGGTATCACTGCAGAAATACCATCCATGGCTCTCATATTCTCTCTGTGAAGACTATTTTTAAAACATGAAACACAAATATTTTAATTAAGAGAAAAGCTGGTTGCCATAGAATCAGCAGCATTCAACGACCTTTTCCTTTATGCCCTCACAATGGAAACAGTTTTATATTTAAGCAATACCTAAAATATTGTTATGAATGCAATAAGACACTTGTTCTAAGATAATAAAAGGATTAATTGCACTTAATAATGTAGGTGGCTCGAATTCAGTAAACCTGAATCGTGCCCACTGATTTTGGTGCTGGTTTTCAAAAATATCATTTTAAGAGTTCATGTTGTCTACTTTGTCAATTACAAAAAAAAAAGTGTTTATCCACATACATTTGCTTCTGCTTTTTGTAGAACATAAAAAAAAAAGAATAATGCATTTCTTGAAATAATGTCTAAGCAGTCTACAGAATATTGGCCAGATAAACTTTATCTCTCAACACAATGAGGAAAAAGAAAAAAAAAAGAAAAAGTGTCAAGATCCCTAGAATTTTATGCCAACATTTTAAAAATTACATGTTTTTTCAGACATCAGTCTCCAATGTCCTTTTAAGTATTTCTGAAATTGACTCTTAGAAAATGGGCAATTTTCCACCCAATTCTGGAATATTGCAAGTAAAGGAACTCAGATTGATGATTTTGTAGTTCTCAGTCCGCTTTCTTAATGTTCTGGTCTGATCAATTCTCAAAATTCAAATTACTTCCTAAATATTACTGACAAATATTTTCTTTTTTCTCTTACCTTGATAGTGGTGCTTTTCCTCTAGTGCAAAAGTTGTAAAAAAAATCTTAACAGTTACTCAGGATGCTTTCAAGAGTGAAGAGGAAAGGAGGAGAAGCGTTTAATGCCTCCATGAGTATGCAAAATACTTCTGGTGGAGAGAAGCTGCCCATCTTTTCACAAATCTCCTTTTACTTCCTCTGACAGTTGGAGCCAGGCTACACACGAGTTATGATCCTTCCTTTTCATCATCTAAAAGGAAAATAGAAATATCTCCACTGAATTCAGTTTCAGAAAAAAAGATCAGCTGTCACTCAGATGATTACAGAACTAAGACTTGCAAAGACTTGCACTTTTTGCTCTCCTTTCCCTTTTTCTTGTGCAGGAAGGAGAGCTGGGATAAAGTTATCAGGTTTTTCAGAAGAGGGAACTTTTGAAATTCTGCCTCAGGGACTAGGAAAACAAAGAGCTACCAGAAGTACCCCACAAACTTCAGAAACCAGAAAGAAGATCTAGAAGCCATCCATCCAAAAATGATGTCAAGAGGCAGGATCAAAGAAAGCAGTAGATTTTTACCCAAAAAATTCATAGGGATCTTGTCACAAAGAAGCCACCAATCCAAATCTTGGATTGAGTCTTCCATGAAAAGTGAACAAACCATCTTCTTTCAGGAATTCTTCATCTGATCTTGAAAGTTTTATTAGAAAAAAAATGCTCTGTATTTAAAGAGAGAAAGGACATTTACATTTTTGATGGACACCATATTATGGGGAAATTAGATGCTAGCATTTAGAAGACAGCTTATGAGGTGATTGATTGGAAATTTTTTCACTGAAATGTTTCTGACAGTAAATGAATTGTCAAAACTGAAATAATTCCCAGAAAGATATTGCCTTGATAAAAAACTCAGTGAAAAATTTGAAAGTTTGAAAGTAACAAAGCATTCTTTTACACCCCTTAAGAAGAAATTTATGTTTTTATTTGTATAAGACCATTTCCCTTTTCAGCTGGTTTCAGATTCTTTCTGTGTTTTAGATTTTAAATTATTCTTAGTGCTGGTGCCCCCGATAATTCACTGTAATTTAATTTTAATTTACTGTTCTAGATATTAATTTACTGTACTAGATATTAAGGAAATAGTAGATTTTTACATTGGGAAGAAACAGTCTTAGATATTTCAGTGTCTTTGTATTGGTTTTAGGCTATAATGTCAAAAAATATTTTAAATAATGCCAGCAAAAATAAGAGGCAAAAAAGGGGATCGTTCAAAAAAATGACTATTCCTTCTAAATGTCAGAATTTGGATGGTTTCAGAAAATCATTATTATGAATTGATGAGTTTTTCATAGAATTATACTTTTGAAAGGTAGTTTATGTTTTTAAATATTCACCTGTGAGCTGTCTAGCCTACAACCAGGCAAAACCAATTTTTACTCCAGGCTTGTCTTTGTTGTAATTTGATATTGATTTCTTTCCCAGAAAACTTAAACATAGTCAAACATAGTACTTCCAAACAAATGTGTTCAGCATTCAGACACAGAGTGTTTAACATTGATAGGAAAGCACACTTCAACAACAGAAGTAGCAATTATTTCAATAATCAAAACATTTTGCAGACATTATTCTAAAATGTTACTGTTTGATGTCAAGGATTTATTTTAATTTGTTTTTCTTTTTAATTTTTCTATCTATTTCTGATGCTGCACTGAAAAGATGTAATTTAAAGCAATAAATAAGAGCTGGACATACAGATTTTTCATGTTAAACCTTTTTTCTTCTGTATTTTCTATAAATTGTCAAATTGGCAGAAAAATGAGCCAGTAGACACAATAAATAATATAAGAAAGAGGGAAGAATAAGCTTATAGTTATCGCTAGCAGGCAGTAGTCTCTTGAAAAAAGTGATGACAATTACCTATGTGTTACTAATGCATTCCAAATGCTGGTGGTTGGAAAACATTTTATCCTATTTGCCAGTACATGACAATAGCACCATTTTTTTGCACCATTAGTTGTATAATTTTGGTGCAAACAAATCTTATCACCATTTTTCAATCTTGTTTTACATGTAATACAAAATATGTGCTTTTTACCCATAATATTATATTCGGATATAATACTCAATACTTTTTGACAAAATAGCAGATTTGTGTCTAATGTAAGTTAATTTTTTGGGTTTTTTTTTTAATTGTCTGCTAGAAAATTGAATTGGAAAATCTAAAAGGCTACTGAAATATTCTGTCATAAAAACTTTGGTTAGTTAAAATTTCTATAAAGTACTTTCCCAAGTCAGACTTAAAAGTTCTTAATTTAGCTTTCAGAAATTTTGGAGTGATGTTTATAAATTTTAAATTTGGCTTTATTTCTTTAAAGGCGTGATTCTATTAATATGGTCTGCTGGAAGGTATCCAAAATCTTTAGAATTCAAAGGTATTTCATATTCAAAGATTACTTTTCAAGCAAAAAAGCCAAGATAGGATACAAAATGGAAATAGTCCATGGCCTTTAAATTGTCATCATAATTTAACATCTGTGAAAGTGCTTACATAGATCACAGATTTCTTTTATTGGTCATTAGGGTATTTTCTTCTCTTCCATCTAGATTAAAATAAAGAATAGGCATGGAAATGTGATCACTTGTTAACAAGATTTCTTGTAGCATTACTTATACTATGGACTCAGTTCAAGGGCCATAGCAAAAAATTTGCTGTTGTGATCATACTTATGGAAAATGTTAAATATGTATGTAAGGTTCCTATATATCTATTAAAGCAGTTCTCTACTCCTTTCAATTTAGCTATATCATAGAACCAAATTAATGTGTTACTGTACTTCTTCTTCTGCCCTGTTCTTTGTAGAGTGAAATTAAAACCTCATATTTGATAAAAGGCAGGAAGCTGGTTTTATGCTGGTTGTTTTATCTCAGCTGAAGAAGTACTTTTCAAAATTGTTTTTCTCCTGCCTCTTTCCTGCAAGTTAGGCTTCCAAAAAATAACACCACAAGTAGTTCAGAAAAATAAGTTGCTTCAGTGTAGCTGGAGAAGCAGTTTTTAGGATGCTGTGTGCTCACTGATTTTTTGTCTTGCAATCTTATTGAATGCCTTCCTGAACCCTTTGTTTTCTGGGCAGTGCCATCTTTTGCAGAACACATCATCAGTATGCCCTATTAATACATAATTTGCATGACAGATTCAATGGCATGCTGAAACAACTGCTCATCAGAGCAGCAGCACACTGATGGTTTATCAGTGTAGCATATCATCTGAATGAGGCACACTAATAATATTAGATTTAAAAAAAAATCTACAGGGGTATTATGCAGGAGTGGATTCAATTCAGGCATCAGAATGAAGGTATAGCTTATAAAGCTTCAGCCATTGTCACTTATGTAACAGAATTTGCATTCTTGAAGTGTCACATTATTGTCTCCTAGATGCATTGTCTCCCAGCATGAACCCTGAGGCTCTGTGGACAGGTGAGGTGTTCACTCATCAGTACAACTCTCTGATCTGTCTTGGCATAAGACAATGGTTAAACTGTTCCCCAGAGTCCAATTTCACTCTCTTCTCCATTCTGGCTAATAGAGGCATAAGAATATGTCCCATAATATACTGGTAATGTTCTTCTGAGACATTCTGTTAGAGAGTATGCCCTGAAATGTGACACAATCAGAGAGAACTGTGGCATTTATTACCATTAGTTACAAGGTCAAAGTCAATGGCATACAAAGCATGAAATGAAGATTAGATACACAGAGAATACTTTGCTTAGGAATTGTCTTCTAAATATGCTATTGCTGTTGGAAAGTTTTGCTACAGGGGAGGATCAAATAAGTTGAAAAAAGTCTGCAAGAAGAAAGTCTTCTAAGGAAATTCACAATAAATGAAGTAGTAAATGCTCTGCATTTGGTCTCAATCTTAGGAACTTGGGAACTCTGCTTCTTCTCTACAGAAGGCGATGGGTTACTCAGAATTCTCTGGGTATATCTTAAATCTCATTGAAGAGTGTAATCTTTTTTCATTGTATGATCACATTAGTGACTTTGACTAATATGAAACAATTCCACTATGTGCGTGGAGTTGGACATTTCCAACTAACCAGTTGATTCACGCTAATTGCAAACATCATAAAAATTAATCTTACTAAAGATCTGCTTATTAATTTAAATATCTATCCAGTGTTATCTGTTAGCAGATGAAGATAACTATAACCAAAGATTTTAGCAAACTAATCAGAAGATTTATGCAAATACATAATGAACACAAACAAACCTATAAACTTATGCACATATGGACACATGATTCATATAATATCTAACTCAAAAGTATTTAGTACTTGAGAACAGAATCATGTCTCATTAGTTAACTGACTCAGAGAACAATACTTTCTGCATGACTTATGCAGGCCATTTAGGAACAAGTATGAAGCCATATATCTTCAAAGTAGTGTGCAAACCTCGGCTAACTAATCCATTTATGCTAATCCATTTATTTAAAGCACTTGAATCTAAATGACCTTTATGAATCAGGCAGAACCTTTTTATGTTTTCACAGATTGCTTTCTACAGAGCCTTCCTCTATGGGTCATTTTCTTTTCTTTTTTTTTTTTAACCCACTGAACAAGACAAAACTGTCTGAAACTACCAGTGCGTTAATCTCAGTGCTAGCTCTGAAACTTAAGACTAAAAAAGAGAAACCATACAATTCCACCTGCTCTCCTGATCTGGATTTTTCTGTGTACCACAACCCTATCTTTAAATTCTAAGAAATCCTGCTCATTTTACCTGGTAGAAAGGACACAATCAGCAATAGAGGAGGTATGAAGTCTTTCTTCTCAAAGGGTACCTACATCAGTACCTCTGTAGATGTGCAACAGAATTTTTGGGGTTTGGACTGGTTTTGTTTTGTAGATAGGCATTGTGCTCTAGCTGCTACAGTTTTTTACTGAACAATTTCAATTATCATTTCATTCAAAAACCAAGACGTTTCATAATCTTCAGCTCCACAGATCTATCTTTACATGATATTATTTGTCCTTTTGTTTAGCATCTATGACTTATTCTTCCATTTGCTCCTACAATTTGGAGTTATTTGACTTAATTGTAACTTTTCTTTTTTACAATTGAAAAGAAAAATGATCAAAAAATATCAAAAAATATAAAAAAACTTACTCTTTCTTGTTTTTATTATTTTAACAGATAATCTCACTGACACATTTGATGCATAACAAAACATTCATTTAAGATACTTCACACTGATAATATACAAGAATTTAAACTTCTGGGATTTTTTTTTCTAAATTTGGTATGACTTTTAAATGTGTACTTGGAATTTACTTAGGTTCTATTGTTAGAATTGTCAAGGTTTTTTAATCATCTGCCCTGTATGTACTACCTTATACTGGGGAAATCCTGCTGAAGAAATGGGTTATTTGAAAGAACTAAAACTACTAAATGCAATCCCTAGTAAAAAAAGTGTATATTTTCTAGTCCCATCTTTTCTAGCTTTTCAACAGCAGGATTCCCAGACCAATTTTGGAGTTTGTTAGTGGAAGTGATTTTTCTCAGATTCAGATAATTCTGAATGGTTTAAGTCTTGGCATATATGGAGAGTTTGTATTTTTGCTTTTTTCTGCTATGCCCAATATATAAGGATATGTCCCAGGGGTTCTGCTATAAGTCTTTTACTCTTTTTTGGCTGTCTGTTGCTTTAGCTCTTCTGGTTTGACTGAGTGGTTAAGGCTTTCACTGTTATCCAGAAAAAACAAACCAAACCAACCAAACAAAAAAAAAAACCAAAACCAAACCCTAAACCAGAACCAAAAAAGCCAAAACCCACAATCCTAATTTCTTTGGCTTTTAAAATATTTATTAAAATCATTGTTGCCCTACTGTCTTTTCTATGTCTAGTTGTGTTGGATAGATGATCTAAACTAAAAACAACACTGAAAGAAATAAATTTTTCCATTGATGTAGGCACTTAAAGAGCTTTTAATTGGTGTTAAACTAATTGTACACAGGATTATGAGCCTTCTGTTGACAAGGAGAAAGAACCAAGGTACCCTAATATTTATATGATAATGAACAGTAATATGTGACAAAGTTTTATGACCAGCTGCTATATTTGCTTAGTTTGCTCCATTTATCTGCCATGATTTAAATTTGAACAACTTACTAAAGTTTCACAGAATCATAGAACAGTTTGCATTGAAAGGGACCTTAAAATTAATTGAGTTCCAACCCTCCTGCCATTGGCAGGGACATCTACTAGACCAGGTTGCTCAAAGCTGCACCCAGCCTGACCTTGAATGCTTCCAATCACGGAAAATCCAGTTTCTCTGGGTGAATTTTCAAGTGTCTCAAAACCCTTACTGTATAAATTTCTTCCTTTTGTCCATTCTAAATTAACCCTCTTTTGGCTTAAAACCATTGTCACTCACCCTGTCATTACAGGCCCTGTTAAAAAGTCTTTCTTCATCTTGCTTATAATCTCCCTTCATCTACTGAAAGGTGCAGTAAGGTGTCTTATGAGCCTTCTCTTCTCTAGACTGCACAATTCTTGGCCTGTCTTCATAGGAGAAGTCATCCAGCCCTCTGATCTCCGTGGCTATTTCTTATTGGTCTTCTAAGGACAAATTATTTTCCACATACCTAAACGCTAACGTTGAGATGGGTCAGCACATTTTCTAGCTTTTTCAGCTCACTCTATTGTTAGCCATGCAGGTTCAGTATCAATTTTAAAACATTTCCTGCCTCCCCAGACCTTGTTTGCCCTTGAATTCTCTTTGCTTAACAAGCTGTTCTTTCTTCATATTCTGGTTGAGTTCTAAATGCTCAAGATGCCAGTCTGCTGATTGTGCCAAAATTGAAGCTGAATCAGCCAGTGAAATTGCTTTGACATCTACAATGCTGGAAACATTACACTTTTCAAAGCCAAACTGAAGGCATTTCAAGATTATTTTTAGTTCCATGAATTTCAATTATTAAATGAATTTAGATGTACGAATGTTTCATTTGGGCTGTATCTCAAGATCTCTCTCCAGTTTTAGGCTCCCCACCAGGAGAAAGACACTTTTGTAGTGAAATGAGCCCAGTGGAGGGCCACAAAGCTGGTCAGAGAGCTGAAACGTGGCATATAAGGAACCAAGGAGATAAGGACCTGTTTAGCCAGGAGAACAGATAACTTTGGGAGATGTTATCATGGACAGCAAGTACTTTAGTCATGGGCACAAATAGGGTCGGAACAAACTTGTCAAAGTGCAAAGCGATAGGAAAAAGGGCCATGGACAGAAACTGACACATGTGAAATTCCAATTATATATATTAGAAAGTATTTGTTTGCTTGCTTATTTTATCTTTAGGGTAGTAAAATATTGGAACAGGAACATATACAGTTTTTTTCTCCAACTCTGGGGAAGTTTAAATCTTAGCTGGACAGAACTCTGAGAAACTTGGTTTGATTATTTTGCCTTAAGCAAACCATCATTTTGATGATGATGATAACTTCTGGAAGCCCCTTTTGACCTGAACAGTTCTATGATTCTGACACATACATTTTGTGTTCTCAGACACCTAAGATTCTTAGTAATTGTGGTATTTACTACCATGGATTCTACTGTAGTGGGATTATTATTTATATGTGCTCCCCTCTTCAATCAGCTAGATGTACACAACAGTATGAGACCAGAAGATTTTTTTTCATTTGGCTTTGTGTGTGTAACATCCACAAAACAAGTGAAAAAACAGAAACTTCTTAAATCAATTGTACAGAAAGAGAAAAATAATTAAATTTACAGCTTGATGACAGCAACTTTGTATCACTTTGAGTAACAAAGATTGCAAAAAAACTGAGAAAGGATTGATAGCCCCAACCTGTGCTTCTGGAAGAAAATCTGAGTCCTAAACTGAGTTTCTGGGCAACTCATATCCTCAGCTTTGGGCTGAAGTCAGCTAACAAGGGCTGCTGAAACTGGTATGGCTGAGGTCACATAGGTCCCACATGTATGCCCAGCCCAGGCTCCTTCTCAGCACTGCAGAACAGAAGGATATGTCATTAATTTCCCAGCTATTTGTAAAACTATGGCTTTTGGTAGAGGGAAGACTTTAGTATGCGGTTTATACAAAGTGGGAAGGTTTGCCACAGTAAGTTTACAGAAACTTAGAATTTTCCTGTTTGCTTTTGATTCATCTTTGTATTTTATTTTTTGGCATTCATGTTGCCCTACAGCAAATTATTAAAAGTTATAATAAAATGCTAACTTATTGTTTTGGTAGCTTTAAGCTCACTTTCTATTGATAATACTATTAGGCAGAGAAGGACAGGATAGAATAAGTATTTTGGTTTGGAATTTTTTTATTAGTTGCTATTAATAAAGTCAACCTTTGCTACGGTATGCCAGAGGATCATAATTATGGCAATTGACTCCTAGATTGGAAAAAATAAAGAAAATTTAGTAGCTGACGTTGGTTACTTTCCTAGAGACCAAATTATTTGTGTTATGTTATATTTGCTGTTTACAATACATTGTGCTCAGAGATATGGCAAAATTATGACAACTGCTATGTATTACACTCTGATTTTATACTTAGGAATGCCATATAAAAAATGTTCTATCTTCCAGTTTTCATTTTTTGCCTTTAATTCCAACATTTGGAAAATTATGTTCTTAATTAGCATCAATTCTAAGTGTTTTCCAGGGATTTATTCCAGATATATTTAAAAGCATAAAAAATGAATCTCCAAGTAACATTTGATGCCAAAAATCGAATTCTGAAATATAATTATCCATTATATTTCTGTGCAGAAAGAAATATGGAAGATAAGAGAACATAAAGAAGGAATGTCTCCTTTAATGGGATTACAAAATCAAACCAGATTGTTACGCAGATTTAGTGGTGGCTACAAGGCTTTCCTAAAGTGGAATGTTTAAGAAAACAAATAATTCCATATAGAGAGTTACTTTATTACGTAGGGGGAGAATATGAAATTTTTAAAATTTGTGTGCAGTCAAGATATGCAAAGTTAAACTGAATATTTTGAAATCAAAATAATACCTCAATTTTGTTCATGGCATCGAACCTCATGTCTGTTTTTCTGCTATGAACCTACATCCAAAGATGTCCTGCTTCCCAAAACTAGCAGAGGTGGCCATGCATCAGAGGACTGCGTTTCACAGCTGCAGTGATACCGGTTGAAATGTTTCAGTACTTTAGGTGTGATGGCACAGAGCGTGGGCTCTGCAAGAGGGAGTGGCTGTGACGTTGCTTCCCTTGACAGGCCAAATCTACGTGAATGAAAATCTGTTCCACCTACTGCAGTTTGGTAGTTCTTCCCAGGTGCGCCAACCTCTTCAATGTTTCCTAAAAAACTTCAGATGTGTCACCACAAAAGAGGTATCATTTAAATACTTTGATTTTGGTATAAAGCCATTTTATATACTTGATTACATTAAGAGGGTCGCCTGTGTTAGGAACCATGCATCCATGGTCTTCAACAGCTGGGGTGCATATTAAAACCAACTAGCATTTGTCTTCTCTAAGAAATGTATTGTAAGAGTGATTTCTATTTAAGCAGAGTTAAATAAAACACTATTGAGGAGGAATATCAAAGTTGTTCTGTGAGGGGGAAAATGACAAGCTACAATACCACATTTTAAAAATTAATCCATTTTTAGTTACTCATAAAACAGGAAAACACATAATATGCTTTGAATTTCTTTAGATGGCTTTCGGGCTTCAACTACTTGCATTGAAGGCAGCACTTAAGAATCTCTCTCCTGCAAAGTTATTCCTTCTCTCCACTTTCTTTATTTTTCATTTATCCAGAAAAATGGAAACTTCTTCATAGCTAAAATGGAACACCAAGGATCCAAGTTATACTGCATAAGAAATATTTGTAATCTTTCATTTCTACATTTTGCTTATCCAGCTTTATTTGGGAGCAGCAAGAATTTTTTTCTGGATGGAATAAATAAGTTGGAAGTGTTCTCCACCAACTATATTATTTATTACTTCCTAAAGTAGCTGAAATAGGTTAAGAAAAACTCCAAACACATGGAAAAAGTGACTTTAGGTATTGCTGTGTAATTTTTATTTTATATAGCATGACACATACTTTTGTGGGTTCTGTCTCCCACATTAATGTATTTGAGGTTTAAGCAAGGTATAAAATTTCTTTGCAGCTTGTGATGTTAGAAGGATATTTCTTATAAATAAATGTGAATTAATATGAATTAATGACTGCTTTGAGGTGCTTTTATGTTATGTTTGGCTGTGGAGGAGACCCCATGACTTCTGGTCATATATTTCATAAAAAATATGCTGCTGACCAAAATAAGTTAAAAACATGCCTATTTTTTATGAAAGTATAGGAAGAATTTGAGTAGCAGAGTGAATTTGAGTAGCAGAGTAAATTTGAGTCCACATATGAAGTTGTTCATGGATGGTTCTTTTCCTACCTTGTTAATTTGTCTGTTGCTTTGCTGATTATTTTGTGTTATTTTGTATGGACTGTGTGGGTCCATAATCATAATAATAATTAAAATTCATATATTTTAAATTTTATTCAGTACTTTTATTTTTTTGTGATTAAAATATGACTGTCTTGTAAATTTTATTCCAATTTATATTGATGATTGTAATTTATTTCCAATAAACTTTGAAATTTAATGTTTGAAACTAAAAATAAAATAAACAAGTATTTTTTTTAAAAATAAAATTTATAGTCTTATTGAAGCATATTTCAAGGGGAAAGCCTAGGGTTTTATAACTTGGTTAATTCCAATGGAAAAATGGTGAATATGAAAGCTTATAACCAGTTCTATTATTATTATTTTTAGTAATTTTGATTTGGGAAAAAAAAAATGAAACATTAAATATATTCTTCCCAAAATGCTAGAAAATTGTAAGGAAATTCTTGATGGAATCATTATTTCCCCCATTTTAAAGTTTCATGCTGAACTCAATTGTTGCTCTATTTCTATATAATTGCTTTATGCTGCTACATCAATTGCTATATTAAAAACCCTGTTTTTTCTTAAACAGGTATTGGTTTAATGCTTGGCAGTAGAAAAAATACTCACTAAAATACTCAAAGAGTCTTCAACTGCATTAACAACTTTAAGGTACAAAATATGTTTGAAAACACTATCAAGAAGGCCTTATTCTTTAATAGAGAGGAACTTTTTAAATGACCCCCTCTTAACTAAACAAGGGTAGCCTGCATGTGAATGGTGATATTACCTTGAGCCATATTTTTTGGTAACTAGACCATAATGTTTGTTCTTACATATTACTTTTGATTTTGGAAAGATCTCTCCATGATATTTGACTTCCTCTCCTGTGATCCAGAGATTTATTCGCAGGTGTATCTTTAGAATTGTTTGGTTATTTCATGGAAGTGGTTCATGCCTCATGAATCTGTGCATAGGCAGGCAAGTCTCCTTTTAACAATAAAAATGTAACCTTGGACATTTTGCGCATATTGAAAGGAGAATGAATTCATTTCTCAGACGTCATTTAAGTTTTCACACCATCATTCATTCAAAACAGACTAGAAATGTGGTTAACATGAATCATAGTAATTAGAAGCGTTTTTCAGACTGGAAGAATGTCCACTGAAAAATACATTTTAACTCAAGCTAGAAAGACAAACACTTGAGATATTTTATAAAAATAAAAATACTTACTGGGGAGGAAATGAGAATCCTTTTCCTGATTAAAAAATTATATTGTTGCACTAAATTGTACAAATATTTATTCATTTGAGATTATGTAAAAAGAAATTAAAGAAAACTTCAGGTTTTTTTTTTTTTTCTGGATTATTATTTACTTGTTTTCATGTGATAGCATGTATTTTGTTCTAATTTGTTATATTTTTTTATAAACTTGTTTTAATTATTGATATAAAAAATTACAGTATTCTTGTCACTGTAGAAGACATTTTAATAAAGAAAAAAGTACACATTTGTGCTAAAAAGAGCTAGGAGTTTTAATTCTATTGAAAAAAACCTATAAAGCACTTTATGGCACTTAGAGGGAACGATGCATTTGAATATATTAAAGTTTCTTGTTCTTCATCTCTTCAGTAGCAGGTATATTGGCTTGCTGAAATCCTAATGCTGCATTAGATTTTAATATGGCAGCCTCTGCATGGTAACGAACTTTTATTATTAAATTTTAGTCTATTAAATTAAAAAAAAAAAGAGTTCCTAATGCCAACATAATTGTTTTGGAAAGAAAGTACCAAATGACTGTGAAGTTCTGGATATAAATTTAAGATATTTTCCATAATGTTCTCATGTTTCAGATAGTTCTCAAGCTCATTAACTTTTTTTTTTTTCCTCCAAACCTAAAATCAAATGGCTTGTGCAGAAAGGGGCACTTTGATGATATAATTTAGATATGTAAAATCTGATCATTTTCTTTCTCACTAGCTCATTTCCACTTATGGCTCAGTAAAAGTAGAACTGCTTATCAAATATTCATTGTACAATGAACAATACTATTTTTTTGTGATGTTTAAGCAAAATGTATAGAGTAAGAAAGGGAAATATTAATTTCACAATGCAGCCAGCTTGCTTTATCCTTTCCAAGGGAGTATAAATTTGTCTGGATTGAGGTCTCCCAAATCATAAAAGAACCCTAGATTTCTAGTTTCATAGGATAGGTAGCATATGTTGTAATTTTACTTTTTAAAAAAATGTTTTTAATGAGGGGTACTTAATGAGAAATCACTGAGACATCAGCAGCCATTGGGACAGTGTAAAAGGGCTTTTCTTTTTATAATGAGATTGTTTTCTGCTGCAAACCCAATTGAAATTTTATCTATAGAAAAAAATTAGCCACAAAGCCACACAAGCTGTCTCATGTATGATCAACAGTCATATCTATTAAAAATATGATTTTCACACTTGTAGATGAGAACTACAAATTTCTCATAATCTCAATTAAGTTTTTCTGGAAAATCCTGAAAATGCTTTCTGTCTGCTTATTATGTGATAATGCTGGCATCCAGATAATGTGAATATCATTAATTTAATCAGTGCTGCAGATTGTGAGCTTCAAGTTCTACCAGGGCTGCCCTGCCTTGAGTTATTACCCAGGGCTGTTTTGTGCTCTTGAAATTAGTCTCCATTCTATTGCATTTCAAGGGTTTTTTTTTACATTGTTTTTCCCTGGTGAAACCCTGGACTTCTTGTTGCATTGGAAAAACATTCCTCCTGTGGTTGTTTGCTGACCAGATTTCATCTACTTATTTGTCTCTTAATCATTAAAAAAATTAATAAAGAAAGATTAATAAAGATTTTGCAGCAACCTGTAGCTTTTCTGCTTAATGTAATCTCTTGACCTTATGAATTTTTTAAATTCTCGAGATCTTTTACATGTTTGTTTTCATATATGGCAGTCTTCAATTCCACGTAAAAGGAGCTCAGCTGAAAATATTATTTTCTAATGAAAGCAAAATTGCTTAATTAATCTAGCAGTAGCAGTCTTTGATAAAAGCATATTGTATTTTATTCTACATTCCATTTACACTTGTGCTTTTAATTGTTCTATTCTTTGAAATCTTTTCTAAATCTTTGCATATGAATAATGTTAAACTAATGTGCCTTTAGTTTCATGTATTGCTTTTCCCACTTTAAAAATCTGGTACAATTCCCCCTCACAGTCCTTGGTCACAGATTTATATAAAATACACTAAGTTTTATATTTTTATTTATTCCTTCTGAATCCTGAACACAAATTGCTTTTTGATTCTCTTTCTTTGAACTATACCCAGATTATCTCCAATCCAAATATCTTTAATCCTTTATTTTTCTTTACTTTTATTGTGGTCCTATTTGTTATTTTCTCTTTTTTTTTGTGTTTATGTCACAAACACTTTTAACCTGCTTTGATAGTTTTTTCTTATTCAGTCTTATATTTATTTTTCTTTTGGTGAGGGAGACTTATAAATATGTCTGCTTTGCTAGTCAGCTTTTCTTATTTTTCTGTGTCTTTTTTGAGATTTTTCTTCTCTGACAATGATTTAATCACTCTTTTCTGGAACACTTTTTCATTCAGAGTGTTTTTGCATAATATTTTTATCCTTTTTATGTAAAAATACATAAAACTTTGAATCCCAGCATTTCCCAATTTCTTCTAAAATTGAATCTTTCATGATCTAATACTAGTTCACTACGTTCCTGGAATTGTGAAATTTTTTGCTTATTGCCTGGTTTTTAAAATGCTCAGCCAACTTCACTGTTATTTCTTCCCTCTCTGAATTAAACTTCCTTTCAAGTCAGAGAAGCACCTATTTTAATCTCCAAATTTCCTTTCATGCCCACATAATTTAAAAACCTCTATTTATTTAAACAACCCATTGGCATTTATTTAAAGTTCTCTTTGGTTGCTTCTTATTTTCAGATTCTTATTGTTAAGTGAGCATCTTCAATTAGTGCATGAACGTGATCCATAGATCCATAGATCCATAGATCTTTGCACGTTGGGGAAATCTTGTGGTGCCAAAAGAAGCCTCTTTTTTCGAGCTTCTTTTGTCAGAGGAGCATGGGAAGAGCAAATGACAAATCAGTGTGATGCTTTATGGCATCTGGAATGCATGCAAAGCATTCTGATGAACTTACCTAGCTGGATCAAATAATTCTCCCTGCCAACCTTGGAGGGAATTTGCTATGCAAATCAGGCAATGCCCTGGCTACTCTCTATAGAGCTGTCAGTCTTCACCACTTCTGAGACAGAACATTGCACCTGGTGAAATAAAATATGTCTACAGAGAACTCTTGACTGGGTTAATCAATTCTTTTGTTAATATGTGTGATTCATTGTCTCAGTGTTTTAGTCTAGATAGTTTATTCCTCCTACGTTCATACATAAATTATCATTTATTACATAAAAACACAAAAAAAAAAGAAGCCATGAAATAAAATTTACATTGGTGACATGTAGAAGCTATTCAAATATAAAAAGTTATTTATTAATTAGAAAATCATTGTCCACTCGTTATAGGCAAAAATTGTCAATACTTGCAATTGAGATATCAAACTAAAGATTGTCTCAGTTCAATTGTACACTACTCTTTACATCTCAGATTTTCCCCTTAGATTCAAATTCTTTCTTTTTCTTTTTCTTTTTCTTTTTCTTTTTCTTTTTCTTTTTCTTTTTCTTTTTCTTTTTCTTTTTCTTTTTCTTTTTCTTTTTCTTTTTCTTTTTCTTTTTTCTTTTTTTATTTTTATTTTAATTTTTATTTTTATTTCAAATTCTATATTAGTTATTTTTTTTCAAATTTTGAAATGTGAACAAATTCTTTCTCTTCAAAGACAGATGGCTAACATTAATGGCTAATATTAAAAAATATTTCTAACAAATACATTTCCCCTAAATGCTCTAGGTTGCTGACCTTCATGTTGTATTCTTATTTTTCTACTCTAATTGTGGATAAGCCCTGGCATGTGGACTTATGAATTTGAATTCCACATCTTACATGACTGTGTGGAACAATATTTTTACAATACAGAATATTTATTTTCTTTTTTCACTTTTAGTCAAGGAATAGGAATATTGTAATAGGTCTAGGACATTCTGCTATCCTCAGTGATTAAAATAATTAGTTAGATGGGCTGCATCAGTGTTCAAAAGTGACTCCTGTGAAATGGAATAATAAAGTCATTTGGAAAAAAATACAGAAATTTTATAATTATAGGGAATTTGGGCTGAAGAAATGTTGCAGTGCCATATAGTGCAAAGTTTAGAAGTAAAGGATCTGTTTTTCAATTGGTTTTTGATAGTTCTTTCACACACCTCTTTCACTATCCTAGACTGAATTTAAAGAGTTGCTCCTTTCTTCCCTTTCTGCTTTTCCCATTTTCTTCTCCTTCTCATGTTTTTCCCATATGTTGAATGACTTCTGCTTTTATGTTATTCCAGCTAATTTTATCTATTTCCCTTCTCTCTCAGAACCTGTACATTGTGTTAAAAATTTGCCAACTATGCTTGTTTTGGTCTTCTTCAACTCCATTCTACTCCTCTTTGTGCTGCCCTTTCTGCTTCTCTCTTCCTTGAAAAAGCATACATTGGAAAAATGCTGATCATATTATTCTTTGGATAGCTATATTTGAACTGCAACCCCTCTCTGTTTACATTTCTTAAATAAAACCCACGGTACACATTTTGAAAGTTCCATGTATAACATTGACGAACATGTGATTGCATTGTCATAGAATTTTAAAGCAAAGGAAGTAGGTGTTCAGACATTACTTCTTAATTATGCTTGAAGTTAGAAAATAATTTTTAAAAAATTATGCATTAGTTTTGTAATTTTATTTAGATGAAGACTCTAAGAGATCTATTTGCAGGACAGCAGAAAGACACCAAAAATGCAAAATAACTCTTTTGTATAAGCAAAGGAGATAAGCAGAACAGTGAGAGCATTCCTTAACACAGAAGAGTAAGGGATATTATTTCTGATGTATTGATAATTCAAACAAGTTTTAATTTGAAAATATAATTTAAACAATTACAACCATAGTTGTATAACAGAAAAAACTCAACTTTGCACATGTAGTACTAATTTTACAGTTATATCAGTAACAGAACTGCCTTAAGTTGCCCTCCTCCTACAAGTTCCAACTATTCTTTCTTGTTCCGTAATCTATTGTGTCCCCACCTACCAACCTCTGGGCTGTGCAGGAAGCATAAATGAACTCTTGGAAGCAAAAAAGGAGCCTCTTGAATTCTCCACAAAGAGACTTGTGAAATGAAAGTTATTTTTTGAAGAGATGCTAGAACAAAATAAGACATTCCTTCCTTTTATGTACAAACTCTTACCTGGAGCTGTAGAGAGCCTTGAGGCAGGACTTAGTAGCGATAAAATGTGACTTCTTATTGTATCACAATATATGTTTAATTTTGCCAAGAAAAGCTGCTTAAAACAGAGAAAAATAGGTAACTATCTTTTCAACAGATTTGCCTTTAATTCTTGTTGATGCACAGGAGAATTTCAACAAATCATTTGCTATGGGAACTACCATTTGTCTAACTCAATAGACAAATTTTAATTTAGAGGAGCCATGAAGGCTTGTAAAGGAAGTATATCTAAACTTAGGATTCAGAAAACTTTTAAGCTACTTGATGAAATAATCTTCTTGAACTCAACATATTTTTCTGAAAAAAAAATTACATCACTAGTACGTATGTATTTCAATGTATTTCAGTATGTCTGGAAGAAAACTTAGCTATTAATAAATACCTGTCCTTCCTCCTCTTTTTCCAATTCATAATTTATAAAATTGGGCTGCAAAACTAGGCATAGTAATTTAGTATATTAGTAAAGAGAACCTATCTTAAGGTTACCTATCTACTTCAGTGTATTCACCATCCACACTTCAGACAACAAACACTGAACAGTAACATTAAAAAAGACTTTTTCCACAGACTTAATGGGATTATAGGTGGTTCCCAAGTCAATGCTGTTACTTCTTCCTCTCATCTTGTCCTAAACTTGTCTACTCCTCTGGTAACAAAACCTACTCTGCCTGATCTCGCGTGAGATACAAGTAGAATGCAAATCTAAGCTGGAAATTCAGTGTAACTCATCCAGGAGGTAGGAGAATAAATTATTACAAATGTACATAATGTGTGATTTTGCACAGTCTATGCAATTTTGTAATTAAGTAGTTGGGTTTCTTCTGGTTTTAGTTTCGAGAGAAAAATTTCTGCCATATGTTATTTACAGAGACTTTGATGCTTTTGATCTGATCTGGAAAATGCTCTAAAACCTAATAGGTTAAATTGTCAGGTGCAGGTTACTGTAATTCAGCTAGCAAACACAGAGTGATTCTTCCACCTACCACTCCAAGTAGCAGAGATTGAGGTCAAAGACCTCAATTTCTTCATTGAGACTTTTTTGTCACCATTTAAACATTGTATTTTAACCTTTGAGTTTAAAGCATGGATGAAAAATTGCAACCCTGACCCTTCCTTATTTGGGGAGCAGAACAAAAGATTTTTGTTGAACTAAGGTTTTATAATTTGTGCAAATATAACAGAGAGAAAGAAATGTTGACAAACAATAATTGAGGTGAAATCTGAAGTCACATCCTAATTAGAGCCTTGCAAATCTTAAAAACTGGCCCAAAAGATCCGGAAGAGAGTTGATTACTTCAGACAGGCAGAAAGTTCTTTTAATACTGGGCTCCTGCATACATCTTCCAAATTCCTGGGTTTCAGCCTGTTGAATATGAAAATGAAGAAAAAATGAATTAAATTGTAAGACATTTGGAAGGGAAGTGTCTTTCAAGGGAGTGGCGGTGATGATACTAGTAGAGGTTTGGATATTCTACAGATTGGAGAAAGAGTTTTACTCATATTGTGTGAAACATCAGAAATATATGCATGCAGAAAACCTGAATACAACTTCTGCCTGAGATGCTATATACCTCTAATACAGGTAATTATTGCGGGTCTCACAGGGGGTGTCAGTACACTTCAAGGCAGGGCTGCTGTTCAGAGGGACCTAGGCAAGCTGGAGAGACAATGAGCATAAATGGAGAAAATGTGCTCAGGGTGGATCTAAAGAAAGCTTTATCTCTGAGAATAACTTAGCCGTCTGCCCAGAGATGCTGTGCAATCTTCACCCTTGGAGGTCTTCAAGACCCAGCTGCACAAAGTTCTCAGCCCCTGGAGGTCTGATCCCAGAAGTGACCCTGCTGTGGGTGGGAGGTTGGACTGGAGACCTCCTGAGCTTGCCTGTGACATGAGCTGTCCTTAGAATGCAAGTTAAAGTTAAGAAATTATAAGAGGTCTAGGGCACAAGAGTAAAAATGAGCAGACTTACACTCATCCCCTTATTTCTGAGAAATTTCCAATATGAACTTTTTCAGCTGACTTCTCCTCTCTTCCCTGCTATTTAAATGGAATTGAAAAAACATTTTTCCTCCTCTCAGGTTTTATCTAGGTAAAGGTTCAATTATAAGCTTCTAAATAAAATAACAAATCTCTTAAACTCAAAAAATTATTCAATTTTAAAAATGTTGTGAGGCTGGAATCCTGTACCTTGAGTTTCACTTCACATGCTTTGAGCCTTGTCAGCTATCCATTTTAGGTCTTAGAAACTAAAATGGGACAAGATTTTAACTTGACAAAATTAAAGGTATTGTCTCACCAAATACTGAAGCCACAGAGTTTCTCCATTTTCTTAGGATAAAAAAAAATAATTACCTCATGTGCATACCATTAAGGTTGAGATAGATCTAAGAGCTATTCTAAGACTGAACCAAGTGTTCTATCTAAGAGATATTTGCCAGCTGTAACATCCCTGCATGACATAAACTAGGCAAAAGATTTATCTGAGTGAATTAAAAACTTCTGGTGTCTTAACAGAGATACATAACTTCTCAGGTAAGTTTACTTTTGTGTGACATGAATTCTGATACTAGTTAAATACACAGGATTTCAAGCAGTGAAATATGACTGCTTCAGTGCACAGATAAGCAGCAATATTTTAAAACCAATGCCGGTTTTGTTACTGATGCCTTGGTGTTTTCTTTTGTTTTGTTTTCATGGAAATGGAGCATCTTTGGACTCAACAATTGTTGAAGATTGCAGCCAACTTCTAAAACAGAGGAGCTAAGAAAGGATACAAATTTTGGGCTAAATTCTTGCAAAATATCAGGAAAATTTCTTTGATAGCATGGATTAATTTTGATTTTCCAAGATTAATGTGCTGATATAAAATTTCAAATGATCTTTCTTATTTTTACAATGGTTTTTACCATAGATTACCATAGTGCATTTCATTGTAACATTAGCTTCTGCATTGTCTGCATTTATACAGTGTGAATTTAAGTGGAAACAAGGTAAAACTCAGAACTATAGAATTTACATGGAAGCCGTATGAAAAACCCTTTTAATGATATTTAAAGCTATAAAATAAAATTTTTCACAGGTAAACTGAGATGGATATTCTCAAAAAATTAAAATTGTTATTGAGATCCAGGAGAACCTAAATAAGATTCTTATACTTTTTAATGTTGAAATTGAATTTTAAAAGCAATTTAAAAAAACTTCTAATTTGAATGTTTTGCAAATCTCGGATTAAATTGTATGAATTTTTGCAAAAAGGAAAGGAAAAAAAAGCTCATACCCATATTCCTTTCAGGAGAGACATATCAGTAAGAAAAAATGCAAAAAATGTAAGATCTGAAGGCAGCTATCAAAGACAACAATGACACATGAAATATGGAAACAGCTGGAAATTAATCAATGAAAATAAATCAAATGAAACAAAAAAAAAAAATCCAGACCATACCTATGAAAATTAGGGCTACAGAAAAAAAAAAAGGAAATTAAAGGAGGAAGAAATGCTGGCATGACAGAACAACTAATAGGAGCTAACATTTATCTAGCAGAAAGGGGATATGATTTTACTGTTGCAGGAAAACCATTGTGTTGTGAAAATTTAATTAATCCTGGATAACAAAGCAGTAGTAGTAGGAGTAGTAGTACCAACACATTTTTAAAAGATATGGAATAAAGGATATATTTTTATATAAATGTTCCTTTAAAATATATTTTAAAATATAGGATGCCACACACAGGAAATTAATACAGACAGTTTCAAGAAGGTGAATAATATATGACACATATAAATAAATAAATAAATAAATGTGTGTGTTATATATCTGTGTATATATACAGGCATATTATATTTATATAACATATCTTTTATGACAAAGGGAACAGGCCTGCAAGCCTATCAATCCCACACAGGAAGGAGTTCTAATTTATTATTGTCAAGTGAGCAACCCAAGCCCAGAAAATTCAGCTATCAGGTCCAAAATAATTTCTCCATGACTATTTTTGATGCCACAATGATTCAAATGTTCCAGTGTTTCTGAGAGTGAGCTACATAATAAGGGATCACTAAATGTCCATCAAACATTCTTCTTTGGTTTAAATTCCAGCATACATCAGAATTTCCTTGAAAAACTTTTTATATACAATATACATTAAAAAGGTATATTTGCTTGAAAATCTATTTTGCGAGAACGTCTTAGTCTAAGCTACCTTAGACAGCTCTGCTTTTATAACATAAAATTCTGTATATCCTGAATTTGCAAAGCACCAAACTCTCCTGAATGGAATTCACATTCATCTTAAATCAGTGAACAAGTTGGTGAACCTCTATAGAAAGTAACTTTTTTAGAGAACCTTAGATATAATTTTGATGCCAGATAAAAGGTTTCAGCACAAGTTAGTACAAGTTTAATCAATTACATGAAATAGGATTATTCATATTGGTTTTGAATGAAGTAATTTTCCTTTTTAAAATACATCAGAAGCCCAAACTAGCAAGCAAGTAAATAGAAACATGTTTGATATAATTGTGGACAAATAATTTAAAAATATTTTTATTTATATTTTCCATTTTTTCTTTTAGATATTTTAAATTGAGTATTGTCAACAAAAAATTTTATTAATTTTGGCTTAAATCAGGTGTGCTCTAACTCTGTATTGTTACACTCAACTGACTATAACTCTGCCTCTGTATTGAGCTCTTAGTTTGCAAAAGAATTTGAGAAAACATTTTAAAGACTAAAATTTAAGGAAGAAAATTGAAGAAATCTACAGGATTTGGCCAAGTAACACTGCATTTTTGCTCCTTTGCTGGGGAATATGGGACATTTTCCCTTTTTAAAGAAACCCTAGGGCTGAGCTCAAATCTCATAGTTTTCCTGTTTGCTTACTTCATGTATTTCAGGTCAGCCAAATGCCAGAGCTGCTTACAGATCCTGTTTACTTTTAGATTGTTTTACCTAACCAGCATAAAATGTCATGGCTCCAGGGAATAAGCCACATCATTCACCAGCTGATTTAAACAAACTGTATATCTGTAGTATGCTGAGGAACATTAGACAAAAAACACAATTTGTTTAACTTTGTTGAAGTATATTGAAGCCCAGTTACACATTAAATTGCAGCATGTTAAGAATTTACAGATTTTAATGTATTACTCTGCCTGGAGAACATGAGAGGGATGTTTGATTAAAGGTATTTCCAAACCCATCTGCTCATCAACTGCATTGAGTTTTAGATTAGTAAAAAAGAAACTTCAGGCTTGGTGTGGTATTATTAAATAATAAAATGTGAGCTAAAAATAAGACTGAGAATACAGTGTGAATAAATTGAAAATATTAATGAACCAACGTAATAAGAATGCATTAATTTTTAATGTTATTTTAAGTAAAAATATGAATACTTTATGTGTTCTTTTTAAGGTTTTCTTGAGGCAGTGACTACACACTTATGCAAATTATAATGAAAACGTATTTTTGTGGTCCTGTAGCAATGATATAGCTACAATGCTCTCTAGTTGATATGGTAAATAATACTTAAAATAAGTATTTATCTTCACAATTTCTCTTTAAAACAATACGTGTCAAAATAGGTAAAGTATTGTATCACTCGTTAATACATAATAAATTGTTTATGTAATTAGGTATGCAGCAGAAGCTTTGTGAGACTGTGGAAATGTTAGTTTTGACCATCTGTATGTTTTCAAGCTGTGCATTGGCTCAGAGTTCTTCTGGAAGCTCTGGTGGAAGAGGTAGGGAATGGTCTCACTGGAGGAGATACGTGTGGAGTGTAACCTGGAGAATGACACTGTGCCCCTTGGTTTCCCCTTGTCCTCCAAGGAGAAATACACCGTTCATTGAATGCAACGAGACTAACATGCTCCCAGCTCACACTTTTCTCTTGTAATGTTAGAGCAAGACACGTAGGAATCCATGCAGAAAGCCTTTATTGCTTTTATGTTTTTGAAATGGAAACCCTGGAATTTAAATGCATTGAGCAGCACTTAGGAAGGGGTTTGGGTGTCAAAAAAATTTGTCTCAAGCCATTTTAGAAGCATTTTAAAACTACCTGGTTTACACCCGATACTCTAATTTTAGGTTTTCTGGAGTTTTTCTGTCATTTATACCAGACCCTCTAAGACTAGCTGAAAGAGTGATAAATCTATTGTTTAGCCATTTAACTTCAAGTTAGTGTTTACCTTGAACTTCCATCTAATATGTATACTAAATCAGAACTTTCTTTGCTCAGGGTGAAAGTGGATCTGTTGGTAGTTGCTTTCATGTTTATGTGGCTGATCTAGCAAAATCTATTTGTCTTTCCAAGGGCTTAATTAAGAGACTCTTTTCTGTGAGTCTCTCTTTTCTGCAGGCAGTGGTGAGTAAAAATGATGGCTTGGGTGACCATATTCTTTCAATGTAAAAATAAAGGTTATTTTGACATCTGAAAAAAAAAAAAAACCTCTTGTCATTACCTTGTCTGTAAAATTCTAAAGAGATATTATGAAGGCCGTGTTGATGTTGCTGCATAGACTTTAGCTTTTTTTTGGAGCTTCCCAGAAGAGGATTAATTGTTTTTTATACAATGGTGGACCGACTCCAGCCAGTGGGAAAGCTCCCACATGCAGTCATGTACTCCTATTCAGCAGGATGGGGGAGTGAGTCAGAAGGGAGAAAGCAAGAAAAAATCCTGGCCAGAGACAAAAGTAAGTTAATAAACAAAAAAACCAACAAAACAAAACAAAACCCTGAAGTGATCCCTCACTACATCTCACTAGCAGACATACATTATGTCCACACAACCTGTGAGCAGTGACTTTTCTAGAAAAACTCTCCCTCTGTTTTATTGCTGAACATGAACATTGCCATAGGGAAAGGAACGTCCCTTTGGTCAGCTGGAGTCAGCTATCCTGATTGTGTCCCAGCTTCTCCTCCACTTCGAAATACCGTTCAAGCACTACTCAGCAGGAATTAGAACACTGGTTTGGTCGCAAGTTTGAAACGCAGCACAAAAATGCTGGTTACAAAGAAAATTAAGTCCACCCTATGCAAGAGCAGTACACGCTCAGCTGCCTACTGGGGGCAGACAGCATGGAGAATGAATCATAAATTAGGGTGAGATCGTTCTGGAATACCCACTCTTTTCTTGCCCCAATACTCAGGGTTTAGCTACCAAAGTTAGAAACTGTCTTGTGCTCTCAGTCTCATACTTGTCAATGATGAACCACAAAAGAAGAGATTTTACTCCTCTTCATTCATTGATGATTCATACAAATTAGGTAGAAATAAGAACATTTTTCTGTTTTAAATATACCTTCCTGTGTCCATTAAAAAAGCAACAAAACAAACACCCTTTTTTTTTTTTTTGGCAAAATTAAAATAAGAATTAAAGCTTTCAAAATAATGGAGAAAATATAATTTCTCCATTGCTCTGAAAATTTTAAATTAGAATTGCATTCTATGCTTTTAATTAATTGTTTGTTTGTTTCATATGACCAGTATTAGTAATATTGGAAAATAAGTTATTTCTGGATTTTGGTTTTTCTAGGGCAATATGAAAAAAAAAAAATAGATGGTTTCACAAAAAAAGTCACTGCTGACAAACTGAAAAATGAGAGAATTAAAAGCATTTTATTCTCCTAATGCCTTGAATTATAATACTAATTATATTAATAGTAAAGGATATGTCTTTATAAAGATTTTGATTTATCTTTGGCCTGATGGCTAACTAATATTTGTGATTTTATAAGTCATAAGTATATTGAAATATCATTTTTTCCGTACCATTTTTTGTAAATTGAATTATGAGCATCCTTTTTCTTCCATTGGTAACTCTTGAAGTAAACTTACCTATGCCCTAAAAATGCACAATGAACTGAGATATTACTGACAATTGTTGACAACAAAAGCTCTGAGAGCTGGTGAAAATAAACTACCTGCCAATACATGAAGGTCAAAAACATTGTCAGTACCATTATAAAAGCATGACTGTGACCTGATTAATCTTATGTTTGCCAGTTTGCCAGTTCCCCTGTGATAGCTGCTCTAAAGCTCTACTTGAAGAGGTGAGAGTAAAAGGGGATTATAATAATGGGGATCATGTAATATTTGTTGAGCTTGAAATCCTTCTCGACCGAAGAAGGCATTGTATTTATTTTTTCTACTGCTTTTTCTCTATAATTCCACAGAAATAAATGCAATTACTATAGGAAAAAGCATCTATTTTTTTTCCAGGATTGTGGTAGCAGGAGGTATATACCCATTTGCTGGATGTGCAAACTGGATTTGTACTACATTGCACTGTATTAGAAGCGACTAAAATTAATTTAACTGCACTAACCCTTTGATCATGTAGCTGGCCTTTCCTTTGTTTAAGCTCCTCGCTTTTCTGACTAGAATTTGCTTTTGTCAGCACAGCAGCAAGTGACATATGGTATTTTTGTTGTTACTTGAAATAATCTTCTGTAGATCAGCTGGATTTCCCAAAAGAGCTTTGCATTCAACATTAGAGAGAGAGAGGAGATGAAAGAGAACCCCAAATCACTATACATTTCATGATTAAAAATCTCAGTAAAGTAAGCTCCCCGATTCAAACCGATATACTTCACATTTTTAGCCATTAAAAAAGGATGAAATCTTCTCTGTGACATATCAAAATCTTGTGAACTTTTATTTAGGAGGTGAAAGAGGAAAAGTAGGCTGTGTTTCTTGCAAGTCTTGTGTTTTGGGGATTTTTGCAAATGTCTGATGTATTCAGACAATTAAGCTGCTTGCTTTGACTTTCCTACAGATACCTAAACAAAAGGTGGTTGTACATTCTTCTGGATTACACTCTTTCTCCTATCTCACAGCATCCAAATGTTGATCTGCCAATGGAATTTTAAATTGACACCATTTTAACACATCTAAAATCAGTGATTAGAAATTCCCAGACACAAGAATATTGACCCCCATAACAACATATTAAAAAAAATTAAAGAAAAAAAACCAAAACCAATATGAAACAAAGTTACACACTGAGAATGGTGAAGCGGATACTGTTATATATTTAGCATTACAAAATGTTCCCTTTGAAATTAATGGATGGCATAACACAGAAACTGCTCAGTAATTTATATTCAGAGACAGCAATCTGTATTGTTTTTGCCCACCAGTACAGGACATCCTTTCTTTTCTTCAAGTTATTGCATATTAATGGAATACTTTTCTACTCACAGGCAACAAAAAATCAAGGCACCATTTAACCAGTCAAAGAGGCTGAATGAATGGGAAGGTTAATGCATCAAACTAAGTTTAAGTTAGTTCACATCTTTTTAATAATTGCTTTCTGCATTAAACTTATTTTAAACAGGAATATGATTCACAGTTCCTACAGGCTAAGTTATGAGTCTATGATGGAAGACAGTTATGCTTCAAAGCCTACAAATTCAGATAAAAAAATTACCGTAACTTTCATAAGTATTTCAAAGGTCAGTGAAGGACTGGAATGTTGCATGAAAACAAAAAAGAGCTATGGGCAAAATAACTAGAATTGATAATGACCTTTAAATCAATGAAGAATGAAAATCATAAAATACTTATCCATATGGAAAGCAAAGATTCTCATAAAAAAACTTCAAGAAAAGGATACAAAGTAAAATAGTTCATTATGACAGGAAATGACAGACTGGTAATATGCTAAGGCAAAAGATTTCTCTTACACAAAAAAGCCTCCAGGGAAATTTCATTTAAATAAGTAATACACTGTGTGTATATTTGTGTGTGTGCATGCATGCTCTCATCTCTGGGCTGGACTTAATGAAGCCAAGGGCAATTTTCAATGTCCTACTGTTGCATAAACCTTATACACCCTTTTAAAATAAAAATTAAAAATACATTGTAAGAAGTGGAAAGTGTTACCCCATTAACTTTAATTTTCAGTTTCTTTTCTGTGTGTTCCTTTCTGCATCTATTGTGACACCTGTCTAAAATTTCACTGTGGCATTCCTCTTTTCATATAAAATAAAGTTGGTATTTTACATTTTGGTAGGCTTTGAGCAGAATATGTTCAAGAGAATATTAAATAATATTCAATATATCAAACTACTATTTTTTAAGAATGAGTCTTAGAACAGTAGGCATGATAAAACTGTATTTACTCCCCTCTGCAGTGATAGAGAACCCATTGAAACCAATGCAGCGATTTCATTAATTTACACATGATTGCTGTCACAGATGGGATTTCAGGATCAAGTGACTGACTTCATTGGAAGAAAAGAAAACTTAAAATCTATGAGTTCTTAGTCATTACAAAGACTCATTCAATTAGGAAACAAAATAGTCAATTTAAGGAATAATGAGTGGGCAGAAGAATTCCTTCATCTTGAACAGCTGAATTTTCTTGTTATAAACTCTCTACTGCTTCCCATAATTTAACACAAACTAAATATGTCCTAGATTCTGGAATTCTGCTAATAAGAGCTAGGATAAATCTATGTTTGAGAACAGTTGCTATATGGGATGTTGCAACTGTTTCTGAATAGTAGAATAGCCCCAAGTTTGAACTGCAGCATAGGGGGACATTGCATAAAGAACAAAACAAGAATTTGCACTTAAGAAAATAAACATGTCCTGAGAATTAAATTGAAATAATATTTTTAATTTTTTTTTTCATTACTTGATGGAAAGATATACAGGAATTGTAGCAGAGTTTAACTGTGAGTATGCAGGATGTAATGTTGAAGAAAATAAATATTAAATTACCAGGTCTCTCATTGATTCTTATGTATTTTGCTCCTCAGAAAGTGAAATCAGTGTAATAAAAACATCAGCTGACCTTTCATCCTCCTCTACAGCATGCTCTGAACAGAGCATGAAGAACTCAGAAAGCTCAGTGCAATTTCATTCTCTCTGGTGAACAGCAGTAGGACCCAAAGAAACGGCATGAAGCTGAGTCAGGGCAGGATTAGGTTGCATATCATGAAAAGATTCTCCACCCAGAGGGTGGTTGAGCACTGAAACAGGATTTCCAGAGAAGTGATCACAGCACAAAGCCTGACAGAATTCCAGAAGAGTGTGGACGATGCTCTCAGGCATATGGTGCAACTCTTGAGGATGGTGTTTTGCTGGGCCAAAGGCTGGACTTTTGGGATCCTTTTGGGTATCTTCCAGCTCAGGATATTCAATGATTCCATGATTCTAACATGCATCAATTCCTTTGTCAATTCCGCTTTTCAAAACTGGAAGATTACTGCTTGAATATCAATCTTTAAACAGCATTTAGTTTTTACAGTATTTTCTCTTCTCTCACGTAAGAACCAACTCTGTCCCACATATTTTTCTGTCCTTAAAGCAAGCATCACTCAAATTCTTACACTGTGTATTATTGTTAAAACTTTTATTAGCTATTCCAGTGTGGCCAAAAATCTAGTCCAAGATGGCAGGTTTCCTTGATGTACAGTTGTGTTTTCTGAGTAGAATCAATTTCTCACACTATTTACTAGAATCTGTATTAGAAAATACGAATCAAGCATTTGAAGAAAGGTGAACAGATGATCTGGCACAGATTTTTTGTCCCTAATATAGAAATTCTACTCTTTAATTAATGGCCAGGCAAAGGAACAAATTTGGCTGAAACCCTGTATGTAGCAGTGCAGGTGCATATTTATTAGATTTTCATATTTAATGAGTATGGTGCAACTCCGTGTTTGTCCAAAGGCAGAATTATTGCAAGAAATATATAAACCAGAACATCTAATAACTTCCATTCACCCAGAAGTGTTGAAGTGGTTATCTGTCCAAATTCTAGTCAAGCATAGACCAAACAGTGGATATTTAACACTGAGGAATAAGTAAATAAATAAACCAGGTACCTATATCACTGTTATGCTACACCAGAGCAGTATGCTCTTTAATGGTCTTTTAATTGGAAGCATCTTAGATTTTTATGTTTCTTTTTAATTTTGATACCAGATCAAAATTAGAAGGGGTTATGTTAAAGCAAATTATTTTATTTCAATACTTTTTGGAGGAATGGAAAATGTATTAATAGATCTCTGTGGTGTTAGCAGTGGTGACAAAGTAGGTGCTAGAAGGTACTTATGATCATGAAAATTCTGGAGGAGGGTGTACCTGTTATGCGCTAAGAATATTTTATATGTGATCCTCTGAGGTAAATCACTGAGGTTTTTTAACACCAGAACTTCATTTTGCAACTTATCCTGTCTGCATTCAAAAGGTAAATCAATACTTCTGTTAAAATCACTGTGAACTGTTATAATTTCTTGAGTGTAATAATCCCCTCCTACTATAATTCTTGAAAGCTTCTGTGCATCAAATAACTACCTGGTCAGCAGAGCACTGGCTGGCTTAAAAGCATTAGAGGTCATGCTGTAAACTCTGTGTGGGGAGAGGAGATAAATAAATTCTTCAAATCTGATACCTCAAGGGTGAAGTAGGTTTTAGCTAGAACAAAGCTTATTAATAGCCCACAAAAGCTTGCAGCCCCCTTTCTCTACTCTCCCCACCTGGATGAATTTTGTTGTGTCTGCCAGGTTAGTCACAACTGCCTTTGACATCCTGTACTGAATTGATGTCACAGGGTGACACCTAATGAAGGCAGTACTGGGACTACTGGGACTGTAACTGCATCTGCCTGGCTCCAGCTTGCTAGATGGGTTTGCTATAGACTGGGAAACAGCACAACAAGCATAGAAAATGGTTATGGGCAGATGCACCAGGGACATCTGAGTTTTATCTGGATGTGCATAGGGAGGAAATAAGAGAAGGACTCATTACAGTTTTACGTCTTACTAACGTTTTTGGGGATGGTGAGAGTAAAACCAGAAGCCATTTGCAACCTGGAAATATTTGACTTTAGACATGGAGAAAGTCAAAGGAATTGGCCTGGGCTGTTGTAACCCTTAAGGCAATTGACTTCTTTTGCCAACCATGACCAGCTAAGTGAGAAAGCAATAAAAAGGGTAGAAAGAGGAGTAGGGGAGCAAGTCCATGGAAATTTAACACCATGAAGATGAGCCTGAGGTGTGTTTTTTATGGAAACATTTCCCAGACAGGATTCCTCATGCTGACTGGTTGGAGTGAGCATCCTTTTCCACTCTGTCTGGAGAGCTGGTCACAGTTGGACTGGGGCAAAAGTGACCATCTTTCCTTTGAATGTCCGTTCCATATGCACTCTTGAAATGGATTTTAAAACAGATATAAATTTTTTACTTTTTCCTGGTATAACTGTCCTGCTTGGAAATGAGATCTAAAATTTATTCCACTTCATGGTGTAGTTCTGTCCTTGAGGTTTTATTGTTGTTGAATTCTTCCATGAAAGTTGATATAATTCACTAATCCAACTTAAAAAAACCTTTCCAAACAACAACAACAACAAAATGTTCTACTTATTCCAACAGCATTGAGCTGTTGAGACATTCCAACTACAAATTTAAATTCATCACTAAATCATGGAATCTTAGAATCATTTAGGTTGGAAAAGACACTTAAGATCATTGAGTCTAGCTGTAAGCCTAATGAAGCCAAATCTACCAGATTTATTTATCAATATCTATTTTGATGGGAACTCATGTTGTTTCTAATTTTCATGTTTTTTCTAATTCCACAGGTATATTATAAAATTACTAATAAAATAGTATAAATAATATACCAACAAACAAACACAAAACTCCAGCCCTAAAAAAAACTTTTCCAAATCTCATCTCAGTTTTGGACATTTTGAATGGATTCAAGGTAGATTTCTGGTGCATCTGGGATCAAAGTACTGTAATAGGGAAGATAAGAAACATGTTTTTAAGTAGTTACATACTTACAAGATGCTTCACACAGTCCAGTGGGTCATTTTCCTGAACTCTTGACCTTGGAAATTTCTTCCTGTATTACTACTAATAATAGGTAGAATAAACTAGAATTAGTTCTTTGAAACTCAGGATGAGAGAAAAGGCCTGGCTTTAAATGCAAACTTTTTATCCTTCCAGATGAGGCAGCATAGTGTATATGGCACAGGAGAAGATCTGGCCATTTCTTCAGCCATTTCTTCAGTCAGTCTGACTTAGAGTCAAGTCACATGCTGTGGTGTGGACCAATGCAGCGAAAGATTCACTGCCAGCAAGGGAATGACACAAAGAACTAGTGGCAAGTCACAGTGCTAAGATACAAGCAAGAGCAGTACAATTGTGTTAGTAACAATTTTGTTGGTACATCTTGAAACACAAACATAAACATAAACACAAATAAATATAAATGCATCTACTGTTTAAAGTATTTCCATATATTTGTCATAACCAGTAATGCCAAAAATTCTGAAAAATATGTATGCAAGGTGTTGCATAAAATTTGAATGTGCCAGATGGAGAGGGATAGTTTGAAAAAAAACCCATACTTGGGAGTTAGAATACAAGAGTAGGCAGAGAGGAGACCATTCTGGAATTAGAGTAAGAAGAATACAAGGAAATCTCAATTCTTTCTTACTTTGTGAAAGTATTCTCAAAGGGTTTTCTGGATAGCAATCTAATGAATTACATTTATCTGATAGCAGACAAGTCCTCTGGGGTAGAACAGTGCCAGTTTATATGCTTAGTGGGCATGTATTTTCTTTTGCTCAGCCAAAAGAGCTAATAAATCTGCTGTATGCAGTGTCTCTCACCTTCATGAATTTTTTTCTATTAATTTTAATAGCAATTTAGTCAAAATAAGCTCTGCTTTTCTTTGTTTCTGGAGGAACCACAGTAATATATGGAAACACTATCACTTTAAATAACATGATAAAAAAGTGTAATGTTTTAGATTATTTTTGACATCTGTATTTATTTATTGCTCATGGACAGTTTTGTGTGCAATAAAATTGCTTGAAAATGTTACTTTATTATAATTATAATAAACTGCATGATCGATGATTCTACCTGAATGCCAAATATTTGTATCCAAATAAATTTTGTATCAATATAATCATTATTTAACATGTTGATACTCTCCTATTGCTCGATTACAATAGCAATTTTATGTACCATGAGTTTCACAGAGTCATAGAATCATCAAGGTTGGAAGAGACCTTAAAGATTATCCAGTTTCAATGTTTGTAGAAATGCACACACACTTCTGTTTTCTATGATAGCCTTTGGTTGGGCAAAATTGCACTTCCTGGAGGGTTATAAATCAAAATGATCTGCTTCAGAGAGTGTTTTTGTTTGTGATGAACTAGTTTTAATCAAGTCCACCCTTCCTTTCTGAGATTACTTTTGTGGGCACCAACTACAGTAAAGGAATATCAAATACATGGCTTCATTTTCAATATGTAAAAGATCCCTCATGTGATTTAATCAACTGATTCCTTTCTGCCAGTAAACTTCACCAGACATCTTCTACACAGAATTCTACTTAGACTTTCCATATTTTGGTGAGACGACAAAAAAGAAATTAGTTTCCAAAAAGAGATGGGAAGACATAGCTTCAAGGACTCATGTATTTTGGATAATATGTGAACTTATTTTAAAGATCTGATACCATAATTAATTTTTTTTATATAGACATATATGATTTCATTATTATTCAGTTTTATGAGGCTCTGATCAATTCATAAATGATTTTCAGAAAGTTAATCAAGATCTGATTTAAAAACTTCAGGATAAATTCTAAAGCTTGATAAATACTTTTCCATTCAGGTTAATTTACTCTTCAGTGACTGGTAAAGAATTAATTCTTATAGTGCAGGCACTGCAGAAAAACATAGAATACAAAGGCATAGTCCCTATCCTTACCTCAGATGCTTTATGAGACCTTCAAACAATCATTTGACCCAAGATTTATGTAAGTTAATGCCAAAGCTGAACTTTTAGGGTGCTGAACTGTATTAGGCTTTTATCAACTTGCATTTACAAGTCAGTTTGAACTTTACTTACTGCACATTTCTTGCTGCCAACCTGTTTTTAGACGTGTATGGCCACCTGCTCAGGGACAAACAGAACTTATTGAATATTGTAATATGCTGAGGCCGTTTTGGAACTGGCTCTTTGAACAAGATGTTGGCCTAGGTAACCTCCAGAAAAAACTTCAACATTTTTTTTCTTTTGTGGTTTCTACATTCTGCCAGTGCCATTTTACCCTGGCAAATTTAAGACTTACTGATTTCCACTTGTTTGGGGAGTTATTTTTTGTTTATTCATTTGTTTCTACATTTTGTAGGAAATTACGTGTTTTCATTAATGCACATGCAGAAATGGCAAAATTTGAATAACTCCTACTTCAATAAAATAAGTGCAACAGAACTAAATTCTCATTTTCCTAAAAGGCATAGTTTTAGATGAAAGAGCCAATTACTAAGAAAACAAAAATCGTTCTTGTTTTGAATTTTTAAATATCAAAATTGAGAAAATACTAATGCATGTACTTGGAACAAAAATTGCCAGTTTCCTTTAAAAAGAAAAAATATGTCTGTATACCTATTTTCAAAATTTTTATTGTAACATAAAATTATATTAAAATATGAAATTCCTTGTGTCTTGGAATCTTTTAACTTAGCCAGAAAGAAATCAGCTTTCCTAAAGAAAAAAAAAAAAATACTGGCTCCAGGAATTAAACTGTCTCTATATACTTATAGCCAGACGCTTCTCTAACAAACAATATGTTTACATAACTACAGAAAATATAATCTTTTAATAAATTGGCTATAACATAAATAGCATTATAGGCAACTTTCTAGAATTAGAACAAGCACTGATTAAAAAAAAAAAAAGTAAAAGAAAACCTATCTTTTCCAAAGATGGAAATACGTTACAATATTAAGCACTCTGTTGTAAGGCAGGAAAATCTAGATGTAAGTAGTGTAACATCTATGCTGTGTGGATGAAAATACATGTTATATATAAAAATCCACACACATTTATATGCAGTTACATATAAATTCTCCATGTTTCAATTTACTTTACAATACTTCATAAATAGCTAAAATCCTTACATTGAACCATTTTATTTTACTTTTTTTTTTTTTTCCCATATTGCAAACTACCTTGGCTGAAATGCGAATTTCTGTCCTGTGAAATCCTCAGGATTAGTTCAGCACATAAGTGTTTTGGAATTCTGGCTGTGTCAGCATGTCAATAAATGGCTAAAAGAAGCATCACCACAAGTAAAAAGATGAAATTTAACCACAGATGATTAAGGACTGGCACTTCAGGATATAAAAACAGAAAAAAAGAAAAAGAAAATAAAAGATCATTCTCTGAAAAAAGTACTGTTTTCTTTAGGAAATTTAATTTATTCATTCATAGTTTATCAAGAAGAAGGGTCTTGAGAAGTTGACCTCAGCAGTATTTTGAGACTGATCTTTTTACAAAGATGAACTGTTTATGAACAATTTTTCCATTTCATGTTGGAATAGAAATATAAGTGTTTTTAGGAGAAGCTTTGCTAATTTCAAATTGAAATTAGTTATTTTGTACAAATATTTTTCTATTATTAATTCAATAAGAGACTTCACTTTCTGCAGATTTCCAGTATCTTTCTGTCTGACCTCTTTTATTTTTCTCAGAATTCAATTTATATTATCCTTGTATAGACATAATATATATTTACCATTCTTCTATTTTTAAATAGTTCCATCCAAGTTTCAAAAATGGTTAGTTTCCTCCTTTCAACAATCTTTTATTCTTTTCTAGTGTAAGGTTTTGTTTACATACCTTGCCTTAAACAGTTCATTCTGCAATGTAATAAAAATTCGAAGACTCTCTTTTGTTTATCTTATCAAGTGAGTCTACAAACCACACAATTTATTCAGTGATATACTAGTTTGATGTGAAGAAATAAATGAGATTGTTACCTATATCTCTGTCTGAAGATAAGGACAATGGTTTCTTGCCTGAAAGTTTCCAATTTGTACAAAAAATACAAATAGACCTTTCAGAAAACATAGTTGTATAAAAAGAGATTTACTTTTGGAAATCAAATGTGATCAGGCACCTGAGACCCCTCAAAATTTTGATTAATCCTCTGTTTAGCTTCTGTAGAAATGTATCTGTATATTGATCTTTATTCAAAGACAGATGCAATGCAAATTCTAGTCATTACTGTGTAGAAATAAATGGATTACTTATTGAAAAAAAATACTACTTATTGTATCTGACTGAGAATTTTAATATTCTTCTGATAATTTGTTATTTATATGTATACATTATATAGATATATATATCTATATCTATATACATATATATGTATATCAATGCACCTTCACAAACACACACACACATATATAGAGATTAAAATTAGATAAAATGGCCAAGACTTAACTGTCACACTGTCTGCTATTTTATTTCAGGAATTCATGTTATATTGCAGGAAAGGTATGTACACTTTTCTGCATTATGTGTTCTACTTCACCTTTTTCACTGTTTCTGATAAGAAATATGTAAGAAGATGCTGAAAAGTCTAGCAATCTATAAAGCAGTAAATGCAAATTATAACTAAGCCAATGTCTGTTGTATTTTTGCCTTATTCAGTGGAAGTTATGAAATGGTTACACATAATTTTTTTTTAGGTTTTAAAAAAATTTAAATTATATGTGTTCCAAATTTCTGAAAGTATATTCATGCAGGTCAATATACTTAAGGGCATATTTTTGACCTTAGTTATAAATATAAAAATATTTTGGCAACTGAATGAACTCTAGACACTATTTTTTACAGTTATGTTGTATTTTGGATTTGAAACTGCTTGGCTAATAAATGCACCTTATTTTGAAAATAAGGTCCTCTGTATATGCTAATTACCTCTAGACCAGTTATTTCTAATCTTACCAAAAGGAGAAATTATGAATATCAGGAAACACAAAATTTCATTTGCACCAAATTCTAAACTCACAGATACATAATAATACTCATACACAGACAATAAATTATGCATTTCTTATGACAACCAGTCTTCAGTTATATTCAGTAGCTATTTTGCATAATCATTGACTAAGTGGTACTCAAACAAAATGAGGCATACTCTGTTGTGAATCACCTGATCACCCAACTCAGTGTAAGGAGTTCTACTGAGTGACTTCCATCCAACTATGACATTTTTCTGGCATTTGAGGTCAACACATAACCTACAGCACTTGAATTTGCTGCTGCATATACCAGAATCTAGTGCAACTTTGGTGCACTGAGGTAAACTTGGGTTTATCTCAAAATTACTCAAAAAATGTCCAGATTAAGGGGGTGTTTTTTGTTTTGTTTTGGTTTTTTTGGTTTTTTTTTTTTAATAAATTGGATTTTTTTTGCTGGAACTTCATGCTTGCACATATAGCTCTTCCCTAATAAAATATAACAACAGTTTACACAAGAGAAAATTTAGAAAAACTTGAAAGCCCAAAAGACACACACACACACACACACACACACACAGACACTCACAATTCCTCCTGGTCTTAAAAGTCTTTTTCAAATACAAAAAGTACTTTAAAAGAAAAAAAAAATCCATCTAGGGGTAGTGACTTGTATTTCTCCAGAGATGTAGATATCTAGTCCTCTGTGGGTTAGGTGGACTAAATTCCCTGAGTAGCTCTAATCACTCTCAAAGTGATTGATAGTAATTAATGAAGTAATGGACATATATATACAGAAATAAGAAATATTCGCCCACTGGGAAAAGATCTATAACTTAGTTTCCTTAAGAAATATAATATCTGACAAATTAATCAGACAATATAAAGACATATCATATTTTAAAGTATGTCTTAAATGCAGAATTATGCATGTAGAAGGGAGTGTGAGATGCTTTAAGACATTGGCCATTTTTCAATATTTATTCCAATTAATATGGTTTCTTTGGGGTTTTATTTGTTTGTGAGTTTGGTGGCTTCTTTTTTTTTTTTTTGTTCAGAGCAACTGCGATTCTGTTTTGCAACACAAAACCTTTCAGAGTTTGTACATCAAGTGCATATCATTTGATACACAAAGTTAATTTAGATGACAGTGCCAGAGGATGGGCAGTCCATGGGGTTTGCCTTGTGTCAGATTTACAACATATGTATCACTTAATCACAGAATCACAACATCTACCGGGTCAGAAAAGACCTTTGAGATCATGAAGTCCAGGCTATGACCTAGCACCACCTTGCCAACCAGACCATGGCACTCATCCAGTCTTTCTTAAACACCTGCAGGGATGGTGACTGCACACCTCCCACACTGTGTGTGACACGAGGTAAGAATGGCTTCATTGAAGACTGCTTTTTGTGAAAACAATCATTTTTTGTCAATTTTCTTGTGAGCTTTTAAAAAATTCAAGCGGTTGCCTGGAAATAACCTGTCAACAGGGAGAAATTTATCTGGGAAACAGAATAATTTAAAGAATGAAGATTGTTTTTAAATGTACCAATGAGTGTTTTCCAGCATTCATGAAGACAGAAACATGTTACATTCTCTTCTTCCCACCTAGGCATACCTTATCCATTGATATTGCTCTTTATGATGCAGTGATGAGGGCTTGCAATAATGATTATTCTGAAAAGCTTACACAATAGCTTAATCACTTTCTGTATACTGTGTACCATTTATGAAAGGAAAAGCAAAATCACTGCTAGCTGACACATATCTTTAGAACTTCCTTGGACAGAAAAAGACACCATTTCAAATGTAAGGGGTTTATATAGTTTGGTAATAGAGTCTAATGCAGTTTAGAATTTTTCAGAAAATTACATTTAAATGTCTTTATAAATGAGCAATACTACTTAAACATGCACATATTGCTGCAATGAATTTCAGTAATGAGGATTGTGGATTTTTTTATAAAGCATCACAGTAATAAGAGTGTTAAAAATACATTTAAATGTTGTAATAAAAATACTACACATCTTTTTCTGTGGTGTAATTTGTTAAAATCTTCCATTACATTTGACAGCCCTCCATTCACTCTCATTTCAGTTAATAGATATAGTGTACTCAATTTCTTGCCCTCTGAGAAAGTACTGGCAATATGTTCTGACCTATAATCTATACTTAAGGGTTCAGTAGCTGTTTAGGAATGTTCATGGAGACTTTATTAATCTCTAATAAACTCAGCTCTTCCACTTCATTTCGTGGCTGAATGTAACAGTGTTTGCTTTCAAGACTAATTATAGAAGGCAGAGCAGAACAGTCAAAGTTATGCCCCTGGCATAATTACAATAGACTTTGTTTATCTTCATGCCTTTAAACACCATTCAACTATGCAATAGCTTCCTTTTGTCCTGGATATTTGTTTCTGAGAAATGACATTTAAATTACTAAACAAAAAAATGTTAAAGTGAGATGGCAAGAACAATTTAAATCTGATTGTAAGAGGAGCTAAAGCTGCAATTTAGAGAATAGTCGGAAAAATCAAAAGAACCAAAACAAACCCAAGATTGGTAGCAAAATACTCTATGTAAAGGTTTATTTGAAAGCCAATTTTCCATACAAGGGGTCTTGTCTGTGTTCAGTGATTATTTTACTATTATAAAAAGGGCATACCTCTAAAAACCTCATGTCTTCCTTTTTTGTACAAGTTTCTATTATACACAATATTTACAAGACAGGGAGTACAAATGTACTCTGCAGAGGATGCTACACAGAGCAACTAGAGTAGTAAAACACTTAACCTCTCCCATTTCTGTTACTGAGAGGGAGACTAAAGGATGAGTCTAAGGGGCCCTATAACAATAAAATAAGAGCAATAGCAGTCCTGGTGTAGTTCTGCAGTACAGATTAAACTCCTGGGACATCATCTGAGCAGATATGGTAAGTCTTAATACTTTGGGAAGAGCAAATATTGCAGGAAGTCTAATTCACATATGTAATTCCAGTCCATGCTTTTTGAACAAGACAAACTTTTTTTTATGTTTGTCTCAATTTTCAAGCATGTAGAATGAGAACTAAACATAGCACCTCAACTTAATTTGAGTATATATAAACTACTTTAATATCCAAAAACCAAAGATCTGAAAGGTTTTATTATATTATTCATTAATTCCAAATAATTTGGAGGATTAAGGACAACATACTATTTACTACATAATACATTAAAGTAAACAAGACTCAAATGCCCAGGAAAGGTTATATTTCTCTTTTGTTTCTTTAATCCACTAATTCAAAGATAAAGAATTTACCTAAGATCAAAGATTCTAATGCAAACTCCAGTTTATGGATTTTGCAGCTCTCCTAAAGGGCTTGGAATACACAAACTAATAACATCACTTTTCATTTTGTAGTACCTTTCATCTGAAGATCTCAAAGTGTTTTTTTCAACTTCAGTGAGGCACACCCTAAAAAATATACATGAGGGACATACAGGAATTTGTTCAACCCACCATTACTCATTGAAGTTTATCTCATTATTCTTTAAACACTTGTGACAACACGGTAGCAAAATTCAATTAGCTGAATACCTCTCCCTCCTCTCTCCTGTATTTCAGTTTTGAAGTATATTCAGTTAAAAATTCTGGAACTCACATAGGTATCATACAACTGAGTCATAATTTGTGTAAAACACCAGGATTAGTGCCCTCAGATGATGAAAAATGTCAAGAAATCTGAATTAACATATGTGGCTAGAAACCCATTTCTGTTTTTCTGCTAAGAGAAATAAAACCAGATCAATCCAGGAAAGCAAATTAATTGAAAATTTTACTACACTGTGCCAGCCAGAGATGTTGGATTCCTGTGGAACTGGAAATAAGGTAGAAGGCTAGAAACATTTCCAATATCTCAGGCAAAAAGAACATTTGTTTATTAAGTCTTTTGACAAAGGCAAATAATCTTCAGCTGTGTAGATGACTATTTGAACTTTGTCCATGTAAACATGATGACTGCAATTTAGCCATTCTGCTACATACATTTTAAAGAAAATATTTAATTAACTAACGAAATAATGATTCTAGAGGCATTTCTCTGCCATAATGGCAAAAGTCATATAAGGACATACAGATAAGTTATAGTAATTCTGAATGGATTAAGACATGGCTCTAAAGCCCATATATTTTAAAAAATCATTGGTTAAGCATTTTTTAGACGAAATAATTGGTTTAAGCATCTTGAAAGTAAACACATAATAAAAACCTTTAATTTTTTTACCCTTAATGTCAGTATTCTAATACTGCAGAAAGATAAATTTTTCTCCTCTATTTGTCCCTTTTTTCTCAGATTTACTGAGATCACAAACACTGCAATTAATGTTATGCACACATCACAGATTAGCTCTGAGGGAGCTGGCAAGCCAATGTCACACAGTGTGTTGACATGAAAAGATGATCTCTTAGATTCTGGAAGCAGGTTAACCAGGTGAATATCTTAGAATTTTTAATCGGATGACAAGTTAATAAACTTAGTTCCAAACTGGGAAACCAGGTAGTTTGCTCCTTTCTGCAATGTAGACTTGACAAATTTATTTTTCTTAATAAAACAGTGCAATATAAAATTTTCCTGTTGCTATCCTTATAGAAATCCACTGTTAACACTGACCTCAGGACTGAAGCTGTATTATAAGAAAAGTCTACTGCAATGTTATCTGTTAGACACTACTGCCTTGTTAATTATTCTACACTAATTATTACTGGTTCCCAAATCCTTGCACTGTGAGGACATGGAAGAGATGCAAATGATAAGGGAAAAATAATAATTGTGGGTTTTTAAATGTTTGATTTATTTGTAACTATTCAGTTTTAAAATTATGAGTAGCTATGGGTTTATCACATAAACTAAATGTACTCATTTTCATGGAGGCAGAGCATGCTATTTTATAACAAAAACAGCTCTTAGGTAGAACTACTGTCTTCTAAAAACTGTACTTTCTAAGTCTCATATTTTTAACAATCATTAAAAGAAAAAAAAATAATATTATATTTATCCTTTCAGTTGGGGAGTGTGAGCCTTTACTCATATACTGTAACCTACTGAAAACTGTAGTTTTTAATGTTCTCTTTTGCCAGATAATATAAACAGTCAAGCAATTGTCATGCTGATCAGATATGTTTCGTCAATTGCCCCAGCAGCCACTTGAATGTCCAGATCTTCTTTGAGATGTGATTTTTATTCTTTCCAGGGCATGAGCAACCTGGTCTAGCTTCACAGCTGACCCTGTTGAGGTGGGATATTCTGGGGTCCCTCTCAACCCAGATTAAGCCAAATCAGTATGGTTCTGTAATTCAAAAGTAGAGCCATTTGTTGGATTTACTAAATTCGGGGTTTTTTATTTATTAGCATTTTGAGTAAAGGAGACCCACCAGAGTGAACAGGGTGCCTTTAAGAAAGCAACTGTAGTATGAAATCTCCTAGTATAAAAAACCCCAAAAACCAAAAACCCAATCAAACCTTAAATAAAATGAAAAACCCAAAGCCCAACGATGAATCCTCAAAACCAAACAAATCAAAGAGCCAAACCAGACTACAAACATACCACCATATTCTAAATTTTAAGGTCATCTAGGGAAGCTATTTCAAGAATTAGAAAAATAGTATAGAACAGATTGCCTAGTCAAAATAAACAGCTCCATATTTATCTTACTTAACAATAATAGCTTTCTTGTGTTGTTCATACAGGGTTTGTTTTTCTTGTCATGTCTGGCTGGAAAAAATGTTTTACAAATTCCTCTGTATCACTGTTCCTTCTAGATTAGTGTGAAGGAGATCTTATTTTTCATTTTGTATTTTCTAGTGGCCTTCATGCAATCTCTTTAAAATGCTTTTTCTAACACATCTGGGATAACTAATCAGGTTCTTGAAAGGAAAATCCCTTCAGCAGGAAAATCTCTGCTCTGAATTGGTAACATTTGCTGCACTGGCCACACTCTGCTTAACAGCTTTAATCACTTTCCTTGGGGTCTTATCTTGGATCATAACTTTAGCAATCATTGCCAAGCTTTGATTTACTGGATAGAACTAAAACTGTCCCCATTATGTGGCTTATATTCTCTACCCTGCCTGTCATCTCTGCTCTTCATGGAGAAGCATTATAATGTGAGGGTTTTTGTTTGATCTGAGATCCAGTACATTATCTTGAGCATTATTAAACTCCTCTGGAATTTACAGCATTTAGCTCAACATTTTGCTGTGCTTCATCTTATTATCAAATTTATCTGCTTCTACCAGTTGTCTTAAGTGTTAATTCAGATGTCAGACAAAATACGTGTATAGAAAAGTACAAATGTACAAGTGTAAAGAGCACCAGATACATTTTTGGCAGTGGCAATGAGTTTGGGACAAATCTGTACTGAGAGGCCCTCAGTAAAAATATGGAACAATGTTTCTAACTTTAAATTAGACAAACATTCCATGTCCAGTGTCCATTATGTCTGCATTTATTTTACTTATTTCAAGTTCAGGAGGAATTTTCTCTGACACTGCATTATTTTGAGGCAACTCTTGTTAGTGCTCCGAAACGCATCTTTGAAGCACATTGTTTTTAAGCCTGCTTTATTGAGGACATGGAGATGTTCCCATGTTGCATGTAAGGAAATATATGTTAATCTTTTGCCCACCACTGACAAAGTCTAGTCACCAGTTCTGTGACTATTAGAATTGTCTTTTTTGGGCTTATTTTTATGCAAAGTCCTGATGTATTTTTTTCTGGAGAATGAATCACAGCTATTTTAGCAAACCTACTTCAGTGAATGAGGGTTTAGTGGTGCACCATGAGCATATACTGACTTCATACATGCACACAGTCCTGGTAGGCATTAACTTTTGAGTGCTGTCTCTCCACAGGACTGACTTACAGGTCAGCTATACTTCGTGATACTTTGTACATTAGTGCTATGGTAGAAATAAGAACCAAGAGGGACTTTGCTCCACACCAGCAAATCCTGACATCACCTCAAAGCCAACTTGTCCCAGCTTCCATCAGGGACAAATTTTTCCATAAACATTTATTCATCTTCCATCTCTGTTCCAAAAATGCATTGATATATCTCAGTTTTATATGTGCTGTACTTCCTATTATCACCCTTTTTTTCACTGTGAGACCTATAAACTTGCTTTAGGAGTGTGGTGCTTTCAAAAAGCACAAACTCATGTAATTACCCAGCTCTGGTATCTCCTTTAGTAGACAGGCATGGCTATAAGATATTTTCTCTCATAGAAGCTGATGTTCAACATTCAGACATAAGATATTCAATAGCAATTAGCTTAATGAAGAATCTTCATTAAAATTATAGGAACATAAAATTAGTATATGAACTTCAGTAGAGAAGTCTTTTAGATGCAGACTCTCATCAACGTTGCTCACTTAGCCACATTTTTTCTCTTTACTTTGAGTGAGATTGTTTTTCCTTCAGCCTCACAGTAATCATTAAGATAATGATCAGTGATAGCTTTGATTCATCTCCCCCAGACAGGTGAATAATCACAACATATCATCAGGAGTATCTGACAGTATTGAAGATGGCCTTCTTACTTTTGTTATCTTACAAGAAATTGCTGTTGGAAAAATAATTTTTAGGTTTTTTCAAGGGTTAAGTACATCCAAAAATGTGTTCTTTTTAGTAGAGCCTCTAAGGTTTGGATGAAGTCTCAGCTGTGGTGGAACGGAGCAGTTTCCTTCCCTTTCCAACTGCCGATAATTCACTTATGAGCGCAGGCAATCAAGTGAGACAGTTCAGCTGAGAACGTAACAGCAGAGATTTGTTTTCTGATAATTTAGTTCTCTGAGTGAATGTACTGTGGGGACATAGGAGCATCAAGGCCGAGACAAGGAAAGGGAATTGGTGTCAAGGAGTTGGGACAGGAGCAGGAGGGGTGAAGTGGCCCCTTTGTCATCAGCTCACCACTGCAGTGGCTCAGTTTCCCTTGGTGCTGCTCTTTCACTTCTCTCTTCCTCTAGAGTCTTTGGCTCACACACAACTTCCTACTGTCTGCCTGACCTCACTACACAGGGACATGTCTTTTTAATACACTCCTTCCTCTTTTTTTTTGCACTTCTGTAGCCGGACTGACCATCGGAAACTAATTGAAAAGTTCATCTATACACAGTCAGTGTCATGGCTTATAACAACATCCCAAGTGCTTGCTAGAGTGAACCGCAGTTTGCTTTCTCTGCTTTTTTTGCCTTCAGCATTGTTGATTTAGCCTAGTAAAACTATGAATTAAAGATCCCACTAACAATGCTGATATCAAATATTTATCAGTTATTAGAGAGCAGTCCCTATTCTACACCAACATTCAATACTTTTACCATGTCTGTGTAACAGCAAACAAACAAATAAACACTCTTCTAATGAAGCAGTCATTCTTGTAGAAATGCAATACTAAATTTATAATAACTGGTAAAATAATATGTGGATACATTCTCAAGAAAGCTAAAATTATTGAGAAAAATAAATAATCACCCACAGTCAAGGACTCATAATTCTTTTTAGAGGAAACTGAGCATCCTGTTGTGTGTGGTAATGCAAAGTGATGGACTGAAGAGATCAGGATATTTTCAAATACAGAAAGCTGAAGGAGGTTTATGGCCCTGTCCCTTGTTTCAATCACTACTGCCAAATTCATGCTATAACAAATTTGCTTTCCCTGGGTGTACTCTTCTATGCTCAGATTGCACATGTATAGCAAACCAATATGCTTTCTCTGAGTTTTCTAAATGAGCTACAATTTTTGCCCTTGGTTTGCAAATGCCTCCACTCTGTTGACATCATAAAACAATATGGCTTGCACAAGATCAGCATTAAAATTAGATGATTATGGGCCATTTTGTCAAAAAGCAAGCTCTTTTAAGATATTTTGGTCCATATGTCCTCTCCCAGATAACCTATGATAGCAAAATGTGGCTATGCATTTTTACTTTTGGAACAGATTATTTTCATAATTTTATTTTATTTTTAAAATAACTTTCATTTTAAGCTCTTCCCCTCCTGTTTCCCAGGATTTATGAGTATCTTGGAAACTCTAGAAGAACAAATTTTAAATGCACGTTTTATCAGTAATTAGTAATGTTTTAAGATTATCTGGACCAACACACAGTCTAAAAGATAATTTTAATAGTTTATCAAGATATTAGAACCAGGTCCCATGCTGAATTCTCTTGGAACAAAAAATTAATCTTAAATTAGTCCTGCAGGGGCTGATGAAAATTCTAAGTATGCACCAAGGACACTGTCTTTTCAACATCACTGACTGCTGAGAGTGTACTTTTTAAATGTGTCTTACACTGTTTTCCTTTGCATATTTAACTTAGTGAAATCATGCCTCCAAGTGCACAAGATGTATTTGAAAATACCAGGTGTATAATTTATATTGGTTGAGAAACAAGGAAGTGGGATTTTCTGAGCTTCAAAGGACCTGGATGTCTTTGCATTACTCATGCCTAAACATTACAGCATATGTCTGCACTCCAGGGCTCAGCACAGAATAAAGGTGTGCCAGTTTGTCTTAAAACAGCCTGAGCATGTGCTTGTGGCAATCTAACCCCCACAGCATGGAGCTCAGTGAGGGCAAATTTATCCAGCTTGTCAGCCAGATCTGTTCCACAGCACAGAGTAACAAATAGAGATTGTTAGGAGTTAGGGAAAAAAAACCCTATTTCATTTGATATTTATTAGCAAAAAAAAATAAAGTAACTTCACTAAAACTGTTGGGAAAGAATTGAAATAAATCAATAACTGGCAACACTGGTAATTAGAACAGAGCTTGCATAGCTTAGAAATAGACATCCTCACAAGCAAATCCAGGTTTATAATTCCTTCCAAGGCTACAGATGAATTTATTTCAGAAGAAGAGACTAGGGGGGTTATTTGTCTCTGAATATGTAAGATTCTGTTCCTTGTGCTGGTTACAGGGATGGTAAAACTATTACAGATCCAGTTTGTTACCAGCTTACAGCCTGTCACAAATGTCGGGAAAAAAACATGTTCAAGAGGAAGTTCCTTAGAGTTCCTCAGTTCTTTTCATCTTCCAGGCTTTACACATTGAAACACGAAGGCATTGTAAGTACATAAAAGGAACTACACCAGATCACAAAGAAAAACTTTGTTATCTTCAACATTGACCTTTTTCAGGACAAATGTGTGTATTCATTATGACACAACAGGGTTAAATGAGAATTTCTGTTACATATTTTCAGTTGCTTTTAAGCAGTTTGCCCTGGCATTAGTCTTCCTGGAAAATCTCAGTAAAATGTGATGAAGAATTGGTGTGAGGGATAAAATGTTCTTCAAGGTAGAAAATAAGCATTTTGTAATTTCTGTAAAGTTCTGACTAAATGTGGGCGCTTAGATAATTTCTATAAATCTAAATGCACACAAATAAGAAAGGGTATTAAAATGTGAAGGATGCTTGGATTTTCAGTACGTACCAAAACAGTTTCATCCTTTTAGTACCTTTGTACCTTAACTACAAAAATAAGGAGAAAAATTTCAGGTTTTTTGGAATTCATAGAATTCACATTGAAGGTTGAAAATTTCAGAGACTTGACCGGATAGGAACCTGATTTGGGAAATGAAATCAATCTGTGCTGTGTGAACGCAAACCAGAAAATTAATAGAGGAATAAATAAAAAATAAAAGGTATGAAGGAATGGAAAGAGGGAAAATAAGTTTAATACCAAGAGACAGGCAGAAGCACAAGGGAATGCCAAATTCAGGATCCATAAATCTCGTAAATCCCTCTTTGTGGAGTTAACTGTCAAAAATGACGCCTCCTTTTCCATCAAAAAGTGTCCTGCTCAACGGACAGTGCATCATGGCTTACATTTGTTCCACTGAGAAAGAACTCAGTGTTCATTTTAGTGGAGAGTGTGTTTTCAAGGAATTTTGAGGACACTTTGCGTAATCATTTTCCTCTTTTCCTTTTGATATTCCAGGAAAATAAAAATAGGAGGCTATGTTAAACAAAGCACCTCATCCCAACAAAAATGAATACAAATGGCAGCCTCTAAATGAGGAAATGACAGAATTACAGCCACATGAACAAAATATTGCACTTTAAGCTAATTGAAATTGACATCAGATATTTTCAAGAATGACATATTATTGGACAAATTTCAATCTGAGATGTGGTAAACTCAGATGCTCCTGAGAAATACTTTTATACCTTTCTGCCTTACATAAAAATGCTTTTCCATCTAAGATTATTTACAAAACAGGCAGGCCTTTAAAACCATTAAGGAATTGTGTAACCCCCTTTCTATAAGTTTCTTATTCTAAACAGTTATGAACTCAGAAATAGTTCTTGCACCACAAAGCTACAGATGCTCAGTAGGAACTTTGCTTTGATGCCTCGTTCTCAGTTTCTAAAATGCTGAGCAATGATATTAAACCATAAAGACTTTTTTCCCAAACACATTTCATCACAGTTATTTTTAATGTTGATTTCTAATGACAAATATACAAATAAATTCTTTTGTGGCATAAGCTAATCTTAAATTCATGAAATAAAACCAAAACCCCAATGTTCTATTGCCAGATAGTAGGTGCCCTTATCACTGTGTTTATTGCATTTTTATTGCATTTTCCTCTTATGCAGGTTGATAAATAAATCTGTTCCAGGAGTTAAACAGCAATATTTATGTGTAGAAGTATGTACATTGAAAACAATGTTCTCTGAAAACAATTGTTGTCTCTCTTCTGATGTGACAGTGGACATAAATTTGTAGACAAGAGTAGAGAAACCAAAATATATCTGACATTGATATTTTCTCTGTGCATTTCAAGGATATTTTAAGCATTAATTGGAGGCAACACAGACAGATTAATGTTTTATTACTGGAATAGTACTTGAGAAAACAAAACAAAAACCAAAATGAGAGTTTACTTTTTGAAGTTCACCAGGAACTTAAATCAAGGAGTGATACCAGACAAAGAAAGAAGCTCCTAACAAGCAGGCAGTCACTGGCCAGAGGAGATGTGGCTTTGCCTTAGGCCCTTCATGCAGTCAGTGATTAAGTGCCAGGAAACGGCTGACCTAGGGATCACTTTTATTCTTAATAGAAACAGTTATAAATAAATCTGAGAACATGAAGGCAAAAGGCTGGGATGTACATTGTCAGAAGAGAAGGCAATCCAAGTCTAGTCTCTCTTGCACTGCTCCTGGAACACTGTTACCCCATAGATACTGAAGAAGCCGCATTTAATTCACACTAGGTTGAAATCGAAGTGAAACCCTTTGCAGGCTGGGTTTGTTGATAGTTTTGGCGTTTTTTTTATTTGGGAAACTATGATATTTCATTGTGATGTTGTAATGATGCTTGTTTTTTGGGGGTTTTGGGGGTTTTGGGGGGGTTTGTGTTGTTTATTGATGCTGGTCTCCATTGCTGTTTGTTTGGTTGGTTTTGTTTTATAGGTTTTAGGACCAAAGGTACTAATACTGAAAAACTCAGATTCACTGCATTTCATTTGATTTGAACTTAATTTGGCCTCTTTTTAAAATAATCAATGGAGAAATCTTAATTTCATAGAATCACGAAATCATAGAATGACTTGGGTCAGAAGGGATCTTAAAGATTATCTAGTTCCAATCCCCTGCTTTGGTCAGGGACAGCTTTCAATAGACCAGGTTGCTCAGGGCCCCATTCAGCCTGGGGATTTCATAGCACATAGCAGTAGATTAAGGTACAAAAAAGACTATTGCTCATTTTTAAGTTTAAAAGGGCTCAGTATCAAAGTGGAACTTTTACCTCCCTGACTCACTGCTGAAGCTCAATATGACAAATGACATGGGTGAAATGAGACACTGGACAAGTGCAAAAGAAATTCCACCATAATGTACAATTCTTGCTAGCAAAATTTTTAATTCTTGACTGGCTTTGTCCAGACTCAGAACACAGAATGAGTATCCATTGCCATGTAATGAGGGAGAAAATTTACTTCTCCTTTGTCCTTTTTACTTATTGAAGATCCTTCTTTTATTCTCTCATTTTCTCAAAAAATTGCTAAATTGGTTCCCTCGAGTTAATGAAAAAAGTTGTTTATTGCCATGGTGAGAAAGAAGAATATGACAACTACTGCTTTTGTTCTGAGAATCAGTTTAGGAGATTGTTCTACTGCTGATCAGGAAATCCTTAGTAAATTAAATCTTGATATTCTTTCAGCAGATGTTGCCAGCCAGGCCAAAATGGTCTTGACAAAAATTAGGTAAAACCAAGACCACTGCTGAATGGGTTGTATTCTTTCCTTTAATTCTGATTAGAAGGCTTTGATGAGAGGGGGCAGAACTGTTTCTTCCTTCATCCCACTCATGTTATCCATTAAGGAACTGAACCGAACTCAAAGAGGTAGATTCCAATGAAATGTAACTTAATTCTTCTTCCAGGGCAAGTGATATTGTTGACATTACAATCAGTTACACTGGCTTTACTTAAATGATGCCTTATTATTGGATTGTAAAACAAAATTAAAAAATTCTTTGACATTTGAATGTACTCAGAGAAAGATGTAGTCTAATGTTTTTGTATAACCCAGAACAGTGCATTGCTTCTGTTTCAAGAGATTCTATATTTTTATAGTGATTAGCATTTCTTTATTTTCTATACATATTTTCATTTATGCATCCATTACAATAAAGTAGGCAAGGGAAAAAAAATACATGTCAAACACACAAGTGTTGTCTAGTTTGCATTATCTGCATGTTTAATCTCATTCCTTGGATAATGTATATTGTGAAAGCAAAGATAAAGTGTGAGATTAAAAAGTGGTGGTCTGTGCCTAAAGGACCCTAAACTGTTATGCACATTTATTTTCCTGTGCAATTCTAGCTATCTCTTGCAGAATCTGCTTTTCTGAGCTTCTTAGAAGTCTGAGTGGAGATGGTTCCCTGTAGTTGGTGTCCAAATGTTGCAGTAAGGACATATAAGTCCCTTGCTGCTATAAATTAAACACTTCCACGAAAGAGAAAAGATTTAGGCAGAATATGATTTTATTAAGATTTCTAAGCAGATATGATAAATTAACTTAAAATTCATACTGTTCTTTTTTTTTCTGAAATGATAGCATGCCTTACTAAAAGTTGTGTCTATTTAAAACAAATAAACAAACAAACAGAAAACCCACCTTTCTTTTCCACTCCTGTCAGTGCTTACATTAGAACTTGTGACTGCTATCATGTGGTGAGCAGTGTGCATCAAAACAGATACAGCATCAAAACAATTAATGGAAATTTTTTCCATAGCTATTCTCTGTGTATTGAACTTGTTTCATAGCATGATATGAAAAACATGGCCTGTGGAAATTACCACAACCTCTCTTTTTTTTCAGAGGTAGAACATAGTTGATTGTTCTCTGCCAAAATAAGATATTTATGTTTAAAAGAAAAGAAGGGCCTGAACACTATTTTTAGGGGGGACTCTGATTTTGCTGGTTTTGCTTCTTTTATTTTTTATTTCCCTCACCTGATTTTTCCAAGTTGTTCCATTTATTATTTCAGGAAGCCTTCCTAACATTTCTCTCAATTGCTTCCCCATTCCTGAGCACACTATCTGGGATTTGTCTGGCCTTTAAATCATTGCAAAACCTAAGCATGTGTTAGGTTCTTTTTTCTACCTACTAGCTTCCTCACCACACATACACACAGCTGAATCTGAAAAAGCGACATTTTGGTTATCCCAAACAGTCGAGAGGCTCCATTAACTCTATGACAAAACAAACAAACAAACAAACAAACAAAACCCACCACATTTTTACAAATTCTTTTTTCTCTTTTTTTTTGGGGGGAGGGGTTGTTGGGGAGGGCCTGATGTAAACTCATAACAACATGCATCTAACGGCATGAAACATTTTTAATTTCAGAATGTTATGAAAGAAGAAAAATATTTAATATTGACAAGGAGCTCATGCAGAATTCTAAAAATGTGCAGAACAAAAATGTTGAATTTCATTGCCTATTCAAAATAAGCTACTATAGATTAGTTATGGCTAACTATATCTTTTTTTATTAGTTAGCCATAATATGAATACACTTCTTATTCCAGACCTTAACTTTTCCTCAGTTTTCACCAGGAAAAAAGGCATCCTGAAAATAAGCAGAAAACAATTAAAAAAAAAAAAACAAAAACAAACAGGACAACAGGAAAATATTTGATTTCTGATATAGTTAATATATAGGATGTATTACAATGATTTACCATTAAAATAGGATTTGCCATTAAAACTAGGACAAAAACAACTGAAATGGTGCTGTCATTTAAGAGTTTTGTTGAGAATTAAAAGGTTCAGAATACGAGTGTGAGCTTGAGACAAATCTTGTCAAAAGACTCATCAGCCTGCCAATGCTTTGGAGAATATTTGTTTAGCAGCACTTCTAAATTAACTCTCATATCCAAGTGACAGAGTTAAATATTATTATTGAAAAGCAAACTGAGGGATAGTCTTTCTGCATGTCCAGTGTAATTGTATTTCTTTATCATGCAACGAACAACATTCTAAAATTAGGATTTAGGAATTACTTAAGAAATAATAGCCAAATCTAATATTTTTAAAATGTATTGAATATCACACAGAGCCCACAGCAAAATTATATAAAAAATTAAAAGCACACAAGGAGCCTGATAAAAAGATTTTCAAATGCACTTCTCCCTTCTGTTACTAATAACCTCAAAATTATCCTGTTTTCATAGATACCAAACAGTAACTTGGCTCATATGAGAGCCATGAGACATTCTATGCTAAAGATTTTTTTTTTTCCATTTTTATATTCAATACAGCATTTCACTAACAATGCTTCAATTTTTTATGTGGTCATATGCCAACTGCAAATAAAGCATTATTGCTGTGGAAAAACATCCACATTAAATAAATAATAATGAGAAAGTGATAAAAATGATGGAAAACAGAAGGCCATAGCAGAGATTACTGTACAGAAAAGTAGCAAAAAGGACTGATGTAGGCATTATGTAGATTAAATGACCCTAGTATATAGCATCCTCAGGGAAGAGCTGGATCCATTATGCTGTTGCATGTTTGACAATAGTATCCTAAGGATCTGGTTTTCTTTTTTTATGACAGATAATCACACCATGACAAAGAATTTTGGACATTTAGGATCTCTCTAATCATGCAGGGGCAGAAAAAATGTGAGGGGAAGGAGAGAAACACAGCCAGAAGCAAAGCAACTAATCCTTGCAAGAGCCCAAACAGGAGCAGGACCCTTTACTGACTCAGTATCCCATTGTCAAGATCATGCAGATGGACTGAAAGAATGTGGGGGAAAATCAACATCTATTCTAGTTAACAACTGCTGAGTTTACTAAATGAAATGAAAGATAATAAGAGGAAAAGAAACAAGTGCTATGATGACAGAGAAATAAAAACTAATATTAAAGATAAAGATAATTATTTCTATTATTTTGGTAATAAATGCAGTTTAATTTCCTGTTTGGCCACACTCCTTTTTTATTCATCTATTTCTGAAAACACATCATATTTTTGTATTTTCTGGCACCATTAATGATGACTGAAATCTGGGGGAACAGATTTATGACAGGCTTTCACATTAATCTGTCTTGTGGAATAGACTAAGTCCCAAAAGATGAGGTACAATTGAATTTTCATTTAGTAGCCCCTGTTATCATCTTTTGTAAATATTTTAGACTAATTTATTTCTCTGCTGCATTAGTTGTCTGATGTTTCATTTGAATGCCATTAAAGTCATGTGAGTGAAGCAGATGCCAGACTTTGTAAAATTAATATATATGAGTATAGTTTCAGTACTCATTTTCTCTGAAAACATTTGTTTGGAACATATTCCTTCACCCAGAAAAAAACCCCAAAAAACAAACAAACAAAAAAAAAAACCAAGCAAAAAACCAAACCAAAAAACAAAACTATAATATTCAGCTGATTCTGCTCCAAAGCAGTATTTCAGATTCAAGTACTAAATGGGCAAGAACTGATTATGGTAACACACTGAAAGCAGAAAATGTTCCAATAAAAACAGAAAGAAAAATAGAAATTATGGTCAATCCAGTAATAAAGCATAATAATTCCATTTGTTCTCTTCTTCCTCAACTTACTAAACAAAAAGATTCAGAATCTGTCAGGTAAAAATGTATGTTTAATATAAAGAATTCATCTAATTACTAGGTAAAAATCGAGTCTGCATTTTGCTTGTGACTCCCAGGACACAATGACTGACATATCTATTATGTGTACTACTACTGATAAACTATCTTTTTAATTCAGTTTTTTGCACAAATCTACTTTGATAGAACTGAACATGCTTACAAGGCATATAATTCCTTCTTACACAGAGTATAATTACTAAAGGAATTACTGATCTAAATCTACATAGTCATTAATTGAAAAAGCTCATCTTTCAACAAAGAACATTCTAATAACCTTCAAACCCAGATGGCAAACTTCACTTTAACATTTTTTTAATTTCTTTTTTTGTTTACACCACATTGTTAGTTCCATTTCCATGGATATATTTGCTGAAGTTGTCAGACCTTTATTTTATGATAAACTTTTATGTCTTTGTTCTAATGCACAAAGGGGTTTCAAATGCAATGCTTTATTTATTTTTCAAAGCTCAAAGCTTCTTAAAAGCCTCTGATGGTTTTTTGTAGGATTTTTTAGTTTGTTTTGTTGTTTCTTTTCCTTCCCTCCCTCCTTCCCCTCTCTCCCTTTCTAGCAATCAGCAACAATAGACCTCTTGTGATGCTCAAAATACAACTTCTTTTCTTCCTTGGTGTCAAAGAGTCTGCCTTCCGAGTGACACTCGTGACGACTCTAAAATGAGATGTGCAGTTGGGGTTATTTGGCACTGAAAAGCTTAACTCAGCTTCTACTCTCTAGTCTTCCCTGAGAGCAAGGAGCAAAGGTGAAAGGTTGCTACTAGGATTTGAAAGACTTGTTTCTCTGCAATAGTCTGAGCTCATGTTGCCAGGGAAGACAGAGTCCTGCGCACATAACATCATTCATTACACTGTGAAACAGAAGTTATTTATTAAGAGGAACAAAGAGAGTTAGTTAAGAAATAAGATTACTATAAGATACATAGTATTATAATGGTATGTCTTTCCTCTCCCCTTTGTTCTCCTTTCCCCGCAAAAAACCTCAATAAAGTTCCTTTAAGTTCCTTTATATTTTTCAGTTAATATGGTCAGGAGTTAAGGAAACCAGTTATGAAGATTGCTTTTATATTTTAAAATATTTTCTTACTAAAATGAAGAATAATTTTAGACAGATTTTCTCCTTCTTCCTGAACTTTTTAATAATGAAACATTTTCTAAAATTGGTTTTTATATTATATATACATATTTATTTTTTTTTACACAAATTGGAAGTTACCAGAACAAAATGGAACAAGAGGAATATCCAGTATGAACTCCTGGACAATTTAGGTCCATAAGTTTTACCAAGCTAATACTACTTTGAATTCAACTAGATATGCTTGATTAAAAACGCCTTTCAAGGTAATTTCATTATTAAGTTTAGAATGTTACATGTTCTGCAGAAGAGATACTGTTCACATCATATTAGAATATTGCCTATGAAATTGGGAATATCAGGACACTGAAAAATTATGATATGTACTTAGAGGGACAGATCACAGGGCAGGGATCTTTGGGAAGGCAAGATTATTGGAGGGATGTTGGAGAAAAGTAGGAGCTTTGGAATTATGACAGAGAGGTTCATCATAAACTGTCCAGAAAGAAACTTTTTTGAGCCAAAAAAGAGGTAATTCTAGTAGGAAGAGTTCTTGCTTTCACTTAAAGACAGTTTCAGGCATGGGAAAGTAGAACGGTCTGCCATAACTGAAGAAAGAAAGAATGTCTTTTTTGTTTCCTGTAGAAACTCAAATATCAAAGGAAAGTTCACTCCCTTTTACATTAAGGAAATCCAACCAAACTGATTGAAGAATGTTTGTAGGGAGAATTTTTTCAGCTCTAATTGTGGAGCAGCTGTGCATTCAGTGGTTTAATGTAGGGTGGTAGAAATACTGCAACCTTCTTTGAAACGTCTCCTTCAGAAGCCGTACAGAGTGAGGCTGCAAGATCAGCCCTTTCAGCTCCATGAACACACACACAACGCAGATAGCTCAGCAGAGGAAAGACAGGAGGGTCTTTGAACGATGTATTCCAGCCAAGATTTACTCCAAAGCATGCTGAAGGGATCAGAAGAAAAGACAACCATGTGGTCTGCACAGACTTAACTCTGGGGTCAGTGACCAATGCCCGGGAGGCACAGGGGCAGGCAAAGGGCAGCACCCCGCAGGGGCAGTGAGGGATGAATAATTGGGGTGGGCAGTGCCAGCTGGCCAATGGGGGAGGCAATCTAGTGTAGATTGGCAGTAGTGCTGCAGAGAACCATAGGCTGAGTCCTCTTTATCAGCCTAGGTGGGGAAAAGTCTATGATATATTCTTCCAAGGCAAGGCCCTGGGGATTTCCCTGGGAGGCAGGATTCAGAGGATTCCACAGCTGGGGAGAAGGGTGACTGGAAAGGGATGGTGGCAGAGGAGCCTACGGGTCAACAGCAAGAACTTTGTAAAAGTTGGGAAAGAGCATAAGTTGTGTTGCTGGTATGGCTTGGTTTTTTTTTTGAGCATTTGTGCCTTAAATTCTTCATTTTGTTCAAGTTAACACTTACTCATGCATCAGTTCAGCAAAATATGAAACTACCTTTTTTCTATCCATACTCTGCCCAGTAAATCTATCACAATCATTTTTTGAGTACCATTCAAAGTTATGTCAGCTTTATTTGCTAAGTAAGAAAGAAAGTCATTGGTGGGAGAGAGAAGTAGCATGGAATTAGAGATGGTAAAAAGGAGAGACAACACACATTTAAGACTTATGTTTATCAGTTTATTAGAAAATAAATGTTTGCAGTGGATTATCTCAGTCTGAATAGCATTGAACTCTTCTTTGAGACTTCATTGTATCTTCATTTTGAGATTTTCAGTAAACAAAAAAGACTTTCATAAGATGCATGCTGACCAGCTAGGAAGGAATAATTCTCTGCTGAATTATTAAAAAGCTGTTTCAATTTTTTTTTTAATCCTGGAAAGTGTATGAAATCTTAATATTTATTAATTAGCACCTATAAATGTTCTTTTTTGCTTTGCTTTTATTTTGTTTTCTTATTTACAAAAATCAAAACAAGATAAAAAGCGCAATTAAACAGTTACAATGCTAAAAAGAAAAAACAAAACAAAACAAAACAAAACAAAACAAAACAAAACAAAACAAAAAAACCCTTGTGAATCAAGTCAGTGGCCTAGATAAACCAGTACTGTGTTTCTGACTAGGCCAGCAGAAGAAAGGGAATTACACATCTGTGTTTTCATAAGCAGTGTGACTAACAAAAATTACCCTTTAAAATTTTCTGTATGTCTCTGTTTAAATATCAAGATAAGAGTTTTAGAATATAGATGATGAAATAATGAGAATGCAACCATGCACATGTATATATTTGTATTAATATACATACCATTAAAATATAATAAAAATAAAAACTAAATGAATCACTTTGTTTCATACAATAAATAGTAATAATTTAAAAAAGGTGACTTTTAGTTTAACTTTCATCATTAACTTCAGGAAGATTTTTTTAAATTTTTTTTTTAAAGCCAAAAGGCAATTTTCCTATTCTCTAAATACCTTTTACTAAGAACTGCAGTGATGACATGACAAATTACTATCTTAATTCACTACTCTGCCATGGAAATATTGCTTTTCTGCTCTCTTTTTCCTTCCTAACTGTTCATTATCTCTCTTTAGCAAATCGGTGATAGATAACTTTTATGTTTATAATAGCAAATGCAAAACTTCTTGGAGGTCAAATATATTACAAAAATGCATTTTGTCAGTACATAATGTCCATTTTCCCCTCTTCCTGTGAACGCTGTAGGTTTGGATTAGATGTCTGCTCAGATGGCACCTGATAGACAAAAGTAGAACTTCAGAATGAGCTTTCACAGGATTGCGTTGAAACAAAGGGAAAAGAGAAACAGGATTGGCATAAACCTACCTTGAGGCAGGTTTTTGGAAGTGACCACTGTTCAGGTCAGTAGTATAGATTTACCCATCATTACCTATAATTATGCATACATTTGAAAGGTTAATATATATGTTAGCAGGCAAATATGTTAGCACTCCTGTAGAATAAAAATATTTTTTAAAAATAGTTACTTATGCAGCTGTTTTTCCAGGATTAGGGGGTCAAACAAGCTTAAAAAGTGACATTATTTTCTGTGAAAAAGAGCCCTACATATTTATCTGAGAAATACTGATATAATAAAAACATATTAACACTCTGCAAACAAGAACTAAAAGTTTTCTAACTGCCTCTGCTTTGCTTTCATCTTGGCATCAGATTTTTTTGTATTCAGCAAGCCACTTAATATCTTTTATTTTGTTTCTTCACCTAAAAAATTGGGATGATACTCTTATGTGAACAAAACCTAGTAAAGAGAAAGTTGCTGATGCTTTATAATGCAAAAATTAAAAGTAATACTAAATAATTGCCTTTTTTTGGTTTTTTGGGGGGGGTTTATTGTATCTATGGAGAGAGAGGGGGGAAATGAAAGAAAATGGCCTGATGGACATTATGGACACATTTTTATAGTGGAAAATTATCACCAACATGAGCAAATTTGTAGAACTATGCATTCATATTGGAATTTTCCAAACACTAAGGCCAATCTTTGTTTTTTCCCCAAAGAAATTACTTCTCATTTAGTTCCATTTTCTTGCTTCTTTTAATTTCATTTATTCAGTATTATCTACATTTATACATATAATTGTGCCACTGGAAATATGAAAGGGTTTCTATAGCCCCAAGGCCTTCTGTTTTTTCTATGCAGGTAAATTCACTGCAACACTCAGTTCCCGCTGAAACACAATAATTTAACTGTTCAAAACTAAAATCTGGTTTTTTTTAATTTAGCAATATATGTATGTCAGAGAATTAGGTGTCATAATTTCTGAAGGGAGAAGAGTTTGAGGTTTTTAAATTACCTTCATTCACTTTTTATTAACTCTGTTGTTTATAATTTTTTTTTGTAACACCTCTCTTTTAGGGCTCCCTCCTTGGATAATAGTTTCTATACTAAACTGACCAATGTGGTTTTTTTCTTATTTAAGTTTGAAGACCTGGCTTTTTGCAGTCTGTAACAACACACGTGCAGAATTTGAAGTAAAATATTCTCGTGTTCTTTATCACACCTTAAAAAATGAGTTCCTTAGATCTTCATACAAGGGATATTAAACAATTCAATACGATGTTCATAAGTTCTTAGACATCCTAAACAATTGTAGCTATCAAGAGTTTTTGGAATAGCTGAAATATGACATTTCAATGATCTTTGAAAGTGCTCTTTAGGTTCCAAGAACCTTTAGGTTCTGGTTCTTTCAGAGCCACCATCTAACAAATACAGCCTTAAGCCACTATAGTCAAAAGGAATTATTCTTAAGATATTGCAATTCACTTTCAATAGCAACTATAGATACGTTTTGGAATCAAATCTTTATTATCTTCCTCTTACTGTCTTTCAGGTCCTCTGCCACTTGGTTAAGAACCAGTGGCCTCAAATCACTCCACATTTTCATTCCCCTTCTGACTTCATTGGACAAGCTTACTTATTTGAGTGTCTGTTTACTTTAATAGTGCATCCTAATCACCTGTCCACCAACAAACACAGGTAATGTGAATTTTCCTCCCATACTCTGTCTCTTTACATATTTTGTGTCTGTGAAAAGATTGAAAGTCACACTTTGTTTTAATGACCTACTGGAATTTAATGACCTAATGAAATCCACTGAGGAACTATTCCTTATGTAAAAGTTTCCTTCCTCCTAAGCTAGAAATACTATTCTACGGTTTTATGGAGTTCTCCTGTTACATGGTGCACAAGAAAATGGAGAGCTTGAACATTCTTCATATGCTCTTATAATTTTTACCAACCCCACTCAAATTCCCTCTAGCCCTTGTCCTTTCAAATATTTCACATATTCCCAAATTTATGACAGGATGAACTGGTGAAGAAAATACACTTTATTAAAATAGCTTCAATTATATAATGACCTATTTGCATTTTAATAGAGATTTTGAGTAGAACACCTGAGACTTCCAATAAAATAGGGATTTAAATTTGCAGGTAATTAAGGATCAAGCAGATTGTGAAATTTCTGTTTGATCTATTTAATAAATCTGTTTACTGTCATGGACAATAATGTTGCTGACCCCAAATTGTCCCAAGTTATCAAAGCAAAAAAGTTTTTCTTTGACTGTACTAATTATTCAGAAAGTGAGCATTATCCATGTCAGGAATATCCTCTTTATGCTGAGATGCTATTTTAGTTATTGCATCTGTAGCTTGTAATGGAGAAAGCAGAATAAAATAACTGGAGGGAAAATGTTGAATATATAATTATAATCCTCAAATTGCATATAATATCCTAATTTTGGCCAGCAGTTGTTGTCTCTGGTCAGTTAAGTGTGCCTAGGGACTAACCCTACATAAATTCCATTGGCATTAATAAGACTTAGTCCCATAAATCCCATGAGTATTTATTGCAGAATGAAACTGCACAGTGGTTACAAATGGGTCAGAAGTGAAGAAATTGTACAGACAGATTGTCCCACTGGGAATGACTTCTTGGGGATTAAATATTGTTCTCAGTTCACATCTTTGACTCAGAAGTGCAAATGGTGCCTTCTTTAGACACTTGATTGAGGCAAGGACAAGTAGTATTATATTACTGAACTCAGCCAAATCAAATTGCTGTAACTTGTAGTTAGGTCTCTCTGGAATTTTCCATGTTTTGCGCTTTACTTAATTGGTATATTCCTAATCACATCTCTTCTGCTGACAAGCTACGGCCTGTAAATTTCAGGGCATGTGACCTTTCCAAATATGTTTTAATCTTTTCAGTTCAGTTCTGGGTGGTATAAGTACCACTGAACTGGAAGAATAATTCACAACTGCAATGAAAGCAGTGAGAAACCAAGTTCATATTCAGATTAAAGAGTGTTATGCTAAAATTACTTCCCCACTATATTTATGATTATTTAGGTGCCATTGTATTCTAAGCACTTGATTACTTGGTAATGTCTACTCAAAACAGAGCAGATATGTTGTAGGATGCGGTTGAGGAATGTAACATGAACTGTAGTTCATGGAAATGGAAATTTACCTTTATGGGGCAAGGAATGAAATCTTTTCCTGTTTAAATTTTTTTGGTTGGTTGGTTGGTTGTTTAATTGGTTGGTTGTTTGCTTTGGGTTTTCATTGGTTGTTTTAATATTTTTGATGTACTTTTTTTCCTCCTAGCTAATGAAGTTTTTTTTCTTATGAATCTTTATGTTTAGAATCTACTCAAGCTTGAAAGAAAGGGTCATCAGAGAATATGTCAACTGCTTTAACCATTCCTAAATCTTTATTGGAAAAATCCTTTAGTTCTCTAATTTAGTTACTCAAAAACATTTAGTTCTCAATTATGTTCAAGGCTTAGAAGAAAATAGGTTGTATGTGTGATGTTGTCTATGTCATACAAATGATCTTGGCTCAGAGTTGTTTGCTTCTGTGACATCAAACTTCTCTTAGCCAGATATGATCCTTGCCCTCTCCTCCAAGTGGGGACATCTGGCAATGCCATTCATGGCCTTATGTCCCCTGATGCTGTGGTGAGGACACAGCACCAATATTAACCTCTGTATTCTCGAGCCAGCCCAAGGACATCCCCCAGTGTGCACCAGTGCAGCCTACCCTCTGCAATGGGAAGGGTACAACCCTGTCCATAGTCTGCATGGGCGGCCTGCTCAGAACTTTATTGCCCCTAAAAGAGTCCTAGGACTCCAGCCCAGCATATTAAAGTAGTGTCTGAATAGTGACAAAGATGCTTCTGACCTTGGAGCTGGAGTGGAGCTGCTTTCTTAGTGCCATTTTGAATCAGGGACTTTTTGTGCACAAGGACGTATGCATATATGTGCACATATGTGGCATCATGGCAGGGTTTTAGCTGTGAAGAGTAGGGAGTGAGAGTCGAGTCTGGTTGTCTCAGCCTCTCTGGGAGCTCTAATTAGTTACCTAGGCCTCACAAAGACCTCGTTGTGGGAAAGGCTGAGGGGTGCCTCTGGCTTGATGTGATGATCCTCACTGCTGGTATTATATACTACTGTACATTTGTTAGCACTTTGCTAAAGTTGGAGAAGGTCACTTACCAAGTCCTCTGTTCTAGTATGAAGGTGACCTTTGTACTGTTGACACCAAGAATTTTTTTAACTAAACAAAATTTAGTTCATTCTGTTATTTTTGGCCCAGGTGGTTAATAGATTTATGAGGTTGAACTTAGCTTTGAAGTTACAAATTTTGAGTACAACAATTTTTTTGTCCTATACGTTGTTAAGATCAACGCTTCTTCCAGGGGAAGTTATAGAATGTGGAAGCTAGATTCCAAAACATCTGTCTGCCCTGAATAATCTTTTATCTGTAGTAATGGTATTAATTTCAACAGAAATAAATTTCAACATTCAGCATCACAAATGCTGCTTTAGCTTTCTGTACACACTAGAATTATTCTAAACTAGCTTCATTTGTGTCTATTTGAAGAAAGAAAGAGATATTTTAGTGACTCAACTAATTGTCGATTTTGGTTTTACAGAATGACTCAGTGGCTAAATTTGCTGCCTGATTTATGTGAAAATACTGCCCAGAGTCAGATTGCCAGACTTCAAACTGTTTTATAAAATTGAAGTAAAATCTTGATTATCTGGTATGCTGAATTAATCAGGCCATACCTCTTATTAAAAGGTAACATTTCTGAAAAACATCTACTAATAGTTTTCTTGTGTTTTTAAGGTGAATGTTCAGGTATCATTTTTATAGTTTTAGGCACATAAATTTCATTGTTATTTTCATTTTTATTTTATTGATTTACCTGCTTCACCCAAAATAACTTGAGTCTACAGAAACAGTTTCCTTTTCCTTATTAGCAATGTAGCAGATATTTGAACCTATTGGTTATTTACTGTCATTTGGCACTGTCTGCTGAGCATGTATTTCTATACCATCTATGAATATTTAATCTGTATCAATAGTCTTGAGTGTTTGCAGAGTATCTATCTGCCCTGGAATGGCTGTCTCAGGGATTATATCACACCTAGCAGAAGTTTCACCGCTATCCTCAGATCAAAATAGCGTTATGGAAACATTTCTGATAAACTAAATATACTTTCTGAAGACAAAAACTTTAGAACCCTTATTTTAATTTGTTGCACTAAAAGTGTTTCTGGTTTTATTTCAGTGTATACTTATTTCAGCCAGTGTATTTGAATGATTTATGCAAACCTCTAGTTCTCATGTGGTAATGAGAAATCAAAGCTGAGTGCTGTGGTCGAGTGGCCACAGACAGCAGTGAATAACAGGAGTTGGTACATATTTCTAGACTTTATCTGTCGTGCAAAAATTTAGAGGGCCTTGAAAGACACTCAGGCGTTAGTTGTGTAGTTGTGTTCCATTAAAAAAATACTCCTGGATGTATTTTCTTTCCCTAGAATTATTTCCGAATTGGTGAAAAATCTATAATTTTTTGTTTAAATAGAAGAAAACTTTTGATCTTGTCTGCAAATCTAATTAAATAATCTCAACACCATTTCACTAAGGTATATAGACTGTTACTCCACTCTCCACAGATTCAGAGTTTAGTGTTTCAGATGGAACAGAAATTATGAACTATTTTGACCACTGCAGTTCTAAAATATACACACATTTTAGAACAAACATCCATCAAATAAATCCAAACATTTATTCTTCTGTATTTTTCATTATATTTTGCCTTTGGAACAAATTTTGTGTTCAGGATTCATAGTCTTGAAGGAGAATATAGCTTCCAAAAAAAAAGAGAAAGTAATGTATAAATCCACTGTTTCTGAGGCAATCTACTAATGTAGATAATATCAGTGGTACTTGAATTATTACTATAAATTAACACTATGTCTTTAAGGTATTCATAACGTGTCTGTATTTGTAAGTCACCATCTTTTAAATTGATACAGGTGATCCAAATCCTTTGACACAATAGAAAAAAATTCTCATATTTATAAATATAATAAATATGGATATTGCAGCATTAATATTTAAACAAAGGTTATCCTTTCCCACTGTATTATTCTAGCTCCAGCATCACTTGCACATGTTTGCTGCCTGTTTCATCCATTATAATTCTAAACTCCATATGTACTTGAAAAATTATTTGATAGTCTGGGACAGAGATCAGTTTCAAAAAAACATCTTCAGCTGTGAAGGCAATGATATATATTCTCTGTGTATCAAATCTCACTAACAGAATATATTAAAAAAAGAAAAATCTTTGCTGAGGCACATTTCAACATAAACCCCACCTTTTTTGCAAAGTTTTAATGTTAAAAGAATGATTCAGAAAACTGCATCCCAATGTTATGATTTCCATAACAAATCCTTATCATACGCTTTGCAGAAATTCACTTATTTTTCAAATCATGGGGTTAAAGACTAAGTCATCTTTAAAAAATCTTTATAGCTCCTAAAGAACGCAACACAGAGTTATCAAAGAGTTCCATAACACTTCACCCACTTATCTAAATGATAATAATAGATCGCAATAAAGCTGGTAGAATTAGAAGGTGTGAACAAATTACAGATTAGTTCCATCAACAGGCAAAAAGATACACAAATAAATCTGCTAATTATAATAGACATTAAAGAATATAATAACCTAATTTAATAGACCTTTCTTATTTATACCAGTTATGCCTCTGAGGAAAATTGCACAAATATTCTTGAATTAATGCAAGTAAGATGGGTAAAAATAAATTGAAGTTGTTTGTAAACCACACTTCCTTTCTGTACTATAAAATGAAATCTAATCTTTCTCTGCCTACATCTTCTAGTAATTTGTAAAATTTAAATTCTGACATATACAAATAAAAATTTTGGTTTAATTTTTCGCACCTTTTGAAATATTTTTATGAAATTAATTTAAAGTTGGAAACGGATACATTTTCTATATATAGGCCTGTAATTCCTGCTTTTCACAGTTATCAAAGTGTTTTAAAATATTTAGCAAAGTTTTAACCATACTAGAACATGGAAATGTAGCTTACCTAAAAACTATTTAGAAGGTTTCATGGACTTCTCTAAATTGTTCTCACATCTAAATAAAAAACCCTGTTAAAGTTTTACTCATAAATTACTTCAAAGGAATATAACAGAATTTTTAGAAATAAAAGCTAGCCTGGGATATGCATGGCATAATGGAATTTGTGCCAAGGTATGCTCAGAAACATTTCAGTCTTTAATATTGTATAGTGATGAAGTATCAAGTATGAAAAAGGGAATAAATCTTCATAGGTCTAATGCATTTTTGTTTAAAACTATTTAAGTTTTAATCTCATATTAACCTTTCTATGGTACCTTCATCTGTTTATTAACATTTCAATGGCTTTCACATGCCAATGTGAAAATATTTACATGTTTATATCTGTCAGATATCTGTGTATAAAACTGTTATTTTTTGTTTAGTTTTTTTTGTTCAAAACTATTTACTTGTTTTGCTCATTTTACTTTGAAACTGGAGAGTAATTTTACATAAAAGATTATATTTTTGTCATCCTCTTTCCCATATTCTTAGTAAAGATTTGAATGCCCATTATGCAGAAGCTGTAAAAACATATTGTCTATCATCGTGAAGTTCCAATTCAAAGATTATTTTCTACACAACACAGAAGAAATCTTTCATCAGGAAAAAAAAAAGAAAGAGATTGTGACAAACACATTTTTGGCATCCTTTTGTGCAACAAATATAGAACTAAAAGGAAAGGTAATTGGAAGGCCATTTAAAAAAAATGAAATAACTATTGGCTGTCTCTGCTTTAATATTTCAGAAGTTTGGAGATAAAAAGTATTCTTTCTTTGACAGCAATCATTGTTCAGGCTGTCATCATTCAAGTCAGCAATTTCATCACTTCACAGCAAAAGCATTATTAGGAAAAAGGGGGGAAAATCCAGATGAGCCACTTTAAAAAAACAAAAAAACCAAAAAAACATAACCAAACCCACTTCAAGTAGCAAAAAAGCATGTTTTTTCCCCAATATGAAAAGTCAGTATATTTTTAATTTTTCACAGCTGAGAGTGTTTCTGGTAGGATTATAGCTAGAGCAGATCTCTGTTCACAGTAATAAAAGACACCACAAATGGTGTCAGTTTCTTGCTTAAAACAGTGTAGTAGCAATTTAGGACCAGAAGTGTGAACTAGTAAACAAAGGGTGGTCGGTGGTTTTTTATATTTACTAGGGATTTTTGTTTTGTTGATTTGTTTGGTTTTAGTTTTTTAGTTTTTTTTTTTTTTCATTGCACTAATAACACATGACTTCTAAAAGTACTTTCCTACATTAAAGGGAAGCAAAGTTATTTGAAGTTCAATTTGTTTTTATTTATTCTCAGAAGTTAAGAAGATTAAAATTCTAGATGATGTCACTAATTGACAAGCAGGAAAACAAAGAGATTACAGTCTGAAAACAATTAACTGGTTAATAATTTCTTAAATGCCTTTGTTCAGTATCATCATGTTTCATGGTCTTTTAAAAGAAAATAAAAGGAAAAAGTTTGAAAAGTAATGGGAAATCAATTAATTTTAAAATGTGACTATATAGCTAATTAGAAAACTAAAATAATCCTGCTGGAGGAAGTGATGGTTACATACTGGCCTCAGTACATGGTGAAAAATTCATCAATAGCAATGGTAACTGCTTACAGACATCACTGAGAGAATTTGGTACTGAATTCCATACTGAAAATCTGATGAAGCTGATGGACTGATCCAGGTGAATTTCAATTTATATAAGTGCTAAAATAGTCACTTGAAAGATAATGACCTATGGAAAATGGAGAATGCAACAGAACATTCAGGAACAGGGTGATGAGCACCAGATATGAACAGACATGGGCCAGTTTAGACAAACTATTAGTTGATTCTGGAACTCTGTATAGTTTTTCCAACACAGAGGAAAAATGCTTGCAAAACCTTGTAAATCACAGTATTAGGAATACCAAAATTGTAATCTTGCTAATAATAACTAATCATTCTCAATCAGCATGTGCTGGTACCTCAAATGCATCAGTTCTGGGTTCTTTAATGTGACAGAAGGGCTCATTACTGTATCACCCACACTGTATTGTAAAACTCTTATGCAGACATGGCATTGATATATGTACTCAATCACCTCAACAACTAAAGATGAACCTGCTGATAAATATCTTGCCTCTGTAGAGGCCAGAAGTTTCTTTCTGTCAGGGTTACCTTCAGTAATACTATTCCAGCAACACACTGTGCAAATAACAACTGTAATAAGGCTGCTTAATTTTTAGTACACTGTTTTTCATCTTATTCTCACTGGCTGCTGAGTTCTCAGCCATCCTGCCAAGATTTGGGTAGTCTGCTCTATTTGATGCTCATTTTGGCCCCTCTAGAGCTTTCCTGGAGAGTCTTTTAAAGACCAGAGAGCAGCTGATCCTGGATTCAATTCTTACTTAGAACTGTTTATCAATGAAGCAGGTGTTATGAAATGTTTATTATCATAAAAGGAGAGGAGTAGGGTCTTTTTTTTTAAATGAACATTGCCATAGGATGCCTTTTATTCAAACATCTGTAATAGAAGGCTCCAAAAGTCGGTAGTCATATATGGGTTTGCCACAACCTTTTAAAATTGACCTGTTTTCCTTTAAATAAAATTTTTTAGGAATGTATAAAGATCTGAATTATGAAAAATATCACTAAAAAGATCTAAATGTTTTAATGAGGTTATACTTATTATAATGTTTAACAATCATATGGCATGTTGTGAAATGTGAACAGCAGCTAGATGACTTTCAAGTTTCTACATTTTCCCATGCTTTAGATATATTAAAGGTTAATTAATTCACATCTGACTCTTAATTGATTTTTTAAAACTGCTTGATTAAATCACACTCTTAAATTTGTTTATCTACCATATTTAATATGTAATTACACACAATCTTCAAACTTGATAAACAATTACATTTTAAAAAGTAGGAAAATATCTAATAAGTATTTAAAATATAACAACATGAGATAAACAAACAAAGCATTCCCTCCCTTTTTTTCTTTTTTTTTCTATTTCTTCTGGTAATAGACCAGATGGGCTATGTGTTGAGTCAAGAAATTGCATTAGAAGATTAGCAATTATTAAAAGATATTTTTCAAGTTAATGTATTCTAAGTAAAGTGGAATAGGATAAAACATATTTTATAATTAATCTTTTTTTCTTGTTACTCTTGTTTTAGCATTATGATTATTAATGATTTATTGCATATTAAGAAGCATTTTGTGAAAGGACAGCTAAATTGAGCTTCTACCTGGTTACATTCAGGACAGTCTTTGACAAGTGTCTCAGGTATTTTTAAGTCATTACACACTTCTAAGATATATTCAGATAATAAGAAAAATATTATTAAAAATATTCATGTTTTGGAAATAAGTACTGATTTAAGGGGTGAAACTTGTAATGATTTTAATAATTCAAATATACAATGCTCAATTCTCACATGAGTTTATTACTATGACAGAATACTTTATGGATGTTTGTGCCTCCATTAATTGAGTGAATTCCTTGCAAGGATGCCTTCTAATTCTTTGGCTAATTAAGTAAAAAAGTAAAAGGCTTCCTTTCCAGACTGTATTCCATTATCTGAAAGCTGAAAAATAAGTACCTAAAAACCCATGATAAAAATATTTTCCTATTTGCTAAAAACTCAATGGTTTGTGCTCTTTTGTTTCTGCAAATAGAATAAATTATTGTCACACCTTCCCCAGAACTGCCACTATAACACATTATTATTCTACACACACACACAAAGAAAAAAAAAGAAGATAAATCTATGTATTATTATAAATACTTGTATAAATGATAAAGAAATTTGCAATGAAAAAGACTACTCTGAAAACCATATTGCATTTTTAGTTTCTTAATACACCAAAACAAGCTTTTAGGGGTTCCAAACAAAGCACATAGATGTAAGTGAAAGGAGTTACACCCTTGCTGAGAATGTCTGACTACATTTCTGGCTCCCCCTTGAGTGCCATTTCTAAATATTCTTCCCAAAACAACAGAAGGCCCATCTTTAAATAACACCAGGGTTGTCTGTTGCCAACTCATGTGAATGTGTAGGCAGAGAAATGCCAAATCAAGTGGCCTTTGCGCTGGTTCCAGGCAATTTTCCTGTCTGTTCCTTCTCCATTCACTGGCAGCTTTATGTCTCTCTCCTCCCTTTTCCCTTGCTGTTTTGTGACACGTGGCTACCAGAAAGCTGCAAGATGCCACATGGCAACATCATTCAGGGACTCATCTAGGGCACCACAGCCTAGGGCAGCCCCTTCACATGTACCAGGTCTTGTTTTGTATCCTCTGGCACTGTGCTTCAGGGACAGAATACATGGGCACTCCTGGGGATGGCTGCGCTTGCCCCTGAGTATCCAACCTGTCCTTCACTGGGAGGTGGCTGTCATACACTTGTCATATAAGACAAAATTTTCTGGCTATATAAGCCTGAGTGAGGAGACTGTAAAAATTGCCTTGACCACTGCAACTGCTCTGCAAATTCAGCAGGATTTGCCACTTCCCACCTGTCCTGGGAGCCTTCTCATCCCCATTTTTAAATGAGACAGATGACCAGTCCTGCAAGGCTGCTTCTTGGAGGTGTGGCACGGTGTTTTGATGAAGAGGCTACAAGGCTACACTTGACCATGCCTGCCTGCTTCTGCCTCCTTCAGGAAGGACACAAAATCTTCTGAGAAAAAAAAAAAAAAGATCCCTTTCTTTCCATGTACTTTAACCTTCATTCTGTTTCAGGGTTCACATTTTTTATGGAGCTCTCAGTTCTTAATCTAAATATTTTATTAAAGGAAAAACTCTCAGATTTTTTTACAATTTCTCTTGTTTCTCAGTGGCATTTTAACTAGAGCAAATAAATGTCTCATTTCCCATCTCATCCTACCAGTTACACAAGCAAAACAAACCAATTACAGAAACAAAACAGTAGCTGGCATGGGGGCATATAAGCACAAGACCCTTGGGAGTAGAGGTTGAACTGTAAGGGGTAAGAGTTGAATGTACAGAACTCATTTTTCCTTTCAAAGAGGAAGAGTTTGAATGTAGCTGCCCACTGGACAGAAAAGTCTGTCACAGGCATGCATTTAAGGAAATGAGGAATGAGAATGCCTGTAGGAAGGAATTCCAAATTAGCTGAGACAAGACAAAATTCAGCTCTAGCTCTCTATTTTTAATAAGATAAATGCCAATAAGCTTGTACAATGACTGATGGATGAGGAAAGTGAAAGGGCCGTGTAAAAAACTCTGTGAAAACTTGCTCAATAGCTATGATATTGCTAGAATATTCTACAGTATCTAAAACCACCACTGAGCTGCTTTTCTAGAATGGTTCTGTAACACAAAAAGAAAATATTGCCAGATTTACTTCACTTATCCAATAGTATTTCTGGCTTTGAGTATTTTTTTTGATTGTTAAATAAAAAATACCTAACCATACTGTTATTAAAAAAAAAAAAAAAGTGGAGCTTTACAACCTTATTGATTTATTTATTTATTCATTCATTAGTTCCCCCTGAAGAATACTATGGTTATAGGTTTTCCCAAAGGATGGAGAGTCAGGCAATATAGATAAGCAGACAGGATCTTGCTCTTCCTGACATGTTTTGCACTTGTAAATCTACTTTAAAGTGGATAACGCTTGCTGCTTGCAAACCTTCACTAAGGAAATGATCGTTCATCATTTTGATTATATCTAAGGTCAATGTTCATCCACAGCAGGCCATGCATAAGATAAGGCATAGATTTTTTAACAAGATAGTCTCCATCAAATAGAAGATAACACTACAGAGATTGTCTGCGAGTAAGATGTATGCACTTTATTTTGTACAAGTGAAAGTGTTTTGGCCTTTGTTTTCCTTTGTCTCTATCATTTTGGCAGGAACTCTGCAGCCTATCAGATTTGCAGATCTGCAAAGCAGCACAGGAAGCCTTGCAGAAAAAGATGTTTATAGAGACAGAAGACTAGGATGGCTTTTAAGGATTTTTTCCCCAATTCTGACACAGTTAGACTGATGTATCCATTTGCATTTATTTACTTTAGACTCATATCTAAGGGGGACAAGAAAATACTTTTCTAGTTTAGTTTCTGACATCAGAATAAAAGATCTGTTTCTTTTGAAATGGGGAAACCAAGATCCAATCCATAGTGCAGAAAAACATTGATAACATGGAAAATGAGGAAAAGGAGACTTGTTTGGGAAATCTTTGCTGTCTTAGCCTCAGATTGATGCTCTTTCTAGAAATGATGCTGCTTTTTCCATTTTGAATTTGTGTCTCTCCATGGACTATTTTAAAACAGACTTTTTCTGCAAAATGAATACCCTGAAGACTTTCTTAATATAGGCTGTAGGACTTCTGTATTTATAATAGCAGGAACAAGGTCAAAATGCCCAGACAGGATATGTTAATGAATGGATGCAGGTTGCAGTTTTTAGAATTGCTTTGCTGGTGCATTGCAGCAAATACATTTATGGTGCTAGTTTTTAGTCAGTGAATGTATGCATTTGATCTTCTTCTGGAGTTGCACAAGGACACTCAATGTGATAATTAAATGAAATGGTACTACAGTTGATTAGGTGGAACAAAAAACTCCTAGTAAACACTACATTTATGGAGTGTCCTGGTCATCCTTTGATTTCCTTTTGATAAATTCAATGACCTTTACGTTTCATACAGTCCTGAGATATCTCACCAACTTAAGCTTTCATATCTGTATGTCACAAGTTTAATGAGTATTATATCTCAGAATGTTGTACAACTCATATGCATGTATCTTGATAATTTTATAAAAGGTGTAAACTTATGTTTCTAAGACACAGTTTTGAATGGTGTAGGTTTCTTAAAGTCAGAAAATATTTTATCTGTATGTAGAGCAAGAAAGATACACAATTAAATTTAAATGGTGAAAAATCATCAGTTCTCAGACTTCAAGGAGGCAGGCATGATGGTCAACGTCTTCTCTCATCTTCTCTTATGCAAATTATTTCTCCAGGGGTGGATAAGAATCTGTTTGTCTGTGTGAGAACTGAAATTAATATCATTATAATCTTAACACAAAAAGATAATAATAATTTTTTTTGTCAAATCCTTTATTTTTTGCATTGGGAATACACACTTCTTATAGAATTTAACAAAATTTGGACCTTATTTAAAAAATCCTTTCCTGACATTGTTGCTACTATTTAATACGTTAATCAGAATATCTAGAATGTTAATATAAAATGGAATATACTTTAAACAGAGCCAATTTAGACATGAAGAATTATCTGAAGGTTATAGAGAATCTGGAGCCAGACTTCTCCAAGAAGAGCACAATGTAAGCATGTAAGAGAATGGACAAATAATTTTAAATATTTTAATTTAAACTAGAAATAGGGGATCAAAATTCTTATTAGAAGAATGATTAGACACTGCAACAGAGACATGATGGAAGTTCCATGTTCATAATCAAAACTTGACCGGGTTAAGTCTGAGCAACCTGGTCTAAATTTGATGTTTAATCTGTCTTTACAAGTGGCTCTGCATTGGCCAGAGCATTGGACCAGGTGACCTCTACATGAAGTACTGGTTATCTCACCAAACGAGCACTGGATAATCAGCAAACTGCCTTTTATGCCAAGTAGTAACATTCTCGGCAAGAGTTTTACCTGTGGGTCAATATGCAACCCAGAGAAAATGGATTTTGTCCTGTTCTTGACAGATGATTGCCATATTGAAGTTCATCATGAGTTTGCTCAAGCTATGTTAAATATGTTGATATGCACAAAAGAAGAGGGAATTACTTGAATAAGCACAATAAAAAATGTATTTTCTTGTTTCTACAGATGGCTTAAATAAATAAAGGATTAAATTATTTGAAGAACTGTGGTGAGCGATTGTTACTATTACTTATATTGCCAGTACTTCTTGCAGCACAGAACACAAGTAACTGGACCAAAATTCTACTAATCTGATATTTGCACTGGGCCATAACTTCATTTATAGAATAATGAATCTTTGTTTAATATAAAATAACTTTTTTCTTAAAAGGTCTAAGGCTATTGCACTATGAAAGGATTATAACTTTTCAAACAAAATAACAATGTATACCCTGAAGGAACAAAGGAGCAAAGCGTTCTGAATTTAACATCTACAGATTTACTAAACATGACTGTCTCAGACTCACTGATGTTACTCTCAAACTTTGTCAGAAACACCCAGCATGCAGCGCTTTACTCTTAGCAAACATGCTAACTTCTTATACTCTGAAAGGCAGTGCAGGAATGTATTTTAGGGTTTTCTGAAAAAAAATAAAAATAGAAGGCTTTGCAATGGAAAGTGCAAAAAAAAGGATGCTCAGCAGGAAAAGGAAGGCTTGGAAAGCAAAGCCATTTACCATTTCACAAGCTGCACAGATATAGTAATTTTGAAGTCATTAGGATATCTGCTTTTCAATTACAGCATAAACATTAATATGCTTTGCTTAAAAAAAAACAGAAATTGGACAAGCAATTTAGAAACTGTCTCAGACAGAAGGAATGCTAACATCAAGCAAGTCAGTGCAATTGCAACTTGCATAGATCAAAGCTGGAAAATGTGCAATCATTTAATATGAGTAGATAAGAAGGATCATATTGAAGATCACAGAATGCCAGAAACAAGACAGAAACAGAAGCAGAAAAATTGCTCTAAGTCCTATTTAATGAAAATGATGAAGCAAGGCAAGATTTAGTGAAGTGCATTGTTGCGGGTAGTGGCACGGAAGCCTGTCAGGAGTGTTATCTTTACTCAGCCATAAACATAAAAAGTATAATTATGAGAAAGTGTCATGACCAAACTTAGTGAATAAGTAAGTCCTACATTACTTCTTTGAAATTTGACACCTTCAAATGAAACAAATAACTACAAAATAATATCCCGCGTCCTAGAACTACAGTAATAAATACAAATAATCAAACCTTTACCATCAGTTGTTCCTACGACTTCTGAGTACATATTATCAAGTAGTTATTTTTTTGGGTGTTACTAAGAGTTTTATTTTCTAGAAATCTGATGAACTGATTTTTATTTTTTTTTCTAGTACTAGGATGCTATTACCTGAGTTTGGTGCTGTTCAAGAGGTTAAAATGTCTAATACAAATCTCAGGCACTGCAAAGGAAAAACATAATTTCTGTGTGCTCCTTTAAAACTGCATGTTGTGCTGTTTTGTAATGTGCAACACTTACCCTGGAAAATACCTGTTGATAAAAAATAAATAAAGACAGCATAGGTATGCAAAGAATAGAAACCATGAATACAGGTGCCTCCTTTTGCTCGAACAATTTTCAAGATCTTTCTAAACCCAAGTCCCAGATGTCATATGTTTTCCTTCACACTCTCAAGTTTTCACTTTAGTATTCAGTTTAGAGAGTTCTTCAATTAGACATTATTAGACATCCAAATCAATTTTAAATGACTTCTTTTTCAGAGATACTGAACAGACGTTATTCCCAGTGGAGTAAGAATATCAGTATATTCTCAGCAGTTCTGAGAATCATGTAATTTTGATAGATCTTACTGTAACAGCACATAATCAGCTTCTTGTATGTATTGACTTCTAATAATAGATTTACTTTTCTCATTTTCTTTCACAAAAAGATTTAGCATGTACTTCTGTTGAGGGCTGTACAGATTTAATGCCTTATCAAGTCTGTGTTTCTTGTTGCTAAAATGCAAACTGAATCAAAACAACGAATCAAGGTATTAGCATTTGTGTAGTTTAAACTTAATTTCTATTTGATGTAATAGTATGAGATATTAAACTACATCTTTCTTCCTACAAGCTCAATTTTTTTCCTTCTTCAGGTGAAGTGAGAGTATGACGTATGGTTTTACAATTTTTCTGTTCTGTGGAAGAAAAGGTAATCATGGGTCTGAATATGTAAAAAGGAAGAATATTTCACTTCCACATTATTTTCCCAGTACATAGGGGATTTTTGATGCAATAAGGTTTTACTGTAAGACACCTGAAAATTCAAAGAACCAACAGAAGCCAATGGTATTTGTTGGCAACCCTTTGAAAACTGCTTGATGACAAATAGTCAGAAAGATGGTCAACAAAAAAAGATACCTGGAATCAAGAAATAAACTAAAATGAACACAGATACTTTGATATCAATCTGTGCATTAGATCTACATCCCTAAAAGGTCTATGGTGTCTGATGAGGTAATTTTAGAATATCTTCTGAGATGGTCTTCAGCAAGTTGCCTCAATGAATATCTGAGGTGTCTAACATCAGGGAACAGTTGAACTGTCTGAAGTAAATAGCACGTAAGGGTCCTCATTTGAATGTGAAGCTCACAGATCTTATGGTTGTACAAAGCAAAATCCTTTCCATTTGTGTATTAAGTAGGAGTTGGATAGAGATGGCAAAATGTATAGAATAATATTGTGAATCATGGAATCATCGAGGTTGAAAAAGACCTCCAAGACCAAGTCCAACAGCAAACTCAACAGTGCCAAGTCCACCATTAAACCATGTTTCTGTGTGCCAGGTCTCCAGGGATGACTACACCACTTCCCTTGACAGGGGGAACAAGAAGCCCTGTTCCAAGGCTTGATGACCCTTTCAATAAATAATTTTTTCCTAATATCCAATCTAAACCTCCCTTAGCTCAACTTGAGGCCATTTTCTTTTGTTCTATCACCTGCCTTTTGGGGGAAGAGACCAACACCCACCTCACTACAACCTCCTTTCAGGTATTTGTATTGAGGGACAAGGTCTCCCCTGAACCTCCAGGTCAAAAAACCAACTTGTAAAGGTTTATGGAAACTGTTGAGAATTTAAAAGTGAATGTCTTTTCCGAGAGTTGTTTATATGTGTGTTATGTATTCATTCAGCAGGTAGCTGAAGAATACCTATTTCATCATTTACTACACATCCCGTGTTTTCTACAGAAATAGCTGGGTTCTGATTTGATTACACATTTAGGGATATTACCAAACAACAGATACCTGGCTCATTAACCACCAACACGTAAGCATTAATGTAAACAGAAACTTACAGCATAAACTTCAGTTTCATTTTCAAGACTGTGTGCGACAAAACTTTTGTAAAATTCCACATAATCCATTAATTCAAGTATCTCTAACTTGGAACACCTTATTATTTGCATATCTCATCAGTGCAAATACTGTCATGTGAGCATTAGGGTTTTACAGCAGAATAAATTGATATGGTTTTGTGTAAATGCTTGAGACTGTATTTGAAAACACAGTAATAAAATATGTTTTACAGTTTAAAATGCAAAAAAAAAAGGTTCTGTTTTGTTTGTGGGTTTTAGTTTTTTGTTTGGGTTTTGGTTTCTTGGATTGAATACACAGTACTGAAATAGATTTCAGTGTTGTGATATCTGAGTAATAGGTTTGGGCAACACTTAATATTAAAAACTGCCAGAAACTCAATTAAGACGAGATGACTTCTTTAGCTTCTTATTCACTAACTGTTAGCAAAATGAAGTCGGGAATGGAACCTCCCTTCTTTCCCCAGCTCCATTAATGCTGTCTGCCACTTTTGATTTGTGCAAGGCTAAATCACTGAACACCATTTCCCTTAATTCCCCATTGCTTTTTTTCTTACACATATCTTTTAGCTATCTGTTTTATGAATCTGTTTGTTTGGCACCACCTGGTTTTTGGTGTGAGGGGTACCACAGGGGTAGCTTCTCTGAGAAGATGCTAAAAGCTTCTGCCGTGTCTGACAGAGCCAATCTCTGATGGCTCTGAAGATGGACATGCTGCTGGCCCAATTAGAGAGGTTGGTAACACCTCTGTGATGATGTATTTAAGAAGAAAATTGAAACAGTGAAGGCACAGGCTTTTTTTTTCCCAGGGGTCATCCCCGCTGCGGCAGCTGCCATGCTGGGGTGACATGCGATGAGTCTTGCCTGCTTGGCTACCCCTAACCAAATGTGCTGCAGGTGGAAGGGCAGGGGTGGCAACAGCTTCCCCTTCCCAGTGCTTCACATGAAGAGAGGCATTAAATACTGCCAGCGCCATGGCTGCCACTACTGTCTAAGGGATGGTGGTGGGGCCTCCTGGTCAGCGGTGGAAGCATGATGAGCAATTCCCTGATGTGGAACCCAGATGAGATCAAATTCTTGGTGATGTGGGATCTTGCAACAATCTTTGAATTAGTGGAACGCGTTGACAATAGTAGCTGCAAATAGCAGTTTTCCTTCTAGTGAGAGAATAGGAGGAAGAGAGGACATGTGAGGGAAAACAACGTGGTGATACCAAGGTCAGCGGAAAAGAAAGAGGGGGAGGAGATACTTCAAGCATTGGAGCTGAGATTCCTTTGCAAGCCACGGTGAGGACTGTGATAAAACAAACTCTTCCCCTGTAATGCATGAAGTCCACAGGGGATGCAGAGATCCACTGACAGCCCAAGGGAAAAGTGTTCACTCCAGAGTGGGTGGATGTCAGAGAAAGCTGTAGTCTAGTGGGAGACCTGAATAGAGAGAGAGCCTCTGCTTCCAGAAACAGAGAGTGAGGGCCCTTGCTTCCAAACAAGAGCAACCTGTTCTTAAAAGACTACATCCCATGGACGAGTGACCCATGGCACAATAGTTTTGGGAAGACTGTTTGCTGATGGGAGGGACTCCACAGCATAACCAAAAAAAAGACTCCATTCCCTGAGAAAATGGACAAATATCCCAAATGACGAACTGACCAAAATCCCCAATCCCTATCTCCATGTGCTGTCAGTGGGAAGAGGGAAGGGCTGGGAGAAAAGAGGTGGTTTAAAGGCTTTTATTACTTCTCATTATATACTCCTCTGACTCTGTTAATAATAAATTCACTTGATACATTTAAATTTGAACCTGTTTTGCCCTTAGAGTGTTTTTTCACCCAGTTCTCATTTCAACTCATGAGCCCTTTGTTAATTTTTTTCCCTCTCCTCTACCCAACAGTAGCAAGAGAGAATAAGCGAATGACTTTTGTGAGTGCCTGGCATTTGACCAGTGTCAAACCATAACAATGAATTTTCCAGAAACACAAACTTCAGTTACTTTTGCCAGCTACCCTCATTTGTTTATATTCCTAGTTTGTTTAACACTGTCTTTGCCCTTATGTTACTTCAACAATGAAACATCACTGAGCAGTGATTCTTTGCTAGATGGGAAAGTACAATTTGTTTGACAAACAGCAGAAGAAACTTTAAAAACATGATAGAGTGGTGCGTAAGTCTTTACCTATGTGTTTAGCTGCAAGCATGAGTAAGCTCAAATGTAATTTTGCAAAACTGGGAAATCTCAAGCAGTGTCTGAATTATTTTGGGGTATGATTCAGTGGAGCAGCTGCATTTTCTCTTCTCTCCAAGTGTGATTAACAAGATATTAAGTGTGAATTCCCTCAATTTCTTGTAAAAGTTATGGCTGTCTATGCACATGCCTCTACTCTTTTGTGGGGTGCTGTTTTCCAGCTTAATTCAAAGATGATAGGATCTAATTATGGTTTTTAAAAGCTTTGCTGACTGAGAGCACAGTTGATAAAGTGTTCAGTAGATTTAGATTATGTTTTTGATGTAATATTCTCTTTTAACAACAAACCTATTGTTTCTAAAAATGTAGAAAGCAAAAAAAAACCCCCAAAATAAATGAGTGTTGATTTGTCTTAAGCAGATATATAGGCAGAAACTGTAGAAATATGAAAGTTGTAATAATCACAAACTGCACAACCTTTTTCCCTACTTAGTTTAAAACTGATGAGGTTCTTTTTCCTGTATTACTCAACATCTCATCGTTATAAGTAAAGCTGTTTTTTTAAAACTCTGAGCTGAATTGTACATAAAGTAACATGTCTACTGGTCAAGGTCTAAAAACATGGATTTTCCCTTTCATGTGATAATGTACTGCATAAATAATTTTGTCCTTAGAGATTAAAGTATGGTGAGGACTGTAAGCTTGTAAATGCAGTTTCTAGTTCATGGTCAGGAATGTTCTTGGAGATGCTGATACTGTTGAGGAGCTAGGGTGTCTAGCTAAAACATCCTTCCTGCAAAAATTAAGAATATTTGTGAAGTTAAGATGCTATGAGAACATATTTAATAGATGCATGCATATCCACATGACCAGATCTTGATGTTACTTAATTTAAAACATTTTGTGATCTTTTAAGTCATCCCATTACCTTTTTATCTTTTTTCCTGTTCATGATTGGCTTGATATTGGCTGGCTGCCTCTAATTCATTCCTCCTTCTTAAAAGTGAGGGGAATGAAAATATGTTGGGAAACTTCTAGATTGAGATATAGACAGAGAGAAACTCTTACCAATTAATGTCACAGGTGACATGGACTAAACTTAGGGAAGATTAATTTATTTCCAATTAAAAATAGATTAAACCAGTGATAAAGTCCAAACTAAAAAATTCATTTTCTGTTCATCCTCCCTTCTTCCTAGGCTTATCTTCCTCCTTTGTAAGTCCTCCACTTCTGCCTGTAGCTTCCTCCCCTATCCCACTAGTGGATAAAATCAATTGTTTATGGTGTCACACTTTCCCTTTGTGGCAAGTGAGCTTTCCCCTCTTCTGTTTTGCTCGTGCTTAGTCTACTTGCATTCCTCTCAGTCTTAATTATATCAATGGTCTTAATAATACTGATTGTCACAAATCTAACTCATTGTGTGATGGTTTAAAACAGCATTAGAAAATATTTCTCTGACATCAGTAACAGCAAACTGTCCACAAGAGGTTTAGGTTGTTTGTGTCAGAGCTCCAATGTCATTAGTTTCTCCCTATCCATATCCTTCCCTGCCATGACAGGTACTTTAGTATCAGAGGATGTTTGACATTGGAGCTCTCTGTCCCAAAGGGAACAAGATGAGCTTGGAATTCTGCAGGTATTCTTACAGAGACTGGGAACAAGAAACAGTGATAGAGTCTGATTCCTGGACAAAAGGATAAGCATGTATCATGATTTCCTTTTTTAAGGAAAGAAGTGTAGAATGCTACTCTTCTGGGAATGTTTTTAAAAGTAATTTTGAAAACAAAAAAGCATATGATCAATTTCTGTAGAAGGTGGCTGAAAACTCATAGGCAGGTAAGACAATAAATTTGTGTGTTTTATACATTTTTTAACTTCATTTTTTGAAGGGAAGATTTTCAAATGGTATGTTCATCAGGTTTATCATTGTTTTCAGGAGAAATTTTAAATATGAAACATTTTCATTGTATAAACTGAGGATAGTAGAATTTTGCATAGTAGTATTTGACAGTAGTTAATGATCATTAACATTTTCATGTGCAATACTTTTGCACTCCTGTTGTGTATGTATACCATGATAAATAAAAAAAAAGTAGCTAGTTAGAAAACATTAAAAAAAGTTAGAAGAACTCATTACTTAACAGATTTGGAAACTATTTTAAAGGTTGCCATCAAAAAATTATCTAGTATAGAAATAACTGTGTATTTAAATCTAATGTCCTTGTAGAAGCAAAAAGACCCAAGAAATCCAAGACTTTATGTGTAAATTCAAAGAGAGGAACTGCATAAAAATAGCCTAGGGAGTTCAAAAGAAATGCATAAGAAAGTTGGCATGATTAAATTGCTGAGTCAGAAAATATTTAATTCAAGAAGACATCATTCAGGAAAGTGAAATTGTGTGCAGCTGAGGAAAATGAAAGGAGCAAAAAATTCTAGCAGGTTAAACATAAAAGGCAGTCCAAATACAGAGCTGGAGAACAACTTTCAAAAGGCATAAAAGCCATAAATTCTTTCCCAAAGGCAACAGGGCAGGAAGCCTTTGCAGGTATGTGAAAAAAGAAGTTCCCTGAAATAATAATGTAATAGCAGAAATAATAAATGAATAATTTGCATCTTTATTCACTGCTGAAGAAATTGAAAAAGTCATGATTCTTGTCTTCTTACAGGGAGAGCCTCAGAGGTCTATTTATAAGTTGGATGTTTGGTAGAAAGATTTTAAAAACCGGCAAAATAAATGCAAATATATTACCATTATGTTTTTTGCTCTCAAAATGGTGGAAGAATGCTCTTCCTTTGCTGGTGATGCAGTAATTAGGACTCTAAACTGAACTATAATACTCCTCAAAATCTTTCTTATGTCTGAGGCTACTTCAGCTCATGAGGCTGCATGTCAAGTATTTTGGTGTAAGGCATTCTGTTTGACATTTGTTTCAGATAGATGAACTCCGAGTGTCCAGATGAGATCAACCTTCTCTTGTGATCACTGGCTAAGTATTTTATCAAGTACAGAAGCTCTGAGTTAAAGAAATGAAGGAACACTTCTCAAAAAAAAAAAAAAGCTTAATTGTCTGGTAGATTTATTACTCAAAAAAAAAAAAAAAATTAAACAAATGTTGTACACAATTAGGCACTGGTAGACTTGCTTGTATCCTTTTCTTCTGTTTGGCACCATGTTTCTGCCTGATTTTTCCCATGGATGCGGTGTTAAGAAAAACAAGGTCACCATGAAGAATTGCATGCCAACATCTTATTAAATTATTCTTCCTAGAGAAAATGTTTCAAAAAGCCATGGCATTTGGACAATTTCACTTTATATACAAAAAGTTTAGACTTATTCTCTACAACTGACTGTAATTATGAATAATTTTTAGTAATGGTACTTTCTATAATGGAGTTAATGTTAAAAAGAACAAGATCCATTTTCAGTCATTTTAATAGCAACAAAATGAGAAAAAAAAATTTGTAATCTTCCACACTAAAGGGCTATGGAACATAAAGGTGTCAATTACCTTCCAGTTGCTTATATATACACTGGCATTTAGGTTTGCATGTAGAATTTTAAATGAGACTTGCTAGGTTTCCACTACCAATGAAACAGCATCATGGCCAGGGCTGAGATGAAAAATACACAAATGGTAACATTAGCTGTTTGAGTAATATATATGAAAAAAAAGGTACTGTTTTGAATCACTCCTTTAATAAACAGACACAAGCAGAACTAATTAATGACTGTTGGAAGTACGATAATGTGAAGAAAGAGCAAAACCTACATATCAGACAATGTTACTGTTATCCAAGATTAACATTAAATTTGCATTCATGAAAATGTCACAGCTGATTGTTTAAGTTAAATACTGCACCATTCCCAAACACTTCAGAGTAAGATTGCATATATCTTCATAGGAATCTTCTGTATTACACAATTCCAAAAATAACTTCCATTTTGTTTCTTGTGTTTATTTAATAAAAAGAATCAGTAAAGTAGAGCAATAACAGTAAGAAAATTTGAAAGTACAATAGAGGAAAAATTTATATTTTTTTATCTACTTATACTGTCAGAACACATATTTTTCTCCAGAGCAGCGTACCTGTCATTTGCCCTTTATATCTCAGGTTTCTAGATGTTTCTGCAGAGGAGATAGTACAGTTCTGAAGGACTCATTCTTTAATGGACAGACGTGATTTTAAAGACTCAGCTATGTTCACATTGCAAGTGAAGTGATAGGTGACAGAGGTAGGGCAAATACTATACCAAAAATAACTGCTACAGCAGTTATTCTTGATACTGTGTTCTCTCAGCACAGTCTTCTGCTATAGGAAGTCATTTTTATTGGGAGAATAAAAATTGGTTTCCAAAAATAAACAATCAGCAACTTGTTATAGCCTCCAGCCCAATAACCCAAAAGTTATAGACAAGTTTAATCACTCTTAAATAGATATAAAATAATTACAACAAAAAATAAGTGTTTCAATATAATTTCATGTACCATGCCCTGTAAAAGTATGCAAGTCCATAAAGGTGACTTCAAATGGTATTGGGTTGAAGAGCAATTACTACTTATAATAAAACCAACATAAAAACATCAAAGAGTTGAAACTAAACCCAATTGAATTATTTAAAACACTCTTACTGGAAGAAGTAGAGTGCAAAATGAATATGGAAAAGCAAAATTTCATTCCAGCTTTTTTTTTCCCCAGGTAAAGTGCTCATTATTCAATGGCCTTTGGTTCATAACCCAAGTTTGTGTAAAAGGGACTGATGCAATTATTCACAGCTGACTGACATTTAGAAGACAAAAAAATTATTTTGTATTCTGCTAGAGATTATTCAAGTAGATAGACTGAGTAATTTATACATCCTAGAGTAAGATGACTAATGTAAAGAAAGTTGCAATATATTTCACAAATGATATCACATATGTTGATTGCAGGTCATTCTAGTTGACTAAGACTCTTAAAACCCCAAACCTTCTCATAGAAAACCTAAAAACAAAATGTGAAATCATATTGCCAACACTAAATACAAGGACTAACATCCGGAAGATCCCTCCTGGGGACTCCTTTCCCAGTAGAAGGAGGGTTCTATTTCTCTCCCTGAATTTCCTCAGGAGGTGCCTAACTGACTATTGTAATGACAGAGATGTAACTGTTGAGGACTGAATATATTCATGGCAGCCTTAGCCTTTCACCTTGCATAGGTGAAAATCTTTTGTGAGCTTTTGCAGAGCCAGTGTAAATCCTCATAAGGGCTTTACAGCGTGCCTGCAATTATGAGTCTATCGACTCATGAGAGTAAAAGGAAATTAAGCTTGAAATGGGTGAACTGAACCAGACCATAAGGACTCCCAAAAAATATTTTCCATCACAGGCATAGAGTTTTCATCTTACTTGACAACGGCCAAAAAATATATTGCTTTCTATCATCACCTAGGAACTCTATACAAAACTCTGTACTTTGAAAATATATAAGTCCAAGAAACATTCAGCATTGCAGGCATTGCAAGTCTGAGTCTTCATGACTCAGAAACATCACTTTATTTTGTGTCAGATACAGAACTTCCATAGACTTCCTGCAGTAAATTTTGAAGCATGGGTATAAGTTAATAATATCTGAAATCTCTCTGTCTTGTAATGTTTAGCTATATAATGGTACAGCACATAGACGATTTTACCTATGCAGGAAATCTTGGACTTTTGTGGGTGTTTTTGTTAAATCTTCTGAATAGAAATAAAACAGTTAAAGCAAGTATTAATTATTTCTATTACACACAAAGCAAAATAGAATCAATTCTTAGGGTGATTATCGTCTCCTCACCTGAGTCACTATGAGCTTGAATATGTTTTTTTTAATTACCTAAATCTCTGTGCAGGTTTTCTGATAATACTAACAGCTTATGAACATTTTCCTGTGTGTGTACATTAAAAATGTGCAACAAACTCCTATATTCTATAATTAAAAAAATATCCCCAAAACTCCAAACAATACTGACAAGGAATTCTTGAAATATTTCCAAATAGAAGAATTTACAATCTATAATGACATTAACAGATAAGAGAAGTGTTTAAACAGCAAGATTAAAAGCTCCCTAATTCTGCACTTCATTTTGTATAGATTAAAAAAAATAACAATTAGAGATTTCTGTATACTTTATGTCAAAACCTTATTTTTACCATTGTTTGGTCTGTTCAGCCTGGAGGAGACTGACAGGAGACCTCATTGCAGTCTGCAACTTCCTCCTGAGGGGAAAAGGAGGGTCAGGCACTCATCTCTGTGGTAACCAGCACCAGGACCTGAGGAAGTGGCTTGAAGCCATATCTAGGGAGGTTTAGGTTGGATATCAAGAAAAGGTTCTTCACCCAGAGAGTGATTGGGCACTGGAACAAGGTACCCAGGGAAGTGGTCACAGCACCAAGCCTGACACAGTTCAAGAATTATTTGGACAATGCTCTCAGGTACATGGTGGACTTTTTGGGATTGTTCTGTGAAAAGGGCTTAGAGTTGGACTCAATGATCCTTGTGGGTCCCTTTCAACTCAGCTTATTCTGTGATTGTTTTCAGTAATTTCTGTACTGACTGTATGTGACAAAGGGAAAGCTATATTCTGCCACCATTAGTTGCACTGATAAGAACTAATTTTGGTGGAGGACATGGAAAACAGGGAGATGATGAAAAACAATTTTACCAGGGTAAATTATGTCTGTTCTAGCCTTCTTTGATAGAGTAACTACAGGGATGGAAAAGGGAAGGGCTACAGCTGACACCTACCATCTGAAAGGTCTTTGATGCAATCATTCTTGGAAGAAAATTGCAGAGACGTGTTCTTGATAGAGGGACTGTTAGATGAACAAGGAATTGGCTGTATGGTCATACTGAAGAGTTACAGTGAACAGCTCAACGACCAAGTGGAATCAGTAACCCATCACCATGTGTTACTTACCTCCTCATGGGTCCAATACTGGGGCCAAAACTATTTAATATCTTCATCAGTGGCATAGTGTGGATTGAGTGTGTATCACCTCAGCATCAAGCTGCCTGACTAGAAGGAAACTGTCATGCTAGAAGGAAAGTCATGCCGCTTTGGGGGGACATTATCATGTTTGAAGAGTGGGCCATGTGAATTTTATGAAGTTCAACAAGACCAATTGCAAAATCCTGCACCTGTGCTGGGACAATTCACAATATCAGCACAAATTAAACTTATTTGGAACAGCCCTGTGGAGAAGACCTTTGGGACACTGGTGGATGAAAAATTGGAATTGACCTGTCAATATGTGCTTGCAGTCCAGGTTTGAAAGCCACCTGTGTTCTGGGCTGTGTAAAAAGAAGTGTGACAAGTAGGACACGACACTGTTGGAACAAGTCCTGAGGATGACACGATAATGATTAGACTGCTGGAACACCTCTCCTGTGAGGACAGGCTGAGAGAGATGAGGTTCAACCAGGAGAAAGGAAGGAGAAATTATGTATTTTCACTGTATAAAAGGAGCTTACCAGAAACATGGAGAAAGACCTTTTACCAGGGCCTGTAGTGACAGGACAAGATTAATGGTTTCAAACTGAAAGCGGGCATATTAGATTAGATTTTTATTGGCTATAAGGAAAGAAATTTTGACACGAGTGTCGTGAGGCACTGGAACAGGTTGCCCAGAGAAACTGTAGATGTCTCATGATTTGAAATGTTGAAGAACAGGTTGAATAGGGCTTTGAGCAACCTTATTTTATCAAAGTTGCTCCTTTCCATGGCAAAGGGGTTGGAATAGAAAATTTCAAATACCCCTTCCAATACAAATCATTCTGTGATTCTGTGATTCTATTTTATAATATTTTTTAGTGATTGGGAACATTCTGTGGCTTTCACTACAAATGAGAATAAATTTTCTCATTTCTCTTTCTATGCTTCAATGCTTACATCGATCTTACCACATCTCAAAAGTATACACCATCCTAGGGCAGCTGACCCGACATCACACATTTAAATTTAACACAGCTGTTAGATAGCTTTCCCCTCACCTGCACCACTTTGGTTTCCATGATTAATCTGGGTACAAACCACAGGTGGGAACTATAGCAGCTTTTGAAAACTCCTGCCTGATTGACCTTTCTGTCACACAGTGAGATCAGACATGCAGTAGATCTAGACACAGGTAGCATTTCCCTGAAAGTCTAAAGTTGAAGGAGTAAGAGTTGTGATGTATGTAATTTCTGTGATTTTGTGTTTCTTAAACAAGGCTTATACCAAGATCATTTTTCCTGTCGAACAGCAACTCATTCACGAGTAACATCTCAGGGTTTAACTAGACCTATTAGTGCAAAATTTCTGTAGTTCAGGTCCAGTTTTGGTGCAGATATTTCCCTTTCAAAAGGGAGTCATGTCTTCCATTACAAATTAGTAAAATGAGTAAACTGGATACGTGTTCTTGAAGTAATCTTTGAATACTTCACATGTGCTCCACAAGTCCTGCTCAGATAAACATTCAAACAACTTCTAGAGGAAGCTTCCATTGATTCCCTGGGAATTCCCCACAGCTGGAAAATGTCACCTTCAGAAACTAGAGATGTCTTTAATTAGTTCCTCTCTTGTGTAGCTTTTATCTTGTGTACTATTTCACAGTTAATTTTAAAAACAAATATTTATGTGGACTTAAAAACCAGAAGTATGACAAAAGCTCAGAAATCAGCTATACTTAATTTTTTAGTTATTCTCAATTTTTTCAGGCCTATAACAAAAACTTGTTATAATTACAACATACCTATAATATAACTAGTAAAAATAAAACCTATAACTTTTTCTAATTTTGAATTTTTGTTTTTTTTTAAAAAAATGTTAATCAGAAGGAGAGATAGCATGAGAGAAAGAAAAGGTGAATGTGCCTCTATGATAACTTCACAAAGAAGACACAGCCACATAAATATTTCATGCTACATATGAATTCAAGAGGGTTTTTCTAGTATAAAACTTACAGGTACCCTGGGAGAAAATAAGATAATTTAGGAATCTTTCTGTCTTTAACTTCTTTGAGGATAATAAATGTCTGAAACTGAGGAGATAACATTGACCAGAATATCCTGAAGTTCATATTTTTTATCTTCCTCAAGATGTATAATTATATAATTCTTCAAAGCTTAACAGGATATTTCCTAAAATATGTGTCACATTATTTTTATGATAAAAGTTTTGGGAGGTTATGGTTTCTTTTTTAGGCCATGTCATGACTTATCAGATCAGCTTATTTCATGGTTGATGACTATGTTACCCTGAACATTTTAGAAAAAGCTGTTTTGCTATTATGTGTTATATACAGTCAAAGAGTTTATTTTCTTCAGTTACGAACTGTTACATCTTTTAATTTCTCCTTCTGCCTGAATTTTTGCTCTTATATCATGAGACAGTTATAGAAATCCTACACAGATGTTCTTACTATTATTTTTTCAATATTTGTTTTTATTTTTTTGGCATTTGGCTGGATATGGTAATTTTAGATGGACAACTTAAACACAATGTTAAAACTGAAGCTTATTATTATGCCTATATTGCAATTACTGAAATTGATTTTATTGTTTCTCCAATGCAACACTTTCCTTCTTACAAAGGAAAACCACTCTTCCATTCTTTCATTAAATTTCTAAAGTCCACTTGACTGTAACTCTCTCTACTGTGTGCCATATAATCTGTCTGGGATTGAAATATACTTATTATCTGGTGGAGAGGTCACTTTTCCTTCCATTAGCTTCTGTTGTGATCACAGTGAGAAAAGATGATAGCAGAAAGAAGAAATCAAGAGCGGTATGAGATGGTTCAATTTGAACCAGCTTGTTTTCCATCTCAAAAGAGACTGTTTTTAATGTTTTTAAGGTTTTCAGTACTTTTCCCATATTTAACAGTGCACTTGACTCTTGCAATGCTAGCCAATCTTTTACCTTAAGCCATCATAATTTTCTTACTTCAATTTAAACTCAGTCTGTCTTGTATTTTCAGGATAAAACCAGCAGTGATGGATTCTGTAATTTGCAATTTTTGTCTTTTTTTTTGCATCTTCAGTTCACCTTTCCTGTAAAGCTTCATTAGCCCTAACATTTTTCATGATGTTTCTAATTAATTGTTAGACACTTGGAGACTCAGTGAAATAGTTCCATTTTCCTACTCCCTGACCACTCCAAGTGGGAATATTGGCAATATTAAGAAATCTATTTTGGGTAAAAGAAATAAATTCTTTCTCAGAAGGAGACCTGGCCTTTAGAGAGGGTGAGTAAACTGCTGGGGGGAATGGTCCAGATTGAAAGCATTCAAAAATGCTATCATAGAACTTCTCAATGAGAATGATAAAAAATTGTAAGATAAAAGAGTAGTGTTGAGGCTGCAAATGAAACCATGTAGTGCCAAAGCAATGAAGCCTTGAAATTATTGTTTAAAACTTCTGTCATGTCCTATCCTAATATAGTCATAAAAGTCTATGGCAAGCTTGGGGGCACACAGCCTGAAGTATAACAGGTTTAGGTACATCAGTGCACAATGTTGTGCTAAAATGCTAAGAAAGTGGATTTGGAGCTCTCTGAATGTGTGCCTGTGGATATTCTGTGTACACATGCCCATGCACAGACACACATACCTATATATTTTTTAGACACATGTATCTTCTTCATTTGCTAAAGTTTGAGGAAAAATGTTGGGGCGGAGTGTGGATGACAAGTGGGGAAAAAATTTCTGACAACTGTTGTTCATTACACACCCTCACATTATACATACTTACAATTGCTCATTTGTTCTGCTGTTGAATGCAAGGGAGTCTTAAAGTGAATGTTAAATCAATGTTTATTATTTTATTTTTTTATCCTAAAATCTTTCTTAGACTACTCCAGACTAAGTTGTTAATTGACATTTAATTATGGGGACTAGGAGTATGCTAAAGGTATAGTAAACATGATGGTGTTGTCAAATGTGCCTATTGTAAATCCTAAAGAGGTCCTTCTAGTAATCAAGGATTTGACTTTCCTTGCAAAAATGTTGAAATTTACACTAATTACAGCTTAGCAAATGTTCAGCTGTACACATTAAAATGTGTAACCTGAAAAAATGAGAATAATGTCATTTAACTTACATTTAATAAAATTTAGTCTTTATTTCTGTGGGCATTTAGATTATATTAGCTAATGTATTTTTATTAATGGAACTCTTGCAGTGTAGCACACTCAGGTATTGAGAAATCAGGCTGCATATTTCTCTGTAATTGCCATTTGCTTGTTCATTTGGACAATAGGCTGTAAATGCACCTGTGACCAGTTTTGCTGTAATTAGAACTATTTTTAAAAAGTTATCACAATCCTTATAAATTTGAAAGAAACCACAAATAATGGATTCTGCATTCACTTCTTTTTTCCCCAATTTTTAAGTATTTAAAAACTGAACCCAAAAATATATTTCTTTTTCAATAGGGAAAAAGCAAGAGGTCATATGAATATAATGTCACAAACAAATGTGAAGTTGACTTAACTTTTTAATATTTTAAAATTTAAATATTTTTATTTACATTTAATCTTCTGCAGTTTCTTGGCTTTCAAATACCTTCATCAAATGCATCTCTCTTAACATACTTATTTGATTCTGAAAGTAACCTGAAGATATGAATTATCATTATAAAGCACTGAATAGACATACGCTGCATTTACTGGGGGGGATTTGTTCTTGGTTTTGGTTTGTTTGAGTTTTCTTTGTTTTGATTTTTTTGTTGGTTGGTTTTTTGTCTTTTTTTTTTTTAAATAAAAATCACAACTCAAAAAAATATACTTTCCCTCCAAAAACATCCCAAATGACAATTGTGCTTTAGGGTGAAGTGCCTTCTAGATCAAATAAATCCATATGATCCAGACTGACAGAAAGCAACAGGAGCAACAGATTTTAAAATAGCTTTCCATAATCTATACAAAGAATATTCTAGGTAATGGACAGACACTACATTATTGTTGCACATGTGGTTGATAATTAATTAGAAATTAACCCAAAGTGCATTCTAGGTACATTTTCAAGAGTGTTGCAAATGAATTACCCATTAAAGAAACAACCCAAAACAAACAGGGAGTACAAGATGGGAGCTTGTCCTCATATTGTGGAAAATAAAAGGACTTAAACTGTGAATCTCACAGCATGCAAAATGTTTCCTGAGCAGCAAATTGATTTTTGGCTATGGGAAAAAAAAGGCTGGTACTTCCACCCACTCCACACTATTTTGATTTATTTGGACTAGGTATTGCATTTGATATTTGGCACTGCTGGTAGTGTCTTTTCTACTGCATGAAAACAGACAAATTCATCGAGATATATAGTTGTTAGAGAATTTGGAATTGCAATTAAACAGAAAGATGATATTCATGGTAGTCTTTGATTCTTATTTCTTGGTATTTTATATGTTGTGTTTGTAGGAGTAAAAAAAGCTGAGAGTGAGAGATTGGTACTTAAAAGCAGCAAATAAATTTCTTTTGGAAGTGAGCTTCACTGGATGGTGCCATTTTGGGGCAGCTGTAACAACATCTCTGATGTTTTATTAAGCAGTGTTCTAATTTAATCCCAGCTGTGACAGTATTCATTCTTTTCAAGATTTATACTGAGAACTGCTTTATATTTCTGTGTGCAGCTGCATACCAAAAAAACATCTATTCAAATTTAGTCAATTTTTTAACTAAAAATATGAACTGCATTTTACATTCAATTATTACTGCAATTATATATTGTCCAGTAGGAACAGCATTTTCGACTTGAAAGAGATGAATAATACTTGGAATAAAAGTTGAAAGAAAGTGGCTTTAAAGACAGGGAATCTATATAATTCTTTAAATAATAATTAAAAAAACCCAACATGTAAATACATACTATTATATGAGTACATATAATTCCTTAAATTTTTGTTATATGTATTTAAAAATGAAAGAATTGAAGAAAAAAACCAACTGAACAAACAATTACAACTGTCCTAAATTTGCTCCAGAGCATTCCAGGTTAATACATCTTAACTTTGTATCATAAAAACTTGAGTCATGATTTAGTTTTCATTTAATTCACCTATTTACAGCCAAAATCTGTGATGTATGCTGGTAATGATAGAACTAATCATAAAGAAATATTTAAATAACAGCAGGAGAAACTCTCTGTCATCAAGTGTGTAACACTTTATGAAATGTTAGTTTAATGCTGACTGTATTTTGGGTTACAAACTATTCAGTGAAACTCATCCTTGGCATTTTTGATTGAATGATTCTACTCATGGTTTTGTGAAATAACTAATGTATACACACAGTTAAGTATTTTAATATGGTAACACAATATGGATTGTGAAGATCAAGAATAAATATTAGGTAATCCAGAAATGAAAAAATGAAATGAGCTCCATTCTAGTAGTTTTCAGAGTTGTTACCATCTAAGCAGTATTGTTTTAATGGAATGAACATACATGTAAAGGATTTATGCCTTGTATGTAAAACTGGTTAATAAAAAATAGTGAGTCTGTAGTTTAAGGATAAATTATACTATATTTGTTGTCTTTATTATGATGCTTCAACATACGCAAATTTTTGTGCAAGACAATATCTGCTTATATTTTTGACAAACAGCATTGTTCTTGTGCATGCACATTTATAAATTAGAATTACAATGGGAAAAATCTGTAGAATAACTTTGGAGCTTAATGGCTCATATTTACAGATACCTATGGACTTAAGTGGTGGAGTATATAAACTGTGGTTCATGTACTGAAAACAGAATCTTGAATATAAATTCATCAGATATAATGGTGAAAATATCATCTATTTTTACTGAGTCAACAAAAATTCAGCACTAATAGCTGTGGTTATAAATATAAATATAAATACAAATACAAGTTTGTGTTAATATTGTGTCAACTTTTCTATTGTTTGGTCAGAAACATTTCTTTACTATTTTACATTTATACCCTACTTGATATTATAAAGCAGTGTTAAAATCCTTAGGCAAGCTTAGGAAATAAGCTGCTGAAGTGGTTTTGAAATTGGTGTTTTCCACAACAGAGGGAATTGTAAATACTGTTGATAATACAAAGGAATAAACTGAGACAGAATAAGATAGACTTCTAATTCCCTCTTTTTTCAAAATAAAACAGATTTTTGGTTGTTTTTGTGGTTGTTGTTGTTGGGTTGGGGTTTTTTTGTTTGTTTGTTTTGTGTTTTGTTTTTTTTCCTAAATACTCTATTTTTTTCCTTTTATGAGCATTCACCTAAAGATAAATTGCTCTGTCCTGAGTTTTGGTAATTTCTTCCTCTTTAAGTCATAGTGCATATCTCTATTACATAATTAAACATGCTAAATGAACATTCTGTGCATAGCTGGACAATGCAGGAATGAGCAATTAATTTTTAATTATAAAATAACAAAGAAATGAGGACCATGCAAGCACAGAACTTTCACAATGGGTCTGAGGATCTGAAAAGATCTGAGATCTACAAAGATTTGTATTGAACTTGGAACCCCTAGAGGTGTGGATGCTAATATAGAAAGCTGATAAGAGAGGATATGAACTTTCATCAGATTGCATTGAGTATCCTGCATAAATAACATCAACGTGAAAAGGTTTACTCGTTCTGAAAAAAAGGAGAAGAAAACCTAAATTCTTGTTTGCCCTCCAGATCTTCTATCAGTTCAGCTAAAATAGATCTGATGGATGACACATCCCAATACAATGTCAGTGGTTTCAGAATTGCAACTCAGGTGGCATTGATCTCCACTGCAGCACAGCTAAAGCATGTGAAAACTTATCAAAGGACAGGAAGCAAATTATGAGATGTCAGGTATTTGTTGATTGACCTTGGCTTTTTAGTTGGCCTGAGTTTTCTTCTAGTGCTCTTTGTAACAGAAGACAGCATCTAGAATGGGGAGAATTTTTCACAATAGAAATTTTAAAAAAAAAATGCAGCTTGTGATTTAGAAGCAAAACTAAATTGGAGTGTTTAATCTTTTTTTTTATCAAGTCGTTTTGTCTTAAAAAAAAAAAGAAGAAACTCTGAGATTACATGCATACATCTTAGCATGAAGCTGAGTCAGGAGGTTTAAGTTAGGTATTAGGTAAAGTTTTTTCACTCACAGCGTTGTTGGGCACTGGAACAGGCTCCCCAAGGAAGTGGTCACAGCACCAAGCTTGACAGAGCTCAAGAAGTGTTTGGACAGCACTCTCAGGCATGTGGTGTGACTCTGAGTCTGTCCTGCACAGGGCCAGGAGTGAGACTTGATGATCCTGATGGGTCCCTTCCAACTCAGCATATTCCATGATTCAATGATTCTATGATGGCAATTGATGTATTTATTTAATGAAAGTATTTCACCAACTAGTGTTTTTCTAGATAAATTTTCACTGGTACCCAAAGACAAGATTATAACTACAGCTCCTGCAAGAAAAACCAAACAAACAAATCCAAAAAACAAAACAAACAAAAAAAAAAACCTCACCACCCCCAAAAAACCCTAAGCAAACAAACCACAAGCAAATAAAATAAAAATCCAACTGCTAACTCCAAATATTAACTTGTTTGGACAAGTCAGCTTTATTTTTAGCTCTCGTATGATAATTTCAAAATATGCAGCTAGTGCATTTTTGTGGTGTGAGCTGTTCTGCTTTCCAAAAAGTAAGGGGAGAATTCTATTATTTACAGGAACCTATTTGTAATGATTAATGAATGGGTCTGGCCGAATAAGGCTTCAGGCTTTCCTTGGAAGTTGTGGTCATATTGTGCCAGCATTTTCCTGGATCAGTCTTCTGGAAGTTTTAGTAGAAGAGCCACTGGTTAACTCTTTTACACCAAAGGATTTCTCACATGGGTATTTTACATCTTTTCCTCCCTGTCCTTGTTTGACAAATTATTGTACATGTTCTCAATTACCCTTATTACTCCAACCCCTGCAAAATTTTAGTGTATATTTTTCATGATTGTGTTAAATACATACAGGCAGTCTTTCACCACCTTAATTATCATTCACTAATTGCAATTCACACATCTCTTCAATCACAATTTCTGCACTGCCCCTTCTCTTTCCCTATTATTTTTCTCCTTCATCTTTCTAAGGTTGAAAACTAACTTGTCTCTTCATGTTATCCGATTACACCCATTTCTGTGTATTGTTTCATCCTGTCTACTTTCTCTTTGCTAGTGTTGCTATCATCCACATAACCCTGAAATAAATTACCTGCTTCTCTTAAAAATATTCTCCAGAGGATGTTTAAAACACTTCTCCCTATTTGTGACATCTTCATTATTACCAAATCTTGTAATTATGTGGAATACCAAGTCAAAGTGCATAATTTAGACAACAATAAACTCACTAATGAGGTTATGTGTAAATAAAAGTACAAAGACTCTTTAATAAGACTAAATTTGGGTATTAGGAGAAGAGAAAAGGAGGCTAGGGTCATAAGCATTGTATTTTTCTTTTTCCCTTTTTTTTTCCCCAATTGTTGAAACTACAACTCCTTGGTCTAGTCTATCAACATGTGTCCACAGAAAGAAAAATTTCTATAAATGACTTATTGTTGAAACAAAAACATTAAGAAAACCTGTCTCCAACATATATATATATATATTCCAACTTTAATTTTTTCTCTTTTCTGTTTTAATTTATTCCTATTTTGATTCTACTTATCTCTTTTCTTTTTCCTATTACCCCCTCAAAAAAAGCCTCGCCAAAAACCAAATAACAAAAACCAGAAGTACTTCAGTTTTCATTTTCAGAGAAGTGAATATGTCTTAGGGAAATTATCATTCTTGTCATGCCACATTAAGAAAAATCTTAAAGATTTTTTTTGTATGTAGGATTTATGACATTCTTCTGGCATGTGAAAAGAAAAGGTAACAAAGCTATCTCTGGTTTAAGGAAAAGGTGTTCCCAACAGCAAAGGAAAACCACAGTTGCTTCACTGGACCACTAGTCATTTTGTGCCACTGTCTTTAATCTGTGAGCTCCTGAATGCTGGTGTGCAGTTGGGTTCATTTAAAGGGGAAGAACATAGTCACAGTGCCCATCCCAACACTTGCGTCCTGGTAAGGGGGTGGATAATACAAGGCATGGTTGGTTTCCCCCCTAGACTGACCAGAACTCTGGGACCTATCAATGACTACTCTACTCTGGTACAAAAGGCCCATTCTGCTAAGTGTTTGGCTTTCCCGTATTTGTATGTAGCTTTGGGATGGATTAAGAGGACACCAACATAACTTGACTCAAATTGTGCCAGAATCCCAGTTCATAGCTGTCAACCAAACTAGAACCAGTTTGTTCAACATTGGTGTTGGATTCTGAGCATAAAAGAGGAATTAATTTTCCCGAGGGCACCTCTACCAGGCTGTGTTTCATAGATGTGGTGAACACAGGTTCTCCCCTCTCCAGCATGACAGGTTACAGTGCTCAAAGGCCTTTCCCACTGCTCTGGCAGGAACTCTTTGCTCCTTCTTCAGTTGGTGAAGGCTAGTGAGACAGTGACATTTCCATAGGGCATCTGAGTAATCTTTCTTTGGCACTCCTCTCCTTCACATTACATAACCCAGTCTCATTAAATCCTCTCTTTGCTGGAATATCTTTGGCAGCTCAACCTTCTTGTGCAACCCCTGCAGCTGTGGCCTCTATGTCACAGTGAGAGGGAAAGCATAAGGGATATTCATCAGATGATGAATCATACTATTCACAGTTCTTATTCAATCAGTCATCCCTGGAAATAGTCAACAAAAAAAAGAGTCTATGTCTGCACTGCTTACAGGACTCCTTGCTCCTGAGAGTCAGAGGGCTGTTGCTGTTGTACAAGCAACAGAGAAGTTCATTGTGTCTTCACAGATCTTTAAGACTTTTCATCTTATCACATATTTTTCTGGTGATAAAGGAAGGGCTGAACTGTTCTTCCCATCCAATCTCCTCCCTTCTGTGCAGGATACATGGAAAGCTAAGACAGTCAGGCCATCTACACTCTAACTTTCCTTGGACCCAGAAGTAAAGACAAAAAAATACACTAAGATAAGGCAAAACTAAACAAGGATGTTTAGCAGAGCAGACACCAATATTTCCAGTTTCTGTTGGGCTATTTAATTGCCTGGGTGAGAAAATGTCAGATGGGTGTTCATGCATGAAAGGGCTACTAGAGCCAGCTGGTTACTCGGCTCTCTTGGACAATTCTGTGGTGGCCTGCTGTGGAAAATTATTGCTTCTCCATACACTCCTGACACATCTGCCTTCAGAACCGCCAAGGGCATTGCAAAGGGGTGTTTTAGCCCTCCACAGCAGTATGGCATATAAAGTTCCTGCAGGTGTTCTGACCACACTTTGTTGGCTATGAATCACTGATGTTTGCAATGCATTGACACAAGTTTCGAATTACCAGTGCCCATACCAGCTCTGGTGGTTATGTCATGAACTTCCTTCTGGTCTCTGCTTGCAGGTTTCCATGCTGAGACGTGGAGCTGAAGAATCTCCCTTGATAGTTCGTGGACCCACAACCAAAGAACGGCAATCTGAGGTAGGCCCAAGCTGTCAACGTGAATCAGCCATTTCCACATCATAACAAGTGGTCTGTGTGATATTGCACACCCCAGTAGTCACTTAAGCAGGAGGCAATGGGTTTGTAAATCTTCATCTGTCAGAAGACATCTACATTCTTCTCTGCTGTTATTTATGCCTGAATCTTAATGTAAGAGTGTTGTAGGTGGGCGTACAAATTTTTGCAGGGGATTTCAAATGAAGTCCACTGTGCATTGAATTTTTTATCTTGTTGGTGGTCATTCTAAACCAACAAGACAATAGAGTTTCAACAATAATGCTTCACATAACAATATTTTTAAAGTATCTTATAATTGATGTATGGTTGCCCTAGGAAAACTGTTTCTCTTATCTCAAACTCCAAACTAGCAATTTTAGCTTTTGACCCCATGCTTAAATCTGACCTGACAGAATTCCTTGTGTTAAGCTCTGTGGTGCCATGAACGCTTTCAAAACTATGTTTTGCATTCTTGTTTCTTTCTTTCTTTCTTCTGATATTTATGCACAGTATATGGAGAAATGTGCTAAACAACAGTGAATATCAAACAGTTGGTCATACTTAAAATTTTCTCAGGTATTCTGATGCTAACTTCATTGCACCAGTTTTATGCTGCTTTAGCACCACTGGAAGCTGCAGTTGATACTATTAGGCTTTTTTTCCCCTTACTGTTGCATAAATTCAGGCATGTGATACAATTCTGTAGTAATTATAAAATTTCAGAAACCGAACCAATACAATAGATGGGGAAATAATTCAATCTGTCCCTGGTTTATTTTTTTCCTTAATCCAACAGAAAAAAACAGATTATTGCAGTTGTTCTGAATCAACTAGGTGGTATGAAATGTTGCTAACAAAGTTAATCCTCCAGGCTGACAACCACTCCTGTAGTTGATCTGGTTTTCATTTTGGTAGAAACACAGCAGAACTTTATAGCATTAGAAAATCCTTATTGCCAAGAAAGAAAACAAAACCAATAAAAATCAGCTACAGTTCTGTCAGAAATGGCTGACACACAAATGATAGAGGGTACTTGAGTGTTAGATGGGGCTGACAAGGGAGGTTTTAATAAAAGGATGGATTCAAACTGCCTGAGTAGCTGAAAGGTCCCAACATGTTTACACAATTTGTGGGAAAAAAAAAGGTTGCAGATTATTACTGAAATCACTAACTGAAATTTCCTGCATTCAAAATTTCCCAGGTGTGAATGAAATATATGAACAAAGGCCAGTTTAGAAAGAGGAAAAACTTTTATTTTTCATGTTCAAATGTTTTATTCTTTACAAGACTAGACTTTTGCTAACTGTATGCAGTACATTATGAATAAGAAATATTTTCATCATAAAAAACATTGTTTCCAATAATGAATGATAGTATTTGACCTTCTGAGAATTCAGAGTTAAAAATCCTACACATTCTGAAGTTGCTTTAAATGCAAAATAGAGCAATTTAACCTCAGCACATTATAATGGACTTTTACATACACTGGTTAAGAGCTGCACAACATGAAGTATTCATACAGGTAATTAGAACTACAGTGAGGAATGTGTGGAAAGACAAGAACAGATTATTATAACACAGAATATTTCATTTAATGAGCAGTAGTGTTCTATAGCAGTTTATTTGTGATAACTTACTTGATTTTTTTAGAGCATCTGATTTTACATTTAAAAATATTTCCCACATTAACCCATCCTAGATTTCCATTGCTTTTTCTTATTTGCAGGATGTGTATTTACGTGAATATACATGAATATATGTCCACACACATACAAAATTAATACTCACTGCCTTTTTGACTTGCAGAATATTATTTAAAAAGCCATCATGCATTTTTTTTAAAGTGAGATCTGCCAAGATGTCTTTTCAGAAGCAGAGATATAGCAATCAGAAAAGATTCATAAAGTTGAAACCCGGACATACATCACTGAAGCTCATTTGTCAGGTAGAAAATGGAACTTTTAACTCAGAAACATAGGCATCTTTTCCTGAGTAAAAGTGTAAGTACTGGGACTGTAATCCTGTGTCCCAAGTCATTTATTCTAATTCATATTCATTGCTATGGAGTCATGACATCATAATGTAAGACCTGAGTGCCAAGAGGATTATGTGTCCCTAAGTGTAAATCTCTTTCACAGAGCTTTTCTATTATCATTAAATTCAAATCAGCATACTCTTCATGCAAAATCTTTTAGCAACATTCTGCAAGACAGGGTTTTTTCAATTTATTCTTAGATTTGTGTTTGGTATAGGAAAATAATCAAATTAAAACCAATTTTATATAGTGTGCACTGTGCTGTATCATTTGAAATGGCATAAAGGCATTCCATTATAGAAAATTATTTCAGTGCATGAATGACAACCATAAAATTGTTCTTCCTATAAAATTTTGAGTTCTAAAACCTATGTTCAATTTAAGACAGAGAAAGGGGGGTTTGAAATTTGTGCTTATTATTAAAAGTTAAATTGCAGAGAACATGCACACTAATTCTGACTCAGATCATAACATTTTTGTTTCTGACTATTTTTTTAAAGACATATTTTGGTGTAGTTGTAATCAAATAAAATCAAGGAGAAAAAAGATAAGTGTCAGGTGGTCCTAGTACATGGATAATTCCTCTGTATGCTGCTGTTGCATCTCTGGAGGCTGCAGACTATTAAACTGCACTGATTATACCTGTTACCCTAATGCATTATTCATTAAATTGGCACCACAACATCTTCAAACAGTCTGTCATTTTCCATTACTTTCCATCAAAGGAACCATATGCTGTTCTCACAGTATATTGATACCAGGGCATATACAAAGCAGCCAGTCACATGGAAGCACTATCTGCTTTTACATGAGCTTTTCAAATAGTTATTATTAACCACCACTTTTAATGGCCTGTTTGATTATTCAGTGCTTAAACTAAGAAACTTCAGTGAGGAGAGAGATTGATGACTGCTCTTTCTATGTTGAAAATGATTTGGTTCTCAAAACCTGTTTGCCAGTCAATAGAACTGCCCTGCAAGGTATTTCATCATGGATGCTGTACATTGAATTTTGTTTTGAAGTGTTGTTCCTCAGACTTCTCTCATTTATGGTTTGAATATCTAAGAAGCAGTACTTCATCATCAGAAATCAGCCTTGTTTCCTGTTCCATCCTATGTGCAGTAACTTGTTTTTGAACAAGCTATTTTTTTACATCACTCCTAAATTAAAAATAATTTGATTCTGTGCAGTAACTGATAATCTTTCCTAAAACTTTTGTGACGTTCTATGTGTTCAATGACTGATAGAAAAAAAAAACCAAAAAAACCTTTTCGGTATCTTAGGAGAAGATATAGGAATTTGACTCTTCTTATATGTATATAATGATAATTCTACTATTGTCTCAATTTCTAATTTAATTTTTAGGCTTATTTTATAATGTGATTTTTATAAATCACCAAAAACTCATATAAAGACTGTTTGCTATTCATTGAAATATTAATTTAGATTTTAGACTGACATTTTTTTTATGATTTTGATCAGCATTGAAATCCATTGTCATCCTAATCAGTTGGTAGTATGTTAATGGTTAATTGTTGGACTTGATAATAACTTGATAGCACTATAATGTGTTGAGGCCAAATTGCTATATTTTACATTTATAGCAACTCCTTAATGGTCTTTTCCAACCTAAATGAGTCTGTGATTCTGTGATCAGTTACATCAAGATGTTCCACTGTTAATAGTTAATAATTTAACTACATATAGAGCATATAAAGATTTATTTAGGGTTAAGACAAAGAGGCATCAAATTCAAATGTGCAGAAGGAATTAAAACTGGATGGCATTGGCTCAATTTTTAATTGTTGTTTTTATTCCTGTGATATTTCTAAATTTAGAGTGAACTGAAAATTCAAAGTCTGGGTCTCCAACTGTCTACACACAGGATTATTGGGTACATCTGAGGTTTGCTGAATAGAAATACTACATATACTCTGTGAGATTGAGTTTGGACCTGTAATTCTAAACTAATGCCTGCTATTAAGAGCACCTTGAAGGCAGAGGTAAACAGGCTCCTGGGGGGGGTTCTGTGTGTTCAATTCTAAACAGGAGATGTTTTTCACACACCAAGCAAATATGGTTGGTAGCTGAGAAATGCAATTCAGCTACATCTGGATAAAGTTAAAAAGCACCTGAGAAAACAATTTGTGTTTTAGATGAAGTATGTAGGTCATATTCTCACATTTAATACAGTCTATATTCAAGGCATCCAATTTTCTCATATTGCTTTGCCCTTAAAGAGTGTTCTCAACAATATAAATTTATTTCTAGTGGAGGGAAGCAATGCTAGCTCTCAGTAGTTTAGGTCTCTGCAGGCTTATGATACAGGGGGACAGTTTTTACACAAACTAATAATAAGAAGAACTGATTTACACTCACATGGGTTCTAGAGTCATACAGTCACACCTTTTCTTTTCTGCTTCCAGTAATGACAACTATTGACCTATCTGTAAGCTTCACAAAAGCAGTAACATTTCATTGGGGATTATGGTGAGGTATAGGTTCAAGTTTCATCTAGCTCAGAAAAGCAGCCATGCACCAACAGACTTTTCAAACTCTTCTTCTCCCAAGGCTGGAATGTACCTGGTGAGGGCTACTTTACTAAGAATTAGCCTGAACAAGGCCTGGGAACAGTCTCTGTGGGCCAATATTTATTTTGCAGGGTCTGCACTGGAGTTCAGTCCCTCTGTCCTGGCTCTTTCCTGGGTTGTGCTGTATGGGTCCCATGCTGTGGCCTGGATGTGCACATGTTGCTCATCATCCCCATGACACTTCCCACCCAACCCAGGACCTTTTCTAACCTAGATTCACTCAGTGATCTGTCCCTGCCCTCCTTGATCAAGTACTGGGGACTGGACCTCTCTTTGGTGAGATCCCCATTCTGTCATGCTATCACCTACGCTCCCAAGACACCTTTCACGTGTGTTTGCCCATCCTCATGACTTCCTGACCCCACTCAATATCATACTGATAACACAGAGAGAAAGAAGTGCAATTCAGTCCCTCAGACTACAGAAGACATGATACTCATCAAACAGCTGGGACAGCTAAGATTTGCAAACATCTGTGGAACTGATGACAAAGCTGCTACATATGCAGCTGGTCTACTTTGTGGTTGTAAGAAACAATTTCATAATTTTTGGTGCCGAGCTAAACTCACAGGGTAATTTCCCTTAAAGAAAATTACTGTGGAAAACTGTCTTGAGATTTGTGGGAAGCCTTCTCAGGGATTACTATATTTCAGTAGATATAATTTCAAACTAATTGTTTGTTTGTTTATTTTGGTAGTATAGTGTTGCCAGTAGAATATTCACAATGATACCAGCATTTTTAAAGTTTTGATAAGATGTTTTACTACTGATGACACATTCTACACCATCAAAAACTTCCCCTGTCAACTTAAAACATGGGTAGTTTTACTTGTGGGGTTTCTGCTAAATTTTTGCAGCACACTCTAATCCCGGGATGTGTCAGATGCAGCATCATGTCTACACTATCCTTATTTTATTTTGTTGCCTTGTGTTCAGTGTAATTTTCCTTTTTTTTCCTCCATATGTTTGATAACATCAGCATATGTTCTCTGTCATAGCAGATGACCTTTAATTGTACCTCATGGTGTGAGGCTGATGTTCTATGACTGAAGATTTACCTTGAGAATGTCTCAGTAATGTTTAATGGGTCAGTCTTAACTATTCATTGTATTTAAACTGTCCATACAAAATGCTTATGGATGGTTGGTTATTTGATATATGCAGCAGATGTCTGGTGCAGCTCAGCTTGCAGGAGCATTGCTTTGATACCAGCTATAGGCAATGCTTTGAGAATATTTCAGACGTTTAACTGTTTTGTACCAAGAACACAAATTCAGCCTGTGGGTGACTGGCTGATGTGGTAGCCCTAAAAAAAGACTCAGAAATATAGAGAAGTGGTAGAAACAATTGCAGGGTACTCGCTATTTTTTTTAAGACCAATATTTTCAACCCAGCTATGCTGCTTTTCCCAGGAACTGTAATGACTGTTGCTCTTCTCTGAGTGACTCCATTTCTAGTCACGTCTCATTTGGTATTCTTGTGATATTAGAACTGCCCTTAAATTTTGATTTTTACAAGTGGTTTAACATGATTACTGCTAACAATAAGACTCTTCTGGGATAAAACCATTTGTAATGAATAGCATACTTTCCCATATATGGATATGACACCTGTTCTTTAACCCATACAATAATAAACAAAATCTGTCTAAAAATACTGATTTGTTTGGTTCCATTTTAGGTAAGAAAAGTATTTCTAAATGTTTCACCTTTGCTGCTAAAACTTCCCAATTTTAAATGAGCAGCCATTTACTTGCCTGAACAGAAATCTCTATAGATGGTTTTTCAGAATCCCAATACTAATGAACTTGGTTTGACACAAGGAGCATACATAGACTTTGACTTTATCTTCTGAACATTTCTTGATTTTGCCTGTGAGCAGCAAATTACATCAGTGTGGTCTTGACTATTCAGATTACCTTTAGGGACTTTTCAACAGTCTTCTGATTGTTATTCTGTCAAGGACATTTTCAAAGCCTGAGAGAAACTGCAGTGGTTTTCACTGTCACTATCATGCTTGTAGGGATGGATGACATTTCCATTTTAAACTCCCAATCTATTGTCACTTTATTCCATACGGTGATCACCAGTTTCTCTGCCGTAAAAAGAAAAAAGATGTCTGTATTTAGTCAGAATTAGTCAGAATTATCACTGACTTTACTGGCAGCCACTGCCTTACCCTGAAGCATCTGGTTAATGATTTCAAGACTTACTGATACAGCACTCCCAAATGATCCTGAACTGGTTGCTGAGGAACTCTATCTAATGCTATTCTAGTTATGGCAGATTGACAGTTTAATAAATAATGTGCACTATAGCTGAAACCTCTGATGAGGTACTGAGTAGTGCTGCTCAGTACTTTTTATTCCAACTCACTATCCTCAGTTTTGTTCAGTCATTGAATTATAGCTGTGTCTAGGGATCAAGCTAGACATCTGCTGTTTTAAATATTTCAGTGTTTAATCCTTCTAGGAGTTTGATTTTACTTGTTTTGAAACCATGTGACTGTTATTGACATATGACTCCTCTTTAATCAAAGTTCAGACCAGAAATCTTTACCATAGCTTCTTACAGTGCAAATATCAAAGTGACAATAACGCCGTATGACCATCCCCTTCAGTCAACAAGTAGCTGAAAATCAACACTCCACTGGTAAGGTCAAACTGAAAAAAAAAAAAAAGAGGAAAATTAAGTGAAAAATAAGATGTTATTTGACTATTTGATGCCATTAACATAGCAATTGATCTGTTTGTACGTTATAATTTGTCAGGTTGTGCACTTCATTTACCAATAATTTTTCTAGAGAGATCAGTAGGTTACACTTTGCTCCACCTGTGCAATTTGTAGTCAATACATAGATTAAAAGTACCACTCAAGGTGTGATTTCTATGACTTTCATATTCCTAACATTGACTGTTTATTGGCAACTGGACCTGAATCCCATACATATGACAGTAATGTTCACTTTAGTAGTGCCCTGTCAGAAGCATCAAGACCTGTTTTCTACAGGATGAACCCCTTTACATCCAGGTTGTGACTGACTGACTTCCAGTAGCAGTCTCTGCTATTTCATTACTTTAATATTTCCTTTATTAAAGATATCACATAAAGCACAGAAGAGCCTGCACAATTAGTTGATTACAGTGAGAAAGTGCCAACTGTGTAGTCTGTGAACGCAATTTCTTCTGTTATTACAGCAGAACAAAAGCTGTCAACAGTGAATGCAGAGCTTTTTTATTTTTTTTCTTTTTAACAGAGCAGTTCAATTAGGAGCAGGGGGCAAAGATCTCTAATAAATATGCATTTTAACACACTTGAGTATTCTCTGAAATTACACAGAAGACAGAACTAGAGGCAATACTCCATGCTGCAATTTAGGTAACACTGTACTAGTTTTGCACATATAAAAACACTTGAACATATAAATAGAGGCCAGGTTGAGGAATTTTTTTATAGTAATAAAAATCTGGATTCTGTGTGTATATCTGAAAAGACCTGTTAGTATGATGAAAGTAACTATAACTGCTATTCAGCAACAGCACGGTTTTTATGATTTTCAACCTGGTGTTTGTTTGAGTTGCACATTTTCTTCCTTTTTCTGAATACTTTCAAGTTATTTACTTTGAAATCTATCTTCTTTGGAATCACCTCCCTCTTCAGTTTACATATCTTGTGGTCATATAATGACGAGTCCATCATTTCAAGTGGAAGACTCAAGGAATAGCAGAAGTGATTATCTTATAGTTAGGCAAAACAAATTCTCCATGACTTAGGTAGAATTTCCTCCATGAAAGCCTAAACATTCTATCTTTTCACTGTTGTTGAGATGTTCATGTGTGCTTTTTTTGGTCATGTGTGTCATTTGTTACCTTACACTTGGATCTTTATTGGAAAACAATAATGAATGGAATTTCATATCACCACAGTTTCTATTTAGAGAAAATGCATTCATTTCATCTACTTTTCCCTTGCTTAGAACTCCACTTCAAATTGAATTTTCACAAAACACCATCTTCAATAGAGGGCATCATAAAAAAACAAGAAGACATTTTTGAAATTGCTCCAGGAAATCAATGTGTCAGAAAGAAATCAGGAACATTTTTAAGTTCTTAAAGTAAAGCTCCCTAGCTCTTGTGCTTCAAAATATCTTTCCTTTCATTTTATTTTCTTCTTGTTCTAAACATTAATAGATTACGCCAGCAGATGTGGTCAGGAAATTTTCCACTGGTCTGTGGAAAAATTACTAATAAGACGAAGATGCAGACTGTTGATCTGCAACATAAAAAGCATGCTAAGACACTAAATGGAACCTCCCCACACTCCCTTATTTCTAATTTTGCAAAGGAATACCATAGTTTTCTAACCTTTGAGCCATTATTCTTATGTTAATATATTTTAAGTTACACAAAAGTAGGTGTTTCTCACAAAACAGTTATTCTGAGAATGTTTGAAGCTATTCTGCTCTGATCCTTTTTCATTTTTAATTTGTTATTCACTACCCTATCTACTATTAATGTTGCACTAAAAAAAACTATGGAAAGCCAGAATAATAATAGGATTGCAGTTCTTTCTTGGTTAAACAAATGAATGTGGTTTGGTGTCTTTACCTGTGTACTGATGCTCTCTATGATTTATGCAATAGTTTGCAAATATTGAGGAGCATAAAGCACCTTTTCTTTGCTGCACAAATTAGTAATAGCCTATTTTAAAATGTAATCTATTTACACTAATAAAGATTTCATAAATGTAAACTTTTTTTTATGGAAATGGGATTTTTTCATCCCCTATCAAATTTTACTATAATTTGAGCAAAACCATCCAGACAAAGAGACATACACAGCTTTCTATTACAATATCTCAGCCCAGGCTGCCTCTTGTATAGCTTCAATAACACTGGGATGTCTAGACTCTATAAAATATTTTTAATTAAAAGATTTACTCAGCTAGATTGGAACACAACAAAAACCCCAGAAGCAAACCACAGATGAGCCTAACATTTTACTTGTCATTCCAAAGTGACTGGTGACTACTTAGAGAAAGATTAAAAATAATGTATGTTCACAGAGAGTTTATAACTACAGAAGACTACATTAATACAACTCCTACAAAGAAAATTGTTTCACGTCTTATAGACAAATAAAGAGATGCTAAACAAAAGAATAACCCCCCCACCAACATTTAGATAACTATTTGATAAAAATTTAAAATGAAGGGTCCAAAAATTATAAACAGCGTGAATGTTGCTATTTTTTAAAAAATTGAGAACAAAATAATTATTTTTTTTTTCCATGTGTGTTTCTATTGGTTGGGATGAGCAAGAGAGGGAAAGAAGAAACAGATTCATCTTTGATTAAAAATCTCAATGTTCTGTGCTTCAACTATAAATAATTACTGAGAAAAGTTATAAGAGAAAATATTTTAAAATCATTTATTTTACACTACCAATTGTGTGAGCAATTTTGTGGTTTTATTTTCTAGCCATGTCAGCCTTACACACACTGCGTTTGATGCACAGTGAAAATATCTCCTTTAATAAGTAGAAGGACAACATAAAAATGACATGTGTTTTAGGAGCAATGCTAAAGGAGGACAAATATTTAAACCTATTTTTAATTTCTGATTAAATATTTCTTCTAGGAAATGTACATTTAGATTATTTCAATCCTTAATAAACTGAATTTAAAAAGAAAACCTAAGATTCTGTAAATTTTTTGTTTGGTTTTTGGTTTCAAAGTTTGTTTCCTGGTTAGCTCCTGGCAAAGGAATATCATCAATGAAAATGATTGAGGGGAGTTGAAAGGAATTCTAGAAAATATTTACTATAAGATTAATTACAAGATATTTAGTAAACCATCACCCAAGACCTATTGTCTCATATAAATCAGTTTATATTTGTCACATACTATACCAGTACATATGCTGTAAGGATAACTATGCTGATCCTGTTCACAGTGGTATAAAAATATAAAGATCTCATTAATAGCATTCTTATTAGAAGCCTCACTATGACAGACCCATTTGCATTTCTTTAACAGATAATATTTTTAATCAGGTAGAAATTATCATCTTTTTCCTTTTGGTAGAATGATATACATTGGTATACTAACACGGCACATGGTCATAGAGTTCTTTTCCTGCTAAAATTGAAATTTTTCAACAAAAAACAGTGTAAAATAATTAGGTTTTCTCCTTGCTCCAAGCAGTTGCAGCTGGATTTCATGGCTTTGCCTTTGTAGTGTACAAAGAAGTAAGGAAGAAAAATTTCAGGAGAAGAAATAATGTTTTTTGTAGTCAGAAAAACATAAGCTGATCTGGAGGTGCCAGGAACACTGTGTGCAGAAACTGCAGTTTTATTTCTCTTTGTTTATAGCAATGAACTCGCTAAATGCTATGCTGTGGCAGTTGCAGTAAGTAAGCTCCACATTCACCTACTCTTTAATTTGAAAATTAATGGAATTTTCTCTTGAGATCAGAAACTGTACTTCAAGACAATTTGCTTTTAGGACAATTCTGGGACCTCATTTCCAGTGAAGACAGGAACTCTCAAATGACCTTCAAATTCAGTGTAAGAATGGGAGAACAGAAGCAATTAATATGTGTACAGCAGGCAGCACATCATTCTTTCATTGTATGCTTTAGAGATAAATATACTCCTGTATCTTGTTGTGTTGTGTCCTTTTTTTTTTTTTTTTTTCTTCCTTTACTGTCCCCTAATGACTTTTTAGAATTTCCATACTTTTCCGGAAGGACAAATTCCACAGGTCAAGAGCAGTTTGGAAAGATTTCTGACTCCTTCTGTTTTCTTGGTACAGTTTGAAACTACGTTCAAAGAGGGAACTTAATATTTTAGAACTCAGGGAGAGTTCAGGAGTTCACCAAACCTGTAGATGCATAGCTACTTTAGAAACAGCAGTATTTATTCTGTACTGTTTTCAGAACATAAATCTTAATCCTCCAATTACTATGACATCAAGAGCTTAACTTTCAATTGCTTTTCAAGGAATAGACAATGATCAAAGTGGTAAATAAATGCACTTGGTGGGAATAGTTAAAATAATGAAATTCAATAAAAAAAGTAAAATAAAATAGAAACCTTTCACTTGGCCAAGAGCTTCATAATAACAAAGGTCACATTTCTACATTTGAAAAAGAGTGCAGAGAATCTATGAATGTATCATCATGACACAAGAAATATTTCTGATGGCATTAAGTTGCATTCCATTGTAACTCATCATTACTGCCTCTGCTGTTCTTATGCTTCATTTCGAGGTTGAAGCTGTGTTTCATTTATTTAAAGTCTTTAAAAAATCTCCTCTTTTAAAGCACCAAATTAGACTTCAATACATCCATACTTCTTCTTAGAATAAAAAATATATATTCAGAAAACAATCTTGTATAAATAGACACCCAGTGTTTAGTAAAAGCTCTCTTCCTTTAAGAAACAAAAACCACACCCAAGCATCCATGGGTTTCGCCCTCTGAGATGTCGACTTGCTCTTTTATGCCATCATGTTAAAAAAATTCCAAAACCTGCTTCAGAATTCTGTTTACTTATTATCATGATGGGTTTGGTCTAATTTCAAAGTCATAATACAGGGAATTCTCTCTGTAGACTTTCATTGCTATATCTCTGCCCTGTTCTGTGAGGTTTTCTAGGGGATGCATATTATATTTTTAATTCCAGCAGAGGAAAAGGAGAGAAGCAAAGCCTTAATATAATCATGGACAATTCTCAGATCATAAAAGTATGAAAAAAATTGTAAATCCCTCTCTTTTCATGGAGGCATATAATCTACATATATACTATCTTTGCCAGATATTGAGCATCATATGTTAAAATCACATGTTCTCATTCAGAATCCTACTGAACATAATGAGTTTAAAAATGTCACACTAATGGATCTGCTGGTATGTTGGATACCTTTAAAACTTTGCCAGGAATTCCAGAGTAAAATGAATCTACTTGTCAATAGAGCAATAAGCATTTTTAATTCAAAATACACATATGTTGTCATATTACAAAAGCTCCCATACCTTCTTGGTGATTTCTCATGGGCACCTCCTTGCAGCACTGACTCCTCCTTCTTCACAGTACAGCCAACAAACCCCAACTCTTCACAACACAAGCAACAAACTCCAGCTCTCTCCTCACCCAGCTATCCCACTCTTTTATAGCACTCATCTTCATTAGACACAGCTGTGGCCTGTTGAGGGCAGGCCTGTTCCTAATCTTTGGTGATTAGTACAGCTGTAACTCCTCAGGTGTGAGACTGCCTTCTGCACTATCTCTATTCTCTTACATTCTATCCCTCCACAATTCCCCCTTTTTAATTACAAAGTTGCAGCATCTCTGGAAAGATACATTTGAGTAAATTGATATTATAACATATTCACATCTCTCACTTAGGATAAACAGTATACAAATATTCAGGCAACACATCACAGCAAGAACACACGTTTCTAAGTTCTGATTTAGTTTTGCTTTTCACAGTCTAGAACATCAACCTAAGGCTTTTCATAAACTAATGTTGTGTTTACTATCTTTTGCAGGGCCCTTTGCAAAAGATAGTAAACCCAGTGCAAACATCTTTTGTGTAATTTCCATTTAACTCTGGAATGTGTCTGCACTGACCTTGATTCATTTCTCAAACTTACATTGCACTTACACTTCTAGAACACTGACAATATCAATAGCTGTAAAACTTTATAAGGCAACTCACAAGAATAAACTAAAGGGTATATATTAGGATAGTAACAACCTTCTGCACTATTCTCTTACATTCTATCCCTCCACACACGTAGTTACTGTACTTATGTTTGCCTATTTGCTACTAGCAATATAAGATATAAGCATTCAATATATTTGATATTGAAAATTGATATAATGTTGAGATAAACATGTTCATACCCTTCTTTGTAGCATTCCCTAAGTAGCTCTCTGTTTCTTACCTCTTCCCTGGTTGACTTTTTTAAATATTTGATTTCATTTTTTTAAAGGAGCATCACAGACTACTGCAAGATGTACGGCAGTGTGACTCCAGCTCTAGTTTTCTATTTAATTCTAACTATTAAAAAATTCAGGAATCACTCAGATGTCAAGATGCAACAAGCTAATGGAATACAGTAGAAGATATGAAGAGAATACTTGAAGCTGCAGAATTTTTCTCCTTCCTTTAGACAAACATTCCATGCATATTTTCTGGCATGCTGTTATCTCCGGAAACAAGTAAGTTTTATACTTTGATTCAAAGTACCAGTGCCACAGAAAAGTGAATATCCATGATAATATGGAATTATTTTTTAAGTCTTTCTTATGCAAACAAATTCACAGATCATAATAAAAATTAAATTCCATCTGGTCTAGATTCAGTTCTGCCAATTAGGAAGAAAAAGAAAAGGAAAAGCATACCCCAAACCCAAAGTATCTTCTTAGAAATAAAGCTGAACGTTGTCTTTTTCTTTGAAGAAGATAAGAGTAATACTCAAATAATATCCACTCTGATAAGGTTGCACATGGTAAGAAGAGCTAGTCGTCAGCCTCTTCACCATCTGGAAAAGAATTGGCAGGAAAACCCATTCTCTAAGACTCTGGATGAATGGAGACAGGAGAGGAGAACAAAAAGGGGCAGAACCTGTCCTTGCTCTTGCATTTTACAGTAAAGCTCTATTTAAAATTCACTCATTCACAGTATTGTAAATATCATTGTCTGATCATTATGGTTTCAGCTCATAGGCAGAAATATAGCTGGAGAATTCTAGTTTTGATTGACATGCTACACTGCAGACAAAAGACTGTGCTGAAGTGACATTATTTTGTTCATATGCATGTGTATTTTCTTCCTAAACTAAAAAAATATTACATCATTTAGTAGTTTAAATGATGTATTTTTTTTTTTTAGTTTAAGAAGAAAATACACATGCATATGAACAAAATAATACATAGTATTATATAATATAAATATATATAATTATATAATATAAATTTATAATTATATAATATAAATATAATATATATAAGACACTTAAACTTCTTTTCAAGAAGTCATTAATATAGCTCTGGCAAACAATGATAAGATAACTCATAGAAAATAAAGAAATTCATTGTTTACTAGTGATAGATAAAAGTTTTAGTTAGTGTGTATTCAAATATATGAAATCTAAAAAAAATTTATTTCTGTACAGTGAGCTGATACAAGGCAAATTATTCAAACACTTTCATAGTACTGAACACTTCACCATGCATTCATTCAGAAGGGTGCCATAATATATCAATCTAGAAAGACTAAATGGAAAAACACACAGATATCTTTAAAGAAGTTTTGCCCTTTTTACTTTTATAGGATTAAATAGTTGAGATTACTTCTGTATTACATGGAAACTCTAATACAGAACAGGCAGTATTTTTTGTTTTTTTTTTGGTCTTTTTGTTTGGTTGGTTGGGTTTTTTTACTTTTTTTTTTAAATAAGCAGCACTAGAAAAACTTCATTTATAAAGGCTGATAAATGTCAACTCTTTAGGTACTTTAGGCCATGACATAGAAATAGGAATTTTAGGTGATGCAAATTATTTTTCCCATGCATATTTTCAGTCTGTGTTTCTATAAAGCAACATGAAGAATTTTAGTCTAACTTACTGTTGGCAAATTGCTGCTATATCATAACACTCAGGACCTCTTCTAACAACCATTACTAACTATGGCATGATACCTCTTCAAATCCACATAATAAAACCTTGAATCCCATGTCAGTAGCCATGGAATATTTTTACTCTTTCTAGCTTAGTATCATCTAATAGTCCAAAAATGTCCAGAAGCAGAGAAACTATTTTGATTAATTTGTAGAGAAGAAAACAGAACTTTATATAAGCTCTTGATGCTTGGGTTCTTTGAAAATTATAAGCACATTAAACTGTTGGTCTAGTGTTGTTAAACTAATATTTCATTTTATTTACAGTCCATTTTAGAAAAGCTTTATGAGTCTTCCAAAGGCTGGTTACCTTAGCAGGGTAGATCATACTGCCTCATTATTGGAAAAAAATTGACAATTTCTGCTAAAGCAATGCTGACAGCAGGTTTGTGTATATTATTGGGAGACTCAAACAGAAGGCGATACTGAGATTTATGTCTTACTCAAAACATTTCTTCATTGCTGTCACCAATGGGCTTTCAGTTGCACAACTAATTAATTGTACTAAAGCCTTCTGCAGTAAGAGTTACTTTGCTTCTCTCCTTGTTTGTCACCCACCTGTTACATCTTGTGTTTTCAAACTATGACTGCCCTGGGACACAGACTACAACAATGAGTGTCCAAACTGGCTGAGGATTACCTATACCAATAGTTATTTGAATAATGGCAAAACAAATGCCTATGAGAATTCTTTGAAGGAAAAAAACCAACAACAACAAAAAAACTGGACCAAAAGATGTAAATATTTTCCTTTATTTCATTGATGGGATCTATTTAATCAAATGGTGCATAAATTAGCATGGACACCACAGTTTATAAGACAGATGCTCTTGCAAGAACTCAGAGCATCAAGTCAGAATGTGAAGTTTCATTCTTGGGGAAATCCCAAAGATTTTATAGCTACTTGTGCTTCAAATAGCCAAAAAATTATATTCCAAATATTGTTTTTCAGGTGGCATTTGAAAAAGATGCGTTATTTTGGAAAGTGCTTTTAATTCTCACAAATGCCAGCAAACACATTTCCTTCATGTTATTTAAATTTAAATATATCATACAGAAAAGGTAAATTAGCACATTTCCACAAAATCAAGTAGCTATAAACCTAGAGCTCCTTGTTCAAGAGAGAAATAAACAGTACTGCCACTTAATGTTCTGGCATTTATAAACTTCAAATCAAGTAACATCAAAATCTGAAGATGGGGGAAGAAACAAGATACATCTGTCCTGATTTAACAACTTGGTGAAATTTATCTAGGTGGTTCAAGGGGGGTGTAAATGGCAGAAAATATTTGAACTTTTAAGAGCTGTGACTGACTATAAATTTCTACCTGTTATTTTAAGAGAAACTATATCTCTTGCTCTGAAAAGGTACAAGAAAGATGGGAAAAGACTGCAAAACCCCACTACCTGCATGTAGTACAGATGAGTCTATTGGGTTTTGATTCCCAGCCACATAAATTAATGTATGATTTGTGTTAAGACAAAGCTCCCCAAGCTGCAGGTTTTACAAACAAATGGTTTTTATACATGGATGGTCTTATACTGTGAGAGCTGAAGTTTTTTAAGGAATACATTGTGTAAGTTTGGGTATAAAAGCAAAAACCTAAGAAGCCCAAGTTGCTTAACTTCCATTTCCAGAGAAAAGCAGGGCAAGTTTTTAGCTGCCATTCCCAAATGTCAGCAAGGTGAGGCAAGGCACTTAGCTCCCATTTCCAAATGGCTCTGGAAAAGAGAAAAGGAGAGGAGGTGCCTCTGCATACAGGAGAGGAGAGAGGCAGGCTTTCCAACAGGAGAGGACAGGAGAGAAGAGGAGGAGAGGAAGGTTCTTACCTTGCATTTCCCAATGGCAATTTGTGCTCAAGGAGAGAAGAGGGGAAAGGTTCTTCATGTCCACTTCCAAATAGCTCATGATACTTGAGGGGAAGGGAGGAGAGGGGCAAGGGTCTTACCTTCCATTTCCAAGTGTCAATTTGTACTTGAGAAATAGAGAGGAGAGGGGCAAGGTTCTTACCATCCATTTCCAAATGGTGATTTGTACTTGAGGAGAAGAGAGGAGAGGGACAAGGGTCTTACCATCCATTTCCAAGTGGCAATTTGTACTTGAGAAATACAGAGGAGAGGGGCAAGGGTCTTACCTTCCATTTCCAAGTGACAATTTGTACTTGAGAAATACAGAGGAGAAGGGCAAGGGTCTTACCTTCCATTTCCAAGTGGCTCCTTGTACTTGAGGAGAGGGATGAAGCGAGGAGGCTCCCCTACCAAAGAGGTCCTCTTCCTCAAGGTTTCCCTTACCAACCAATCCACCTTTTTATCACTTTACTGCAATTGCTTACAGCTGGAACTCATTAAGGGCAAGGCTGTTCCTCTGCTTTGGTAATTAGTACACCTGTGGCTTATCAGTAGCCAGGTCACCTATTAAGGTAATTAGAGCCCATCCGGTATTTTCTGGGTTTCTACTTTTAAACAGTTTGGTAGCCTGTTTCCATCAATAAGGGGCAACTTTTTGGAAAAGGTTTTGTTTTTTTTTTTGTTTTTTTTGTTTCTGAGATATTTTCTTAAGTATAGACCTTTAGCCACAGAAAAACTGGAGGCATCACAGTCATTTTATGCTCACATAAGAAACATAAACTTGGCTAGTGTGCTATACACTCGATTTTCTTGCTGTGAGACCACGTGATTTACTGGGGCTGAAGTCAGACAGCCAGGTAGGTCTGACATATATTTTCACAAAATATCCAAGATTGTCAAGGCAAAGATGCTATTTTTGGCTCAAAACCAGTGTTTGCTTGCAAATCCTTGAGGTGAAGCAAAATAATCTGGTACTACGTCAATGCATGTTTGTGTCTAAGCATGTGTCAGCACTGTCCTGGCATACTGGGCTTTGTTAACAAAATTGCAGCCAATTGGCAAAGGAAAATGATTACTCACCTTTATCTGATATTCATTAGATCACATTTTGAATACTCTTAGTTTTGGTTTCCAGTTCAAGACATTGGTGAACTGGAGTGAATTGAGTGAAGGCCAGCAGAATGGTCAGGGCTGGCACACTTGCCTTCTGAGCAGAAGCTGTAAGAGAGAGGCTGTTCAACCCACAGACAAGATGGCTTTGGGAACACCTTACAGCAGTCTGCCCATATCCACTGGGAATTTAGCAAGAATGTAAATCCCTCTTATGTTGGGGCATGGTAGATGAATGAGAAACAGCAGTCCCAGACTAAAGGAGCAGAGGTTCCAACTGGAACAAACTGTCCTGGGATCACTCTGAGGACAGCAAAGCACTGGGACAGGCTGCCCAGGAATTTGTGCAGTTTTTGCCATGGAGGCTTTAGACAGCTGACCCAACAAAGCCCTGAGCAACGTGGTCTAAATGCTGAATTCACTATTAACTCTGAGCAGGATGTTAGAGCAATGCCTGTCTGAGATAACTTCCAACCTGAGAGATCCCAGGGAAGGCCATATTCCAATTTCTCTCATGATTACCTTTGGGTTTGCAAGCCACTGAATATATTCTTATTTTCTTAAGGAAGGTCTAAGTGCAGAACAAATCCATGAAAAGTATTATAAATTATAACATGGGGAAAAATGCAACAATTCTAACTGTGAAATGATAACTGTGAATGGAGTTGGTAACAGAATGTCTTGATTGCTAGCAGGAACAATTAAGACCGTGACTTTTAGAAAATATCTAGCTCTTTTGAGAGTTAGTTCACAGTTTTCTTTAGGAGCCAATGTTGATTAAGATTCAAACAGGAATGGCCCAAGTCCTACAGTTTTGGTCTTCAGTTAATGTCATCCATATTTTCATTTTAAAGGGCTGTATCTTATTAGCCCATTATGAATTTTTCTATATTCTCATATGTTTAGTAATAAATGATAGAGGAAGCTGTAGGTCAGATTAATTACTCTTTTTGACTCTTTGTGTGTGCACTAACATTACTGAATGGTCTGTTACTGCTAATTAAGCCCACAACATAATTCTTTGCATTGATTAGGTACCATGCAGGTGCCCCAAGTTCAGCTATTCAAATATGTGGACATCTAAGTCAGATGTTACTGCTACTGTTCCTACATTTTAGCAAATGCCCCAAATAAATCAGGCCAGGATTTTCCAATTAAATAAAATAGGCATGAGAGATTTTGCTGGAAAAGTGCCATACACTTGATGAAATTCATCAGGCTAAATATTCTTTTTTATTTCGCCTGAAACATAGCAGGAGGCCTTTCTGCATAGGGCACTGGTTGGTGCACAACAAACCTGTTGAAGAGACAAAAGTCACAAGTGTAGGCAACTTGATTATGTGGACTCCTCACTGAAGGACAGACCTCTGCTGGAAGGTTAGGTACCCATAGCTTCCATTTCACCCAGAAGCCAAATCATGTTGATAGATTGTGTACATTTTCCACAAATACTGGGAGCGGGTTTCATCTCAGGTAGCTTTAGACAGTCACAGCATGTATGGAATGTATCAGAGCTGCTCTGTTAGATTCCCTGTATTGTCAGCAGGGAGAAGTAGGTACCAAGAAAAATGATTCATCTGACCTGCCTTAGAAATCTGCTGAAGGACGAGATGACTCATACTTGAGCAAACTGTATTACCTTCTGTTGATAGGAAAAGAAGTTCTGACAAGTAGCCTGACTGCAAGTAAATCTGACACAAGAAAACAACACTGATTCATAAATCCAGAACCAACAGAAGTTTTGTAATAAAAGGGAGAAACAGCCTCATTCCTGCAGAAGAGCCACATTTTCAGTGTACCTGCTTCAGACATTATTAAAACAAACCCACATAAAGAAGTATTACAGTGCTATGATCAAAACTAAAAGTCATAAAAGTTTGAAAAACTATCAAACTTTTTAACATAATCAAGGTTTTTTACCTTCAATAAAGTCATAGGAGATGAGAATGATAGTTTATTTTTCAGAATCTTTATATATCTGAACCATATTACATTAGCTTTATGTATCCGAACCTTTATTTGGCCACCAACCAGTTCCTTTTGAGTATCATCAAGTATAACTTGCAGCAAGTAGCAAAAAGTAAAAGCTTCTTTGGAATTCCCCTTGTTTCTCTCTGGGAGGGTAAAGTTCCTCTCAGTCTGAAATCTATAGGGTACTACTCTAACCAACAAAGAGTTCATAATCAGCTCACCACAAGTCTTCCTGTTCCTATTTTTCATCATTATAGATAACAATTTCCTAGAGCCTTCAAGGAATTATGTAATTCCTCAAAAATATGAAAATAGGTGAAAATATGCCTAAATCTACCTCCTTTTATCTTTTTTTTCTTTTTCCAAATAAAAAATAAAACCTCAGTTTTTTTTCTCTGATGACTGCAGAAAGCCATCAGAGATTTCTTGACTGGGAGAAAGTGCTCAGCCAGAATCAAAAGAAACAGAGACAGAAGTCCCAGAGCTGCTCTGGTGGCCTGTGAGGCTGCCAGGCAGTCTCCCAACTCCAGAGCTCAGCTACATGCCTTGTCTAAGCCCTCTGTCCTCCCCGCTGTAGTGCTCAACTCTCCTGCAGTTCCCAAAGCTGCCCAGAGTGACTCTCTGAGTCAGTGCAGGTTCAGCACCACGGAATCCTGAAAGGGATGTGAACAGAACGAGTTGAGGCTGCAGGGGGAAATGCACACACGCCAAAAGAAAAAGGAAGCCAAAATGGTAGGGACATGGTAAGCGTGGTCACTGAACAAAAACATGACACACCCAGAAAGCTGAGGAAAGGAAAAACTGTCCTGAGTCCCTCCACAGTAGCAATGCAGAGCCTTGAGTGTGACAGAGGGAGCACAACATTCATGTGGAGAGGTCATCACCTTCCCCACCATGGAGAAGAGTAACCAGAGAGGACAAACTTTCATTGAAAGGGAGGTGAAAGCTTCTAGCAGGTGATGATGATGATGGACATTCAGCAAACTTCAGGCTTTTTTAGAAAAACTGCAGGAAGTTTTCAATAATTTATGCTGGATCTTCTCAATAAAGAGAAGTGAAGCTTATCTTTGAACATTGAACATTGTAATCACAGAAGAATGATGATGAGTCCCCTTCTTTCTCAAGAATCAAGTAAAGGAGAAAAACCTGCTGTGCTGCTTTCTCACAATTTAGCACATGGGTACCAAAATAACGAAGCATCTCCGAAGGTAATTTTGACCAGAGTGGCTGACCAGCATATTGAGGCTGTGGTCACACATCCTGACCTAACTGCAGCAGAGCCAACTGAAGACACTGCCAGCCCTGCCTTGTTCCCAGCTGTTTATCTGCAGTATTTACTGGGGCTACTGACTTGTGGACCTGCTGGCATAACTATTCAGTCAAGTGCTCTCTTCTTCAATAAAGGCAAGTCACATGAGCTGATACATCATAAATATTAGGCCTTCTCTAGGCTGAGCTGTTTCAACTCACTGGGTCCTGAGGTGATCAATCACCAGCGTTTCCAGGGATCTTGAACCTTACCAGCACTGCCAGGGATCTCAAACCTCAGCTAGCTCTGCTAAAATTTGTTCTCTGATTTTTCTGCTGCCTTGGCCATCAGCTTCTTTAGTGTTTCTGCTGTCTTCAGCTGCCTCCTTCCCTGGTAATTTGTCCCACGATGTCCCATCTCCCTCCAGCAGAGACCTACTCCCACCGTGTTCAGATCCCTGCAGCTGCTGTGCATTTTGACTCATAGTTCCCAGTGCTTTGGTTGCCTGCTCAGTACAGGAGCTTAAATCCTTTTTGGCAGGGTAGCAAAGTGCATGGGTTCTTCAGGAAAACAGTAAATCAGCTGGTCCTTGCTGTGCATTGAAGCTAGGCACAGAGAATTGCAATAACATAGAAATTTCAGTAACTCTTCAGTCCAGGAGGTTTGGTGGGCTGGCTTTCAGAAAAGGACACTGAGAGATGTGCATAGGGAATCCCTGTCTTTAAAGAGTCTCACCCATTCTTTTCTATGGACTCATCCCCCAGTGTTTGATGGGTGATCTGAAGGAAAACAGACTACTTTTTCTCTCTGGTCTCAGCTGCCCTTTCCTTATGTCTGAAATAAAGCTTTGTGGCTGACAGGCCAAGCCTTGTTGGCACTCTTCAGCCTGAGCCTGCTGCTGTGGGACCAGGCCTTAACAGGGTACCCTCTGCTCCCAGCACTACAGTGGGTACCTTCAATGTCAGTCTCTGCCTCATGATTTCACTTTCAAATGAGATACACAATAAAATTTGAAGTGGCAGAGAGATATATATCCTCACAAAGGTGCATACTGTTAAATATTACAGCTGACTTCTCCCCAGAACATTCCTACACTGCTGTGTTGGTACATGTATCTTAGTTGGTATGGTTTAACTAAGAAAACACGCTTGTAAATGCAGCAGAAATCATTATAAAGGTATCACAAGTAATTTGTAAAACTATTTTTTTTCATGATGTATAATTATTGAGACTCAGTCTGCAAGTACTTGTGTTCAGCAGACAAAACTATAGACTTCCTATTCAAAAAATGAGATTTGTGATACACACAAAGGTCTGAAAAATGGACCAGCAGTGAGGAAAATGTGCATTTGTCACTCATACCACAAAAATGTTAGAAAAATATGGACAATGATTTTTGAAATGGGCTTAGTCTTTTAACAAAAATATTGAAAAGGCTTAGAAATAGATGAATGCTTTAAGGGCTTATTAAGTTCATTTTCCCAGAAGTTTTCAACTAAATTCTTCTACAATACCAGTATTACAGTAAGCCATTTATTCTAAATGCAACAGGAAAAGAATATCTATCACTTGGATATTTTTAAACTGTCTCCCATAATACATTCCTGATAAATGAAGCATTGTGGGGCCAAGCTATAATGGGAGAAGAGCACCACCAATGAAAGCACTATTGTCCTTGTGCTACCTTTCATCTTAAACTGCAGATGTAGAGATAGCCTTTTTTTCCTTGGGAGGAAAATTTTCTTTTTTCACTCTGTTCAATTCATTTGCTTTGAAAGCACAAATACATCCACACATATTTTTGTCTGAGTTTTTCATCAAAGCACTTATCAAAGTGAAGAGACATTGACCTTGTGTTCCTTTAATATTTCACTCATATTGAGTCACCACCTAAGCAATGTGGAGTTTTGTCTTAATTCTCAGTTATAGCCATATTTGGCAAAGAATCACACTGTCAATACAGATTTTAGAACCACTTTCCTATTACTAGAAAACAGCTGATAACTGGTTAAGTCAATAAATAGCATATTAAAAATAAAACCTTAAAAGTATTTGTGCGTACAATTAGGGTTCATGGAAAGGGTAACTTTGTCATTGATTTGGGATCTGTTATAAATTTTAGCAGTTGTGTTTGAAGCTTGAGTGATCAAAGCACAAACAGAAAATATGCCCCATGAGCCCTGCTCAACAACCAAAGGTAGTTCAGCCAGTAAAACAAAAAACAGTTCAGCATGAAGAACTCTCATATTTTATTTTTAATGAATATGAGAACAGAGCAGAAATCATTACTTCATCAAAGTAACCTTTCAGTTCATTAGATACACAAATTTTGGAGTTGAAAAACTCCAAAAATGCTGTACTTAACAATATACCCAAGCCTATTCTTCCAAAACAGTATTTTTCAAAGTTGCAATAACTCATTGAGAAACACATAAGAATTCCATAGAACTTTTATTTTCTAAAGACATTCTTTGGTTAGATTGAGAAACTCACAAATGTTATCCAAATTATATATCAATATACTTTTTTTATTAACATAATTGTTACTCCTGACTTGGAAGACAGTTGTGCACATCTTGAAGTTAAAGCATTCCTAGAATTCAGATTAATTTTTGAACATGTGAGTAGAGTGCTTTTTGAAACCGAAATAAAAGATATGTCACTCAAAGCAATGAAGTTTTTCCTCAGCATCCCACACACTTGCAAAAAATCTATTATAAAATGAAATATTATGAAATTTTTAATTACCCTGTCTTCAGAGTAAAATGAAGTAAAAGCAGATGGATATAAAAAGGAAAGGTCATACTATATGTGTATGAACTAATAACATAGCATAGATTTTTAGTAGAACTGAAGTGTCTCTGATAGCATTTTAAAATTAAATAATAAGTGTAAATATTTGAGGCAACTAATTTCAATGGTATAAATGTCCAAAAATGTACAGTGCTGCAAATATAATTGCTGCACATATTCAGGCATACAGTTTTCTAATTACATATGCAAACATTTGCTTAAGAAGTACTTCAGTCAATATGGAAGAGATTGAAAATTATTCCAAACATTTAAAAATTACACATTATTTCTTGAAAGCTACAGTGAGATGTTTAAATACAAATATTGACAACATTCTCCATTAAAAATGTAATTTTGAATTATAATAATTTAAAAGTAATGTTAATTTTTTTCAGTTATGTTAGACTTGGGATGAACTAGATTTTCTTAAAATTTGATAGTTTTCTTGCCTCAAATACAAATTTTATGTCTTCATCATGTTCCAGTTATTCAGGTTTTTGTCTATGTCCTCTTCAGACCAAATGGCAACTGACCTCTTCCTGGCTCGGGACACACAGAACTGTTGTACACTAAAAATTCTGTTCTGCCTTTGGAGCTCTGGGTGTCATCTTGGTTTGGTTTGTTTCTCTGAACGAGCCCCTGTCACAATCACAACAGTGGACAACCGTGATCCTCATCCAAGCTGCAATCTCCTTCCTCTCCTTCTCCAGTATGGAAAAGAGGTTCCACATCTTCAAAACCAGTTGCTATGCTGGTATTAACATTCTCTTATGGGATGGCCAGCAGTTAGTTCAGGCCTCAACACATGGCAGGCCATTCTCAATGTCCTTTTCAAAAACTTGATCCTGGCATTTAAATTCCAGAACATTAAATTAATTAAATAAAGTTAACGCATCCAGCAAACTGCCTAGTGAATAGTGACACAACTTTCTCCTTTACTAGAATGGAAATCCCTACAAAGGCATACAAGTACACCTAAGATATAAGTATAGCTCTGCAAATACTTAAAGGGTATGATCAAATTACTCTTTCAAGTTGCCTCAAGTTAAAAACTCTAAGGATTTTTCTGAGAGCTTGTATATGTTTTTTTTCAACTACGCATGGAATTATTATTTTAAGGCTGGGTCACAGCCAGCATGGGTTCATTAGGGTAAAGTCCTGCTTGTTGAACCCTGTAGGCAGATAGAATATAAGAAAATAAAGGTAGTATAGAAAGTAATCTTACCCCTAAGGAGTTGCAGCTGAGCCACCTATTAGAGATTAGGAACAGGCCTGACATTAACAGACTACAGCTGTAGCCAGTGAGAAGAGTGTTATAAAAGATTGGGTTGGTTGAGAGGGGAACTGGAGTCAGTTGGCTATTGCAAGAAGAAGGAAGAGGCCTACGAGAAACATCAAGGAGGTATGAAACTCTTGCGATAAAGAGGCAACAATAGGGACCCTTTGCAATATAATGACAACAGAACCTGGTTTCCTTCTACAACAGGGCAACTCACCTAGTTGATCTAGGAAAGCCAGCAGATGGATTTTTCTTGGACTTCTGCAAGGCTTTTGATGCTGTCTCTCACAGGATCCTTCTGGATAAAATGTCCAGCACACAACTGGATAATTGTGTTAAGTGATGTGTGAACAACCGGTTCATGGGCCAGGCAAGATGGGTTACAGTGAATGGAGTAACATCAGACCAGTGATCTATCACCAGCTGGGCTCTGCAGGGCTCTCTCCCAGCCCAGCTCTCTTTAACATTTTCATTGCCCGCTTGTATGTGTGACACAAAGCAATACTGAGTCTGCTGACAGCTCTGGATCGGGAGGAGTGCCAGATACTGTACCTGGGACAAGTCAGCCCTGGTTGTGTGTATAGATTGAGGAACATAAGGATGGAGATCAGCACTGTGGAAAGGGACCTGGGGCTCCTGGTCAAAGGCAAATGGAACATAGTCAGCAGTGCCCTGGCAGCCAGGAGGGCCAAGCGTGTCCTGAGGGCCATCAGGCACAGCATTACAAGCTGGGCAAGGGAGGGTTGAGGTTACTTGATCTGTTCAGTCTGGAGAAGTTGAGACTGAGAGAAAACTTCATTGCAGTTTTTAACATCCACATGAGGGGAAGAGGAGGGGCAGACACTGATCTGTTCACCCTTATGACCAATTAGAGGACTCAAGGAAAGAGCATGAAGCTCAGTTAGAGGAGGTTTAAGATTTCAGGAAAAGTTTTTTACCCATGGGATGGTTGAGCCCTGGAACAGGCTGCCCAGGGAAGTAATCACAGCACCAAGCCTGACAGAGTTGAAAAAGTGTTTGGACAATGTTCTCAGGCACCTGGTATGAATTTTGGGGTGTCTTGTGGAGTGCCAAGTGCTGGAGTCTGGGATTCTGATGCATCTCTTCCAAACCAGTATATTCTATGGCTTTGTTTCTATTTTAAAATCTCTCCAGTGTTTTAAGATCCTTCTCAAGGTGTGGATCTCTGTAACAGGCACCTCTTTACTCCTCTTTCTTAGTTCATTATTTACCTGTTGTAGTTATGCTATTGGAGACTATTGCAAATTCCTATTTAATTATCTACTTAGTCTTTCAGAGTATTTGCATTCTAGTATAATTCTTCTTAAAATAGTTTTTCTGTATGCATAACTTGCATTGTTTCATTTTGAAAGGAATATTTTTCTTGTCCTAGTTTACCAAGTGAACCGTATCTTCTTGTGGCAATGATTTGTATTGCTCATTATTTAACCAATTACAGAATTTTTGTCATCTTTTAAATTATTGACTGTGACCTTATTTCTTCTAGGCCATTGGCAAGAGCCAAAATAATGTGGGGTCAGAAATCTATTTTTGCTCAGTTTTTCTCATAATGCATTCAGCCATGCCACATTCAGGATTTAAGCTTATTTATTCAGAAATTATTTGTGATGAAATTCTATGGGTATTATTATTATTATTTCACATTGCATCTAAACCCACATCAATTTAACTTTTTGTATAACAGTGAATTTAAATGGGGTTTAAGATATGGGTGTAATACTGAAACTACCTATTGGAACAAGTAGGCTTTTATACTTTCTATGTGCAGTCACAACTTAAATGAGTTTGTAAGAAAACTATTTCAACCTGTAAAAAGTGTCCCTCAGCAATATCACTGAGTACAAAAAAACCCCATAAAAGTATTTTTATAACTGATATTTGGGTATTAGAGTGCTTGCTCCCACAAGGGTTTGGGACATGAAGAGTGAGGTCCTTCAGTGAGTCTAGACTCTATTTTCCTGTGGTAAAGAGAGGCATATTTTCAGGGAAGGCACTGCCTGTAGTTGTTACACTTTTTGAATGAAGAATCAAACAAATATTGGACTGCAACTTACGTTAACATATTTCTGCCATTAATTTCCTCAGGCTTAATTTCCTTATTAGTTCCACACAGACTATAAGAGTGAGATTCATTATTAAATATGTCTACCTTTAGCCTGACTGCGTTTCCTGCTGTAGCTATCGTGGTTCAGAAGGTGCATTGTCTCAAGTGCTGAATAACTTATTTGCTGCTCTATTCACTGAAGGTTCTGTAGATATATACCTTCATGAAAATAGCATTTGAAAACTGTCATGTTTTCAACAAGGTTATATCACAAGCCGCAGTCAAAGAAAGCTTCTGATCCCTTTCAGTGCACCCTCAATTGCACCTTACATTCTCTCCCTGAGAAGAAAGCCGTTCCTCTAAACTGCAGTGCATATTAGTCTTCTACAATAGTTCCAGCCTGTATAGGTAGGGATAAATTGCATGTATAAGGCACAGGTGAACAGCTTTTTATCTAATGGCAAAGCCTGTCATAGATGCCCTGTCTGTTATGTCCAATAGAAGTCTCTGCTTCACCAAAGGCATGGGAGAAATAAAACAGTATTGCATATGTTCTCTAACACCAGACTCCAAGCCTCAGAAGTGTGCACTACATAATGAGGCATCATTTCTTCTGTCCCTGAACTAGAGAATGAGTGGAGCTGAAGGAAGGAGCAGAAGCACCTATTTTCTGCACTCTAGAAGGAAGGGGAACAGAAAGAATAAAGCTGATTCACCTCAAATTAAGGCTGACGTAAGTACTAGGCATTTACAAGGACACATCACCACCCACTGCCTCAGTCCCAGCTTGTGGCATTTACTCATAAACCACTAGGTGCACACATCAGCATATCAGTTCAAACTCCTTAGAGACATGTCAGCACCATACCTGGAGTACCGCATCAAACTGAAGAAGGTGATGTGTGTCTGGTACAAAAGCATATGTGGCGACAGTGCTTTTTACTAAAGAAGATGGTTGAATTAAACAATAAAGCAATGGAATCGTAGAATCATTAATTTGGAATAGAACTCTAAAATCACTTAGTCTGAACATTAACCTAATACTGCCAAGTCCACCAATAAACCACATCCCTAAGCAACACATTAACTAATCTTTTAATTTCCTCTAGAACTGGTCACTCTCACAACTTCTCTGGACAATCTCTTCCAATGCTTCTCAAGCACTTTAGGTGGAGTAAGTGTTCTTAATGTCCAATCTAAATGTTGACTTGAGACCATTTCCTCTCAGCCTATCCTTGTACTGGGAAGAAGAGTCTGATACAGCCTCCTTTCATGTAGTTATAGAGATAAATAAGTTCTCCCCTGAGCCTCCTTTTCTCAAGTTTAACCAACACTAGTTCCCCCAGCCATTCTAGACTGTACTCTAGACTTGTGTCATAGACCTTCCCCAGCCAAGCTGTCCTTTTGTGAACATGCAAAAAATGCAAGAAGTGGAGGGATGCATCTCTGGGTTTTGCTCATAGACGTATATGCTTGGTGTGTGTGTCTCAGTGGCCTTGTTGGTAACTTGTGGAGTTGAAAAGAGTGGGCCAGCTTGAAAAATACAGAGAGACCAAGAACATATTTGAATAACAACCTCTTGTGTGCCCTAACACTTTTAAGATTACAGTTTAGTTCCATCTCACTACACCTTTCAGACTGTAATCAAGGATGTACTCCAGGATTTTCAAGAGGAATTCACATTTTCAGGTGAGTGTATCTGTCTGAGATGTCTTCAAGCAGTGCTCATAAAAGTAGATCACCAAGAGCTAGCCAAAAATTTCAGTATCTTGGACAGTTTGTGTTCATATTAAAAGAAATCTCTAGTATTTTCTTTAGGAAGAGAATGCAAAGTGGTCTTGGAAGCCCTGGCTGAGAGAATAGCTAAATGGATGGAGATGGGTATCAGAGGTCTCACAAACGAGATTGACCTCCAGCACAAACACAAACTGCACCAGAACCCCCAAAAGAGAAGAATCATTCTCATAAATAATCTACTTTTAGCGGAATTAATTTCATTCCTAGCAAGGGATATACTATTATGGCATTGATGTCAGGTTCTGTATTAGTCTCATGTTCAGCTACCAAACATACTAAACTTTCTTTTTGGGGCCTTTTAGGCAGCATAGGTATGTCCTGGTGTTGTCATCCATCATGGTCCCTTTCTCAAAGTTAAATTTAAGCCTCCTTCTTTACAGAGAGTGCTGTAAATTATAGATGAGAAATGGCTATATGGAGGCACAGAAGAGCAGTTAACTCCTTAGAACAGATGGAAACCAGAGGTCATGGATATGAAATTAGTCTGAAAACTAAAAAAAATGACAAATTCTAAATCAATTTTTATCAAGATGGTATCAAATGTGATTTTTCTATCCTATTTCCACTACACAATAAGCTAATATTTTATAGCCATGTGAGGATAAAGCAAATAAATCATTCTGTAAATGTGAAAATAAAAATTAAGACAAACAATTGTGGTGGGTTGACCTTGACTGGCTTCTAGATGTCTACCCAGTTGTTCTCTCACTCCTCCTCCTCAACAGGATAGGGGACAAAATTACACTGCAAATTTAAATGTCAGGGTAAATATAGAAACATCACTTACTTGCCAATTACCACCATGACAAAAGAGACTCAGCTTGGAGAAGATAAATTTAATTAGTTTTCAATTAAAATAAAGTAGAATTGTGAGAAACAGGAAAACAACCCTGCCACTCCCCACCAAAGCAGATCTCTCCCACTTAGCCTTCCTCCCAGGCTCAACATTTTTAACTCCTTTACTTCATCCACTCCTTGAATGATGCAGAGGGATGGGATGGGGATGGTTGTGATGAGTCCATAAGAGCTCCTTGCTGCTGCTCCTTCTCTCACTGTTTCCTTGCTGTAGGGTGGGGTCCTACCCACAATGTATAGTCCTTCACAATCAATTCAGAATGTGTCTTCTCAACTTGGTATAGCCCTTCAGGAAGAGACTTCTCTAGTGTGGGTTTTCCACTAGCCACAGCCCCTGATGGAAAAACTGATCCTACATGGGCACTGCTCCATGGGCCACAGCTTCCTTCAGGACATTTCCGTTTGCTCTGCTGTGGGCTTCTCCCTAGGCTACAGGTGGAAATCTGCTCCAAATTGTTTCACCAAGGACTGCAAAGGGTCAGCCTGCCTCACCATGGGCTTCTCCAGGGGCTGCAGGGACACAGAACACCTCTTCCTTCCTCTTTGACTTTGGTGTCTGTCACAGAGACCATCTCTGCAGCCCCCGGCTACCACCTATCTTGATATATAAACCCAGCAGAGCAATTGAAGAGTCTACCATTTCCAAAGACAGGTTGTAGGGAAAAAGAAAACAAAAAAGAAGAAGAATCTTTAGCATCATAGTAATAAATTCAGACTTTATACATAAAGTGAAGTGAATTACCAAATTACTTCCATGTATAAGTTTCTGCATTCTGAGTATTTGTACAGATTCAAATGGTCATTCCTTACCTAACCAAAATTATTTGAAGACAATATGGAGTATGGTGTGCCATATTGCTGATCTACTGATAAAACTAAGCTTAAATCCTTTGTTTAAAACTGAAATTTCATTGCATATCTTTCTTAATAGTTTCTCCAGCTTTTAATGACTTGTGAAAATGTAGTTGGGAGAATCACAAAAGTGAAAAATTGTACTAGCTGAAAGAGAACATGCCCATTTTATGTGTTCGCAGAGTAGGGATGCACAAGAATTTCTGTGTGTAGTTACTGTATGTACTTTGCCACTCAGTTAATGTTCATATTCCAAGATACAAAATGTAACTTTCATTCTAGCATCTTGAAGTGAACACATAGTAAAAATATAATTAAATGAATAAATAATAAAAAAAACCACAGAAAAGTTACTCTTTATTGAAAGAGGAAATCAATACAAACATCGTCACTCAAATCACTTTATCCTTTTGATGAAAATGGCAGTATGCCCTGGTAGAAATGCTGCAACTTGTTTAGCAGAAAAAATAAATATATGTACATAATTATAAATTGTGTTTATTGTAGAATGCCAGAAGTAGCAATAATGATAATAATTTCTGTTAAAACTATTGAGGCATATTGTGATTTTACTTTTTACCATATGGCTTGCCTGGAGAGATTGTTTTAGATAAAGAATTTTCTTTTTTCCTGCAAAATTTCCAGTTTTCCTGAAGAAAAATAAGTGAGAAAATGCAGTAGATCAGATATTTTTTACCCAATTCAAAATAGACTAGCAGAACACTTTGGACAAATACAAAAAAAGGCAGTTTTAAAAAATGAGGTAGGCTCTTGCAACAACATATGGCAAACTTTATTTTGTTGTGAAGCTCATCATCAAGCAGTTACATGAACTCCTGCTGTTACCTCTTATAATGAAATAAATTTTGCTTCCCTAGACAAGATATAAATAATAAAAAATCAACCATCCCCACACTGATTTATTTAAAAAAATAGTAGAATTACTTATGTATTAATATAAAAGATGAAACCTCTCAAGAAAAATTTGGTCAAGGAAAAAGCGCTCTTGATCTGTAGCTTCATCTACAGTCTTGCTGGACTTTTACTCAGTTGAATCATCTGGCAAATTAAATTTGTTCCACCTAGTGGTGCACTTGTCTTCTGGGTTAGTAAAATCATATGAGAGTCCAGTGAAGGGAAAAGGAAAAGAAAATAAAAGAAACATGGGACAATAAGTGATACAAAACACTGAAAAGTCACCATTTTGTGGATTGCCAGATGTCAGCCCTTCCGTGTGGATAAATATGGAGGTATGAATTCTGGTAATCTTACTGTGTTGACTGTTTAGAAAGCATATGAAATGGTATATCTGCTTTTTTCTTCTTGGTTTTTATTTTTGTGATTTTTTTCTTTTTGTGGAAGTATTCTCAAACAAAATTTATTTTTTGAGAGCACCAAACTACACAAAGTGCTCTTAGAAACTACAAAATATATACCAAAACCAGAATCATTACTTTCCATAACTCTACAGATGATGAAAGTTGTCTGCCAAAATCTCTTTGTCTCTGCTTTGCTGGGTGTTGTCAGCTACATGTTTCTCATGAATGTGCTGAAGAAAGCTGTTGTTTTCTGGCCTCCAAAGTCCTGTTTCATCACGGAGATGGAGTCCTTCCTGGAAAGAAATCCTTGCCTGGGCTCTCATTCCCATGTTTTCATTTAATAGAAATCAGAAGAAGTACTAAAATTGTACCTCTTTTCTGTGATTAAATCTTATCAGACTTCCTAACTTCAGTTGTCATCAGTGGTTGAAGACACAAAATAAAATATACATTTATCCTTTATGCTATTTAATGTTTCAAATAGTTGCAGAGCAGCAGCACTCCTTGGTGTGAGTGTGGGGCTGGTAGTGCAGGTAAGACTCCGTGCCTTTGCAGACAGTGATATCTTTAGAGAACTTTCCCAAAAAGAGCTATACACAAGATGGCTTTCCAAGTTCTTCTGACTATGATCCTGAGGCACCTTTAACCTGCTTTCTGCATTGATTGAAGACAGTAGCTGAATAACAGGCACAAGAAAGAGGAAATCTGTGGAGAAGAGCTGGGCTGTTTTTGCTGTTAGGCATCAGTGTTTTCAGGATACATCACCTTACATGTTTCAGGTCACATGATCTGTATGGAGAGCAATATTTAATGCAGTTTTGATGACCTACCACTGATATTTCTGAAACTAATAGATGACAACAATTAAAAGTAAAAAAAAAAGCTTTATATATGTAATATGAACATATATCTATCCTCTAAATAGACTGTTAGGGCTTTCTTGTGGATTGACCTATTCAGTGACTTTAGTACAAGGATGTAGGTGCGAGTAATTGCTGCTAATGAAGCAGTAGTTGTTGGAAACATTTATACCAGGACTGCTGCAGGGAACCTCAAAAGTGCAGACACAAGATGATACAAGTGTCCTAAGGGAATACAGATAAATCACAAGTGATTAATTATATGCCACTAAAAATTCAACCTTAATAGCTGGATAGGAAAGGAGAGATAGTAGGGAATACATAATTATGCTTCCAATTTCACCTTGTTATGAAGTAATCACTTAAGAGTTCCTTGGTCCTGATTTATCCCCTGGGTTGAAGGGGTGTATAAAAATGTGAGAAAATGTATTTCTGAGGCAGTCCTTCCCTGTCACGTCATATATCTCTAATGTGTTGAGTCTTATCCCGGTTCTGATATAATATCACATCACAGATTGTAACTTGCCGATTCAAGAAGCTAGTGGCTTGTAACATTGAACCCAGGCAAAAGAAGAGATGCTCCAAGGAGACAGAACAACTCTTGACTCCTTTTTGTTTTTGTTTTTTTTTTTTCAAATGACAAATTTCTGTAGAATTGTGAGATTTCTCTGCTGGGAAATTTTTTTTCTGGCTCAGGTTAGATGATGAGTCAGGCCTGGCAATTGTCCTAGATTATGTTAATGACTCCTAAGCAGTATCACTGTTAAAAGCAGAAGCAACTTGAGTTTTATGTGTGGCTTGCTTTTGAAGCTGCCAGTCTGATCATGTGGTGTGCCTGTAGCAGTTAAATTATAGACATTGGGTGCTGGACAGTCACATGGCAAAGTAAGGAAGATTCAAAATGCTATGTAGGGTAATGCAGTGCAGTTTTCTACAAGACTTATTTATTAAGCAAAATGACAAGAGCCACTCTGAGTCATGGCTCCTAGCGAACCTGAACTCTTTGGACTACATATCAAGGCATTGGAAATACAGACATTATGATTAACATGCTAGTATGCTACAAGTCTATATCAAAAAGTTCTTCATACTGAATGCAAGCCTATGTAAGCATGGGTATATATCATAGCCCCAGAGACTGGAAAAATCTGAGGTAGTGCATGACAATTATTCAGCTAAATTTATCAATGATCGAGGACATGTATTAATAATGGACCATTAGTGATGACAGAGATATGACTTGTTCAGTCTGAAGTAGCACATGATGACAGCAATAACCATAATGACAAAAAGCTTTTACAATTAGGCATCAAATGACTAAGGTGCATTTCACTGGCTTCTAATATTAATAATGTCAATAACAATGATTTTAGATATGAGAAGGTTCAGAAGATTTTGAAGCATTACCTCACAGGTCTATTACAAGCCACTAACAGTGTGTAACTATAATTAATCTTTCTTTTCTCTTTCTTTCTTTCTTTCTTTCTTTCTTTCTTTCTTTCTTTCTTTCTTTCTTTCTTTCTTTCTTTCTTTCTTTCTTTCTTTCTTTCTTTCTTTCTTTCTTTCTTTCTTTCTTTCTTTCTTTCTTTCTTTCTTTCTTTCTTTCTCTCTTTCTCTCTTTCTCTCTTTCTCTCTTTCTCTCTTTCTCTCTTCTCTCTTTCTCTCTTTCTCTCTTTCCTTCTTTCCTTCTTTCCTTCTTTCCTCCTTTTTCCTTCTTTCCTTCTCCTACCATCCATCCTTCTCTCTATTGGGCTAATAAAAGTAAAATTTGTTCTGGCAGAAATTATTTCCAAAATTAAAAATATTATTATGCAGGTGTTCATCTTTGTAAATCAAAAAATTATATAAGTAAAAGAGGGAAAATTAAGTCCAGATAGCATACTTTACTTCATAAATAATATTGAAAAATTATTTCTCTACAATTATTAAAAGGATTATAATTTATCAAAATAAATTTATATTTTGGTTTTAGATCTACCCATTAATTGTTCCAAAGTAATGTTAGCAGTTACATTAACTCTAGGGTAGAAAATGAAGCATTTGTAGTATTGATGACATCAAACACTGCAATAAGCAGGATTAGAAGGATAGAAATTAGCGTTCTTCTACATGTCAGAATATTAGTTATTAGAATTTACAATTAGATGACCACTATATTCAGCCAAGAACTTTGAATTGATTATGAATTAAGTTATTCCTTCTTATGTTTAATTTTATTTCCAATGTAATTTAATTAAATCCTCTTCTTTCCCTCTCTTTTTTAAGTCCAGAACATGCTTAAATTGGAATAATTTAAATTATAAGGCTGCAATTTAAGATAGCTAATTACAATGCAAACAGAGCAAATAAATAAGAAGAAAGTGATTTCTCCAGAAAGCTCAGCTGATTTTTAAGTTCCAGCTGTATTATGAGAATTATACAGGAAAGAAGCAGTACTTTATCTTTCTGACAGCAGAGGTTAAGCTGACCATTAAAAGAGCAGCCAGGATGCATGCCAGGACAACTTTGTTTAGCATGTGTTTAAAACATTCAAGAAGAAAAAAGCCACCACCTACTGTCTCAATGAAAGCAGTCCAACAAGGAAGGTGATTTATATTTTGAGGACTAATCTTCAGAAAGTGAAGATTGTCTATTCTTCTAAAAACAATGAGAGACAACAACTTATATTGCACTTCTATAACCTGATAGTTGGGAAGTTTACCAATACTGGTTTATGTGGAAAATGTAAAGAATTGTCAGTCCCTTTGTTGCCAGAAGAGATGGTAGGTGACTTAGGTCAAAATGGCACAAGTCATGGACATTCACTTCCACTGCTTTGGTCAATGACTTTGGTCATAATCTCCCAAAGTTGATCAGGCCACTTTGGATCCTGAGGTCTCAAAAACTGGTTTAGATGACCATTTGTCCTGTATACTATCCAAATGACTTGTGGTGTTGAACAGCCACAGCATTCCTCTAGATCTTGCCCATTCTTGGACTATTCCTGCTGTGAAGTGACTGCCATTACAGTATTGATTATTATTATTATTGATAGTATTGATTTTGCTTTAGGAAGGAAACTGAACCATGACCCTTTCAGCCCCTGTGACCCATGCTATTGCTTCAGCCTGCACCAGACCTGAAACTATTTCAACTCATACATACATTATTTTCCTTCTGATTCATCAAAAGCACCAATGTCAACTTGCTAAGTTTCCCACAACCCTTTTCCTGCCCTTAGAAGAAGAGGAGGAGTCTTGCTGGTGTTTCTCCAGTCTGGTGTGGAATTGGCTGCAGGCAGAGATAAATGTTTCATATGCCTTTGGGGTGAACAGCCACCCTCTACTTAGCCCCTCTCTTAACAAGTCTCCATCCCGGAGAGGCCATGTTTCACTTTCAATCATTCCAACAGATAAACCCATTTCTCTTCTGCTTTTTTTATTTCTTTTTCCTCTGCTAAGACAGACAGCTGAGTGAAGGAGGCCATTTGATTATTTAAGAGTTGGGCTGCATGGTCCCCTTTCTGCTGGGCTGTTTCTCATCCAAATGATACTGCTATGGATCTTACAATTTTCAGGGTTTCTCCCATTTTACTTTTTGCCATACCAGTACCCTATTTACCTCTCACAGGTTTTTTCCCAAAAAGGGAGCCATTCAGTACACTCCATTAAAAACTGCATAGGAATTTGTATAAACACAGACTGGCCTCTCCATTCAAATTCTTTATAGTCAGACTCCAGACTGCTGTTAACTCTCCTACTTGAGCACTGCCCACCCCTTCTGTTCTCCCATTGTCACATCGTCAATTGGTTATTCTACATACAGTTAATGACAATGATTTCCTAAAGCATCTGTGTGTGAAAGATGGGAAAACCACATCCCAAGATATAATTACTTCATCTCCAAAATTCACCCAGGATCTGCATCCTGGCAGTTATGCCATTTTCTAGACAAAAAGTTATTCTGAGCTCTATAATTTATCTCCCACACAAATAAATACGATTTAATCACTACAAGGTAAGTGTCTAACTCTCACCTTCTCCCATCTTCTACCTTTTTTGGTTTAGGCTAAGAAGAAATCCATTTATTTGAAATTACTTTAGCCTGCAGGCAGTGCACACAGGAGATTTTCCAAGCTGTGTCAAAGGATGAATACTTTTGAGACATTGAAATCTAGCCTTTTGAGTTAAAGGAAATCAAGAGTTAGGAAGAAGAGAGCTGCTCATGTTTCTTTCATCTGACAAAAAAAAATTACATTTTAAAAGTGTATGGGACAAAGGATCCAAGTGTGGATGTTTGAAAAAGAGGAATCTTGATTCTCTTTGACCTAAGAAAACTGCCTCAGGATATCTTGTAATGGATTGATGGGAAAGACAGCTTCTCCCTAGCCCCCATGGTGACTCAAGGCAAGAAAGTGAGGAAGAGTTGTGATGTTGGTAGGAAATTCATTTTGTAGTGTGAGCCTGTTCTCTCTTCATTGACAACACTTTGAAATGCTCCATGGACATGCCCACATTCACAAGGTTATGATATTTTGCTCTTTTATAATGGTTGTTTTCTGCATTACAGAATCATAGAATCATTTAGGTGGGAAAACACCATGGACTTAGGGGTCTACAGGTCTGTGAATCTGACTTCTCTTTTGATTTCATGCACAACGTCTCTGAAAGCTGTTGCTCAGAATAGTTCTCCATCCTTTCAAAGTCTTGTAACAGTTAGTAGGTTTCTACCATTTTGTTTACTTCTGGAGACAGCTGGGCCCAAAACTCTCTTTTTGCAGCCTTGCATTGAGACCTGACCAGAAGATAACAGTTGGTCACACAGTGGTTGGACTTGCTGTTCCTGCAGATGCCCTAGAAAATTTCCTTTGCTCTCTGTGTGATGTTGTCCTCTTCTTCCCTTTATATGGAAATATTATTCTCTACAGACATCATGATTGTGTCAGAAACATGGAGCTCCAGCCCAGTTTACCTAAGCTGCTTAGTCAGGTCATGTCTCCTAGCTCTTTTCATGAGCTAAAAATCTGCTAGAAGCCTATTATCTATTGCATCTCACAGCTGGGTGGCAGCTATGGGTCTCTGGATATGGTATATGATTACCTTCACTTTTTATTCTTGATGGGTTGTAGGTTTGGGGGTTTGGGGCTTTTGGGCTTGGTTTGTTTGTTTGTTTTGTATTTTTTCTCTTCTTTTACTTGCTCCTGTACTTCCTGACTTCTTCACATTGCTATCATGGAGATGTGGTGAATCAGTCTTTAGTTGCATTATCAATGCTCTGCAGGGGAAGTGAAGGTCAAGAGGAGTGAATTTTTCTGCAATATATTCCATGCTTTGGGATTCATCAAAGAAAGACACTGACCTGATTGAGGCCAAGAATGATTGAAAGAATGATTAAAGTTGTGCAGTGACGTAGAAACCTGTCTCAGAATTTGGTGTCCACAGTAAAACTGTGAATAAGGATTTCAAAGTGTAAAGACCATCCTTCTACCTCCTTGTCTCACTAGTAAATACATCTCTTGGTCCGAATGAGAAATTAAGGACTTGTATTCCTGAACTCAGTTTAGTAGAATGAAGTGCAATAAACACACTTGCTAATTGGGTATCTTTGTCCTTGTTTTCCTGTTCATCAGGTTGAGATCTGTGCCATGCCAAATGCTTGTAACAGAGAAAAAAGTGAGAAAAACAAGAGAAAAGATCTTATCTCCAAACTAGGAACAAGTAGGAACCTCTACCTGAAAAAGTTCTGCTTCATAGAAATCTATTAGTATTGATTGCAAATTTTCTTTCAGGACACAACACAATTATGAATGCTAAAGTTCATGCTGATAAATGCCTAGTTAGTGGCTAAGATAATGGAAGGAGAAAAGGTCACTTTTAAATTTTTTTTTTCTTTCCTTAAAATAATAATTCTTTGCAATTACCTTAATTCATGAAGTACTGAAATAAAACCAGGACCTGCATTCATTGCTGTCTTGTAAAAAAATGTCTCATGACTGAATTTGTTAAGAAAAGCTTTTAGGTGGAGCACTTGCAGCCCATGCATTTCTCAGAGAGTGCTTTTAAAGAGGGAAGAAGTAAGAGTGGGGTTTTGCCTGTGGTTTCTAGGCCTTTGACTTATTTCCTTGTATAATATATTTTTTTTTGTAATTTTCTGAATGCAGCTTCATGACTGCTTCTTACACCAACAACACATTCAAAGCTTAATGAATGTAATTTGTGAGACACTGACTTGCTGATAATGATGGACAACACCAAGCAAAAATTCCCCTCAGATGATCATTGCTATTCCAGACTCAGAACAGAAAGGGACTATATTCTATGATATATATCTAACACAAAAGAGAATAGTGAGATATTTTAACTGTGAGGATGGTACTGCCTTTTCTTGGAAATTCCTCTTCTTTCCTAGACTTGTCTTTTATCAGTGATGTCAGAAGTAGGGAAAGTACTTGTGTGCCCAGGAAAATCATACCAAAAATTGTTAAATGTAGGACTGAACTGAAGGGAAAATGTAGAGGATACTGTGAGAAGAATGCCATGAAAATGTTCTGAAAATCTAACGTGGTTAAGTATCCAGGTAGGTTAAAAGGGAGTCCATCATTTGAGATGAAGACCTAGAAACCTGAAATACAACATGAAGCCATCCATCCTGAGACACTGCAGTGAAAAATTGGAAATACTTTCTCTCTAGCTACTTAGCTACATAATCCAACTTGCAGTCAGAATTATCTGGATGGTTTGAGTGTTTTACACTGAAGAACTTTGTTCCAGTCACTGAAAGAAAAAACTCTGAGTGCCCAAGTTCCAGGACTCACTGAAGTGTCACAGATATTTACCCCCTATGTTAACACATACGGGGCTGCAGAAGCATGGGAAACGACCACAGAAATACTTGCACTGTAAAGTAACTAAGAACAAATGTCAAACAAATGAGTGAGTACTTATTCTGCAACATTTCTCTGAAAGATCTTTTTCTGAAGATCTTTTTTTAAGATTGTATTATAGTTGAATACTTTCATTAAGTGATCTCAGTTTTCAGTTACAGGATATTAATTTCCATTTTAGCAGGTATCTATTTTGGATACTAGTGGATGTTGTTAAGTGTAAGGACACCAATCAAAAAGCTTTTGGCTGAGTTATTTTGGTGTCAGACTCCAAATAAGTGGGTAAACAATGGAAATAAAGCTGATTTTCCTATAAAATTAAAATTGTGGGGAAAAAATGCATTAAAATACATGGGAAACTCACAATAATATTTTTAAATGTTGGCTTGTATAACTAAGAATCTTTTTTTCCTTAGATATCTAACTTTTGTCTTTTGACTTCCATATAGATTTTTTCTTGCGGGTGTGAGACAGATTTTTTTTTCAAGAGCATAAACTGTTTGCTTTAAAAAATCCTATAAACCCAGACAGATAAAGATTTCTTCTTCAGTTCTTCAATTATACTTGATTTGATTGCACTAACATAATTAACCCCTTAACACTGCAAAATACATGAAATAATTGTGTAGAAGTCTGAATTATCTCTATTTTTAAAGGAAAATATAAATGTGTGTTGAGTTGTTTTATTCCTCAGAAGGAACTAGTATTACAGTTTAAAAACTCCTGCACTTTAACAAATTATTATTAAAATAAATAATTGTTCTTGACTTCTGGTAAAACTTCTAGTTATATGTTTTGTGGTATAAATATACAAAAGAAAAAAAAATTAAAAATGCCACACATATTTCAATGCAATACTGAAAAATTAAAAGTAATCACCTTTGCTCATTGCATAAGGGAGGTTTTTTGTCAAATAGAAAAATTATTTGAAACTTTTCATATTATCTTTAAAGTAAAGCATCATGTCCAAGTCTTGGGGCTGTGAATAGGAGAGGAAATGGGCTGTTATTGAATTCCAATGCACTTTAGATGTCCAAAAAGCAAGTTTTCTTATGCTAAGCTCCTCACAATCTAATAACAAAAGGCAGCTCAGAGTTAAATCTGAGCTAAGCAGATATCACAGAGTTGGAAAAAAGAGAAATTAGTGTACAGACAGGCAAAATGTTAAATTCATTGCAGCATCTGTAAGCAGCCGAGCTAGAGGTAAAATTTCCTTAAGACCATCAGGGGAGACAAGGAGGGAGTGTTGCCCTTTTTGTCAATGACCAAATGGAATACTGGACCTCTGCCTGGGGATGCGTGAGGTATGACCTGAGTGCTTGTGCTCAGGATCAGAGATGCCTGGAACAGGACACATTATAGCAGAAGTCTGCCATGGTACACTGCTGTAGGAGAGGTTGAGACCATCTAAGCAGTCCCCTCATGGGACTTAGTTTGATGTATCAGCAGGTCCTGGTAGAACCGGTGGATGACGCGACTAAGCCACTATGCATCATATTTGAGAAGTCGTGACAGTCAGGAAAAGGGGAAATATAATTCCCATTTTTAAAAAGGGAAGAAAGAAATACCTGGGGACTATAGAATGGTCGGTCTCACCTTGGTGCCAGAGAAGATCATGGAGCAGATCCTCCTGGGGGGTATGCCAAGACATGTTGAAAATGATGACATGAGCCAACATGGTTGCACTAACTGCAAATCATGTCTGCCAAATTTGGTCTTCAGATCAACAGAGGTTATTCTGTTCCTCTTCTCCACTTTTGTGAGACGCCCACCTGGACTATTGGAGCCTCCAACATAAGGAGGGCAAGGACATGTTGGAGCACGTCCAGAGGAGGACCATCAAGATGATCAGAGGCCTGGAGCATGTCTGCTGTGAAAGACAATCTTAGAGCATTGGGGTTGTTCAGCCTGGAAAAGGGAAGACTCTGGGAAGACCATTATAGCAGGCCTTCAGCTAAAGGTGGACTAGAAGAAAGCCAGAGATGGACTTTTCACAAGGGCATGTAGGGATAGGGAGAGGAGAAACAGTTTTAAATTGGCAGAGAGTAGGTTTAAATTAGTAATAGAAATAAATTCTTCACTCTGAGGGTGGTGAGGCAAAGGAACAGGTTGTTCAGAGAAATTGTGGATGCCCCATCCCTGGAAATGTTCAAGGCCAGGTTAGATGGGGACCTTGGATCAACCTGGTCTAGTGGAAAGAGTCCCTGCCCATGGTAAGGGGTTGGAACTGGTTGATCTTTAAGGTCCCATCCACCCCAAGTCATTGAATGATTGTATGATTACCTTATCTGTAATTAGTACAGAAGCAAAACCCTAAAAGCACCTTGGAAGAATTCTACTTTTGATTAATTTCTGTATATTTATAGGAGTAACCACAGATTAGGTGCAGTTAGATTACATCTAAATGCTTTTCAGTATCAGATAGGAACTTATGTATTGTAAAGTTTCTGTTGTCCTGTTGCACTTGATTCTGAATTTTTTAGGACCTTGCAAGTCTTCTAATATTTAAGACCTTTAAGAATTCTAATATTATACTGGCCTAGAGACTTGCACAACTGGTGTGGGAAAGCACTTTGCAAAGTTTAAAAAATTGCTTTAAAAATGGAATATAAATTTGCATACCAACATTAAAAAGAACATATAATACAAAGAATTGATTTTGTGTGATATATCAAATGAATTAATTTAAAGCATAAAATGTATAAAATAGAGTACTCAATAAATTTCAAGGAAAAAACCCAAGTGGAGAACTTGCTGGAATGTTCCTATGTTCTTGCCTCATATTTACCTCAATCTAGAAAGATTTCATTCCTCATGTCCATGATTCTGCGATTCTGTGATATGCTGCAGAAATTCTTCAATCCTGACAGAGCTAACTATCTTGGACTAGTGTCAAACTAAATTGCTGAAACTGTACTCCACAGTATAAGTACTGGGGCTTAGGCATTTCAGAAAGGGATGAAAAACTTTCTCCCCTTTGGGAGTTTCATGCTGAGAATTTCAGGGCTACTTTCTTTATTGTTGTACCCCTGTGAACTTCCTCCTTTCTTTAAAATGAAGTAATGGCAGTCAACTATTTAATATCTCCAGCACTGTCCCAAACCAGGGGAGAAGAATAATGTAACTTAATCCACTATAGTAGGCAAAACAGCATAGGAAGAAGAGAGTTAATATAAAACTATTTGATGTCTCCCTGTACTTCAGGTTATGAAAGGAAAACATAATTGAAAACTTTTACTTGTTTCTACAAAGTATGTTCTTTATTTTCTCTATGGGTAGAGGGCAATAAGAAAGGAGAGCTACTGACCTTCTGCACACATTAGCATACTGCAAGACTCTGTGTACATAATGGGGTGAAAAGGAACCTCCAGTATTATTCCAAATGTCACAGGCCTTATAATCTGAATTAAGTACCTTAAGGCTGAATTGTTCATCACTGAAATACAAAATAAGCCCTTGAGAGTTTAAAGCATGTGATTCTGTTGCTAAAAATGTAAAACAGAAGGCATATTAAAGGGACTCATACATAATAATGCAGAAAGGACAACATAGTCAATTTAAACTAAATTTCTGCATTAAATAGCTTATTATAATGGAGTTATTATTATTGTGACAGGTGAAAGTGATTGCATATAAATAATGCTATATACTTAATATTTTTATTAATGACATATGCATGCTGAAAGACTAATTGTACATTCGTCTCCACTCTGGCAATATCCAAAAATGTTATAAATTAATAACTCCCAAATTGTTGCACAGATTAAAAGCAATCCTATATGCTAGTCTCTTGACTTATAGCTGGACTTTTCAGGCTCTAGACATTGTCAGTTACTATAATCCTCAGTAAGTCTCTCTGTTTAATTACAAACCCTCTTGTATGCATATGATTTAATAATTCATGCAAACTACCATGCTGTTTGTTGTGATAAAATTTTTATCTGTGCACACTGGGAACACATGAGGACTTGTAGTAGTGCTCATTTTATTCTTTCCCAATAGTTCATGACATTTACATTGGTCTCCTGTGATCATTAATATGCCAATCCAACAGTTATTTTCAACCATCCTTTTGCATGACTGGCACACTGTCTGTGAAAATCCTTCTCCATAAATTGAAGCCAGCAATATCCCAATGCTTTGCTGGATGGTATTGAATTTTTGATGAAGTCCAATTTATTGGTCAGCTGCTCACAGATACTCTTTGTTTGTTACTTACTAGATGACAGTCTTAGGATCCAACATCAAAACTGTATAATTTGGGTAGTGATGCTCAATAAATGGTCTTTATCATACAAATACAGGAGGAATACATTAAGGGCTATGCAAAAAGATGAAGACTAGTTGAATTATTTGGTCTGGTTTCTATTTTAATTGAAAAGAATTTCCATTTTAAAATCTTTGAAAAGAATCAGCCTCTCTTCCATCATATAAAAAAAAAAATCCTTTTATATTGTTTATGATGGATTCAATGTTTTGAAAGACTAATCATATACAAACATATTTGTTTCTTAATACCCTCAGTCAAGGAAAGCTAATAGGTACTTGGAATATGGATAGCTGGAGGCTAGCAAAAGTAATCAAATAAATCAAAATTGCATGCACAGGTAGGTATGTTCTATCTGCAGGACTGGCACCTGCATAAGAAGAAAACTCACAAAGGAATACACATGTAGAAAAAAAAAGATATGCTCATGAACTATACCTACACATTTAATAGTTGTATAATACAAGTAATATGTTAAATAATACAACATTAAATGGTAGGAGAGAGAAATTAAAGCCAGTAAATACCCTTCAATTTAATAGAAGGCTAAGGATATATTTTTCTGAACAGTACAGATGGTTCTGTGTGGTTGTTTTGGGTTTTTTTTTCAGTCATGCTAATATCTTGAAATATCAGTGGAGAAAAGAAAAATTATGAATTTCTGAGAAAAAAAGTATTATAATATGGTACAGTAATAATAAAAAATCTGAAGATGCAAGCTGTATTTTGCTAATATTTCAATCACATGAGCAGTTAATTTTTTGATTCAAAATATACAACATTAAGGAAATTACTACTATTACATTGAAGTCTGCTAGGCCTTGGGGAACATCACTGAAGAAAGGCTAGAGGGTCACTAACATAAATTTTGTTTAAAACAGAAGAGTGTTATTGGATGGTAGAAGAAATCTCTGCAAATCAGCTGGGTTGGAGATCTTTGTAGTGTTCTTAAGTTGTTAGTTTTTTTCTGTGTGCAGAGTATAATGCAGTGCTGTGGTGGAAAATAGTTCACTAGCCAAAATGCAAATAAATGGATGCCAGACTGGAGCTCAGAGAAACCACTGCAAGAATGGCTCTTGCAGTGGTTTTTGTGCAAACCAAAAGAAGCACCTTAGTACCAAAAGGGTTCAATCTGAGTTTGATTCAAAAATGTCATCACTAACAGGTTTCTCCTGATTGTTTTTACTCAAGTCAGAAAGAGAAGAAAATAATGTAAGTACAAAATGGAGGGAAAAATTTCTGTTTCCTGACATCTGAAAAATTTGTCTCTATCATGCAGACATATATTATGGAGCTCCTGGGCAGAAGATCATTTTTTATTATCCTGAATCATAAAACTGCAGATGAAGATCAGAGAGCCTTCCTTCCTTCCTTCCTTCCTTCCTTCCTTCCTTCCTTCCTTCCTTCCTTCCTTCCTTCCTTCCTTCCTTCCTTCCTTCCTTCCTTCCTTCCTTCCTTCCTTCCTTCCTTCCTTCCTTCCTTCCTTCCTTCCTTCCTTCCTTCCTTCCTTCCTTCCTTCCTTCCTTCCTTCCTTCCTTCCTTCCTTCCTTCCTTCCTTCCTTCCTTCCTTCCTTCCTTCCTTCCTTCCTTCCTTCCTTCCTTCCTTCCTTCCTTCCTTCCTTCCTTCCTTCCTTCCTTCCTTCCTTCCTTCCTTCCTTCCTTCCTTCCTTCCTTCCTTCCTTCCTTCCTTCCTTCCTTCCTTCCTTCCTTCCTTCCTTCCTTCCTTCCTTCCTTCCTTCCTTCCTTCCTTTCCTTCCTTCCTTCCTTCCTTTCCTTCCTTCCTTCCCTTCCCTCCCTCCTTCCTTCCTCCCTCCCTCCCTCCCTCCTTCCTTCCTTCCTTCCTCCCTTCCTTCCTTCCTTCCCTTCCTTCCTTCCTTCCTTCCTTCCTTCCTTCCTTCCCTTCCTTCCTTCCTTCCTTCCTTCCTTCCTTCCTTCCTTCCTTCCTTCCCTTCCTTCCTTCCTTCCCTTCCCTTCCTTCCCTTCCTTCCCTTCCTTCCTTCCTTCCTTCCTTCCTTCCTTCCTTCCTTCCTTCCTTCCTTCCCTTCCTTCCTTCCTTCCCCTTCCTTCCTTCCTTCCTTCCTTCCTTCCTTCCCTTCCCTTCCTTCCTTCCCTTCCTTCCTTCCTTCCTTCCTTCCTTCCTTCCTCCCTCCCTCCATCCCTCCCTATTACAGTACTTTCATATATTAAAATTCTTTCTCTTTTATAATCTATGAGAAATAGTTTAATGTCAAAGTGTACAGGAAAACTTAAGTTCTGATGACACTTAAACATGTCATCTTATTTAATCTGAGAGAAAATTAAGAAGTCTTCTCAGGCTTGTCAAGAGCACTAGATCAATCCACCAGCTGCTTTCCCATGTATTTGGTTTAGATTCTATCACAGGAGAGTTTTAGATGAGTTCTGTCTTCACAAGCCTTGGAAGCAGAGAGAATATCACAGAAAACAAAAGCTAAAAATTCCATGAAAGTTTCTAGGTTGTAACACATTTTCCAAGTCACCAAATTATTTTAGATATTAAAGTTTATTTTTTGGGAAATCTATGGTTTGTTTTTGCCAACAGATGGTACTAGTGAATATAGGCCATAAGTCTGTGAGGAGTTGGAGGAAACTGGTCATTAGAGAACCAGTAGAAATTAGCAAAATGATAATCTAATGGGAATCAGAAGGTTTAAGGTTATAACTAAGAATTAGAAAAAATATCATAACATCTAATCTATTCCTTTTACCCATAACATATAAATTTCCGTGCCTGTTACTGCTGGAAGACGTTTGGTTTACTGTAGATAGTTTTGGCTATATCTGTGTTACCACAAGCAATGTAGCTTGGTTTTGGTTTGGGTTTAGACATGAATGGGAGATGAAACATTTCTGGTTGTCATCTGATACTGCATTATACCCTGAGACTCTTGGTGTTGAAAGGACTATCAACATCCTGCTTACTAAGAAACAGTTAAAACCTCCGAATTTTGATTTTTTTTTAATTTTTTTTTGTCATTTAATGGCAAACCACATATGGAAAGGGAGAAATCCAACAAAAAAGAGTACTCTTATGTTCTGATTTCCCTATCCATTGCAAAAGTTTTATTTTAGTCTCTTGTTTGTAACTCTCACCACCTTCATAAACCAGCTGGCAAGCCTGTTTGCATTCAGTAACAAAAATGAAACTTTACCTGACCTAAGGCAAACTTGACTGGATTGTCTCCACTGGAGCCTGTAAAAGACAAAAGAAATTATCAGGGCAGTTGCAAACAACCATAAATCCAAATAGATCAAAGATGTAAAGCCTAAAACCCAAAGATGTTTCCTAATGCACATGTGAGTAGTAGGGGGAATACAACTAACAAGGACCAGAAAACTAATGAGAACAAGGATAATTTAATGGTTAAAACTGTGGTTTTGTCAGCTAGCACTCTGACTAGCAGACTCAGCAAGCAAGTCAATGACCCTAGATCTGAGCTAAATAAAATATGCTGGCATCTGTGGCCATTTTAAATTTCCACAATTGCATAACTATTCCTTCTTCATGTGTCTCCAGTTTGTGGCCAAATCTATAACTCAGCATTTAGAAGAGTTTGGTGCCAGACTTGGTGGATTTCACTGATTTAATAATTAAACTATTTAGCATTGTATTAATTCTAATGTTTTATTTTTATATTGAGAAGATAATTTTTAATAAAAAATATTTTATGTTACCTGTTCTGTGAGACTCCTCTAAAGATGGATTTTCACATGTTTTATATCAGAATAGCTTTGTTACATTCCTCCCTTGTGGTTTCACAGTAACTTAAGGACAAATATTTTAAACTTATTTCAATCATCTTCATTTTCAGTCAGGCCTGAATATAATGTAGATGGTGACATGCCAGTGTGATTAATTTCTGGTGATTCTGGCTTCAGAATCTGAATTTTGAGGCCCTAGTGAAATATGAGTGCTGTGTTTCTTTCCCTCTCTTTCTGGCCAGGTGATTGCATTACTGAAGCTCTTGGACAGATTTCGCTGGAAATTATTTTGGTGTTACTAAGTGCAGCAATGTACTGAGATGCAATTATTCTGCATTGTGGGGCTTTATGACCTGCTTGCGTTTAGTTTCTTAACTGTGGTTCTTTGGCCTACTTTTTGAGATGTACTTGTAGAGAAGGAAATATCCTTTTATTACCTGGGAACTACATTTCACTGTCTCTGTGAGAAATTCTTCAGTAGTTGCATAGTTACAGATATAGTTTTTGGTCTTTCAGTTTCTTCTCTGTCTACACTTATTGACGTGAAATCTGATTTCTCATTAATGGGAGCACAATACGTTTGAGCCCCTTGGTTACAAAAAGTGCAGTGATGTTTGTATTTTCAGAAAGAAAAATGTAGCAGGTGTTGTAACAGACATTTTGGAATCTAATTGTTTTCATAGGTATATTAAAAAAAAATCAGTTTTTTTCTGACTTTTCCTTTTAAAAAAATACTGATGAAGCAAATAAATTTCAGAGTCCTGCAGAAACAGATACACCAGAAGCTGGTAGATACATGGAGACTTTCACAGACATTTGTTAGAAACAGTAGGAGTGGGTCTTTCCATTGCTTTTGGAGCTGCTAGGAGTATTCTCTTTTTCGTTTTTCCTGCCCTCAGAGCAAGCTACCAAACCTTTCTTTCTCCATGGCAAGGAACAGCAGAGGCGCCTAGTCTGACAGTAAACCAGTCTGATCCTCGTGGTTGAGGCTGTGACCATGTTCAGGTCCCCTGGGAATGTTTATGGAACATTTGCTTTTAGCATGTGTGTCCACTCAAAGTCTCATTTAGATGGATTGGGGTCTAAAGGCATTACAAATGCTCCAGCTTGGCTTTCCTATTTTGTTCTGTTGCCTTTTGTCTTAAGTTGAATAATAACTATCGCCTCTCTCAGAAGTAAATTTGAAAAGAAAAAGAACAGTAGCAGTCTGTTTACGCTGTTTCAGAATTTCTATATCAAAGATTTTAAGTTCTGTATGATGACATAAGATTTATCTCAAGTGGATAGCTTTTGACCTTGTGATCTGCTGTCTTGATCTGAAATTACACCTAACTCATCATTTTTCATGTCAAAAGATGTATCAGTATTCACCACAACAGCAGATTCCTCAGGGGAAAAGCATGTTTCTGTTTACTTTAAGCATTGACAATTATTCTTTATCCTCTGTATTTAGCCTTTATCATCGGTTGTAAATAGCTTTCCTAAGTGCTCTATATGAAAAATGAAATCCAGAAATATAAATGGAGAGTGAAAAGTAGATCATATATAAAGGCTTGTGTTTCAAATTAGAAGTCAAAGAATAGCATTACAGAGCATGTATGTGGGAGTTTTGTTTTATTTTTTCTTGTTTATGTTTGTTTGGGGGGTTTTATTGTTTTCTGTTAAAAATAGAACTTGTTTATCAGGTCTTTAATTCCTTTTCATTTTAGTAATGCTGTCAATATTACCTTATTAATGTAGATGGTGAGACTTTAGAATTATTTTGATGCTCTGTCACAAAAAAGTTATTAGTGCTAAAATAGTTTTTCATCAGGATGATTTCAAGATCATAAATATATTAAAGAATGGAAGGAAATTTCTCTTGTGATTCTGCATTGAAGAGCAAAAGGATTAAGAACAACACCCATAAGGAACTCTGTCTCTCTGTACTGCTTCCTTCAGCCAACAACACTTGCCACTACTAATTTACCAGTGATTACAGCAATGGCACTGCAAAAATTAGACTGAATCCAGAAAGAGATATTTTTCTCAGATTTTATATCTCCAAACTACTAAATTGTTAAATTACTAAAAATGATATCATAATATTTTTCTTGCCCTTGAAGAGTGCATCTAGAGGCAGAAAGCTTGAGATCATTGGTTTGATAAAAACAAATCCATATCAATTTCTCTGAAATTTTGTCTTATTGCCTCCAGACTCTGCTAAAAATGAAAAGTATTTTACTTTCAGCTTAGGTTTTGAGTTGAAAAATCTTAATGTTTTCAATATGTGTACTTAACACTCAGAACTATTTCCAGACAGCCTTGATTGATCAAGATTGTGGAGCCTAGTTTCCTTTTACAACTCTGGGACTTCTTAAAATAGGTCAAGATTATGCTTTAAGACAGTTTGGTAACAAGTGTAATGCTAAAATATCATGCCTTCTGACCATCAGATTATTTTTCTTTCCTATAGCATATTCTTTCATTGGTCAAAATCAGGACAGAGTATAGCACAGAAGGATACACCAAGCACTGATTCCCATCTTGAATTTTTAACCATGGATTTTTAAAGCTCTAGGAAAGTATATTGAGAAACTTACTTCATGATTTTACTTGTTCTTAAGAGAAATATGGACTCTTATGGACTGTAAAAGTGTTCCTGTTCATGCTCTACCCTTTCAGGAAGTCCTAATTCAATGGGGATACTGCTAGATACCTTATGAATTGTATGGATCTTACATTTTTTAACTCTTCCTATTAACAGGAAAATAGTATTTTTCTCTAAACTGTCAATCACAAATCAGTTACCTGTGATATCTGTAAATCAAACCCCTTAATTTTCCCTGAATATTAAAATTACTATTACAGAAAAGCAAAAATTCTACTTTTTTCTTGTTATCTTCAAAACTACTTTGGTTCTTATAAGTTATTTAGTGTAGTGCCTTTATTTAAACAATTTTTCTAAGTCATAATCATAAGTTTAGTGAAAGAAAAGTTAGTTGTGTGGTTCATCTTTTGCACCTCTCTTTACAGCTGTTCTGGACTGAAGAGATAATACCACCAAATGGAGATGACTTTAGTGCCTGTTTCACACAAAAAAAATTATTAAAATGGCAAACAATGTTTAAATAAACAGAGGGAAGTTTACTTTGTATTAAAATTAACTTTAAATCACAATAATTTTTGAAACTTTAGAAGTTTTTCAAAAATTCTTGGCCTTGTCCTAATACAGTTCCCTTGGAAGAAACTGTTTGCAAGAAAACTCACTAAAGAGAAAAGAAGAAATTTCAGTTGCAGCTAGATGTTCTTTCATATTCACCTAATTTATTTATTATATTCTACAAAATATTACTGTAAATCATTCCTTAAAGTGATCAGGGATCTCAAATTACTTAAGTTTTTGTGAAGATTTTTTCCAAGTTCTGATTTATCTAGGTTATGTCTACAATTTCTAAAGAAGAAAAAATGTTCAAAATCTTGTCAAAATTATTGCTGTCTCCTAATTATCTTTAAAATAACCTTCAGGTTAAAGCAATAAGTAAGTCTAATATAAAGCTTAAATCATGTTACTATCTTCATAAAATTCTAACTGAAATTTGTTCAACCAACTCTGATTGAAGTGCTATCTGACAACTAATTGCATGTTACATATAAACAAATGACCCCGTTCACAAGATTAAAAAATAATAAAAAGAGATAACCTAAAAGCAGCTTTGTGTTTAATCAGAGGTAGATCCATTAACAGTAGGAAGGAATGAAGTATAAATTAATTTTCTGTACTGCTTGCTTGGAAAATGTCTACAAACAATAATTGATAACTGGATTGGACTTTGAACTGTAAGACTGACCCTGACACCAAGGCATTTTGATGCTTGCTATGTGCTTGCAGCTTGTTTTCTGTCATTTTCATTTAGATTGCTTCTCTCTGCGGCAGGGTTTCTCTCAATTTTTGTGCAACATGGATCAAATCGAGCTCCCGACTGCTTCTGACTGTTCTAAGTATGGATCCTAGAAGCAATTACCAGTTCAGCCATATCTGGCCTCCTAGATTATTCTCAACACTTTCCAACAGCTGAGCTCTATATGTAAGAAAAAACAAGTGTATAATGTGACAGAAGCAGTCCTCTATATCCAGCTAATTTTATGTTATATTAAATGACTAAATGTAGTTTAAATTATTAAAAATTGTGCATAATTTAAAAAAAAGAACTTAAATCAGACATCTTTAGAAACAAATCATATAAATATATTTCTGAAGGCTATGTTTTTTTCTACACATTTTCCTGTTGTCTTCACATAATAGATATTCTCTGTCCTTTTATAACATTCTTGTATAACTCCAAACATCAAAGAAATCAAAGAAAGGAAGGAATATCAGTTAAATGATGTTTCAAAATTGAGTTCAAATCAGCAGTCATTTAATAACTAATATTTAGAACTAAAACCTCCTCCTCTAGGTGACCTTCTCAAATATCTATGTTGATAAATATGCAAACATTGTAACAATATTTCAAGTTGGACTATCTTATGTATGTCTGTATCTCAGCATGCTCCAGGATAAGTCCAGATGCATCTTTATGTGAGGTAGCAATATGAGAGAAATTAACAGTAAAAGCAACATTCTTGATACAAAGAACAACAGCAACAAAAGAGGCATGGAATTAAACTCTGCTAGGTACTCCACTCTTCCTTTTTTCTCTTTACCCAGGACGAGTCTCCATCCTTGGAGATATTCCAACGTCTTCTGCACACAGTTCAGGGTACCTGGTCTGGATGTCTTCGACTAAACTGGGAGGTTGGACAAGGTGATCTTCCAATCTCAATCATTCTGTGAGTTTTTGATTATCTGAATCTGACATGTCCTTTTTGTCTGATGCTGGGATAAACAGACAAGCTGCTTTGAGAGATTAAAAAAAGATGTTTTGCCAGCATTATCTTAGATAGTATTTGGGGGATTAAAAGCCTAGCTTTAAAGAAAAATGAAAGTTTTCTTCAACAAGTCAGCCAAAATTTGTTCTGAAAACTTAACTCGCAACAACAATTCAATGCTTTCAGAAATATTTGTAAGACATAGCTAAATCTTGGTAACCTGTATAAATATATACTTTTTGCTATAGCCAAGATTACGGAGCTGGTTATGATTACCAAAACATTCATGTTAATGGAAAAGCTTATAGAGACAGTGTTTGATTGAATGAAGCTATTCTATTTTATAATATCTGAGGATTTGAACTGAAATGGATCATTTGCCCTTTTACCTGTTGGCCATGCCTCTCTTGATGCAGCCCAGGATGCAATTGGTCTTCTGGACTGTGAGCCACACTCTTGGTTCATATCCATCTTTTCACCCATGAGAACCCCTAAGTCTTTCTCTGCAGAGCTCCTCTCAATGCTTGGTGAGTTCCTCTCCCAGTCTGTACTCATGTCTGGGATTGCCCTGATGCCATGGTGATGTTTTGACTTTTCTTTTATATACCTTTTGTGTTTCCTCAGTGCTTTTAGCATGCATACTTGTAATTCCTTAAGTGTGATAATTTAGCATAATCCTGATATTCTGTTAGTCCAAAAGACCAGGCATCCTAGAGGCCTCATAGTTGGAGGTCGGAAAGCCCTACGCTATCTTGAAAAACCAAGGTCCTCTTTAGAATATATCCTGTAAATTAAGATTAGGCCCATCCAGGGGGGAATTCTTTGGGATGGGGGAATATCACACTATTCATTCAAGCATCTCATTGGGACATCTTTTTTAGATGTTCTAATTATTTAGGGTCCATACATTTGTATTTACAATCTATTGTGTATGTGCATTTCAGTGTATTCCACCTTGGAGAAGTGGTGCGCCATAAAGATCCTTATTAAATACTGAGTTAAAAACCTTTCATCCCTTAACCATGTCTGGCTCTTAATTTTTAGGTCCCAGGGAAAGGCATCAGCCTCACCCAGGTGAACTTGGGCTTGTTGAACCTCATTAAGTTCTCATGGGTCCCACTTCTCAAGCTTGTCCAGGTCACCCTGGATGGCATCTCATCCTGCTGTGTCAAATGCAAAGCTTGGCCTGGTGCCCTCTGCAAACTTGCTGAGGGAGAAATTGATCCCACTGTGTGTCATTGATGAAGATATTGAAGAGTACCAGTCCCAAGACAGAGCCCTGAGAGACATTACTTATCCCAGGCCTCCTCCTGGACATAAAGCCATTGGCCACAACTCTCTGTATCCATCCATCCATCCATCCATCCATCCATCCATCCATCCATCCATCCATCCATCCATCCATCCATCCATCCATCCATCCATCCATCCATCCATCACCTCGTTATCTACTAAATAGTCCTCCCTTCAAATCCAGGTCTCTCCAGTCTGGAGATAAGGATGATTTTTGGGACTGTGTTAAAAGTAGTACAGAAGTCTAGGTAGATTCATCAGTCAGTCATCTCTTGTTGACCGTGGCAATCACTCCTTCATGTGTGGCCACCAGACTGGCTGCACATGGTTTGCCCTTGGTAAAGCCATGCCGGCTGGCAAGGATCACCTCCTTGTCTTGCATGTGCCTTAATGGCGTTTCCATTAAGATCTGCTCCATGATTTTCCCAGGCACACAGGTGAGGCTCACTGGTCTGGAGTTCCTTGGGGATTCCTTTCTTTCCTTTTTAAAAATCAGAGTAATGTTTTCTTATTCCAGTCACTGGGGACTTCCCCTGACTGACATGACTTTTCAAATGCAAAGGAGACTATCAGGGCAAACATCACCCAGCTCCCTCAGAACCCTGGGATGCATCTCATCAGGACCCATAGACTGTGGCAACTCAGGTTCATCAAGGGATCCTGAATCTGCCCTTCATTTACATTTGGAGGTACTCCACTCATCCAGCCCTCACCTGGATGTTCAAAATAGAGAATCTGGGCATTCCCCAACTAAATGTCATAAGATCAGATGTGTCACACATTTTTATCATTTTTTTCACCGTATAACTCAGTGGAGTAATTTAATTTTGACATTTACGTTATCTGGAAGTTACAGAAACACTGAAACAATTATGATATATTAAAAAAATCTTCAGAGTCATGTTTTGTCACCTGTGTATTTTGTTTAATTTATATTCTTTCTCAGGTGACAAGCAATAGGGAGAACACTTATGTTTGCCAGGATGAATATGTGTGCTCTGCTAAGCCCCATGAATTACCAACAGCATTTTCAATAATGAAACACAGCTTTTTAAACACATTCATTTATCTTAAAAGTCAGCTGAACATATGAGGGTTTTCAGAGGATTTTTTAAAAGCAAAACTGGAAAGTGTGTTGATTTATGCCTTGCCTTGATATTGAAATGCATTATAATTATCCTTGTCAAAGTTTTATGTGGCAACATAGCCATTCCTTAAAACATTCCTCCAAAGAGGCATTTTAGCCAATGCAGCCATTTCTCATAGTATAAAATGTACATGCATGTATGTTTACATTATGTGTATATAATTATCAGATTAGTTCATTGGTATTGATGCATATGCATATGTGTGTGTATACATATCAAGTATATAAAGAAATATATGATATAGATAAGGTATATATTTATATCTACATAAGTACTGGTCCTAAGAAATCTGTAGCCTCATATGAAGGCCCCAAAATTTCTATACTAGAAAGTTAGATCTCCATTTTGATAAGGACACATTTTACTCAAATTCTACACTGCAGCCTAAATCTGCATAAGAAGCACAGTGAATTCCCTTCAGTTCTGTGTTCTCTGTCATGACAGAGATTTATGGAATTCTCAGGCCCTGGCATTGTGATGCTCCATTGTACATTTTAATGATTCTCATTTGCTGGAGCCCAACAGTAACAATTCAAGTCAGTAAGTGGGGTGCCTCCACCCTGAACTTCATAGCACAGGAAGGTCCTTGCTTCACTAGAGGGTTTAGAAGGTCCTTGCCCTCCAAATATAATCAAGTGCTGATGTATTCACTCCATTTTCTTCACTGATACTAACTCAACTGTGAACATAGGTATATTTTAAAGCATCAATTTCTACAGTCACCCTGGTCAAAAATGTAATTCTTTTCAGACCAGATTCTAAATCTTTACTACACCACACCTCTCATATTAGGTTCCAAAAATCACATCTTTCCCCTTTTAAGCAATAAGTTTTGATCACAGACAGATTTTATTTGTAGATCACAAATGTTAAAATGAAATCTTCAGCAATCTGAGTGCATGCTAGCCATCACACATTCCCCATTCTAGGTTAATTCCAGCCCTAGGAGTATTATCTTCAAATGCAAGGGCTTTCCTTTTTTTTTTCTTCAATCCTTCATTGCCTCCTGAGTTCAGTAGCTGCTGAGGATCTAGCTACACAGAGAAAATATCCAGAGTTTTATGGCATGCTTACCCCAGCCTGACCCTCTGCAAGTAGTGATGCAACATATTTTTCTCTTACTGTGCTTCTGGCTGAATATGTCTGCTCATAATATTTAACAAGGAGTGTGAAGCAAATAGTAAGTACAGGTTAACTACATGTAACAAGAGTATTTTTGTAATCTTTTAATCAGAGGTACACTGGAATCATTACTGTCATCATAACTGCTGTTTAAACCCAAAAGGTGCCCCTAGAAAAGCAGATTGCTGGCACAGATGAACTTTGATGGTGTTTCTGACATGGAGTTATTCATCAAAATGCTTAATTTTTATCTCTGTGCAAAGGAACAGGAATGTGATCAAGCTTAATGGCTAGAAATTTAACAATTTAGTAGTTTAGAGGTATATGACCTAGGAAAAGTATCTGTGATTGGCTTTGATCACATTTTGCAGTGTCATAATAATCACTTAGTGTCACTATTAAACACTTGACAAGCTTTTCATTATAATTCTGTGTTATTAGGACATTTCAGCTTATATACCTTATCCCTTAACAACTATAGCCTCAATCTAAAGGGAGGAAACTTACTTTGTAAAATGGTTCTTTTTATTTTTTCCCCCAAAGATGAAGTATATAAAGCTGCAGAGAAAAGGTGGAAACCACTACTTGATCTAGTTTTAATATATGATTTAGACTTTTTCACATGTGTCACGATTGCAAACAAAAAAGAGTTAAATCTTACCCCGTGCTAATGACCAAAAGAAAAGGGCATCATGGGAATGTGCTACTTTATGAATGATACTTAATCAAGACGTATTTACATAAAGCTAAGCTCTTGCCTGATTTCCAGCAACATGTTGTTTTGATCTATGAAAGAGGTTGAAATTAAAATTTCTTAAAGAAATAGACAGTCTAATGGTAGTATTTGTATTTTAGAATCTCATGGCTTTAGATTTAGCAATAGTTTCTCTAAACTGAAGAAATTTATTTATTTACTAGCCCATTTAATGAAAGATCTAATTTAGAATGAGTAACAGTACAAACCCCAAACTTCACAGTGTTAGTCTGTGTCCTGGTTTCAGCTGGGATAAAGTTGATTTTTCTTCTAGGAGCTGGTACAGTCTTGTTTTCCAGATCTGGTATGAGAATATTGCTGAATAATACAATGATGTTTTAGTGATTGCTAAGCTGTGTTTGAACTAAACAGGAAGGCTGGTGGGACACAAAATGTTAACAGGAGACACAGCCAGGACCAGCCAACCTACACTGGCCAAAGGAATATCCCATAATGTGTGGCACCCCTCTCAGGATAGAAAATGGGAGGGAAGCTGGCAGGGCAGTCACTTGTTGTCAATGGGCTGGAAGTGGTGAGCAACTCTTTCCATTTGTATCTCTTGTTTTTTTTTTTTTTTTTTTGTTTTTTTTTTTTTTTTTTTTGTTTTTTTTTTTTGTTTTTTTGGTGGGTTTTTTTTTTTTTGGTTGGTTAGTTTGGTTTTTTTTTTTTTTTTTTTTTTTTGCTATTGCTATTTCCTTCTTTTTCTGTCCCATTAAACTGTCTTTATTTCAACTGACAATTTTCTCACTTTTAAACTTCTGATTCTCTCATTCAAATGAGGGCAGGAGGAGTAACTGAGTGATCTAGTGGCTGGCTAATTTTAAACCCTGATCATTTGTGACCTTCTAGAGGAATGTATTACCTCAAGATTACATCTCAGATGTTTGTCCACATTTGTCCCATGTAAAGATATAAGTTTGGAAAGAAGAGATGTTCTTTAAATACTTACCTAGCACTATTAATTTCTCAAGACTTATTCACAAATTTTCCAAGATGGTTCTTCTCATGAAATGTCTGATATATCATAAATTGAATAAAATATCCAGTATTTTTAAATTTTTTTAAACTTTTGAACAAACAAGACAGGAAAAAATGGATCTAAGGCTGGCAACAGCTCCAAGGCGAATCAATAGTTCTAAGCTGAATCACAAGGAAGAATTTGAGAGTTTTGATTATATGAAAAGCCATTGGGATTTGCTTATTAATAATAAAAAATGTTTAAAAACCAAAACAGGAAAATTCATTATCATTCCAGAATTTCAAAAGGAAATGGGAAAATAGACTCACTAAAAGATAGATCATTTTGTATTCTTGTGTGGCAGCAGAGGAAGAGGAAGAAAATGATCCATTAGGTTTTGAATTATGAAAATTCCCATAAAATGGCCTGCCAGGAAATGAAAACACATCTCAATTCTGGAAATAGCAAATATGATGTAACAACTATGAACCCATCCAATTACTACAAGCTACATGAGGACAAAATGTGGGAAGGAAAAGACATCCGCTATACTGAAAACATTAAGTTAGACTTTGCGTACAGGAAAGGAAATGAATCAAAATGACACATCAGTATTGAAGATATTAATTATTACCAGATTTTCACACACAATTCCCACAGGCTGTCTGACAAGAGAAATAAATTCAAAATCAAAGCAGGTTATTATTTATGCATAGGTAATAGAAGAGGAAGTTTATCAAAGACAGCCCATTCTCCTGGCAAAGAACAAAGCTTTTCTTTCCTGGCAAGAAGAAGAGTTCTTTTGTCTGGAGAATACTTCTTTTCCGAGAAAAGGATTTTCAAGGGATGTGGGTTTTCTGTAATGTCCTTCTGGGAGCTCCCCTGATCTAGCTACATTCCAGCTCTACATATTGTATAAAATCAGAACAAGAGCAAAATATTAAAGATTCACTAACATTAGATCTATTACTGCATGCTGACTACATTAAAAAAAAAAAGACTGTATTGACTCAACTGGTACAACTATATCCTAAGTCTTCAAGACATTGCCAAACTGAAATGCAAGATCTTGACTCAAAAAAGGAAAAAGACGGAATAATGATATCTTCATAGATAGAAGCAATGAGGTGTAGATATGTCAGTTAAAATGCTGCAATGAAAATGGAATCCTCATTTCATTGCAATCAACTGAGAAATTGGTGAATGACAAGGTTTTCTAAAATTAGTTATTTATTATATATCAAAAATGAGCTGGAAAACCCATCTTGAAGACTATGAGGCTCCTGATCCAGAATCAGTAACAGTCTTATTCACATTCAGCAGACATATTCTTATGGTACTTAAGAATCAATAAACTTCAAATGAGAGCAAGAAGGTAGAAGGAATTCAGCAGTTGAAAGACTTCACCAAAAGCAGCATAATTTGTGATTTGTACACTGACAGTGGAAGAAAAATACATATCATTAATGCAGCAAAAGGAAACTTAATATGTATCCAGGCCATGTATTGGCATATAAGCTTGTAATGTACCTCTTAGAACTAAAGAGGAAATTGAAAGCAAAGTAACATATCTAAGTAGATTTGAGCAGGAAATATTTTTAAATTATATGTCAAATAAAGTGCCCCTTGTGGAAGAAATATTATCATCTTAACTCTCTTTTCATCAAAGCTCAATACATACCAGTTTCAGAACGGAGATGTTGTCCTAGGCAGGAAAACGATTGCCAACCAAAGCACACTCCGTGAAGTTTTTAACAAGCAATATCAGACGTTGTGTAGATTCCAAACAGGCTGGAGGCTTAGTTTGGCACAGGAATTATGTTTGCATTGCTTTTAATACAAAGACTATGGACTGGTACTTTTTTCTTAAGCCAGTTCACACTGGGCATTTCAAATATGCTTTCATGTATTCTATTCATCAGTGGTTACATTTACCACCCATAGCTCTTTGTTGTGGTGGTTAGATACATTCCCAACATGTCTCTCTGCATATTCATCCAGACACTTCAAGTCTACAAACACTATCTTTAACTGCACTAAGGGTTTTCATTATAAAAAATTGATAAGAGCTTGACACTGATGTAACTTGTGCTACACGGCCCAATAACTTTGTACCTACTACTCCTGATTTTTGGCATCAGAACTACATAATCTGTCTATGGTTTGCCTGGCAGTCTTTGCTGTCTTTGTTTATAGATCTTCCTCAGTCTTTGTCATGATGTCACTTCAGCTGCCACTTATTAGAAACATCTGACCAGATGGGTAGGAGAGTACTCCAAAGAAATTAGGCTTAAATTCAACACTATAGGTGCAAGTATGGACTGTCATCTTTGCAATTTTCTTAGGAAAACTTCTGCAACACAAATTAAAAACACATCCCTTGCAAACATTTCTTATCTGATGCTTCTTCAGAGGCATGCTTCCTTCAGCCTCTGGTAGTTCAGTTCAGGATTGGCAAGACACTTGGGGAATAATTACATGAAGCATCCATGCAGTCCCCTATCCTGGCTGTCAATGGGTGATTTGCAGTAACAATCTAGGTCTTGGAAGTTCTGGCACAACACAGGATGATCAGCTGACAGAGGGCAGCAGGCAAGGACAGGTAAAATGTGGCCCATGAAGCTTTTATGGGTATGTCACCTGCAACTTCTGAAATTCATTTGCTACTATCAGCGATCAGCAATAGATTAAACCATTATGCAGCCACATGTTGCATGCTAGAGCCTTTAGGAGTTCATCTTTAGATGAAAGGGGATGGGATGACAAGTTATCTTGATCTAAGACTCTCAGTACACATAGGGCATCTGCAGGACTCTTCAGGGAGCAAGATTCTGCTTTAATCATATTTTACTGTGCATTCACTTTGGGACAGTCATGAGCATCACAGCTTCTCTCTGGAAGGTGCATTCATCCAGCTGACAAAAGGTGCAATTGAGGAATAAAATGTATATGCATAAAATGTGCAGATTATCGGAGACTGCTGCACTTAGTGCAATCTATGTGAGATATTTGCAATGTATTCAAGGCAAATGAGTATATTTCACGCTATTTGAAATCTTTTATTTTCTATTGGCAAATGTTTCCAAATGCAGATTTCCAAGTAATTATACTGTAATAGGACTAAGTACAGCAATACAGCATTTGCTTTGAGTCACACACAGATTTAAGATGAGGAAGTTTGAAGAATTCTATTCATTTAATAGCTCATAAGAGCCATCCTCACCAGGTGTTGAGTTTTTTGTAGCATGCTAAATACTCATATTTAAAAAAAAACCAAAATGTTCTTCTTGGTTCACAGTGTTCAGCATTTTCCATATTTTCCATGGTGAGAACCTAAAAATGCAGATTACTGCACTTTTTTCTGACATATGCTGTTGTTCCTGAAAGTAACATTAAAAGGGTAGAAATCTCTCTCTGTTTAGTCCATATCCTGTTAAAAAATTCTTTATTGTCTCTTGCAATTAGTTTACAAAGCTACATCATCCACATAAGATCAAATTATTTCAAGCAAATTACTCTTGGGAGATGATGAGGCTAGGTGGATCAGATAACTGAAGTATGAAGGGTCAAGCCAAGTCAGCTCATATTGCCAAAATTGGGGATGTAAAAGCAATTGGGGCAAGATAAAAATAAAATAAATTGTTTTGCATTTGCTATACTTTTTCTGCATAGATATGAAATGCATGAACGGTTGTACTTGGTATTCATGTCAATAAGTTTACTCCATCCTAAAGAAATCACATTGTCAATGCAATCATATGAAAAAGATTCTCTCTGAGAATTAAACAAATTGCTAATTTATTTTGTGATGATCTAAGTTAAAATGCGAGACATTTTTGGCATGCATGGAGAAAAAATATTTTTATATATACAAAAGCTATCATTGACTGCAAGAGAATTTATAACATGTAATATATCTTGTCACAGTGGATGGCAGTTTTTACTGAAACACTTACTAATGAGAGCATTGGTTTTGGATTCCTTACTCAACAGTATAATTGCAGCCGACTAAAAGGATCTTAAAATTCTTTCAGCAAAGGTGTCAAAACAATTTTCATTTAGTCTACCTTCAGCATTCACTCCCAATGGCATAGGACGAAAAACAGTGCAGGTAAGAACTCACTGAAAATGTACAAAGTTTTTTAAAAAGTTAAGTTTATTATTTCCAAGTTAATAAAGTGAAAGCATTCAAGCATGAGGTTCACCTAACAAAGATATTTTTGTTTGAAATAACAAATGCATCATAGGTAAATATTCTCAGACTACTTTTAAACATGCTTAGAGGCAAATGCACAAATAAAAAATGGTTTCAACAAGAACTTGGAATGAAATTCAGGTAAAAAAATCATAATTGCTTGTTGAATTCAAAATAATATTGACCTTCATCACTAAAACATGTACTCTATATTGAATATGTCAGACTAGACTACAATCTGGTGCACAAATTAAAATTAACATGTGCTTGCCTTTGCTGCAACTCAGTACTGTAGAGCTACTTTTAAGCTTACCACATCCTTGATATTAAAATTACTGAGCCAGTGGATGACTCAGATTAGAAATGGGAATGTTTATATAATTCACTAGGGATTGGTTTAATGCATTTTGGCCCTTTTTCACCTATCAAAGTAAATAACAAATTTGCTGTATAAATGACTTCAACTTTTCTGCAACTCCAGTCAGTGTTTTAACTTTATCTGAGAGTTTGCTTTAAGACCATCATAAATGAACCACCAGGGATAAATGCTGTAGGAGTGAGCTTGAAGCAAAATCCTTTCCTGATCAAAATTTCTTGCAGATAATTTGTGTCAGGCTGATTTCCAAAGATTGCTTCTGAGATGGAATGCATTTATGTAGTTATTTCTTAAAATTCATGTAAAAAAAATTGTGTAGCTCCACTTGTGCTGTTTCTCTATCAAATTAATTGAAGCCTCTGCTACCAAGGTACTTTCTTGTCTGCTGGCATCCCAAAGGCAGACTTGTCAATCACACAGTCCCTCTGCTGCTGCTCTGCAGTTGACCTGATTCAGCAGTGAAAAGGAGCAAGTGCTTCTATGCAATCAAACTGCAATGTATGGACACCGAAGAGACCTTGAGAGACTCACTTAGCACCAGGCAATGGAAGTAAGGGAGGAAAGATAGAGTAAGAAAAGATGTACTGGGGAAAATTGTTGATTTGGAAGTGATTTTTAAATTTTTTTTTAAATCTTTGCAGAAAGAAACATGCAAATGTACAACTAAGGTAATATCTATGCATATATGGCATGCATACCACACATCCCTACCCCCAGGTGTAATTGTAAGAATGTTTGCTGACTTTCGAATAAACTCAAAATATAGATTTGTTTGAAAAACTCTGGATGGCACATTTGAAAAACCTGATAGTACCAAGATGCACAAGGGCACAGTTCAATGACACTTCAATTTGAACTTAATTTTAAATAATTCAAAACTTGAATATGAAAGACATCAGTCCCAGTGGTTATAGAGATAATTTTAAACTGAGAAATTTTAAATAATTTAAAATTATGCCTTTTTTTTTTAAATTGCAGTACTACATTGTCACCCTGATGACTTAAAACTTCAAATTTTAACACTAAAATCACAAATGTTCTTCCCATTGTAGGAAGCTGATTAAATGATGATCCTATCACTCAGACATCTAAAAAGTGTTCTTGGTAATATAATATCAAGAATAACAGTGATTAAGGACCCATAGAGAACAACTATGGAGAGTCCAGTATGAGAAAATAATCTGATTGTTTTCTCAGAAGATAATAATTTCTGAGGAGTACCATATAGGATCAGCAAGATTCCATGTCAGTTTTCCAATGCTTTACAAGTCTTCAGGCTTGGTCTGGGTTTGGGTTTGGCAGTCTTGCTTATTTGGATGTTTGTGATAGATCAAAGATAGATTCTCTCACAGAAATGAATGATGTTCACACACAGCTCAGCTTTAGGTGTTTACAGTTGGTTTTAATTATCCAAGCCTTACTGTATAATTACAGTAAGAGAAGAAATTCCTTTTGTGGATGGCAAGTGTCCTTAAACATTATTCTGAAATTAAGGAAAATGTAGCCTAGGGTGAAGTATTTCTCTTAGGAAAAAATATATAAAGCGTATCAAGTTTCAGAATTCTCTTTAAAAAAAAAAATCTGTTATCCCTTTTCCCCCAAAAATGTAATAGATGACAGAAACAGGAATACTGAAATAAATCAACAGTTGCCACGAATAATTTATGTACAATGAAAAAGCTGAATTTACATTTTACAGAGGACTATATGGCCAAATTTCTAAGGCCACCTTTCTGGAATCAAATTAAAGGTCGATTATGTATAGCATCTTGACTTTTACAGAACAGAAGTTTTATGTGATTTATCACTTAAAGACCCATTGAAAAACAGTTGGAGACAGAAATCTGATTAGATGTTGTTCAGAGCCTCAATAAATATTTAGGAAGATAACTCTTACTGAAATTAATGGATAGTAAATGCGTTACAACCACTGAGAATGTATGCTGTGAATGGCTGTATATACTGACAAAAAAAAAGATATTACAGGACTGGTTATGTGTTCTTTAAAATGCTGGAATCTGGAATCAGATTAATTTAATCTGATTCCCAATTCATGTTTACTCTTTTTGTAAGAAAAAGAAAGACTTTAAATGTTTACCTGAAAAAGACATAAACTCTAGAAAGCTGTCCTCAGGCAATTTACTTAAATTTGAAAAATGTTTCACCTTTTGAAATAAGGTAATTAAGTCGAGATTGTTATTATCTTTTTTTTTTTTTGTCCTCAGTTTACTCTCAAAAAGATAGTAGTTCAGAAAGATTTCAGCATGCATAAGTTTTAAAAAATTATATTATTACAATAATAGTAATGGCTTAAAACACAAAATTCTGTTTGGAAAAGATACAACTTGGATGGATTAAAGCCTTTTTGAAGATACCAAAAATTATCTTCAAAGAAAAATTAGTAACAGCTTTCTAGAATGAAAAAAAGTAGATGATTTAGTGTATTCTGTAGAAAATGTAGGGGGATCTCCACATTAATTAATCTGAAATTTTTTGCTGCTTGTACAAATATAATAAATATTCAACTTGTTATCTAGCAGTTATGAATGCAGGACACATTTACATAAATTTATATCCTCATAAGAGGACTGTTACCCAGGTAAGACATACATGCAATATCCAGCGATCACGTGCTAACAGATCAGTAAGATCAGGTATCCCATCTTACGTGGACAAAACCAAGGACAAGCATTACACTTGTTCAGCATATTTCTGCTGTGGATGGTGAGAGGTTGCACTAAAGGTACACTTCAGTCTCCGTGTGAACCTAACCCGTGAGAGACTTCCCCAGTTGCCAGTTGCCCTTTGTGCATCTTCTAGAGTTTGCTGCTGAAAAATGTCTGACCCGATTTATTTCAGTATCTCCTGTTCAGAGGCTGTGTTTGGCTCCCTCTCCTGTGACATTCAGGTAACCTATCATCAGTCTGAAGCATCAGACACCTTGACCACAAGGTCCATGTCTTGTAGGTTGGGATACCCTGGGGGAAAGAGTTGTTTCTGTGGATCCTCCACAGGAAGCAGCTACTGAGTAGGAAAGGTAGTCACAATCATTTACTGCTCTTAAATACTTTTTCTCACTCATCTGTGGGAATGTGCAAAGGGCTCTGCATTTACACATGATTTTCTGATGTGTGAAAATGGCAAAAATGGTACTTTCACCTTGAACAGCCCTCAGCATAAACCGGACTGCAGTTTTCAGAGCAATGGAAGAAGCATTTCACATCTGGGCATATGTGTGTATTTCTGTTGCAGGGAGAGCAGCATACAAAAGAAAGACAAAATTTTGCTTGGTGGTACATTTTGCAATGTCTAGAGAACAGAAAGAAAAATCTTTAAATCACGTCTTTCAAGAGAAGACCAGAATGGCTTGTGACTCAGGAGGTATATTTTTTAATAAGGAAATTATAAGGAAGTGTCAGTAAAGATGTCATTAAAAGATTGAACAGAAAAAATACTAGAGAATATTTGTTCAAATTTTAAAAATATGAAGCACTGCTTTTATGGATGCTATGAAGAGACCCAAACAGAAGAGATATATTTGCTTACTTCCATGCATGAAGGTAGATTGTAAATATCTAATCCAGGCATAATCTTTAATGGATGCCTTCACTGTTAGTATTTATCGCAAAATACGTACGGTGTACATATCCCAAAATGGTTTGATTTTTAAAAGGGTTTAGAAATTAACTCTGAAAATAATTTTCTCAAGTCATTAGATTTAGACCATTGTTATTCTCTGATAATAGCAATCTTATGTTCTAAGTAATTATATAATCAAATAAATCTTTACCTTTCATTTTTATTTGGTGGATTTTCTCTGACTCAAACAAAACCAACTTCTGCTTCCATTTATTACTGCCTTCTTCAATATCTGTGGGTTTTTTTCCCTTTAATTTTACTACACTCTGGAACTATTTGACACAATATAAATTGTAATAAAAGATGATTACTAACTTAAATTTCCAGCAAGTATTTTTCTTGTCTCTTTTTAGAAATTGTACATTCACTCTTCTCTTTTGAAGAGGTGATTGTCTTCAAGCCAATCAGAACAAGATGTGCATTCTTCAAAAATGAAGAAAGGAGAGATAGATACTTCTCCTCAGGGATGAGATTAAGATCAATATTTGCATCTGAAAATCATAATTTTCCCTCAGTTGAAAGAGAAATAACAGATTGATTAAGTACCTACACCATGAAAAAAAAATTATATTTGTAATCTCTGTATTGTCTCCTCTGCTACAAAGAAACACAATGAGATGTACATTCAGACCAGATAAACACACCTTGGTAGCAGTTAAACAATAAAGGCGTGTATCCCTTGGGTATTAGTCCCTGGTTTAAGTGGTTTCTTTTTGACTAGCTAATACATACTCTTATTCAAAATGACCTCTTGTCTAATACAAAAAAAAAAAAAAAAGAGAGGGGGAAAAAGGAAAAGTGTCTTTTCTCTATGAAGTTCACCAGTTCTCCTCAGATGTATTCAAATCAGAAGAGTGGTGAAATAAATATTCAATAATTTGTTGGGGAAAAAAATGATAGCTAAGTCCTCTTGACCTTTTGTGCAGCCCATTAACACAGTCCACTAATACCTGCTTTGTAATTAATGTGCTAATCAAGGCAGCAGGGTTCACCAGTTGCCACATTTCCGTACAGATTTCTAGCTTTGTTACCACGTTGCTATCACAATTAGTCTGCAGCACTCTTCATGTAGCCTCCTCCTGCAGGAAGAAAATTGGTTTCAGATGTGAATGCTTCATAATGGAGCAATCCCTTAATGTATAGTGAGCTTATTATGCATTGTGCTAAAACTAATCTTCTTTCTTCTAGAAGTGTATGTGTGCTTAAAACTTAGAGGCAGAACAAATGATATTCAGATTTGTCCCAAAATGAGGTGTTTGGGAATAGTTTACAATAAACAGACAAACTGTCACAGTCGCAGAGTGGGAAAAGCTGTTCAATCAATATGCTGTTTGCTTAGGTTCTGTCCACACCCGCACACAAACAAATCATTTTATGTCATATATTTCACGTCCACTTGCAATATTAATACTGTTAGAATTGCTGAAATGACACCTGTAAAGCAGAAAAGCATTTGAAAACTGTCATGTGGCTAAGGTTCCCATGGAAACCAATTTCCTTGATATCCATGTGTTCAATATACCTGTCTATAATTTTGTTTGGATACTTGTGTGAAAAAAAAAAACAAACCAAAACTAGAACAAAAGCTTGGAAATAACTTACACATTTTTAAAGTATATAAAAATACTCATTTTACACACTGTATATCTCATGCAATAGAATAGCACTAACCTGATCAGCATTCATCACTTGTAGCTGCAGATTTCATGCCACCTATGATGAATATGGTGTGTTGACTTAGAAAATCTAAGGATTTTACCAAAGTAAACACAGTGCCTTGAGTTCTTTGCTCAGTATATAGAGGAGTTACACTAGAACAGCAAGATTAAGAACGTTTGCAGTGGAGACTACAACATCACTAAATTCCCTTCTGAGAGTCCCTAAAACTGGTTGCTTTTACACAGCGCTTCTCTGTTACAAAAATGTGTTCATTCCAGGAGACACTGCTTCTACCCAAAACTATTTATGATAAAATTTAATGCTTCAGACAGAATTGGTCAGAAGTTAAATTGTATGAGATGCTGAGGTAAAACTCTCATAACGATATCTGTGATAAGAGTTAACAAAATTAAAATGAAATCTTATGAATAAATATAAAGTTTATTCCTTAAAACACAAGCAAGAAAACCCCACCAAACAAACTTTATAACAAATCCCAAAGGATTTGTTGATGTAATTTTATTTTTTTTTTAGCTGAAGAAATTAAAGCTGCATTATTTTTAGCTTTGGTCTTCCAATATGCTGGAGTCACCTAAGGCTACATTAATCACCTATATAATCAGTTACCTGAGTTTGTTCAGTCATCTCATGGCCTTACACACTAAAACTTCAACACCTGGCATCTTTGTTTACCTTGTAAATATTCCAATAAAATAGATAGCCCAGTAATGGAAGTAATGCTTATAATACATGGTTATGAATAGCCACACAAACTATGAAATAAGTGGTGAGTATTTTTTCTGTCTTTTTACTGATGATGAAGACCAAATATCCAAAAGACTTCTAGATTTAGTTTAAGACACTGGAAAGTAAGGATTCTTTTTTCTGACATTTTTAATTTCTAGAAAGGGAAAAAAACCAACACTGCAGAAAGAGAGAATATACTTTTCAGTAAAACAACACTGGTAATACAAGGGGGAGAAGAAGAATATAGACTTTTTGTTTTGATCAAAATAGGTTTGTGAAGATTTTCAGTCATAAGTCATTGTATTGCTTCATTGGGCCCTCGTTAAGCTGTTTGCCATTTTATAAAGCTGATAACACAAGTTTTCTGAGCTATATGGCAAAGTACTGAGTCCATGTCAAATAGAAGTAAGAAATGTGCTCAAAGCTTGAGATAATTCTTCTTGGTGTTATTATTTCTACAGCTGCAGTGACAACTGTAATAAGATTTTCCAGAAAGTACAACAGTATATTTTGCCTCTTTAAATATATCCTACTAACTACAAAAAATGTTAATCTGGGTACACTCTGTTATATTTCCTACCTATCAAAAATAAACCATAAGCAGAAAAGAATTTTAAACTGTATTAGGTATTTCCTGGAAGGAAGAAAACACTGTATTATACTGCTGATAACTGGCCATTAATGTCCCTGATTCTCAATTAATGTCCTTAATTCTGGCTATGCTATACTTTGATATGCTTTGGCACTGAATGAAGACATGATGTTTTCTCCATAGGCTACACCGATTTCTACTTTTTGTGTGCACACGTACTGTTACATAAAGATCCAGTTTAAAATATAATTTTATTTTGTTGTTTGTTTTCTTGGTTAAAAATAAAATAGCTCTAAAATCCTTCTATTGCAGTTCCAGTACACCGAGACAAGATTGTTCTGAGATTCTTTGTTTGAATACCAAAGGCAGTAACCGTGTAATCAATATGTTAAAGTAATGAAAAATGTTTCTGGATAGTCAAGAGACATGCACAAAACCTTCATGCAGTGAATTGTGGAAAGGACAAGAGAAGTAAAAGAAAATCAGATTGTAGTCTTTGAGGGCTTAAAGTGAGAGTAACAGAGTAAATGGGGCTACAGAGAGTTTTGTCTCCAGCTAGATACCTTTTACTGTTCAGAGAAGTTGAGGTAATAAATTGATGAGGCAAGTGTACTGATCATATATGTATTTAAACTTGAATTACTGGATATTATCAACAAAGTTAAGTTTGTTGATTTTGTTTTCAAAATAGTTGATTTTTTGTTTTTTGTTTGGTTCATTTTGTTTTCTTTTCCCTTCAAAACCCATTCTTTTTTTCTAAGGTTTAATATTTCATATTTTAATAAGTTTTACCAGAGATTTTACTCTCTAAAAATATGTGGGACTCTTTACTCATAATATTCTTCCCAATTTGTATTAGGGTCTAAGTAGAGAATGAGTAGGTATATGGAGTATTACAAAAGTGTTTTAAATGTAAATTAATTTTCAGAGAAAAAGAGTACAAATACCTTGCCAACTCTTGGTATTTACTAGATGAGAGTGATGAGCCTAAATCTGAATGAAACCTGAATGAAAGTGATCTATCTTAAAGCACAAAATAATAGTGACATATTTACTGTATGCATATTATAACACCTGTTGCATATTTTTAGCATTGCTCTGTAGTGTGGAGGGATAGAGTGTAAGAGGATAGTGCAGAAGGCAGTCTCACACCTGAGGAGTTGCAGCTCTACTAATCACCAAAGATTAGGAACAGGCCTGCCCTCAACAGGCACAGCTGTGCCCAATAAGAAGAAGAGTGCTACAAAAGAGTGAGTTAGCTGGGTGAGGAGAGAGCTGGAGTTGGTTGGCTGTGCTGTGAAGAAGAAAGAGGAGTCAGTGCTGTGAGGAGATACTCGTGAGAAATCACCAAGAAGGTATGGAGCTTTGCAATAAGATGAGAACACAAAATAATGGTGAAATATTTATTGTATGTATATTGCATCACTTGTTGCATATTTTTAGCATTACTCTGTAGCACAGATTTTTTTTTAATTGATCTTTCTTTGTTGAGTGCATTGCAACTATAAGTCAAAATGTATACGTCTCTGCATGTAAATGCCCAGATCCCTACAAATACTTTCTGAAGTTAAACACATTTGTTAAACAACAAGCTATGATCTCCAGTTTTGTTTGTAAATTATCAAGCCCTCCAGAAATATTTAGATTCCTATTATAGGAGCCATTTACATTGTACTGTCCTCAAAAGAAACTGAAAGTATCAGACCCAAATCCATCACTGCAGAAACCTTATCTAAACACTTTTCCTCTTAAAGATGCAGGATCTGGAGAAAGCTGATCTAGTAATTAGCATCCCTGACCATGGTGGGGGAATTAGAATTATGTTTAAGGTCTCTTCCAAATCAGACCAATGTGTGATTAGTTGATTCTACAAGTTTTGTCCTTTTGGGCTTGATATATTTTCCCATTATATTTTTTTTTGTGTGCGTTTCTAAAATATAGTCTTTCACCTTACTGCAGTATAAGAGTCACAAAGCTAAATGTCCTCATTCCTTTGCACATTGTGGAATATGAAGTAATATAAATTGAGTGGGATATTTCTATGAAACAAAAGGGACTATTACTGGAAATAATTCTTTGTAAATAGAAGAATCCATGCATTTTAGAAGTTTTGTGTTCTTCACAGGGCTGCTCTCAACCACTTCTCTGCCCACTCTGTAGGTGTGGAAAGGGCCTTGAGGAACTTGGCCCAGTGGGAGGTGTTCTGGCCCATGGCAGAGGTAGTTGGAACCAGAAGATTTTAACATTCCTTCCAATCCCTTAACATTCTATGATTCTATGATTTGAGAATCCAGGCTGATATCTCTAGGAGGATCCATATGAGTTCTCTGACTGATAAATATTATTGGCTCTGCCTAACCAGCTAGCACAAGTGAGATACTTAAGAACATCTGTAAGGGGCTTAAAATAATCTTAAATATCTTAAACACTATTGAGATCCCCAAAGGTCTTTGCTCACTATGGAAAACTTTATAAAGCATTTGCAACCAGGGAAGTACGCCCTGCCCCCTGGGTTTTGGGAAGTTGGACTTTAAGACACCTGATAGGAAGTTGAGATAATTGGATAATAGTGTTACCTTTATCTTATCTCAGATGTAAGGAGAAGTAGACAGGGCTTAGGGACCAGAATGTCTCCACAAGGGAAGCCAATAGCAGCTGTGCTGAAAATCAGCTCTGATTAGGGTTGGTGTAAGAGAGGCCATAGCCCACAGTCATTTGATAAGGCCAGGGAGGTTCTTGGGCATTCCCAGATGCACCTGAACTACATTAATCTATGGAACTGTGTGTTTTGTAAAACCCTCACCACTGAGAAGACCAGAAGAGGACTGATGTGACACCATGGGATCTGTAGGGCTGATGATTATTGTTCTGCTTAATTTATTTCTCATTTTATTTCTCTCTCTCACCACCATGCCCTCTCACTCTCCTCACTTTTCTATTTTTTTTCTCTCCCTCTCACTTTTACTGCTAAATAAAATCCATACTGTTGACTTCAGCATATGGTATTGTTTGCACCTTAATTTGGGCAGAGGTACCTCTCTAATAATTTTAATAATCAGATTGTAACAATGTGGTGTAAACAAGCTGGCAAAATGCCAGTCCTTTTTATATCCCTTGGTCCTAGGGAGAGATACTCCAGTCCTCTCCTTGCCCTACTTACAGTATAATACATTTGTCCTCTACGTGCAAGCACAGTGGCAATAATAGAAAGTAGCCTTATATGAGAGGGTTCATTTTAAAAACACCTGTAAATGGACCATATTCATCCAAATAACAAAGACTGGTACACAGTGGTGATGTAACTCATATACTTCTGAACACATCTCACTAATAAAAGAAAAGAGGACACAAAAATCTTTTTATCCTGGTAAAGCCTGTTCTCTGGAGATACAAATTTTATTCCTATTAGAAAAAAAATCCTTTTGTGACATGAAACTTTTAACTTATGGTACTTCATATCGAAATTGGGATGAAAACACATTTCTATGCTCCAGAAGAGTGTTGTAGATACATATATTTGGAGACTCTTTGTGATTTTAGAAGTGCATTAGTGAAGTACAGAAATTTATCTTGTATACTATAATATAGGATATGTTCCAGTTGTATTTAATACCTGCTTTTGTAACATATTAAATGATCATGATTAATAAAAGGTTTTATTTGGTTGGCTTTTTTGTTCTTCTTTGAATGAAGTAATGCAACTTTACTTTCAGTTCTTCCAAAATTACTGCGAGACTGACCTATTTTTAACAAGCTAAACAGAAATACAATGATGTGTCAGAGCGTGCTGTTCCTTTAAGAACAAGATATTAACCTCATTTTTCTTATGTTTCTTCCTCAGAATAGGCAACTTCAGGCAAACAAAGTGCTTTGCTGGGTAACAATGAAACCCTGAATAACTCCTGTATCTGAATTTTCATTTACAACAGTTTCAGCCGCCAGCTACCCATCCAGGCTTGTAAGCTCAATTTTCCCAAGTTTTTTGTATCTTTTCTATGTCCTTTTTAAGTTCCATCTTGCCATCCAGAAGCCTTAAGTTAACCATGTATACCATGGCTTGATTTAAAAAGTCAAATGTAATAGAAAATGGGAAAAAAACCCCATAAATTAGAAGTAATCACATAAACTCTGTGTCTCAGCCTCATAAGCTCTGCAGTTCTACAGATTCATCATCCAAACTTAATTTGAAGTGACTGGACTGATGCTACGTTGGCTGCCACTTAGGCTCTGACTGGTGCTACTGCTGTGTATCATTAGAACACCTCCTGTTGGACAGAAAAAATGTCATTGCTGCTGGCTAGCACTGCAAAAAGATGCCATGCTACAAGAATCTGTTCAGTACCTGGAATAAGATCTGACTTGTTGCCGTCTCATTTAAATAAAATAAAATTTAAAAAAAAAAATTGGACTGAAATATATAGGAGAGGCCTAAGAGATGGGGTGGGGGAGAAAGAAGTGACTATTAAAATTTAAAAAAAAATAAATCTGACATCCTGAAGAAGAAGCTGGAGTAACAGCTGTCATCAGATTGAGATAGAAGGTGACTTCTCCCAGAAAAAAGGTGTCCCTGGAGTGTCCTGGCTGATGCCACAGCGGATACATCAGTTTAAATACATCTTCATTTAGGCTTAAAGGTTGCAGCTAAAATGTCAAAACTCAGTAGGAATACGTAAACACACACGGAGGCAAATATTTATATTTACACATGCATGCATGTATACACATAGATGTATGGATGGGGAGAGACTGAATGCACATTAAGAATATAGACAATGCTATGGTGGCAAAGGAAAGATGAGGAAAGCTGTAGAAATTGAAGACAATTTTTTTGAAGGAAGAAACTTAAATTCACTCCCCATTGTTTATAGGGTACATGACCTCAATTTGTAGGAAACTCTTACATAATTTAAACTCCTAATTTCACATATCCTCAGAGAATTTGCCCGAACAGCAAAATTGATGTGTTATTGCTAATAGGGGCTAATTTCCAATGTGGAAATATCAAGCACGCATTGAACAAATTACTTTAAATTCAGTTAGATTTACAAATATGCTATTTTTTCTTGCTAAAACAATCCACATAGACAATTAACTCTTAGTTGCTGAACATTCTCTACCTACTTTATTGAACACTTTTTTTTAAATCTAGGCAAATTCACAGTTGCCTTACGCTTAAACTCTTAACAGAACAGTACACCAGACGTAGGCAACAGACAAATATACCCTCTTAGACACTTTTCTTCCACTATCCTTTGGCAAGAACTTCCAACAGTCAATGGCTCAAGTAAATTTCTCAGGTTCTGGACCTTATGAAAATATATAACTATGAAAATGGAACCTGGTGAACCCTAGGAAGTTATGAGGGAAAAATCACGTATGTATATATAGGTGTGTATATATACGCACACAGTGGTGTGGCAAAAGTAAATACAAAGAAATTAATTGCATTAGAGATTTTTTCTTTGTAATTACAAATTAGAAGAGGTTTTCCTTAGACTGCTTTTTTTCTTTTTCTCCCTTTTAATTTTTCTTTAGCCTAAATAAATATAAGAGAATTCCCAGAAGTAAAGGCAATTCTGTTTTGTTGAAGAATTACTTAAACATTATGAATATTCTTTAGCAATGTAATTTAATGTACTATTTTTTATTTATTATGAGATTAAACACAGACGCTGATAAATGTAATGCTGAGCACCAAAGAGAAGATTTTGTGAAGGACTTGGCATTCAAATTCAGTGTGTTGCATATAATACATTTCCCGGCGCTGTCTGTAACTTAGGCACTTTAGATTTAAAGAAAGCCTTGTGGCCCAAAATAGTGTTACAGAAGATGTGAATACAGTCCATCATTAGTGGATCTTGTATACTATAATATAGGATATGTTCCAGTTGTATTTAATACCTGCTTTTTGTAACATATTAAATGATCATGATTAATAAAAGGTTTTATTTGGTTGGCTTTTTTTTGTTCTTCTTTGAATGAAGTAATGCAACTTTACTTTCAGTTCTTCCAAAATTACTGCGAGACTGACCTATTTTTAACAAGCTAAACAGAAATACAATGATGTGTCAGGCGTGCTGTTCCTTTAAGAACATGATATTAACCTCATTTTTCTTATGTTTCTTCCTCAGAATAGGCAACTTCAGGCAAACAAAGTGCTTTGCTGGGTAACAATGAAACCCTGAATAACTCCTGTATCTGAATTTTCATTTACAACAGTTTCAGCCGCCAGCTACCCATCCAGGCTTGTAAGCTCAATTTTCCCAAGTTTTTGTATCTTTTCTATGTCCTTTTTTAAGTTCCATCTTGCCATCCAGAAGCCTTAAGTTAACCATGTATACCATGGCTTGATTTAAAAGTCAAATGTAATAGAAAATGGAAAAAAACCCCATAAATTAGAAGTAATCACATAAACTCTGTGTCTCAGCCTCATAAGCTCTGCAGTTCTACAGATTCATCATCCAAACTTAATTTGAAGTGACTGGACTGATGCTACGTTGGCTGCCACTTAGGCTCTGACTGGTGCTACTGCTGTGTATCATTAGAACACCTCCTGTTGGACAGAAAAAATGTCATTGCTGCTGGCTAGCACTGCAAAAAGATGCCATGCTACAAGAATCTGTTCAGTACCTGGAATAAGATCTGACTTGTTGCCGTCTCATTTAAATAAAATAAAATTTAAAAAAAAAATTGGACTGAAATATATAGGAGAGGCCTAAGAGATGGGGTGGGGGAGAAAGAAGTGACTATTAAAATTAAAAAAAAAAAAATCTGACGTCCTGAAGAAGAAGCTGGAGTAACAGCTGTCATCAGATTGAGATAGAAGGTGACTTCTCCCAGAAAAAAGGTGTCCCTGGAGTGTCCTGGCTGATGCCACAGTGGATACATCAGTTTAAATACATCTTCATTTAGGCTCAAAGGTTGCAGCTAAAATGTCAAAACTCAGTAGGAATACGTAAACACACACAGAGACAAATATTTATATTTACACGTGCATGCATGTATGCACATAGATAGATGTATGGATGAGGAGAGACTGAATGCACATTAAGAATACAGACAGTGCTGTGGTGGCAAAGGAAAGATGAGGAAAGCTGTAGAAATTGAAGACAATTTTTTTGAAGGAAGAAACTTAAATTCACTCCCCATTGTTTATAGGGTACGTGACCTCAATTTGTAGGAAACTCTTACATAATTTAAACTCCTAATTTCACATATCCTCAGAGAATTTGCCCGAACAGCAAAATTGATGTGTTATTGCTAATAGGGGCTAATTTCCAATGTGGAAATATCAAGCAGGCATTGAACAAATTACTTTAAAGTCAGTTAGATTTACAAATATGCTATTTTTTCTTGCTAAAACAATCCACATAGACAATTAACTCTTAGTTGCTAAACATTCTCTACCTACTTTATTGAACACTTTTTTTTAAATCTAGGCAAATTCACAGTTGCCTTATGCTTAAACTCTTAACAGAACAGTACACCAGATGTAGGCAACAGACAAATATACCCTCTTAGACACTTTTCTTCCACTATCCTTTGGCAAGAACTTCCAACAGTCAATGGCTCAAGTAAATTTCTCAGGTTCTGGACCTTATGAAAATATATAACTTTGAAAATGGAACCTGGTGAACCCTAGGAAATTATGAGGGAAAAATCACGTATGTATATATAGGTGTGTATATATATGCACACAGTGGTGTGGCAAAAGTAAATACAAAGAAATTAATTGCATTAGAGATTTTTTCTTTGTAATTACAAATTAGAAGAGGTTTTCCTTAGACTGCTTTTTTTCTTTTTCTCCCTTTTAATTTTTCTTTAGCCTAAATAAATATAAGAGAATTCCCAGAAGTAAAGGCAATTCTGTTTTGTTGACGAACTACTTAAACATTATGAATATTCTTTAGCAATATAATTTAATGTACTATTTTTTATTTATTATGAGATTAAACACAGACGCTGATAAATGTAATGCTGAGCACCAAAGAGAAGATTTTGTGAAGGACTTGGCATTCAAATTCAGTGTGTTGCATATAATACATTTCCCGGCGCTGTCTGTAACTTAGGCACTTTAGATTTAAAGAAAGCCTTGTGGCCCAAAATAGTGTTACAGAAGATGTGAATACAGTCCATCATTAGTGGAAGAAAAGTGTACTTATCTGAAGAAAACAATGTGCTGGGTTGAAGACATGTGACAGAAAGGTTTAAAATGTCTGCACATCTTTGGAAGTGTGACATTTTCTACTGGCAGGAGCAGAGGCAGGCAGAACAGACTGAAGAAAGGAAAATGCCTAATGAGGTTTGAAGGGAAACTTGTTATAGAGCTGGTTGAAAACACACCATAATCAATTTGTATTTCTCTTTTTTGCCTCATCTGCTGTACCAGGTTCACTGTCAGGGTCTGCACTTCATTCATAATAACACATACACTGTGCAGGGATAAAACAAGGAAAGGTTAGGAAAAGTAGTGTGGGTGATGATATTGACAGAATTTCATAGTTTGCATGAAGGTAGTGATTTACACCAGCTGAAAAACTGGCTAGGAAATACATTTCTTTTTAAAACAATAAGAATTTGCAGCTCTCCTATTACTGGCACATTCTCTGTGCATATGCAAAAGAATAATTACCAATACTCTATGTAGCACGCTAGGTAAAATACAAAACTCCCATTACTGCACAGTGACATGACACATTAAGATTAATTATTCAATGAAGTAAGCAAGAAATTTTGGGTTTTATTTTAGAAAAAAAAAAAAAATTCTTAAAAATATAGCCTTTCATTCCAAAGAGTTTACATTTAAAATAAATAAAGAACAATTTTGTATACTATATAATACTGACAGTTAAATTCGAAGTATTTTTAGAAAGTGCCAATAAGCATTTTGTCTAGTACAGAAAGCAAACAGCTTTCGAAGCAATGCCAAAATTCCTTCCATAGACAATTTACAGAAAATTTTGCTATCCTATATCCTACAAAAATCTACCAGAACAGAGAGACTGTAAACTCAGGAAATCAGTCTGGCTTTTGTATGTTTTTTTATTTCATTCGTGTCATGGTTGCATATTGCCTAATGTATAGCTGATGCTGGAAAACAATTTGACAGCTATATGAAACAGCAAGTACCATCACTAGGAAGAATTGTGTTTAATTATGTGTTGCTAACCACAGAAATTCATGGAGTTGATACTTAGAAAGGACTAACAGAAATCAGACTGGCTTATAGCCAGCATTGAGACAAGACTGACATTTTCATGACTAATAAAGAATGTTTTGTAATTTTTTTTTCTTTTGGTTTAAGCGTAAAGAAAAAAACCCAATCTGTCAAAACATCAAATAATTAAATTTATTTTTTTCTGTATTACCATAGAAATAGTAGTAGGTGGACACTCAGGAGCTTTGGGCTATTCTCAATTCTTTCATATTATCAGCTCTATCTAGTAGAATAGTTTGAAGTATGCTGCAATATAAGTTGATACCATCTTGTAAATAATTTAATATATTGTTTTCCTAAAGAACTCCTGGTGTCACAGTGATGAAACTATAGAATTAGAATAATAGAATCATAGAATGGCTTGGGTTGGAAAGGACCTTAAAGGTCATCTGGTTCAACTTGCCTGACATGGGCAGGGCCATCTTTCAATGGACTGCACGGTCTGGAGCTCCATCCAGCCTGGCCCTGGCTCAGGCTTGGTGCATACACAAGTTCACTCGGCAACCTGTTCCAGTGACTTGCCACCCTCACAGTAAATAACTTTTTTCCTGACATCTAATCTAAACCTTCTCTCTTTGTGTTTGAAGCCCTTTCCCCTTGTCCTGTCAGTACATGCCCTTGTAAATAGACCCTCTCCATCTTTCCTGTTGGCTTCCTTCAGATTCTGGAAGGGCACGATTAGGTCACCCCAATGCCTTTTCTTTTCCAGCCTAAACAAATTGAAATCTCTTAGCCTTTCCTCACAGGTGAGGTGCTCCATCCCTCCAGTCTATGGCCTACCTTTTCAACAAATTACTGATGTTTTGCTAATTTACCCCACACTACTGTGGTGCAATCTGCTCCACTGTGAATGCTTTAGGAGGATGCACAATGTTCATGTTATATGGGCCAAGGCCTATTGACTGCCCCCAAAATGAATTTTATCCATGACTTCAACAAAAATCATGGCTAGTTTTAAAAGCTTTCTTATATTCCAGTGTTTGTTCCTCTATGAAATGAATAAAATGATGTAATTTTAAGTGGCTTCTGATAACTCAAATTGGTGCAGGCTATCATAAAAAAAAATAAAAAAAACCCAAAATACCAAAAACCAAAATACAACACAGAAACAAAAAAAAAAAAGAAACAATGAATAAATCAAACAGACAACCAAAACCCCCACCAAACAAACAAGCAAACAAAAAGACCCTCCAACCCCCTACCCCTAAAAACCCAAACGCTCAAGCGAAATATTTTAAGACATACAATATGAATTAAAAATACTGAACTGCACAGACTAGCTTCAAAAAGCACTTTGTCAGCTTGAAGTGTGATGATGGACAATTTTTTCTAGTTCATATATGGTTTAAAAATTTCTCCTTATTTTTGCTCAGCTACCTTTTTGAAATTTCAGAACAGTTCAGAAAAAGATCACTGATAGCAGCAGCTGCTGCTATCTCTAAGATAGGTGAGTCATCAACTGACATAATAGGAAGGTTACACTACATGATGCATTATGAGATGATGTGAATAGTGTTATTATGTCCACTGTAGGGTAATACATTCCCTTCATTAAATGAAGAAATGAAACATTGGATGCATGATACAAACGTTACCACAAGGTTCTCTCTTCATATTGATGTCTACATTGCATGAGATTCTGCAAGGTGCTGAGGCACTAATGGTAGACACCCCATAGCTTTCCATATTCACATTCAGTAACAGAAGATACAAAGTCTAGTGCAGCTGCTTCCCAGTGGGACAATGTGCTCCTGAACCACAGGTTTTCTCAATGTCCTGGATACCTTTGTGTAGTAATGGGAATTTTTCAAGTTTCTTTGCGTGGGCTGAAATCATCTTGTTCATTTATTGCTGATATTGAAAATGGTATTTCTGGGGTGGTTTTTGGTTTTATTTTTTTCTATTTTGAAATTATGTTAGTTGGTCATTTAATAGGTGAATTTTTTTTATGAAAAACTGTACTTTGATAGGAAAGCTTCAGAGAAGGCTTATTCTTTGAGAAAGGCAATTTTTAACACAAAATGGTGAACCTCTGGTATGAAACCATTTTATTTCCATGAGAGAATGCTTTTTCACTATTCTTTGTTCAGAACAGACATTGCACTGCTATATTTCTACCATCTTGTCTATGTTTAACATTTGTGGATGCTGACTATGTTTTTAGATTCTTGATACCTTGATATTTTCAATTTTAGCTCTCAAAAATACCTACTTTGCAAATATATGGCAGGCTGAAGATTAGTCTCCAAGATACAGCACCTCATTAACTCATGTTGTTTCGATAAAACCATAGAATCACAGAATGATTTGGGCTGGAAGGGATGTTAAAGATCACCTAGTTCCAACCCTCCTGCCATGAGCAGGGATATCTCTCACTAGACCAGGTTTCTCCCTGGTCCCATCCAACCTTGCCAGGATTGCTCAGCTTCTCTGGGGAGCCTGTTCCATTGCCTCACCACCCTCACAGTAAAGAATTTGTTCTGCATATCTAATGTTAATTTACCTTCTTTCAGTTTGAAAACATTACTCCTTGTCCTATAGCTACAGTTCCTGATGAAGGAAGGCCTTTATCATTGACTAACTATGGCAGTGTTTAAATTTATTATGAGAAAAAGCTAACTTTTAGGGTCCTATTGCTGGGCTGAGCAGATTGAACCTGAAAGTTCAGTCCTTATCAGTGGTGTCTAAACCCACACTGAATTCCAATATCATGTTGCAGATTTTTTCTCTTATAAGCTAGATGCCCAAGTCTGGCCTTTACTGCAAGCTGTGGACCATGTTTCACCACTAATACAGGCATACTTAATGTGATCTTTCTAACAAATACCACTATTTTTTAAATCTTTTCCCCCCATCTTCTTTCTCTGCCTGACAGAAAAAGTATGGCAGAAGATGAAAAATGTCCTGTTTGCCATTTATCGTATTTTAACCACTTCAGCACTGGGAAAGTCTGAAGATATGATAGTTGCATGGATTGTATATTTAAAATGTGCACTTCTCCTATGAAAAGGCCTAAAACCCAAACCAAACAAAAACCTCCAAACTTTGTCACATGATTTTATCAGTGGTTGTGTCTTAGGGAAAATAAAGCAGTTTCAGAAGTGATATATGAATGCAAGTTAGAGAAACATAGGGCTATCCTAGATTTTTCCTATCTGCCAAGTCCTTCTTTGATTTTATTTTAATTAACACAAGATACATTTCTCTTGCTCACTCACACTAAGAAGTAAAATTCATGATGATTCTTGCAAAAAAATTTGAACAAAGATGAATGGATGGTCTGAAATAGGTCAGAGAATTTTCTCAGAGCTAATTACACTGATTTACTGGCGCTTCTCTGAATATAATTTCGGCAGCACTACTTCCTAAATACTGGAATATTTTCAATTTTGCAGTATCCTAGTTGCTCTGCCAAGAAATATGGTGCTTAAAACATAAAGCATTTAACTCATCTTCAGTTTCATGTTATCAGCTAAAGAAACAACAATCTGGTAAAAAATTAGATTCGTAAATTTGTCTCTACATGAGACAGGGAAATGGACTGTACTCATGAGACCTAGAAAATATCTGTGTCAAAGAAGTAGGCCAGGGAAGCATCCTAGCATCAGCATTTTTGCTGTACCTTTCCACATATTTTATTTGATGTATTGGCTGGCAATGCCTTGGCGATGAGAGGGGTTCAGAGGAGCGCCTGTCCTGTGCTGGACACAGCTGGTTCCAACTGGCTCCAATGGATCCAGCACAAGGCACAGCTCAGTCCCTCAGCCAAACTTACTTTGAAAAGGGCAAAACACTGCACAGTAGCTGTGGGAGAGGAGTGAGTGAGGAAAGGGTGAGAAATAGCCCTACAGATAGCAAGGAGAGAGAAGCAGATGGAGAAGGTGCTCCAGGTGCCAGAGCAGGGCAGGGGCTCCCCTGCAGTTCAGAGAGATTGCACTGGAGCAGTTACCCACACTGCAAGCCATGGAGCACGTAGATATTTTCTGAAAGAAGCTTCAGTCTGTGGAGAACCCATGTCTATCCAATGGGAAGGAGCTGTGATGGAAGAGGGTAAAAGTGTGAGGCAGAAGGGAGCAGCATGGAAGAACTGTCAGGAGCTGACCACAGCTCCCATTAGTCATCACCCTGCTCTACTTGGCAGTGAGGTAAAGTCAGGAATGAAGGAGTTCAGCCAGGCCTGAGAGTAAGGATGGGTGGTGTTTTAGTTTTTCTTTCTCACTATTTGAAGGTATTTTAATTAGCAAAAAATGAAATAAAATTTCCCTAAGTAGATCCTGTTTTGTCCATGATATATGATAATTGGTAAATGATCCCACTGTATTTATTTTGACTCATGAGGGTTTTCATCTTACTTTTTCTCCCTGTTCCACCGAGGAGCAGGAGAGCGCCTGGCAGCCAGCCAAGGTCAACCCACCACATCTGTACATTAATGGCCAGCCTTCAAATTCTTTCTTTCCTTGAAGGGAGTTATACAACAACTTATCTGTAGAAGAAAAAGGAAGAGCAAGACAAAAGGATAGAAAGGTATAAAGGCAATTTAATGTGCATATTGAGGTCATTTGAAGCCCAGAATAATATAGATTTTCCTTTTTTTAAATATTATTTAGACAGAAGTAGAAACTGTGAACTTCATAGGGCAGATTTTCACCATTGCAAATCATATCTCCTCTGCTTCCATAATGGTTATGCCAATTGGTGACAGATGAAGATGAATTGTACCTTGAACTGATCTTGCAGCCCAATAGTGTTTAGAAAACCTATCTTCTAGCATAGTAAAAAGACTGTGAAATGTTTATTGATTTTGTGCGTGCGTACATGATTTTTTTCCCCAAAGTGATTTAAATTTCAAAAATAGGAAAGCATATTTGGAACTCTAATTATAAGGTTAGAATTACAAAGGCTTCAGCAAAGGCTAAGAAATTAGCAAGAGAGAGGATGAGGAACAGTGTAAAATATATAGTGTAGTGTACGAATACTTAGAGCTTGGGTCTCCAAGATATAACTAGAATCTAACTTGCATGTGCTATATAGTTTTTATCCCAGCTCTCTCCTTGCCTAATGCTCTTTTCCCATAGTTTTTTTTCCATATTTCTTTGCTTTGTTAATTTTTATTCCAAATTTTCTGTTTTTTTCTCCACTTTTTTTTAAACCTCTGTCCCCCTTTACTTTCTGGATTATTACTTTTTAGTAATTCAGCCTTTCAGAACCCAGTATCTATGGCTTTCCTCGTCAGTTCCAACAAATATGTTTCATATTATGCAAAATGAGCATGTCCACTAGTATTGAACATACTCCTCTTTTGAGGTGCAGTAATATCTTGGGCCATGTATGCATTACTACATATGGCTATATAGAGAAGCTTTCTTATTTTTGAAAAAGCACCATAAAATCTGCATGGTACTACATAGAGCTGTGAATCAGCATATCTTTTATAGTTCATATTTTTTCAGATTAGTATCTGAAATCAGAATTGTTCCAGAATTTGTCCAAAGTGTGCACGTCTTTTTAATTATCTTTTAACCAATAAAATTAATTTTAGAAAAACAGAAAATAGCTTGACAATGACAGTCATTCTATCAGAATACAATAACAGATATAAATGACTAAAAGAAACCCAACAAAATGGTAAAGACCTTGTTGTCTTGGAAATGTTGCGAGGAAGTATTAACGAAGAAAGTGCTGCTCTATCACACTAATAAGTTCCAAAGTCTATATTAAAAAATTAAATATTTTAATTAATTATTAATATCAACTCCTCAGCTGCTAAGCACAACTGGGATGAACATCAGAGAGCATTAACATTACTGCAAAAAACAAAGGGAGGACATGAAAGCTTGTGTTTCCTGTTACCTTACCAGCCAAGACATTATTGCAGCATCAAAGTAGAAATTAGTTTTTCTCATCTGGATAAGGAGAAAATTTAAACCGTTTCACTGCTGAAGAACTTGTTCTGTTCATTCAACAGAAAGGTTTCTCTGAGCTTGATTTTCTCACTGCAGAAAAGGAACTCGGTTCCTGCCTATAGTATAGAAGTTATAAGAACCTGAATATGATATTATGTTGTTATCTGTTTACTTAAAAATACAGTTTATAACAAAGTTCAAAGGACTCCATTTCAGCATATGAAAATCCAGGGATCATTTGATTTTCCATCTCCATTAATTTGATTCTGGGAATCATCATACTATGCCATGCTTTCCTTTCAACTACCAACATCCATTATGAAATTTTTCAAATTGTGTATACTGTCATTCTTAATCTTTCACCACCTCATTATTTTCTATATTTCTCAGATTATTGCTAAAAGGCTATGTTTAAAAATCAACATCTAACTTCAGTTAAATATGTCTATGATGTTTTTCAATCTCCTGTTTTGTTGCAAAGAGAAACAAAATCCTTTACTGATTTGTTTTGGCAAACTTTAGTTTCTTCTATAGAAAAAGTGTTCCATATGAGAGGTTGTTGCAGAGCTTTATTAAAAGATCATTTTCCTGAGGTTAAATATCCAGTATTCTAAATTTCAGTTATAGAAACCGGGCACTGTATTTTTAAATAAATCTCATCAGGATCACTAGACTCATAGAAAGTAGATTTGGAAAAGATTCCAGGAGTTTACATTCCTACTTGGTGTAACATATCACTTTTCTACAGTATCCTTTAGCTCTCTTAGTAATTTTATTTTTTGTGTGAGCATGCTTAGTTTTTCACAGCCTTCTTTGATTTCTAGAATCATAGAATCAAAAGGGGTTGGAAGGATCATCTGATTCAACCTTTCTTGGCAAAACCAAGGTCTTGAAAAACTGTCCCAGTACCCTGTTCAGATTAATCTTAAATTTATCCAAGGTTGAGGAATCCATAATTTCCCTGGGGTGATTATTCCAATGGCTGATTTCTCTCCTTGTAAAAAATGTTCCTTTGTGTCCAATTGGAATCTTTGCAGGAGGACTTTGTACCCAATACCCCTTGTCTTCTCCATGGGACTCCTTGAAAAAGAGCATCTCCATCTTCTTTGTAGACACCCGTTAAATACTGGAATGTGATGAGAAGATATCTTCTAAGCTTTCTTTTCTCAAGGCTGATCAAATGTAGCTCTCTGAGCCTTTCCTTTTAATGGCAAGCACCCTAATCCTAGGGACATCTTTGTGGCTCTTTGATCTTCTTCGTGTTCCTTTTCTAAACCTCTCCAACCTGACTACATCTTCACTAGTAATGCAATTAAGTCAGGTTTTTTTCCTATCTGTTATTTGCTTTAAGTTTACAGAAGATAACCTAACTATTATCCAAGTTCCAAGATCTGGCTCTTTAGACTATTTGATCTTTTCCCATAATTTTTAAAGTGGTTCATTTATCAATGTCTATGTCTTTCTATATAATTTTATCAGGTTCCTCGTACTGATATTTTCCTATAAACATATTTCACCATCCTATACCAGTGAAAACATGAATGACATTGGCCCCATAGTTTTTTGTGGCTTTATAATTCTTAAGTATCTTTATGACAAGACAATGAAAAATTATAGAAATATTTTAAGTTTACTTTCCATGATTCTGCACGGAGTTTTTCAATTTTCCAGTAGTGAAATATCCAGAAATTCTTTAGAATTAGATCAAAGTTCCTGACATCAAAGATACATTAAGAAAACTTTAAGAATCCTCTTTCAGACTTTATGTCAGTTCACTAGTAAAAGTTTTACCCTGTCAGACACTTTGATCAGTTAGCCTAAGCAACATTAATATTAGAAAAAGACCTTATAAGTACCACATATCCTTTACATGAAATCATGAGATCTGGGAGTGTTGCACAGAACATCATTAATCACATGTTAATTAAATCATTATTAAATCACATATACATAAAATATACATTAATACAGAAAATATTAGTAGTATAATATCTACATCAAGAGTAATGAAAATGATGCTTTAAAAAACACTGATTAAAAAAAAAAGCCCAATAATTTCCGTGCAACCAATTTTTTCTCCATTTTTTTGGTGTGATTCTTCTCCTAGACACTCAAGATAAATCTATGGGGTTTTCAACCATAAATATTCTGGTCTCAATTGTAACAGCTAATATCAATAAATTGCAATGTAATCTGGATGATGCTGGCTGATTGTGCATTATTCTCCCTCCCGAAGAGAAAATCTTGCTCAATGCAAGAATATTTTTTGGCACAAAAATCCCCCGACCCTGAGATAGACTCCTCTGCCAGAGATAAGGAAAAGATAGGAATAGCTCTTTGTACATCTTGACACAAGTGTTAGCTTTGTGGATAGCTTTTCAGAGCCGTGGTGTGTTATAAGGAGACGAAAGTAAGCTGAGAATCAGAGTGAATACCTCCGTCTCGGATTTCACCCTTCTCACCCATACTGTTGTGGGAGGCTTTGATACGAGTCCCAGCAGCAGGGAGGATGCCAAGAAAACTCAGCACTTTGTGATGCCATCTTGTACTCCTCTAACACTACTTCGCAGCCCAGAGGAGAAGCTATTGCACTCTGTGGCCCTTGTAACTGTTTGATGTATGGAGTCAGAGCAGTGTGCAGGGATAATACTCACTCCAGCACAGGACACTGTAAAATAGACACAACTTCAATGCATTCTTTCACTGCTGAGCAGATACTTTGGCAGTGACATGACTTAAGTTAACCTTCTTTCTCAGGATGGCAAAGGCCCTTGTAAAATTCTGTGTGCTTCAGGGGGTATGTTTGCGAGTAGTAGAGAAAGCAGGACACTTAACAGTCTTTTCTATGTGTTTCTTAATTTCTGAGGCTGTCACTCTTTATCACTTGACATGGTCTGGTTCTCATTATTTGTGCTTTGAACACTGTTGACTGTGAATAAAGTTCATTTTCTAGTTTTATTTCTGAGTTATAGGGTGAAGAGAAACATATAAAATAAAACTGGACCGAAAATGAAACACTACAATTTATTTATTTATTTATTTATGTTGTTAGTTAGTTTCACTTGTCTATGATGCCACATTTCCACTGTTTTTACTGTTATCAGATCAGGAAGGGAAGCTGACAGGAAAAGTGCTTACTTTTACAGATCACAGGCTGAGCTCCAGAAAGTCAGCTGGCATGAAAAATGCCTGAGCTTAGTCAGAGACCACAAAGTTTTTGTAGCACTGTTCCTGAACATCTGATCTATACAAGAGTTATTAGAATTCAAAAGTAAAGTGATCTGCTGAACACTTTAAAGCAGAATTATTTGGGTTATGAATTCAATTAGGAAATACAATAGCAAATTACTATAATACCATGAAATAGGAATAAAAACCTGCTCATTCTTATCTCAATCTAGTAAAAGTAAAGGCAAACTTTAAATCAGGCATGTCTTCATTTTTTAATAGAATTCCCCTTATCTAGGATAAGCTTCTTCTTAAAATTAAAGAGACTTATTGAGACACAAAATATCTGTTTCCAGATTAGGGACATTAGGGAACTAATGTTTCAATAAGTTTTCAATTGTGCAAGAGGAAAGAAATTTTGAGACTGTCTGCTCAGCAGTTCATCTTATCTTAGAGCATGACACTAAACCAAAAAAAAATTTTTCTATTGATTCCAAAAAGCTCTTTCCCAGACCTTATAGCTGTCCTTATGTAGTTCTTACAAATGGAAGTGAACCACCTGAAGAATTTTAGACCTCTCCTTAGAAACAGGCTAAGTCTTAACTGGCTGAGAGTACCCAATTTTAGATTTGGGGAAAAATATTGTTGATATGACTGATACTTTAGTAAAGCCTGTCAGGAGAGAAAAACCCCAAAACCTTTCAGGTTTCAGCTTTGTTTGGGGAACATAGTTAGTGGGTTTCTAAAAGAAAGTAAAAATTAATTCAAAGATGAAATCTCTTGATTAGATAGATGTGCCCACACCATTCATGAGCCCCTTTAGCTGCTGCAGAGGATTCTGGCTACTTATTATGAAGGAGATCCTTGTCTGACATACACATGCATGTTTTAGTTCTCCTGAAGACAGTAAAGAACAACCTTGGTATGAAGATGTTCAGCAATTTTTTAGTATAAAAATTTTGAGCTTTTTGTCCTGAGGTGGCCATCTTGTTTATCAGCTCATCTTGTTTATCTGCTAACAGTAGAGATTCAGGTACAATTCTGAAACAAATGTAAAGGTGTTTGGTTTGTGGGGAGGTATTTCCTATTTCCCATTTCTTCCTCCAATGCTATTACTTTGTCTCCATAAGACATTACAGAAGGCTAAAAACCACAATCTTAGAAAATTGTACTAGGATTAATTCATAGCTAAACAAAAAAGAGTGGTCTTAACAGAAGAAAAAAAGAAAAAAAAAAGGCAGAAAGAAAGCAGAACTTGGCTGATGCAGCCGATATAAACTGGACTTTTCTAATTTACATAACTGAAATGGAATTTTTGGTTTTGGTGGTGGTGGTGTTATTGTTGTTGTTTGATTTTGGTTTTTTAACAGGGTTTGACTTCTTAGTGCAGCCTTTTTTGATGTATTCATGTGATTCCTCAAAGTCCTCTGGGGGTAAATACTGAAATGAATTCACTTATCTGAGAAAAAAAAAATATATACCACTGATATCATTGCCTAGAGAAATATTAGGAAAAACAAATAAATCACAATAGCAGAATCATTCCAGAGGGGAAATAAACTCCAGAGACAGAGTGTTCTCTTGCACATACAGTATATTAGAGATGCAAGTTACCTCAAGGCTTTCAATTGATTTGATTTCTCTGTGGTTGGGTTGACTCACTATTTCAAGGTTCTTGATTCTTTAGTATGCTGGTTTTTTCTTTTTTATTATGTTTTATTTTGAAATATTATGCTCAGAAGCAGTATTTTGAATATCGTGTGAAGACACCGGGATACATAAGAGCACTGACATTTTCATATGACCTCATTATTCCCTCAGTTTAACTGACTGTTGAACACCTCTTTCCTTTTGCAATCCACCTCCCTTCCCCCACTCCTGCTCTGTCTCACACATATATTCAACATTTTGGGAGAAATGCAACTCAAAAGACCTGATACTGTGGTAAAATAAGTGAAGACATTCAGGGTTCTTGTGAATAGTACATGATTTTAAATCATTAAGAATGAAGTCTGTGATCATCTTCTCATGGGTATCATGCTGAGTAACTTAGAGAAGGGGAAGAAGAACATCATGCTGAAAAAGCATATGTTTTGTCTTTGGCACATTGCTCTAGACTTAAGAAATGATCTCAACTATTTGCCTATAATTGTATTTTTCCAGTCATTGAGGTCCATTTTTACACAAAATGGATATTGAATGAGATGTTTAAGAGACCTTGCTTCTACCACCTGAGAGAACTTTCAGGAGTCAGTCCAAAACTGGCTTTTCTTCTTGCTTGTTTTTAATTTTGGCAAGCTGTCAATAGCTATCCACATATCATCTGTTATGACTTTTTAGAAAAACAAGAAAAATTAGTCACATGGTTTAGTTACATTCATTTCATTGCCATCATGTAGGACGTATAATTATTTTTGAACATAATTTGCTTAAACTACTTCTGATAGCTTTTAAAATAACTTGTGCAGGATGTGGACACTATGAAGGTTTTCTGACAGACACTGCTTGATTTATAAGTTCAAGATGGACCATTTTACTGTAAATTTTACTGTATGACATTTCATAATGCACTTTCAAATGTTTGAAAACAATCAAAACATCTTAAGGATTTTACTCTTTGTTATTATTTTTTGTGTGTGTCTGACATGTAGAGAGAGAATTATCTCTTTGTTCTATTAATATTTAGCAGTTGTAGTCTGTGTCAAAGACCTGAGGCGTTTGCCACTTTGTTCAGTTGCAATATGTTATGCAGCTGTTACACTGGTTCCACCTATACAGTTCAGGCAGAAGGGGATTTTTCTGCCCATAGGAGTTTACAAAAACACATGAAAGGTCAGTGTAATTCTCTCTTAGAACCATGACAATGAGAGCGGCAGAGGAGCACATCATGTTGCGAAAGTGGTGTGCAGAAGGGATCAAAGGCAGACATGGTAATGCTCTGTGGCTGAGCAGTACAGCCTCCTCAGGCAAGGTGGGAGCTAAAACAGCGTTTCAATTCAATCTAACCTTCCTAGGGGAACATTTCCAGGGGGTCACTTCAAAGGCAACGTCCTGTGTGGAAAACTCAGATGAGTTCTGTCTCAGCCACTGGAGCTACAGTCAGCTGCAGTGTTGGTAAGCCTCACTGCCTTTGAAGATGGGGTCCTCTCTGCTGAATAAAGGATAAGATCCACCAGCTCTTTGTGTTGCTGCTGTCTGATGCAGCTACAACAACCATGTTGTTTGTGTCTAAAACAAGGCTTTCTGCTAGTCGGTCATCTCTTAGTGGAGTAGGCCTGGTGGCTGTAAGTCAAAAAACTCACTAAAGACAGTCTAATAAAAAAAAATTGTAGTAATACTACTAATACTATAAAACTACATGAAAAAAAAGGAAAAAAAAAAAAAAAAACAGAGAAAGACCCAATAAAGACAAATGATGGCAGTGAAAACCATTGCTGGCCACCATCACCAAGTCACTTATGTCCAACCAGTCCCCAAGCAGGGTGCCCTGCTGCCAACCTCCTCCCTGGTGTGACTGCTGAGCACGGTGCCATACGGTGTGGAATGTCCATTTGGCCAGTTGGGGTCAGCTGTCCTGGCTGTGTCCCCTCACAACTCCTTGTGCACCCTCGGCCCACCCACTGGTGGGGTGGGGTGAGTCATGAAAAGGCCTTGATGCTGTGTGAGCTCTGCTCAACCATACCTACAGTATCTGTGTGTTAGCAATGCCTATTTTCAGCACAAATCCAAAGCACAGCCCTTTACTGTGAATAAACTTAACTGTATCCTAGCCAAAACCAGTGCATGATGAAAACAGGATCCGTGCAAGCCAGCACGTGTGTTTGTTGGTCATATCAAAAGGAGTTACCATGTTCAAAGTGGCTGTCTCAATCACAATTTGAGGTAAATAGCCCATCCTCCCTTAGAGCATAACGTATTCAAGAATTAAATATATAACCTATATAGAGAATTAAATATATATATTTATATAACCTATAGATATATTTATATAACCTATATAGAGAATTAAATATATAACCTATATAACCTATACTCTATAACCTATATAGAGTAATATAGGTTAAACTAGAAATATTTTGCTGCAGGGTAGACGTAAGAGAAAAATATTGATAAACTTCTTCTAGATATTTCTCATCATCTTTCTGCATAAAACACTTTAGAAATGTAGAAATAGCTTCATTGGAGCAACCTAAGATAGATACAATGTTACAAGTAGGTGCATTTATATAATCTTTATTTCAATTTGATTCTACTTATTTGTCCTGCACCTATATACCTCAGAGAATATAATTCAGATTTGAGTTTTCACAATGAAAAACCAGTGAAAAATAAAAGTCACAACTGATTCGGTCTTGACATTTTTGTCACACATTTTATTACAAACATGTGTACAATATAGTATGTTACTGTTTATAGAAGCGTTTAGGAGCTTCTTTTGGGGAAAGGCCACTATTTGTAAGTGTGAGCCTTTCACAGCATTCTCATTTATTCAGACACAGTCAAATATGATTTGGTGAGACTGAAACTGTTCAGAAAAATAATTAGTTTTATTCCCTGTAAAAAATATTTATAGAGAAGAAACCTTTTCCAAGATATGTACTGAAAAGTAATACAATATATTATTGATGAAGTAGATAAAAATAATAATGGTCTAATATAATTGATTGTATATGCTACATCCTATTTTCTCACTTTCTTGCCTTTGTTTTTTGAATGTCAATAAGAGATCAGTATTACTGCTTTTTAATTTTAGTTTCTAACTTTCCCAACTCTTTCCTATCGCAGGTTTGTATTTTTTCTATAATTATTCTTGTCTTGAGATTATTTTTAAATATATTACCTTTTCTCTTTCTTATTTCTTTTCTTTTATCTTTTATCTGTGCTATTCTATGCTATTGCAATTTATTTTTTAACTTTATGCAATTTATACCTACCTTCCTCTTTTTTTTTTCCCCGACTTTCCTCTTATGCTTCTTTTTGTTCATCAATTAAAAATATGCAATTTAATTTGACACCAAAGATCTGGAAGCATGGAAAAGGTCCTGTGTGTTATACTGTCTATGCCAGGTTTCATTTTACAGGAACATGAAGTAGGGTATCATCTCATAGACCACTTTTGAATGGTTTCCATTAACAAGCTTTTCTTCCTACTGTCTGTTTCTTTAGCTCAGTAAGAGCAAAAAAAAACTATTCCCTTTATTTTGCCCTCTTTTATTCTCAGTACCATATCTCTGTCTCACAGCAAGGAGCAGAAAAAACACACACTAGTTTCTTTATGCCACAGTAAAAGTGATTTTCCTCACAGTTCTTGAATGTCTGAGTTTTCTCCTCTGTCCTCTTTTAGCCTGAGATTTTTTTGCTATATTTGATGTTCAAGTCATCCCGTGTTCCTTGTTCAACTCCTTCAGTAGCATTGTGACACCTCTCTTTACCACCCTATCCATCCTCGTCCTCTGTGGGAATGTATGGTAGGATTAGGAGGATGAGTTAGGACCCCGTGTCCCTATCTCATTCACTTCTAAAAGGAAAAGATATTTCTCATCTTGATGAAGCTGAGCTAGATGGAAAACAGGAAGGACTGTCAGCACCCATCGGAAACCAATCTTTCCTTCTTACCCTCTCTTCACCCCACTTTCATTTCAAAAAATGATAAATAACTGAAGCCCTGTCGCTGAGAAATGTTTCAATGCTCACCTTGAGCATCAATTCCAAGGCCACACACAAATAAGATAGAAATGCAAATTTGTACTCACTTTGAAAACATAAAGTCCTGTGCAAGTGCTAAGTATGATTATGATGACTATTAGTGATCCTAAGCACTGTGTGATTTTTTAGGGCAGAACTGAGACTAGTTTGACATATCAAAGGGAGGTTAGCCTAGATTTGAGGCTCTGCTTTGACTAAGTCAATTTCACACCTGCTCCCTTTGTCAGTCCATATGTTTGTCATCAATGAAAAATCCTCTCCACACGAGCATTTGCAGTGGGAATGATTATGACACATTTCATTATCTTCAGTAAATTGGATGGTTCAGTCCTTGAACTGCTCAATACCCCACACAGGTCTTGTCCGCATTGCAGACTTCACTCAGTTATAGTGTAATTGAGTTGAACTCATCACATAGTGCCTGTGCTTCTATCTCTGCTGTACAGAGGAATCTTTTCAGCTGCGGTTCAGAGCACTAAGGGATTATTTTTTTCCCAAATCTAAGAAAAAAGCGAGCCATTTTGATACCACTTAGTCAGTGGAATTGTACCATTTGAGTAAATAATCAATAAGCACACTTATTTATTTGTGATTTTTTAAGTATTGGTTGGAATTTCTAAAGCTACACTTTAGGGTTTTTTATGTCCAAAATGTTCTCATCTCTGAATGAGTCCATTTCCATTGTGCCTTGAAACAGTTATTGCCTCATTTATTCCTATCCAAAAATGATAATTACACCTCACAACATTTTTACTCTATTATGAAGCATTTTTCAGGTTAAAGCACATTGAACGCTTCTGTGTAATGGAGCTAAAGGGTGTTGAATCAAACTAAACAGCATTTGCCTTCATTTCATTATTCCTTTAGTCTAGCAAATGCTGGAATTCAGTATTTCAGAGTGGTTTAGGAAATTAGCATTGTACCTGGGGTTACATTTCCTAAAGACATTGCAAAAATAATAGGACATACATCCTGGCATAGTGAACATTTAATACATATCCTTATAAATCATTGGAAATTATGTATAGAATATTATATGAAATACCATTTTAACAAAAGCTAGTTTGTGGTACTAATTTTCCTCACAGGAACATTTCTTTCATAAGTGGAGAAAATCACCTAGGTGCAAGATTTAAAGCCAAGGTTTACGTCTGTGTATTTCAGGACCCCATATAAACACATTTCTCTTTGATCTTTCAGAGGTCAGATGGCAGTCCCTGGAGTGTGACCACAATGCATAAGGTATGTGTCACCTTGTGACACTTGCTGGATTGATTCCTTCAAGTGAGGTAGTTTGAGGAATTCCTACTTTACAGTTCTCAGTGGGGTTTAGAGATGAGAGATTTCCAGCTGCCAGGTGCCTAAGGCAGGAGCAGAGCTTTAAGTTTCAAGTGAACTTTTACACTGGAATAAATACACTCACAAATTTTGTAGATGCCTGTAGGTGGTTAAGTCTTCAGATAATTGCACAGGTATCAAGTTTTTATAGAAAAATAGAGTACAGACAAAGAATAGTCATTCATTTTTCAGCAGAATCTGCCAGCTAGCAATTATGAAATGACTCAAAAATAAATTGGGAAGGTGGACTTGTTTATATTTTGATCTTTGTTTTTTTTTTTTTTCTTTTTGGTCTTAAAAGTATGTAAGAGTTTCCTAATGAAAGGAGTCACAAGGAAACAGAGTCTCTCCACCAGATCTGGATCTATAAGGCAAGTGAAACAGCAGTGTTTCCATCACCCATATCACAGAAAAAATGGTTGGTTAGATCAATTGAATGAAACCATCAAAAAGATGGTGGGGCTAGCTTCATATGTGAATGCAGATAGTTAAAATTCCCCTAATACTCACTAGTCTGTCCCCTCTCTGCTAGCAAATTTTATCACAAAACCATATCCTTAGATACAGTCTAAAAGACCAGAGAGCTAATGCATAATTTTAAATTAACTACATGACTTGCCTTGTGATGAAATAATTTTTTTCACAATATTATGTCTCAAATAACATTTTCATGGAACAAATTTCCCAAAGTCTTGCTGCCTTTGTTTTAGAGAATGTTGGGTAAAAAAGTATCAACATTTTATTAGGTATAGTATTTTCTTTATAACTTTGAATTTGTTTCTTGAAAAAGATTAAAAAATTTCAACTCTAGGAAAGACATAAAATATAATTAAAATGGCCAAAAAATCCCAATGAAAATACAACTAGGGAAGGCTAAAAGAGAATTATCTCATCAGAGTTGAAATTATGATATGAAATGGGAAGAGGGGGAATGTAAGTTCTGTGTGTAAAGTGCTCCCGTGTGAAAGCCATCAATCCACCTTAGCATTCATTACATATATGCAGCATAAGTAGTGCACAGGGGGCAAAGAAAGGAAGATTAACTTTTTATCCTGTTTTTCTTTTTTTTTTCTCTTTTTTTTATTTTTATTTTTTATGTTTGTCCAGATTTGCCATGGAATAAAAATACGGTAATGCACTTATGAATTCTTCAGGTGCACATAGTTAGCTCTTAACAGCCAAAATTTATTCACATGCTGTGAGAATGCATTGTTATTTGAAAGCTTAAATATTTGTAGAAAGGTAAGGATTTTAATTCCAGAAATCTATCATAGATTTATTTCCTAAAATTATGTTGTATTGCATTTAAAACATACTAGTTGACATTGTGAAGTCATTGTTTAATAATTTTTAATTCATTTGTTAATTTTTGTTGTAAAATTAATCATGGAGAAATAAAATGGTGATAAAGGGGTTGCCATAAGTGCATACAGAGGTTTTAGAGTATAAAATCAGCACTGAGGGCTGGATGATCTCTCTTTCAGCTCTTTTTCTATTAATGATAGATGTAAGAGTTCAGTAATCAGAGAGAAAAAGCAGCTTTATATAATTTTTTGAGATTATGCTATTTTTTTGAACACTTAGAAATGGTAATTTTGGATACTAGGAAAAGAGTAAACTTTTTCAGAAGCAGAATGAGTAAGGAAGCATTTTTGAGAAGAAAATCTTTTTCATTTGGCTTAATTAACAAACCACAGTATAGAATAAAAATGGAACAAAACCAAATCTTTTATCCCCAAATACCTATTACTATCAATTAACATAGTTTTAAAAACCTAAGTGCCATTTAGACTCACTCTACCCCATTAATGAAAATAAGTTACTTTTGCATTTAACCCTTTGAAAGAAACTTCATTTAAAAAGTATTTATACTGTACCTGGAACAGCAAATGGAGAATATCTATGTGCAAGAATTCATGGAGGCTTTTTTCCATTCAATGCTTGTCTTTGTATCATCTATCTATCTATCCATCCATCCATCTATCTATCTATCTATCTATCCATCCATCCATCCATCTATCTATCTATCTATCTATCTATCTATCTATCTATCTATCTATCTATCTATCTATCTATCTATCTATCTATCTATCTATCTATCCATTTAATCCATCCATCCATCCAATCTATCATCTATCCATTCTATCATAGATAATTATTTGGCAGGTCTAAAATGCAAATGATACACTACGTAGCTTGCTTTATGCTGCCATTTAAAAACAAAGAAGATAAACCAAAAACTCCCAACAAAGCAAAAGGAAAGAAGAGGGACAATTAAAAAAAGAGAGATATTTAGTGAATCTGTTTTATTGTGAGACTTTTTTGATTGATGACTTTTAAAATATATTCAACAGAACATATTGTACTCCCGGATTATTAATGAGAAAACATGGCCCAGGCGAATATGTTTGTCAATGACACAATATCAGTTTATAGCATGGTGTCATGATACTGCTTTTCCTAGTGTCTCTTTGAATGCTGAAAGTGTGTTTTGTGGTCCATTTCTGGAGTTTTTCTTTATGATTTTGCCTTGATTAACTCTCAGTTATCATAGAAGTCGTCTTTGATAAATTTACCCTTCTCCAGAAACAGTATGATCTGCATTGACACCTCAAAATTAAAAATCCAGAGGCAATGCTGCTGATATATCAGTAATATGTATGAAAACTTATTCATTAATTTATAATTAATAAATTTCTAGTTTATTTTTTTTTTCCAGTGCTCATTTATAATTCTTTTTTCAGTGGGTATTTGATATTTTTCCAATCCCTTGGTTCATATGGCAACAGTGAACAAGACAATCATGTCCCTCAGCATGTCATTTCTCATGCAGCAACATCCTAAGAGACCATCTCTTAAACACGCTAAATAGACCTCCAGGCAACTTGAGAGAAATTCACTTCACTGGCGAAGAAGCAATGAATTAAAATTTGCTTTCACTTTTGAGATTTCAAATGCCCTTTTAGAGCTTGTCTTATGTACTTTTGTCCACATCAAAGTCCACTGATATAGTTTATTTTAAAAAATGGTAGGTTCTTTTAAAATTAATTTCTATCTTTCAGGTTCTAAATAATACATCAAGTATGTTTTTTAAATCTATTTTGTTCAACCTGTCATTTTATCCACAGAAACCCTCAGATGTTGACAAGAATTTTCTTCTTCAAACAGGTATTCTTAGATTATTTTTTAAATGCAAATGTCTTGTTCAGAGGTTCTCTGAAGACTTCCCTTGTGATTTAACTGTTTTCTTTAGAAGCTCCAACCTTTTCTTAGAATTTGTTTTCCTATATATTGTGGTGTTTTTCTGGTGGTGTTCCATTATTTAATGTCCCAAGACCAAAGAACTACAAAGGCCACACACTGCTTGTTTAGATCAAAATATCAATTTCATCTTCTGAGAATTGTTCAACATATCCACCCCAACTCAAGTTCTAGCTGATTGCATGCAGGGACTAGGGTTATAATGGATATACTCCACATACCTATGACTTCCAACTCTGCTTCTCATTGTATTATTAATGGTTTATTACATTATTTTTTGATTACTATCTGGCTTTAGAGAAAACTAATGTATGTAAAATTCCATTAATGTCCATTTTAAAAATTACATTTGCTTTTAATTTATTTTCCTGAGCCTATTTAAATTTTCCAGAAGCTGTTTTACAAGTATTTTGTTCCATAATAATACAGATGCTAATTTGTCAGGATTTCTGATGAAATGGGTGGAGAAAGACTGAATATAACATGCTTTAAGTGTGTTTCTTTACATCATGACAATGTGTTTGGTAGGGGTAACCAAGATGCTCTTAAAAAAGAAGTCCAAACTTGCTCATTATGCTTCTAGTAAGAAAAATTATAATTGAAATTTATTTTTTCAAAAGCAGATTTTCAAACCATATTTCAAAAAGCAATTTTTTGAACCATACAATGCCATTTTAGCAGGCCTTCTACAAAACCAGTCATTGTCTATTAAATTATATTATGTGACTACTTTGACATTTTCCTTTTGTCTGCTATTAATGACAGCAGGAACCCTGTTAAAAAAAGAATTCAAAGGAAAGCTTAAAGCAGAAAAAATTCCTGATTCTCCCAGTCTTGAATAGCCTTCAATATCACATTAATGTTTCATTGATAACAGGGAGTTGGTTGAGTCACAATTTGTTCACAGTCAACTCCAATATCTTTGCAAACTAGTGCGCAACAGTATTTAAACATACTCTTAGTGTCAGAACACCTTGTTGAAATATAGATTAATATTTCATTTAATTGTCAATGTACTTTATTATTTGTGATTCAATGACTTGTAGAGGCTGCTGCTCAGATTTCATGTAATTCTTTGCTACATGCTAGAAGATACCAAGCAACTGTTCCGAAGCTAAAGATCATCTTAAAGTAAAGGAAGAACAGGAAGGAAAAAATCTTTCTCTTTTTTTTTTTTTTCTTTTTCTCTTTCTTTTCTTTTTTTAATTTTTATTTTTATGTATGACAGCAAGTTAGGAAGAATAAAGTGATGTGTTTGTTATCTGTGAAAATACCTTCAATAAAATCAAATGTCACTGCAAGTTTTTTGAGGATCAGTTGTGGCATTCTCTTTATTGTGTCTCCCTAAAGATTTAATTCTGAAAGACAGAAGAAAGGAATATATGAAAGATGTTTAAATATATATGCACATATGTATTCTAAAATGAATGCATATAGTTGTAAGTCCATCCAGGGCCACTCCATCATCTTTGAACTGTTGTAGAAATATTTCCCTGTACCTCAGGATAAGAAATGTATTAGCAAAACTGGACTAACTTCAACAGAGAGCACATGGAACACCCAGAGATGAACATTTGCTCTAGGAGAAGGGGCTGAAGGATGAGACCTGAGTCATCCTAAAGAACATAAAACTTGAGGGACCTAACTGCACTTCCCAATGCATTAGGTTGTTTGGGAAGACAAAGACAGGCTCTTTACAGCCATTCTTGGCAGGGTAAAGAGACAATGAATACAAATTTCAGTAAGAAATTAATTGTTTCCCCACGAAGACAGGTAGCAAAGTTGGCTACCCAAAAAGGCTGTGTTCTCTGTCCTTTGGGGTTTTTAAATCCTGACTGAACTCAGCTCTGAGCAACCTGGTCTGACCTTATAGATGACCATGCTCTGAGCAAGCAGATGGACTGGCAGTCTCTTGAACATGAAGTAGACTCTGCTCCTATGCCTGTGATAAAACAGGCATGGGATCATTGCAGATTAGTCTGTCAGCTTATACTGCTTTTTCCACAGATAAAGGTCAGGACACCCCATTCCTGAAATATCATGTTATAAGGTTCTAACCTTTTAAGAAAACATTTGATCTTCAAGTAGTTGTGGTAGGTGGACTTTGGCTAGATGCCAGGCATCCACCAAGCTGTTCTATCACAACCCTCTTCAGCAGAACAGGGAGAAAATAACATGGAATGAACTCTTTGTGGATGAAGATGATTTAATAAAGAAAAAACAAAATTCATGCATGTAGGAGCAAAGGAAAAACAACGACTTCTTTTTCTATTTTCTTTCAACATGTGGTGTCCAACCACTTCCCAGGAGGCAAGGTTTCAGCACACACAGTGGTTGCTCTGGAAGATAAGTATCATAGATAATGCATGCCTTCCTTTCCTCCTCTCGTCCTTAGATTTTATATCTGAGCAGACACTCTATGATCTGGAGTAACACTTTGATAGTTTGGGATCAGCTGTCCTGGCTATGCCACCTCACAAAATCTTGCCAAACCCCCAGCCTACTGGTGGGTGTGGAGAACATTGAGAGACAGAGCTGATGCTGTGCCAGCACTGCTCAGCAGCAGCCAAAAAATGGGTGTGTTATCAACACCTTTCTAGCTACCAACGCAAAGCACAGCGCTAGTGATGGCTTGCTGTGGGGAGAAAAGCTCCCTCTCATCAGACCCAATTCAACAGCATTCTGCTGAAACCATTAGAAAAGTGTATTTCAGTCCTCTTTCTGGGCACTAGGCATGGGGGATAACTTTAATTTAGTTTCAGCACTCTGAGATTCATGCAGGTCTTATCACAGCCTTAAAAAAATAATGCAGGAGAGCCTAATCTACAAGCTAATTTATTGTTTATGGAATTCTGTTAGCAGTTGTTAGTCTGCCTTGACTGAGCCTAATAGGGAATAATCAATGCATTTAAAATTAAACAGGGAAAAAAGGTTTTGGGGGAAGGATGGAAGAGAAGAGAAAGAAAATAAATTAGGCTTGTCTTGTCACAGTCTTCAGTGATTTCACTCAGTGAAAAGCAGAGTTGCAGTTTTTCAGTCAAACAGAAAACGATTCTGAAAGAAGAACTACAAAATTAAGCATTGTCTATTTAATTCATATGCATAATAAATTGTGGCATTTCCAATTGTCTCCTGCCATTACACAGGAGCCCTATTCAAATGGATTACCAAAGGCAACACTGAGGTCAAGGAAACAAATCCTGCAGACTCCTCTTGAACAGCTCATTGATTTCCACACTGCAGCTAAATTTCTCATTTATATTTTTAATTCATTGTGGTTAAAAAAAAAAAGACCTGAAGAGAAAGGGAAAGAGATAGTTTAGTAAATCAATGCAGAAGTTTTTATTCCTTGCAGTTCTCTCTGGATTGCAGATTTATTCCTTTGGGACTAGGTCTTTTTCAAATACCTTGCATTCTTATGCCAATAAATCTGACTCTTGGAATAAAAATCATGTAACATTTCATAGTTTTAAAGCTATTCAGTCCTTCAGAAACTACATTTTTGTTTTTTCTTTGGTTCATATGAACTAAGTTAAAGATGTATTATTTCCTTTCTAAATAATTCTTGGCTTTGTGGGATTTTTATTTTTCTCATTTTAAATATGAAGATATAAAGAATATTTAAAGCTACGGCATATTTGGGACAAAGTACTCATTGTTACAAGGAATTAAAAAAAACAAAAAACCAACTTGTTTGTATTTCCTAGGAAATAGTCTGATATTTTTTGTATCACATGCCAGCTGATAACTGAAATGACACTGGCAGAAGATCAGACAGCTACAGAAGTTGAGCTTGGTAGCACCACAGACCTCCTGGCCCTGGTACAATTGAAGCCATGAGAGAGATAAACTCAAGTCAAGAACAAGAAGTGAAGACACCACGTCTGATCACTCTGACGAGAGAGGATGTGGACAAGGACATCACTGATGCAAAAGGTTGTAACAGGGGTTAAAAAGATTGTGTTGCTAAGGGAACAGGCTCAAGGGGGTCTGAGGAGAAAATTTTGTGCAGAAATTAAAGACCTATAAGTACTGGTGTTTAGTGTAATAAACTGGCTTTGCCTTGCTTACACTGCATGGTCCATTTCTTTCAATCACAGAAAATGGTGCCCTGTGTGAGGAAAGACAATTCCCCTAGCTGGCGTCCGGCAGCGAGCCCCACAGAACTGAGGTGCTGTTGAAAGGAAGCAGGAGCCCAGCCAGCATCAATCCCTTTGGATTTTGAAGGTGAGCAATGGGGAACATGGGCAGTAATATGTCCTCAGAAGAAAAGCATGTTTTTCAACCTATGTCTAAACTTTTGGAGAGCCATGACTAATCGGTTGCTTTTCACTCTCTCAAACTTATTTTATGCTAGGAGGAATCACATGTCAAAGGGTTAAATGACAGCACTGCTTTTACAGTGGAGTTATGGGATGAAGTAGGGGTGCAACTCTGGGATCAGGCAACTGAAGTTGATAAAAGAGCAGCTGGTTTGTTACCTCTGTGCCAAGCTATCTGAGAACCTCTTAAAGTCCAGGGAGGCACCAGGAAAGGAACATCTCCCACTGCTTTCAATCACTGCAAACCTGTGTCGATTAAACTAAGATGGGTCCTACCTCTTTTTACAGAGATTCTGCACCTGCCCAGGACATGGTATTCTTTTAGAGAAAAAATTATCATCTGGTGTCTTCTTGAAACTTCTCACTGCATTAATCTATTTCTATTTGCACACTGCATGTGGATTCTGTCTTTCCTGTTTATTGCTATTTTTTTTTTTAATTTTTATTTTGTACTTGTTTTTTTTTTACTCAGTCTAGAAGTGAAATGACAGTGCTCATCCTGAAGTGAGACAAGAAAACTTAAACAGATTAGAACTACAGCTATATATATCTCTATCAATCAGTATATATGTCTTTCTGTATCTCTAATCTATCTTCATTCTCTAATCCATACTATGCCTGTAAGGCAACACATGTTCCACAAGAAAGAGGAAATGTGAAAATGGCCTTGCAGATCTCTTGGTTTAGTTTTCTCAGTAATTCTATTTTGCTTCTCTCTATTTATTTCAGCAGGAGGTTTTTTGACCACGATTTCATATCCACCCTCCACAGTAGATGTCTTTCAGGAGATAAAACCACATTTAATCACAGTGGACTCAGTGCTAGATATAGGATCCATAGGATAGACAGACCTTCTGTTTACATTATGTCATCTTGTTTCAGTATCAATGAACATGATCTTCCAAGTTGTTCAGTTTATGCCTTTTCAGATGAAGCACCTCTAATCAAACAGTATGTGTTGACATCTATCAAAGGAAAACTACTGGAGCTACTGTCATACAATCTACTCTTAGTACATTATGCACGATAATGTACTTTGTACCAACAGTATCACACCCAGCCTTTCCTGGTATGGTGACATCTCTTTGGTTTTCTACCTGATCCTTCAAAGGACTGTTATCAATAATGGTCTCACCCAGAGGTGCAGCCTTGAGTGTAGAGTGGCTTTGCTGATTTCTAGAAACAACACGCTGGATTTGGTTTCATTGCAAATGAGACAAAGGCTCTACTGTCACATACATTATCCAGAAAGGGTATTTCTGGAAAGGGTATTCTGTATTATCCAAAGGGATAATACAGAAAATACACAACCGCAAAACTTGACAAAAGCAAAGTTTGAGATTATCAGGAACCTAGTTGACCATGTGCGCTAAAACCTTGCAGAATATAAATATGTTCAAATTCACTCTCTTTTCCAGGGATGTTCTTTAGCACATTTCACTTTTGGCAGAATGGAGAAAAAATTCTATAACGATAGTATCTATTCTCACATTTTTTCACAAAACATCTCACTTTATCCTAATCTGTACCATCTTTAGTTATATGACACCATCTTGAAGGTTATATTTATATATTATTTATATAAAAATATATTTTTATATTTGTATATTTATTTTTATAAATATAAAAATATTTATCTGTCTATTTTACTGCAAAATTAAAAACTTTCTGAAATTATAATGTAGATCAGAAATCTCAGTAGATCTGGACCCATGATTATTAGTTTAGTTCAGCTCATAAATAATTACCAAATATAACCAGAATCATAATGCAATGGTAATATATGTTGATATTAAACATTTACAAGTATTGACAAAAAACTGTTAGATAGATGGTGTTTTAATAGCAGGTTGCTAAATGGTGGCTCTGATGAATAACTAACTTTTCATTTTTAAGCTGCAGGGTAATTTCTTTCCTTCTTAAAAGTATTACTAAAAAGTCAAAATATTCTAAAATCAAATCCTTCATTTTAAAATGTTGTATTTTGCTCACATTTTTTCTGAGAAAACTTCTACATCAGTCCAGCTTGACTGTATTGATTACCCAAGACTTGCTTCTAGTTCTGTTAGAATGTTGCTTGTAGCTTTTCAAGAATATCATATTCTCCAGCAGCTTGGGTCGGGAGAAGGTAGGAAATTGCATTAACACAAAGGACAAACACTTTTAGGGAGTGATTTTCTAGGACCTGTTAGAAAGTTCACACTTTTTTAGAGCTTAATTCTGCAATAGAAAAAAAGGTGAGTTAATGACCTCTGATTAGAGAAAGCAGAGCTGGCCTCTCTAAGTGTAAGTGTATTTGCCCAAAGGCAGCAATACTCTGTCCCCAGCAATACTCTGTTTCCTGCCTGCCTTTCCTAAATCCTGACCAAATATTCCTGTTGCTCACAACGACAGAGTCTTCTGGGCAGGTTTTACAGATATTACCAAACCAGAAGGTCAAATTGTCCTGTTGTTTTGACCTGCTACATCTTGCACTGTCTGTTGATGGTTTTCACCATTGCTCTGAGTGTACAATCTTGTTGGGTTCAATGAGCCAGAAATTCAGACTGTCACATTGCCTTAGAAGGGCACAATCCCTTGTGTCTCCTGATGATTTTCACTGCTCATACTTGGAGTCTCTATGTGCTGGAGTACTTCGTTAGATTGTGAAGGTTATCCTGTCAGAAAGAGCTTCCAATTTCAGAATTTCTGTGCTTCATTGCAAGGCTTTTCTCTTGTGCCTAGACAAATTTGCAATCACAGAGCTTTGGAAAATTCTTTTTTTAGTGTCTCCTAAAAGCATCTGTGATCACAAGAGAAAGGCTGTTGCAAGAAATTAATACCATTATTCTAGTCTCATCCCTTGTTAATGACTTGTGAGAACAGATTCATTTTGTGCTTGCTTCAACCCTCATTAGAGTTTGCCACTTGGGAAAGAGAACAGGGAAACAAGTACACTTTAGCCTTTAAGTTACACGGAAAAGGTTACAGCCAAGTGGTTTCATATTGTATGTCAAATAGTTGAAGATAAACTTACATCAGTATTTTTAGAAATCATGTACTTAGTGTTTAAATCACTACGGATCCTTGTTGGAGATCATGACCTTTTCTACCAAGAAAACATAACTCAATACATCTGAGATATGCAAAAATTCAAATGGAAAATTGAAAGACAAAAATTAATTATTTAAAGAAAGAGTGGGTGTGTGAGAGAAATATACACTCACAAATATACATGTAGGTGCAAAAATATTTGTTTATAATTTCTATCTGACATTTATGACTGCATAACTTCTGTTACAAGTATGACAGTTAGCAAAACATTGCTAACTCCATTTTTTAATTAGAGGTACTGAGAGCCAGTGACAGATTAAAATATCACATAAAAAAGGAAATGCTAATTATACTCCAGTATGGCCTTTATAACTGTTCATTTGATTTGTAAGTTATAAACTATGAAAAAAATTATATTTAAAAAAAACCCAATTTTTTTCAACTGAGCAAGATTTTAAGGTTGGGTTTCCTCATTGACATAGCTCTTAACTCTGTTCAGTATAGTTATGTGTAACGGGTACCACTGTGAGTTGTAAAACAAGTATGTGACAGATACTTCCAATAGCAAAAGGGAGTTGAACTAAAATTATTAGTGTTTAACTAAAACCTCCTACATTACATATTCAGATTTTCTATTTCCAGTGAAAGAGAAAGGTTGTGTAAATTTAGGATGAGTATTTTATGCCAGAACAAAGTGTCATGTTAGCAGTGGCAATGGACATTTTGTGGAGTTTCAAGAAAAACGGGAATGGGGGTAATATTAGAGGCTGGAAAGGTAAAACACTAGAGAGAGCTCTGGGGTCAGAGACAGAGCATCAGGGAGGTTTAGGGTCCATGCCATGAGGACAAAGACACATGTCAGGATGGCTAAAGAAAAGTAAGAAAAATAATACAATGGAACAGTAAATAAAAAACGTTGAGCGTTGACTGATTTCAGGAGCCAGCTCAGAGTAGTTTCTGATTTAAATAATAGACAAAACTTAAACATGCTTTTTAACAATCATAAGGAATGTCAGAAATTGAGACATATTGTTTAACTAGTTCTTCCCCTTTCCCAGGTGTATGCATTTATGGTGACATTTATGTGAACCTGAAAAGCCTTGAATGCACAGAGTATATACACTACCCTTTTTTGATATACAGCTAGGATTCCATAAGAGGTCTGACTAAGCACCACACTGATGTAAAGGATGCTTTGAACTTTCCTCAACTCAGTAATTCTGCAGCAAAGTTAAAAGGTTGCTGTGTTTGCTCAGGGCCAGTATTTTGGACTGTTTTCCAGCTCAGAGATATTTCATTAAGTACTGTTAACTAGGATCAGGGAAGGAAAACCATTAAAAAAAACCACTTCTGCTCCAGAAGGCATTGTTAAAGCAGTCTTTAAATGCAAGCTCAGTAATGCAGAAACACAGAAGGGTTGAGGTTTAGAAATACTTCTGGAGTTTATCTGATCCATCCTTCCTGCCCAAACAGTAGCATTTCTAGTTGGTTACTTTGGACCATGATAAGATGACCTTTTAATATCTCCTAGGTGGAACACTCCACAGATTTTTTGAGCAATACTGCCAGTGTTCAGTGATTCTCACAGGAAAAAAATAATCTGTTGTTCAAGGGAAACCTCCTGTGTTTTACTTTGTGTCCATTAACTCTGGTCCTTTCACTGAAATCAGTTTGGCTTAATTTTTTTGAAACTGTCTACTCTATAAGCTTAGATAAAAAAAGAGAGTTATAGAAGAGGGAGCTTGAAAGTAGCTATCAAAATATGGGGCTCTTTTTTTAAAGAGTATATGGTGAGAACAGAATAAGTATTCATTATGCTGTAAGTTCTTGCAGAGTGGAAAAAAAATATGAACAAATGCCTCTTCTAAAGAAAAAGAGTATTTATATTACAAGAAATGTTTCTGTGCAAAAGATGGAAATTTATTCAAGTATAAACTGAAAGTGCTGATGATCTGCCTTTCTTTAAGGAATCTTTCTATGACTTCAGATTTGCCTTTACTGAATTTTTTATTTAGACACATATAGGAAATAGAGGATTTTTTGTTTTAGGTTTTTTTTTTATTCTATGTTTGAATATGTAAGCAATAAAAACTGTTATTATTATGAGCATGGTATCATAAAATGAAATCCATATTCTAAAACAAGTTTTCTACACTTATAGAAGAAGATGTTTAGCCTTCTAAAGACAATACATAATGAAAGCTCTTTTGGAAAACTATCACTCTATTTTAACTCAGGTCCTCTAGATTGAAATTCACAGTGAAGTCCATCAGTCAGTCAGGACTGTTTTCATGAGAACTAAATGAACACTGAATATTGGCCTCAATTTTAAGTCCAACATACCTCTGAAAAAGTTACATCTCTGCTTGCATCCAGCTGTTGTCAGCAAGAAACACAGACACTATAATGAAAACCACTGACCAAACCAATCTGTCTTTCATTTCTTGCACAAAAATTTGCATAAGGAAGTGATAGAAGTCCCTGAAACCAGCTGTGTTACCAGGCTGCATCAAGGTTGTTTGTGCCTGTAACACAAATGACAAAATCATATAGCCTCTCAGAGAAGCACACTGAAACATACTGCTTTTGCTAAGATGCCAAGATGAAACCCTGAAATGATCAAGAAAAAAGCAAACAAAAAAACCCACAACCCAATTAAACAAACAAACAAACAAAAAACAAAAAAAAAAACAACAACAACAACAAAAAAAGCCAAAAAGAAAACACACCAAAAAAAAAAAAAAAAAAAGGGAGGCAGGGAGAGCAAGAACTCTTTTTTTTCTGTGGCTGTCTTTACTCAGCTCCAGTGCAGATGGGAGGTCACTTGCCACTTAAAAGTGAACTAGTTACCTCACAAATACTCTCCTTTGCTGCTTCTGATACACTTTGGTTTCACAACACCACCTAAGTGGTATGGCTGAGCTCTGTATTGCTCTTCTGACAGTATCAAAGTGACTGCATGTCTTTCCTGGGATTTGACATTATCAATTTTCTACACAATTTCTGAGAGGTGTAATTTCCTGTCTGAATATGTCTAGAGATTGTGTCTTAATTGAAGAACTTCCCAGATGGATGAAACAAAATTTCATATATTAATAATCATATACATTTCGACTGCACAACTGTATAGCAGCAAACAGATATTTGTGCGTTGTCTGCAGGTTTTGTCTGTATAGAAAAATATGTTTCTGTTTGCTGGTTGGTTGCTTACTAATATTGTTGTTTCCTGGACAAGTCCACCATCTCTTCTTTGTCATCCACCCAGATGTGGGTATTATACATAGCAGTAGTTATTCTCAGTGAGACCATGCAGATGCAAAGAGATTCGTCAGTGCATGGATTTTACAGAGCCTGGCTTGTATGTAGTGGTAGATTTAGGTTGTCCTATTTTCCATGTAATATCAGAATTTCAAAAAACAGATTCATGTTGTTGGAACGTGTGCCAGAAATTGTTACTACAGAATCAGGGATACACAGTAGAAGTTGGCAGCTCTAATCCTGCTTATTTATGGAATTTTGAAAGCTTACTACTATCATGAATAGTATAGTATAAATAACTCATTTTAGTGCAAAGTTATCATTTGTGTCTTATGCTTAGAAAATGACATATAGCCAATGACCTTAACAGAATAATGTGAAAGGATGTATTAAAATTACAAAAAAAAAAAAAAAAAGGGAATGGGTGTGGTAATCATGTATGATATGTCTTATTTATATTCTAAATTTAATTCTGCTTCCCTCCACTCCAGCCTTGCCTTTCCAGTGCACACTGAAGAAACTGGCATGTGTTGTATATAGCAGATGGACATGCTGTGGCATACACAGATTCTCAGCACAGTTCTGGCACACAGATTTTCTGCTGAATTTACTAGCTAGTAAGAACTCCAGCAGCAGTTGTTTCTCAGAAAATGCTGTTTGCTGGCACTATATTAAAAAAAAATTAGGCCAGAATGAATCAAGGAAACCAAATTAATAAGTCAACTTTAAATCAGGCTGGATGAATATTTTTGATACGTTTCTTCACACTTTCTATCTGTAGTTTTAATTGGAAGATATGCTGTTAAAACAAAGAAGAATTTCATCCTGAATCCTCTACTAAGACACTTATGCAACAACTTATTCTCTACTTATTCTCCCTGAAAACTGCTGCTACAACCCTGCTAGGTTTTGCCCATTTGGGGAGGGCAAACTCAAGAAAACAGTACCAGCAAACTCCACAGGTTGATGCAAAGGTTTCATCATTGCTGCATCTCATGCATCCTGAGGAGTTTTTGGCTTGTGGTTCTGATTTTTGGGGTTTTTTGTTTGTTTTGGCTTGGTGGTTTTTTTTGTTGTTGTTGTTTTTCGGTTTGTTTAGTTGATTTTTTTAGGTTTTTTTTTTGTTTGTTTAGTTTTTTGGGTTTTGTTTTGGTTTTGTTTTTCTTGTTTTTATTGCTTTTTTGTTTTGGTTTTTTTTTTTTTGGTTGGTTGGTTTTTTTTGCTTCAGTGTAAGCTAGCTAGCCCTATGTGAGTGAGAGGAGCAGACCTTAGATTCCTTTCTTGGATGTAGTAGAATGACAGCTTTAAATCTTATTGTATACTTTTTCTTGTCATTGTTAATACTATCAGAAAGGTAACCACATACATGCTTAACCAAAGATAGGTAGATACTCAAACAGCTATTTGATTTATCCTAACATTTCTGGACAACTCACTGGCAGTGTGACGCAGAATAAAAATGACCTTTTCTTAAAAATTGCTAAATCTTTTATTACTCCTAATCTTTTTGAATGGTGAAAACAATTAAATGGGGAGAGACCAGGAAGGAATAATCACAGAATCACATAATCCTTCAGGTTGGTCAAGACCTCCTAGATCATCAAGCCCACTTAAATGATCACCACCTTGCCAAGTAGAATGTAGCACTACACAACAGGTCCACCATTTGTTTCTTCAATGTGTCCGGGGATGGTGACTCCACCACGTCCTTGGCCGCTCCACTCCCGTGCTTAGCAACCCTTTCCATGAAGATTCCACTCCTGATGTTCAGCCTGAAAATCCCCTTGCACAGATTAAGATTTTGTCCCCCTCTATTGTCACTGGTTGCCTGGGAGAAGAGGGTGACACACACCTTGACAGAACCTCCTTTCAGGCAGTTGTAGAAAGCTACTGCAGGATCTCTTCCCATCATGTCTTTTGCCTCTTAAAGATGTAATAGTGGTCTAGTTTTCTCTCAATAGATTATAACATTTGGCTGTAGATAGATAAGGATGATAGATGAAGTAAAATTTCATCATTAAATGAAATATACCCTTGTGTATTTAAACTTGGAATTCATTCACATTTTAGTTCTTCACTTGCAACATGTCAAGTTTTGACCCTCAGTTTGAGACTGCTATATCAGTAATTGTCCTGATGACTGACAGTCATGCAGGGTCTTCCTGACAGCAACTGATAGTAAGAGATCATATTCATGGCTCTTTTTTCAAACCTTGGCAATTTTGCAATTTATTAAAAAATGTACTAGATGAGACTGTTCTCCTCCTTGATGAATAAGATCTTCTCATTGACTACATATATATTTGAGTTTTAATTTCATACCAAATACAAATAGCTCAACAGTGGACAAAGAAAACAAAATGCAATTGCCCTGAATTTAGGAGTAAAGATAAGCATTCAAGCATTTCAGCATTTAAATTATTGGTATTAGTACCTGACATTTCTCTAGTTGCTCAGGGATCTTTTATTGACTTCTTTAGTTAACACTATTAATGTTTATTACCTGGAGAACTACTTATTTCCTTAAATAGAAAATAATATTTAGTGACAACTGATATTCTCTTTTGCTCTCCCATGTCAAGATTATACTCGTGGTTCTTTTTGGAAAGTGACCTGCTGACCTCGCCCTTTTTTATGCACAGCATTTTCTATTACATATGTAAAGATCTACTGGAGTCTTCTTCCTTATCACATAAAATAACAATTGGAAAATCCCACTGCATAGGTTTGCCTTTGTGGAGTCTACTTGTATTTTAATTCTGCATGTACAGGTATTTGATGATTTGACCTGATGTTTTTGCTATGTTGAGGATGATTTTATCACATACTTACCTGATAGAATACATATGTTCAATATGTGGTTTTTTCTTTACATAATTGAATAGGTGAGAACCAGGTTATTGACTTACATTAAACCCTAGTTATAAATTCTAATTTCTGAAGTATGCAAAGTGCCTGATGTATTTTAGCTCTCTACTTCACACATGAACAAAAATTTGTGTTTTAGATGACTCTTCCCTTAAATGATTTGCCAATATTGTTCCTTTTTGTTCACTCCTACCTTGTGTGAAATTATAAGGTGACATAATATTAGCTAAATTTCACAAATATTAATGTCTTTTCATTTGCCACTGGGTACTGGGCTGCCTGTACATCAAATTACACAAAAGAAATTGCATTGATTTGTGCTACCAAGATGAGTTACTTCTCACCTAAATTAACACAATCATTGAAAATGCATTAGCACAAAGACTAAAGGTGAAAATGGCTAGTTCAGTAGGACTTACTAAAGCAATAACTTGATCTGTAGGTCTAAAGTTGACCTAACTGAATGACTGTAGATTTTTGAGAGGCAAGAGGAAGACACTCCACAGAGGTCAGGAAGCTAGGGAAAAAGAAATTATCACTTGCTAAAATCAAACTATCACTGTAGTTAATAGCACGTTTTCTTGGACAGATAATTTTGCTTTATACTGTCATCATATAGCAAAGCGTTGTCTTTTTTTCTGTTCTCTCTTCTGAGTGAATAAAGAACAGCACCACAGAGTGAGGTAACTCACTTACACTGTTTGTTCACTGCAAATCTTTTTTGGAGGCCAGGTTACACAGCAATATTTAAGACACTATTGTAGTGCTACTAATAATCACAATTGCCATAGCCTATAGTGTTAACAAAATAATCTGGTGTACAACTAAACTGCTAATGCAGTTCCCTTCCCTAAGCACATATCTGGAGTTTAAAGTAGGCTTTGTGAAGATGATTTATACCTTATGACAAAGTACACCATCTTTTCCTCAGAATTCTGTAAGTATAACTAAGCACAGAAACATTAAAAACAAAGAAAAATACAGCTAGATGGCCCCAAGTGTAATAACAGCTACATATCTCAAGAAATAAATTACCCACACGACATAGCAGACTATGGGAAATGAATAGGAGAAAATACATATCAGTAAATCAACAGAGATTCAAATGGCATTATGCTGCATGTCTAGCCAAGGAAAATTCAGAGTAGTAGCTGACATACTATCCTTTACTCACCCTCATTTCCAGCTGGTGCCAAAGTCATCCTTAGCTGGCTTTTTATGTTTTTTAACAGGAAAATGGTTTATCTTTAACAGGAGAACAACTTAATGGAAAGGTAAGTACCATTGAGTATAGGATGGTGAAATACTTTTATTCCTGCCTCTGCAAGAGACATCCCATCTGACCTTGGAGAAATGCCTTAACTCTTCCATATCACAGTGTGTCCATGAAAATTCTAATCCGCGATCTATGGATGACTACAATAAATACATATTGTCAAGACTGCCAATGTCATTCACACTTATGTCCTCTTTCAATAAGGATATATTCACAGGTTTTCCAAGCTTTTCCTTTTCCCCCTTGCTTCTTAATTTGCTAATTTCTAATCAGAAGTTTGCAATTTGTTCATCTATGCTTAAAAAATATCTCAAAAATATATTTTGATCAACCTTGGGAATATCTATTAAACTACAATTTTAATATGTATGGTTTTGGCAGTTTCATCTCATGAGGATCTGTGGGCAATTCTTTATTGATATATACTTATTCTGGTTTTATACTATTTAAAACCATTTCTGTGTCAATAGCTTTGAAAATAATACCTCAAATTTTGTCTTTCTTGGTGTGGTAGAATTCTCTGTTTCCAATCAGGTACTCTTTAAACTGTGACAATATTGCTGCTCTTTCCCATTTGAGAATATGATGCTTGCTGCAACTTCTCGACTAAATGCACAGACAACTGCATGTATATCTCATTTCATGTAATTCAAAGTGATACCACTGATTTAAAAATTACTAGAAATACTGAATTCCTGGAGGCCTAAAAAAATCCAGTGATGTAATTCAAACTAGCTACACTAAAAAGATTCCAGATTAAAAAAAAAATTTCAACAGGAAATAGTGTATAAATGCCAATAATCTTGTACTTACTCATCATTTCAGAGGGAAAAAAAAAAAAAACCTGAACAAAACTAAGCAAGAAACTAGTAATTTTTCTTAATAATCAGGCTTTTTAGTCATCTCTGTAGAAATTATTTTAAAATATCAATGAATAATCCAAATAAACTATGGGATTTCTTCTTTAGCTTGCTAATGCCTACTGCTTAATAAAGAATTTTTGGGCTCTTCACTGCATCTCTTGATACGTCTATCACATCTGTGGGATATAAAAAAAGAATGCAATGGTAACATCTAGTCAGAAAACAGCTGAAAGCTACCAAATGTTCTGAACTTTGACTTGCAGTTTCTGGCTCTTAACATATTTATTCTATGATCTTTCTGAGAAACACTGAATTTTGACACTCCAACTTTGGCAAAATGGTATCGTCGGAATTTTCCTCTCACTAAGTGGCCTCAGCATGTCAGTGTATCCTGAAGGGAGTATGCTGGCTCCCTGTCAAACATCAAATTGAATTTCAAATTGCTTTGATGGCTTATAAGGCAGTGCAGTTTGAGAAGTATGTATTTATCAGAATTGCTTTCTCTGCATGAGCCCAGTCTCTCTTTGAGACCATAAAAAGCAAGTAAATTGGCAATTCTGGAATGTGCAGGAGGGGGAAAACTCAGGAACACATATTTAGCTGTTTTACCACTCAAATATGTAATTGATTCTGTGACAGGGGCCTATAATGTGACTTGATCCTGTCATATTTATGTAGCATTTCAGACATCTCTAAATGATGAACAGTATTTCTTTGTAACTACATTCATTAATGATCTAGGCCAGGACACAGGAACTGGCCTTGCAGCACACTTTTAAGGGACGGGATCTGGTATCCAGGACATACCAGAGCTGAAAGGGAAAAGAAAGGTTGCTCCCTGAGGTGTAGGAATATCTGTGCCTAAAGTTGACCTATGATTGCACAAAGGACTTTATATAATGTCCACAGGAAAGCTATGACCAGTGCACAAGACATACAGAGTTCTCTACATATGCTCAAAGGTTTCTATTTGCAGATGCTGAGCCCGGAGCAACAGACAACCCTGTTTTAAATTAATCTCCTTTAGTACCTTTCAACTCAAAGGCTTAATGTCTAAGTCAATAAATTTAAATTTTAAGTACATCCGAATTAGGGACTGAGCAAATAAAATGCCTTTCCTGCTTCAAAAATACTCAACAAAAGTATTTTTATTTAATTTTAGCATTGTGAAACCCCATTTGCCTTGGCTCTTGGGCTAGAATATGTTGGTCACATAAGACTAATTGAATTTCTGAGCTTCTGAAAGAATTTACAAAATCTAATGGCACTTTCCAAGAGTAAATCTCTCTTTTAATGGGAAAAGAGTGTTAGAAGGGGGTCTGCAAGCCTTCTATCAAATCATCCATTTGTGCATGATTTTAAATATGAAGATGACCCCAAATACTCTCAAAGCTAGTAGTAAAATTTTGTTGCCAGTGTTGTCTTTCATTCATCTCTATCTATTAGTAGTCATTGATATTTAAAATAATTTAATAGTTTAGGAAATAAAATGAAACACTAACTATCCTCAGTTTCTTATGGATATTTATGAAATTAAAAGTTCAAGCTTCAACATGGAGACTATGGGGTGAGTTAGAGTGATGTGAAAAGACCACCAGAAGTAAAATTATATTGTTAGGATATGTGCTTGACTTTTTTCCCCATCTTAGAGTCCATCTCTAGTCTTCTTTCATTTGGAGCTGTTCTTCAGGTGATCCCCAGAATGTACAATATGAGATTTATTTATTCTGCCAATATTATAACTTGTCTCTGTGTGTGTTTGTATGTTGAATAACATAGATTTCTTTCAAAATTCAAGAATTTTTAAAAACATTTCTCAATAACTAACCTAACAGTCAATTTATTTTTTTGAAAATATCTCTCACCTATATTAAACAAACAGAACAATATTTTCTAAAGCCTCTTAGAAATGTCTTTTCTTCAGTCTTTGAACTGAAATTTTCAAATTTTCAGTCTTTGAACTGAAAATATGCCCTATTATTTTACAATGTGCAAAGACAAAATCATGAAAGCATAGAATGTTGCCAGTAAGAATGGCACATTTTGTAGAATTGTGAAAGCTAAATAGTAAGAAATGCATAAAATAATTTTCCATTCCAAAAAAAAAACCCAAAAAAACCAAACAAGCAAGGAATTATAAAATTAAACATAATCTAATCTAATTTTTTTACCATGCTGCATTCTATCATGTATTCTCTTTCTGACTCTCCCAAAATATGCAAAAAGACTTGTTTCATGAAAATAAATGTAATGTATTTTATAACAGCTAGCACAGTAAGTTGTTTGTCTCAGATGAAGGAGCTTAATAATTATAACAATAAATATTTTTCAACCTTTCAAATAAAGGTCTTTCTGGCAATGTGAAATTATTTTTAAATGGTATTTTTTATTTTTAATAACAAATACAAATGCTGTGCTGACATTTTCAACATGACTATCAGTCTCCATTAAAGTTATTTTAAGGGCCTTGGATTTTATAATGAGACAGGATGACGGTATTTTCAATGAAAATAGACTGTATGCTTTCTTAACAAGTGTGTATGAGTTAAGTTAAAAAAGATGGAAATATTTTCTTTCTGTTAAAGAACAAAAATTAATTTAAATATCAGAAAAGCATTTCAAATAGATGGAAATATGCTTTCCCAATGAATTTATTAATAAAATTATATTTCAAAAGTTAATTTTTTTTCATTTGTTAACTGAATTTACTTTTATACAAAATATTTCAAAGTTGTGATTCACATTCTTTGAGCATGACAGATATTTTGGAAGATGTTGTATCTGTAGCATGCTGCCAGATTCACTTGAAAACTACAGAATTCCCTATTTCTATCCATATATTTCACCCTGAATATGGCAGATATGGCCCATTAACTGGTAATAGAAATTCTTTATTGGGTCAAGACAATTTCAGCGAGTGCCATCTGACACATATGGGAAGTTATCACATAGGCAGGTTAAATATCAGTCAGACAACTCGTTATGCAATGTTGTGCTCATTGACTGGTAGGCACACAAGTCAACTTATGTGACAAAAAAGGGGTAAAAACTACTTAGGTTCATCTAAGTGCCACAAAGCAATTAGCAATCATGGTGAACAAACTGAGACCAGTACTCCAAGCTCATTGGGTGTTTTTTGATAAATCATTTACCTATAGTCTTTAAAGTATACTTTAAAGAAGGTTTTAATGGTATTCATTAACTAAATTTTTTGAAATTATTATTGGTTTTTCTTCTCTTAAGAAATATTCCATTAAATTTTCTGTTAATCAAGAACAGCAGCTGCAAAAAGCAAATAAATCAGAGTGACTAGATACCTGATCTTTCGTAAAACCTTGGAAAACAACAACAACAAAGTGTTCTGGAGATTTATTGCTGTACTAAGCAATTTGTTTCGCTTAAAATAATTATGCTGTAGCATTTCTATTCTATAAAACATAAAGAGCTCTAAACTGAGGTTTCTCTTCTCCTTATAGAGGATGTGCAAAAGTATGGACACAGGATATAGTTCATATTCTAGAGACATGAATCCAATCTCATACACAGAAAAAAAAATGTTGGGATTAACAAAATTACTTTCTTAAATTCATAGAAAATGCATTTTTAAGTGAGACCTGTTGCATTTTTCCAAACTCCATCATGCAGTCTCATGCCACAGGGAGGGGAGACTTCGGGCAGCAACAACTAACCTTCCTGGATTCTGGAGAAACCAAACGGATCTTGTTCCTGCTGGATTATATCATCTGGATTTGAGAATATTGTTAAAACCTATGTTATGTGCTAGAAAAACAGTAAATCAATGGTTCGGCCAGGAATAGAAGACAGATTTATAGACTATTGTCTTTATCTTCTAAACTATAATGTGACATCCATGCAAGAGAATGAAAGATAATATTTTCATTAGCATATATTATATAGCCTGTAGACTCAGAAGTTTGCTTCTGTAACCTACTGAGGTATCTGATAACGTCATTTCCCCCCTGTAATTAGCTCTGATTTCTGGAAAAATTAAAGGTACTCAATATTCTGCAAGAGAGAAACAAGAACAGTTAAATCTATAGGTTACATGTAACATAGATCAACATTGTCCCAGTAGAACCATCTAGCAACAAAATGACAGTCTTATAAAACATCCTTCGAATTTAGTAGGTACTTCTTCAAATTAATGAAGGTTTATCCAGTTTAAATATTTATAATTTATTCTGGTAAAAGTACATTTTAGAGAAGAGAGTTTAGTATGATCACTTAAAATGTGTATTAATACCTCCAAAATAAAGCTCTGAAAGTTGAACCCCTCACATTTAAGATAATAATGTGTTTTAAATCCATTATAAACTCTCAGGATAAATTGAATTACTTAACCATAAAACATTTGGAAAAACAATTAAAAGGATTATTTCATAAATTAGAGGAGGTATATCACTTCAACATCCATTCTTCTTCTTCAATAGCACTGAATTTCAAGTGAAAAAATATATTGAATTCCTGTAATTTTTTTTCTGATTTGTTATTTATTTTCCTTTCTTCATCTACAGTAACACCTTCAACAATAGGACTTACAGATATCATAACAACTGGTTTAATTTTCTTTTAAAATGTTTTTCCCAAGATGTTCACCATAGATATCAAATACAGCTGAACCTTTCCAGACAAGATAATTTTTTTCAAATGACATATGAAGAAATAAGATATTCTATTTTGTCATATCTGTTGGCTTATCTGTTTTCAGTAGTCCTGTAACCCATCTATTTTTCTAGAGGTTAGTGAATGTCTTAAAGGTAGGTCTCAGTCAGTATAACATTTACTACTACAAAGGGCCTGAAGATAACAGGCTGCAAAAACTCTGATTTCCAAAACATGTTTAATTAATCATAGATATATATATGTATCTGCATTTTTAGTGTTTGTATTGGCTTGCTTTTTTGTTTGTTGGGGGCTTTCTACACAAAAAACTCTCTAACACATACCACAGAAAATGAATAATATGCTGTGGAAATGGCACAAATGGATTCCCTGGAAATGCACGAGTTCATGGATAAACCCAGGAAATCCCCAGCAATCAACCTTAGTCTAAGAGTCGCTCTTCATGGCAAAGATTAACCCTTGGACCATTGCCTTTATTTCAGAGTCATGGCACTGAGGATCTGTGTAAGTATGCAAAGACAGTCCCCATCTGCACAAATCTTGTCCCCAGACCGTGGTGAAGAGGAAATACAGGAGTCAGATCTGGGGGGTTCAGGGTGATGAGAGCTTTTCTGCAGCACAGGTAAAGCTGGAAGGACCACCAGTGCCCCAAGAGAAGGGCATCACCCCAGCCCTACTGACCATGTGAGAGCACTCAGAGGCTGCTCTGACACAGCTGCTTTACTGAGCAAGCCACTAAAAAAGAAGGGTATGGAAGAATGCAACTAAGTCCATTTTTACCTGTTCTGACTGCTCTCAAAATTAAAAGTTGTTTTTTTTCCCTTATTGATTTTTTTCCTTGCCTATTGAATTATTTTTTTTTTAAACCACAATTGAAAATGCTTTTGAAAGAAACATGAAAAGCTAAGACATATAAATATTTGTAATACATTTTGGTTCATAAAACACATTTTGCTAATTTATTATTTGTTATTTATGTTTTTGGGGTTGTTTTTTTTTTTGACCAGATGAATCCAGCCCTAGATAAAACACAATTCCATTTTTTCCATTTTCTTTCAGCTCTCTGACAAGTGTCAAAACAAGTTCTGTCCATCATTTCTTGACGACACAAAACAGCAGTTATAAGTTTCAAGTTATAATAATAACATAAAATATGCCAACATAAAGATTGTCAGAAAAATATTGTGAAGCTAGTGCTGCAATTACAAACTAGGATGTTTTCATAAGCAGTCTTCCTAGCCTCAGAAGAGATAAAATACTGCTATGGATTCATAAACTAAATATAGGAAATTGTTTTCAAATTGGTGATTTGGAATAAAACTTTTAAAATACCCAGGTTATTAACAAATATGCCACCTTCTCATTATTATCATCTGTCTGAGACACAATCTTTTCCAGCCTGAGACACAAAGTGATAAAACATATAGCAAGAAAAAAATCTCTAACTTTCCATTTGGCATTCTGGTACTTTTTCAGAGTTTTTTTTTTAATCAGGATGGAGACATTCAAAAGCTCAAGAACAAGTCCTCAGAGTGAGAGAATGGGTCTAGAAAGGGCTACAAGGAGTCAGGATGGGCCAGTGATGATAGCAAATTAAAGACATCACAAGGACTCTTAATCTTACTGCAGACTATGCTCCATTAACAGCTCCAACTGCAGAAGCAATCCAGAATTAGGGACGGGGACGTGTAGCCCAATGCTCCAGAATCCCTCTTTCTGAAGGGGTGCACTTTGTTTTCTTAATCTGAACTAGAGCTGACTTACTGAACCATCCCACTGTGTGCAAATTAAATGTATATTTCTGAGGGATTGTTCATTGCATAATAAAATAATAAATAAAAAAATAATAAATAAAAAAATCTGTAGCAAAAGGCATGGGAAATAGCAATGTAATTTTAATAATCATCCATTAGCCATTTAAGATTGAAGAAAAACACTATACTGACAGAAAATGTTTCCAAAAATAGTGCTATATATTGATCTAGAGTAATGTAATTATTTGTGCTTCTTTACTGTTTTTAATGGTTATTTTGTTAAGTATTTAAATTAATTTTTATTTTACAAAGTAGAAGAAAATTATTTGCACTATAATTTAAACAAATATGTCTCTAGGCACTTTTTCTGTGCTCTTTTTTTAAGAAAAAATCTTTAAAGTCCCAAGAAATATTCAACTGTCCATATTTAAAATATAAGAATAACTAAAAATGCTCCATTAACATAAAAAAAAGGAAACATTGAATTTCAGCATGGAATAGCATGGATTAGGATGAGAAAATGTCACATATGCTTTTAATTTATCTTCAGTGAATCTCATGCGTGTTGTTAAGAAGTCTTAGAATAGATTGATTAGTAGTGCATTAAATTATTTGAAAACTATTCAATAACAAATATTCAAAATTATTCTGCTCCTGTAAAAACAAAAAAATCACAGTACTTGTTGCTTCTGATGACAACAAATATACTAAAAATAATTCAAGAAAGAAACCCAGAAAGAGAATACAGCTGTGATTTCTCTATTTGGTCAAAATGTTGTCCTTACATCCCTAAAAATCATTAAGTATTCTTATAGAAAAAAAAAAAAACATTGAAAATTTTTGTGATAAGGGATTTAATAATGAGAAAATATGTATGTGTACATGAATCATCCCTAACCATATAAGATTATTATTTTTTCTGACCTTAGCTGGACATCATCTGCTCATTAGTTCGGATTAACAAATGGGAGTTCATGGTGTTATGTTTGAGGGTGACATATCTAGGACATATTTGAAAACCATAGTATTTCCAACAATGTAGGCATATGTTAAGTGCTAAGAAGGTTGAACTTCCCCATTGCAGGGTTAGCATAGGTCTGCCCAGACAAATACTGAAAAATAAGTTTTTTCTCTGGATACATGCATTAATTTTTCCTGTCTTTCTTGCATTAAAACATTTGTAAATATGAATGAGAAAATACAAAAGATGCAATTCTAGTTTCATGTAAGCTGGTAACAAAGCTTTTGATTTTATTTGGGCTGCTTTCTGTGACAAATATAATTTAATGTATAGTATATTTCATTACAAAGATTAAACTGCAGCTCCATGAAGTACATTAAAATATAGTTAAAACACACTTCCTGCTTCCTTGTCTTTGCTTAAGTTTTACATGCACTCTGAAACCTTAAAATGCAGTTTCACCATAGCAATAGTAGATGTCTTTCACATGTCTTGCTGCCTATCCAATCCATAGTCCAAAGTAAACAGCCTTTGTTTCTGATGCATTTTCTGGGAAAGATCAATTGCCTTGAAACTAAAGAAAAGAAGGCCAGTTTCTTTACTCAAAGGGTAATCTGCCACGGACAAATATTTGTAAACAGAAGTAAACCCTAGACAAAGTTAAAAACCAAAGTAGCTCAGGTTATCAAGTAGATACCTAAGCAAACCTGACTCTGTATATCCATAGGCAGAATGCTTCCACAAAGGATACTGATGTAATTTCATGGTCACTTTTAATAAGACTTGAATGATCCTAATGAACGGGAGAGGTTCCTAATGAATCAAGGCTCAAGGATATTAATTTGAGTTTTGAGATATCTTAAAAATGCCCCATGAAGTTGGATCATCCAGTGTGCTTAATTTATACACTCAACAGCATATGAGACCTTTTTTATGTTCTTAGTGTCAGCGTTACTTTTACAGTTTAGACAGGCTGGAATGGGATATTTAATTTTAACTTGTTGCTGAAGATTATCAGATCCTGAAAGGTCAGTGTGGATTTCATAAAGCATGCAAATTTATACCAGCTAAGACAATAGCCCATTGGCACTAAAACCCCTGCTTTCCTTGTGTTTCCATATCCTGCTGAGTGAAGAAGGTTAACTTGTCATTGCCTGGATCATTAACTTTTTGGAGAGAGATTTTTGAATGCTCTCTTACATAAATTTACATGGCAAGAGGAACTTCTCAACTCCATAAAGCAGACACTTCAGAATCTCCCAAGGACAGCATTTGGAAATCAGCATTTTGATAGGCAAGTTGGTTTTTTTCAGAATGTAATTTTGAAATGGCACTGAAATACTATTACTGAGATATAGGGAAGATGGATGTGTGAGGTAAACAGAGAAGAAAAAGTTCTCTTTGTTTGGTTCATGAAAAGGATCACACTGCCCAAAGACAAATTTGTTTAACCTGTGTGGAGCAAAAAACAGGCTACAAATAGTTGCTACTTTTTTTTTTTTTTAAGTCTGTTTTGAAAGAAAAGTGTAATGGAAAAAAGAATCAGGTCCTACCATGACTCTTTTGTTTGTACTCAAATAATGTCATAGAAGCTCAATGCCACTGTATACTGTCATAATTTCCCCACATTTCACCTATTCTATCCTACTGTCCTGTAAACTTCAACAGCACTATGCACCTGCAGCTACGTGCACCAGCTTTTGACAGCAATTAAAATTGGCATGTAGAGGCATTCTGAGATGAAATCTTATAATTGACAGGCTGAGACACTAGCCAAAGGGGTATTCATTTGGGTAATCCCTGGGCAGAAACACTGCTGGTTTGTCAGCCTCTGAAATTACTGGCAATCTCATAGACTGTATCTAGCAGCTGAGAGGAAGCTGTGCCAACTGGTGGCAGGCTTCAATAGGTTTAGAAACGCCATCAGTGTAATTGTCATCTTTAACACTGAAAAGTGCTTATCTGCCATTGTGATAAGTGTGATAGAAACTGTGTAAATAGAAAAGAGCCAGCAGAGTCTTGGAAAAGGCATTCTGCATTTACTGTCCCCCGCTGCTTTGAGCTGCCTGCAAACAGAAACTTTAAAACAACAGACAAATATCTCATCCCATCAAGTACAAAGCATTATGAGAATGACCTCAGTGGATTTCTCTGATGCATTGTGCTGCATGTCAACAGGGGGATGAGGGCAAGAGCTGGCAGTTCTCTGGATCAGACAGATGCAAGATGGGACTGTGTCTCTGCTCCTGACACTGAGAGAGCCAAAAAGCATGAGGGGTGGATAAACACTTTGCTGGAGTGTTTTGAGCTATTGTTAGTTTGCTTTATTCAGGGGAGGACAAAAACCCCACCATATTCTGAATGCTTTAAGTATTTCAGTACAAGGGCCTTTGAAATAGCATAGAAATATTAAAGCTATATCAGTCATGCTACATAGTGTGAAGCTGATAAATTTTTTTCAGGTATATTTTGCTGGTTTTATTTTAACAACAAACAGTGACTTCCTTCATTGTACAGGATGGTTGTATGGTGATGAATGGAAAACAATTCTATCATCTAAAAGCCTGCGTTAAGGCATGATGTTAGAAAAAGTATGGATAGTTTTGAACTAATTTCATTGTTAAGTGCCATAGCACTAACAGGAATAAAGACAAGAGAGAAGCAGGTGAAAGTTTTTCTAAAGCAAATAGTCTGGAAGAAGTTGCCCTTGTGTATTAACTATTTATTTAAAAACAGCCAAATTGAAACAAGACTAATTCTGACTTTTTGAAAAAGTGATTTCTTTCCTGCTTTTTCTGAGTGATGCAACATATGCGCACACTTGTACACATGTAGAGGAACACTATCATCTGTCAAACAGAAATATGTATAATGCTTGTCTGCTTCTCTTACCCCAGTACTTTACCTGTTGAGAGACCAGCACAGCTGGGTTGCATGAAATGTCATTTTAGGGAAAAGATTTTTACTTTTTGCTTGATTTATAGTATGGGGATTTTTTTCAAGCTAAAAGAGAAAATTTTGTTTGTTGTGTAAAAACATTGGTCAGCACAAATATACTAAACAAAGTCAAATTCAGGATTTTTTTTTTTTTTTAAATATGCTAAAAATAAATTTATGGGGAATTTTATAAGCATTCTCCTTAGTGGAATCCTTCACCAAGTATTATGGGCCCATTTAGGCACCCACTGTGTCACTGTTGGCCTGTTTGTACGCAGTCCTCATTCAAGTGTTACATGTCCATCACAAAACTAATTTTGAAAAGGATTTGAGTCTTCTACATGGCATTTCCTGAGGTGCCTGTGTCTCTGTTTCCAGGCAAGCTTGAATTTTTTATCTCAGGCTCAAGAAGGGGTTTGCTCTTACAAGTGGGTCTGCTCGTGCCTGCTGAGTCTGGCTCTATCCAAATTGCAGCAGGAGTTAATGCTTCCTTTCACAGAGAGCTGTTCAAAGAGACACGGATTATTGGAGGAGGCCTCCAGCCCAGCTGGAGAGAGAGCTACGCTGAATTTGCTACTCGGGCACTTCAAATAGCCTCTAGAAAAGTGTGATAAAAATCAAGGCAAAGAGACCCAACCAGGGAGAAAAAGAGTCCTCAGACTGAAATTAGGTAATTCCATTAAGTGATGCTAGAGATTCCTTGGAATGGAATTTGAATGAGGCAAGAGTGATGCTGCACTGTAGAGAGGAGACTCCTCTATCTGAGGAGCTACAGGGCTGTGTTAGCGTGGCTCTGCTCTTCAAGCCAGCATGGTTCAGTTGGTGGCACAGCTTGACAACCTGGCTCGGAGGCTGGGCTGGCAAACACCATCCTCACATGAGGTCAGGAAAATCCAACCAGAATTTGTATCTGGACAAGGATCCCCCACATGTTAAACCTACACACCTTCAAACCTCCATATCTTTAAGGAGTTGAATATGCTGAAAACCTCCTCAGATCCAAAGGTGGGAGTGCCTCTCGGATGTGCAAAATAAGAGGGTAAACTGGGACAGTATGTGTGTTATTATTTAAGAAAAAATAAAAACAAACAGCACATTTTCACATTCACTTCTTGTATGGGAGAATGTCTTTACAAAAATACCTAATAAATCTCTTATAAATTTATGTTGTTAAAATAAAACACATTTTTTAAAAAGTATTTCTTTCTAATGTCTTTTCTGCTCTGCCAAGAGAAGGATGAATAATGAGCATTTGAAGAACAAACATGATCACACAGGGCATACACTGAACTGTTAGTAAGATTGCAGATAGCAGAGCCTTTTTAGATCTCTTTGATTAGTAAAGTGAAGCTTTTCCTTTGTACACAAAATGTTCCACCATGTATTTACACAATAAATGGAGATGAATCAACATCTTATCTCTAAAGGAGATTAAAGCATCTCATTCATAAAATAACAACTCAGAAGCATCTGCTTACACATCCTTATTTAGACAATATGATGCACAGTTTGGTTGCTTGTGGAAATATAGCACATGCGAAATAGCACCAGTGGCATTCCCGTATTTTACAGACTTGCATAAAAGTATAATGTGCTACTGCACAATACTGAAATTATTCTAATGCGACTGCAAGTAAGTATGTTTTTTTCAGTGTTTCTCTAAGATTATAGCTTTTTTACACTTCATGCAAATAAGGATAATGAGGTTCACTACTTTAGTAACATCTTTTTCTAATTTCAGAAATAATTGCCACCAGCCACTTAGTGTAGATTGGCAATTTGGTGAATATGCAAATGGTGCTTTTGCCTTGTATTCACTTTCAGGAAGGACCTGAAATATTAGGGTTTATTTGTAATGAACAAATAAAATAACTGGAGTTTCAATTTTCCACAGGAAAAGGTTTTTATAAAATAAACCCACAAATTGCACTGCACTATTCTTGGCCAGTCTTGGGTGCTTTTGCTTTACTGATACTGGTCAAGTTAAGCACCACTGTTTTGCCCTTAAATATATTCAGTGTAAAGCCAGGGAGCAAGTGTAACATTTGAAATTTTTATTTAATGCTTACAGTACAAGCATAATCACCCATAGGCTCAGAGGAAGGCTGTGCTGTAGGTAGTCTAACCTGCATGCAGAAATGTGCTGTAGGTAGCTTAATCTGCATGTTTTTGTGGCAAGTAAAGATTCATTAACAAAAACAATACACACTCTATTAATTTAAAGATATTCTGACAATCCTTACCTTCCTGCTTTTTTTTCTTCAAAGGCAGTTGTTCTTAACTTAGGTATTTCTCAGCAGTGGAGACAAGCTCTGATTTTCTAATGAAAATTCTGTAGAATTATTTGGGCAATATTTTCTTCTAACGATATAAAGAGCCCAAAAAAGTGCCATAGAAAGAATAAAATTTTTGAGTGCATTTTATTGTAATTGCCGACCACAGGTTTTCCACTCTTTATTAACTTTTAATAGGCATTTTTTTAATCCCTAGTAGGATCTCCTTAAGAAAAAAAAAATCATTTATTTAGCACAATGAAGCATGTGTCCTTGTGTGTTCTGAATAATGAAATAATAGAATCATAATAGAATAGTTTGGGTTGGAAGGGACCTTAAAGACTACTCGGCCAGTGACTAGATGTCACCTTTCAAGACAAGGTGGCATGAAGTCTTGTTTAACCTGGCCAGTTTCCCTGGGCAACCTCTTCCAGTGTCCCAGCACTCTAACAGTTATGGATTTCTCCCTAATATCTGATTGAAACCAATCCTTTCCAGTTTGAAGCTATTACCTCTTGTCCTATCCCTGCACAACCTTGTAAAACATGCCTTTGTTTATTTTTGGGCCATTTAGGTACTGGAAGACTGCTGTAAAGTCTCTCCAGAGCTTACCCTGAACAGCTTTTCTTACCCTGAACAGCCCCAACTCTCTCAGCCCGTCTTCATAGCAAAAGTACTCCAGCCCTGGGATCATCTTCATGGCTCTTCTCAGGACCCACTCCAACAGGTGGAGTTCAACATCATTCTCAGGTTGCAGGTCCCAAAGCTGGATGCAGTACTCTAGTGGGTTTTTACCAGAGCAAAGTAGAGGGGCATAATCACCTCCCTCTTCCTGCTGCCTACACTGCTTTTGATGCAGCCAGGTTGCTGTTATAGCTTTCTGGTATGGAAGAACATGTTGTTTGCTGATATTGGGCTCCTCATCAACCAAGAAAAACTCCTTTCCTCAAGGGTCTTCTTGATCTACTCTTTCTACAGCCTGTATTTGTACTTAGGCGTGCTTTAAACCAGGCACGGGACCTTAAACTTGGTTTTGGTGAGCCTCACAAGTTTTGCACATGCCTATCTCTCAAGCTTGTTAGGGTCCCTTCTTTGCATGGCATGCTTCCCTGCACAGCTCAGTGTTGTCAGCAAATGCACTGAGGACTGAGGGTGTACTCAATTGCACTGTCCATGTCGCTGACACAGATGTTAAACAGCATCAGTACCAACACTGACCCCTGGGGAATCATTCAGCACTGGTGCCCGCTTGGACATCGAGCTGTTTGCTGCAAATATTGAGTGTGACCACCTAGCCAGTTCCTTATCCACTGAGAGTACATCCATCCAAACCATGGCTCTCCAGTTTAGATACAAAGATGAAGTGCAGGATTGTTTCAAATTCTCTGCAAAAGTCCAGGTAGATGCCATTGGTCACTCCCTCCTCATCCACCAACACCATAATCCCATTGCAGAAGACATCCAAATCTGACTAGCATGATTTTGCCTTGGTGAAGCCATGTCAGCTGTCATCAACCACATTCTACTTTTTCATAGATTCCAAAATTATCTGCCCCATGATCTTGCCAGGCACCAAGGTGAGACTGACCAAGGTATGTGGTTTCAAAAGTCTTCCTTACTTCCCTTTTTGAAGATGAAGATTATGTTTCTCCTTTTCTTGTCAGTAGGAACTTCATTGTTATGGACTTCTCAAATATGATGGATAGTTACTTAGCCACTTCATCCACCAGTGCCTTCTGGATCCATGGATACATCTCATCAACTCCCAAGGACCCGTGTACCTTCAGGTGTTTTTTAATTTTCTCAGACCTGGTCTTTGTGGGATCCTTAGTTTGTCTGAGTGATCCCGAGAATTGTTGGAAAGTCTCTGTTCCCAGCCCGGTGCTTAAAGAAGGAGTCTGAGCTCTTCATTTCGCGGTCTCAAGGCCGTTTATTGTTTCTTATCTACAAAATTCTTTCTCCTGCCCTGACGAGGTCAGCTTAGCAGGATCGTCTGAGGCATTCTGCCCGCCCACGGGGCAGCCGTGCCTTCTTATACCACAAACTACGTATAACATATTTACAATTATCTCCCAATGCCCATCACCTATGTTAGACAGTGAGCCTCTACTCTAAGCCAATCCCCAAGTGCCAACATCACAGAGAAGATGAATGACAAGAAGAAGGAGAAAAGACCACGAGGTCGGGGCCTGAATCCTCCATCTTGTCTCCCAAACCCCCCTGTACCAAAATCCTAAAATCTACATTTTTCACCCTGTGAACAAACCATTCAAACCCAAGTGATTCCCATGTCCCCACAAACAGGTGGCAGATCCCTAAAAGGGTCAAAGTCAAGCCACCAGGTGCTTTTGGCAACATCCCAGAGGGATGTGCTGAATTCCCACAGGTCTTCATCTACAGTGGCCAGTGGTTACTGGTTTTCCTAGTCCCTGTCTTGCCTTCTGTTACTGGGGCAGCGTGGCTGGAGCAATTGCTGGTGAAGACTGTAGCAAATCTGTCATTGACTGCCTCAGCCTTCATCACGCACCAGGGCAGTCAGATCTCCCATTTCCTTTCAGAGACAGTCCACATTATCCCTAGTCTTTATTTCATCACCAGCATACCTACAGCAGATTTTATTGTTGTCCATTATATCCCTGTACAAATGTTATTCTGCCTAGGCTTTAGCTTTCCTAATCTGATCCTTGGCTGTTCAGACAACTTCCCTGTATTCCTCCAGGGTTCCCTGTACCCCCCACCCTCTGTAGACTTCCTTTTTGTGTGTTTGAATTTGTCCAGGAGCCTTTTTGTTCATCCATGCTGGTCTGCCAGATTTTTTTATTGCCTGACTTCCTCCTCTTTGGGATGCATTGTTCTTGAGTTTGGATAAACTTGAATATTAACTGGCTTTCTGGGGCCTTTCTTCCCTTAATAAGCTTGCTTTCTTCACAAACAAATGAAAGGTATATCTAAAATGGATTAAATACCATAGATTACAAATTTCAGTCATCTCCTCTGAATTCCTAATACCCAAAGCCTGTTTGCTATCCATTTTCTCTTATGCTGCAGCACAGGCAGTATAAGGACAGTCTTACAAAAATAGATAGAACTGTGTCCAAGGAATGTAGCGGAGGACAGTTCAGCTGGTTTTGTAATTTTTTTAACTTTAAATGCTTTCCAGCAGTGACTATTAAGGATTTATCTTTGTAAGATATGCTTTAAAGAAGTAAATGACTGAATTCAATATGCATTGAATACCCAGACTTTTGTCAGGCATAGTCTCAGAGTAATGCTAAATAATTTTTCCCTTGCAAACAGAAAGAAAATTCTAAGTAAGAAAATTCAGTAATAATTACCTAATCAAAATATATGTAAAACAACCTAACCAAGAAAAAAAAAGTAAACATCTTCTGGAATTCAGTTTACTTTGTAAACCCTGCTGTGTTTCACCATGGAAAGAGAGAGATGGGCAAAATAACCTAAAAGAATCAGATGTCTCAACACAGCTTAGTATTTATCAGAGCAAAAAAATAAAATAAATAAATGTGAAAAGGAAATTAGAAGATCAATTCTATGTGAGCAATAAACAGCAATGTTTTTTGAAATGTCAGATCAGAAAAGGAAGAATAATAAATAACAAGAGCATCTACATTAACAAGAATAGTGATAAGCCAAGATGATTATAGTATTTTGCAGATTGTTTTGAGGCACTTTCTTCCCTTTATATGTTAGAATAAAACCTATAATCTTTTGCCAGCAAATGAGAAAACAACAATTTTAAGCTATTTGATGCAAAACTGGTTGATATAAAAACCAAAAGTGCTGTGAATGGCGATGAGAAGTTTCATGACTGCATTATATAATGTTGAAGTCATTCAGTGAACACATGTATGTAGCATATATAATTGGGAGAAAAAAAATCAGTGCAGGCACAAAATACAGTCAAAATCTTCTTGTTATTACTGTTATTGTTTTCCAAATAAATTCTCTGTTGAATGCTGATCTATGCTGCATCTGGCTGCTTTTAATTTTTTTTTACAATACATAATAATTCCTGATACATTCTTGATACCAAAGCTGCTTGTTAATGGGTATATTATTCTGAACTTTGTGGTAGTCAGGGGCTATGGCAGTCATTTCAGATAAACTAGAAGCACAGAATTGAAAGTAATTGACTTTCTCAAAAGGGAAACTCAGGATGAAGTAATGTAAATTATTATGACTTTTGTTGAATAATAAGAGATTGCTGAATCCCTTGTTCTAGGCTTCATCTGCAATGTAAAGTTTTGAAGTCATTAAATCAGATTTCATCCATATCTCATGACTTCGTATCAGCTGAGAGGATGATTATCTATCATGCTTACATTTCTGTTAATGTAAGCATGAAATTAATGTTTTAATTAATCTATCATGCTTACATTGCTGTTAATTTCTCACAAATAAAACAGAGCTTGGACAAATTCTTTGCTATCTGGTGTTTCAGGAAGACAATATTGTAAACTATAATTCATTTTGCAATTTCCTTATTATATTCTTATTGCCTCTGTTCATGTTGCTTTGCTGTGTCTGGTTGTTTTAGTTTTCTCAGACCTTTATATATTGCACATCTTAATTACATATGTTAGAATGTGTCTTTCTTAAAATCAGTTGGCGCAGATGTCATGGTGATGAAGCTAAAAGTGAATTCCTGAGTTGAATAAATACATTGTCTTGTATTTCAATCATTCAGGATGGAATAAACTTCTATAAAAAAGTTAGAAGGTACACCAGTTTAATTCCTATGGTACTTTAAAAAAACCCCAAAACTCAAGTCAAAATACTTAGTCTAGAGCTTTTTTGATTTTGAAAGTGTTCCATTTGGGAAAAAAAAAAGTAATTAATTTGTTTGATTGACAAACTTGTGTTGAACACTACTGGTCCTATGAAATTCACAGAGAATTTTTTGAAACTGGTAGCAACACTGGTTTCCAGAAGGCTGCTGGAGAAGTCAGGTGAGAGGGGTGAGGTGGCTCCTACATTTCCCATACGCAGTCCCAGTGTCTCACATGTCTGCTGGAGAGTTCAGAGTGTTCCCAAGCACCTTGTGCCATAGGAGAAAGGTACTTTCAGCTACTGTGTGACAAGACATTTTATAACGTTAGAGAAAGTCTGTTAATTTATAAATGTTTATAGGATGGATACTTAATTGCAGCTAGGGTTGGGCACCTCTCATATGTTAGGGTTTCCTTTTGTTAGAACTATGATGCTCTGATGTATTTGCCATGTGACATATGAAGTGATTGGCATATTGCAAGACTGAATATTTAGGGGAGGGTTGAGTTTGTTTCAGGTTCAGCTGGAAAGTCATTGAATTCAAATTACCAAACATGTTCTAAGATTTTTAGCTGTTGATATCTTTTAGCTACAAGAAATTGCCTCAGAACGTCTGAACTGAATGGAAGATATACAGTCAAGAACCTTTGATTCATTAAAAAAATTACATGTTATTGTCTTAAAATTTTACTATCTCAATGTACATTTTAATCAAGGCATGCAAGGCACCTGAGAGCTTACTTTGCATATATCATAAAGGATAGCATAAAACTGCAGGAACTTCAGCATAAGCACTTTAAATAATTTTTCAAAGTTCACCTCACAAACAGGAAGATCCAGAACCAAAACCTAAATCTGCTTACAAACCTCTTTCTTTTAGTAAGGTAAAAGGTTTTTTTTTCTGATGTTCTTTCTCAGTGAAATAACATACTCCTCATTAATTTTAAATAAATGACAAAAACTTTATGTCTTTTCATACTGTGGTACAAAAGAAAGCATTAATAAAATACAATCTAGAAGGGAAACAACATCAGAAGCAATACTTCAGCTACAGGGCCTTCCTCGAGTTTTAACCAAATATTGAACAACGTTAGATTAGTTTTCCTTCTAATCTTTACTTCTCCCCCCATCCCTGACCCCCCCACCCTGACCTATTTAAAATTCCAAATTCCAAGAGTCTGGGGATTTGGTCTCTTCAGTCGAACAAAGAGGTACAATGCCATTAATAATACGAAATTTCTAGCCTTCTACTCAAAACCAATTTTAGTCTAGATTTAAGTGTTTCCACCAAAAAGGAAACATTCATGCTCTAGAAGAAAATGTAAGTATATGCTGAAATTTGAAATAAATTTTATAAAACAGATTTTTTTTTTCTGAAGGCTGGATATATGCTACCTTCAAAATATTTTCCAAGCTGAGTTTATCCATTCTGGCTGGACAGGAATAATCCTTAAGAAACAGACTTAGGAAAAATTTCCATGCCCATTTTGTAGAACACGGAATGCTAATTTTGTATAAAACCAAAACCAAAATGTAAAAAACACATCATTTAAAAAACAACATTAAAACAACATAAAGAACGAAAGGCAAGGTGACATCTTTAGAAGAGAAGTATTTTCTAAAATTCCAGAAAAAAATCTCAGTATTGTTGATGCATAATCTGACTAACAGAGCAATCCTTATGAGAGAGACACAATCATTTTGCTTGGCTCACACTGTATTATTTTTAAATTATGAATTGAAACTTGAAATAAAAAAAATATATATTAAATTTACATAATTTATTTTTCTATCAATTTGGAAAACCCAAGTTCACATATGTGGCAATCATGTTGAATTTTAAATTTTCCAGGATTTTTGCAACACAGCCTACTTTCATGGAAAAAGAGTCATATTTTTCTCCTGGTCTCCAATTTTATATATAAAAAAGCAAGCAAGCAAGCCTGTTTTCCAAATTCATTAGCTCTTTCCTTGTCAGTGCTTTGCACCATTTCATTTACTCTAAAAGTGAAATCTAGACCTAAACAAAAGGCCCCTCCTAACAGGAAATGTCACCAAAAGGTTCATAAAGTATAACCAACAGTTTGTCCATCTTCCCTGAAGTCCTTGCATGTAGATAACCAATGTTTCTGGGGTTTTTTTAGGATTGTTAACCTGAGAAGTCTTTGAAGCAAATATGATCATTTGGATCACAATTTCTTCACCCCTAAGTGCAAAAGAGACTCATCCATGACTGGTTCTCTAGGAGCTATGATAAGGCATTCAAAAATACATTTTAAAATTAAATTTAAAATTAAAATTAAAATGTATTTCTGCACACGTATCATAAAACTAGTTCTGCAGAGAACATACTTTCCTGCACATGAATAGTGAGCAGAATGTTGAAAATAATGTCAAATGCAGATTAAAATCCACAGCTCTGTAAATGGCAACACATTTTTTTCTTGGAAAGAAAAAAAAATAAATGGTTTGTACTCAAGTTTAACATGGTAGGTACCAATTAATTAATTCTGAAAATATGAAGTTAAAATTTTCTTATTTATTTTTGACAGTTTATTCCTCAAATAGTTAATGCATTAGCTGTTACAGGGTAATTTTAGTGATGCCAGTCAAGATATCTTTAGAGTAATAGCTACTACTGCTTACAAGTGTCAGATGTTTTATTGTAAACCAGGAGAGAAAAAAAAAAACAGCAAACAAGCCAACAAATAACACCCACCAACCACTCACTTCCAGAAAATAAAAATCGTCTCTGCCCTCATTATTTGTGATTGTGGATAGACAAAAAAAATGGAACATTTCAAAACAGACAATTTTAATAGAAGCCACTATTTTATATGAAAAGTGAACAGTGACAAGCCTTCCATCAAATTAATTATCTGAAATTCATAAATAAATTTCTGGAAGCTTCCCAAATTCTCTGTAGTTTAGTGATGTCCTTTGGTTCACATGTTTACAATTCAATGCTAAAAATTTATTGCCAACCTGAATTTGGAAGCTAGCCTATGAAATCAATGCCTTTATAAAAGACTGGAAAGACATGTCAATGAATGACAAGTTTAAGCTAATAATTTTCTGTCTCTGAAATCCCAGATAATTTTCTATGATTCTGTTAAACTTGGAATAATACACTTCACCAGTTTAGAAGCTACAGAAAATTGTTTTGTAAATGTACCATTTTTAATGTATTTTGCATTATTTTAATCTATTAGTGAGTCAAATTGTACAATAAATTAAGTGATGAAAGATTGAGAAAGAATTTCCACTTGCTTAGGTATATTAGAAAAAAAAAAGCCACCTGGATTTTACATTTTTAACATTTTTAATTCATGAGCCAATTAAAAAAAAAAAAAAACTGAGCAGTAAAATATTACTTAGTCTATTTTACAGGTAGAAAAATCAATCAAGATTTTCTCAAAGTCACTAATATTCCAGAGGTTTCAACACTGGTTTGCTCGAGATTCTGCTGCAAGACTGGTACTCAAATGCAGTAGAACATAGGTCATAAACAAAAGGTAAAATCCTAGAACAACTAAATCTGGAAACCATTTCGAGGCACATAAAGGACAAGAAGTTGGTTAAAAGCGATCAGCAAGGATTTGCAAAGGAGAAGGCATGTTTGACTACTTGTGAGAGTCTTCTACAATTGAATGACTCAGTGGGTAGATGAGGCGAGAGCAGTGGACATTGGATGCCTCATCTTGTGGAAGGCTCTTGGCTCTGTCTCGGGTGAGATCTTAAAAGGCAAGCTGCTGGAGCATGGGCTGGATAAGCATGGAGGTGGATTGAAAACTGTTGAGCAGCTGAGCCCAAAACATTGTGATCAGTGGCATAAAGTCTGGTTAGAGGCCAGTACCAGGCAGTGTATCTCAAGGATCCATACCACGTCCAGTCCTCTTCAACATCCTACTAATGATCTGGGGGAAATGATGAAAAAATTCACATTCTATTCTACAAAACAGATAGTTCGCTTGTGGAGAGGTAAGAGGGCAAACCTAGGACCCCTTGCCAACACTAGATATGGCAAAGCAGGTCAACGATAACATATGTGACATCTGCATAATAACTATCTCAAAAAAAAATGTCATTCAAAGACAAAGTCGAGTGAAAAGTTATGACTGAGATGTAAAACCAAATGCTACAAAATCTTGAAGCCAGAGAAGCTATTACTGAATGAAAAAACAAGTTTCACTACTTTGACAGCTGATTAGTACAGATGGATGTTAATATATAACAGAACAAAAATATGTTTTAAAAGCAATTCCAATTGAAACAATAAGACAACAACTGAGGAGGAAGTTAATACTAAAAAGAATGCTGAAAGATTAGAATGTACAGAAGAGAAACGCACCAAAACAACCATTATTATAGACTAAGACATCCTTGTTTTAGTCTGAGCTCATGCTGGAGTCCCAGCATACACACCAAACTCAAATCAATGTCATGACATTGTCTCAAATGTTCATCAGGCATACATATATATGATATATATTATATATATATTTATACACACATATATGGAGCTGATAAAATGGTTGTAAAATATCTTACTCCAGAATCCTCTACCAGGAAGTGTAGAAAAATGAAAAAAAAAAAAAGAAGAAATGAAAAAAAAAATCAATGAAACTGAATGAGCAAGTGTCATCAGCTGTGATGGCTGGTGTCACATACTGAACAACCAGAATTTGTCATTCTTACTTGGTGCCAACTCTCTTCCCTGGCATCCCAGCCAAGAACTGGCTGGGATAGAACCAATAGAACCTTTATGCAAATTTTATAAAACAAGTTAAGGGAGAGATAGCAAATGCATGGGACCTTCTATCTGAATTCCCTTTTGTGACAATTCGGAATATATGGGAACTTTTTCCTGCCCCTTGCACAGACAAAGCTCATCATGCTTTAGGACAGCTCATTCTGGAGCCATGTACCTTCTGGCATTCAGTTTAACTTTTTGCACTTTTTGTGTACTAGATTTGGGTATCTTACATTAATCATCAAGCCTGACTTACCATCAGCTGACCGTGTTGCTTAGAGTGAGGCACTTTGTGTAAGCTCTGACCTCATTACCAATGAGAAGATTGAGATGGGTGCTCCTTGCTTTTCCTAAGCTCTGGCTTCTTTAAGGAAATGCTGATTGTTTCATCTGCAGCTCCCTGTCCTGGTCTCTGACTCTCCTACAGAAACCACTGCAGTCCCTGAACAGCAAGAGACCTATCATGATGGAGAAACAAAGGAAGCTCATTCTGTAAAACGTTCTACAATTTCCTTTTTCTGTTCTTTTATAAGAATTTTTGCTTTATTATTTTTCTCAGAGATCTTTTCATATAAAGCTCTCCCTTGGTCTGATTCCTCAATATGTGCAGTATTGCAAAGCTCTTCATTTAAAGCAATAACATTTCTCCATTGGCTGGTATTGCTTATTTTTCTTTCTTTATAACAATAATAATGTCAAAACAAAACAAACATCTGCTCAACTGCAGTAAATTATCTGGCTTTCCATTCTCTGTGCAGAGCAAAAATAGCTGAAGTTTATTTCATAAAGTGAGTTTTTTCAGGCTGTAGCATGCCTGACATGAGTACTGCTCAAAGGCAAATTTAACCTTTCATATCTGGTTTAAAGTGCTCAACTATCCTCCCATAATTTCCAGCAATTTTTGGCCCTGAGTTTCTATAAGTCTTACATGATCAATTAATTAGAAAACAGAGCATCACTTGAAGAAACAAGTGATTTATAATGGAAGATCCACTTCTGTAATTGGCAATGTTACTGGACTCTGTTAAAATAGTTAACCCACAAAATACTGATGCCTGTTTCTGAGAATCTGTTCTTTTGAATTTGACCCCAACAGTAAAACAATCCTCATGCCAAAGTTAGTCAGGATGAAGCTAATATTAGAGCACCTCTTTGCAGAGAAGGCAGGCAGGCAGGTGTAGATATGCCAAGGCAGGCACACATAAACCTGTTGTGATTTCAGAGCTGCATAGTGGAGCTGCTTTTAGAACAAGTTAGCACAATTTCTTTCTAATAAGGGTTTATTTATGTGCTTGAATGATAATATGGTTTCTATAGCTACAGCTGGCTGGCATCTGGACAGTTCAGGGGATGGTGGGAATATTCACAGTGCTCTCTTTTTTCACACATACAGACACATGAACCAGAGTGACAGGAGCAGAACAACTCCAGTGCAGATCCTCTTTGTGACACATTTTTTTGCCACCTTTCCAGCCGCATCACGTAAAGCAGAGCATGCTCCATGACTCCATATGCTGCATTGGGCACCACTTTTCACAGCATTTTTGGTGAACCCATCAAGCATTCCTAGGCCCTTGCACAGAAACTCTTATTGTCTGTATGCAGCAAAGTAATTTTGAGCTGTTGAAAGATGGGGATCAAGATCCAGGCTAACAGTTTGTTTTTATATTTAGATTGACTATTGTTTTAGAAATCAGAAGTAAAAAAGTTCATGAGGCAGAAAGATGTACATGAAGTGGCCTAGATAAGAAAATCAAACAAACAAAAAAAAGATGCTAGTTTTTATACCAATAATCAAATTAAATTTATGGTTGTTTCTGAGACAAAATATCATTGCATGGAGTATCAGCTGCATGGAATTATATATGTCTTAAGAGCTCTACAATACATCCATGCTTATCACAAGAAGAATATCAAATACTTTAGTATTTCTTATACAGAAGAACAATAAAAATATTTATCATTTTTCTCCTCTCCTCTTGCAGCTGAACCCATATAGGTAAGCTACAAATAAGCTGGATTTGTTTACCAGTGCATTTTGCATTAACAGTTATGTGTTATTTGATAGAAAAATCACTTGGAAAAGAAAATAACTGAAATATTAACATTCAAAAGTCTTGTGTGAATCTATTCTGAAATGAATGTTTTAAGAAAGAATTAGAATTATTTGCAGAATTGGTTTACTAGAAGCTGAAAAAGAGGATGTAGAATAAAAGCATTTTATGTGGAAATAGTGTATTTCTAACCAAAGCGTTCAACTGATAAGTGACATAAACTTATTAAAACCTAGAATTAAAAATCCCATTCTGTTGCCACTGAAAAGTTAATCACAGTGTGAAGCTAATCCTGAATATCAGGATTTTCCCACCAATAAGCTCCATGGTATATAAAGTAGGCCCTACTGTAGCACATCTATGCTGTACATGCTAAAACTTGAGCCCATATGAACCATCTTAAGTTAAAAAAAAAAAAAGAAAGAAAGAAAGAAAGAAAATGAAAAAGAACCACAATAATCAGCATTTAAGTTAATATAGGAGCATGAAAGGATGCTTATAATCATCTACTTAGTGGAAGCTGCTTGTGCAGTAATTCTCAATAAGTACTGGATCTTTGGTTCTTCTGTAAAGCAATAAAAATTCATTGCTTAAATAGAGGAAAAAACTGGTTCTTGCAACCATCAGAAAAATAAACTAAAAAAGCCAGCAGTCCTAGCTATATTTCATTAGGATTGTTTCAATAGCTTTGCAAGATAAGTTCAGTTGATGGAAGCTTTTAACACCCCAAATACTCTACTGCAACAACAAAGATGTGTTAGAGTAGGAGCTCAGGAGCTTAGTCCTATTGCTTTACTCAAAATTTTTGCAGTAAGGTGCAGAAACCTAGTAGACAAATATTAAGGTACTTAGCGAAGTGTTTAGGCTAGCCCAGAAATTCAGAATAGCACTTCCATAAAAAGGTTGGGCAAACATTTTCAGAATTCTTTCAATGGTATAACATTGTATAAAACTTCTCATTGTTAAAGCATACCAGTAGAGCCTTAATGAGTCAGTGTGCTTCTACAGACACACGGAATTTCCAGCAGGGCAACTGTTTAGTGATCTTCTTCCCATCCATTAGTCTGAGCAAATCTGCATGAAACAGAACCCCAGTAAATGGCCCCACTAAAAAAAATCAACACTATACAGATCCCCAAAATGACACTATTTTAAAAACTTCTTAAATATGGTTTCTCAATGTATGGATGACTGATTGTTCCCACCAAAAATCCTCTCTCAGTAAAAGAAAAATACCTTCCAAGAAAATCAGTAGACACTTGTTTATTTTCTACTTGTTTTATATAAGACAGGGTTAGGACTTCAGAATATCAGTTTCAGGAGGTAGGAATTTAGAACATGTGTTGTAAATTGGATAATTAGTTTTTTTTTTTTTAAATTAGCTGTTTTAATGAGGAAGCATGCATAGTCAAAAAAGACATCTGAGAGCAGAAGAAGGAAGTTTTTAAAAGCTGTAATGTTAGACTGCCCTGGACTGCTACCTGGAATGTGCTCAAAGATTAGCCTAAAAGCTCAAAATGTAAATAGCATTAAAAAAATAGGTTTTTGTCAGAAAATTACGCTTTCCTCTCTTGACACTGTTGCCACATAGGTACTTTTGAAAACTCAAAGTGTGGTTCAAGGTATAATGTCATTTTAAAACAATCACAGAGGAAAGAAAATTGATGTTTCCCTCTCAGGTTCATCTTTAAAGTTCGCCTTTTAATGGCTTTTCAAGGTCTGAGTTTTTTCTGATTTCTTTGTTTTTATGCTTTGTTCTAGAATATGAGTTATGACTTAATTTTCCTATTTTGATTTTGAGATGCATGGCATTTGTTTTCTTTCTTGTCCTCACACATTCTTCTCTAAGGTACAGGTTGCAGGGCTTCCCTTCAACAACTATGAAAGAAAGCAGCAAACGGGTAGGAGTACAAGTCCTTTGGGTATGCCTAGGTTTAATCTAACATTTTTTGGGGCATGTCAGCATCTGGGAAATGGCAGGGAATATTAAATTCCCAGGAAGTCAGAAACAATCAAACATATGAAAATTGCCTAACTGTGATCAAAGAAACAAATAAACAAGAATTGTTGGGATTAGGATGATGCTATTTATCTAAAAAAAACCAGTTTGTATGCTTTCTCTGCCTGCCATATGCATAATACTGTTTTCGCCTCTTAAAAAAAACAAAAAAACAAAAAACCAACAGATTTTGGGGTGGTTGAAGGGTTGAAGTCCAAGAACCAATTGAACTTGTCTGGTTCTTTCTTGTTTGTTTGTTTACTTGTTTTGCTTTTTGTGCTTTTTTCTTATTATTTTTTAAAGTTTGTTTTGTTTTGTGCAAATTGACATAAAGATTTCATTAGCTCTTCCTTAAACATTACCTGTAGACAAGGAGCATCCATTCTTGGAGTGTTAAACCACCAGACTTCAGAGGTCACCTTTCACACATGAAAAGTTAATAAAAATCAAAGGAATATGAGATCAGATAGTTTGTGTTTAGTGATCCTGATTGCATCTTTGAAATTTTTCCCATTTTCAACTCCCAAGTAAGGATTATAAAAATGCTTCTCACCACACTATCATGAACTTAAAATCTACAGGGAAATACCCATAGCATATCACTCTAAGGCAACAACATAATGGAAAGCATTTCTAATGTCCTATGTCTCTGCAATAGCAGGAGTGTTGTTAGGTGTCAATAAACATATTTTGCATCCTACAAAGATAAAAAAAGGCTGAAATTCTTATTTTATTACAGCTTAAGTTGTAAAACTCCCAGTGGTTCCATTTCCGATTGTCTTTCCAACTGCATTCCACAATGACACTTTTACATGCCTGCTGAGGTTTTGGCCCCCTCCTGCTCTTTTCTTTTTTTGTCTCTTCTTTCTTTTTTTCTTTTTTTTTTTTTCTCCTTTTAAAGGTGAGCATTAAAGAAACATCAAGAAAATGCTCAGAGCAAAAAGTGCTCACTTGTCAGAATCCTACAAGCCAGTAAATCAATAAGGAGGAGAGACTTGGAAAGCAAAAATTGTTCTGCATGATCTTTGGAGAAAACCAATATACAAATGCAATGTGTATTTTGCAAGGAATGTCAGGAACAGTTAATTTATGTCCTGGACTATGCAAGGGAAAATTAGAAATATGGTACAAGCTGGATTTAATTTTCAGTGTCAAGAAATTGTTTCCATTTACACTGCTATTTAGTATCAACCCAATATATTGACTACACTAATAGCCTGAAAACATCTGCTTTATCCCTGAGGAATGAGGACTCCAGAGACCTCTGCCACAACAGATATTTGGTGCATTTTGCTGTCCCTACAATGACTTGCATTACAAAGTTCTTTTTTTTGGACAGCAGAAAAAGCAAACAGGAAAGCATCAGCCAAATATATTTTTTGAAATTTTGCTATTCCAAAATCATTAATCAGTTTGTGGATCTGTTTTACAAGACTGCTCCTCTAATCATTACGTTCTCATTGTCTCTGCCACTCTCCAATAATAATGGAAAATAAATATTTCAATCCTGTTGCAATAAATCTTGAAAATTACTTGTGGTTGGTTGGTTGCTTGCTTGGTTGCTTGCTTGGGTTTTTTATTGAATCCAAACCATCTATCACAAAGGAGCAGTGAGACAGCAGAAGACCAACAAATTTTCTGCTGGATGCATTAATAAAAACGTGGTAAGCAATTAGGAATTTCATATTACAAATATACTCTGAAGAAATAGCAAGGATGAAACTACATTTCTGACAAATACATACAAATTATAATATTCTAATATTGTTTACTTTTTCTCTGGTAATGTAGACCAACAGAAAGGTAAGGGAGATCTTCACCTCCTTTCAGGGAAATTCCTCTTCCAGAAATACTTGAGATTTTAGGAGATTATTTCTTAGTTATTGAATGTGTTTTCCCTTTGAAAACATTCCAGTGATTTTAGATGTGTAGGTAGTAACCATGCAGATGTTACTGTTTGTGAGTGGTTTGGCATTATGATGACACAGGCCAGCTATTCTCTGGCTTTATCTTGGCCTGAGAGAAGAAGTTATGGCTTGTTTAAACATAAAGAGTTACATAACCATCAGGTAACTATTATCTGATTTGTTTCAGATCTGTTTAGCTTTATGTAATCATATGGTGCAACTCCATATATCTGTATTTGTATTTTTGCATTTTTTTGAAAAAGCTATTTGCTGTAGAATGAACCTATGATCTTAAAACAAAATACAGAGTATAATAAAGTCATAAAATGAGAAGAGGCCTTGAAAATATTGTTCCAGGATTCTGCCATTGGAATAGGATGCTACAAGGTGCAAACAGCTTACTAGGGCTTAGCGTCTGATCACTGACTGGATGCAATATTGTAACCTGGTTAAAATGAGCTTTAGAATAAAGAAGTATTCAATCTATGTAGAACAAACCGTATTAAATACAGACTTGTAGACCAGTGAATAAAGATTAATGAGTAAAAAATTCTTCCAAACATATAAAATGTCTTCAAGCAAATATTTTGGTCACAGGCCAAACATTTTTTCCCAGTGACCCACAGAATGAGAACTGACCAACTCAGGTGGATATAGAGTTTTTCTATGAAATGTTGTAGTTTATAGCTAGCTGGGAATTAAATTCCAAAAAAGCTGTGCCCCCTTCACTGTGCCCCCTTCTGGTCAGAGAGGGACAAAGGCAGAGCCTATGGCTTGAGATAAAAATTTTCTGAAATCAAACATTAATGGGATGAGAACAGTAACCACAATATTAATAACAAAAGTATACAAAAGAGAGGGTGATTTACACACAAACAAGGTGCTCACCACCTTGACTCAGTTCCACATGGTCACTGAGACAAAGAAAATTGTTGGATGATATTTCAGGATCTACAGATCCTGATTCTATTGGGAAGACCATGTCTCAGTTGTTTCCAGCTCAGGAGCTAAACAACTACAGGAATCATTTGACCTCTTTTGGCCTTGATTCCATTCATCTTTCTCTGTATTTCCTGAAATTTGTGATATCAAAATGGATATCTCCACAAGGAGCTAACTTGGAAACCTTTAGCTGTTAGCAGGAAAATATAAAGCAATAATAATCATTCAAGACTGACAGGAACCATCACCAAAGAAAAAACATGGATTTTAAAAAACAAATCCAAATGTACATGAAGGTAAAAGGACTTAGATGAGTCCTTATGCCACTATCAGGTTGGGGAGAGTAGATGAAGCTTTGGGAGTCATTATCAGTGAGTTAGTGTCCACAGTGAGATGAAGGAAAGGTATTAGCAGGAGTTCTTTGCTATGGAAATTCTACTTTGTCTAAGCCTTTCTCATAAGGAAAGATGCTCCTCTCATTTTGAAGTCCAGGAGGGTCCTGCCTGCCTTGAATTTCTGTGATGCCTGAGGTAGTGGCAGCTCAGGATGGGAAGGAAGTTGAATAACTTACTCCAGATTTTTAGGTGTCTGAGGTTGAGTGAGATGTACCACAGGGGATGCGAGTGCTTATGGATGCTGTCTAGGATGGTTTTGCATTCACTGGTGGAAAAGCAGAGCAAGACTTCTGCAATAACAAGAAACAGGAAGAACCTGGGAGATGTATTACTTTAGACACTAATCTTTGAGAATTCTTATAAAATAATTGTAAAGTAATTGTATTAATACTTTGAAGTCAGAAGTGATAGAAGCAAATTGTCATTTGCAACCAATGAAATGAGGTTCATGAGATACCAATGAAAGGTGTGCATGTTGAATTAGACTGTTGAAAGTCTAGAAGGAGATGTTTTAACTTATCACCTCTTTTATATCTTTCGGTCAACTTATCTTGATTTGCCAAAGTGTTTGTACATTTTCAATAAATAATAAATTAGAAACTAGATTTTTTGTCCTATGAAAACATTTTATGGTAATATTGGGACTATTTTTGGCACACTGTTTAAATGAATGGGTAAATTTCAGAAACAGTACTAGTATGGCTGGTCAGAGCCTGACAAACAGAATGAGCTGTCAAATAATTAAACAGTTGGATAGTCTATTACTGATTTAGGTTCATAGTCAACATTTTATATTACCTTCTGTATTGTACAGGTGTTGTTCAAATTTGATTTTTTTTTCTTTTTCTGGAATGAATGTTGTTGTCATTTCATAGTTATTTTAGCAGCTAGACTATCCTTGTCCCGTTTAATTGCCTACTGGATTAGTGCCCAGTATAAGAGCAGATTTTTATTTTTTTGAGTACTATTTCTAGAGTGGATGATCTTTTTTTTGTCAATACATTTTAACTATTTTCAATTTTTCTTTCTTCAGGTCATCCAATTTTTGTTTATCTCTCAGGTGTCCCCACTATTAATAATGCAGAATATTTTTGACATTTTAAAGTCCAATTTACTGAATCAGTACATAAAAATTCCTTTTCCAGCTCCCAAGCTACTAAAATTTGTCGAAGATGTCCTTTTTAAAGCCTTTTCAGAGGAATTTCTAATGACAGATTGATTTATTTACAACAGTTTCAGAAGAAATGCTTCGTATATTATATATATATATATATATATATGGGTTTTTCCCCATGGCTAAGTCTGTATCATTTTAAGCTTTAATGTAATAGCTTTTGTAGTATCCATTTGGTCAGATATATGTATGCAGACTTTATTGTTTCTCTGCAAACCAAATCTACTTGAAACTCCCTATGTGGAGCATTGCTTAAATTATAAACTTCAATATTATGAAAGTATTATCTAAATAATAATTAAAATATATGGGGAATTAAGATCCTTTGATATCCTGTTCCAGTTTCTGCTATTTGAGAGTTTTTTTGAAGCACTGATGTTTTCTAATTATATTTATTAGGTTTTGCTCTTAGTGCTATATATCTAACTGCCTTTGCTGGCAAACATCTTGTTGAGTCCTATACATATTTCTGACTACTGTTATTATCTGTTTGCCACAGGTAAGGTGTTTCATACTGATGCAAACAATCTCTCTGTATGCATGTTTTATCCTTCTCTAGATATCAGAGTTAAATGTTACTGTTCCTTGAACTCCATGTATGATACAGAAGGCTGGTATAAGATCATGCATGTAGAATTTGTCTTTTCCCAAACAAATACAAAAGCAAGCAAATTATTATTTTAAAATGTGTCAATTTTTTAAAAATAAACATTAATTCTCTCAATTTTTCTTTATAAGACACAGGTTTAGCAGTTTTCTGGTAGAAAAATGTTGCGGGCCTTACTAATAGCTACTGGTTTTTTTCACATAAATTCTATTCTATTTTTTTGTAATCTGGATCAAGGTGAAATACCTTCATTTCCAGAGTGAAAAATCACATAAACTCCTCAACTTCTATACCTTAGAGAGCATATATTAGATCTGCCTTTCAAGCATAAAATGTGCACTGTCATTTCAAACAAGTGTTACCCTCATCTGACAGGGTGACCCCTTATAATTAAGAATGATTGTTAAAATAACCAGATTTCCAATGCAGATTTTGACAGCAAAGCTAGGCGTGTAATGACAATACCTGTGAGAAAAAATGAGGTAGGAAATTTATGTGAATTGAACACTAAGAGTACCCACAGTAATGTGCAGAATTTCTTCCCAGTGTTATGATAATAAAAAGCCTGCATCGGGATATATGAAGTCAAAACCAAACTGAAACTTTTTATTTTGGCTTAAAAGATAAAAAAAAATATTTTTCTACTCACAGCAATGAGTCTGAAGCTGCAATATGCTATTAAGTGATTTGTATATATTTTTTTTAGTTTTAGACATCTGAATGCTTATTATTATTATTATTATTATTATTATTATTATTATTATTATTATTATTATTATTATTATTATATATGCATAGCATAAATTTCCTTGTTTTTATACAATGAAACAAAACCCAAAACACTGTGGTTTTGGTCTGAATCTTTATGAGTGAGACTGAAACAGAAAGCCAATCTTTTGTCTGGTATTTCACCAGTTCTTAAACTCTCTTCTTACCAGGTTACAGAAAAAGACACCTATAGGAATATCTCTTCAAAGTATTCATACAGAAAAGCAGTCTGTGTGGTCATGCTTGCTTTCACCATAAGGAATTCTCAAGCAAATAAATCTTCCTTATATTCCCTTGGGCAGATCATGGACATCTGAATATTTATTTATCATCTGTCACCATACCTGCACACTTCAGTTCAGCCAATAACATAGTGAATTCTAGCTAGTAATCAAATTTTGAAAGATAAAGATAATGGAAGATTCTATTGGGAAAACCATGTTACAATTTAATAGATTTCATCATCAATAGATTTCATCAAGAAACTCCAACTTATAACTTATCCTTTATTAATTTCATGTTACTCATGATTGTGATCTCTTATATGATTTTTTTTTAGAATGTTTACTACCTTCAAATAGCAAGACAATTCAAAAAAATCTTTTTTTACTCATTTTTCAGCAAACTTAAAGAAAGTGTGAAGTCAAAGTGTGAAGTAAGTTCAGTGGTTCTTTTCTCACATGCGCAAATTAATTCACAAAGCTGGGTTAGATCGAATTCCAGGAACATAATAAGATGTGGTCCAGTAACAGCTAGGAATAAATTCTTGTTTCAGAGCAAAACATGCCCTTTGGCTGTTATGTAAACATGATCTAAGGCTTTTTCAGCTAAAATCATTTAAGATCCATTGCAGGCCATTATTCTCTTTCGCATAGAAATTACTGACAATGGCCTACATGGGGTTAAAAAAACTATGTTAGTGGTATGCACTACTTACAAAAAATATTTGTTGTTAAAATAGCTCACAGTAAAGGCACAAAATTATAAACATGATGGTTTAGTGTTGAAGGCTATTTTCCCACATAAATGGACAAAATCTCTGGATTGAGAAAGGATCAGACACTGTTATCCTTTTTGTACTAAATACAACCTGAAAGCACAAAGAATTCTCTTAAAGCCACTGGGACCATCTGTGGAATAAGGATTTGTTTAGGGTATAACCCACATAAATCTATAGACCTAATCCTAAACATGTAGTTTTCACTATTGTCAACAACTAGTGGTGTATAGTAGTTCTCTCTCTAGTCCTCCCCATGAAGAAAATTAATAGTATGTAAAACACTTTCTCAAATAAAAGGAATTTTGCCACATTTGTTTGAAAGTCAGTGGTGTAAAAGGTTGAAGTCATTAACACAATGTTTTAATTTTTAAAGCTCGTTTGTAGCTGCTCATTCACACTGGCATCCTACCATGAGACTGGGATGAACCTTTTTATTTCTTATGAAAACAGGTGCTGCTTCATCTGCCTCTGGTCAGATGGCCACCCTGTCCCTTACCCCCCTACCCATAATTTTTCAGCTATTAATATAATGACTATTATTTCTGCTATCACCAGACCTCACTGTAGAAATCTCTCCTGATTTTCAAACAACTCCATGTTTTATTTTTAGGTACCAGGAATTTAAACTGCACTGGCACTTTTTCACTTAGCCTACATACCTTGGTTTTCTTCAGTGAAGAGCAACTGTAGTAAACATTGCAGAATTTGTTTGTTGGGGCTGGTTTATTTGTTTGCTTCTTCCTTGCATAAGCTTTCCTGAATCTGTAATTCAGTTTCACTTACCTAAAATTTTACTTAGAAAAAGGGGGAAAAAAAAGGAAAATAGAAAGAAATATGTTGCATAATTTGGTTCATTATGATGCCAGCTTTTAGGTGATTGAATCAGTTGATTGCAGGATATTATTCCTGTAAGATGAGTACTCAGTGAAAGAGAGGTGAGTCAAATACAGGTGGGTTGTTTTTTTTCAGACAGACCATTCTGAAAACATTTGATGACCTCAGTTCCAAAATTGCTGCTGGGTAGTGGTTTCAGTAAAAAATTGTTCTGGGATAGCTATATATTTGTTATGGAATGGTTGGAAAAAGATACAGTGTGAAATGAATTTTGAAATCTTACTTGAGTCTTGCAGAATGATTCAGGATCATTTTCAAAGTGGATTAGCATTTAAAGCATTTTATTATCTTATTATCTAATGTCATACATAAAGTTTTATAACCATCAGTTTAGCATTTTAAAGATTCTTAATATTGTTATAATAAAACTGATTACTGCAGCTAATTTTATATTCCATAATAAAAAAATAAATCTGTGCTGGTAAATCAGTCATCCTTTAAACTCTTAATAAAAGGAAAAAAATGCCTGTATTTGGACAGCATTTTGTTCTAAGTGCAGTAATATATAATGTGGTCGATTGCAGTATTTAAGTTAAATATTGATTCTTTTTTCTATTTTATTTGCTAAATTAAGTATTGGTTTACACATTTTCCAATAGCTTCATTAAAAACTAAAATGGCAGCAAATACTTTCTGATGTCATAATGTCCTTTAATTTTTCTCATAGGAAAAGACATTTGTTTTAGTTTTATCATACCAAGAACAATAAATAGATGATCTTGTAATCACTTCTGACAATGGTATTAGAATATCTAGGGTCTACTTTTTCACAGAATTATATTTATATAATGAAGCATTATAAAAAAATGCGTGTTTAACTTTGGTTAATGCATGTGTTCAACCGCAACAGCATAAGTCTGTCAGCTTTGGAAAGTGTTTAAAGCTTATGGATGACAGAATGTTTACAACATCCATTTATGGCTTCTGCTCCTCCTTTTATACTAGCAAGATCCAGATTTTCAGTATCCAGAAGAGGCTCTAGATATCCAAAGCAGCAAGGTTTGCATTTAAGCACTTAGATTACCACAAGGTTTTCAAACTATAACCTCCATCCCTTCATGCAGTAACACCCCTGGTGTGTTTTATCCTTTCAAGAGGTTTCCACATCCAAACTTTCCGTATTAAATCCCTTGGGCTCAATTTCTCCTGTTTAATGTGGGATGACCTCCTTTTTAAAAATCCACAGTTGCGTTTGATTGCTGAGAATTAGGAAAAGAACAATTCAAAAAGTGCCTAATCCCCCACAGTTCTGTGGGAAGAATACATGCCTGCAAGCTGCTTAAAGTGAGGTCCCCAGTCTGCAAGGTAGTCATAGCTCTGATCCATGTCTGAGGCGTTGGAACCCAGCGAGCTGAGGGATCCTGCCAAGGAGCCAGTCCCCTCAAACGCATAGGTCTGAAGCGAATCATAGGGAGGAACGCTAGGATCCGTATTTGCTTCTTCGAGCTTTTCTGAAATGAATTGCCTGAAGATTGCGCTGTCTGGGCCAACCTGCAGAGACTGTCTGTAGAGGCTCTGGATTTCGGAGGCCACCTTCTTCCGAGGTTTGTGCGTTCGCATGACAGCGCGTGTCCTCAGTGCTGAAATATCAAAGGCTTCTGTGTCCTCCTCGCCCCCTCCTTCATCGTCGTAACTGACAATGTTCTCTCTGAATTCTTCCATCTTCTCTGAAAAGGGAGACTTCTTCTGCTGCTGCTGCCTTATGGTTACAATTGCCAAAAAGAAAACTAACAAAATAAAAAGAAAAGAAAAGGGACAAGAGAAAAAATTAAACAGAACTAGATACTATGAATGTGCTTAAATCGCTTCTTATCTTAGTATCAAGGCTGTTGAATAGTGAAGCTATCTTAACAAATTTATAGAGCTGTAATTTTTATACATTTTATGGTTTTGTGATGAGCAATGGGTGTGTTGGAAAATGGCTACAAAGGGACTTATAAAAAAGGCGAATTAAATTGAGCAGTTCTTTTGGTAGATGCAAATTTGAAACTGATAGAAACACAGGTTATGCTTTTTAAAAGTGCTTTTTTTATCACATAATATATCTGTTTCACATTCAGAATTTAAATTCTTAATCTCTATCAGTCTCTCTGATAAAAGCCCCATCAATATCAAATGAAAAATGAGACAATGAGCAAGATATCCTCCTCACCTGGTTGAATCATTCAGTTTCACAGGCTGTGCTGAATGGTGTTCAACTATTTCTGTTGTGCTGATTTTAAAATTTGAAGACTCACTAAATTCTGTGTCATTTTACTGTCAAGCCTATGAATCCAGTGATCTTATTTCTTTAATATGTGAAAGGTTTCTTACATTTTCTGTTAAAGCATTATTTTTTAATCCATTAATTTTTTAATTATTATGAAAATAATTTCATTTTAACTGAACAATCCCTTTGAATTGGTCTATGACTTTCAAAGAGATTAATTCTTTCAGTTTTAACTATATCTTGCTGCAGTTCTATGTAACAAGTATTTTGTGGACTGTAGTGTTTTTACTCAGAACATAAAAGGATAAGACTATCAAGAATTATAGCATTTTACTTAAGAACATGAGGAACCTGAAGCAGTTCTGTTTTCTACCTAGAATAATTTACAATAAACTATTCTATTTGCATGGGAGATACCAACACAAGACTTGAAAGCAGGGAAAATAAGAATTTCTACTATGTATTCACAAAACAGGTGGTTTTCCAAATTCTTTGCCTGGTGAACTCTTCTGATGGTATACTTTCTACTTGAAAATTAAATTTTCAGACATAAATGGCAAACATTATATAGAGAACATTTTATTATTTAATTTTAAATTATTTAAAACGTACATTCAAATAATTAAAGAATTTAAAATATGTGTATTTGTAAAGAGTATAGTAGAATAAGTTTTTTCTTCTTTTGGACTAATATATTTATCTATATCCCTGCTTTGATCTTGGTGATATGAATAGGTCCAGTAAATGCCATGGTTTTATTCCACCGGGAGAGAGAACCTTTCTGCAAGAACCCAAGAAATCATAGATTAATAATTTCCATTATGGCTGGGGATATGCAGTGGTACAATTTGCCTGATCCTTAGATCCTTAAGTCAATAACACAAAGTGAACCTCTTCAGATACCCTGCAGTCATCAATTAAAACTTGAAATGCACACTGACCTGTAAGCTTAAACTGACCAAAAGACATAAGGCAGATACCTAAGCTCAGATTTAAATAAAACAACTCTGGAAGTGCAGGCAAGCCTAGAAAAAACAAATTCATTGTATGTTTCCATGTCTTCAATTGGAAACCAGGGCATGGATGTAAGGAATATAATGCATCCCTGGGCTTTTCTAGGGACTCAAAATGGCTGGTGTCTAGAATGGCCAGCCTTGAGTTGTTGGTTTGGTTTCAAGTGCTGTTTGCCAGCTGTTCACAACCCTTTACAGAGGTACTAGAAAAACTCCTGTGCATTTGAACCACTCTCAATCCCAGTTTTCACATCCACAAATCCCAAATGTATTGGAGGTTAAGCTGGTGTCTCCTGAGAGGAAAAAGGAGATGTCCAACATTTGGAGAAAATGCTGTCTAGAGATGAAACCATAATTGGGAAAGAAACTCCCTGTGTCTGGAACTTTCTGGCTGATGTCAGATTCCCTGTTTCCTTTTATTATTCGTAATTGATCTCAGTTCTACACTTGCCATTCCTAAAGAATAAGTAGGGTGCTACTTCTTTTAATATATTCCTACACTAGCAAATTTTCTTGCATAATGCTGTCTTCAGCTTTACCTGTGATCAATACTAACTTTGGGCTTTGAAATCTTTGTTATTGCTCTGCCAGGAGAGTAAAGAGGACCATGACTCAACTACACCCAACTTTTAGGGAATTATGTTAGAATTCAAATTTATTGAAAACTGTGGAAAGGGTGGGAAAAATTATAGTTAAGAAAACAGGAAAGAAATGAAACATTTGCCTTATTTCAATTTTTACCAATGGCCCAGAACTTCCAGTCTTCGAGTCAAGGGTCCATCTTTGCTACTTAACCAACCCCTCTGTAAAAGGAAGCAAAATCATTTTTCTTACTTGTACTTACCTAGGAATATTAATATGCAAGCCAAAAGAGCAACTAAAGCCTCTGTGCTGAGACCCAAGGAATACATGAAGGCTCCATATCGGCAGTAGAAGGTGTTAACTTCAGTGTCACAGTCGCAGACAGTGACAGTGAGAGTATTTGTGCTCGTCAGCGGTGGGGTTCCATTGTCCTGAATCAAGATTGGCAAGTAGAAAAAAAACTGCTCTTGCCTGCTGAAGCCACTTTTTCCTGTGAAAATTCCAGCTGTGTTATCTAGAAGATAAATTGTTATGATGATACACATTAATGTATCTTGTAACCACAACAATAATATTTAGTGGTATCTGACCTATTTAAAAGCGATCGTACTCTGCAAAGCTACACATTAACAAAAGTTAAAAAAAAAAAACAGGCACTGACATTTGGTACATATTTTTTCAATCATGAATAAATTGTATTTAGTTTTGATATATGTACTCCAGGGGCTATAATAAAAGTTGACTGAGGAGCTCTGGTTTTAATATTCAGAGCTAAAGAAATTTACATCTTTTTCAGTACCTGGCATCTGCTCACACTAATTAATTGGTTCTTAAAATGATTCCATGTATCCAGCTGCTACCAAGCCAGAAGTTCACAGATAAAATACAGACAGTTTGTCAATCAAAAAGGTTAAAAAGTATTTCTAGCAGCACATAGTGAAAATAGGTGGCAAGGGAAAGAAGAAAATGCAAGAAAAATGTCCACTAAAATGGTCTTTTATTTATTTCCCACAAAAACTGGAGCTAGCTGTACGTCTACTGCCTAAAATAGAAAAAATATTTAGACGCTTTCACTTTGCTTTGTATTTAAGTATGAGTGTTTTGAAATCTGTTCTGTAAAAAACATGGTAAACAGCTTAAATTCAGGTCCTGCTGCATATCAGTTAGAGTAAGTAACTTAGATTGCTGCAAAACAAAATAGTCCTGTCCACATACATGTATAATGAAAAGAAGAAAAAAGAATCTAGAAATATTTCCATGTCAGAATTTTTTCACATGGCAGAGAGAAAGACTTCACGTGTATATATGTAGAAGTAGGGGAAAGAAGGGTTTTTATCATTATTTTCACAATACATCTATACAAATGGTCTACTGAAGTTAACTCCCTCACATATAAGTTGTTCTAGGTTTCTATCACAGTTCAGGATAGAAACTCTGAGATAAAATACTAGAGATCTACAGTCTCTTTTTCTCTTCCTTAGGGCCATCACAAATCAACCAGCCATTTCTGTTGGATGTGGCAGAAAGAGGCAGGATGATATCTTATCACATCATATTTCAAAAAGTTTTGTTTTCCCCATTAGTAGCCATCAAAAGGAACTGAATGGGTTGCTTTGTGTGAGGGTCTGCTTTGGTTCTGGGCAGAAAGAGGAAAGATGGGAAAGGCTCATGGCTTGTGCACAATTTGACCTTAATATAATGACTTATCTCTTCCTGGAAGGGAGTGAGAGATGAAGATGGGAACTGAAATTCTTATTGATACATTGACTAACTTTGAAGATAATTGAGAAGTAGTTTGCCATTTAACGTATTTGGAGCTCCCCAAAGCTCGTTTCCATTGATTTGTTCCCTTAGCCAGAGCATTCAAATAATTAGCATGGTCAATAAGAACGATGTGCACTTTAGCTTAGTCTGACGAATCTTTATTTTGTAGTCTCAGCAGACTAACTCTAAATGGTCACCTCCTTGAAATTCCATCAGTTATCACACCTGTATTTTCATCTCAGTCTGGTTTTGTGTGATATTATATATTATAAAATACCATTCCTTTCCTAGTTATCTGTTTTTATAATGTTGGTCTTGCTGAATTAATGAAAAGACAATCTTCTTATATCAATCTTCTCTTTCTAATGGTCTTATTTCTCAGGCAAATAATTTTAACAATAAAGTTGGAAATGACCACCATATTCAGCATTAAGAAAATAATTTTTAAGAAATACCAGTGTATTTTTCATCTCAGCTGTTTTTTCTTTCCCTGAAATAAAACTGCCTTTTGCTGTTTATAATATTCACTTGAAAAGAGAAATACACTCTTTGATACTGTTAGATTATTGTTTTGAAGTGGACCTCAGAACATATTTAATTTTTATAACAAAAATTTCTATTTAAATGGAAAAATTTTAAGAAAATAAGAACCTGTTGGAAGCATGCATCTTCCATTAGTAAAAAACCTGCATGACTGACACTACCTTGATTGTCTTTGAGAGTAAAATGTGAGCTGTTTGCATCCTCCTGAGCCAATGAGAAAGAAAAATGGTGACCTTCTGCTGAGTCATCTTGATCCACTGCACTGATGCTTTGAATTAGCTGGAAAAATAAGAGAACAGAGGTGTTTAAGAGAAAAAGAATTTCCTTGTCCTTTAAAGTAATAAAAAGGATATAACAGGTATGTTAAAATTAAACTATTGATGTTGAAGATGTGATCCATGAATCTGCATTGAGTGCATAATATGCAAATATTCACCAAACACCCAAATAAGCTTATTGAGACTTATATTCTACAAGTACTCTATATCAGTTTTTCATCCATTTGAGAGAGGCAGGCATCTTGAGAAAATGTAAAATGCTTTCCAGATCAAAGGACCAGGAGCAAATAAAGTCTCCATTAAAAAAAAAAATAGAATGTTTTGTTCTTTTTTTTAAATCCAAGGTGAACAGTACATCATTCTGCATTTGAAAAAATCTTTCTATGCAAAACCCATTTCTTTTGAGTTCACAAGCACATTGACATCATTCAACTGGCATCTTGTGGCTCCAGTAAGTTACATACGTTGACAAGTTCACGTGCCGAATTTTTGATTCTGGATATAATTACAGATCAATTATGGAAATTTTTGGCTGCTTTTTCTCAAGAAAACAAAATAGCCTTCATTTAGAATTCTGTCAAACCAGACAGTCATTGCAAGATAAAATAAAAAAATAACAGCATTCAAAAAATATTTTTCATCTCTGTAAATTAACAACCACATAGTTAACATAATTAGTAGTATTTCTGCTTTAAAAGTCTGTATTTCTATTTATCAGTAAATATTTAACTATCAGCATATATTACTGAACATCCTTGCTGATCGGGAGGAAAGCAAACTGCTGGAAGTTGACCAATTTTCAGAAAAAAGCAGGTCAAATTTGAACTTTGGTTCTATTTTATCAGTTCTCTCACGCTTTGCACGTATTTGAACACAAGAACTTGAACCCTCAACTTTTCTCAAACCACAGATCACCTGAATGATACAAGCAGGGCTTTAAGTCAGTGGAAGTGGCTACTGCTGGTTTCTGTCTGTGCCTTTGACAGCTCTTTTCTGGTTTGATCTTTTTTCACAGATCTAGAACTTCATCACACGTTCTTTTTCTTTTTAAGCAAACCAGGTTTGATTGAAATCATCACAGCAGAGTGCAAAATGTGGCTTACACACCAAAAGCTTTGTATTCTTAACACTGTTTCCTCTTCATATGTGAAATTAATTTTAAAATCTATATTTTCTCTCTATTGAAACATAAATACCCTTGAAGTTTTTAGTTTGTGTTTGTTTGGGTTTTTTTACTGCCATTAACGAGAGGGATAACTTTTCAGTGATGTCACGGTGTGCAAGGGAGAGGGATTCTCAAGGGTTTTTTTTTCTTTCCTCAGAACTAACAAAATACCTGAGGTGATGCAAATACAGGTAGAAAAATGCAGGTCAAGAAATCGGTGAGGGTAAACTGACAGCTAACATTTCCTTCACTACCACAGGCATCATTTTTACAAGAAAATGTAATTCCCAGAATATGCTCAACATGAACAGAAATAGGGTACAAAGATTAATGTCCAGTCTAAATTGCGAAGAAGGACACATTTTATAATATTTTGCCACCTACCTCAAAAAAACTAAAAGAGACCATACTGGTTTTTCTTGAAAATTTGCTGGTTACATGTCACAGATGAGGATAAATCCTGGTCTATGAATGTACACCTGTCCTTAAAATTCAGGGTCTATTAATATATTCTAACTATGCAGAATAAAATAATGATCTACAAAGACATCTTGGCCACATTTAGTTTGTTTTATTTTAGACCAAACTGTTTTGGTTTTAGTTTAGTTACTTGGTAGAGAAAAATTACCGACCTACAAACTAAAAAAAAGTGATTTTCATTCAACCAGGTATTACCAATGTCTTTTGAAAACACATTTTTAAGAGTATATAATGTGTGAAGATCATAAAATTACAACAGTTGTGAATTAGATACTGTTTTGCTATTTCATTTTTGACTTGCATATTGTACATATGGAATGTATTTGGCTCTGTACATTTTATCTATATCTGATTCAATCAATAAAATTCTAAGGAGAATGTGGCTAATTGAAAAAAAGCCCAAACTACCTTCCCTTGCTTTGATCTGTGCTGTCCCATTCTGCACAAACTTAAGATTCCTATGGTTGTTCTAGATATAAATATATAGATGCATATAGATACATGCCTTTAAGGATTCACCTTAGCAGCAGGGGAAAATTTGGAACAAAAGGACAGGACAAATCCTTATTATTTACTTCTTGCTGTAGCACTTCTACTAAGATTCAACAAAGCCCACATTATGCTACAAAATATGCAGAGAACAATAAGTCCCTCTGATTTTACTGACTCAGAAGGAAAAATCACCCAGAGTGAAGGAAATACCTTTTTTTTTCTGATTTCCTAGGTTTTTGTACATTTAACCTAGGAGATTCTAGCTTTGTACCAAGAGAACTGGCATCACATTCTCAAAAACTGCAATTACTGCTTGTGGATTGAGGCTTACACACCTCCTACATTTTAGTGTATAAAAAAGAAAATATAATGAATGATTTGTTGTTTTTGCAAGGTTATGTCAGTTGTGTTGACTTGCCTGAAATTTAATTGCTTCAAAAATTCTAATTTCAAGTCTCATTAATGTAGAAGCTGTAAAGATCCATCAGTTCATTCAAAATGGGTATTTCTTCAAAACAGAGATTGATTCACCTGATTATTTTTCAAAAAATTGATTTAAATTTATGATGGCTTTTGAGGACTTAATGCAGCAAAATATCTCAGTGTGCTAGTAGAAAAGAAAGCTTTAATAAGATGAGCCACCAGAAGCATAGATTGGAAACAGGAAGATGCTCATTTTAGGCCTAAATGGAGGTGAAGGTTTAGAATCTGAACATTGGACAAAATTCCTCTGTGAGGACTTGTGATAACTGTAGATGGCAACAACAGGAGAATACCAGGAGTGGTAAATCAGTTGTGAGTGATCTATCTGAACAAAAATTCCTACCCTGGCAAACTGAAAGAGGAAGAAATTCCTTATACATATGTCAGCCCAGGTTGTTGGAATGGCATCTTGTAAATAAATTATTTGTTATATTTGATTGTATTTATTCATCTTGTAAATAAAAACCTGTGGATTATGGGAAAGTTGACTGCCAGGTAAGCTTGATAAAACTTAATTGGAAATTTATTTCCTGAACTCCAAATGGTCTTTATTGGAATTATGGAGAGGTCCAAAAGCAAAGGTCAAATCTTCTTTGCTGCAGTCTTTTCTGCTTCTATTTGCTTTCAACCAAGTTAAATTTAAGGCATAAATTGTCTATCTGAACAACAGTACTCTTAATTTTGATACTAGAGAACTCTGAATGTAGAATTTTGAGTCCTTTATGTGTTAGTTTTACCAATCCCACTAGAGAAATGGAGGGAAGTAGAAACATTTATCACTTGTCTGTTTCCACTTCAGTTTCTTTGTTTTGTTTTCCACAAAACATCCTTCAATAGGAGTTCTGCTGTGGATTATAAGATGAAGAAGACCTAATCACCCAGTTTTTTAGGTAGTACAAAACTGATTTTGTTTAAATTGGCAGAAGTCTTATAAGCAGTAAGATATTTCTCAGTCTCATAATATTTACTTATCAGAGTTTCGAGCAGGTAAAAGATTAAAGTGATTACTAGTCAGCGCTACATGTTCCAGGTAGACTTTTACCTCAAGCCCCAGGTTTTCCTGTTCACTGCTTCTGTTTTGAACAGCAAATTGGCACAGTATTCAAATGATTTATCTGGGTCTACTGCAAATGTTTCTGCTCAACTATAAATAAAATTGTGTACTTATCTGCAAAGAATTAACAATTACAAAGCTCATGCCGTGACACTGAGTTGTTTTTTTATGTTTGCTCACATATGCTAATAAACTTCTCCCACCTGTGCCATTTTGCTAAGAGATAATGTTGTGGAATCATGGTCCACATAAAACAGAAAAAGGAATTTTCCATGGGTCACTGTGCCCCCTCTTACAAAACATCACATGTTGAACTCAGTGCATGTGCAGGTATAGCTCAATGTAAGAGACTGTTATATTATACATTGCTTTCACAGATTCATTGTGTTTTTACACTCTAAAGGATGCATTCATTGTTGGGGGGTTTTAACTTTTTATTTTCTTATCATTACTGCTCAGATGCTTTTTGTAAATGTTGAAGAAAACATGCAATATGAAATAATAAACAGTCTTACGTCTCACTTTCATTTCTCTGCTAGGAGAAACAATTTTGCATCATGATTTGCCAGAAAGGATCTGTTTTAGCAAACTACTCATTTTTAACATTAATCATATGCTCATAGAATTTGTTTAAAGATTTCCTCTCTTTTCTTCTGTCAAAATTTCATTATGTAGAGAAGTAATAGCAAATGAGTACTTTTAACTTATACTGTAACTGATTATTATTTTATTATGTGCCAAGTACTGAGTAAATAAATTTGTTTTTTTCTTATCTCTGACTCAAAGTTCCTGCATACTCAATCACTTCTTTGAATCTAATAAAAATTGCTAAGCAAGCTGTAATATCAAAATCACTTCATATGGGATCCCCAAATTAAAGGAACTCAGAATTACCAAAACAAATATGCATTAGAGATGACAGATTAATTCAGAGTATAGGTAGTTCAGTATAGTTTATCTTCAGCTGAAATCAGCTTTCTCTCTGATAGGAAGAAAGATCAATATTCACAAAAAGGGCTGAAATTACCATGCATAGGTACATCATGGATGGTCAGCTTGCTCACATATAATATAAGGATTTTGATACAGTCTACATCAATCTTTCAAGCTGCATCACCCAGATGAGTTAATTTATTAATATCTTGGAAATTAGGCTTTTTTTTTGAGATTCATTCTTGATGAGATGTCTCTAGTGCTACCTTTGGGGTGGATTTGGTCATCTCGGTGTTTCGACTATTTGTAAAGCATATTTCCTTGGAAGTTCAAAGGTTTGTGCTTACTGTACACACCCATAAATGGTAAAAACAAACAATTAATAGAACATTGTGGTCATAATTTACTGTGTTTATATGCAGTTATAAAGTCAAAAAGTCTAATCAAAGGAAATCAAAGGTTTGAATGCTTTATTAATATTGTTCTATTTTATCTGATGATAACTATAGCTGTAGTGGAACAGAAGACTATTTAACAGTGCAACTTTCATGTTTGATTCCTTTGGAAAGCAGTTTATAGAATGGTGGTGGTGCAGTGAAAGTGTTTTTCAATGTTTTAAAGAAAACTTGAGTTGTGGTGTAGTATACAGCTGACTTCTGTATTATAGGACAGTACTAAACGATAACATTAAATGGATAGTGAAAATTCCATTCAAGATGTCTAATAAACATGATGAATGCATTCAGTATGATGCCAAAAACACCTATCTATCTTCTTTATATCCATTTTTATTGTCAAATTTGGATTATAGTCCCACAGACTGAAATCCAATCCTTTTATTTGAATGACTTTTGGAGGCCAAGCTAAACACAGCTGTAACTTGCACAAAAACACCATGCAGGGGCTTGAAGGTCAGCACTTAGTCAATAAAAGCAGACCAAGAATTTTCATAGTCTTTCAGAAAATCCAAAACTTTAAAGCAAGCTCTCCCAACTAGACTGAAGTTATTAACTGTGTCTGAGTCTGGATAATTAGGACAACAATTAGGATTTACTCATTATGTGTTTTATATTCTATATCACAAATCAGTATACTCTTAGGCTACGTAAAAATAACTTAATTGTAACCTCACTCTAAATTACTTTTATAGTAAACCAGGTTGACACCAAGATAAAGTCTAGATTGAATAAGACAATTAATTTTTGGTGGTATCTTTCCCTCCACAGTGCCTTTCCTTCCTTTTCCCCAAAACACTGTGAACTCATGCAAATATATTTTGGAATGTCCTATAAAATGAGACAAAACTCAGCTCAGATCAGGGTAAGAAGTGAATTGCAGAAATGCAGAACATCTCTGAAAACATCTCTCAGCACAGTGATTCCAGCTAAAAGGATAGACAGGTGTGATAGTGTAGCTATACAATTTTTAATCTCAATTTAACATGTAAGCAGATTCCACAGATGCTTGAAATTGATTGCAGAAATATTGTTAAAACAAAAAGGTATGTAATATCCTGGATAAGCTCTTTAATTGCTTAAACTAATTCTTCTAAAATGTAAATTTTAGTATTCATTGGACAACCAGACCACCTATAAAATCACATTTGAATATTTTGGTTTCTTGCTGAGAAAAAAAAGAATATTTTTTCTGTGAGTAAAAATTAAAAAATAAAGTTAACACCAAAGAAGATACACCAGCTAACAATTCTGTTTTAATCTTAAACACTGAATAAAATATCATAAACTCTGACTGTGATAATTATGCATTTCAGTAACATTTTCCTGTTGTTCTTCCTAAGATAATTTGTTAATGAGAAAATTATTTATCACTACTGTTGCAGTCTCAACAGGCTAAACTAAAGATGCCTGTGATTCTCAAAAAACCTATAACAATGAAAATAATGAAAAAAAATTAACATTACGCTTCTCTGTAAGGTGAGAAAAATATCACATTACCCTCTCATTCATATATTGCAATGTCAAAGAATTATTCAATGTATTATACTTAAAGAATTTATTATTATTGTTAACTGCTATTCTTTGCAGAACAGTTTTATCCAGTGATTCTCAAAATACTTAATATATATATGCAATTGATATTGAAAAGTAGCTATTGATAGGTTAGCATACAGACATTATTTATCAGTAGGCGACTATGGAATACGAAAAGCCTTGAGAAATTAACCACCTGGGTTTTTATCTTGTATGCAAGTCTAAAACATGGATAACAAATATCCACGTTATAAGCATCCATATTTAATTCATGGTGTCAGGAAGCCAAGGAGCATGAAGGGCAGTTGACTTAAGGCCTGCACTTTTATCTATCAATGAGATACCCAAAGGCCAACAGAAATGGCTTACTCCCAATACCTCCTAAACAGAGGTAGCCTTTGCAGACAGGAAGATTTCCAAATGCAGAACAAAGTAGTTGCTGATAGAGAAACATGCGAATGGATGCAAAAGACCATGAAGAGATTATCTGAGCAAGAGGAAATGCTTTGTTTAACCACAAAGTAATTGAGGTCAAAATAAACCAAAATGGCATAAAAAGAGAGACTCTTTGACTCAGAAATCAACATAACAAAATGTTTGAACAGAACCATCACATATATCCCAAAGGTCTTTTTTTATGTCCAAATAATGCTTTAGAGTGGTGGAAAAACATATAGATTTTCCTTTTATATAGCTTTTTTTTTTTATTTGGTTGGGTATTTTTGGATGTTGTTGTTTATGTTGTATATTTTTCTCTAAAAAGATCCAAACTGACCAATAAAAAAAAAAACCAAAAAACAAACAAACAGAAAAACAACCACCAAAAAATAAAACTCCAAAACCCATTTTTTGAACATCCTGGAGGTTTTTTTTTTTACAAGAGGAAAATGGAAAGACAGCAGTGTAACTGGGAATTGGGGCATCTGACTGATGATACCCCATTCATGTGGATATCAAGTAGGAAATGGAAAATAACCTCCTGGGGAGGATGTTAAATATAACAATAGATTAAGCTGCCAGCTGAGGAAGGTGTTGTGAGGGCTGTGTCTTGAACATTTTAAGACTTGCACTGAACTAGTCACGATTTGAATTCAGTTCACAGTAAAATATTTCTATCTGAAGGGCACAATGGATCTGGTTTGAAACTGGTCTAAGCCTGGTTCTTATGTTGTTGCTGAAGTTACCAGCCACAGGTTTTTCATCTGTGACCTTAACATGAAACAAATTTGTGTCCTATATTTTTTTCAGAAGTTTCTGCCTGTACTTTATTACTTTTTTTTTTAAAAGACAAACAAGATATACAGATTTTGGGTTTGTTTTAAAGGGGGAAAAAATACACATCACTGTACAGAAACTTAAATTTCATATTATGCATATATCAACAGAACTAACTTTGGAAATAGAAAAAATGCATTCTGTATAGTCACAAAACTGTAAGAATCAATGCTAAACATCTCAGACCAAATCTTCATTGTAGTGAGAAAAATGATGATTAACTACTTCATGCTTACCTGTCCAGAAACTGCATTTTCGCAAACAAATGTTTCATAATTTTTAGGGAATTCTGGTGCATTATCATTAACATCAAGAACTTGAATATACACATTTGCTTCTGAAATTTTTTCAGGATTTCCTAATGGTTCAAAAGACAGAAATAAAAAAACGTTATGAATAATGTTCTATGTGTTTTAAAGTAATATAAAGATTAGAAAATTTAAACTATGTTCTGCAGGGAAGAAAATAATTAAAAATACCTATAGACATATTTTTATACTATTATAAATAATACAGTGCCATTATAATAGTATGTCTTGAAATAAGATATTTCATGTAAAATTTTGCATTTGTTCATGCTTTTCTTTGCCCAATCAGAAACTGATTTAAATGCACAAAATATAACCTGATCAGGAAAAATTAAATAATGTTTTGTTGATTAAGAAAAATTTACTGTGCAAGCCATATCTAAGGTTATATGGTAGGAAAGTGTCAACTCTTCTAAGGGTATCTGGTCCTTTTCCAGTGAAACAGGAGTTAATAAGACAAAGAGGAAGCCATGAACGACATACTGGACCAAAAACCTGAGGGACAAGTGATAAAGGGATGGGATGATGAGGACGTAACCTGCTCAGATATACTAATTGATGTGGGCAGCTGAAGTGTGAGAATGTTTTTTCCATCAGATCAGTAGCCTTGACAATTGATAAACCAGTGGAGAAAAAGGGGAAAACAGATGCAAAACCAAGAGACAGACCTGACAAAATAAACACAGAGACTATGGCAAGGAACAAACCTAATGATAATTGGTGGGTTATCCAGAAAACACAGGACAACAATCCCAGCTAGATCAACTTGGGCTTTGTAACTGGCAAGACTTTAAATGAGAGGTGCCCCAGATCTGGGGAAATTGGGACTCAGTGGAGATTTATGGACCCATGGGATACATGCAGAGAGGAACAAAGGGAGTTCAGCTAGAAAAGGGTATAGAAGGGGCTGGTTGTGTACAAAACAGGGCCAGACAGTGCATTTGTCTGGCTTAGCCTTGCACCTGATCACCAGTCTGTTCTATCAACTTACATCTTCTTAATAAACATTTTCTTAGCCATGTTTCTGAATTATCTCACTCTTTCTCTCTGCATATGTATGTGTGCTGCAAGGATTAAGTGGCAGCTACTGGTGTGACCTGCATATGTGTGAATGAAAATTGGTTCCAGATACTGGGGCGGGATGGGGGTCTCCGCTGCCAGCTACTGACTCAAGAGCACAGGGGACAATTGTCTGTGCCCTCCTCAGACTTGGCGCACATGGGGTTTGTGTATGTTTTTACTGACAAACTTTAAACTGGACTCAACAATGGTTAGGGATCCTTGGGTCCAGGAGAAGTGCTTGGGAGGTTCACACTTAGGGAGGACTTGCAAATCTGGGGTGCACGAGGGATTAGTATGTGAGTTCTGTGGGTTTCAGCTGTGCACTGGCAGGTGAGTTGGGAGCCTGTGAATTAGATAAGAGGACTTAGGATTCAGGAAATGATGTTGGGCAGACAGATACTGGAGGGATCCATGAGTGTGTGTGTGCTTGTGAACCTGGAGAGTGCTGTGCACGTGGGTATATGTCTGCATTAGTGATCTTCTGCCTTCCCAGAAGAAGAGGGGAGTGGGCTGCCTGTGCTTGTAGACAGGGGGAGTCCTGTATGTAGGTGCTGCTGAAGGCAAGGCCTTTTCTGTGTCAATCCAAGTGACTGACTGCTGCTGGCTGAGCCTGCAAACAGGTCAGGAGCATTCCTGACCAGGGTCTGCTGGTCGACAGCAGCTAAACATGAGCCAACTTGTGCCCAGCTGGACAAGGATTGGCTGAGGGAGCTGGGGTTGTTCAGCCTGGAGAAGAGGGTTCTCAGGGGAGACCTTATCACTCTGCAACTGCTCAAAAGGAGGTCGCAAGGAGCTGGGGGGTTGGTCTCTTTTCCCAAGTAAGAAGTGATGAGTGGCCTCAGGATGCACCAGTGGAAGTTGAGATTGGATATTAGGAAAATGTTCTTCTTGGAAAAGGTTGTCTAGCATTGCAATAGGATGCCCTGGGAAGTAGTTGAGTCACCACCCTTGAAGGTATCTATAGTGCCAGATAGAGATCGGGCAGCAGGCACATGGTTTAGTGGTGGGCTTAGCAGTGCTGGGTTCATGGTTGGATTCAATGTCCTTATGGTTGGATTAAATATCCTTATCTTCCAAACCAAACTACTCCTTCATTCTTTGATTCTATATTGGATACCTCTTGGAAGTCCTTTACCTATCAGCACATGCAATGGAATCCAGCATAGCTTTAAGAAATATCTGCTTCTCCACAGTGAAATTTATTATTCTTGTAGGCAAAAAGTTCCTCTGCAATAGCAATGCGCACGTTAACTTGGATGTGTTTTTGGGTAATGAAGTTGTTTTTCCAGTTGTTAAAGTAACCTTAAAATATTCCAGCAATACTGAAAATTTGTCAGCCTAAATGTCTGTCAATATATCAGTCACCTATATAAAAACCAGGAGAGTGTCAATAATTATAGTTAAAATATGCCTCATGTTCAGTGCTAGTGTCACTGCATCTGACCTTTTCAGAAATTCTTGAAGCATTGATTTAAATTAGTCAAATGGACCTTTAATAAAAAAGCTAAATGTACTCCTCTCTGCCTCTTTTCAAACTACATCAGTTTGGTTGGTTCTTACATTTTTTTTCATGCATAATACACTAGGTGCTTGGAGCAAGCATTTGTTTTCTTGGATGTTATAGAATCAATGCTGATAGCTTTGAGTCTTTTGCTCAAACAAATAGCAGCAAAAGCAAGTACCACAGAGATAAAGGCATAGATACTCAGCAGTTTCACATTTCTGTTCCTCCTGTGAAGTCATTACAGCTGTGCTAATTTACCAAACGTTGTGATCTGTCAGACTCATTTCAAAAATATTTCTTTGTGGGATGACATTTCTCCTGTTGAATCAAACATCCATAATAATACAATAGGCAAAGAAATAGTGCTCAGCTTCTTTTAAATAAACATAAAAAGTAATGTACATTCCTTTTAGAAATCATATAAAGAGTATAGGAGTTACCTTAATTCTTTTACTGAGGTCACAATTGGGTGTATAGGGCAGAGATTTGACTAAATTGTATTTCAAAGGAGAGCTTTAAAATCTTTAACAGAAAGCAGGGAATACCTTTTGTGGTTTCAGTTGTATAAAAAATGATACAGGAAGGACCCAGCTAGTTTTGCCTATTCTTACCTTGCTTGTTTGTAAGATTCATGGGTACCATATCGGCTTTAAAGCCTACCCTTTTCTTGCACAAACATTTAGGTAGCAAATTGCTGGAATCATGTCTGTATTCTTTCAAGAACATGTTACAGCATCTTTTTTGTTTTTTTTTGGGGGGGGGGGGATTTTGTAATAGCCTTGTTTCTAATTCTTTAATATATTTGGGTTGTAGTGTCATAGCTGCCTTGAGGGGATTTTTTTTTCCTTAGTATAGGGTTAAATTACAAGGAAGAGCATTTCTCTCATTTCTGTATCTATGGAAGTTTTTAACAATATGAAAATTTTTAATTTTCTGATCTCACAGCTGTTTTGTTTTGGGAGGGAACAACATATTACAAAGCTGTTCTTGAGTGTCTGGGGAATATTTAATGACAGTTTTGGTGAAGCAGAGTTATTGCATTGATTGCATTTTAAAGAGAAGGTTGGCAACATGCAGTCAGCGAATGTACCCATATCCTACATTTTCTAAATATCTCCCAATTAGCAGAATCTTTTTTTGTCACAATCTCTATAAAAGAGATCAAGACTTGAAAAACAAGGACTAAGAGAAGAGGATGTCAAATGCAACAGGCTGGATGGGTGTGAAAATTAAGATGACACTTAAATTGCTAGGGACCCATATTAGCAACTTAAAAAAAAAAGCAATGACCATCTCCAGACACAAAACAGAACTCAGTGTTTGCAGGGATTTAAAGAAAACTTAAACTGACATCAGCCAGTAAACATAAACTTGTAATGATAACAATAATATTAGCACTACTACTAACAATAAATATTATCTTCATAATTTATATTTTTATGGCATGACTATCATTTATGCTAAGGCAAATTTCTTTACTTCTTAAAAGAAATGAACATAAATAGCTTTTTAAGAAATGACTACTCCAAAAAGTTAAGAGTTTATCAATAAAAATATATATATGTGGTCGAGGCAGGGTGACATTTAATATTAAATTTATATTATCCATACTGAATTTATCACAGAACTTCAGTCCTGTATCCAGGTCTGGAGAATCCCATGAAAGGACACCTGCAAGACTCAGTGGCAAAATGACTCTTGTCTGTTGTCAGTTAATTTTGTTGGGACTGACAGTATTAAGTAAAACTGATTGCAGAATCATAGATAATTGAAGTTGGAAAAGACTTCTCCGTTAAGCCAAAATGTCAACCTAACTATGTTCGCCATTAAACCATGACTCAAGGTATCACATCCACAGTTTTTTTAAACACTTCCAGGGAAGGTGACTCATTTACTTCTCTGGAGAACTTATTCTAATGCTAGACAACCCTTATACAGGAAAAAAAAATCCCAAATACCTAATTAAACTTCCCCTGGTGCAACTTCAGGCCCCTTTCCTCGCATCTTCTTACTTCCTACATGGCAGAAAAGACTGACCCCTACTTTCCTGCAACTTTCTTTCAGGTAATTGAAGAAAAAGCTGCCTCCCGGCCTCCTTTTTCCAGTCCAAACAACCCCAAATCCCTCATAGGACTTGTGTTTCAAATCCTTCACCCTCTCTGTTTTCCTCCCCTGGATATGCTCCAGGACCTTCTGGCCACTCTGCCCTGGGCCTGTAGTGCTATGCAGGGTTGTTGTGACCCAAGTGCAGGACCTGGAACTTGGCCTTGTTGGATTTCATAAAATTTGCCTTGTCACATCAATCCAGCCTGCCCACATCTCTCTGCAGAGCTTTTATACCCTTCAACAGAATAACCTCCCACAGCCCAGCTTGTTTTCCATAGGTAAGCTGACTGAGAGTGCGCTCAGTCCAATCATCCAGATCATTGATAAAGCATATTGAACAGAACTGACCCCAGTACTGAGCTTAGGGAAAACCAGTACTGACTGTCTGTCAATTGGATAGTAATGATTTAAAGATTTCTTGCTCTCAGGCAAGATTACAATGCCATTGTTTGTGCTTCAGCTTTGTACTTGGTGAAAGTTTCTTACAACCAAGTAAAAACTTTGGAAAGGAAACTTGATTTTTCTTGAGCTTTAGGCATAAAGTGGAGAGTCAAAACTTTGCAAGTTCTCCCTGCTCACATTTCAGTTCCAACAACTTAACATTAGGCCCGACTTCTGAATAATTTTAAAACATGCTTCCTCAATGGCATGAGGATAGGATGATCCACACTACAGGTCTGAAAGAACAGAGTCAAGCCTCTCTCACTAATCCCTGATCCCTGCAGTCATTGCAATGGACTCAAAAGTCTTGTGTAGTGTATGAATGCCAGGGCATATCAGCAGGCTCCTGGGGCCTGTTGTAATGCAGTTTCAATGCTTGACTAAGGTACAATGAACATCTTATTTGGATGAACTCTAATGACATTTTGATTGTGCTTTGCTGGAGCCACAATGTCATCCACCAAATGTCTCGTGCACACAGTACATATAACTATATTTCAAGGAACAATATACTGCTAGTTCCTGATAAAAATACTTTCAGGTGTGCCCAGACCAAGGTGACCTAACTTCAGATTTTTTTAATATATCATTATAGACAGTGACCTTATTACCATTAAAGAAATAAAGAATAGGAATTTGAACATAATGGGGTCTCCATTTCTCTATAATAACTTTCATTACCATGAAAGTCTCACTTTCCTCTGCTGCAGGAGACAGTTATTCATTTGTAACATTTGGTTCTCTCCTGTTTTATTGTTCAACTAAACAAAAAGTCTAGGCCAAAGTTGTCCTGCTGTGTTTCCATAGAGCTGTTCAAGACGTGCCAGAGATCAAATTTGCTGACACCTGTCATTTGCCCAACAACACGAGAATGAAATTCATGCTTAAAATCTCACAGAGAAGCTGAGAAGGAAGATACTAGCATCAATTCCTAAATACAAGTTAAATACTTCAATGAAAATTGATACTGACTATCCTATGGTAGACTTCCAGCAGTCATGTTCCACAGCGAAGTCCCCTTTTTGGCAACATTCAAGTTGAATAATATATGCTTAAAGTGGTCATAGCAATAAATGACATTTAACTGATTAAAGTTAAGAGATTCAGGAGTAAAGAACAGGTGCTAAGGTTATTTGGCAAAATAGGTCTGATTTATTGATTTTACTCTGGTTTCATATTATTTTTCTCCTTCCTGAAGATGAATGGGAATAGTTTTTAAATAATATCCCGGTAATCTTGCTAAACTGCCTTATAAATGAGGAGCTATTAAATTTCTAGTGCTGTCCCAGATTCAGGGGAACCAGATCACCCAAAACACAAACAGAGGTAGTTTGCATTTGACTTTCAAACAAAATTGACAGGTGAAATCTATATAAAGGGTGCTTCAAGGCTCTAATTGTCCCTGAATAGACATCTAGATGATTTAGGCCTTAACATTCACAATTAATTTGAGCCACAGGTTTCTGACTGGTGTTAAATTAGACCCTGGCTAATTTCACACTACTCAAAAATCTGGTGTGAAATTAACCAGGGTCTAATTTAACATAAGATCTTGCACTGCAGGAGCAATTCTTATGCTTCAGTGTAACTTGAAAGCATTACACTCTCGATCCTATTACAATTTCTTTTTTCATAAGGTCATCTTTTATGAAAAAGCACAGGACCTTGGAGCTCAAATACATTCCACTTCTATTTAACTAATCATTTTAATAATGCTCCTTAGTGTAGCAAGCAACAGTAATATAATCAGAAAGAAGAATGTATTCTCCACTTAAAAGAAGGCACATACAGAGGATAATTGCAGTTCACAGTGTAGGAACCCCAGCGTTCCTTACATTTCTTACTCACTTGTTTCTGTGGCTGTAACAGTTATGTTGTGCCAAGAAGCTATCTCTCGGTCCAGAGGTTCAGTGCTAATGATTGCTCCATTGTGTTCATTGATGCTGAACAGTCTCTTTAAATGACTGCTGCGGACAATAGAGTACCTGCACCAAAAAAAGGAAAGACGTTCTGTAGTACTGAAAAGTTCCATCAGAGGCAAGGATATAGAAAGCTGTTGTCAGCTGAGAAAACAGAGCTGTGCATATATGCATATAAATGTGTGCTGCAACAACTCGGAAATCATGAAAAATGTACATGTATAAACATTTAAAATTCACTGCTGCCAAGATCAAAGCTCTTCTTTTTATAAAACTAAATATGTCTCAGATCTATATTAATATGAACTGAATCCAAAATGCATTATTCATTCTTACTTCTAAGTCAGTCTCCCAGCAGGTGAATGACTTCACTGAAAAGAAACAGCAAAATTGCCACTTGTGAAATGAATAACACCAACATCTAAGTGGAAGTCATAATAGCAAATCTATTTTATCATTGCTGACATGCTCTGATGCCAAGGGAAGGGGCATTATAAAGACAGACAACTATCTGTAATGAGGTGACACTAAGGCAGAGTACAAAATCCTACTGCAGGATATTGCAGGAAAGACTCAGTGCTCCTGAGTCTGCTGAAAAGGGTCTGGATGCTGCGGATATGGGGATATGTACATGTGCACATACAGAAACACATGCTGCTCAAGCTGTTAAAGACTAACTGCTTGTCGCAGGACAAAGATGAACTGAAATGGCAACCAGAGATAATGGTTAAAATTATCTTTTAATTTTATAATGCAAAATATATTTACTGCTGTTTTTAATGGTCTACAAAGCAGAAGACTATATGATGCAGGTGCTAATAAAGCCTATTTCATGGAAATAAAACCTGTTTGAATAATTGAAAGATTCTTTCCACCCCAATTTGCAATGCCCACATGCAACTTTTCCTTTTTATTGTACCTTTAATTCTGCTTGACAAAGCCTTTCTGTTACCTGTTGACACTTAGGACTGCAGCTCAGACAATGTGTCAGCAGTTAAATTACTCCTTAGTTTGCTATTTATAGCTACATTTTGTCTATTTTAAAAATAATTAAGAAGATAAATCGAAGAACCAACACAATACTATAAGTGAAAGCTCTCATCATTTGAACCAAAGTTTGGATACTTATAAACTTCTATTTAAGGTATTTATAATTTTTCTGACATAGTCATTTTGTTTGGGCATTTTTGGTAATCTGATTCTTGATAAAAATTTTTCAGAAAACTATATTAGGTATTTGTTTTTTTTTATTACTAACATAGTGAAGTTTTTAGCAAAGCTTTTTTCATTTGTTTGTTTGAAACCTGGAGTCCACAAAGCAACACAAGTTGTTTGCTAAATTATAAGTACTGCTGTCATTTATTATAGGAATGGTTTCAAAATTAGATTCATTTTCATGGCACTTAGCCCAAAAACATATCTTTATATTAGAAGTGATATATTCTATTCTAAAATAACTCATTGATGCAATACCTGTATCACTGTTTTGGGACTATGTGGGCATATTCAACTTGAAGCCAGTTCCTCCAGAACAATTTTGACTAAGAAATTATAGATATGTGTTAATGTTTAATTGTTCCATAAGAAATATTGAAGTCATCTAATCAAACTGCCAAATGAGCCCTTTTAGAAGGAGGAGCAAAAAAAATCTATGTACATTTTTTTTCTTATTTAATTTAATCTATTATTAGTCTAATAAATAACAGTAAATTAATGGAAAATCATAACAAATCACTACCTACCACTCTGAAGCTGCAGCACAATATATATGTATTTCTCCTATTAGAAATCTACACACCATAAATTATTTTGTGTCTCAACCATTTGTCACTGTATCCTGCTTTGTCTAAATTTCATAGTACACAGTCATGTCAGGCAATTCAAGAAGCTATTTTAATTCTAAATCCCATGTTAAAAATTAATTACCCAGTTTCTCCCTTAAGAGGCAGCAAAATTATTTATCATGGATAGTATAAAGAAGAATCTGCTGCTGTTGGGTTGAGTGGCTAGGTGTCAGTTGGCTTGTGGTGAGAAATTGTTTTGGGTCTTTATGCATCACTTTTTTTTTTTCTTGGGGATTTGTTGTAGATTTGGGTTTTTCCCATCTCTTATTTTTCATTATTATTATTATTATTATTATTATTATTATTATTATTATTATTATTATTATTATTATTATTATTATTATTATTATTATTATTTCAATAAAAGAATAATAAACAATTGTCTTTATTTGAATTCATTTAATTTATGAGTTCTCACAACTATACACTTTCAATTCTCTTTTGTACCCCAGTGGCTGTGGGAGGGAGGGAGTGCCTGTGTGGTCCTTACCTGCTGATGTGGGTTAAACTATGACATCTACAATAATCTTGGCTACCACAGTAAAAGCATGATTAACTGTAATTGTGAGCTATGGTAAGGAACAGAAATACCCTTTGAAAATACTAACTACGTTTGCATTTGAGGTCTGTTCACATTTAAGATGGGTACCTGACTGGACTCTCATCATCATCTGGATCTCTGGCAGTTACAACCCCAACCAGTGCACCCCTCATAGCTCCTTCAACAATCTCCATCACATAGTTCTCCAAGGTGAAAACTGGAGGCTCATCAGCATCTTCCACATTGACTTTGACAATGGTTGTGTCTTCAAATGGTCCTTCTTTCAAAAAACGCTCATCAATGTATCTATTTACAGCTTTTACTTGAATACTGTATCTCCTTTTGCTCTCATAATCCACTCTCTGTTAAGAAAGAAAGTGAGATTTGGAATATTTCTTCCTTCATATTTAAATTAAATATAGTTCAATAAATGGTGTGAGATTAAAGACAAAGTAGCGCTATACTTCTTTTAAGATTGTTTAAAAAAAGGTTTACTACTAGAAGTTAATTCTAAGGTTTCCTTTTTATGTTAAAAACACTTTCAAATTCAAATGTACTTGTTTGCTTTCACATTTCACACTGGCTTTAATGCTGCAGTCAAGCAACACTGTAAAAAAGAATTCCCAAAGAATGTCACCCCTAACGACACATAGTTTCATTAAAATTTTAGATAGTCTTTATCTTCTGAATTAAATAAACAAATAAATAAATAAACAAAAAATCTACTAAATCAATAGCTTCCCAAAAGAAAAAAAAACCCACAAAACAAACAAAAAAAGATCAAAACAGACAAAAAAATCTTTCACACTTAGAGCATTCAATTCTTCAGGGGCCTACATTTCACTAGGCTATTGAACTCTATCTTCATTTCAGATGATCCCTGAGATGACTGAGAAATCTTTCTGAGTGATTCCAAAATAAATGACACAGTATCAAAGAATATTAATTTTCTTAATTCATAAACTGGTCTTTTTTGATTGTACTTAGTAGCTTTTTAAAAGTATGTCCCAACAAAAAATCCACTATCTAATATATTAATAAATTCTTTCAGTTAACAGGTGATATTGGAAGTGAGGTGAGATTGCTTGCAATTTATTAATAAATATTTTACAGCCAATGCACAGAAGAGATACAACATTTTCTCTCAAGGGGATACACTGTGTGGTGCAGTTAGGGATAGCATAAAGATATTCTGACTGTCGCTATTATATTCAGCATTAAAAGGAATGAGTCAAAAATGTCAAAAGAAAGAAAAGCTTTTTTCTTTTTTATCCCTTGTAGTATTCCAATCAAGTCACAAAGCCTAATTAAAAAAGAATTAGATAATCCAAAGCAGTAGACTTTTTTTGCACATCTAGCTTGCTTGAGGATTTTCTTTCAATTATTAGAGATTTTTCTAAATTTTCTGAGATCTCACCTTTTTTAGTAAGATAATTCCTTCTTGAGTCTCATTGTTAGTAATGATGCTAAAAACATCTGAGCTATCTCCTTCAATGAAATAGTCCATGGCTGCGTTTTCCCCAATGTCTCTGTCTTCTGCGAAGACTTTGCCTACGGTGGTGCCCAGGGGAGACTCTTCAGAGACACTCATGTAGTAGAGTCCTAAAGAAACAAAAACTGGCAAAATTTAGTGATCTGCCATGGTTAGTAAGTGCTGTGGCTTGAGGTTCTCAGAGAGCTGGGAAAAATCACAGTTTCTACCGGAGCAATTGATGTGATCGGACATTGTACAGGTCTTGGGTGCAGGGCAGGACAATCTTTTCCCTTGAGAGCCCTTCGCTCTCAGCCCTACTTCATCAGTGTATACAGCAAAGGACTAAAAAGAAACAAAACAGCTCATGGTTTCAAACTGAAGGGGGAAGGTTTAGGTTAGATATGAGAAAAATGTTTTTTACTCTAAGGGTGATGAAACACCAACGCAGGTGGCTAGAGACAAGGTGAATGTTCCATTCCTGAAAAATTCTAGGTCACTTTGAATGCAGCTCTGAGCATCCCTGCCCAAGGAGGGTTGGACTAAATGACATTTAAAGATCCTTTCCAACACAAACTATTCTATGGTTCTGTGACTGAACATGGTGAAAAAACAGCCAAGGACAGCGCTGCCCAACAGTGCAGTTTTTTCCTGATAGCCCAATGAGCAGCTCCCACATCTGCTAGAAACTACCTGGACAGAGAGGTTCACATCAATTGCCAAAAACTCTCTAGCATGTGTCAGAAAAAAAGAAGAGAGGAAAAGAAGAAAGAAGGTGAGTGAAAATGATGCTAAATATCCTGTTTTCCAGATTTTAGGATGAGCTTTTGCAAATTATAGGGAAAGCAGTTTAACAATTTGTCTCCAGAGTCTATTAGTAAGTAAAACCAGCAGACTTGAGATTTTTGAAATTATAGATTTTCTTTTCCTCTTGGTTTTTGAGCTTTATTGAGGACTTTGGGGGTTTTTCCACTATTTTTTTTTTAACAGCTGTATGCTAAAGTCAAAGCACAGCCCTGCTCTAAAAAGAGCCACCTGCAAACCTAACAGAGATACAGTGGATCTAAACTTCCTCAAGACTTCCATTACTGTAATTAGCCTCTACTCACGCTGCTGAAATTCAGGTGGATTGTCATTGATGTCGGAGAGATTGATGGTAACAGTGGCTGTTGCAGAAAATGCTCCTGGTTGCCCAACCATATCTTTGGCTTGAATGATGACCAAATACTGATCTTTTGTCTCTCTATCCATTTCAGAAGCCATTCTAATGACCCCTAAAATAAAAAGAATAATACAATGGCATTTAAGTCTCATTTTTTTCTCAACATCTGACATGGGTTTATAGTATAGTATGCAAATAACATGTATCACTGCACCCAGTTATGAATTGAATTTTCATTCTAAACTGTGAGTAGAATAACTGCTCTTATACTGGGTATTAGTAGTCCTCATGGTAGCAAGTACACTGTATGTCAAACCCATTGTGTATATTTAGAGTTCTGGGGAGCAGAATACTCCATGTATTTCCTCTACCATATAGAAACATGTCTATAACTCAGAAATTAGGTTTTTGGAGGGGTGTCACATATCTGTCTTTTCTCAACATACAGATAGAAATACCACATGATGTGCCATAGAGGTGTTGATTCAGAAGTGTTCCTAGATTTATTTATAAAGTGTGATATCCAGAGTCTGACTCTAACAAGATAATTTTTTAATAAAATTTGGGTTTGCTAGAGAGAAAGAATTTCATCTTCCTATGAGAAAGAAAAGTTGATTTCTTTCAGCTCTAGGAGCTATGCAGAGATGTAAGAGTGTAGAGTGGTGTCAGTTGATCTTTGTTAAAATCAAGAAAGACAATTTTGCTTGCATCCATTTTATGAGTTTATGAAGGTACAAATTCACGTGTAGTACCTGTCTTCGGCTCCACTGAGAAATAAGGCTGTCCCTCCACAAGACTGTAAAGCAGACGAGCACTGTTCCCATAAGAGGGATCATCAGCATCTGTAGCTGTTACCTGTGTAACCGAAGTACCTCAAGGAAAAATAAAATAGATTATGTTTGCTTTCTTCTTATATAAATTGTCTCATAATTACAAAACATAAATTCTTCAAAAACCTTTTAATATACCAGTTATACTAATAAACAGTCCTAAAAATTTACAGGAGCAAATGGCACCTATTAAATTTACCGATAAAAAGGGAAAATACTTCCTAAGGAGATGCTCTTGTTGCATTCAAAATTTTGATTAGAATAAAAATAAACCATATATGTTTTTTCAGCACTAAATTTATATTGCTTAAAAAGCTACATATATCATACCTATTTTCTAATATGTCAGTGGAGTAAAGCAAATTGTTTCTCCTCCTCTCCTTCAAAGTATTTTACAGAATTTTCCCATAGGAATAAGAAAACACAGTCACTTTATCACCAGTAGGCCCATTGGTGATAAAAAAATTAATTGCTAACAAGCAAAGCAACCAAGAAGTATAAAAAGGCTCTGATAAAATTTTTTATTCTTGAGTCTTTAATGAGCTTGTCCCAGCTCAAAACTTGTGGCAGAAATCCCAGTGCAAAAACACAGTGGAATCAAACTGCAAAGCTTGGTTTCTTCTTTGATGGGAAGCTGTTCATATCTTAGATAGAAGACTGACAGTAATCTCATGGCACCTTGTCTAATGACTGTCCTTTAAAAAATATCCACAGTAACATCATTTTTTAAGGTAAGAATTATTTTTTATCTTTTTTTCCTCACCTAGATTCTGCATTAGAAAACAAATATCACTTCTTGTGAGGAACAGCAGGAAATCAAGCTACTTTCTAAAAATTTGTGGCATACATTCACACGTTTGCGCCTGCTTATCAATGCAGCAGTATAGTTAGGCTGGAGGGGAAAAGAAGAACAAAAGGTGGAGTGCAAAGAGTTAGACTAGAAACAACATTTTTTAATGATGAAAGCAAATGTGATATTTGTCCCAAATAAAACAAATATATTCATTGCTGGGTTTTCTAGCAGCTAAATAGTTTTATTTTTAATTAGAAAAGAAAAAAAAGTTTTCTCATATAAGGAAAGGCTAAAATAAATAATTTGCTTCTTTAAATAAAAAATTCTTTTTCATTTTCTCTCAATTTATTGAGCAGCATTTGACGTGATTCCATAATGCATGTTTTCTTCTCTCAGGCAGAGAGTAAACTAAGCCGTTATTAATTCACACCAAATTTTGGACATTTTGGTCCTTCATAACTTATCTACAATATCAAATATCTGACATGTGGGCTTAGATACATAAATATAGATGACTTAGATGTGTGTATAGATGTATAAAATATATATACAGATCCTATTGCTTTGTAGAAATTTTAAAGTTAAAATTATAAATTCATATTTAATCAGGGCACATATATGCCTCAGAAAACACAGAATTCTTTAATAAGTCTAAAGAGCAAATGGAATCTTCAGCTATATAACTATTAACTTCATATCAGCTGTGATCTATGAAAATTGGTCTCACAGTGGCAGAAAAATTCATCCTCTAAGAATATTTAGCATGACTAGAACACAATTGCTTTAAAAAAAAATTGCTAGTTAGGAAAGGATCAGGCACAATGGATGATCCAACAGGTTTAGCACATCATTAATGCCATTTTCTACTAAACAAACTCAAGTGTCCACAAATTCCTATGTTTAGGAATGCACTTATTTATAGGAACATATTTAGTGAATCAGTAATAAAATACAACATACGTAGGACTTCAAAGGCATCATCACAGCCTTTGTACATTTAAAGGTAAATCTATTTTCTGCACAGTTTCTAAGCAGTATAAAGAAAAATTGACTCTAAATCGGCATTTCCGTCTTCTCTGGGACCCAAACACACTTTTCTTCTTGTCTGTAAACTCTTCTAGAGTATTTCAAAACACAGTAGTAAGGCCTTTGTTCAGCTGGAGCCAGTGAGATGCAGCTGGAGGTGGATGTAATCAATGGAAACGTGAATAGTCAAAAGGAATCTAGTAAAGAGGGAGCTGACCTGGAAAGAAGAAATAACAGATATCCTGCGCTCCAAGGGGGAAGATAATTTATTTCTAAATTTGGGTGACAAGAGACCATGTGAAGAGCAGGCTATCATTTCTCACATTTCTTTAGAACAAAGATTGTGTGATAACTACATGAACCTCTATGTTAAGTATGGACTATGTAGCAAGAAGAAGAAAAATGTTACCCTGGCTTTAGAGTACTTTCTCAGTTTTTATTTTTCCACTTTCATGAAACTTGTATTTCTTTATATATTTAACCATCAGAAAAAAAAATCCACCAAAACGAACTAAACTAAAACTGAAACAAAACCCAACAACAACAGAAAACAAAACAAAACCCAGAAAAAACAGTAAAACCAACTCAAACCATTTGCAGAATGGTATCCTATTTACCTAATATTTGTATTTGGGTGACAGAAATTGAAATGTTAATATTCCATACACAAAAAATCCCAAGAGCCATTATTTTTAACTACATGATTGTGAGAAGAATAATTGAACAGATACAAATAATTTATTTTAAAACAATCAATTAACATATTTCACATTGCACAGACCTCTCAAAGTTAAGAAACCACAAAGCCCTAGTCCTGACATTGCAAACATCACATGATATAACTGACAATTAAAGTTTTTGATTAGCTTTATTTAAGGCAAAGTGCTACTTTGTATCTCTGCAGCCTTGATTTTACCCTTCTCGGGTGAAATATGGTAGAATGCCATTTATACACTGCAGCCCATCAGGCATACTGTGGGGCCCTCATATGGCAAACAGCTCTTCATTTTTCTAACTAGAGCTGGAGACCTATAAAGACATTAAATACTGATAGATTATTGCATCTGACTCTTAACCACTCCATCAGATATACTGCATTTGTACAAGTTTAACAGTTTTAAGGAAGACAGTGTAAAATTGTAGCAAATGCCTGAGGGTAAAGCAGAGTCCTGTGTTCTCAGAAGAGAGTCCATTTGCTGACACGCTGTTCATTTACTGTGACACTTGCACATAAAACCCTAATAAAATTTAGAACTGAAGATAAAAGAGAGCTAATAAAGAATTAAAATGTATTCTAATTTGTTGGCACATTTGTATATATATTGGTTCTTGTAACTAACTTCAGGCACAGTTATTTTTGTCTATTTTCTGGTTTTACTGTGGTTGTCTGAGGCAGGTGACCAGCTCTGGATTATTATCTACTCGCTTTCTTAGTTCCAGAGAAAATGTGCAGCAACAGTGACCTGCTTTTCCAAGTCTTGACCATGCTTGCTAAGACTGTTTTCTGTGAGGAAATTACCAGGAGACCGAGCATCAGTAAGCTCAACCGAAGCTAGAGAGCACTGAAACAGAGCAAAGAGCAACCCTCCCTATTGCACTGCATCATTTAAATTAACTCTGTTCTTCAGCCCTTATTATGCAAGAGTATGTTTTAGTTTAATGGGAGAAAACCACTAGTGTAACCAACCACTATGCTACCGATACTGCAAACTTCAGTGGGTTATCCTTCCTCTCTGCTACAAGTTTATAAATTTCCTTGTAAGATTGGTATAGAATGCACACTGAAATAGGTTCCACCTCAGTAGTGCAGTCCCTGCCTTTTGAGAATCAGGGTAAGTGAGGCCCCTGAAGTGCTCATGGTGTGGGGCTCAGTTGTTTCATGTTTTGGAGCTGACCACTATCAAGGCATACACTCCACTTATGCATTAGTATTCCAGCAGTGTCTCCATGGAAGAAGTAGATGAAAGAATGATCTCTGGAATGGCTATGGTATTAGTGCTAGAGAGGTCAAGTGTAGAAGCAGTAATGCAGAAAACATTTCAAGACACTGGATGACCTGGATTCATCTATCATACACTGGATGATCATAAATCCATCTATTTACTCTTTCAGGAAGTCCATGTCTGAGAGAGAAGGCCAATAGGGTTCTTACTTCATTTTTTACCCATTCTGACAAACAGGACATGGCTTTACTTCTGATTTTTAATTTATTTTTTCATTTTATATGTTTCGATATTTCACTGGAATATTGTTTTGTTTATAATATTACAGGAATATCACAAAGTAAATTACATTTTCTGCAGCTTAATTAATTTTATGCTGAAGTGATACCACATTTTAGGAATGTAAATATATAATAGATGACACAAGAGAGTGCACAAAGACAGCTGAGCCTTTCTTTTTTAGTCTATCTCTTTATAGCAAACTCAAGGCAGTAAAGAGTGAAATTTCTTAATTTTCAACTGCTTGTTGATGGTTTCAGGTAAGAAAAAGAAGTATATGGGAAAAGGTTACTATTGTTGTAGTACTTTTGGTCTTAAGTACCATCCTAGTTGACTATTTTTCTTTTTTATTTTCTTTTTTTCTCATATAGTTGTCATAAAGACAGAAAGATAAAATGGAAGAAATTCAGTTGTTCTTACACTTATGTGAGTGGTTACAAGTCTCTATGAGGATAAATGAAGACATACTAGATAATCAGCCATTCAAAAATATTTCTATAACAGACTAAGGAGTCTAAAAACAGTGTTTTATGCCAGAAGCAAAAAAAAAAAAAAATAAAAAGCAAAAGAAAGGATTTATCAAAGTCCCAAATTTTTGAAATCTTAGGTGATTCTAGACAATGAATCGTACTCATTTTTACTATAAACACATAAAAATAAAAATGCAAAGGTCTTTTACAAATCACCTGTCTTGTCTCCAAACTTGAGCAAATGAACAAGATGCAAAAGCTTGAAGAACCCTCTGAACTAGCAACTGATTATGTGAGAAAAAGGTTTTTGAGCAAGAGGTCAGGTGCAGAATTAAGTCTGTCTGCACAGAAGAAAGTGACAGTGAAGAAATAATAGAAGTGATTTCCCTGGTGGAAAGTGGTTTAAGCAGGTAGCAAGCAGCACTAGCAAGTAAATTGATCAAACGCATGACTTTGCAGCTACTGCTGGTAGTGATGATGAGCTGCTGCGTCCTGGCACAAATTAGGATACTAACCTCATTTTCAAATAAATAACAGGCATGAATATCCTTTTCTTTAACCTGCTGTCCTGGCTGGTAGAAGAAGATAAAGTTTATGGCTTGCTGTCAAATATCCACTGATTCTGCTCTAAAAGGTAGCAGATAATGCTTAATAGCATCTGATGCTATTACATTAATGACTTCATTGATTCATACTATTTAAAGCACCACAATATTTGAATTTCTTTTCAATAACAGTTGCAATAAAAACAAGCAAAAGAAGTAGGTGTATCAATTTGAAAGATTACTGGAATCTTTTCTGTAAGATCTGAAGAATGTAGTTTCCCTTTGATTTTGAAGATAGCTATTTGGAGATATTACCTATAACATTCCTGTTTATGCCAGCTGTATTTACACTTTGGGGTTTTTGAAGGCTTACATGTCCACATATTATGAATGCAGATGTGTATGTAAACATGTGTATATACATATACCTATATTTACCCGATGTCGACTTTGCTTTGCATTTGTTGTAGATTTTCCAGATACATGACAGATCCTTACACAGGTCTGTCTGATCATGTAAATGTGAGAAAGAAGAGGTACAGGGATTAAGTTTTTCCTCTTGACAAGAAAATTACAATTCATGTACTTAAGAAATCAGAAGGCAGAATGCATTCACTGCACACTATCTATTCCAAACAAGGAGAAGCTGACTGAAAGGAAAGAGGCTTGGCAGTGTAAATAAATAGGCAACATGCAGACAGTGAAAGTGGCTATCACTTCTTCCCAACTGGCTGCAGTACTCTACCTATTTCTACTGAGAACGTTTTATTTTTAAACAAGTGCAAATTTCAAGGCTGAATCACTGACGGGAAAGACAAATGTCTATAGTCAATCCAAGCATGTATCTAGAATCTGTGAATGGATTTGGATAGATGTAGGAACCTAAATATTTAAAATCAAGAATGTTAAGTAGAGGTATTTACAACCCTCAAGTTAAGAATATACCTTTGCAAATTTCCAAACCTATAAAACAGTTTCCTTCCTTCTTACTGAGATGCAGTCTGTTAAATATGCTCTGAAAATTTTACTTCAACATAGCTGTCTAGAAAAAACCAGGAAATAAAGAGTTTGATTCACAGTATGTCATACCTTCAGGTGACATCTCTGGAACAGTGGCCACATATGGTCCATCCAGGAACTGTGGTTCATTGTCATTGATATCTCGAACCTTGATGATAAATTCTAAATCAGGTTCAACAGGAAGCTGAGTGCTCCGGTTAATTGCTTTTGCTGTTAGAATGTAGAAAGATTTCTTTTCTCGATCCAACTTTTCTTTTACATAAATTTTGCCAGTATATTTTTCAATGTAAAACAAGCTTCCAGCTCCCTCCCCGTCCAAAATGTATTCTAAGTTGCCATCCTCTTTGTGTAAATCTGATTTCAACTGAAAGTAAAAGGGAGAAAAATAAGTCACAGTTTAGGGAGAACGAAGTTTTGTAATATTCATTTTATATTTTGTTTTGATTCTACAGTGAACTCTGTTGCTAACGAGCCTTCTTGGACATTATTGTTTGAAAGGAGGTACTGTCACATTTTCAGCTGACCATTTTAATTTTAATTTTTTTTTTTTAAATTTAAAAGTATTGATATAACAGACTCTTAAATGTGTGATATACCTGAAAAGAGATGCTTCAGCTACTTTGAAGTGAAGGGAATGCATCTAAGTACCTACTTTAGCTCATTTTTTCAGGTCCCCTACAATTTTGCTGGAAACAATACAAAGGTCATTAAACATTATCTAATTTTTATTATTGCAGATGATACATGTACTTTTTAAGCTTTTTTTTTTTTTTTTTACCCAACAATGATAGGTGTAAATGTATGCAACAGTGATGTTCTGCTTCTGTTGAAATATTAGAGGGGAAAAGACATTCTGTGGTGAAAGTCGGTATTGTTTATTCCAAAACAAATTGATAGACATTTTCCATTTCTATCCAGGATGATCTACATCCTCAGTTATATTGCTAAGATGAACTTTATGGTGATGATTCCTTTGATGAAGCTGAGCTTTGGAGCCAATTTTAGTCCAGCTGCATTTGTTCATGACAACCAAATAGTTCCATTAATATTAGTGATTTATAATAGTGCAATATTTTAAGAGCAATAACCCAATTTCCTGACATAGCAAGCATCCACAGTTGAATTTTATGGGAACAAAAAATTTCCATTATATCATTAATTCTCTATTTTTTTTCCTCCACTTATTTTGGTTTTGAACAAAAAATATCAAACTCTTTTAGAGCCTGGATACTAATTGAAAAATCCAAAGTTAAAAAAAAAAAGTATTCAACTTGCTTCTCTTATGAAGAAACATGTTTAAAATGCAAATAATATGCCTAACTGTTGACTTTAATCTCTCACTGTTTTGCTTAATTTTATTGAACCTAAAGGTCACTGTAAGTTGTGAAGCCATAGAATGGGAAAGTAACAGTTCCCTGTCGGATCTCCTCAAATATTTTGTAATAATTTCTGAGGTTACAAAAATAGTTTTAACTTTTCTTTGGAAGATTGACTATGCCTTTTAAGATTTTCATAATGCATAATTGTCTGCATGCATCAGATGGATAATTGATTCAGAATATGACTGGGACACAGCTCTGAGGTATGAGGAACAGTTTTGAGTTCCTACTCTGAGCTCTGTAAAAGTATTTAACACCTAAAATATTCAGAGTTAATTGTTCTTGCCAGTACAAAATACAGAATTTTCAAGTCTGAGGGAGTTTAGAACCATTTAAAATATGAACAACTTAAATATTTTCAACATAAGTAGTTGTGTGCTAAACATGGACCATGTTACCCCCTTTATAAGTGGTCTGGTCAAACTCATTTTAACACCATCCAAATCTGGCATCTCACTAAGGGGTAACACAGATTCTTTGTTACCCATAAATCTTGGTTTCCTTTTCACATAAGCCAGGACATGGGAGAAGTGATATATATCTAGATCTTTAAACTAACATGGGGCTCAGATGTGACCACAGAGTGTGTCAAACACTTAGGGTCTGGGAGCGTGCCTTTGGCTGGCTGGTAAGACATAGCCTGTGTTTAGTAATTTCACTCAGAATCATTTATCCACAAAAGATTTCATGACCTTGAACATGTTAAATGAGAGGTCCCTTACAGATGACATTTGCTGAGAAAGAATAGCAAAGGTTCTAGGTTTACTTGTTTTTTTTAGGCTGGGAACAAAATAAATGGTCTTACCATTGTAAGTGAGAATTGAGAACAAATATTTTTGTTCTCATCCTTGTGTATCTGCCATTGCAGTGCTGATGGACACATTTATTGTTTTCTTAATCTTGATAATGGAAAAGGAGTAATGAGTTTATGTTAAATAAAATTTGAAAATTTATTTCTGACTGAAAAAAGATTTTGATATGGAATAGTGATTTAAAAACAGAGACTGTCTACCTTTGTATTTTCGTTGATGCAGTTTTCTTCAGAGCCTTAATTACTAAAAATTCATGTGTTGATCATAGACTACCACTTCATTTGCTCAAAGCAGCGCATATTCTACTCAATAAAAAGACACAAGTAAATATGTCTTATTAGACAATGGTTTCACTGCAATATATTAACAATAATCTTCAATCAAATCCCCAGTTAACCTGTGAGAAATAAAAAGGTGAGATCATGAAAATACATTACATTTATGGGGTTTTTTGCAGGAAGTACTTTCCAAAGTATTGAAAAAGTAATAATAATTGTTTAAAAAATAGACAGTATGTCTTCACTTGTTCTTTCAGAAGTGAGACATCACACTTCCATAGTAACTACTTTGAAAGGGCTGTGAAAAAGTAATTAATGAATTTTGAGCACTTCACCCTTTGGGCCCAATTAAATTTTAGTGCTAGTTAATTAGCAGTTAAACTTATTTTAGCTCATTCATTTAAAAAGGGCCTTAAAGAAAAGCAGATCTCAAGATTAAAATTACTTCTAGCATACAAAAATAAATAATAATAATAATAAATAAAATAATAATAATGATAAGCAGAGAGAGAAGGGGGCAGATAAACCCTCATTAAGACAATTATCTTAAAGCACATTTTTAAAGGAGGGTGAAAAATAATTGCTCGTTGTACTAAACCTACGTTAATCTAATGAACCATGCAGATTCCTGTAGTTTCTCAGTGGTAAAAGGATTTAGTATTAATCAGCTTCATTAAAAATTAATGAGGGGTAAATCAGCTGCTATTTAGTGTAATAGAAAATCAAACTAAATACTGTTTGTAAACTACACTACACTCAGTATGGCTGCTTTGATGCAGTGCCAAAAATAGCACAAGCAAATTGCCAGATGTTGATAAATGAGTCTTAACTTCCACTCAGAAGGAAGAAAGGAACTTTTCAGCTTTACACCTTCATCTGCTGCACGTGGATCTAGTTTTAGTAACAGCATGCATGTGAAGTTTCCTTGACAGCAGTCCTCAGTGAAGGAAGGTGCTTGGTACTGCTGTGGCCCCAAGCTCTCGGACTTCTCTGACCTTGAGAAATGTCACAGGAAAGGAGAAATGCGGTACTGCCTTATTACAGCTTCCTGAACTCCTCTTTCTACTTTTCTTGCTATTTCCACGCCACTGGAGATATTTGGCTTTCCAAGTCAGGGTAGAAGCTGCTACTCAGCATGCTAAATCTAACCTTGTGCTGTCCTTGAATCATTACTTATCATACCTGTCCGATATACACAGGATCCGGCGAAATCTGTTCCTCAGTTGCAAAAAGAGGTTCCCACAGCCAGCTACGTTTCACTCTTTGAACTGGTCTGAAAGACTGAACTGTGTTTTGAGCGCTGGAGTTCTGTGTGCTGGGAGAGCAAGGCCAAAGTTGAACCAGCATCACCATGAGATGTAGCAGTACCGAGGAATTCATGCTGAACTGTTCTTTCAATCAGTCTTAATCTGTGAAAGAGGGAAAAAGAAAAAGAAAAGTCTTTGACAAAGCATCACTTTTGTCTTTCTGCTTCTATATATTGATTCTGTGTTAATGTAAGAGCTGATTTGCAGTGTTAAAACCTCATCCTCTCCCCAAAAGTAAAGAGCTGAAATGAAGTCTGTTTCTTATTAAAATTTTAATAAGAGATTTTAAAAAGACCTTTCAGAGTCTCTAACATGAAAGTCAAGTGCTTAACTTTTCTTTATGAATATCCTACACGGGAACTTATTATGCAAAAAAAAATGGAAAACAATCCTTCAATTAATTCATCTTTCAAATTAAGCTGGATAATTGTATTGTGTAGCCTAGGAATAATTTGATTGAAATAATTGTATGTTTCTGCTTAGATAGGGCTCATTTTGAGTTGCAGTCACAAAACTGCCTGAAGGGTGAATATCTAGCTTTAGTAGCCCTGATGTCTGACAGCTGAAACAGAGTGATGCAGATATTTTTTTAACCTCTTCTTATCCACTTTCCCAGCTCAGCAAAATGCCTGCAAAAATGTTAAAGGTGACAGGGTACCATGAAGAAGCAGCAAAAATTTACAACTTTCTCCTTCCCAGCCAAACAGCAACATGGACAAAGCAGATGTGTTTAATAGATTTTTTGCCTATGCCTTTGGCATGGATGATGCACCAAAGGGTTCCCACAGCCCTGAGCTGGAGGACCATGACTGCAACAATGATCGATTCCCAGTCGATTCTGAAATTGTGCAGGAACTGCTGCTCAAGCTGGATCCCCAAAAATTTAGAGGGCCTTATGGGGTTGATCTGAGAATTCTCCAAGAGCTGCTGATGTCATTGCAAATCATCTCTCAATGTTTTTTGAATGGTCTTGGGAATCCAGAGAGATCCCAGCTGACTGGAAGCTGGTGAATGCTGTCGCATTTTTCAAGAGCAGCACGAATAGGAACCCCAGAGACCACAGGACTGTCAGTTTCACTTCGGTGCCTCCTCAAGTTATAGAGAATGTTATTTTGGGAGGTATTGAAAAATACCTGGAGGACAGCACAGCAATTGGTCACAACCAGCATGGCTTTATGAGAGGAAAGTACTGCTTATCAAACCTGGTTTCCTTTTATAACATGGTATGTCATGTAATTATTCTGTGGAAGCCTGTTGATGTAATCTTTCTGGATTTCAGCAAAGCTTTCAATACTTTCTCTCACAGGATCCTTCTAGACACATTTTCATCACACAGCTGGATAAACACAGCATGGGTTGGTGTTGGCTGAGCAACTTGCTCACAGGTTGGGCACAATGTTACAGTGAATGGGGTGAAGTCAAACTGGAAACCTATCACTAGTGGTATTCCACAGGCCTCCATGCTCAGCCCTGTATTCTTCAACAACTTTATGAATTTCATACAGAACTGGAAGGAATATTAAACAAGTGTGAAAATTGTAGAAAACTGGGAGAAGCCTTTGAAGGCAGGGAGATCTTGCAGAGAAAACTCAAAAAATTAGGGGGCTAGGCAATCACCAATTGTATGATCTTCAAAAAGGGAAAGTGATGGATTCTGCGCCTGGGATGAGACAACCCTGGATATATGTACAGACAGAGATGCTGGAAAGCTGTGCCACAGGAAAGGACCCAGGGATTCTGGTAAATGACAAGTTGAGCCTGAGTCAGCAGTGCCGTGGCAGCCAGGAGGACAAAACCCTGTCCTGGGGAGCATCAGGCACAGCATCTGGGCAAGGGAGGGGAGTGACGCCCTCTGCTCTGCACTGGGGCAGCCTCACCTTGAATATTGTGGGCAGTTTTGGGTACCACAATATAGAAAAGACATTAAGCTATTTGAGAGCATCTGCAAAAGAGCCATGAGGATGGTGAAGGGCCTTGAGAGTAAGCTCTGTGTGGAGAGAAGGACATCACTTAATCTGTTCAGCCTGGAGAAGAGGAGACTAAGAGGAGACCTCATTGCAGTTAAAAGTTCCTTGTGAGGGGAAGAGGAGGGGCAGGCGCTGATCTTTTCTTTGTGGTGACCAGACAGGACCCAAAGGAATGGCCTGAAATTCTGTCAGAGGAAGCTTAGGTTGGATATTAAGAAAAGGCATTTCACCCAGAGAGTGTTTGGAGACTGGAGCAGGCTACCCAGGGAAGTGGTCACTGCACCAAACCCATAGACAGGGTTCAAGAAACATTTGGACAATTATCTTGGATACATGGTGTTATTCTTGGGGATGGCCCTGTTCAGGGTTAAAAGTTGGACTCAGTGATTGTTGTGGGTCCCTTCCAACTCAACAAATTCTGTGATTCTGTGAATAGAATTTGTCATAACAGATTTTACCACCTCTAAAATTATTTTCTCCAACTAAACTGACAAAGGCAAATGTATCTTTAAAGCTGTAGGTTTCTGTAGCTAGTTTCATTTCCACTATCTGTATTTTCTGAAAATGAAGGCTCTTCACAAACTGTGAGCTATTACTGGCTTTTCAGTGATTTTTGGCACAATGAAGGAAATTTTAAACATAATTCTATGCTCAGTTAAGAATAGCCATCTTCTGTGAGACAAAAAGAAAAATTTTGAAAATACCTACCCATTTGGCAATGGCATTAGCCATTCTTTTCAAGGCTTTAGCATTGAAGAATAACATTTCCTATGAAGGACAAATCTAGTTTATGAGTTTGTAATACACTAGTCAGTTTGAAAAACACACTGAAAAAAAATACTTGGATCAATTTATTTTAGACCTGAAAAATCCATAAGTTTTTAAGTATTAGTATTTTAAATACTCATCCTTATCTGTAACCACATTTCTCTTCACAGAGAAAAGCAAGGCACAACTTCCCAAGGATATTTCTGGGATTCCCATTCTCTGAACCTCAGAGAAAAAAAAACAATTCTTATCTCATTTACTGCTCCTGTGTTTTGGAACAAGTGGAACGCATTGTGGAGGATTGTTTACCTGAAGCAAATTGGTAGTTGGATTCTGGTATGAGTGTTTTGATTCATTGACCAATTGAATCCATGCGTGCGTTGGGACTGTCAGCTGGCAGTCACGAGATTCTGTGCAGTTGAGTGCAGTTGTGTTGAGTTGGGTGCTTGCTTGGCAGATTCAGTTTAGATGTAGTACAATATAGTATAGAATAATATAGTATAGTAAAGTAATTAATTAGCCCTCTGGTATCCGTGGAGTCAGATGCATCATTTCACCCCTTCATTGGAGGTTGCCATGCTTTTACTATACTTATCCAAAGAGAAATGCCATAATTGGTTAAATAGACAGACAGATAATACAGAAAACTATTTATTTCCTTCCAGCATCTTTATATGATATTGGACAACAGTTTGTTAAAATGTAACCTGCAGAGATGGAAAGAGAGGAGTTCTAATAGGAAAGTCAAATAGAACAACCAAGACTAAAATGTACATTCCAATTTTTTCACACATTTCATGTTTCTTGACTGTAAAGCTGTAACAGAGCAAGACAAGATTTGAATAGAAGGAATGTGACTTGGGTATCCTCTTTTTCCAGTTTCCTGTAGAAAACTTCTTATTTTCCAATGGCTGTGAGAATAATATTTATGACATTGAGGAAAATCCCAACAAAGCTCAGCTTGGTTCTGAAATAAGTCTCGAGTGAGGTTTAGAAGGTCTAAAGACCTTGGAGAGTCTCTATGCTATGGGTGTACTTAATTCTAAGCAGTAATCTGCACACAAAGTAACCTTGAAAAGGAGCATTCATTTCATTTCAGCACATTGCGAAAGACAGACTACTCAAAGAACAAAAGCTGAACAGTCAAGGAGACCTTTCTGAGGAATCACAGAAAAATGCATTTCAATCACTGTTTATATCTGAAGAGAGGTGTTCAGTCTTGGCAATAGCAAATTCTTCTGGCTAGGCTTTTTTGTTGTTTTGGATGCTTGTTCTAGCATTTTTCACATTATTCAACATAATATCTCAGGCTTGTGGGGCAGTATTTCATGCAGAGCGAATGTCAAAGAAACAGTCCTTATCAAACTTGTCTGAAGACACCGTATGTTGAAAACAACATAGTGAGGGTGCAGAACGGCAATGCTGGTCTGCTGTTGGCCACCTTCTTTCAATGTACTCAGCAGTTACATATGAACAGCATAAAGCATGCAATGGATGTTCTGGAGCATTTTGGTGTCTCCTTTTTACTAATTTATGTAAATATCCTGTGTTACATGGAGTTAAGCATCGTGTCTTGGACAAATTGGAATAAGTAAATATTTTTAGATTCTGATATACTGCACACACTATTAGTGTAAGACTAACCTGAAAATACAGATGATAGACAAATTCTTCTAAAAACAAAGCTATTTCATGGAATTGAGATCTATATGAATCTCTGTTTTTCTCTCCTCTGCTATAGCAAACATTCTGAATTTGCCTTTACTTTCAGGACCTTTCAAAGCCTGTTTGCTTCTAACATCTTCCTACTCATTTGGCATTGAGACACTGCCTCCAGCTTCTGGCCAGCATGTGTTGCCATTTTTTTAAAGTCCAATTATAATCCTTGTGAAACAATCACATTCTTTCTCTTCCACTGATTGTAGCTCAGTCTCAGAAGTCAGTCTCATAAAATATCCAGAAAGTAGTTTCTTATTTCCTCATAATTTTCTAGTCTTTCCTTTAAAAATCCAAACTTCAGTATTACCTACTTAAAAGAAAAATAAATATAAAAGGGCTCACACTGTTAAAGATGATTCTGTGCTGAGACTGCTGACTATCACTTTGTCCAGTATTGCCTCATTATTCCCTTGTACTTTCCTGTCTTTCCCTATCCGTCAGTTGTCTCTTGTTTTACACTCATTTGCTGTTGTCTTTGTAAATGAAATGACCTTGTACTCTGTGTTATAATTATAGTATGCAGCAGAAGGGAGGATTAGTAAAAGCACTGATCTTTTGGGCACTGTAGTAATAAGCCTTAATAGATAATTTTTTTAGTAGAATAGTTTCTCATTGAAAAAAAAAAAAAGACAAATATATTTTCAGAGATGAGCAAATGATCTATCACTAAAATTTCCCAAGAGGAAGAAAGGAATGGAAACCATTGTTCTGCTCCTGTCCTTTTGGATGTATGTCTCCAGTTTTTCTCACATGCAGTGAGTTGCAATAATAAAATCTGATTGTAAGACCAGAGCAATGAGAATATCCATTGCAATTGTAATAAATAGGCTGCAGCTTTTAAAGCTTATAGAGCAGTATCTTCCTTTCATACCCAAGGGAAACCACAAGTTTCCTGTAGACTAGAAACAGATTTACCTTCTTGGAACAAAGTTGATGAGTGCTTTCAAAAGTTTATTTTGGAATCTTCACCCAGTGACATCCTGTCTCCATTTGAAACTGGATGTTATTTTAGGTGTGCTGGTAGTATGACTTGGTTCTGAGTTCCCTTTGTTTCAAATTTTTTTTTTAAATTATGATTGTGTAATTACATTACAAAATAATACATGCTACTGCCTATCATTGCAAGAAAAACAATAGAAAGAAAAAGAGGTCTAAAAAAGACTACTTCTGGGATATATATTTGTTGGTGGAGAAAATAAAAGACTAAAGTTGGAGACAAACAACAGCTTTCTAAAGCAATAAGAAAAAACCTAAAGAGCAGGTTAGAGTGCAGATGCTGAAAAATTCTGTTCCAGTTCTCTAAGTTGAAGAATGAGGAACAACGAGCTTAATTTTGTAACAAAAGTCCCATAATTTGATATAAGTAAACCCTTTTAGTTAGGAGGTAGCAAAAGACTGAAATAGGGTAACAAGGGATGTGGTAGATAACCCCTAAGAGGAGACCATTAGGACCATCTCCTACACATGTTTGGTGTTACAATTTTGAAACTGACTCCTGAGAATAGCAAATCTCTCTGTCCTTGAATGTACTCAGCCAAAAAAAATATTAAAAATTCAGACTGAAATACATTCCTTTTGTGGAATTTGGTGCTCTCTTTTCTTGATTTAATAATGTCAAGCAAACAACGAGAGGAATAATTCATGTAAGACAATCTAATTCATTAATATGCAGCTTCTGAAACATTTCTTATCTCAAGAACAGCCTTAACATGATGTTGTTTCAGTTACATGTTCTGTTTTATGCCTTGGTGTTATTATGATTGTAGTGAAATCTGTCTCCCTTGTATGTTGCTATCTTTAATTTTCACTTAATAGGATAAAGAAGAAAGCGTATGTGTAACTAACCCCCACTGATTACCATGTTATAAAAAGCTTAAAGGACTAGAAACCTTCATATTTCTCCACTACAGACTTGTCCATTTGTTCTATGCCTACTGGCTATTCGCCCCAATTGCATTTAATGTGGTTGAATACTGAGGATCCTAGTGTATTAGAATGCTACTGCTCTATCTTTTTGCCAGAAAACACTAGATAAAACTCATTTTCATTGACTAGGTCTTGCACAATATGGTAGACTCCAAGACTATGCAATTCTCAGAGAATTACTAGTAGCTAATAATATATATCTGAACTATTTTAATTAATGCATATATTTTGTGAGTTCACTAGTTTGTCTTTTGGGTTTATTATCTCTACAGAACAATGATAAAATATTCTAGCATGTGCAAAGTACTGGGCTTAATCTTATTCTTGCCAGTCCTTACCATTGTTGAATTTCAGATAGAGTAGGATAATAATTTTTAGAGGTTTGGTGTGTTAAAGCTCTGCCTTATCCTTTTCATGTATTTCATTTGTGATTTCATCTTTTGCAATCAGTACCAAGATGTTTTTTAAAGAAGGTTTTCCATTTTTCTTATATGTTTACTATTTTATTTGGAGACATTAGAAGAAGGCATACTAAACTCCTAAGGAATAAATATGGTATATCTAACTCCAGTTATGCTAGAAGTCACTCTTTTGACAGTAATGTTTAACTAATTTTAAAATAAAGCAGCAGTGAAAAGAAAGTACTAAAATTTGCAGAATTTATTTTGCAATTTGAACTTAATTTTTACTAAATAAAATCACAGTTACCATTTACCATGCATACATATTGTGTGATTGACTGAGTGATTAATTGATTTTTGTGACAGGGTAAAATTGACACCAGTCTTGCTGTAGCTTAAGGCACCTTTTCCACAATCGTCTCAGCATATATTTATCTGCCTGAATGCCTTTATTTGTAGTTGTCTGGTTTAGCTATTATTTTTATGGAATCTGAACATTTTAATTTCATCTATTTTGACTTTCTTGTCTTTCACATATTTTTCTTAAAATAAATTTGGACTATTATATCTAACAAGTATTCTGAATTTAATTTTATAGTGCTTATCAGAACTAACATCTAAATGTAATATTCTCTTCAGTCAATTAATTCGAAGTATATCTAAAATTGTCTCTCTAGTCTGCTGCAAAACTAGCTTCTTTAAAGGCTGCTGCTTAGCCTTGAGAGGTGTTTTCTTTAATGCATATCCTGATGTGACTTTTGACCGAAGTATGTTGACTGGTAGTGCATATTAATACAGTATGGCTGCATGTGTCTCCACCAGTCACCCAGAACTTCACTTACATGAAGAGCAGTTACTTAGATGTATGAATACATTTAAATTTCCCTTCATTGTAATTGGCACATTATTTTCTTCATTTTGAAAACACACCATTGTGCCATTAAGGAAGGCCTTCAAAGTATTCTATAGAATTAGAAGTGTCGTTATCTGTCAGATATACATGGACAAAATAGCTTAAAGAAAGGAATTTTTAGTTGATTAGTGCCTTTAAGGCTGTGTATTTTAATCAGTAGAGAGCAGACTCACTAGAAATCATGTCATTCTTAGTGTTTTATATATATTAACACAGTATATTAACACATCCCCCATATTTTGCTACAATATCTGTTGCACTGTATGAGAAGCCCAAATGACATTCTGGATGACAGAATCCTGAGTCTTCAAAGCATGACAAGCAGTAGCTAGATTTTCTGTCCCTACTGGATATTCAAAACCACTTTTTCAGTGTCAGATTGTAATATTTATTTCTCAAAATCCTATGTCTTTCATTAAAAACCTATGACAACTCTAGGCAAAGGTAGCAGATTTGTTTAAAATGAGGGGACGGTGGGGCAAGGTGAAGGATGAGATTTCCTGCAGTGAAAAAAAAAAAAAGGGAGGTAGAGCAGTTACTTGTCAAGCTCAAAAGTCAAAGGAAATTATATAGAGAATGTGGTGACACACTGTATGTTCTACATCCTCATTCTGCTGTGTCATTGGTGGCTCTCATTTTCTTAGTGGAAATCTCTCTATATTAATCACCAATAGACATGAGTAAACCCATATTGAGAAACAACTCTTTAATTAATTAAATTTTGTTCTATCTGAACTTTGGGAATATTTTATTCTATCTGAAGCATATAAAACTGGCTTCACATTACCTATTTCCTGATGGCCATGAGCATACATGATGATATAACCACTCTCTTGCCTTTTTCAACTCTGAACCACCAGTATTTTTAGAACTGATTAATTGATTACTGACCTGTAAGTTTGCTAAAGATATATGTAGCTGGAACCAGCTCAATATTTCTGTGTGTGGTGCAGCATTCTTATGTTTGGCTTAGAGGCTTGCTGCCACTCACTGCTGTGATCATGGGAAGATTCTCATGAATCTTTGAAACACATGATTATGAAAACACAAAATCATTATTTTATTCTCTGTTATCAACCATATAACATAGAGCTGGAAGCATAGCCTCAAACATTTCAAAAGACAGGAGATCCAAGTCCTGTCATTGCAATTTTTTTGAGATCCTTTAGAAAGAAGCTGAAAAAGATGACTCAATCCACCTAAAAATCTCTAGGTACAAAGAAGATCACCCACACAATTCCCATCAACAAAATAGAGAGTGTATGTGTGTAAGGATAAACTTCTCTTGTGCAGGACAGCTTTTGCTCTGCAAAGGTGACCTTTGGAAGTGCTGATTAAGGCAAACAGTGCATAGGGACTGAGCTAGAGGCAAGCCAATGCTTCTGTAAGATTCCTCCATGAGTGTTTGTCTTACTGTTTTTAAGATAATATTAAAATTAAATCTGCAACATCACAAAGTAATAAAGTAGTTAAGTGTTTCATTTGGAGTCTGCTGACATCCCCCAAAGGGACCAGCAGGTATCACCAAGAACATCAAACTGACACACACAGATGCAACTAAACCTATGATATTGCTCCCTGGTTGATGTGGCATTTTGTGTTCTTCTGGAAGCATAGCTTTTCCACATTTTATTAACTGAGGTATGAAGTTATTTGGTGAATAGTTCTATAGACAAGGCACAGAGATATTCCTACTTTACTTACTTTGTGGGGAAGAAAAATGAAGCAGGAGGAAAGCTGTGTCTCTTTTCTAAACACTGATAAACTAATGATTACATTTTGTTCTTTTTTAGGGACTTTCTGCAATACAGCTAAATGCTACTTCAGTCCAGATGCTTCCTAGCTAAAGAAAAATTGAAAAGATTACCTTAGAACTTATGAAAAATTATGTTCATTCTCTGCATTTATTGAATAGCTTCAGCAATTTTATTCTGATGTAAAAATCGATTTGGTAAAGAGATGATGAGATGTTGAAAGATTCAGTTATGCCAGTACAAGTAGTTGTGGTGCACTGCACTGTCTATACTAAAAAAGCAAGCATTTAGTTTTAATTGTAGCTTTCCTTAACTAGGGCTATTATTTATTTCTAAGATAGTCTGCACTATAGAAAATTACAAATAATCCCATGTATTTTAGCATAAATATTTTGCTGCTTTAAAAAGACTAACACATGTACACAGTAAAAACAGAAATTCTTGCCTTCTGGCATTTGCTTTTTATTGTAGGCAAGTAGCAAATCCAATTACAAGATGTTTGATTCACTGGGCAAATCCTACTGGAACATTTTTGGCTCTGCAGGATACCACTCAGTACTGAAGAACCACTTGTCAGCATAATGATGTAAAGGACTGCATTCTGTGATTCACACTTGAATCTGTTTGCCAAATGATTTTCAGGATGGCACTTCACGAAATGCTCCAAAACTCTCTGTAGGATTTAGGTTCTTTTAATCTCTTTAATTCATAATTATTCTTTGCATACATTTAAGCTGATATTGCAATGAACTCACCTTTTCCATGGTTTTGGAGGAGATTTAATTCCACCAAACATGAGATAAAAAGAAGCTTTGATATTTAAGGGGATGCTCTTTGCTAGAATTTGACTTATGTTAAACTTCTGGGTTTGGTTTTAGAGTTAATTTTCCACATAGGATGAGGCAAATCAGAAACACCCTGAAATTAAATAATCCAGTATATGTCAATGGAAAACCAGAATGAAATCAAATTTTAATGCTTATATTTCAGGAAACTTACCAGGATGTGTTTGTAAAGTAAATAAATACTGCAGAAAGCAGTCCCTTACAAGCAGTTAAGGAAACCATATCTTTACATTAGAAAAAAAAAAAAGAAATAAGGAAAGGAAAAAAAGCCATTTAATTTTTTTTTTTTTTTTTTTTTTTTTTTGTTAATACTATTTGTTCTCTGTTTATTGATAAAACACATAAGATAAATAGAGCAAGGAATAATTACTTTTAATGGTATGTAGAGTTTTCATTATAAGCAAGAAAATCTGCTCTGATATGTAATCCAGCTATTAAATTTAAAGGTATAGTTTAAATTCATGAACAGAAAGAGTCTGTCCACCACCACCGTGGAAGTCAGTTGGAAAAATGCTGAAAGAATGCACCTGCCTCTGAGAGTCTGCAGTTGCATCATATAGGAAAGGGTAGAATTTGTCTGATTTTTGAAACAGACAACACTTTGAAGGGTACACATATTTTTCAGAATAGTGAGAAATAGAGATAGAAAATATCTAACTGACAAAATTCCAGAAATATAATATATTTCTTTGCCTTCTTATTCTCTTATCTAGTACTCTGTTGATGAATTTTCCCTTATCTCCTGCAATGAAATAAACTCTGTTTCTGTTTTGCTGAGGTCTCAATGATCAGTGGCTTGTCTCTCCCTTACCTCTGATTTCAATATTTCACTGCTCTACTTTATTACTAAGAATGGATCTTTTCTTCACTCATTCTATGAGTTACATTGAAGGCTGATATATTTTTCTAACCTGTAATATATAAAAAATATTTTAATTCAATGAGGTCCTTATTTGATTCAATGAAACACTGTAAGCATTTTCCAGCACTGAGTTAGTCAGAACAGTATAGGAGCAGAGCATTCGGTCATCCAGGCAACACAAAGGTGTTGTACAATAAGTTTCATATAAAAATATTTCAAAAATGATTTCTTTTTTTTTCTGTCATGTTTCAAGGTGTGGAATAAAATTTTTCACATAGAGTCCAACAAAGCTCATTAGATTTGCAAACTGCCTTTTTTTAGTGAAATAATATTTTATGAGAGTTATAAATAAAAAATCTGTGAAAATGGACAGAAGTTTCTAGCTATTGATATTACATTCTCTAAAAATTCTTTGACTTAAAAGCTATTTTTAAAGGATATGTGTGAATTTAGATATTTCTGACATCCCTATATTCTGACATAACATCAAGATATATATCAGATTAAGCAAAAATAAAATTTAAGTTGCTTAATATCTGGGATGTCACTCTCCATAGTCAAATTGCCTTGTGATATTTCAGCATCATTTTTATCCACTACTTGCATGTTCACCCATAGAATTTTTCTTATTATCTTGCTACTTGGTACATGCAACTGTTCCTATAAAGACAGGGGGAAATGCTGTTTATACTTCCATTGTCATTCAACAGAGTCCTTACAATGAATCAAAATAGGGTATATTTGGATATTATAATTAATTATTAATTTGCTTTGATTAAAAATCCACTCGTTAATGAAATCATGAACATCTTTGAGTATGTGTTGAAATTTGCCTTTTGAAAAGTAATTGTTCAAGTTTCATTCTGGCTTTGGGTGAGTTCTGTAAGGTATCTATGTAGGAAAGAGGCTTTGAAAAATTCCTGTTATTTTTGTGCCTGAATACCCACATATGCTGCCTTTTCAACCCACTTTTATCACAGGTCCTTACATTCTGGTGACTCTTCAAGATTTACCTTGTTTCAGAGGAGAAAGAAAAAAAAAAAAAAAACCATTGTGATAGCTGTGGAAAAATGGATTAAAAATTCAATATGGCTAAAGACTTCAGAGTAACCCCCAAAACTCAGATAATGTTAATTCAATTAACTGTTATTTTTATTTGTGAGCATTACTTAGGTTCTGGAGTAGTTCTCCTGATAGAAGAAAGCCAAACACCCAGATCGCTTTGAATGTGGAAAAAATATTGGGTTTTATTTCTCCATATTTTTTGTTCTGTTTTTTAAAAATTTTTCATTGATTTCTTTCCTTTTACAACCATTTTTCCCCTTAATAAAACATAATTCTTCTTCTTTCTAGCCTGCATTGAAAACTCCTTTCTCTCTGAGAAGCCGAGGCACTGAATGTTCCACCCCACTTTTTTCCCTCTCTTCATTTAAAAGTGTTTCCTGTTTGCACTTCAGATTAATGAATTACCTATTCACCTGTCACTTCTGTCCCCGCTGCTGTAGGTCATCTGCAATAACAATTTATTGCATCCTTTTCCCTCTTTATAATCTTTGTGTGCCATTCTCCCCTTGTTACCTGTGTGACTCTCTGCTGCTTCTCTGCTCAACGTTATCTCTCAAACAGACCTCTCTGTGCAGATTTCTTTTGATATATTCCTTTATAGAAGCCTATTACAAAAATTATATTGTTGAGCCAAAGTCCCTGTGTATCATTCAGAGGATAATTTTGCCAATTTCAAGAGATCTTATGTACTTTGTAGCCTTAGCTTTTGTATCTCCAGGTATCATCAGGACTTTATGTGTTATCAGAGTATTGGAATGCGCAATCAGACTCAAAATTTTTACATTTCATCACCTACTTTTTCTTTCAATTTAAGAAGCTTCTTAAGCCAAGAAACAAGTGGAGGAGACAGGTAGAAACAGAAGGAAAGTAATTCCCATCTAGGATGACTTTAACAGGGTAGGAATCACCGTGAATGGTGAGTGACAAGAAGTGAAGAGTAGGATGTTTGAAATGCAAGACTTCATTCCCACACAGTGATTAGGCAAGAGAGGAGCTATACATGAACTAAGGCTTGCATCAGAAAGGGGAACCAAGTGTGCTGAGCCGGGGGATTTTCAGTCCACAGGAGACATTGAGAGGACAACTTCCCTCCTGGTCAGTACACAGCTCTGTTGAGCAGGGCTTTGGAAAAGAGCAGAAAAAAGTCCTTTGCATGTTCCAGTTTTCTCCACAGTTTTAAAAACCATACTAAGCTGAAATCTATGGATATGTCCAGTATAGCTCAACTGAAGTTATTCAGAAATATTACTCATGGGATGGTTTTGTGTCCTTTCATTTGGCATATTTATCACTTGTGGAAATTCAATGAAAGAAACACGTCTGGGAGAAGTCAGCAGAGCACTCTGTTAAGCATGAAGTACTCTCAGTTGTTTCAAGAGAATATTGAAACCAACAAAGGCTGGTGCAGGTGCTGTGGACATCAGTGTGGTGCGCTGTGTGGTCAAAGTAGTGTCTCCAGAACAAAGGAGGTAAGAGAAAGGATTAAGAAAACTATAGAAATTATTGTTATCAGACCTTGCTAATGAAGTGGCCCAAAACATACTACCTGAAGAATTTGTGCAGTCAAGAAAGGAGCAGTTTGTGGAAGGCAGATGTAATCTGAGAAGATTTCAAAGAGACATGAAGAACTGTGTTGACATGCAGGAGGCAGGAGGCCTGGGAGTTGAATTAAGTTGCAATTAGCCAATTTGCTCAAAAATGATGCATGTTAAAGGAGGCTAACAGGATAAGAATGAGTAAAGGTGAAATAGTAATTTCCTGTAAAAAATTTCTGGATAAAGAAACAAAGTAACAAAGTGGAATTATTTTTAAAAGGTAACAATGTAAACATTGAAAAACCCCCAAAAAACTAAAACAAAAAGAAACCTGGGAAAACTACCAATACCAAACTAAATGAAGTTTAAAAATATATTAAGGGTAAAATTGACTTTATACAACTAATTTCATACCATTATGCGTATTGATTTTCTTAAGTATAAAAGACTGTATAATAACCAATGACTCACTTTGGAAACTTGCCTATTAAAATTAGAGATTTATGGTTCTAAGTTGGCAAAATGTGACCAGGATTATTTTTGTCATGACAGTTACCACTTTTTATTCATAACTTTTATATGACTCTACAAATTAAAACAGCAACTCGTGAAGAAGAGCAGAAAGAATAAGCATGGATTGTAATTCCCATCTCTCACTGCTATAATTACTAGATTTGTGATACACATGGGGGAATTTTCTCCTGGGAAGTAATGTTTTAATAAAATCTCAAGACAGAAGATAGGACACCTCTTCATCGATGTACCCATGTATATTTTAAAAGTGATGTGCAAGGCTTTGGGTACTTTTTTTAAAGTTAATCCCTTCACAGTGGTGCATGGAAATTAGTATTGAAGAATTAGCACTTCAGAGTTCATCAATGAGTGGATACTTTTCAAGCCCCTTGAAAACCACTTCTTGGCCTGGATGGGCATCAACACTCCTGCTTTGTAGAGTTTTCCTTTCGTTCATCAGGCTGTGGAGCTTTATTTGATACTTGTGCAGCAAGCTGGATAACTCCAATGCATATAAATGCATGAACATGCATGAGCTTCCAGAGACATCATGATTCGCTAAATCATAATTTGCCCCCAAAATAAGTTCTTACAAAGGACATTACAGGTAGAGGTTTTTATGGATACCTCACTATTTTGAAGCAATTTCATCCACATAATACCCCTTCTTTCAGGAGCCTCTCTGAGTTTCTGACTTTAATTCATTGCAAGCCAACAGAAACTGGGAAGTCCATGAAGTTGTCATAGTAACTCAACAGACAAAGACTTAATTTCCTAGTTTATATAAGACAGAACTCATGTCCTGCAGATAGTAATGGGCCTAAATTATTTAGGTCTAAAAAGTCAATGGATTATATATATTTAATAAATAAGTGTCAGTTCCTTAGTTAGTGAAAAATGTGCTTTCATTGCCCCATGCTGTCTCAAAAGTATTTGTGTGTGAGATAGTAAGCCAATCAAAAAGCCAAGGGGAATAAAAAGGAAGAGGAACCTGGGTATGGTGAAAGTTAAGAGAGGCTATGAGCTATGCTATTAACTCATTAAGAATTTATTTTGAAAAAAATCCTTCAAACTGAGCTGTTAAGGTCCATAAAGGCCATGTGGATTTAACAGAAAAAGAGGATGGCACACTTGAAATTTTGCAGTCTAGTGAAAACAATGGGACAGGTGTGCATTGTTTTTTACAGTTCACAAATATAATTTGCAGTAACAGTGCTGCAGTGGTACAGCAAAACTGAAGAAGTCTGTTGAAAGATGTATTATGAACCACATAATTTTGTTATGGGCAGCAAGTTTTACTGAGGGGCACTACATAATTTTTGATTCAGAGTGTGGCATAATCAACAATTGGGCCGGGTTGTGTCAAGATGGATGTGACAAAAATAATGAAAGAAAATATATATTTGTTTACTCCAGACAATTTCTCACTTCTCCACTTCTTGATCACAAACTGAAAATCTTTTACCTAGAATTGATTTGAGATCACCCACTAACAGAACAATAACAGTTTTCTTTTTTTGTCTGTTTAATTTTGCCTGCCTTCCCCACACCTTCTGCTTTATGCCATATTTTAGCAGCTGGGTATATGGAAATCATAAACCAGGCCTGCTGCAATGCAACTTGCCTAAATAGCATTGATAAATATAAATATAATAAACATTCTTTGAGAACATTGCATTAGTAAATGTATAAGGACATTTTAATCATCAAATCTACCAATAACTTCAAGTGTCTTAAAAAAAATTCTATATAATTTAATTCCCTCGAGTAACGAATTCTATAGCTCTTTTTCATGAGGTTCTTGAGGACATGAGTTATTTATTTTAATCTCAAAATGCAAAAAGAACAGCTCATAGGGGAATTACCACTACTGTTTTACTGTATTTTATGTTGCTTTTTTTATTCTTTTCTAGTATTTTAATTTATGTTCCAGATTTCAATCAGATATTGAGCCTGAAAGTTTCTCATACAGATTTAATTTGATGAGCAGACTGACATCTGTATTTCTTCTGGGATGGGAGGTAATCATGCAATCAGTTTTTATCCTTGCATTTACATTTTTGTCATTCCAGCTATCTCCTATCATTCCAGCGTTTTAGGTCCTTTCATAGTTTCCTGCTCATGACTTGTAAACTGTAGGTGAATGGCATGAAATGCAACAGGACATGAAAACCTATTCAGACAAATAAAAAAAGACTGTTACTTGCAATCAAAGAAAACAGGGAGCAGTTAGATATGCCCATATCATAAATTTCTCTGTTGCGCCATATGATAACAGAAGGCTTGGGGTTTTTTGGGATTTTAGGTAAGTTTTGCTTTGTTCAGGAAGTTCTCATGACTTGTGACATGACACAGGCAGTTGCCTTAATGATAAGTTTGCTTTCATCTCCCTTTTCTAACCTCCACTGCTATTCAGCACACTCTCGAATTTTTGGGGGTTTCTTACAGAAAGCATCCTCTAATTCTGAACCTTTTATATATTTTTTTTGTATACATATATGTAAATGAGTTTGGGTTTCCTTTGGTCATGTGTTTTTGCTATTTTTTTTCTCACAAAAAATATTTTTTTCTTTTACAGAGGATATGAACTTTGCATCTTATGTGCTATAGCCTAGTAAGCCTTCCACTGTAAGCATTAATTTTAATGAAATTATCTGTCCTCTGGACATTTAAAATTAGAAGACCACTCGGGAACCTAGTGTCTGAATCATTACTTTCACAAAGGCCACCAAATATGCCAGTGTAATAAATGAAGAGTATTTATAAAATACAGATTTGTGCTTACTTAATTTGTGTTGAAACTTAATTTATTAGTGCTTCTTAATTTCACTAGGGCTTTTTCAAAGCAAAAATCAGGTTAAAGTATCTGGACAACTGACTGAAAATTCAAGTAGAGATAAACTGGGATTACTCCCTGGTCTCGTGGCTTTGCTACAGGGAAACATGTAAACAAAAGGGCAATAACAATATTTTAGTCCTGAGTTTGTGCTGTTATTGCCAATTCCTGTCAGCCAGGAAAGTAAATTCTGTACATTTTCACTCTCATTTTCCTTCAAATTACTTTTGTGACCTCCTTGGCCCTAACTGAAATATGACTCCAAATATACATCGCTAATGCTGATTATGTTATTGCACTATTTCACCTTCGCTGTGCAGTATCAAAGGAGCAGGAACAGGGACAGGATATTGGCACAGTGCTATGGAATGTTAAACACAGCACAGAAATCCCCCTCGTTGGGAAGGGGCCAGGGCCATTATCCATGCTAAGAGAGCCAGCATAGCAATGTGAAAACAAAACAAAAAATCCCTGCTGGATATAAAGTGTCATTTTCCAAACAAATAAATACAAGGGTTTCAAGTTTTCTTAGCAGAACATTAAAATAAGCTCTACTCTGTAGAGTAATGAATAAATCTAGTGTGTTGATTCTACCCATTGCTGAAACAGTGTCAGGAAGGATTAGGTAAAACTAAAGGAGACAAATGTATGAAGCATTCACACACAACCTCCAAGAGAAAAGAGGCAACATGCCAGCTAGAACAGGGAATAGATAAAGGATTTTAGATCATCTGAACTTGTCTTTTGGGATGTCTTGCCATTTCCTTCACTAGCTATCCAATGAGTTTTGCAGAATGCGAACAGCAATATTTAAAATAAGACAATATGGAGGTACTATAGCTTAAAATTAAAATATGCTTGAACAAAATGTTTTACCTTGAGAAAATTATTGAACTCTTAGCTATTTCAAAGTTGAAAGTTTCCAAGTTAATCAAATTATCTGAAATTTCATAATAGATTATTTTTCTCTGTGGAAGAGAATAAGAAGGGAAAAAAATCTCATGAAAATGCAGTTAGTTCATATAAGGAGAAAAAGAGGGCAGGCATTTTTTTGTGTGGATCACACCACTTGATTTTTTTTCAAATACTGGTGTCATACTGGATGCTGAACTATTTGCAGCTAGGATCAAGTAGACACTCAGTAAGCTTTGTGAAAAGGTAACCTTAAAGTAAAATATGTTCTATTATCAGGATTCTTGCAGTACAGTCTATTTGGATTTATAATCTTTGTGGAAACAGCAACTGATTCAATATACAGGGCACATAATTCATCTGTAATGAAAGCACTTCACCTTGAAGAGCACTTCCACTGGCTCTCGGTAGAACATTGTTCTATATTAAGAATTCAGGGGGGGAATTGTGCTTAATGGTAAATGAATTGTAAGAGTTCCCTTTTTATCCCAACAGAGGACTATGCTGCTCTTCTGCAATCTTCTTAAAGAATAGTTTGCAGTTTATAGCTTACAGTTTAACAGCTGTTTTCAGAAGTCTGCCTTTTCCCTCTCTTATTACTTTTGCTGCCCCTGGTCAGCCCCTCTTGTACTTTGAGTGGAGAAATTGTATGCTGTGAGTTGAACAAACGATAAGAAAATAAAAAAGCAAAACAAACCAAAACAAACTAAAAAGCTTTTTTTTTTTTTTGCCAATTTACTACTTGTACAACAGAAAAGAAGTTTTGAAGGAAGAAAATGCCTGATAAGGTAGGAGAGTGACTGTCATGCTTACAGCATGTTTTACGACTTCAACTCCTTCATAAAGATGGTTTCTTTTGAAGGCTAAGGTTAATCTCTTGTCACAGGACTTTTTCCTGTACAGTGTTGAGTTTGTTGAACATTTTACTACAAGGTCTAAGAACTACTTCCAGCATCACTACACATAAATCCAAATGCTCGTTCCTCTTCAGAATGCCTGTACAATAACACCAAAACTATGGGATTTATTTCTGTTGAGAAAGCAGAGGGATCAAAAGAACTGAAAGAAAATTATTATTTCATGGTAATATATTTCTCAAACATTTAAACACATTTCCCTAAGTGAAATACAACTGTCACAAAGTAGGAAGTACTTGGAGTTTAAGTCCTTTATCCATCTGATGACCAAGACCCTTCCTGATTTTCTCTTTCTTTATAGAAAGGCGTCTTCGACTAGGTTGAGTTCAATGGAATAACTTGAGCTCTATAAGTTGTGTTTACTGCAATCCGAAAATGGCAAACTAATCTGAACCCACGCCAAAAAATTCCCCTGCTGTAATTTTAACCTGTTTTCTTTATCACAGATGTAGAAATGGGATAGTTAGAATGCATTATAACTATTGGAAAACAAAACATGAACATATAGACATCCATACAGAAATATTCTAAATTTTATAAATGGTTTAGAAGTTCAAAGCAGAAAATAGCTTCCAACACTAGAAGCGATGTTTTTTAGCTCACTATTAGCATCTCTGGTGGACTGTTTCTGTACACACAGGTTGTAGCCCTTAAAACTCCAAAACCAACTCCAGTTTATTTTTGTAAACTGAATAGTTTGTATGTGATTTAATGGAAATGCTATCAATTTGCTTTTCTTTTATACATTTATATGTAATTATTTTTTAAATGGTAAATAGTGGTAAAATATTATTATGTATCAATAACTAGCTGCCTAATGGGGTAGACCTGAATACCTAAAACAATTACTGTTGAGGTATGCCCTCTTAAAGTCTTTAAGGTTTGTGTCCCCAGTGCCAGATACTTGAATTAATACTTTTTAATGCAGTAAATTTTTTTGATGGTATTTTATGACCATTTTTTAAAAATATCATGGTATTCAAAAATAAAAATCATGGGTTTTATGTATGAAAACCATGTAGTTTAGCATCTCAGATTTTCAAAACTTGTTTTCTTCAAATTAATGTCCTCTTTTGAAAGAGAGACTTGCGAACATACAAATTTAAATTTGATTTTATTTTTTTTAAATTTGACTGAGCTTTCATTAGTTGTGAAGTAATTTCAATCTAACCTTTGACTGAGTCTTGGGCAAGACGGAGCAGGCTGTGACTGCCAACCCCTTCCCCCGTGGTTTGTCAGCAGCGTGAGCTCGGCGGTGCGGCTGGCAGCAGGGCTGGGCAGGCTCAGCATCCCGCTTATCCCCGGTTATCTCCTTCCCCCAGCTCTGTCACCCACGGTTCAGCCTCGCATGGAGCAATCGATGTGTCTGACGGGCGAACACCTCGCAGTGTCCTTAAACAGATGAACTTGCTGCCACTTGACAGAGTTCCAACCTTTCACACCTATTAAGGAAGGAAACAATAATGCTGTCCTCTTCTCTCCGGGGTTTTCTATGCGCTGCCCCTGACTGTGTCCTAAATGAATCAAGAAATCAATTTGCAGCCTCTCAGCCTCAGTTAAATCAAACTTATTCACAGTTTCTGCTGAGTGAAAAACATCCCATGCCTCTATTCAGTACCCGCTGTCATTTTAAAAAGAGCTAGCAGAGCTTTGGCCAAAGCTACACTGTCCAAAATGTTTCATTTTGCCTTTTCCCCTTCTTTTTATCTTTCCTTGTTACCTTTTCATTATTTTGTTACTTTACCTTTATTAGTATTATTTGTGGAAATTTTTTCTTCTCGTAGAATCATTGTTGGCTAAACAGAGCTGCCAAATGAGGTATAAAATTAATTTTATCACCAGGAGAATGGAACATAATATGGAATAAACTTCTTTTATTGAAAAAGTAGTTACTACAAGATGAAATATTGCAGTGTTTATTGTGAACTTATAGATATTATAGGCCTGGTAATAACCCAAGAGTTTATCTATTTTTTTCCATGCGAGTGTTTACTCTTTATGGCATAGATAACATTTTTGCTTTCAATAAACAGAGCCTGAGGCTCTCATGTTTTCTTGAGATGGCATTTATTAGCGTAAATTCCTGAAAGACTTAATGTGCCATCCAATGCAGCGTCCTTAAATAGTCAGTGGAAAAGGTATCTGTGCTTTACAGCAGTGTAAGAAAGGCAAGCAACATACTGAGTCTAAAACACCATCTTTCTGTCCAGAGACAATCTTGGCAATTAACCTAAAGTAATAAGTTACTTAAAGACATCTACAGGCAGCTCTCATGTTCCTCTATTAGGAATGTTTCCTTTCAGGTAGCAAAAGATGATTCCAGTAAAGGAAATTAGACCAGAACAAAGATATTTCATAGATAAGCTAGTTTAAAACAGTGTTTCAAATTCTTAACTGATATGCTTTTTATCTTCTTGGTATAAACTACTTTGAATTACAATATAAGCCCTTATTTTTTAACCCATTTTTTTTCTAGTTTGAACAAAAGGAATAATGTTATCCAAAGAGGTTGACATTTTTCTTTTTTTTGCAGTATATTTTTTAAAAAGATAAACTAAAAACTTCAGAAAACTTTTTCTCAAGTATTTTAATTTCTCCTTAACACAGCTGGTTACCAGAATGATTTTTCTCCATATGCCTATTAAGATTTATGATCAATATGATCATAATGTCATAGTATTATGGTATCATATTAGCAGAAATACTAACCACTATGTCATGTAGCAAGAAAAAATAAAGAATATATCTTTTGGATATGAGAAAACATCAAAACAAAACAAAGACTTATTACCTCACTTTATAGTGATTTTGTCACACATAAATTAAAATTATCTCATTTTTTCAGGCATTAGAGGTAAATATGAGTGCAGTCTTTCACTGACATTAATTCATTCTCCAGTAGGTTCTGCTATTTCAGCCCATAGGATCACCTCATTTCCCTGGTTTGGCTACAGTGAACATTGCTCCAACATAGCCAGACTTAAAAAAAGAAAGCCTGCAGGCAACAATTATGAATTCCTAGGAATCTAAAGTTTCTGCCAGTGGAAGGCCACTGAAATAGTCCCAAGAGAGTTTATCTTCTGATATTCTCCTGAAATAGTGTGCTTTTTACTCTCTTTGACATTTATGATTAGTAATACTCAGGAATACACTCTATCATTTTTATGATGCAACAGTTTTTGCTGTGCTGTCTAGTTTTCATTTGAAACAAAATAGGCTGAATCAGTTTGTAGTAGTTTAGACTTAAGCAGTATTTCTCCACTTGGAAATCAGCTATTATTCTGAAGAGGCTATTTATCAGGAAAAAAAAAAGGAAAAAAAGAAAAGAAAAAAGGAATAAACAGGCAAGCTGCACTACAAAAACCCAATGGAGGAAAAAGCAAAAATACATGATTTATGACAACAGTTATTCACATCTCTGAATTATTTACTTTTGCAGTTTGTGTAATATAGGTGGCAAATGTGAATATAAATTTTTATTTAAGAGTTTCTTTCAATGTTTCATGCATGAAACAATACTGTGCTTGTAGAGAGTAAGTTTTTGCTTTAAATTTTCTTCTCTTCTGAGACAATAATTTCATTTTGGGGGGAAATAAGCAATATTATCTGCTGAAAATAACTTCTTTTTTGATATTTAATTTTTTGGAGGGGGTTTAGGTTTATTAATCTCAGGTTTGCTCTTCAAGGACTCGATGTAATGGAACCTTGGTTTTTTTTTGTCAGTACTGGGTTGCTAAGAGCGCTGGGTTGCTAAGTTACATGTCAGGGTCTTTCAGAGGGTGGAACTAGCTCTGCCCATCAGATGAGGATCCTTCATGATCCAGTCTTGGACTGTCACCTGAGGGTGGCTCAGGCTCCCATTGTAATCAGTTTGTGCTGCCAGCAGAGGAGAAAAGCTCTGAAAAGCCCAGTCACAGCCACAGCCATGGGCTGGTGCAGTGTGCTGGGTGTTGGAATGGAGAAGCCCTGCCAGATATCCACCCGTGGGACCAGCAGTTCACGGGGCTGGGGGTGCTCAGGGGTTACATGGGGAAGGCACCCCACAGTATGTGGGGAGAGAAACTCTTTGTGTGAGTGTGGGAGGACTCACAGAGGGACTCAGAGACCCATCCAATGCTGTGCACCCTGTGGTGGAGACTGCTCTGCTGACCTGCCTGAACTTCCTGGAGAGCAGCATCGCTGCCACTGCCCCAGGCTGCAGGCCAGAGCAGTAGTATGTCACTCATAATATTTCATATAGCTCGGATTAGAATTTCCAGGTAACTGGGCCCATTTATTCTGCACACTGTGAAATTGGCCTTATGCTGTGACAGCATAGGGTCTGTTTTCCTGTTATCTTTAAGTGGAAAATTTTTTTCCTTAATATGATCTCTTAACAAAATAGTTGAGATAAAGAATCGAGTAGAAGAAAATTACAAGTGAGGCAACAGAAAATGGACCTAATTTTGTAACATTTGCGCACCCCTGAAAGAGTGCATATGAAAAGCCAAGCAATCATCACAGTTTATCTCTATGTGACATTTCCAAATGCTATTTATATATTTTCTGGGTCAGTCTTTTATGAAAATAGCCATGTATGCCACCTATCTAATGACCTGGCATTTGAAACCAATTCAATTTATATGTTAAATTTGATGTTAGGGGAAAACCAATACACTTACCACATTTTCGTTCTGTAAGACTAGTTGTCGTCTTAATTTGTCTGGAAACATCTCTTTATTTTCCAGGAGTATCTCATGAGATATAAAATAGCATAAATCATTCTAGCTCTTCTACTACTGGGAGTTATGTTAAGGGTAAATTTTGGCCTAGTCAATATACATCACAGTGATACATAAAAACAGCACCGGCAATGCCCTTAATGTTCTCCAACAACTATCTGCATGTCATGGAAGAGTGAGAAATCAGCTGCTCAAAGTTGAATTGGGCAGTAATTTAAAGCAGCACCGTTTTCTAATTTATTAGCAAAGATGGAAAGTTTACATCCTATTCACCATTCTGAAAAGGTTCTCTACAGGGAAAGGACTGTGTAACCACATGTCTTTGTCATTTAACAAGCATTGCCTCTTTAAATCCCTTTTAATATTTGTAATCTTGGTAGTTAGAGAAAACTCATCATTTTGACTAGATCATCCAGATGCTAACAATGAAAAGCTTCAAACTTTCTTTATGCTGTATGACAATGAGCACAGGGCATTTAAAATAATTTTTAACATAACAATATGGTCTATTATTGCTTAATATGCTTGTAAACCCAGTCTTTAACACAAAATTTTTAAGCAAAAAAAGCTTCAAGAACTTTAATTTTCTGCTTTATTTAAGACTGTCTAAAAGATCTGTAAAATACTGAAACATTTTGTGGACCTATTTTGCAGACCTGGTTACATTTTAATCACATTAAATACTAAAGGTAATATTCAGTCACACAATTCAGTTATTCTTTTGTTACTCATATTTTATAATTTATGCTAACAGAGTGTCTTTTGGCTTCCAAGGTGTCATAATTATGTGTAAAAAGTGAAACGTTAAATGATGTCTTATGCTTTCTCTAATGTTTAGTTAACAATTTTAAAGTTGTAACAACTGTCATTCCCTAGTTATAAAAAAATTATATACAGTGCCAAAGTAAAAAAAGAGTTTTCCATACACAAATTGAACATTGTATCAGAGTACATGTGTTAGAGTTCTCCCTCAAGACAATCTTAGCAATCTTTAGGTATCATATTTTTAATTCCAGTACTGTATTTGCAGATACAAAGTCTTTACTGAGGTTTTACTTTTTTTTTTTTTTAAATTGTTTTATTGTAATTAAATATCCCTTTTTATTAATTATGATTTCTTAAAAGGAGTTTGCTTTAACAGTTAAGTCAGTGGCCTGAGACTGAAAGATTCTAATTTAATACCAAGGCCTTTGCTATGTTTGTATCCTTAATAAAAAGCCTGGGAGAAATGTTCTTTTGCAAACATTGTTAACAGTTACATCTTGTAAGCAGCAGCAACTGCAATTTCTTTTGTGCTACAGGCAATGCACAAGCAGAGAAGAGACCTTGACGTGTGCATCCAAAGCAGAATTATGTCCCCTGGTCTGTCCCATGGGGTCCTGAGCCACATCAGCCTCCTCTGTAATGGATGTGTGTGTCAGCTTAGCAGGGTCTGCAATGGATAACCAGGATAACCAGGGTAGCTGAGGTGACCACAGACACTCTCTTGCCCTTTGATTCATCCATTTGCAGAAACGAATATGTAGTTGGATAAAGAAAATTGGAAGGACAGATAAGAAAAGCATTGTGACACATCTCACTCCCTTTAGCATCAAAGGGGTTGGAACACAGTTGAAATTGAAAAAAGTTAAGGGACTGTGGTGGAGCCTATCTCTACTGCCTGTGACTTTCAAGGTAAAAGGAAAATAATGGTTTGTACCTAAAAAGGACTTAACATTTTAAATCAGTATTATCTATTGTATTGTTAGATCTGTTGGCAAAATTACCTTATAAATTAAACTCATTTAAGAAATAGCCAAATATTTCTGATTAAGCTAAACAAAAAGATTCCAAGGATATTTTTAGAAAACATGGTGTAAAGACTACACCATGGAAATTTTATCCAAAAGTATATACATATAAAGTATTAAATCAAATAAACCAAAAAATAATGGTGAAAAGCAACAAGTAGATTAAACCACAGACATCATTAAAATATGCCTGTATAGCATATAATATATTGTTTTCTTTTTTCAAAATCAAATTGTGCTGATACAGTCTGAAAATTACTTCATATCGGTAATCCTAAAACATTCTGACACATGAAAGAAGTATATAGAATTCATTTTTAGGATACTATACATTTTTCAGTTTTGAATATAAAGTGTGCATTATAATTCCATAGATAACCTTACACTGGGTAAAAGAAGTTAATTTTACTTCTAATTATGTGTGGCTTTCCATAGTAGATTTGTGACTTTGTTCTTTACTTTTAAACTACTTTTCTTAGAGTATTTTCTGAGCAAGGCCCTCTGTCATCCTCTCTCCACTACCTAAAAATAAGTCCAAGAATAGGTTTTTGTTGTCTAGCTCTTTCACTGATGCATTCTTTTTCTGTAAAAATGCAAAAAGTCTGAACTCCAGTTCAGCCCTATATTCATTTTATGTAAATGCTTGGTTCAACACTTTCAACAGAAAAATATTGAACATTGAAATGTATCTTCATAACTCCTAAAACTGAGTCCACAGATCATTTTTTGCACCGTAGTGCAAATTCATCTAGGTATAAAATAAAAGTAGTTTATCTGGGGTGCTTTTGCAACCATAACTGATTCTAAGTCTATTAGAAAATAATGTTATAATCCAAAAGCTGTGTACTTCCACCAGTTTCATAGCAAAATAATTTCCAGAAATTAACAAGTTGACAGACACTCAATATTTTAATAACAAATCAACAACTATTAAATATCTCTGGGCTATATTCTACTGGATTCTTTTTGGCTATAGTCTGTTTGAAAAGTCTGAGCTTTAAAAATAAATTTTAACTATACCTCCCAATAGAAGTGTTACAAAAGAAACATGCAGTGCAAATATTTTGCCAGTGCATGGAATGCACTGTTCTTTGAAAAACTCAAATAAAGAAAATGCCATTTCACACTCAAGATCTGACAAAAGTAGAGGCACACATTTTCTGTGGTCTGAAAGACAGTGCAGTTTCTATCTGGGAGATTATAAAGAGAAATGGAAACAAAAATGTGAATGAAAACAAGAAAAAATATATTATTTCTGTTTCTGGAGTGAAGGGTAACAAGACAAGGAGTATTTCCTACTGTCCTTAAAAACAGGAAAATTTTGACTCTTGATGTCACCCTCAGAAATTGCAGGCACACATTCATGACAATCATTGCATAGGTGCAGCTGAAACAGCCATAAGCATTCTGTCAGAGCTGGTGGTCTTGCAAAAAATGGATTGATAGCATGAAAATTTTAGTGTCTAAGTTGAAGACAAAACAAGCATAGTGAATATTTCTCCTGGTAAATCCAATTTAGAAATTTCGAATTTCACAGATACGGAAGTTAGACAGTGGACTCTGAAGAAACAAAAGCAGACCTCTCTTTCTAGAGGTTTTGAGGGGCTTCTGGGTTTGTCTTTGCCTTTTGTGTCTTTCGCACTGGAGATACCCAGTTAAATATTTTAAATTTGATTTTATAATATAACAAATAAAATAAAAAAGTAGAGACATATCTTACCTGTGTAATTTCAGGGCCTTCTAGAGATATAAAGGAATGGATATTGCAAAAGTTGCATGAAACATGGGATGCAGAGCAGTAAGCGGTCCTGTTTTACTTCACAAATCCTCAGAAAGCTCTAAGAGTTCCAGCTTCCTGCCAGTATAAGTCAGTTCTGCCCTTACTTTTGAAAACTCACAGTATGACACTGCTTACTGCATGCTATTTTGGGTGCCCTGAGTAAAACTATGAACACAGGCACTTTTGTGCAAAACATCATAAAGCCTCTCTGATGTTCATTCAGAGTCCAGAATTAAAATGCAGAAGGCTCTAGCAAGCAAAATACAAGCTGATTTTCTTCTTCCTAGTGGAAAAATAAAGTACTCTCTGGCAAGTAACCAGCGTGGTGGGAAGGTAATTTATTTTGTGTGAGAGCATTTTGCAAGTGAAAGGGATATGCCTTCTGTTTAGAGATTAGTCAGGGAAAAAAGTGGTCAATTTAGAGCAGTCACAAAAGTTAGTCAAAGAAAGAGTTTCTATAGTCTGGGTTTTACCCTCTGGCCATTTTTTTTCCACCAAATAGTTTAGTTTCAAGAATCATGCAATCTCCACACTGAGTAAAAAAAAAAAAAATATGCCCAACATATTGGTTTATCTCCTTACGTGTTTTTAGGGACATTAAATGCACGTCTTTTCTTTTGTTGTAACTCTCTGTGAAAATTGAATTTTATCTGCTAGCTAGTGTTGGGGTTTCACAGTTAAATGAAAAAATATAATAAAAAATAATACAATTTAAAAAACCCACAAAATCACCTAAAATATTGTGGAATAATTATGCAACAGGTAATAATTTTCCATATACATCAGCTTTTATCTTAAGTCAATTTAGTAAATTTTGAGGATTAATTCAAATATTCATTGTGCCTTTAAAAGAAAATGAGGATATTTAGTGAGAAAACAAGAACTGTGTATTGCAGGAAAACTTCAGTAACTATTATGGAAGGCATGTTTATGGTGGGATAATTTAGAGCCTAGTCACATCAGTTATAACTCCAAGCCAAGAAGATTTCTTAGAAGTCCTAAATGGAAAAAAAAAAAAAATCAGGCATATTGTGCCCTGTTAATGATAAAACTAAGACTAAATAAAAGCTTCAAGCCCACCAACCTCAAGAAAAATCTCTCTCCCTTTTTCTTCTTCCTCATACATTCTCAGAAAATTTAACACCTGTTTCTATGTGGAAATGGAAAACTTCTTTTCTGTACCTCTGTCACAAACATTGTACCTTTTTCCTTTTTTTTAATAAAATAAGTTATGGACAACTATGCAGATCTTAGTGATATGTCCAGGAATTTCATGGGCAGAACACAAGAGATGGCAAAATGGCAAATGAGGAAATGTGTTTTTTTAGAATGGGTAATGCTGTCAAACTACATGGTGAGATCATATTCTGCAAAGAGAACAGTTTTGGTTGATGCAGATGTGAAGTCTGGCGCCCCAGCTATTGCTGAATCCCTGTTTAATTCATTTACATCTAGATGTCAAAGTCAAATTGACTTCTACCAAATAAACACAAGCACCCCTAATATCACAGACCTTAAAAGTTGAATTGAATAGGCTTGAAGTAATACAGGAAAAGTGTCCACCTGTCATGCCCATCCTGACAGTGTCAGAAAGACCTGTTGTCTATAGGAAAGTATGGTTTAAATTATCTGAGTGGCTGGATTTTTGTAAGATTATTCAGAATCACTTGTGAGTCTTTTGAGGATGATTTCCTGAAAACTTCTTGAAGATTATCTCATCCTAATGGCTTTAGTATAAGTAACATAATTTCAGTATCAGACTGGAAATGAATACAGTTTATAAATTTATATACACTTTTAGCTTTAATAAGTAGATAGATCAGATATTTTTTTTTCTCAAATCAAAGCAAACATAATGTTATACATCTTAAGGTTCTTTGACAACACTGTTTCTAGTACACATTATTTAATTATTCATGAAATTATATATCAAAAACAAGCTGACAGAGATTTATTTCTGCTGGTCTTACCTCAAATATTTTTGTCTGCTAAAAAAAACTTGATTTGTCTAAATCTTGACATTAGATTTGAATAAAGGAATCAAAATGAACTAAGATCATATTTTCATATCTTCTACACATTTTATCAAGCTTCATTTTTTGTTTTCTTGTTTTAAGAAACAGGAATGTTTGGTGAGAGATTTAGTGACAATGGTTACTTCTTACAGTTTATTCATGGTCTGACATCAGCTCTGTACAGATTGGGGTAGAGCAAACCAGAAGAATGTGAAGAGGAAGCAGACGATTTCCTGAGCTCTGTGGGAACTGAAGAAGTGTAATTGGAATTCAGAAATACGTTGCCATCTACCACCTGGAAAAAAAACCCTGCTTTTTCATAAACTATACTTCTCACTGACTTTCTACTAATAAAGAAGAGGTGATATTTCATTCATCAAGGCAGAATTAACCAGAAACAGATATGAGAAAGGGTCAAACCTATTGTTGGCACATGTCCTGTCAACATCCTCATTTACTGAAAATGCTGAATCTTGTCACAGGATATAATCTAAGCAAGATGTGCCATGTGAAGCAAACATAAATGAGCCCTAGAAAGCAAAAAAAAAAAAATTTCTTGGAAATGCTTGTTGAAGAGCAGATGAAGAGGGCTGGGCAGAACCATGGCCAGGTTTTTGACAAGGTGAAGACAGTATGCAGCTATATGGAAAAAGCTAAAGGTAGTTGTGCAGTCTGCACCTTAAAAAAGAAGTCAAATGAAGGCTAATTCACATAATTATGAGAAAAATTTTATAACTCAGAAGAAAACACATACTTATTCCCAATGCAATGTTCTCATGTGATCAACAGTCTCTGCTTCTCTTTGCGTAGGCACCTTTTAATGATCAGCAGGCTTTTGGATATTAACATAGAGATGAAATAATTTGGACTACCATCTATGAAGGAAAACTTTTACCTTGTTATCTCTTTCCTGATCTCACAGACCATGATATTTCCTCTAGAGAATGGCCTCAGCTAAATGGGAGAGATCAGCAGAATAACTCTACTCATCACCTGAGCAAAAGTTTTCAGGAGGTTTGGAGTAGTTGAGTGAATTTTTATTCTCTAATAAATAAACAAATGAATGAGTTTTTACAGAGAAAACAAGAACTAAAAAATACAGTTAACCTGTTTGGAATATTTTCTTTCACTGTCTTTTTGTAATTTAAAATAGGAATTTAATCCATCCAAAACATGGAGCTTAAATTAGGTGTTTGCTTAGAGGTAAGTGCATAATAAATTTGGAATTAAAATATGTATATAATTTAAAGCTTGTTTACTGATCACCTAATTATAACATGATATTTATTAACTTCTTTTAAATATAAACCTGAAATATAGTGTTCAATAATACTTTATGGATATATGTGTACATGCTATAACAACTTGAAGAGAAAGTCTTAAGAATTCAGTAGAGTTAATTACCTTTTATTTTCTCTTTTTAAAAGAAAATACATTCCATTTTCCAGAAACTGAACAAAAATAAAGATGGAGAAACCCAAGAGAATTGTTTGTCTTTTTAAAAAACAAAGAACATTTTAAAATTTTTAAAGGGGACATTTTTCATTCAAGGAGATGCGTGCTTTGACATTTACCTAATTGGACTGAAGCAATAAGATTTCACTCTCTTGGGTTCACTCAGTTAGCTGATATCAGAATAAGTTGAATTTATTCAGTGAAGGAAAGGAAGTATGGTGGGGAGAGGGACTGAATTTCCATGATTTCAAGGGGGATGATTCTCCCACACAACCTCTGTCCAAATCATGGTTCCTTGGAATTTGCATTTTTAAATTTCCATCAAGCTAAAAAGAATTACTCCAGGATAGGTAAATAGCCAGCACAACACTTTTGGAAAATGGAAGTGCTGGGAAAATAGAAGGAGTTTCATTGTTCACAATAGCAGTGAAGCCTTTCATAATATCTCTATCGCTGGACACTTCAATACTGAATTGGTGGGATTTGTGTTATTTGTTTTGTTTTGTTTTGTTTTCTTGTTGTTGGGATCTTTGCCATTTCTAGAAGGAGTTTTTAATGGGGATTTTGATATGCAGCTTTTTCTAAAGCTAGTCTTTCTTATAACCACTTCAGGGAGGTACAACTTCAAGAGGAGCCAAGTGGAACCAAGAGAGAGCAGAAGTGAGGCCTGGAGGGCTTCATAGGCTGAAATGCAATAACTTTTTCTTTCACTCCTGACAAGTCTCCTGTCACTATACAAAATAAATATACGAGGCTGAATGATTTTATTTTTTTTAATGCATCTTTTTTCCCCTTCCTTTCATCTTTAATAATTTTGCAACTAGAATTCCATTCCCACTAAAATATCTTACAAGTCACAGCTAATGTAAGAGAAGACAGAAGTTACACATGAGTCACTGTAAATACAAAAATGCATGGATTGATCTATTATACTAATGAGATTCTTTTAAATTGAATTATCTGGAATCTATTTAAAAATAGGTTTTTTTTGTATTTTCTAATATGATTTTAATATTATTTAATGATAATCTTGTACATTTTTTTCTTTTCTGTGTAATGACTTTTTTTTCCCAAAGGGAAAAAAGTTTAATGAATTGCAACAAAATATAATTACTTATAACTGTACTTATTGTCTTGTTTGAAAAGTCTGTGGAAATGGTGCATAACCAGTCATTAAAAGAATCTGAATATCTCACTGTAATCAGATCTTTCCAATGATATTTCCTTTCTCTTTTACTTTCTTTTACCCTTCCCTTTTCCTTTCCCAGTGAATATTGTTATTATAGAATACACTGTGTTTGGAAAATCATATTCAGATACTGATTATCTTTTTCCCCTCTGTCTCTATTCCCACCACAAGATAGAACCAAATAAGAATGAATTCAGAGCAGGTAAATCTTCTACATGATCCCCTGAAGGAATGGAGTTCTCTTATTGTCTTACCATTAAACAGTGTTTAGATATAATTTGAATGAAATTGGGGATGTCATCTCTTCCCTATCTTTAGCCTGAGGACTCCTGCTGATGATCAGATCCTAAGAGCCTGAATTGGGCTGGTGTCTGTAAGTAACTCGTTCATATTCTCCCTTCTCCTGCAGAGAAGGCAGTGCCTATCATAAGATACAGATCATATGTAATGCAAGGCAGAATTCAGCTGTGAATAACAAAATATGTTGAAGAACAGCAAGATAAATATTTTTTCCATTTGTTTACATAACCCTCATGCACTTTTTCACTTACATGATCAGTTGCCTACAAATGTTAAAGCCTTTCTACTTCAATGTAAGTAGCAATATAAATCTTAGTACTCCCATTTGCACGTAGAAAAAAATTAAGCATGGAAAAAGAAATATTAAAAATATCAAATGTATGTTTATGAAGAAAAAATATAACTGTATCTGATCAGCCCAGTATCCTGCTGCATTATAATGTCCCAATTTGAAAATAAGTGTAAAAATTAGTACAAGAACTGGAATAGGGACTACAAAGTCTTTACCATTTATAGAACAGACACTTATGTACAAATTTCAGTGGCAGAAAAGTAACTGTGCTGGATTAGTTCAGAAAAACTAAATTAAATTTTCCAATTTCAGAAATGTCAGTGTGTTTTGGTTTGTTTGTTTTATTTTGTTTAATTAATCCTCATGACATTTCAATTCTGAAAAATGAATGAAATCAAATAGAATAGAATAAAATGAAGGATTCTCACCTGAAGAATTCCATAATGTCAACACTTCATCCCATATACCACCAGCTAAGCTTAAATGATAGCTTTGAAGACAATTGTGTAAATTTTAAATCCTTTGAGATGAGCTGCTGAGTAAGGATCCAACGTTTATCAATTTTGCCATGAGGAAGATGAAAATAGAATGTCAAATATTATTTTATTTTTGTTAATGAGTGCTAAAAATATTACATAGGACAAGGTACCCTCAATCAATGCTCAGTGTACAACCCTAAACCTCTATCTTGTTTTGATTTCTAGGGCATAGAGGAAAGGAGTAGAGCTTTTTTTTTTTTAATTGTCTGATTTCTTAGAATGAAAAAACTGGGCTTTTGTATTACACTCTGAGAAAAAGTTTTTCAGCCAGCAAAAATGAAAGTAGAACCTTGCTTTGTTGAACACCAGTGCCACCTCCCATTTTGTTTTTTTTGTGTTAGTTGGTTTTTATATTTATTTTGTTTTCCCCCCTAAGAATTTCCTTCCTTCTATCTCTTTTTCTAATTCAGAGAGAAAAATGCTTTCCTTTTTTTCTACATTGAGATTCAGAGGTAGATGCTTAACAGAAGAGAATTTAATACAGTTTACAGTTGCATTCTGGGCAGAACAATTATACTAACTTTTCTTTCATTTTTACCTAGAGGAATCTGTGACTGGGTCTGCACCATGTGCTGGGCCAATGCCTCAACCCAGAGCTGTTAAAGGGTGAGTCCTCCACTGACAACCTCAGAATGCAGCAAGTCCCAAAATCTTTCTCTTGGGGCAGCAATGGTCAGCAAGGAGGGGTAATGGCTTTAAAGTGAAAGAGGGTGGATTTAGGTGAAATGTCAGGATGAAATTCTTTACATGAAGGTGTTGAGACACTGGAACAGGTTGTCCAGAAAAGTTGTGCATACCCCATCCCTGGAAATATTTAAGACAAGGTTGGATGTGGGCCTGGTTTAGTGCAAGGTGTCCTGCTCATGTTGGGGAGTTGGAACTAGATGATCTTAAAGTTCCCTTCAAACTCAAATCATCGTGGGATTCTTCTCTATGATTCTATGATCTTTAAATATCAAAGACACAAAAGATAGCACTGAGTAACTGCTGTTTGCAAAATGCTCCTATTTGATCTACGAGCAGGACAGGTGAATGCAAATGTACCTCGCTTCATCGGCCGCTGTGTACGGTCTGCCAATTAGACCAGCTGATGCCCTGACGTGAAGTCTACATGAGTAACAGCATGGAAATGCATTGACCTCCAAGAGTCAGAGTCAAACAACAAACAAGACCTTGTGTGACAAAATCTGGGGAGAAAAATGAGCTGGTTAAATGAGCTATTTCATGGTAAACCGAAAATATTCACAAAGCCTCTTCCTTTTAAAAGCATTATCTCTTCATGTGTTTTACTCTTTGGTACAAAAGACATTTGGTAATATGTAATTATTTCTATGAATTTGTGTTGTAAGTATCGTTACCCACTGGGGAGAGAGGAATGGATATATGCATGTAGTTGATAGTGATGTATCAAAAGGACAATTAAAATATAGTACAAATATAAAATAGAGAATTTTAAGCTGTTTTAGTTTTGGAAGAGGGGCTGTTTTCACAAAGCAGCAGAGAATAAGTAGGAAAGTTGTGTAATGATGCTGAAGTGATCTTGTGAGGGACAATTTCACAGGATTTAGGAAACTTTCTGCTACTGGAGGACACACAGAATCAAAAAAATAAATCTGGGGGGGAGGTGCAGGGGAGGAAGCCACATCTCCTCTCCACAGTTATGCAGAAGTTCAGCCAAAATTAAATATGTGTAGATGAAGCAGGCTGTGGAGAGAGGGTAGGAAGAGATCGACTGTTCTAAATTAAAACATCCAGTTCATCTTTCCAAGAATAAACCAGATGGAGAAACTGTGACTGGATTGGTCTGGACACTAGCCAGATGGAGGACCAGTTATTGTGGCAGCCAGGAGAAAGGAGCAATGCAACCTATGAGAAGCACAGCAAGGTCCCAGGCAGATGAAGATGTGAGTAGCCCAGGAGCAAGGTCAGCCCTGCCTTGGGTGCTGGCCAGCGCACCCGCAGCAAGGTGGGGAACAGCTTGTGCAGTGGTCAAGCTGCTGCCTCCAGGAGCCAACCCACCTCCCGTGCCAAGGGCAAGGCTGTGGGGCTTCACACAGGGAAGGATGTTGATAGCAAAAGCAGCTATAGTCGTCACTGGATGACTCTGCTCTTCAGGGAAAGTTTAGAGAAACAGGAAGCTAAATCTAGCAAGGATGAAATTGGATGCTTGGATTCTGTTGCTTCATGCAAAACACTTAAAATCTGCTTTTTTTTTACTTTTCACCTTGACCAGATAAGATGCTTTCTGAAGTGGAAATTCAAATTTCCCAGTATTTTCAAGATTAGCAGTAACATGTATTTTATGTCCAGTCTCAAATTTGACCATTTTGACAAAAGTTTTCTCCGTATCATGTGCTTGTAGGTGAATATTTTATAAGCTGTAAAGGTGAAGTCTTCCTTTCTCCTTAACAAAATTCCATATCTGTTTGCAAATGAAGATTTGAAATCTGAAAGTTTACACCACAAAACTCTGAAAAAATGCATGTGACAGAGGAAAACTGAGTTAGTAATCTAGAAGCTAAGATACATGGATGATATATATATGTGTAGCTTCTTTCACAGGTACCAGTATGATAAAATACCTAAAAGCAGGGTTTATCTGCTTGGGTACACTTCTGATTTTTTGCAATTATATGTAACCTCTTAAAATTTATCTGCTTTTCAATAAAGTGACACACACTGGAGTAGTGATGAGTATAGCTCTTTATTTCATCTCTCATCTTAATTTCAGATATTATATGTGCTAGATAGCTAAACATGTCTTGGTATGCAGGGCCCATATGTGCTGTGGACCATTCTCATAGTTATGGCAGCTACCTGGTCAGAGTATGTAAGATCACTTAAACTGGTATGAATAGGAATATCAGGGCTAAATTAAATAAAGAATGTAGCCATAGCTATGTAGTTTTGCACTTCATTATATGGACTTGACAATTTTTTCCTTCAGCCATTGTATCTCCATTTTACTACCTCTTAGAACTGCAGTTTCCCAATAAAATAAACTCCTAAATCTAAACAGTGTTTCAGGCCTTTGCCACCATAAATCGGGACTGTATGAACAAAGTAGCAGCTTCAAGATTTACAGCTTGTTAGTTTAAACTATGTTACAGAAAACAAAATCAAATGGCATGTGCCATTGCAAGCTCTGTATTAAAAGTGTGCTCCAGGCCTGACCTGCAGACAATAATTGCTGTGTAGTCTCTCACACAGCTCTATAATAACTAAAAAAAGAAAAAAATCTACTATGCCTATGTCTAACAAGACAATCAGTTTATCAGATTTATCAGATTTCCATTACCAATGACTCAGTGCCTGATTTTCAGTCAGTGACTGATGATATAAATGCCTTATAAATGGACTATATCTTAGAACCTCCTTTTTCAAGAAAGCAAGCTCAGCCTTCGAGCTGTGTAGAACAAGGTCATTGCTAGTTATGGGCTACAGGTTTTGTGTTGAGGAAACATCACATGCTCTAGGATTTACCATGCTTTGCCTGGATTCATGTCTGAAAATTGTTTTTTTAAGTTTATTTGACAATAAAAGAGGTTATCCAATGATCAGTTTAATAATTATCTGTTTTTGTTTCTCTTTCTTTGGCTTTGTAAAATTGTGTAGCTGTATATAGACATGCATTTTTGCGTATAGCTCTACACACTTTGATAGCTGCTTGATATCCGTATTCAGCAGCTGTGTTTGGTGCAGAATGAACTCTCTATGAACCCAGAGTGAAGTGCTGCATGGAGAAGGAGAGGCACAGGATAAGAGGAGAAATCTTAAAATTATGGGCAGGGAATGGTGCCAGAGATGACATGCCAATGTTTATGAGGAGGATGTAACCTGGTAACCCGGGTAAACATGTAAAACATGAATAGATAGTGTATTTGGATCCGACATGGCCCTGCAGAACAATGAAGGAAGATCAAAATACTACAAATGGGGAAAAAAAAAAAAAGATAAAGGGCCTCAAGCAGTGAGGGGGAAGATGCTAACCATCCCAAGAGTTAGCTACTTCCAGCGAAAGGCTACAGATGCTGATGCTTCAATGCAAAATTTCCTTTAAACCCTCACTGAAGCTACTGACCTTAGCACACAGCAGTCCACTAGAAAGGATGAGCACTTCACCAGAAAAATAAAGTGAACATACCAGGAAATTTGAGCATGGTAAATTTAATTGTCCATATTTTGAACTATGACTTATTAATATGGCAATTGTGATAATATTAGTTATTATTTCACTTTACTCTTGAGACTATAATTTGAAAAATAAGTTCTTGATTTTTAAGAGAATATGTTTGTTGCCCTTGTTTATAACAAGATTTGAGACTAATTAATTCCAAAGGAATTTAAGCAGCCCATTTTACAAATCAGGTGCACCAAACAACCTGGTAGCACAAGTATGCATTTACCACAATCTTTTGGAATTTGAGATTCTCTGTTACTCAAAAGAGAATATTTTCCCTATAGCACAAAGATTTTGAGGCAGTCAAGAAAAAAAGGTAAATGCTTTTAAGTAGATATTTACATGTCTTTGCTCAGCATTCTGAACATAATAAAAATTTATTTAGTTCACACACAGAAAAACCCAATACAGATAATAAATGAAAAAGTGTTGCCTTCTCATTTCAGCTAAGAGATTCAAGAGGAAGATTTAATATGGTTTTATAACTTTAGTTTTGCAATCTCTTCCTAGGTCAAAGCATATATTCTGCACGTTTAATTGTCGCTATGAATAAAGTAATTTTCATTAATTTAATACCTTCAATTTTATAATTATAAGCAATAAACTACGTTCTCAAAAAAAATTATATGCAAACAACATATCATATCAATTGGCTGATGTATAAATTGATAGCTTCTTCTGCATCATAAAACTTTCTGGAACGTACATTTCTAGGAACATTAGCATTCAAACGTTTCTGCTTCAACACAATGAATAAATTCTGGTTTTAGTCTAGCAATGATATTTCCAGAGGAAGTTATTTCATTACATATCACAGATTATTTTTTCTCAATTAATTTATCTGACTAACCCGATACAATAGGTTTATAAAATATTATATGCCTTTAGGAATTTTCTAAAAGATCATATTCAAGAAAAGTAGAAACAAAGTATACAGAATGAAACCCTAATATTCGTCAAACAAGGCAATAAGTCTTTGTCATCTTCCTTTTTTAATGTGATCTAATATTTACTGATTATAGTGTAGTAATTTTTATACATAAACTTTTACAATCATTCTTAAAATAAGAAATATAGAAAGGGAATGCAGAGAGGTTCAAAATGTAATTTGTGGCTAATAAAATCAACACAGGAATATTACAAAGAATAATATTCATTCTCTAGAGGTCAATGATACAACATTTCATTTTGAGTTGTATTTGACTTTCTGCCCTTTTTGCTTCAAATGCAAATACGTTGTCATAAACTAATTCACTCTTTCATGTTACATCTTTACCATTTGATTCTATTTCATAAAACCTTCAAACTACTAGAAATGTAATTCTGTAAAAAAATAAGGGCACTGTTCAAGAAATAAATTTATTCTGAAGTGTTACCCTAGAAGGTTAATAATATTATTAGTTTTTCCTAGTATGAACAGTAATGTCGAGAAGACTCTAAGAAATACTATTTTTACTGTGTTAGGTACTGTAGCCAAAGAGAATAAAGTTCCTTAATGTAAATATATATATATACGTTAAATATTTTAATTAAAAATCAGAGGTTCTGATGCTATTTTTAAAGATTGTCTGATATTCATAAATTAAAGACATTAATTCATCATCTGTATTTGATTTGTTTGTTTTGAGAATAATCAGGGAAATGTCAGAAAAGCAATATTCTTTCAACAGCAAAAAAAACCAAAACAACTTGGATAAATTTGTATGTTCATAACACAACACTTCCAATACAGAGAAATTATCATCTTTGAATTTACCAAAGATGAGTCTATGAGTCTGAAAATCAAAACATTTTCCAATAGCTTATGGAGGCATAAGAATTTGAATATTCTTTTTAGTGACTATAGCAGGTCAGGAACAGGTAGAAAATGTTCTGAGACTTCAGCTTCTGTGTATTGACATTAAAGAAGAATAGCTACAAGCAAAAATGAAAACTATATATTCACAGATTTTTTTTAAAGTAAAAATTTGTGTATCCTTGCTTTCTTTGTACTCAGTTTTTGATTAATTCAAATTATTTTCTAGTCTTAAGGGAAAACAAATATTCCTGGTGTTTTGTACAGCTAAAATGCATCTTGGCTGTGTTTATACTGGTCACTTAAATCAATTTTGTACCAGAATTTTGTACCAACCTATTGCATCAATATTTGCAAAGTACGTTCTTCCTATTCACTTAATGCAATATCCACCTTTCTTTGTCAATGATATAATAAAAGTGACAGGGATAACTACTTCAAATAATCTTTAAAAATATTTTTGCAGACCATGCATTCTTCTGAGAATATTTATGACCATGAATTTCAAGGGTACTTAAAATATGTTTAGCAGAAAGTTGCAATAAATGCAGTACCAGGACAGAGGTAATTGCAGGAACATTGGAATAGCCACATTGGATGAGGCTCAGGTCTAGCTAGAGTAGGAGCCAGTTTTCAACAGTTTGTAATGTTAACTGATCCAGAAAGCTATCAAAAGAAGGGAGCAAATCATTATAAGGTAACATGATTCTCTCTTCTTTTTCTGAACTATTCTTATCAATAGTCTGATCAAATCCTTAGGTAGCAGCTTCAGGTTTCTTCAACACCTTTATCTTGAAGACAAAAAAGGTAAAAAACATTTCCAACAGAGCAGAGTAGATGTGGAAGAGAGGACAGGTTTTTGAAAAGGTGATAATACTTCAGAATGGCCCAAATGACTGTGGCCTTTCCACAGAGTAAGTAAATTGAGAATATGTGTCATAATTCCTTCCACTACGGTGGGAAAAGGACTCTGCACAGGGCACAAGGACTGGTTAAGGTGCATTTCTTGAAAACAAAAAGCAAGTTAGGATCTGACAAATAACCCCAATAAAGTCTGCATATGTAAACACTGATAAGTAAAATTTACCATCTCACCCAGAACACTGAAGATTTGGGTTCAGATTTGTTCTATTTCTTTTTTTTGGAGAAGGTGAATTAGCAGTCCAGGGGCTGGAATGATTTCCCATTTGAGTATCATAAAGGTCTTTGGCCAGAAACACAAAGTCTTCCAAAGTATAGCATAAATAAATAAATAAATAAATAAATAAATAAATAAATAAATAAATAAATAAATAAATAAATACTCAGATCTATGTGAAAAGGAGTTACTAGAAAAACAACACTGCTAGGTATTACATATCAATAGAGGTATCTCCAGGTTGCAGTGCATTTGAATTCTTGCTCAGGACAAAAATGGTGAAATTGGTAAAATGGTTGTGATGATTTTTTTGAGGTTTTTTACAAGGCTTGAAATAAAGCAGCCAATGGAACAAGAAAACAAGGAGTGCTATTCACATCATCAAATATATCCAACAGGAGAAAAACAGCCATCTGTTATAAGCTAAAGCTCAACTATATAACAAAGGAAGCAAAATCAGCTGTGTAGTAAAATACATAGAAATGAAATATGACTTGACATTAAATTGGAAGGCTGAAAGCTGGTAATTATTTTTAAATATGGCACCAAATTAAGAAACAGTTGGTATTTGCAAAGAACAGATGTTAAAGATCATTATTATAACCACTAGCAATATTGTGTCTTATAATATGCAATATACCAGCCCATAACAGCATAGAAGGAAAGAGAACCTCTGTTAAAAATACAATTGCATGAGCAAAAAACTGTCTTGGTTATTATTAATTGAGATCCTAAAAATATGGTACTTGCTTTAAGTAATCTAAGAGTCACACTTTGCTTATAAAAAGATAAAGTAGAAAAAAAGCTCATCAATCTCTGTGAATAAATAAAGAAGCATAAAGACCTTTAAGAGTGACACCTCATGTAGTGATCAGTGGAAAAGAGCTTCTCACATCTGCAATGGAGCAGATGACAAACATCATTACTGCGAACATCCATATCAGCATCTAAGTTACATGCACATTTGAACAGTGCAAATGTACTACTCCCAAAGGGACATGTTACTGCCTGCTTCCAACCACGGGAAAGAACAATGTTTCTTGTACCCTGTTGTGGATGTACTGGTTTGGAGTCCATGGAACATTCAATTGAGACCTTATAGGAAAAATATAAAAATGTAAACCAGTATACTATCTAGTTCATAGCTTAGGCAGCTAATACATGAAACAGGAAGAAATTACATGACAGAAATCAAATATGCATACAAAACCTCCAGAAGAGTTTCTAGGAAAAAAAAAGAACAACAACCTTTTCAAATACAGAATGTGTCCTAGCCTCAGTAATACCAGGGTAGATTGTAGGGTGGAGAGGTTTGGTTTTGTTTTGTTTTGATCTTTTATATCCTGGAGTAAAAGGACTGTCAAAAGGTGAAAGAGTAGATGAGCTTTAAGAAAGGCATTCTGGTAATTGTCCACCTTGATACTTTCTTCTATTGTTTGCTGCTTTGTCTCCCTAACATGGGTATAAAAAGGAGAGATTGTCTTGAGAAAGTATGTGCCTTCTCTTTGTTAAGGATGGCAGCAATAACTTCAGTACACACATTAGGAAAACCGATAAATGAAAAGCCAGAGATTTTCAGGCACTAAAAATATCTTCTACAGCTTGAACTTGACTTGGTAGTCCCAAGTTGTGCTTTAATGTTGCTGCTTATTATACTTATATTTTATTTGCTCCTTTCCTACCATCTAATAAGGAAACTGAAACTGCAAGGATAAAAAAGACAGAGAGGGAAAGACATACATAATGCAATTCATACAAAAGTGCTCTAAGTGGCTCATTTAGATATAGTTTTGACATATGGGCTAAATTAAGACTTTAAATAGTGCAATACATCTTTTAATGCAAAAGAAATAGTATAAATGGGACTCAATTAATGAGCGGAAAATGTAAAAGACATTCTGGAAAAGCTATAAATTGCTTACTAAAATAAACCAGCAAAATTAATAGATAATGACTCTTGCAGCTCACTGTCATGTCCTCTTAACCACAACATCCATCAGAAAAAAAACATGCTTAGACCCAGTTATTTTACTTATTGAAGACGCATGATTGAACACTCTGGTGAGGATAATTGAAAGTCTCCTAAACTGCCAGCACAGAGGTAAAGCAGGACTGCAGATATTAAAAAAAAAATCTTAATCCTTCCAAGACCCATGTGTTGACACCTGGTTCCCTGCTGTATCGTTGTCCCTGGGCTTGTATGTTCCCGGCTAGTCAAACCCAGGTCCACGGAACAGCATGAACCAAGGCAAAAGACTCGAGAAGGCTCTTTCCACGTGTTGCGAGTATCCTGTTTATTGGTTTGCGTCAGGACACACCCGGATGAGACCAGGCAGGAAAGAGGGCCTCGCCTTCACCTGCGGCTGGTTTTGTCCCCAAGGGAGAGGGGGCGGGGGGAAGGAATCGTGGCCAATGGGGTGCATTGGGGAGGGGCCAGGTAAGGGGACACCTGAGGAACCGACCACCAAGGGAAAGGGGGGAAATGGGAACAGACCATCTGATAGGGGGAACAGTCATAAATCGTCTAGCGCACTACAACGCCTCCACCTTTTCTGTTAACTAAAGTAGAAAGAAATGTGTCGGACTATTTCTGCTGCTGACTATGAATTTGTCCACCACTCATGGTTTGCAGGCCTACCAATTTGCTTCAGTTCCACAAACTCTGAGCGATTGACTTCAGCGGTACTGGAGACCAACCCATTGATAGCTCTTAACAGTATGTGACGTAGAATCCCAAATGCTAACATGACTAGGAAAAGAACAACAAAAAGCAGCAAAATTGTCCTGATAATAGAGGTCCACCACCCCGAGAGTCCCCAGTCCTTGAACAGTCCGCTGAACCAGTCCTCGGCTTCCTGCTTGACTTGTCCAATTAGGCTTTTGACTTCTCGGAGAGCTGCGTGGACGTTGGGCGCCTTCGATGCTAGGTTCATGCAGCACAGTCCTTCAAGATCCTGGCACTCGTGTCCATGCAGCAGCAGGAGGAAATCTATGGCCGCACGATTTTGGAGTGTGGCCTGCCTGGTAATCGTCCTTGTCCTCGTTCAGAACAGTTCCCTGCTTCTGAAGTAAGAAAAAAGAGGCCTCTATCATCAAGGCATGAATCCTCAGGGTGAGGGGGTGGCTCCTGGTGTGTGCTCCAAGCAGGGCCTGCCTGGCTCCCATGGATGGCAGAGCCATGGCACAGAGGGCAGCCCTGCGGGAAGGGGAAGGGCGGAGAGAGGCGGGCAGGGGCACATCCCTGCCTCATTCACGGGCACTGCTGTGTCAGTTTTCCATCCAGGGAGGAGGGGAGCAAGGCAGCGGGGCACAGCGCTGTGTGTTTCACCGCAAAATGATTAAGACAACAGAAGTTTTTATTTCCTTGCCTGTAACTGTTGATGTTACCGCTATTGCCGTCTTCTGAGATAAATTATTCATTTCAGGCTTCAGCAGTTTTATTTCATGCTCACAGAGGAAAAACTGATGAGGTGTTGTGATTATTTATATTACTGCTGGGGATGGTGACTTTAACTCTGACATTCAAAACCGATGTATAGCTCTGCTTTACAAAAGGTACATGTGATAGTTACCATGTCATCTTTGATTAGTGAACTACCATTTAGCTCCACAAAGAAAAGTGATTATTATCTCTTTGTTTTATTAGACAAATATGAATAATGCAAAATATTACGATTATTTCTGTTCTTTGATCTACTTGTATGAAGACGTTTTCTTGCTACAGTATTTTGAATTACTTCTAAGACAATCTAGTCAAGCATGTTCTACCACTCTTAGCAGTGCCCCAGACTCCAATGAAGTTTTGTGTATTTTTAATTAATTTATCCGGTGTCTCCCATAACTACAGCTCTAGGGCTGTTTTTCTTTTTTTGTTTTCCTTCCTCATACTTATCATACACATGGTACTCTCTGATTATTAAGTTATATGTCATTTACAATAAAACACTTTCTGAAGTCCCTAGAATGCTCTCATTTATTGTTTAACTTCTCTGTGCCTTCAAATATTTATAATTTTCCCCATTCTTTTTCCAGTCTCTTTTGCACATAGTTGGAATTGTTAATCTTTCTGATATTTAAAAGATGGGAAGCAGAAATGACTAGCTATATGGGAAATTATTATGGGAAGCAGAATATTGCAGTAAACAAGGCACAATAATACCCCACTTCCAGAGTACTTTTGTGAATCAAAAGATCCTTAGTCTGAAACTTGGCAGATGATACAAGAAGCTGCTTTGGAGAAGGAAGGTGGGCCATGGCCCTCAGTAACTTCCAACGACAATTTACCTTGATATCTGTCTTCAAGGTCTTTCAGATTTGACAAACTCATCTTTTCACTAAAATTTATCAAGCCAAAATATTCACATTATTTCTAGTCATCGTGTAAGCCATTCAGCTTGCAGTGAACATTGCTGGTGGTTTAGAGTGATGGTGTCTTTGGCAGGGAGATCAAGAGATGTTGGGGGAGGGAGGGATGGAGGGCAGGATTCTTGCAGTGATTCTGGAGAAAGTTTAGAAATTTAGAGAGACATGACAAGCATGACAAGTTAGAAGTATGTGATGACATGCTTAGACATCATCTGGAGACAGAACTGTCAAAAATTAAACACTCATGATAAGCCTATGAAAACATGGGCATATGGAGGTCTTCATGTATACATCCTGTTGCTGTGAGCTACAGATATCTTTCTCCAGAGGAAAGATGAGGTCACATATGTATATTTGCTTTCTTATAGCAGAATACATGCATAGACCTGAACCTTTTAATCTTTAGTTTATCATAGCCAGTTTAGTTGCATCATTTTGCTTTGGTTACACTAATAATTTCACATATAAAGCAAACATGTTTTCCTTGTTTTTTGGGGAACTTCATCAAACTAACTGACATCAATATTAATTTTGGTCATTTACACAATCCCAAGGATAAACAATGCAATGATTTAGACTTAAGTTGGCAGAATGGCAAAATATGATTGAGAGCAAATATTGAGATCAGACTCCTGAATGGACAGAAAATGCAAGTTTTTTAAAGATCAAAATGAAAGTAATATTTCAAACAAATTAAAATAGATGCCTACAGATCATTACATCTGAATGCTTGCGAATCACACAGGAAATAAGATTATGCTGTGGATTAGGCTATAGGTCCACAGAACTGAGGAAAATCTCACCATGCAGAATATTTTGAAAAGTCTACATAGTTATTGTGGAGTTTAATAAAGAAGAGTGTAATTGTGAAAATGCAGTCTATTGCAATATATGACTTTTTTGAAATACTGAAATCTGCTAAGAACATAGTAAAAAAAAAGAAGCAATAGGTGAAGAAGTAGGATAAAATAGACACTGTGGTCTTCATAGGAAGACAACAATAATGAATGTCATTCTATGAGACAGCATGAGGATAGGTATCATGGGAATAAATCTAGCAGTGAGAACAGGTAAGTTATTTCTTGGTTATGAACTGGTAGGCATTGATACAGGAATTTACAATGTAATGTAGCAAAAAACAACTGATGGTGGTGGAGGTCTGGATGCAGGAGGAAAAATATGTGATAACATTTGGCTTTTAGGCCAAACTATTGAAACATCTGTCAGCAATGTTTCAAGTTCAGATGATTCAGCCTTTTGAAAAAGGAAAGACCTAATGATGCCTTAAGGTCCAACCCAGTTTGTTTTTTTTATGATTCCAGTGGCCTGGGATATAAGGTTATCTTAAAATCATGTCTTTAAATGTCAAAAGGCTGCGGTAGCAATTTGCTCCACAGTTTTCAACAATGTAATAATTGTCCTCAGCCAAATTTTCTACCAGTTATCCAAGAGTTAGAGATTGATTTATACTGCATGGCTGAACATGTTTTTAAGATTCAGTAAATCTTAAACCCATTGAATGAAATGTGGAAGGAAGGATCTTTTCATTCAAAATTTGTTTCTCTATACTTCTCTGAAATATTTTAAATCTTCTTATGTTGTTGGCCTTAGACTGTGTCTTTTCTTTCCCTGTACCTGTGGCATTGTAAGCTCTTGCAGATAACCTGGCACCAGAACTGGTATGAAGACAGTGATTTGTATTTGCACTAGTTACTACAGCAGCTGGACCTCATATGAAAAACTTTGTTCCCATTCTGACTTGATTATAAAATGGGTAAAAGCATAACATTTTCAATTCTTGCTAGATAACGAAGAGAGTCTAGCGAGGGCTGACCTCAAGTTTTATGTTTACATCCAACCTTTATTTCTGAAAATCAGTGAAATAGAAGAATCAATAATTTTTCTTCCTTCAGGGAATTTAATTCAGTTCTGGATTAATATTAATTTAAAAACACTCCTGAGGCTTCAGACACTGGGCTGTCAGATAGAAATTACAGTTTTAGAAATCTGCCAATGCATGTGCCATTCACTCCTACACAGAATAAAGTAACTATGTCAAGTCAACCAAACAAAAGAAAATGGTGGGAAATTAGCTTCACATATTGACAAAAATACATCTATTTTTGCACCACTAAATATTTGAGAGTGGAGAAGTGATGTCGGAGCATGAGGCTGATTTTTAATATGCAAGTAAGTTTATCCATTTTAAACAAAAAACCTTGCACTACTCCTGAATGCTTTTTGCTCGAAGATAAATAGCCTAATGGCACTTATGGAATATCCTAAAGTGCTTTACATCAACAAAAGTTACTATCATAGGTATTTGAGTGAATTTTTACTTCACATTGAATTATTATTTATGTCATCCCCTGCAGATATATGACTCCTCTACAACATATTTTCATAAAGATTTAATAGGTTATTCCTAATGAGTTGGCTTCCTTCTTTCTTTGCAGCTTTTTTCCCATAGTAAAACTTGTTACTAGAAAAAAACCCTGTATTTTTAAAACAGTATACCTCAGCGATAAGTTTTTTAGTGAAGAGTGTGTTTCTGAACTGTTAGCAGAGCAATACTTAGGAGATAATATCTCATAAAGGTTGGAGTACTCTCTATTTTTCATGTGGTAGTATAATAAGAAACCACATGACAGCCTGGGAGGAAGAACCTTGAAGTGATAGCTACCTGAATAGAAATGAGAAATGGTGGGGAAGAAGTTGAGTGACCTTGCTCTGTCATATGTGTGTCATACTCCCAGAGCAACGATCAATTCTAGTAGGACACAGGCACTTGCCTTAGTGACCTCAAATTGCTAGTGCTGGTGGGAGTCAGTTACTGCTGCAAAGAACAGAAAAAAAGAGGTGGAATGATGATAAACAACAGAGAATGGAGGGAGAAAAAAGAAAACAGCTGGATAGAAATCTCCAGACAGCATGAATCCTTGGAGAAGGATGGTTGGTCCAGTAAGCGTCATATTTCCTGACACTTTCTCTTTCTTTTTTTTTTCTTTCTTTCTTTCTTTCTTTTTTCTTTCTTTCTTTCTTTCTTTCTTTCTTTCTTTCTTTCTTTCTTTCTTTCTTTCTTTCTTTCTTTCTTTCTTTCTTTCTTTCTTTCTTTCTTTCTTTCTTTCTTTCTTTCTTTCTTTCTTTCTTTCTTTTCTTTCTTTCTTTCTTTTTTCTTTCTTTCTTTCTTTCTTTCTTTTCTTTCTTTCTTTCTTTCTTTCTTTCTTTCTTTCTTTCTTTTTCTTTCTTTCTTTCTTTCTTTCTTTTTCTTTCTTTCTTTCTTTCTTTCTTTTCTTTCTTTCTTTCCTTTTCTTTCTTTTTTCTTTTCTTATTTTCTTTCTTTCTTTCTTTCCTCTCTCTCTCTTTCTCTCTTTCCTCTCTCTCTCTCTCTCTTCTTCCTCCATTCCTCTCTTATTTTCTTTTTGTTTCTTCCTTTCTTTCCCATTTTTCCTTTCTTTCCTTTCTTTCCTTCTTTCATGAGGCTTTGGTTTTGTTTTTTTTTTTTTTTGACAAAAAACATATTTCACAATTATGTACATCCTACTATTCTTTATTAATTGTAAAAATAAGAACTATTCTGATGAAAGAACAATTTAATTCAGCACTTACATGTCTCTAACACAAAACTCAAACAAAGAAATAGCTTAGCAATGCACCACACTGCTCTCCAAAGAAAAGGAATCTTGCTTTGCAAATTGAGTAAAGATCATATCAGATACAAGATGAAATAGCAAAACTCTTTTTCTGGGTTTCAGTAGACTGTGAGTCTTTTTGAACTCCAGCATTGTCTGGCAGATAAGCGAATAATAAACTTGTCTCAATTTTCTACACTGTCTAATCTGTCCATTGTGGGCTTGATTCAAAGTAGAAACCTCATAATTAACATACTTTTAACATGAATTCCATTTTAAAGCAAGAACAGAAACCAAGGAACAATTCAGTATTTGAATATTTAATGGCTTCTTGTGTGTAAATTGAAAGCAACCTGAAAAGGAGTGATCTAGCCCAATGAAGCATAGTGTGAAGATAAAATTTAAGAAAAATATGTTATTGATAATGATAGTGATAAAGACATAATAAATAAAGATATTAAGATAGACATAAATGTATAAAGATAAATATAAAAATAGACACATTTCATAGGAGAGAGTTTTCTTCTCCCATATGTATCCTACAAGAAATATCATGGGGAAGATCCTTAACAATATTTTAATGTCCAAGACAGGTTCTAATGTTAATTTTCAAAATCCGTTATATTTTCAGCCTGCTTTAACATTAGTCTCTAATTCTTACTTGCTTTCTGCTCTCTTAAATATGATGCTCAAAAAGAATATTTTATTTCGGCGTAATGAATGGTTTCCCATTTGAATTCTTTATATTGAACAAAATATGTATCCACAAAATTCTGCTTCCTGAAAATAATCACAAAGTACTGCACATGCTTGTTGGGTTTCTGTAATTGAGAAAATATGAATTTGCATGAACAAGGGCTACAGTCTTCTTCTAAAATGTTCTTGTGGGTGATTTGTACACTATATCTTTGACTGTCACTTGGTCTTGTCTTTTGTAGTTCCCTATTTTTCTGCTCTCATTAAATAGAGACAGCCTCATGTAGCACTGGGAGATTATGGCCTCTGCCAAGCAGCATGTCTCTGCCCTGGAGGATGCTGAATAGTACATCTGAGGCAGTGAGGAGCACAGATCAAAATCTATGCTCTTGTTGGGTTGCCAAGGGTACTTACACCCTCACCAAGCAGAGGAGGGTTTTGAACATGTTCTCTTTTTTTTTTAATGACCCTTTCTCTGCCTATGCAAGCTGCAACTATATCATACTCTGTATCTAGTTTTGTGGCAGAGCTATGCTTAGGCTTATTTAAAAAACAGTTATGGCAATAAAGTAAGTGACTCGACCTTGGAAATATATACACACACACAAATGCGCACCCATGTGCATACTCATATGCAGACATATTTGCATGCAAAATCAGTATTGCTAAGATTTGTTACTTCCTCCTGTAAACAGGGAAATTGAACTTCACACATTTGTTCTTGAACATGGTAAAGATTAGTTAACGAACTATATGAACTAAAGGCAAAGACACATGAATCATGTTGCCTGCCTGTATCATGTAAGTGGACTGTTATCAGTGTGAACAGGTGTCTGTATTCATTTGGAATTACTCAGATGACCTTTATTTGCCAGCAGAAGTAGAGTGGTAAGAGTGGTGCAATAAATTTTTATTGTATGAAAAGAGAAATAGTATCAGGGTCTTACTGAAAAAGTAAAAATCCAATAAGATAGAGTTTTCATCCCTCCTAATAAATGGACTCCAGAAACAGAAGGAAAATCACAAAAGTTTCTGAAAAAAAGAAACAGAAAAAAGGTATAGGGATGGAGGGAGAGGATCAGCCCTGCTGAGGTGAAGGTTCATTTTCCCCAAAAAAAAGCAGCTCAGAAAACTGTGGCAGATGTCACCCTGACAGGGAAAGTGGCAAGCGGCCATCTCAGCTCTGCTTGTAGCTTCTTTCACAAGAGTCAAGCTGTTTTTTCCACTCCATTCAGCATGTTTGTGAGTGCTGGGTTTGTTCAGAAGACCAAAAAGGGCAAGAGCTCTAGAATTCAATAGAAGGTCAGAATGGCAATCTTTTTTGCGGGGCTGGGCTTCCTTTTATACTGTGACATCTGGAGCCATTACCAGAACAAATTAGAGCAATTCAAACCACCAGCAGGAAAAAGTGGGTTTTCAGTTTTCCATACAGCAGAGCTACAAATTTGAGAGCAGGAATTGGGGCTCCCAACAACTCAGCATAGAAATGGATTTGCTGTACTTGTTTTACAGATTCATATGGCAACAAATGTAATCAGTGATTATGTTATAAGATGTCCACCCTTCAGCACAGCCTCCACAAAAGGAAGAGAAGAAATAATTACACTGATGAGTTTTCACTTCATTTTCAGCCTGTTAAAGCATGAAGTACTAATAGTTCCTAGGAGGCATGCAGCAGAATACAGAGCACACCTCCTTTTCCTGTCTGGCATGTTAATATCAGTGACTAATGTAATTTTTTAATTCCATATTCCAGTAAATAATAATGAATATTTTATTTTTAGGTACAGTTGTAGATTCCCTAGATTATTTAGAATAATAAGTCAATTACTAATGTTAAATATTTTGAATATCTGGCTGACTTTAAACTTAATGCTCAAATCCTTTTCCATTTTACCCTCTACTTAAATAGAAATTCTTTCTACTGCCTGTAAATAGGAGAGTTGCACAGTTAATACATCTTCTAGGTACATTAGCTGCAGGCAAAACCAGGTCTTCCACACGTAATCCATACTTGCTAGTGGGACTCTGTCCAACAGTAAAACAATTTATTGTGTCAGATTGGACTGACTCTCACTTTCAGGAGACTTTCACAGCTTTTTATTGTTAAAATCTTTCCCCTGTCAGAATTCGATTTTCATTCTGTTGATATAAGCTTTTTTTTTTTTTATACAAAACATATCTTTCTGTGGTTCAAGCAGAAAAAAATGCCTCTTGATGAGGTTGGGCAGAATTGTATGTGCAATACCAAGGCCCCTGGTCTATTAATAGGAAATATCAGAATACCAAAGATATCATGCTCTGTTAACATTTGTAAAAAGGTTCCCTTCAGGCACCAATCTCACCTTCAGGCTGAGGGCCTGTTCTGACATGTCTCTGATGCCTTGATATTGGGCTGATGGCCAGCAGGTAATGCCTTTTACTTGTCATGCTGAGGGGACTTGGGGGACTCATACTCACAGAATGGTTTGGTTTTGAAGGGACCTTAAAGACAATCTAGTTCCAAGCCCCTGCTACAGGCAGAGACAGTTTCCAGTAGATCAGGTTTCTCAGAGCCTCATTCAGTCTGGCCTTGAACACTTCCAAGGATTGTGCAACTTCTCTGGACCACTTATTCCAATGTCTCACCCCCACCACAGTAAAAAATTTCTTCCTAATATCTAATTCAAAGCTACCTTCTTCCATTTGGAGCCATTCTCCCTTGTTCTATCACTACATGCTCTGGTAAAAAGCCCTTCTCTTTGGTTTTTTTTAGGTTTTTTTAAGTTTTTTTGGGTACTGGAAGGCCACAGTCAGGTGTCCCTGATGGCTTCTCTTCTCCAGGCAGACCTGCCCCAACTCTTTCAGCCTGTCTTCACGGAAAAGGTATTCCAAGCTTCTGATCATCTTCACAGCCCTCCTCTTTGATGTACTGCTTCTCTCAAACTGCAGATTATTTGACTGGCTACTATATGTACAGAGGGATCCTGAATAGATATATAATATAAAAAGCAAGCAACTGAAGGTACATGTTTTGAACAACACAGGCACCCTCTACATAGGAAGAATCCATTTGTTCATACATTGTTATTGGGAGGAACTGCACTCAGTGCAGATTGAGGATTGAAAGATCTAAAATTTGAGTTTCAGTGACACTAAAATTAATTGTGGAGTTAATCTTATAACTCAACCAATAATAGCAACTTTTTTTCCCTGCCTTTTATATCATCACTTGCAATTTTTAATTTTGCCAAAATTGTGATCTCATGGAAATAACATGTGTTACTGTCTTAGTTCATAGGGGCATGGTGCAAAGTTTTCACCCTGCTGTGTATTACTTCTTATCTGCCAGTATTTACCTATTACATCATCTTCAAGAAGACATGTTGTTTTCTCAACAGAACCCTTGATACTGAAGGACATCAGTCATCCAACAGATCAAAATCATTTTGAAAAACTGTCAGGAAACTGGTAAATGCTTTCCTATCATCTAGTTTTATAGAATAATAATTAAAAAGCCCAAGACATTTTTCACTGCTGGTTTTCCCAAAGACTTCAAACATCCCTTTAAGATGAAGACCTCTTTACTCAGAGACGGTCCACAGTTATCAACAATCAAAACAGGCTGTCTGTCTTGTTTATGGAGTGTCTCGTGTTCAGGAGGACCCCTAAGTGTGAGATTAGCACTGGATAAAACAATTCTTTCTCTCTATAAGAGGTAGGCTACTCTTCTGAGGAGCAGGGAGTTGTATTCAATGTTCCTTTTAGGTTCTTTCAAACCAGAGATACCCTATGATTCTAGGAAGATATTATACTTTTTATAACTTGCAAGGTGAATCACTCTAACAAGCTTCTGTTTGCTCTAGAAAGATAAATTCAAGTATTTTCTGATGGAATTTTACTATAAATTGTACATGTTAATCCATTAAAAAAAAAAAACTACAAGAGCTGATATTTGAGACCTAGCTAACAAGAAGTACAGCCTTTCTTTTCTCACCAAAATCATAGCAGAAAAGACAAACCAAGAGTTTCACCATTAGGTATCATCTAATATTCGCTTGCCAAAATAAGTCAAGCTGACCATACAGTAGCAAATAAAATAACTGAATTTACACAGATGTGATCAGTTTATCCATTCATCCTATGCAAAATATGTTACTATGTCACCAGGCTGCTAAGAATAATTTACAAGCCAATATATGGCTTTGTTTGGTCCTTGTCAGCGTGTGGGATTACCATTATGACCCATCCGAATTAACAAAAGGAGTCGATGAATATTAATTTTTCAGAATTTGGCAAGTGAATAATGGATTTTAAAAGGCCATTGTCCCACTGAAAAGGACTTGAGCTGAGTAAAACAGTCACCAAGTTGAGAAGTTTGCATTTTATTTAGTACAAGCTGTGGCATAACTTGTTTATAGAAACCAAAAGTTTTAGTCTCAGGTAACCCATAAAGGAAAACTCCATGTCCTATGCTCAGTTTAACCTAACTAAAAGCATCTTAACAGAGTAGATATGCCATATTACTTATTTACTGGTGTATACTTTATCTCTTTGGAAGTACTCAGGAAAACACAGTTTAGGATCTGCGGCAGCACAAATGTATATAGGACTTTGAGAGAGTTGCATTTCACAGAGCATATTTTTACCTAGAGGCATTTACTTAATGAAACTATTTATTTCAGAGTCAATATTCCTTGCCTTTATTGTTTCATAGGAATATACAGATTCCTGCAAATAATTAATATCAGTGAGCCCCAAGGAAAGAACCAAAACTATCTAGAGTCTCCTTGACACTAAATCACTTCATGACTTTTGACAGTGACAACTTCCTTAGAGAAATTATGTTTCGGGATACTTGCTTTAGGTATTTGTTTCACATTCAAAATGACATTCATTCTAGTTTTGCTGCAAAGGAACCTACACATCCTGAGCATGCTGACAGAATGTGAATCATATTCAAGGTTGATAACACATTTTGCTGTTCAAAATACATGCCAACCAAAATAGAACTTTATTAAGTTCTTTCATCTAGCCTTCCTCCCAGCTATTCACCTTTAAACAGATGACTTTTAAATGCTCTGTAATTAATGTTAAGCTGGTCTAGTTAAAGCAGAGGAAGAGATCCTGACATGATCGATATCAAAACACTCTATTCTCCAAAGCTGGATCAAATGACCTGTGAAAAGTACTTTCTATTTTTATAGCCTTACACCTTCATATCTGAAGAGAGTGAGCAGAAAGTATCACCTGAATCCAAAATGAAATGGCCTGTCCATCAATATCCAAAACTAAGATTCCCAATCTGAGTAGTTATTACAACAGGTAAAACAGAAATACAACTCAACAGATGAATCACTCTCAGATGACAATGCTAAAGTGTAGGAATTGAAATGAATCCATATAATGTATTTTAAAAATATTTTAAATTAACTTCTACATTAATCTCTTACTCATGTTTACTAGAACACTGTACTGCAGGTCTTACTGAGGTATGGAATCATAAGATACTTTCAGGTATATGATTATCTCATTGCTTATTACTAGAAATACTGCTAAAAATGTTTACTGTTTTTTTCTTTTTCCCTCCCATCATGTACTCTGTGTGCATTTATTCTCTGAAGGAAAACCCAAGATGCATGCTTTTACATGCAGAAAGAATTTTTTATTCACCAGGGTGGAAACCCAGGATAATTGCGTGTGCAAAGGTAAAGGCTTGTATAAAAACAGGGCAGCAAATCTCAGCTGAGATATTCTGGGGCAGGTCACCTTCCTAGGGTAGAAATAACTCCTCTTTCACCCTCAGTACACAGAGAGTCAAGGTTTTCCTTCTTTAATACATGAGAAACACATCTGCCTGAACACAAGGGTTTTTTACTGATTTTTTGTAGAAAATCACAATAATGGTCATTAAGCTGACACTCACAGAGAAAAGCAAATCTGTAATTCTTTGTTCTGTATGTGCGGTGCAGCAGTCTTACACTGTCCTGATAACAGTAGCCTGGCATAAAACCAGCCTAGTTTCCCTCTGGGCTTACAGTCAAACATTTTGTACAGGCTAACAATAGAAAATGATTTCATAGGCACAGGGTCTGCCCTGAGCTCACCCAGAGGCTTAAAGCCATTCGGCAAGCTCCTTCTTCCACTCTGTCCTTTTCCCCTTGTGCCCTTCATTGACATCCAGAACACAAACCATCCTGACTAAATTTAATATTTATATGATGTTTTCTCTTGCCTGAAACTGACAGATTTTCGGTGCTTTTCAGTACCTTGCTGAAACCTCAGGAAAATAATTGAAATTCTGAGACCCAACATAACACATCATGAAGTTGTATACCAGAATAAAAATTTGGTAGCTTCTTCAAAATAATTTTCTGTGTACAAGAGCATGCTTCTTTTATATGAGGTTTAGCCTTTGGATTGAAGCCTTTAGATTGTAGTGTTGGTGTTGGGTGCCATGAAGAACCCTCCTAAACTTCAGTTCTCACCTGACAACACCTGTACATTGGTGCAATGGTGAGTCACACAGGTCCCACTTCTCAGACATGACTGGGAGTTGCTACTGAAAGAGACTGTCTTTCTTCACTTCAAGAAAAGTAAAATGAAAAGTGGGGTTTTCCAGCTCTTAAAAAACTAGCCAAGGATTCAGGCACTCATTCTTCTAATGGGACACTTGCTAGTCTCAGAAGTGTTCTTCACTGCTCCCTAAATCTAAGAGCTGTGTGCTGCCTGGTTGGAGTCATGGGGCTGGGGAAAGCTTCTCATGGATATCTTCGGGATCCAGAGAGCCACTCATTATATGCAGCAGGTTGATACATTTAAAGAAAAATAAGAATTGTTTTCCATCATGATCCCTTGAAAAACATTTCTCTGCTTTAATTTCATTTTTCAGAACTGGAGACATAGTCCACCATGTACATTTTATACTGTCAGGGGTGAAGTGAAAATCTCAAATGCCTAAATAGAGGGCAATGCAAACCTTTTTGAGATTGGCTATCAGATCCAATGGGAACCTAATAAAGCTTTCATCAAAATGTTTGGCTGTTGGAGGGTTGTTTCCATCTCTTGGGTGGGTTTAGTTTGCTTTTGTTTCAAATCTGCCTATCCCAAGAGTGCTGGATAACTCAGAAGTATGACAGTTTCTCCTTCAAGGAACAGCTTCAGCCTCCCAAAATAGTTCTGGTTTCAGCACATAAGGGTATAACTTTCATAATAATGTTTCATAGATAGAATTTTCTCCCCAGTTTCTTTAGGTCTGTATAAAAAAGAGGTATTTAGCTAGGAACTGTGTCCCAGTGTTTGACAGCTTCCTTCGTGGTTTGGTGACAAAGACTGAAACCATTGATTAGATATCTTAAATGTGTTTCTAACACAGTTTGAGATTAGTCTTAATAAATGGGCATGTTTGATCTCCTCAGGTTTGTAGAAGAAAACTGTAGTGCTTAGCTGGAGATTTTTTGTACTCTCTTTTTTTTATATTTCATTTAGAAAAAGAATAAATGTAAACTTTAACAGCATATTAACATTTACTTTGTAAGTTTTCATTTTAGTATGCTTTTTGGTTTTTTTTCTTCTAATTTTCAGTATTTATTTAGCTTTACCTCTATGAGAAGCTCTTAAATTCAAGGGCAGAAATGGGTGAATTGGTGTTTATAGTTTGTTTTGCATCCCACTAGTTCTCTTCTGGTTTTAATTATCCAGCATGTTTTTTGCATATTCATATGGCCTTTTACACAGCACTGGTACAGTAACTCAAACATATTTGTAATATTTGCCAAACCATTTTCCGTAACGACTTCTATTTATAGTCACTGTTGATGCTAAGTCTTTGGAATTACTGTGAAACAAAATGTTCTTACATTTGGGGTTTTTTTCCGAGCATTACTTGAAATGATGTCTATTTTCCACTCAAACTGGAACATCTTAAATGTGCTTTCAGATAGGATGTCCCAGTTTCCTTCATTCACATTGCAGCTATCAAGAAGCATCAGTAATGGAGACATAAATTAGAAGGCAAAAACTCTGCTAATTTGCTTTGTGGACTGAGAAACACTTTGTAAAGTTGTGGAATCACACTTGTGGTACATCTCAGAGGAGAGAAGATTCCAAGGAAAGTGAAAAAGGAGAGATATATGTAGGTGTGTTTTAAGACCATATGATACATGTGGTGAAAAAAAAGAGGAATGCATATGTTTTATTATATTTACAATCAGAATATAAATTTAATTAGAATGTGTATAATCTCTAAGTTTTGTTCAAGTTAGACTAAGTTCTCAGGTGTGAATGGTACAAACTCAGCACAAAAAAAAAAAAAAATGTCATAGATATAATGGAACACCCTTGCTTGAACACTGCAGAATTGCTGTGAGAGCTTTTGTCAGCCTTGAATCCCATAAGTCATGAGTTTTCTGGTTGTGTTTATGGACGTTCTCTGCCTCTGCCTGAGGTACGTTTGATATGAGCTTCCCATAGTACTCTGATAATCCTTTGGCAACAAAGTGCCCAGAATGACTGGGTCTTAGAAATAAAGTTTGCCTTCCCCAGACACCTCCAGCAGCTCTGGCTGAAGATTAAATTCTTCCTTTACAATAAATGTTTTAAAGAATTTGTGACAAGTGTGAGTATTACACATATGGGCATTTTGCTCATACCTGAAAGCAAATTGCTGTCAGACTGTATGTCAGACTACATTAGAAGAACCAGACAAATCAATAAACAACAAAACACTCTTCCCTGTCTTAATGGTCTCATTGCTCTGAAGTGTTCTGGGACACTTCTGAGAGCATACTCTTACTTATCCTCTGCATTTTGTAGATTCTCTAAAATAAAATGTCTTTTGCACTTCATAGAATGATACAATCACACAATGTTAAGGGGTTGAAATGAACCTTAAAGATCTTCTAGTCTTAATCTCTTTCTATGGGCTGGGACATCTCCCACTAGACCAGGTTGTTCAAGCCTTTCTCCAGCCTGGCTTTTGACAGGGTTGGGGCATCCACAGCTTCCCTGTGTGACCTGTTCTAGCATCTAAATACCCTTACAGTGAAAAATTTCTTCTTATTATTTAACCTAAATTTTCCCTTTTTAATTTGCACACATTACTCCCTGTCCCATCACTACAGCTCCTGATGAAAAGCCCCTTCTGTCTTTGCTGTAATCCTCAGATACTGTAAAGTTGCTGTGAGGTCTCCACACAACCTTCTCTTCTCCAGGTTGAACAACCCCAATTTTCTCAGCCCAGTTCTCTTATCAACTTTGGGGCCTCCTGCTGATTTTCTCCAGCAGTTCCATCTCCTTCTTAGGCTGGGGACACCAGAATCGGACACAGTACTCCAGGTGGGATGTCACAAGAGTATGGTAGAGGAGAAGAATCACCTCCTTCAACCTGTTGGCCATGCTCCTTTGGATGCAACCCAAGATTCCATTGGCTTTTTGGGCTATGAGTGCATTCTGCCAGCTCATGGTGAGTTTTTCATCAACCATGACACTCAAATCTTTCTCCACAGAGCAGTTCTCAGTCACCTCTTTGGCCATTTTTTTCTCTTGTTGCATTGGTCCTATAATTAAACCAGATAATCATTCTACTTCTTCTCTGCCTTAAGAGGATAATTTCCCAAATGCAAGAAATCAATAATTGTCTTTCCATAACATTCTCTGTGAATTTGTAGATTTGCTCCATTTTTTCTCATTTCCCCAGTAATCTGTTTCTACCATACAATGTCCTACAGGTTTTCTTTGCTAAAGTTCTAGTCTCACAAAAGTAACATTCCCTCTGAGACAGATAGTGTAATAATTCCTTTGAGAGCACACTGGCTCCCTAGGGCATCGCCACTGCATGATAAGAACACAGGCCTGATGATCTCTTTGTTCCTAACCCCAGAAAGATTTGTTTCAGCTTCTCTTTGCCAACAGGAACTTCCACACTTTCTGAAACATTCAGTGATACAACAGGAAAAATATAAATGAATGAAACTTCACAGCCTTTATCTGATCTCATAAACTGTGCTGGCATACTGCTTTTATTTTCTTTGCAGGGGAAACTAAGAGTGATTTCAAGTTTTGATTGCTGGCTGCTTTGTTCTCTTAGATGTTTGGGTTGCATGGAATTCAATGTCTCAAAATATGGCATCAGGGGCATATTTCTAGCTCATTTCTAGCCATCCAAAGCACAAACTATGCAGCTTCATTTTTTGTTGCTGTTTTTAAAGGAGTTTCAATTTATTTGTGCTTATTCTGCAATCTGCTAGCCAGAGGAGGAAAGTTCATGCTAGAAATCAGTCTTAGTTTTCATACTTAAAATAACTAAACACTGAAGTCCTTTCATCAATATGCTGCTGAGCTCTGCCTCTGCAAGTCTTTAATATTAGACTAAGAACCTTCCTAAAAAAATAATTTGTAGCTCTACCAGATGTTATCTGTGCTCATATACTGAAATAGTATGTAAAATTGTAAAGCCTTAATATAGATACAAGAACTATGGGATAAAATCTGCCACCTGAAAAGGTTAAATTAGGTGACCAAAATGTCTATCCCTGTGACTGGAAATTGCTTAAAAATGCCTTGGCATCTCTTTTCTACCTGGTCAGCTTTGAAGAGAAATGTAAAAGAGATTGCAGAAGCTGCACTCCACACCATAAAAATAATCCTTTATTTGGATTCACTCTAAGCTTCTATTGAGATTGACCTTAGAGGAGCTTTTCAGCAAGAGTGAATAACTGCAATGCCAGGATAACATTATTGAAAATATGATATCTATAAGAAGGAACATTTAAAATTCATCCAACTTTCTTCTCCCTACTGATTTTTAACTAGTAACATTTTGAGTTGTGTACATTTATTTTAGTTCTCCCTGACTCCCATAAGTATCAAATTTTAAGTTCCTGAATACATATTTCTTTTCTCAGGAAAACTTCAACATCACAATCTTCTCTGTGTGTGTGCATGTGTGTGTGTGTTCATTTGTGCCTAACAGAAGTTACACACAACAGCAATTTAAAATTAAATTCCTTTCTAAAGAAGAAATTGTGGATAAAATAAAATTATTTAAAAGGGACGATCAAATTTTTCCTCAGTTCTTCTACCATTGTAATTTTTTGTCTATGAGGTATTGTTTTATCTCTGCATGGAGGATAAAGAAACTCAGAAAGATTTCAAGTAACCACTTAGATGCAGCAGACCTTTAGGGATTCAGACACCCCTAAACTTGAGGAAAACAATTGTTAAAGTGAACATTGCCCTTCAGGACAGTAAAATTCAAACACTTGGAAAATAGAATAGAATCACAGAATCATAGATTTGTTCTGTTTAGAAAAGACTTGAAGGCCACTGTGTCCAGCCATTAACCTAACACTGCCAAGCCCACCATTAAACCATGCCCCAGCTGTCACTTCTACACATATTTTAAATGCCTGCGGGGATTGGCCTTGGCACATCAATCCAGTCTGTTCAAATCCCTCTGCAGAGCCTTCCTACATTCCATCTCACCTCATCAGGGAGGTCAACACGCCCATCCATTTTGGTGTAATCTGCAAATTGTCTGAGGATGCACTCAGTCCTCTCATCCAGATTATAGACACAAGATGTTAACACAGGACCAGCTTCAACACTGAGTTCAGGGGAAACCTTCTCGTGATCAGCTACCACCTGAATGTAACTCCATTCACCACCACTCTCTGGGCCTGGTCAGACAGCCATATTTTTAATTAGTAAATTTTTTTACCCATGCTGTTTAAAGAGCAGAACATGGTTGGTTGGAAATCCAATCCTTGATCATTGTCTATCATTCAGCTCCTGCTGCTTCAATTCAAAATCCAAACACCTCACCTCAAATAATGACAAAAGTATATGAGAACAATACTGTATGCTCATGTACTTAAAGGAAAATGCAAGATATCCCAGTGCTGATTTGGTGTTATTATCAATATTAAACAAGTAGAAGGGAAAAACAAGAGAGTAGCAGATGAAGTTACAACAATGTCAAAGGAGAATGCAAATCTGTTTCTTATATCACTAATTTAATTTGTATTCAGGATTTAGAATTTACTGATGAATATTTTTGTCACATCATCCATCATAGCCTGGCACTAGAGAGAAGGAAGATAGAAAAATTAAAAACTTGCTTGTTACTGTAAACTAAAGAGCATGAACAACATCCATCAAAGACAGACAGATAGAAGATAAAAGCGATTGCCAAAGCCAAGTGATCTATGCTGATTTTCTTTTAAACATTTATTAAAATGCTCTAAATGCAGATCCACTTTCCTTTGGTAAATATTTATTGTTATTTCTTTTGCCATGGACTGGAAACTGTGAACAGTGATAAATTAGTTGTAGAGGTCTGTAATTTTACTCTTGTTTTTAAAAATATGTTTACATCTTCTACTGAAGTGCTGTTTTTTGTCTCTGATTAACAAGGATGCATTCTATGCCAGCTGTTAAGTAAGATGCTCTTTTCATTGCTGAGAGAGTCACAGAACAAGGCATGGGCCAATAGTGGAGGACAGATACTGCACAAGGGACCTGTTACAAATTTAGCTGCTGCCAGTGGAAGTGTTTTCATTGATTCAGTAGGCTTTAGATTAAACTAGAGAGCAACTCCTTTGTACCCTCAAAATATACATTTTTTGAGCTTTAACTTACACAGAAATACACACATTTTTTTCTTAAGAGGTGTTCTGAATGCCAGTCTATTTCCAAACTGGAGCTAATGCAATTGTACCCTCAGATTGGACAGTATCAAGACATATACAATGGCTTGCCTTTTAGAAAAAATTGCAAGGTATAACATTCCTGATAGCAGTGCTACTGGGTCTTGGACAGCAAGTGCAAGGATGGTGTGAGAGTGTAAAAACTGTGCTCTGACACATAATGCACAATTGCTTCCTTTGTTTTCTCCTAACAAAGGAAAACCAAATGTGCTCAAAACAAAATTCAAAGGGTCTTACTGAGAGACAGCTCAAGTAGTTCCACCCAGCAACTACACCAACAAACTAAGGGTGGCTCAAAAAGAGGAGCTCTTTTGACTACAGACAACAGAAGAGAGAAATGTGTTTGTTTAATGCGATTAAAGCAGAGATCAAAAACAATTAGGAGGGTGAATAGAAGTCAAAGAAACTGTCATGAGCATAGCCCATGCTCATGTTAATGAAAAGCAGAGGGATTATGTGAAAAAGAAATTAAGACACTTGACAGGAAATTATATTCCTTGTCATCTAGAGCAATGTAATGCACCTAGAGGGAGGAAAGAAAATCCATACAAATTAATAGATTTAGAATTTTTTTAATCTAAGAGGAATAAGATCTATGTGTCAATGCAGGCAGCATATCGAGCTTGGTTTCTCAATGCAAATAAGTGCTCAGAAAAGCTAATATTTTTTTATTTAATGATGAGAGGGTAGAGAATAATATGAGAAAGTGTGTTGGAAAAAGCTGACACTCATTTTCAGAACAAGACTGATTCTTTACTACACTATCCAAGTTCTGTGTCACCAAAGCTCCATTAAGTCCTATGGTCCCACAGAGTACAGATAGACAGCCGGCTGCATCACATTTTGTTTGCAGTTCATCTCTCAGCAAAAACATGTTGGTTGCTGCCATAACATTCTCTTTGAGAGAGAATGTTATGGCATCATTCTCCTGCCTCTGTAGCTGTTTGACCTACAAGGCCAAAAATAATCTCTTCATCTTCTTCATAGACTACAAAACACGGGCTCTGGGAGAAACTTTGAGATCCCTGTTTCTCCACTGGGCCCTCAGGGCTGTGCTAGGATGAATATTTATGTTTTAACCTCATTTAACGTTGGGCAACTGATTTAGAAGTCCGCAGGCTCTTAGATTCTTTGCTGAATGTTGAATCATTCTTCAAAAAAATTGTTAACACATTTGAAGGCAAGATTAAATTTTTCAGTCTTTTAAGGTAGTTTTATAAAGTCTGGCCATAAGCTAGGATTTTATGTGGCAATACCACATCAAATTTACCTGTTATCCTTTCCAAACTATCATATTCTAGTGGTGCAGTTATGTCAAAACCTGAGATGACTTAGGAGCTTTCTATCTTCAAATGGGAAAGAACAATATTCCCTTTGGAGAGAGAGTACTCCTCCACCTCTGCTGATTCACTACTCCATACTGTAGAACCCTTACCAACCTTAAGCCACCAAAACACTGTCTGTGTGGTAAATCAATTCAATAAACTAAACCTGGCTGAAAAAAAAAAACAACCAAAAACAACAACAAACCACAAAACATAAACTCCCCCAGCAAAAACAAGAGAGTATTTTCATATTGTTATGACAAGCAGGTTTATCAACCTACGGCTTTCACAGACTCTTATGTGCATTTGCCTTCACAAGCAGATGCGTCACAGGGGACACAAGAGAAGTGAGGTTGCTGCACAGAGATGAATACAAATATGATGTGCAAATGAAGGAGCTGGAGAACAGAGAGGAATGACTGGACCAGGATGAAGATGGAGATAACTCAACCCCTTGAAGTAGCTATGTTAGTAGCCACATCCAAAGAAGAGATTAAATCTTATTGTATGTTGTATGTATTTTCACACACTTTCAGCTTTAAATGTGCGGTAATTTTGATTAAATTATCATATGAGTAACACATCATGATTATTATGTAAGTTCCCATTTCCCAATTTTCAAGGCATTTATCTACCTATACAAGGAAGTCTGAATAGTGCTTATGCTTAGTCACTAATTCAAAACAGAAGGTAAATATAAATAACTCCACTGCCTCCTGGAATTGATGGCATTTACTGATTTTTTTGAAAACATTTTATTGGTACTGCTGGGGTTAAAGGAACTACACTGCAGTAAAAGATTCCTAACCCACCAAGACTAACACAGAGATAAATCTGTACCAAACATATTCATATCGCAATAAAAGAATATAAATATTCTAATTTTACCTGCCTAAACATGCTTCCATTCTCCATGTAAGATTTGCTTTGTTCATTTCCCTTGGGAATTTAAAGCATAAACAGTAAAAAATTCCAAGAGCCTCTTTTCCTGATGAAGTGTAAACTTAAGCTTTAGCTTTCATTTACATCTAACTTCATTAATATTCAAAGCAGGACACTTCTCCCTAGAGCTAATAAGCACCTTAAATTCGAGCTAGCCTGCCAGTGTGTTACTCTGGGTTCAAAATCAAGAGCTCAGTTATGTGCTGACATTGTGAACACTGAGCAATGACTTTGCAAAGGAGCTCACCTAAGCATTGAAAACATGAGTTAGCATCGGTGTGGATACAAACCAAGAGCTTGGGTAAAGAGCTGACCTCAAGATCACCCTAAACTCTACCAGGGCCTCAAAAAACAGCAAAGAACTTCACCAAGATGCCTTTGAACAGAAATAAGTCTAACCCTGGAAGAAAATTATATTTCCAAATGCCTTTAATTCTCAGTCTCTTTGATGAAGTTCCCAAAGAATTCTAGTTCTGATGATAAATTTCCTGATGGACACTTGCCTCCCAGGAAAAGAGCTGCTACAGGCATCACAGTGATTTTTACAGGTGCTATGGAAGAGATACTGAACTTCAAAAATGTAGCTATCTCTTTATTTGAGTTAGGTAAGCATCCATGAACTATAGATTAAAATATTTTCCCACACTGAAGCCAAATGGAATTTTCAATCAAACAAAATAAAGCTTGTAAAAAAAATTGTAAAAGCAGTTTTAAAAGACTAGGCAGTGAGTTCCAATACTGCATGCAACTAGTAAACTCTTGTGCATTCTCTTTTTAGAGAAATAAAAATCTGTGTATGATGGAAAAGAAAAAGCAACCAGTTCAATGTTTATGGTTTGGTTTTTTTTTTTTTTTTTTTGTGATTTGATTATGTGGTTTAAAAGGTAGATCTATGGGAATATAGCTAAGAAAATATGTCCTCCTTTAAAACATTATATATATTTAGTCAAAACAAATATGTATAATATAGAGAACATTCTTCAAATTTCAAGAGTTGAATCAAAAGCCTTTCTATTTGAGAAAGAAACTGATAGCTGTTGGGAACAAATTTTGAATCTAAAGAATATTTTGTAGCATTAAGGATTTAGGACTAAATAGAAAATTAGAGCAGGACTTCTATAAAAAAAAATAAAGCCATAGAACAAGGTTCAAGGTTCAAGAATAGAGTATAAATGAGTTCAAGAGATTCTTAGGGTATAATTGTTTCTCAACAAGGAAGAAATTGATGGATTTGATGAAAAGGTGAGAAGTTGAATTCAGGGAATAAGATAAACCTAGGGGGAAAAATACACATGCTGAGTTGCTTGGGCGCTTTGTAGTTCAAAAGTGTTTCATGTTCACTAACCTCTGATAGAATTCTTTATCAGTTTGATTTGATTGTATTCGGTGCAGTGTACTTTTGCCAGAGCTGCCCATTGCTTCAGCAAAAGCTGTTAGCTAGAAAGTGCAATGCTGTCTAATTATTTCTCTTGAAATATGAAGCCCTATTGTATGCATTGTGTATTGTTTTTAAATACGATTCAAGCCTTTGGGAGAGCCACAAGTGGCCAAGATTTCTGAGGCAGTCCTAGGTTTTTGTATGCTATTTTGGGGAATGTGCTCTCTTTTTTACAGGAAGATAAATGTGACTTGGTTGACATTTTGTCAGTCAGGCTGCCCAGGATTTTGCAATTGTTACCTGTTTGCTCAAGCCGTACCATCACCCTGGTAAACAGTGTTGCACAGTCCATTTCCACCACCTGAGTTATGACAGTCACTGTTTGAAGACAAACTTGCAGGTTTACCCAAAAATTTGGCAACCTGGACTGATAAAAATAAAAAAAAATTGGTGACAACCCTTTTTTGCTGCCCATCAAGAATAGGTGAGTGGTGGAAGTATATACATGATAGGTTCTTTCTCTTACTTGCTTCACTTTTTGGAAGACCAGTATGGTTCATCTGACTTTTTTCAGTAGGCTCCAGTGCTTTAACCAGGTCCTCTTTACACTGACAGGAACCAAGGGAAGTTCAAAACATGTATACCAAATGATAAAGTTAATAGTTTTCATATATAATGATGAAAAGCACAGGTTTGCTTTTGCTTTTTGAAATATTCTTTGTTTCCTAAGTGTACTTTCATGCTGTTTTCATCAGGAACAGCATCAGACCCATAAGAATGCCACTTGCCTCTAATTGTATAGCCTGTATTGTCTGATTTCAATTGATGTGTATTCTGTGAGGGTATTCACATACGCCTAAACTCAGAGACTTCTTGTTCTTTTCAATTACAGAATTAAGAGAGCCCAATCAGGAGAGAAATTTGGCAAAGGATAAAAAGGGACATTGTTTGCCTCTATCTCTACTCTTTCACTCAATTTCTGCTGCTTTATCTATCTCTACTCTTTCACTCAATTTCTGCTGCTTTATCTATATCCCAGTCCATGCTCAGTCATTATGTGACATGAAAAAAATGTGAATATCGGAGCCTGGGAAAGTCAAAGCTTGGGTTTTGTTTGTTGCTTTGCCTATTTGTTTGAACACAAGGACTCCAAGATTTATTAATCATCCCACCCTTCTGAATCTTTCAGTCTGGCTATCATATGAACTTCCTTTCCTGAAAAGAAATTTTTTATGTATTTTGTGAAGTCTCACTTGAAACAGAGAGGAAAATGCTCCTCTCAGACTGGATTTGTATTCACTCCGTACTGAGCACTGTGGCTGTGATCCAGCAAAGCATTTAAGGTTAGTTTATCTTTAAGCATAATCCCATTGAAGTTGGTGGCATGATCCATGTACTTAAATTTAAACACATAGCTGAGTGCTTTGCTGGATCACAGCCAGAGTACTCAGTACCTTACAGGATTGAACACTCTCTTTTCCTTGACACTGGCCTAAGGCAAGATATACAGACATGTGTGAATATATGTTCCTTATAGTATAGAGGTTAAACACAGTGTTATTCTCAGATTCTTTCATATTCCATTCAATAGAGGATATTCTCCAGTTTCTTAAAACTCTTGCCAGTTTTACGGAAAGAGGGAACATTACAATTCCAAAAGAGTCTTACCTAGACTGTCACTTTTCTTTCTCCTTTTTTTTGAGCGGGCTGAATTTTGTAGCTCAGGAGATTCAGGTCAAGTTGGTGTTCTGAATGAAGGTAATTTGTTAACACACGTTTAAATCCCTGCAATGTTCTGCTGACAAAGGCTAACTTAATACGCAACAGATTCAACACCTCTCTGGCGGTGCTATGTGCTTTAAATGAAAGTGCTTTTTACAGTTTGGACTAACTTGAGCCATTTGGGGCTGATTGAATGTCAAGTGCTTCAGGCAGCTGAAGTTAAATGTTTCTATACAAGTTTGTTTAAGCCTGGTTTGGATAGTAAGACTTATAGCTCCTGTTGAAATGGGGGATATCTTGAACATTTGTACATAATAAAATATACAGTCCACTAGAGAAACACCATTTCCATCAGATTATGCATATAAATAAAATTATATTGTTATTGAAAATATTGTTTATTGGCTGCATCTCAGCATATTTAAAGGTGATTTCAAGTCTGATTAATGGGAATAAGTTTGGACTCAAACATAGATTCACTTGAAAGGTGTTTTTCTTCTCCTCCTTCTTAATGCTTTCTTTTTTTTCCCCCATTCTTAAGCACCCTTGTACAATTCAAAGTCCATGTTCCTTATCTGAATATCAGCCAATCAGACTTTGTATCTGTACAGACTAATGATCCATTCCAAGTATTATTTGCTTGATTATAAAGCCTGGTTTGATGGGATACAATCACTTTTCTGTTCTCAATGACCCACTGAATGATGACATTACTCAGAATTCCATTTAGATGATGCAAATGACCTAATCAACTTGTCTTCTGCCATGGCACTAACTGAACTCAAATGTCAAAGAAAACTTAGTAAACAAAATCTTCCTTTTATGTAACTGAAATTATTCTATGGAAATCTTATGAATGTTAGCTATAGAAGTTGTTTTGTTTTTTTCATTTGCATAACATAGGTGTACAGGTCCATACTCTTTAATGCATTCAGGATTTTGATTCTAAAGAAAGAAAGAAAAAATAGAGAGCAAAAAGTAAAATCACATTATATGATAACTGGGACACGGTTATTTTGTTTCACTTTCCATAATAAACTATAAATTATGTCTTAATTCAAATTTTGCACCAAGTTCTCAATGGAGTAAATATTCCTCTTCTGCATTTTCAAGTACTGATCATAGTTGTTCTGTTTTCTCTGTTTCTTTCTTTACCATTAAAAAAATCCTGATTCATGCAAGCTATGAAATATCATAAGTATTGTACTGGTAGAATAACCACAGCAGCTCAAGGTTACTTGTATCAAATACTGTCATATGGGTCACACATTTGTCACACATATGACACATCAACATTAAACTGTACATCTTGGTAGCAGTCTAATTTCCACAGCACTGAGATTTCTGGAAAACAGCTGCTTGTTTTTGCTTTGGAGGCCTGTGTAGCTGGGTTTACTGTTTTAGCTGCTTTATCTAATGTTCAAGGTTTCTAGTAAATATAGATGAATAATATTTATGTGACCTGCTCTCATGTCTTGGTTGCAACACATGCTTCTACAAAATTGTCACCTAAAAAGATGGAGGTAGTCTTCTTGATTGCCTCAGACACGCAGAAGAGCTTTTCCATAAGCGAATGTTTGAAAGTCCAATCTAGTCTTTGCACATTAATTTGGCAACATCAGGGAAAAATCTTAATCGGGAGCGTTAAAATGCTGCCAACTAGTCTTCCAACTATTTCACTTATTTCTCAATATTATACTAAGGTAACTGTAAAATGATATTTGATTGTTTTGAAGGAGTTCTTATGCTGAAGAAATGTTAATTACTGTCTTTCTGCAAGAGTGAGAATTGAAAGTCGCCATCAATGTTAACAGTGGTTCATTGCAAGTGACCCCACCTTCCAGGTTGTCTGTTCTTTTGATTTTAGGCAGATTTACACATGCCAGAGGACATAATGATCTTTCCATAATAAGATTAGGTTCCTGAGGTATTACATCTCTTCCTTTAGACTGAAGATCAAGACTGAAGTTTGATGGCATGCAAAAAAAATCATACTTTACATTCCTTGAGAAAAATCAGGAGTACTTGATCCATTACATTTAAAGCATGGGTATGATAGATAATTTTCTTCTTTTTTTCTGGATACTAAGCATACACACATCAGCATCTGTAAGAGATGTTATCAATTTGTGATGGAAACATTCACTGTTAGTCTGTGGCTCAGTGATGCACTGCTCTCTCCATGTCAGCGAAAATAAGGTTATTTTTATGTAACCAGTGTCTGACAACAGAGAGATTCATATAGACCCCACATGATCAACTACACCAAAATATATTAATCTAACATTGAGATAGAAATTACAAATTTGAATTGTTTTAACCACCTCAATGAACCATTTAGGGACTAGTGTGAAACTCTGATTTCTAAGTTCACCAGTGTTTGGGATTTTCTTCAAGAACTAAGATCACAGAATTAGAGGAACAAATAGTGAATATAGGCACCCAAATAAAATTTAAAGTAGAACTGCGTTGACTTTGTCTTTTTTTACATCTCAGTTGTGATCTTTAAACTCCATTTTTCATACAGTTATAAAAATCAAATAATTGATACAGAAGGGTGCAGTACTGATGCATTATTTTGGTCTATTTTAAATTTGAAAAAAAGGTATATGAAAAATATTTTTTATTAATCCATAATTTTAGAAGTTGTATACTAACTTAAGCATTATTTCATTTGTACCTTTGATCTGACATATCTTCCATTTACAGTTTTCTGTCCAGTTTATTAACTTCTAGTTATGGTCAGCAGCCCAAATTCACAAATAATATTTTATTGTTATGTATAAGTGTGTTTATACACACACACATATATGAAATAATAGTCATCTTTAGTATAAAAAGTCACTCAGAAATGTTCTGAAAAATTCAAAGCATGATAAAATCTATTTAATATAATTAACATAGAATGCATTGTACAGTTTAAGGATTAACATCAGCCTCACAATTGTCTATTTCATCTGTGGTCTTCAAACATATTTTATTATTTCTTCCCCCTTTTTTTCTCTCAATTTTGTTTGAAATAGGAGTAATTAAATTTAAAATCCCAGTGAGTCTACCACAACATCCATGGGAATGAGATAATAAATGTCCTACACCAGCCAAGGCAAGTCATCAGCATTGTTTTACTGCAGCTTGATGTTTTTTGCCATAAAGATTATTGTGCTTCACACACAAAAAGCTCCATTGACTATCAATCTTACATGCATGTAATTTTTGCTTCACCTTTTTCTCCTTCTGTAATACTCCTTGCCTTCAAGTGAATATTGTCTGATTCCTTGGTATTATGATTTTTTAAAAAAACAGTAAAATGTTTGAAGCCCTGAGCTCAAAAAGAAAAAAAAGTTTTTTATATTCACAAGACATTATAGTTGGATTTTAAACAACTTTATTTATCATGAGTGTTTGTACTCCATCTGTCACCACTTTTGGTTATTCATTTCATATTTGCAATATAGGGTGGGGACACTGAGTGTATAAAGAACATCTTTTCCTTACTGAAACAATCAAATATATGTATCCTTAAGGCTATTCTTTTCCCTGGATTTGCTAAGTGGTGTGTGACAAATTAAATAATGATGAGACAAATTATCTATCCGATGTAACAAAGACCACACAAATCAAGAGCTCCTCTGAAATCCAGAATCTAAGAAAATTCTCAGTAAGAGTCTGCTTTATTCATTATCAAGGTCTGTCCTGGATATTCCAAACCTTGAAATCTCATTTTTGTTTAGCTTAGGGATTTTGATTTTGTGTTTTCTGACAAACTTCATGAATTTTATGAAGAAAACCCTCCAATAATACACATTTTTCTTGTAGCCAATGAGAGATGCTTAGATAACATTGTTAGCTCAAAAATTTAAATCTGAATGAATTAAACAAGTTCGGAGGAGAGATGCACCTTTCTTTCCCCTACAGCATCACAAGTCCAAACACTAATTCTGTGTGTGAGTAGGGCTGATAAGCTAAAGAATATGAGCATGTATCCCCATATATAAACTCAGTGTTTACACATATATAGACTCAGTGTTTAGAAAAACAAACAAAACCTATATTCCCTAAATATTATTTCATAGAACACAATGCAAGTGTTTTATGGATTTCAGTAAAGCAGTATGTATTTCAATAAAGGAGATAATTCAAGCAATTTGGCCTGCTAGTAACCTGGCATAAGATGCTCTGTTCTATTACAACAAAATCTTTGACTCCTGGTTTTTTGGGGTTTTTTTGATTGGATCTCTCACATCCCTTTCATGGGTCTATGAATTTAAAAAACAAAACTAGAAAGGTCTGAAGAAGTTACATACCAGGAAATGGAATATGCAAACTTTCTTTCCAAGAAGAACACCACTTCTAATACAGAAATTTGATTTTACAGTAATCTTCAAATGATGACTGAACATGAACAGAGTTAAATACCTCAAATTATTTCGGATTAAGATTTGTTGTCATTGTCTAAAAGGTAAATAATAATTTGTTATTTTGTTGAAATGTGGAAAGATACAATCACACAAGGTCTATAGTTTATGTTTGTTTAAACACCTTTTCATTTCTCTGTTGCAGCCCAGAAGCAGGGTACAGCTGTGGAAGAATGGAAGAAGGGTACTATTGCACTGGAAATCTTTTGGCAGCCTTGAAGAAAAAGCCTGAATAGTTCTGTTTTGTTTTTTTTTTTTTTTTTTTTGTTTGGGTGTTTCCATTTTTAAAATATAACTTTAATTAAGAGAGTTGTCATTAATGTTTTAATCAAAATCCCCAAGGACTTTTCCTTGTTATACTCATCTGATATGGATGTACTCATGAACTTTTGTAAATGTAGACAATTATACCAAAGAAATACCAGACTTCACTTTACTGACTTGTACTATCTTCAGTGTCCCAGATAGGGTACTGCACAGCAGAATAACAACCACAGCCAGACTGAATGAAAGACAGTATGATCTCACCTAAGAGTTTTCCTCTTCTGTCATGTCACGTGATTATCCTCAGTTAAACTCAGACAAATATGTTGCACAAGCATAAGATCTGATTTGTAATAAGTCACTGAAATAACTGTAAAACTTCACCTACAAAGTTGGTAAAAATGCATTTAATATTTAAATTATTCTGTATATTTGGCGTACTTCAATATCTCATTTGGAGCTGCAGTGGTATATTAATTCTGGGTTTGCATATGAGAAAGTCCTGAAAAAATGGATTTATAATCAGAAAAAAAAAAGCAAAACACAAGAAAACCAGTGCACATACAAATCTTCATAATGAGCTTAATTTTTTTAAGTACACTGAAGACAAAAGTAACAGATCTCCAATCTATTCTAATTCTTGGCATGGAGGCTTCTTTATTTGTGGATCATTGATCTGACAGACTGAAACGGCAATGATTTCTATTTCTTTTGGTGGCTTACACCAGTCTTGTGCAAGGAAAATAGACAAAGCATTCAGATTTGTGCATGGTGGCATCAGATTGAACTCTTCTGCTAATGTCTGTGGTTGTCCTCTCAAGGAAGACCATCCACTGTGTGCACTGGTGCTGGATGAGTTGTTTATAAAAGCATTTGTAGAAACAGTTGTATAATCTTTGCGTACTGTAATATACTGACGTTTCTGGTCAAAGAAGCTCCACAGTGGGGCAGCTAAGCCATTTTGTTCTTTAACAAATTCATAAAGGGGAATGTGAGTATTTCTTTACACTCCTTAAGAGACACAAGGAATTAATTTTTGTGGCTAGTATGTGTATCATAAACAAGTAAATTGAGTCATCCAATGCAAGACTAAGCATGGATAGGCAGGTAGTGTGAAGAAAAACATTTTTTCAAACTCAGTTTTCTTCCATGGGACAGATACCTCTGGGTTCAGGATACAGGAGACAGCTATTAGACTGTGAAACATAAGTTTCACTGATTATTCTGTTAGATTTGTAATTTCATAGCACAGTCCATAGGAGAATATCCAAACAATCTTTTCCACCCCATGCTGTCAGCATACAATGATTTCAACCTTCACACCAGCCATAAAACTTTTACTCATTTTCTGATTTTCTTTAGGATATAATAAACAATTGCTGTAATGATGTAGACTTTGTATCCCAATTGTGGAAGAAAAAGAATTAAATGTATCCCAGACTCAAAAATTCTGCCAAATTCTAGCTCTGTGGGATGCAAGGATAAAAATATGATTCCACTGCAAGGAAGAGAAAGACCAGACATGGATACTGATTACTCTTCCCAGCTTCCTTCATGCTCTTTTTCTGGGAAAAGAGGAGATTTTACTCCTTCCTTTTACATTTTAAAACATTACCCTTCTTGCAGCATGCCAGGTTAGGAGAGTTAATTGGACCCAGATATCTATCTTGTCATGACCCAAACCCAAAATTCAACGTCCTTTTGTTTAGTCAGCCTTACTTCTTCTGAAGGGAAAGAAGGAAATGGGTAAACACCTGAGTCATTTCTTGATCTTAGCATGCATTAGAGGAGCAAAAATTATTATAAAACTGGTGTGACATTCACCAAAAAGGCCTATAATAATTGATAGAACTGAACTGAAAAACCATACTCCTATTTGTGGCTTCTCAGGAGTGAAAGAAAATTCATTAATCATTCATTACCACAGTCTGCTGTAATATCACGCCTTCCATTGAACAAATGGATCTATGATTAATCGGATTAATTGATTTTGTTGCTTAAATCCAGACTACTTTGGCCATGGAATAATTTTAGGCTCTAAAACTAATTCTGAGAGAATGAACAGGGCTAAAAGAATGCGTTATCTTCTGATGATTAATATTGTTCTTCCAGTGACCAGCCAAATTACTTTCTGATCAGTTTGTACCTATTTAATCTTGTTTTGAACTGAATATGGTGATAATGATCAAGGGAGGCATGACATGACTTGTAAACATTTTCTGTGTTCATGTTATGAAGTAGAACAGAGAAATAAAGTCTATAAAAAAAAAAAAGAGAAAAAGTTTTGCTTAATTTATTCACTTTTCCATTCCTAGCTGTAAACCATTATATAGTTTCCCTGGCCCTTAAGATTTCTGAATTAAATGAAAATAAAAATGAAGCACAAAAGATAAGAACTTAATAACTTGTTAATCTTCAGCATTTTCATCTCATAAATTATTAATTATTTTTAAAATTTGTAGTTTTTTTCCTAAAATGAAATAAATTTCAAAATGGAAAGTAATTTCAATCAAATAACTACAAATTGGACAAGCAACTCAAACTTTAAAATGGAAAGGCATAATACTTTAATAAATTAAGTACCTTTTTTCCTTTCTTCTGTAAAAAAAGCAATTTGTGAATACTTACATTTCTTCACTTATTCATATTACATGTAACAATTTTTTTTCAAAAATTAAAATTTCATTAGAACATTCCCTCATATATGTCAGCAATTACCTAAAGAGACACAATTTTTAAAGAAAACATTTTAGCATCAACAGCAAATTAAAGCAAGCACTTTTAAAGGTTTTGAAATCTGTATGTCCTCATGGTTGTTGGATCATACCACTTCAAGTGGATCTGCAATTACCTACACTGGGGTAAGTTTAAAATGTCCTCACGACCCCTGAATCAGTGTCAGTGAGTCACACTTTAATACTCAGCACTGTTTGGTTCTGAACCTGAGAGCTGAGTGGATAAAAGTCTGTGATTTCTTTTAAAAACTCTCCTATTATTGCTGGAAGTAGATCAGAGCCTGGTATAACATATTGCAAATTCTTTGATTTCTACATTCGAGCACCGGTGTTTCTGAGAAAATGATGCCTATTCCATTAAATATGTGCCACACCACAGTCACCAGAGACTGGAATTTTTATATTTCCCCATAAATAGGATCTGACATAATGCAGAGCCAAAACTCAAAGTGTTCTTTATCTTCCAGATCTTACACAAGCTACTGAGCTTATAGGTCAGGATTTGAAGGTGGTTTCAAAACCAGATATTGAAGAATAGATAGAGCCAAGATTCATAATTGAAAGATAATGACTGAGGCATTCATCTGTGGAGTTTATGCGTGTTTTCAATTAGTTGCAAATGTTCTTTACACAGTTTAATATATGAGACAGGTTAGATTGGTGTCATGGTTTAACCCCAGCTTGGAATGGAGCTCCACACAGCCACTCACTCACTCCCCTCCCCACCAGTGGGACCAGGAAGACAATTAGAGGGGTGAAAGCTGGAAAATTCAGGGGTTGAGATGAAGACAGTTTAATAGGGAAAGCAAAAGCCAAGCACACAAGCAAAGTAAAACAAGGAATCAATTCACTGCTTCCCATGGGCAGGCAGGAGTTCAGCAATCCCCAGGACAGCAGGGTGCCATCACATGTAATGGTGACTGGGGAAGCAAATGCCATCACTCCAAACCTCACCTCCTTTCTCCTTATCCCACACTTTATATACAGAACATGATGCCATATGGTCGGAAATATCTCTTTGGTCAGCTGGGCTCACCTGTCCTGGCTGTGTCTGCTCCCAGCCTCCCATGCACCTCCCACATCCTCACCTCTGTGTGTCATTACAAAAAGCAGAAAGGGCTTTGGCTCTGTGCAATCTCTGCTCAGCAATAACAAAAACATCGCTGTATTATCAACCCCCTTTTCACCACAGATCCAAAACACTAACCCATACCAGCTACTGTAAAGAAAATTAACTCAACTTCAGCTAAAACCAGGAAATCTAGAAAAAAAAACTGTACAACCTTTCAAACAATAGAGATGTTCTTTTGTACAACTCAGACATTTTGAAACTGGGAATAAAAACATGAAAAATCAAAGAGAAAGGAGGAAAACAAGGAACCTGCTATCCACTTTGGGGGAGTAAGAGTAAGGCGAATTGAATCATGGAGTCCCTTTTAAGTTTGAACACTGCTTTTGCAGAAGAGCAGAACTCCTTTTCAAGACCTCCTCCTTTAGATTCTCTTGATCACATCTATACCTATATAAACCCATCCTAGGAACAAAGAAATAAAGGTTTTGCTGTCATGACCAAGATTTTGTCTTGAAACAGAGCATGCAAACAAGTCCTGAGTTTAAGAGAGAAGGAAAACAGATGTGCAAAGGAAAAATAAATGCTGTACCTGTACCTGCTTTCTTCATTTAATGAGTTGCCTCTTTCTGTGAAGGAATTCCTCCTGGATACCCTTTTCTCTGCTTGGCTGTGTCTCAGCATTCACTCCTGTTGTACATCATTTATCAGTACCAGCTCTGGGAGATAACCAGCATCTGTGAGAGATGTGTATGTTTTGGATGAAAGCTGTCCCTGTTGCCTTTAACAATGCCAATTGTTCTACATCCCCAGTGTTTTGCACATGTCTTCGGTGGTTAGAAACAGCATTCCCAGCTGCAGTGGGAAAGGGTTTTGAATAAATATTAAGCAGACAGCAAACATGCTATATATAAGTTTTTCATTAATGGTATTTTAAACTGGGAGTAACAGTAGGTTTTAAAATTTTGAGTGTCTAAATTAGTAGACTATTTTCTTGATTGTCAGAAAGGAAAAACCACTATTGTCCTAATTTTTTTGGTCAATAAAAAGAGTTTGGGATTTCTGATTCAAGATATTGAATTCAGACTTGAGATCCCAGACCCTGGAGGCTCTCACATGCCTGACAGCAATTCGAACCACACTACACTTTGGTAGAAACAATTTTTTCCTTTAAAAATATCTGTAGAATTTTATGTCATGATAGGATAGCTCCTCTGGTACAAACCACCCCATCTGCATCATTCAGTCCAGTCTTCAGAAGTGTTGGGCATGAGGAAGCTTTGTGCTGCATGGAGAGGTCTGACTCATCTCTCACCATGGTGTCCAAGCAAGCTGTCTGTGGCTGCTTTGATAGCAAGAAAAACAGCTGAGATCTGTAAGAAGGAGACTGCCTCAGGGTGTCTGTGTTCCCTATTTAGAAGTCACATGGATCCAAATTTAAGAAGATGGGATAATTCCTCAATTTCCATTCCAACCTTGACAGGGGGAGTTTCTGGAGCTATCCTCAAAAGGGGAAATTACAAATCTACATTTTGGCACACAAGGTCCCAGAAGTATTGTGTTCACCTTTAACTTTTCAGTAGTAGTTGTGGAAGACAGGACAGGACAACACTCAGTGGTGGGATCCCATGACGCCTCAAATATACCTGTTTATATAATAAGATGTTTGAATAATAAGATGTCTTGGTTTGAAAAGACAGGTGTCTGCTAAGGAAGGCAGGAGCCTCTCTTGAAATGGAAAATGTAAACCCCCTCCCTCCAAATTATTATAATTTTGAAGTTAAGGGGCTCTCAGACAAAGATATGGGAGTAGGAATATCAGTTCTTTATTAGGAGAAGCCAAAACAAAAATGCAGTAAAAAAACCCAACACTGACAGAACACAACCTGACACCCTGTGGGTCAGGGTGTTGGTAGCAGGTTTAATTAAATGGTGGCTGCAGTCCTCCTGCAGTGGCAGGTGGGGTTCTGTTGGAGCAGTGGTCCTGTAGAAGGGTGGAGTTTTCCTCTGAAGGTTCCGTGGTGGTGCACACGGGCCTGATCTTCTGGTAATCTAGTGGGAAAAGGCTACTCCTCTTGGAGTCCAATGGGAAAAGGCTGCATGCAGTGCTCTAAATCTCAGATTATGTCCAGGTAGGAATGCCTGGCTCCTCCCACGGGTGGAGTATTTTACAATGGGATGATGTCATCTTGTCAGTCATGCAGTGACACTCAATGGCACATTGACAGAAGATGCTTTCTGGAGGAGGACTGGTTTGTGGAAGAGATAAAGAAAACTGCCCCACCTGCTTTTAACAGGTGGCCCAATAACAGAATATAACTGCCCCACTTCTAACAAAAGGCAATAGAATACACACCCCCAGCCACATCTTGCATTTGCAACTTAAGACTAAGTAATGTAAAGAAAATAAAGGTAGAATGATATCACAAAAATTGTATTGGAGCATCTAATTTAAGGGTTTATACTCTGACTTGTTTTTTGAGCAATTTACCATTTTTCATTAACACTCTGGAACTTATTATTAGCTTCACAGATGAGATGATGGGGACCTGACATACTGGCTGACCTCACAGTTGCTCAAAGACACTTCCACTGCAGACGAATCTGTCCAAAACCAGGGACAGCTTTACTTTTTCTGTTAATTTGAAAGTTTGAAAGTCAATGAGAAGACAATACCAGTGCTTGCAAGTCCAAGGAAATCAGTCCTTTTTCCTTAAATTATGTTTCCAGTTTTACTATGCTGTTAAAATACTTGCTACAAATTTTTTCTTATTAGTTGATTTTGTTATTGCCTTGGACTTCAGTAGCTATCCTGCAATCACAAAAATGGAGGTTGTCAAGGAGAACTGATTTTCTGCTTAACTACAGGCTATTTATCATTCTTGCCCTGTATCTCTGTGTATTTGCTGAGACATAGGTACATCAGTCATCTGTCATGTGCTGGTTTGCAGCTAGATCTGGATTGTCCCTTTTTATTTTCATTCCATGCACAAGGATGAAAGGACAAGGCAGTAGTGACTTTAGCCTTGCCCTGAGGTGTTGCCAGGGCACAACTCAGAAGTAATACCAAGTTCTGCAACCCAGAAAAATTTCCATGTCCTCCACTTCTGAGCTATGTGCTTTGTCTTAAGTCTGGGCAGGCTAGTTAAGGTTTAAGGTTCATTTAAAATTTGATTTATTTCAGGCACTTTCAAGAGTTTTATTAATACTAAGTGCAGTGGGAAGCTTTGTGATTATCATTTATATGATCAGATGAGATAAATAATAGGTAGATAGGGGTTTATGCAGGGATGGGAAGAAATGCTTCTTAAATAAGGTGCTTACAGTCACATCATCATCATAGACATTAAGAAGTTACTCACATTTGCAATATTTGAAACACATTGCACAGACATGAATTTTGGTGGCCAGTTGTATAATTAAAATGTAGAATGAAACATTGTGAAAAAGAAAACTGTGAAAATATCTATGAGCTTTCACCTGCCTGTATTATTTCTACATTTTATTTATTAAGTTTTATTCATCTGCTTCCATTAATCCTAAGTGTCCCTAACACTGCTTCATAAGGCACGGATTTTTTGCACAGTCAAATAACTTCTCTGACTTGGTGTGGATTGATAGTGAACAAGTGGCTGTTGTAAAACTGAAACAGTGACAAAAAGAGGAGGAGTATCTGTAACCAACTAAGCTTCACCATGATGTTTCCTAATGTAGTTAACAGTAGCTTTAAGAATTTTTATACCTAGAATTTTCCAGTTGTTTATAATGTCAGGTGCTGCAGCTTTCTGTGTGGCAATGCTAATCTTCTTTCACTGAAAAAAAAATTACAACCCAAACCAAGCAAACCTCGCAAGCCTATTTTATGCTCTGCTATGTCTCAAAGAAGCTGTCAGGTAATAGCATGGAAAGTTTCTGATCATCGAACCTAAAGTCTGTTGGGAATCTGGGTATTGACATGAATACTCTTTTCAATATCGTCCTGGAAGAAAAATTATTATTTGCTTGATTTTGCTGGATGAATGGGTTAATTTTTTTAGACATAAAATTGTACTCCAAAGCATTTAGAAAAAGAACAGCAAGCACAGCTTTAGCAAAACTAAGATATGATTTCCCTCACTTACTTCTTTAATAGACACATCAATCTCTCTTGTCATGGTTTTGTTGCTATACATATAGAGCAAACCTCTTTTTTATTCAGACTGATTTACTTTCATTCTAGATTGAGAAAAACCAACAAACAAGAAAACAGCAAAAGAGGAGTTGTAATATGTTTTTTCCCTGCTGAAATGCTAACTGGGAACTCTTTCAGCAGGGAGAATGCTACGCTTAAAGATACAGTAAACCCTGAATATTTGTTTTCTTTTCCCATCTAGTATATGAAGAATTATCAGAGTCTTCCATTCTATATAACATATTGTATGTGAGTCCTGCACCTACAGTCACTTTAAATTACCTGATAAACTAAGGAACAGCCAAGAGTTATCACAGATAATGCTGCCCTGGACATAGATATGATGCCTTGAGAGTAATTATGGTTTTATTCTGTGCATTTTGGCTCTAGTCTTTCCATCTTTTCTCTGGATTTAATAGCTCACAGGTCCTTTTCCCCCTTATTTGATCTCTCCTTCAGAGAACCCAGAGAAGCTGCTGCTACACAATGCTAATACTAAATAATGGCTTCTTGGAACCTCCTGCCTTGTGCTTCTCACATCCCATTGCTTCTGACTTTTTACACCTTTCTCATCAAGGGACCCCTCTGATGGCTCTTAAAATTAATGGGAGCCTATAGAAGTCTGCCCAAGTCCTATCAAAATGCTGATATTTACTTTTAACCCCCCAGTAAATTTAGAAATTATTGGTAGTTATGTAGGAATGAATGTATGTATGAAGTAGAAAATATAAACCAGTGAATCCTCCTCAATGTCTGAGTCTTTCTAGCACTTCTCTATCAAAATAAAATTTTAAAGGTGTTTCTTTCTCTTTTTATATGATTAATGGGAAATGATATTTTATAGAGATTTAATGTCATAACGGTCACTGTAGACAAGTTTATCAATATGCTCAAAATTAAAAACAAGTATTACTGCAGTGCATTTTACATAATAAGTATTTTCACAAAGTTCTTCATATTTTTCCTTCTTCCTAATTTATCCCAAGTATACAAAGCCATTTTAAGCTTTAACTAATTATACTGCAGCCAATGTTGGAAAAAAAGGGAGAAAAATAATGAGCAATTTAATTTTAACCTGATTTAGTAAATTTCTAATTTTTAAAATTTTGTGCATGTATTTACTATGCAAAGTTATTTTCCAGAGCAGTATTTTCAGACTAAACATGGGAATTTTTCTTCAGAAAGAAATCATAGAATTTTCAGTGTGAGGACTTCAAATTCTGGTTTTTGCACATTAAAAAAGGCAAATAATATTGATTTCTGAACATAGGAAATTTCACTGCATTTCACAATAATGATAGTAGAATCAACAAACAGGAAGGACTGTGACTTATTTCCTGGATATCTACGAAAATTCTGTGATCCAGCCTTTTTAGTTATGATTCTTCCATGCTTGATAACTGACACTTCAACACTCAGTTAAATTTCAATAGATGCTGAGCAAAACACACAGACACACACACTTGTATATATAAACCCACATGAATCTCTGCTGGTTTTGTTATTTAGAAGGGAAATATACTGCTTTTCTCCATCAACATCTCAGGATATGTCAAGGTAGATGCATTACTGTGGCATAAGCAGGTGTAAGTATCTTAATAAAGATATTCTTCAAGATTGGTCTTCCAAAGCAATTAAATACACCGACTTTCAGAAAGGAGAATATAACTTCTTATTGCCCTAAAATCTACAGCTTGAGTAAGATACTTTGCTGTCTAAAGAAAGTTTTAGATTAAGAAAAAATTTGAAAAAATCTTCTTGCCTGTGTTCTATGAAATGGTGTGCCATTCTATTTAACAGTTAAACTTACAGGCCTTAACTCAAATTCTGCTTTTTTTTTTTTTTTTTAACTTGCCTTCAGCATATAAATCACAGTTCAGTGCCTGAAGCTCTCAGAAGACATCAGATTTTCATAATATCTCCTACAGACTCTGCACATTGGGTGCTTCAAACTCTGCTTAAATTATTGCAAAAGTCCCTGGATTGAGATTTGGAGAACAGTAGCTTGCCCTACTGCTGTTGTCATGAGGATTTCCGTCCATTATCAAACACAGAGGAGGGATAAGAAGAGTACTAACAAAATGCCAACTTGCTTCCTGTGATATTTAATGTCATATTCAAAGGGCAGCAGATCTCTTGTCTGCACATGAACTGTGGTAAAGCTGCTACAAAAAGCAGATATTAAGATTCAAATTTCACAGTGATCCAGACACCTGTCAGTCACTCTGCAATTCTGATTTTTTGCTGTGATTTTGTTAGGTCTGCTCATTTTAACCCTTAAGACTAATAGTAAATTTTAAAAATCCTTCACTAATAATAAATTTTAAAAACATTTTTGACTATACAAGATGTATTAATATGTTCTTCCCATTTTCGACTATACAAGATGTATTAATATGTTGTTCCCAAAATAATAATAATATTTTAATAATTTGAAAATTTTCTGAAAGACCGCTGTAAAATATTACTTCCTACCTAAAGTTTTCATACAGTAATTTTTGTCCCTGATCTCTGTGTTGAGGGAGTTTTGTCTGATGTAAGTTTATTTTTTATTAGATTATCTTGTTCCTTTTAAATTCAAATGAAGAAAATAAGTGATAAACCATCGGCAGCACTATGCAATATGTTTTATACTGCTTTGGAATTTCACTGCTTCTTATGTTTAACCTTTCTGACTTTGTAACACAAATTTGAGAGCAGACAGATCCTTTCAGGAAGTGATACACCACTGCCATGATGAGAATTCCACAAAAATCTTTCTTGCTACAAGCTGAAAAAAATTAAATGTTTATGCACAGTAAACTTTTGCAGAGTTCCCTGGTGAAGATGAAAGCAGTAGGATTCTGAGGTTGTAAACCCTTTGCATGGAAAATGCAAAACTCAGAAAGTTCAGAGAGAGTAGCTACAATGTATTGTGCTGCGCTCTGATTTTCCTACAGAACACATTTTATTTTATTTCATTTTGTTTTGTTGTATGCCTTTCCCCTTCCCTTTGTCACTTCTCTTGTTTAATGTCAGTGCATTTGCAACTTCACTAACCTTAGTTATTAGTCACCACTCGGAGCAGTAGAAGACAGAGATGTATCAAGCAGGATAGTTTGGTCCCCAGTTGTTCTGTTGTTTATAAATAATGCTGTCAGACTGCCTAGACGCCCCAGTCATTTATATAGATTCCACAGAACTGCCTAAATGTACTTTAAAAAAAAAGGTCATAAACCAAAAATGTAGTACAACAATTTTTCTCCACCTTTTTTTTTTCTGATTTCATTATAAATTATAGAAAATAAGGCTGTGTGCATCATTAAAGATATGTGCACTGTTTGAAAAAAAGGTTTCTGACCTTAATGATGAAACACTTAGTGTATAGTTTATCTTGCAAAAATAATATTCTATTTACTCTACTTTTATTTTCTTGCAGTTCACAAGTGTTATCACTTTATGTATCTACACCCCCCACACCAGTTCCATGTGTCAGAAGTCACTAGAAGTGTAACAGTCTCACAGTTGGTTTTCTATCCTCCACTGTTAATATTTTCCTGTGTTTCCAAAAACACCTCCACACCGCCTGATTTTTCTCCCGCCCATATCACAAATTCCATTGTTTCTTCCTTTCTCTCAGCTTCTTGAACTTAAGTCTTTGCTTATTGATGCCAAATGCTTAATTTTTCTTGCATTGTTCACACATTGGTTCAGAACTTAAGTGTCAACAACAAAGTAGAGAAGAAAACAAATTAGTTTTCAGTTCTGGATGACCTGGTTTTCTGGTCATTCTGTTTCCTGACAGCCAGTGAGGCTGACATCACTTACAGTAAAAGAACTTATGATTCTGATTTTCTGTACAATTAGTCTTGGTTACATAGGCAGATAGAATCTGATTCTAGAAACAAAAGGCTTGAAAGAAAGAATAGGTTTTCATTCTTAGAATAATTTTTCTAATTGTACCTTTTCCATTTGTATTACTTTCTAAAAAAATTCTAAAACCTTCTCAAGTAGTAAAATGCTTTAAAATATTCTTTTTTAGAAACATATATCTTGCTGACTCTCTTTGTGAAAGATGAACAGGTTGATTTCTTCAATTGTATTAGTTTTCTGTTATTAGGAAAAATAAGTGGAGTATACATGTGTTTTCTGTGCTGCAAAGCAGTTTTTGTGGCCTCCTGTGGATTTCCCTGCATGGAAAAATAGGTTGTGTTTTGGTTTTGACTTTTATTATTATTATTCCTGAGTCCATTCTTCTTTTCTAATGTTGCTATTTTTCATCTGCTGTTCTGAAGCAGTGGCAGATTGCTTTTCTGTGTTAGATAGTGCAATCAAATAGATCAGTGTCTTAAGGAATACTATCATCCCAAAAATCACTTCAGTTTGAAAACATTGTGCTTGCTCCTGTTATAATTTACAAGAAACATACCATATTTCTATAAAGAAAGGTGATGGGAGGATAATCTAATTTCTTTCAGTGTGTTTACTCTATGCATTTCACAGCACTTTACAGTCAGTTTCAGTTTCTTGTGTAATGTCTCCCCTCTTTCTTTGGAGTAGGCAGGAATAACATTTTAGGTGTAAATTATCACTCTAAAATCACAAGAGGTGAAGGGGAAATTAACTACCATACACAATACTTGAAAATGTATTTATATACATTTTTTTGAAATAGCTACATTTCAGATTGATGATGCCTTGCCAAGTAAGCTAATCATTTCAGAATATCCAGTGAGAATGTGTTCTTCCCTGTTTTCTCTGTTAGCATATCTTGCATTTTAGCTTTAATTATTTAAATTATTTAAGATTTCTTCTTCCACTGAAAAACCTCAGTGTATATACATTTTGCTAATCAATCTTGAGATCAAATTCCTATAGAAGTATAAAATTTAATATACAATGTTCAAATTTTCACTTGCTTAATGTGCAGTTCAAAATCAGGGGATTTCTTTCATATAAACATATAAAATTCTAAAATTCTTAAACATATAAAATTATATTACTAAATCTTCTCTATTACTCCTTAACAGTCAATCTAAATCCAAATAATTTTAATAAAAAGTTCTAAATTATTGCATCACAATCCTTCCTTCCTTTCCTCTGTTTTTTGATCAACAATGTTTCCAGTTCTCTATTTTTCTAATTACTTACTGTTGAAATGCAAATTTTTTTTCTTTTGTACATAGAGATAAAACAGCCTTTTCCATAAATTCCACCATAAGAAATTCATCTTTAACTTCACGAAGCCTCCTACTGGTTTCCAACATATCAGAGAATTGCAAATTTATCAAGAGTTCAGTGTGGTAGATAGAGTCCTTATTCTGTGAGTTAGAAAGGACAATGAAATGAAATGGAGAGAAAAACAATAGAAATAGGGGAAGTGGCCCTACAAAGGCCTCACTGATAGACAGAAAACAGTATATCACAAAATATAGGAAAGAGATAAAGAGCTGATTTGACTGGAAAAGAGAAGGAATGTAACACCTACTGTGAATTAGAAGCCAGTAGCTCTGCAGAAAGGCAGGGAACAGAGCTGAAAAGATTTATCCTGAATTAGACCAAATTTAGTTCTTTTGGGCCATCTGAAAAAATCTGAGCTAGGATGGCCTATGATTATGTATGAGTTATTTTTAAAACTAATTTCTGGGTTTTTTGAAAGAATTGAGGGCATCATGGTTAAGACATCTGTACTTCAGCTGGGATGGTACTTTAGAATAAAAGAGTGATGGAAAATATATGCTGAAAATTAAGAAAGAAAACCATCTAATATTGCTTCTATCAGGATGTCTATAGTTTTCGACATAAATTCTCAGTTTTGTTTAAACGGAATTGAAAATAGGACTTTGGCGGTATTAAACATCTAAAGAAAATATTTGGATTTAGATATCCAAGTTAAAAAAAACCATGTGTTTAGTTCATAATTCTTTCACAATCAGTGAAAAAGTGAAACACTAGAGAAACTATGAGAACTATGAAACATTATTCACTTTAAATTAACTGCTCATAAAGCATAGAGGACACTTTGAGTCTCAAACCTGATACAATCTGGCATGTCAGGTGTCATTGACACCCATGATAATGCAGAGCACAAAAGCCTATATCTATCTTTGCTTGCCTTATAAATTTATAAGGAAAACCACTAAGTTCTGATTGGAAGGCCATGACAAAAAGTTTGGGCAATGAGCAGTACAAGTATATGGTGCTATTGACATTTTGTGAAACCGTGATTTGCCATCTCATATTTCTAATTATGTACAAAGAGAAACAAGCTTGGAGGGACACAAGTGCTTTATGCATTTAATCTTCAACTTTAAAAATATATTTTAAAGGAATGATATTTTAGTATTTCATCTGAAAAAAAAAAGAATCAGTGAAAATGAAAATATTGGGTTTTTTTCCTCTGCTGCATTGTCTCAGATGTGGCAAGTTTTCCTTAGATTTCACACATACTGATTTTCAAGTGGCTCTACAGTAGAAACCCAAAACAAAACAAAGTCAAATAAAAGAAAAACAAACATATCCTATTCTCAAAAAAAAAAAAGAAATAAATAAAATAATTTAAAAATACATATAAAAATCATAAATTAATGGAAGATTTTGGACATTGAATGGAAGGGGTAACATTGTTGTCTATGAATACAAGTATTTTATTTATGGAAGTAAAATTATATGGAAACACTAGACCTTCAATAGGTGGTTACATATAAGCTATCTCCTCACCTGGTCTGTGTTAGAAATATGAGTTATACTAAAGTGGTATTTTGAGCATTTGAGAATTTTGAGATATATTTAAGCTAGTTCAGACAGAAAGATTGACCCTGTTTAAAGTTATTTCCTCCTGTATTCTACATAAACACAAACAAACTGGCAGTTCTAGGCAGCATTCTAAAGCAAAGTCCTCTTGTTTTCCTTTGTTACAAACATTTTAACACATGGTTTTATTCAGACTAATCATTTTTTCATTCATGACAGTAATTTATAAAAGCAATGAAATACATTTGTACTCATCAATTTTCAAACTCAAAATTTTCATAGAATGAACGGTGCTTTGTTTTATTGGTTTTATCTTTAATCCTTGTTGATTAAAAATTACAGTTCACTGCTGTAATAACAACAGAATTAATTTCCTGGGGGCCTTCCACTGTTTTTAATTTAGGTATAAAACCCCATTGATTTTCCACTCAACCCCTGTAAAAGCTGTAAAGTTCAGTGAGGTAGGAGAATCTGCACAGCCACAAAGATGAGGTGATTTCTGTTTGCTTTACAGCAGAATTAGGAACCCTGTTGAAAAGAGTTACCTATCTATAGATAAAACTGAAATACCTGATCAATGAATTCTGCATATTTTTAAGGATAAAAACTACCAACAATCACAAAGCAAGGTGAACCACATATGAACCCCACATGCTCTAAATTGGTAGTTTTCTGATGTTTGAGGTTTTCAGCTATTTAAAAGTACTAACATTACCTATGATTTTCTCCTTGAACTACAGAAAACAGAAAGGTCAAATTTCATGCAAAAGTATTTATTGTGAATGAAGTTCAGAATGTGTGAACTTATGATTGCAAATACAGCTCCAGGTCTTTCTTATTTTTCTGACACTTATAGAATACAACTAATGGGAGTGGAGCTCTCAAAACACTTTTAATGATCAAAACTTTTGTTCATAGATTTTCCTGAAAAATCCATTATTTACTGCTGATAGAAAACAGCCTTACATCTAATAAACATTTCTGCTTGTCTGGACATCTCAACTATATAAACATTCAGAATGATCACAGCCAGTTGTCTTCAGAAGTCAAAGCATTTTTTCCCTGGATCTTTAATTCAACCATACAGAATCTTGTCATGATTTTGTGCTGAAGAGAAGCCAGAATGCAACCAGAAACTTATATTTCAATGCTTACTAAGATATAGTAAGAGGGTAAAGGTATTTCAAAATAAGATTATTTATTTCATAACAATGATAGAAAGGTACAGAAACAATCAAACAAGGAAATAGAGAGCACTGGAAAAAACAGCATTGGAATTAAACTTTTATATCTCTCTCACTTTAAAAAAAATTCTCACTTTTTACTTATTTTTTTCCTTTCCAAAATGCAGCAAAAAAATATAGATTTTATAAATGACGTTGACATTTTAAAATAATTGTCCAAGTAGTTAGATTTGCATTAGTTTTGTTTATTATCTTGCCCAAAGGAAAGCAGATCTGTGATTTACGTATGCCTGAACTGTAGTGCTATTTTTTGAAGTTTGAAAGGAATGATATCTCTTATTAAACTAATTTATAATGGTGAGGAAAGAAGTCAATCAGGTGTCCAGGCACTTTAGGGTTTCCTTTTCAGACATAAGGATTACAGAACAGAGTGTCCTGGTAAGTGCCCAGCACTTCCACTAAAGCTGTGACAGGACATACGTGGGTCATCTTCGTATGGAACAGCAAACAAAGGACCAAGCACTGTCAGGGATAAACTTTTTAAAAGAATAAGACCTTAGAGCGTAGTAGAGACACCAATTCCTCTGTGTTTTATGAGGAAACAATTTTCATCCCTTTATCACATGGGCCTATTTATACCTTGGTCTTATAGTTTATCCATTCTGGAACAAAATTACAGTCTCATAAAATAGAGTAGCAGTATTCTAAATACATAATTACAATTCAGCGTGAAATATAGTAGACTGTTATTACTAAGTGATTGTTTTGTTTAATTGCTGATTATAAAATAATGTTAAACACACGCATTGGTATAACATTTATAGGCAAAACATTGTAAAGATATGTGCAAATAATATGCATTTAATAATTGTACAGCATCTTTACATTTTTTTAAAAATTTCATAAGTCCTGATAAATATTTAATAATCTTTTTCTGAGTATATCATAGCCTCTATTAGCTCCACTAAGATAACTTGTTTCCCCAAACACTTGAGGGAACTGTACTCTTTGTATCCCCCCTTAAAAATACTCTGCTGCAATTTTTATGCTAGATTATCCTCATGCATAGTGTAAAGAATTCTTTGATTGAGGCTGGATGAATCTCACAATACACAGACTGAGATAATAGAGATTGAATAACTTCCCCAAATGTTAACGGTTACCTGCACTTTACAGAGAATACTCCAGCAGTGAACATAGTGACTAGACACTTTACCTTCACAATATTTTTTAGCCTAGTTAGGAACCTGATTACAAATCTTTATTTCTTTGTTCATCCAGGAAAGACAAATATTGAGAGAAAATTAAAGTAAAAGCTACATCAGAAACTTACCTTCAATTTTCACAGAGATTGAGTCTGCATCCTAATCATGTGATATTGCTCTCCTCCAATTTCATAAATGCTATAATTTAGAATTTAAAATAATGTGTTCCCCTTTCATATTAAGACATGCAAATTTTAGGATGTCTAAACTAACAGTTAAACAAAAAGTCTGATAATAGTTGATTTTCTTTTCACTACACTGTGAGTTGCTACTAAATTAAATTTGGTTATATGGGATTCCATCAGTAACCTTTTTGAATTTTAGCTTGTGTCCCATATTCATGAACCATATTAAATGCAGATATGGCAGCTGCTCATTTGGCTGACATAATGGGAATTGAGTCACTGAACTCCACAACTAAAAGCAAATGCTATTACATTACTAGCAATATTGTCAACATGTTGTTACCAGGGGCTATGAGAAGTTATATCCTTTGCATAATGGCTCTGAAGAGTACTTACAGTGCAGTCTCACTAATAAAATCCCTATTTCCATTGTACAAACCAAGATCAAAACATTGGAAAATAAATCTACAACAACTTTAATAGGAGCTTAGATGCCTAGTATGCACATGGGAACTTATGTATAGACATGTAAACTTACAAATTTAAATTTGATGTTGAATTTCAAGCAGATTTTGTTACTCCCAATTCTCTAGGGCAGAAGAGAACTGTTGGCTTTACTGAGCATTCAGTGGCCCCTGTGAAACTCTCTGAAACCACGAGATATTCCCTTCCCCAGCTGATAACATGAGAAGAAATCTCTGTTAGTCAAACTGATGTTTTCTGTTATATCTCTGAGGGGCTTTCAGAGCCAGCTCAATGAAATCCTGCTGTCAGTAGGTAATCTGCTGCAACAGAAACTAGATAGCAGTTGTACAAGGAAGGTGAGGTCTTAATTTAAGGGAAAAGAAAAATAACCTTGTCTAGAAACCCGAACAAGGTTCTAAGAAGACAGGAATGTCTGATTTAATGAAACATGAGATATGGAAACAAAGTTTATGATACTGTTCTATATATCCTTGAGTTACGAAAGACTGTATCAAACCATTTCCTCTATTTTCAAAAAGTACCTCAATCTTTCCAAAGAGCCCCATCACTAAAGATTTTTAAAAAGAGTGGTAGGAAATTTACTTTCTTTCTACAGAGCAGTAGACTACTAAGAGGTATTCAGCTGATAAAATGTGTTCGTGGCAGACTGAGAATAAGCTGTGTGTCTCAAGCAAACATGAAAATTGTTTCCTTCTCTTTGCTGTCTTTGTACAATGGGATACCGCTATTTTCCTCAATTCAAGTGAATTCATCTTTTGGAGAGGGTCCTCTAGTTTTTTATTCACTGTTTCGACAAGTATTTTTACCATTTCAACAATCTGATTTTAGATAAAAATAGGACCTATGCAGTAACATAGTCAACATAGGCTGCCTGCCCCTTTCCATTCTGACACCTCAGTAATATTTGAACTCACTGATTAATGATGCTGAAATTCAGAGAGAAGTAGAGATCTTAATGTTCTTTTGCTTGTTGTTGGCTAAGTATCTGTGGCTGTGTTCCTGCTTATTTGCTGAAAGGCACCACCAGCTGTGAGCCCTTGAACATCCAAGCTAGTGCATCTATTTTCTTTCTCTGCAGTTACAAATTTCCATAAATGCTTCTGGGATCTTTTCCTAACCTTTCCTTTTCTTTTTTTTTCCTTCTCTTTGTTAAATTACCACATAGTGTCAAGTTTAAGAAGTAAAAAAAATCTATTAAGGATGTGGACACACGTATACAAGTACCTTGAATTAAAAATAGTGTCACTTTGAACTAGTATAAATTAGAAACCTTAATTTGAAATCCATAAATATGAACAGAATAACTAAATTTTGCAAATAGGTGCAAAACTGTTAACATTTTATTACTAGTGAGTACTACTAAATAGAGATGAACTGCAGCTCAGTCCTCAGAGCTGAAGTAGATCTGGCAGGAGACAAACAGTTTAGGCAGATTTTTGTCTGCAGTTTGAGAATGTTTGATATGAAAATTGCTGGGAAAGGCAGTAAAAATAGGATCTCTTTAAGCCATTTCTGAGTCCTCTAAAAACAGCAGTGGGATACATGTCCTACAGGCAATACCATTTATGAATGACTTCTGTGGGAACTATTCATAAATAAAATGAGTAGAGTTCAAAATAAAAATGATGAAACTGATGCTTTTTCTCACTGAACTTGCCAGTTGGAAGGAAGGATCAGCTAGTGGGCCATCTCTAATACAGAGGTAATTGTTAAAAAGAACAAATATATTGGGAGCTTTTTGGAGGTTTTAAGTGTCAATAGATAAACTGCAGTTCTCCTTAACTGCAGGGAAAAAGGGATTCAAGTCGATGGGGGAAAAGGACTTGAAAATGTTGCACTCTGTTCGTTGATTTAAATTCTCATATGACCATGCTAGAAAAGGAAAATTGGCACAATAGAAAATAAAAACTACAACCTCAAGAGGGCAAGCATTTATCCTTAACATTAATCAGAAAGCATGGATAAGAAATTTTCAACAATAAAATTAAATACAGAGCTATTGAAAAATCAAATAAAGCCTAAGAGTTTACAGTAGAAACCCTATTTCTTTTATAAAAACGTTTGAAAGCTACTCTGTGCCTAAATATGATAAATGATTCTTTGTAAGTTACAAAATTTCAGTTTCCGCATGCAAAAGTCCAGAGGGACAATAGCAGAGGAAGAGATACAGCTTTTATACTGTGTGCAAATCTCTTGCAAAATATAAAGTAAGGATTTCAACCCTTCTAAGATAAAGTTTTCAAAAGACAAGGGTTTCTTTCTAATCTATCACACATTATGGAAATGCAGAACTTTGAAGAATTAAACCAACACAGAGCAAAAAATGAGCAATATAATCAACTGGTTTCAAAAACAACTTTAAGATTTTTGCTAGTAAATAAAAATAAAAATAATCTATGAGAAAAAAAATGGAAGCCTAAAAGGAAAGGCTGTAGATTTGAAGATTTGAAACCTAAATATGTCTGTAGATTTGAAGACCATTATTGTCATAGAGAGAGGAAGTAATTGTCAAAAGGTCTTTTACAATGTCATTTTCAAAATCTGTTTATTTCCAAAGGTATTGCTCCATCTCTGTTGACTTGTTTTCAGAAATGTTCTCCCCTTGAAGAAAAGGAAGCGAAATTGTATTATTGTGTATATATATATATATATATATATATGTATGTCTGCCTATACATCTGTGTACACACATATCCGTATTGTAATAAAATGTTGTATTATCTTACAATAATTTAGAATTTACCCATAACACATTTGACTACTGGCCATTATCCCTATGCTTCTATTGAATTTGTCATGTTAATACATACTTAAAAGACTGGGTATTGCTCTACCCTCCAATACACAGTATGAGATTTTTATGGTACATCAGCATGGGGGGAGTTTATATTTCATTGTAAATTCCATGCAACCAGTAAAAGGTCATCTTTCCTGTTATCAAAATAAAAATATCCTCCCTATGTCACATTCAATAGGATATAATGTACACCAAAATGCCATTTAAGTTTAATGCCACCATTTCCCACCCCTACCCCCAAATAAAAAAAAAAAAAAAAATGAAAAGGGAAATAAAAAAAAAAAAACAAAAGTAAAGAAATAAAACAGTCAAGAGAATAAAAGAAAAGGAAACAAGACAAAAGAATAAGTGAAATAACATTAAAAAACAAAAAAGAAAGAAAAAATTCACAGTCTTGAGCCTCAACCAAGGAAAAACTTATTTTCAACTGGCTTAAATTTCAATGGGCTCAAAAAATCTGGCAGATTTTTTCTGGGGAGAAGGGAGCTTTCTTAATTTTTTTTTTTAGGTACATTTGTTTAACTAATAAAGCAGATACTTCTGAAAATTTTTCCTTGCTTTCAAAATTCAGCATGTCTACATTTGGTTTATTTAAATATTTTCAAGTATTAATACTAATCCTCCAGTGGCTATGGAAAATAATACTTTTTTACTGATTGATTAACAAAGCCTACAGACAATATTACTAGTTGGCCTTTAATTGTCCCATGGTGGGTAACACAGTAATGATTCTTTTCACTTATATTATTGAGTATATTAATCAGTTGTAATGGCTTTGCTGCATTACAGAATATGTTCAAATGCAAGTCATTATAGTTGTATATTCTTTGTATTAACTGCTGGGACACCTTTTGTATTGTGGTCAGGCCACATACAAGACAATGAGCAAAAATTCACCTTGAAATGAGTAAAGCTTAGTGGATTTCTTAGTGGATTTCTACCTTTCTGTTCCTGGTCACCAATTAGTATCTTGGACCACTGCATTCACAAAGATGATTCCAAAATCAAGAGAATCTGAAAATAAAAACACATTTACAAAATCTGGAATGAATAATGACTGCATGCACTTTTTGACTTGTGACATATGTTAACATTATAAGCCAAGACATTAACACTTATGAAATTAGGTCTTCCCACTTCACAGACACAGGAAAACAAAAATTAATATGACCTCAGAGCAATTAAACCAAGAGGTTATTCCAGCCAAAGTCATCTCTGCAAAGCCCTAGTGCTTCGTGCCATAGTCAGAAATCTGACCACAGTACAGACCTGAGGGTTTATGAGCAGAGACTTGTGCCCTCAGAAATTGAATGCAGTCCTCCAGCTACAGATGTCTTCTCTCACTCTTGGCAGGCTGCACCACCTGGAGGCTGTGAGGAAACAACCATGGCAGGGAAATAAAACTCCAGGGCATGGCACAAGTCAGGGTGAATGGTCCAGCTGCCATCAGGTGTCAGTGCTGCAATATTTCTGTGAGTCACAGTCAGTTCACGCAACACAATCAGACATGCTGAAACACTGACAGTAAGATTCTTAGAAGATTAAAATAATTACTGTTTCAATACTGTGGCTGTTATTGTTATTATTATTTCTTCCAAAGAAGGGAGCTACAGAAAAGTGCCATTAAGAGGTTCTTGCCAGAATCTTGAAATTTAATGCTACATTATGCATATGCATCCCTGATATTATGCTGTTGTCTGCTGGATTGGGTTTGGATCCGGTGCTGTTCATTGGAATTCCATTTTTGCTTTTAGTGGTACTGCAGCACCACTTGGAAGCTGTGATGGTGTTCACAGGGGTCTTAGGATGAGGGAAGAGATGAGAATGTTGACTCCATATTTCAGAAGGCTTGATTTATTATTTTATGATATGTATTACATTAAAATTATACTAAAAGAATAGAAGAAAAGGTTCTCATCAGAAGGCTAGCTAAGCTAAGAATAGAAAAGAATGAATAACAAAGGCTTGTGGCTCGGACAGAGAGCCGAGCTAGCTGGGCTGGGATTGGCCATTAATTACAAACATCCAAGATGGGTCAATCACAGATCCCCTGTTGCATTCCACAGCAGCAGATAACCATTGCTTACATTTTGTTCCTGAGGCCTCTCAGTTTCTCAGGAGGAAAAAATCCTAAGGAAAGGATTTTTATAAAAGTTGTCTGCAACAGGAAACCACTTTCTTAGGTCACAAATCTCAGAAACCAGAAAGCTGACATTAAGGTTGTGTAGTATTTTAACAAAAAATCAAACCAAGTGTTTAGTTTTTTCATCAAGTCAAAAGCTGTTAGCAGCTTTTCTTCCTTTGCTGTATTCTCTCTGTCTGTATTTACAGCCCTATGTGGTCTGCTGAACAAAAGAACATGCTGCAACAAATCTCAGCTGTAAAAATGTCTTTTCTCAGAGCTGCTTGGGACATTTTGGCTGTTGACACAATATTATCTGTCTTTCCCTGCTCTCTTCCTCCTTCATTTAAATAATATGATAAATGAATATAAATAAAAATGTATGTCTCCTGTTATACCTTATTACGTTGTTAGCAGTGACAAATACCTACTTTCTCAGAGCAGACACCAGGCTTCCTTTTAGCATCTTGCCGAGGTTTTCTGAAATAGGATGGTTTCCTTTACTCTCATGGAAACTTTGGGATTTTGTATCCCGTTACACCTCTTTAACTGACTTCTTTTCTGACTATATTGTTGCTTAAATAGTGCATATATATATATATATATAAATATATACTTATTTCTAGAAATGTTACATTTACACAGGTATCAGGTATTATACCTGATTTGCAAGTAGCTTATTGTAATGCCTTGTATCAAATCCAGTTTTAGTGCCTATTCTGCTGAGCAGGAACTGAATGAGGCTATAAGACTGGTCGGATTCCTCAGCTCTGAGTAATTCCCATATAAGCCATCATACAGCATATGTTCTCCTGCTATGTGCTCACTGCATGGGAAAAGCAACCAAGCATCCATCCTCAGTGAATAAAGAGTGGTGCTAGTTCCACAGCATGAAATTTTCAGGCGTGAAAAGCTCTGGCAAAGAAAAAATAGTGTTTATGGTGGAGCAAAATAGCCAAGCCCATAAAAAAGAGAAAGGCTCATTTGTCACATGTCTCCATTATTGACATCTTGTGTCAAGTCAAAAACCAGGAGAACTTCTTGCATTGACAAGTGAGTAATGACAGTGCACAGCAATCCTGATGCCAGGGGGAAAAAAAAAAACAATCAAAAAACCAAACCTATCAAAAAACTCCCAACCCAACAGCTAAAGGCTTGCACAGGAATCTGAAACCTTTAAAATTTCTCTTGGAAGTTCTAGGCTTTTCTTGTACACTAGTTGAGCTACAAATTAGACTGTAGGTAGACTACTTATCCTGCTCAGAGCCTTAAATGTTGCTTGTAGGTAAAATTGGTTTGCAAATTAAACAGGAAGAAACCTGAAAAATCTAAGACTCTTCTATCCCTCTCTGTCTTCTAACTATCAAACAGAAAACTAATTTTGTAGGTTAAGTGCAAACAGTAGGTAACTTTTAAATCAGCATGCTCTTATCTCCTCATCCCATGTTGGGCTCTAAGTCATCAATTTTATGTCTGCATCTTTATTTAAAGAAATTTAAAAGTTTGTCCCCATTTTATATAGACAGTGTTGATGACAACATTTTTGAATTATTTTTGAATCAAGAAACCAAAAACATTAAGTATATGAATCTTTATGCCAAACTCTAGATAAATTCTTCTCTTACCTTGAACATGTGTGAATAAGCCTTGAAAAGTGTCCAGTTTTCAATTCCATGTTTTGATTTTGCCTATTATGTGATAAACAAATTTAAAGTGTAAAACTTAAATTAGTCTTTTCCCATATATATATATAGGAAATGGAGAACCAAACAATTTCAAAATTAAAATAATCTGTCTTGGTCATAACTCTTCACATTTTCAGTCAATTTCAGCTGAATAACTAAATGTAAAAGACATGAACTCTTTTGACACAGTGTTGGTCCCCCTGCTTTTACAACACTAGCAAAAGAAATCTTGTGAAGTCTATAAAATAAACTAATAGAGAAACATTTATATATTGCTTGAGTCCTAAACAAAAATTCTGCCTTTAAATTGTATCCTCCTTCTCCAATGTCTGTGCTGTGTGGAGATATTGGTATGATTTATATTTATTCTGAGCATGTGTATCCACTTGAAAGAGTGCCTATGAGGGATGCTTAAGCTGTGTGGAAGGCACAGATTAAATCACATCAGTACTGCTGAGTTCAAAAGCAGGGATCTTCATGTGGGTTTTCTGCTGTCTAGTCTCATGCTGATTCAGAAATATTTTCATAATTTTACAATCTCTTCTGGTCTCATGTTACTCTCATGGATTTTTCAGGACAGGTTACTAATTAAGAAAAGTCAGTCTCAGAATATAGAATACTGACATATAAATGGTTTTATTAAAATTAATTTTTAAGATATTTAAAGAAAAGCACAAGCAAATTATATAATATGCAAAGTATTGCAATTAAGTTGTAGATGGATCTGCAACTCTTTCCCTTCATAAAAAAAAAATATGAAGCTAGGAGTAGGTTATTATTCAACATTCTGAGAATAGCAACTATGCTAAATTATTTGATTTACTTCTACCATGTAATTGTCATTCTTTTAACTATGGAATGAAAAAACATCTATGAAAAGTCAACCTTAAAACTTTTCATAATTATCTTCATATTGACACTTCTTTACATTGCAATTTCTTCACATATACATTGATTCTTATCTTAATTACAATGATTATAAAATTCAAGACCTTTACCTGTACATTCAAAGGAAAGTAAAATATTATTTTGACACCTTCAAAGAAAAATCTGTTTTCTTTTTTTTTTCTTTTCTTTTCTTTTCTTTTCTTTTCTTTTCTTTTCTTTTCTTTTCTTTTCTTTTCTTTTCTTTTCTTTTCTTTTCTTTTCTTTTTTTCTTTTTTTTTCTTTTTTTTTTTTTTTTTTTTTTTTTTTCTTTCCTTTGTTTGTAGTTTTTTGGCTTTTTGAAATTTGGTTTTAATATTTCTGAATCTTGTGTGCCATTCAATCATGCTGGAACATCTAAGGGCTGTCATACTCCCTACAAACCTCTGATAAGGTTAGTGAAGTGTTGCAAAAAACATCTCTGCAATTTCAATATGTGCTATATTTCTCATTTTAAGAATTTTATTACAAAGGTCAGTACTGACTAAATAACTTGTGGAAATAAGGTGTTAATAGAAGTGCACATGACTGCAGAAGCTCGGCCAAATCTAAGACTATGGAAAATCTGAGGGATAACAATGACAGTGTGAAGGACAAACAAGGGAGTTATTTTTAGTGTTACACTTGTAAGTCTGAAATCATTCTTTTTTCTCAATCTCAATGTCTAACCTACATTAATAAGTAAGATCTTTTATAGTGAAAAATCTGAATATTAAGAGAAAATTAGATATGAAAAATAGATGGATACTGCAATATGTAAACACTGCAAATTGCTAGATACATGGTCTCAGAGAGAAAAGATAAGTATTTTCTGAATTTTGGATTTAGAAAAGGTGAACTTTTCTGTTTCCCAGTTAAAAACTTAGGAGATCATAGCTACTTTTAATGAATTGTGGATGGTCCAGACACTGAGTAGTGAAATAAAATATTTGCCTGTGTCTACACCTCATTCTTTGGGGTCATTGCTTTTTGATATACTATATATACTACCAATACATGAAAGATAAATAGGCAATTAATGGTTTTAAATGCCATGCAAAAAAAATTAATTTATACTAAAAATCCCAAGTGAAGAATCAGAGATCTTTGGTGACTTCAAAGTAAAATAGAATGCAAAAGCATTGAAATAAAGTTTATAGTTACATTAAAAAAAAAAGAAGAACTGATTGTGTGAAATAAAAAATTAAATTTCAGGTATATGTTTTGTATTTCCACACATCTATATATATGAAAATAATAAATGGACAGAAATTTTCTAATTTTGGATGGTGTATTAGATGTAAAAAAATGTTGTCTTTCATACAAGATACCAGAAAAAGTTTAAAAATAGACTGGAAATAGAGAGTATTTTGTATACAAAATACATTCTAAAGCTGAATGAGCACTGTAAACAGCAGACACCATGGCCTGCAATTGAATACTTCTGGCAGTTTGACCCTAAATCAGCTTCCATCTATAAATACCTGTCCTTAACTCTCTATAAATACCGTTTAGCTCAAGGAATTCCCAAACACAGACAGGTACAAACCATATGCCCGGCCCTATTTCAGCTGCTGTAAATTAGGGACTTGTCCGGGGTGAATGCATCAGCTGCCTTGTGGCACACAGCAATTTTAGGGGAGAAGTAAAGTACAGTAAGCAAACATAACTGCAGCAACTCAGTGACATTTCCAGAGCTGATGGCAAAGCTCACCAGCTTGGTGCCAGGCCCTCTCCATACAGACAATGCTCATTTAGTAATTATGGATTTCTGATCCCTTTTTATGAACTTTTGTAACAGCAACTGCAAGCCGACCCCTGGTTTTGGATTGCCACTTGCCAGGGCATTTCGCAAAGAAAGCCAATCCTCATAATGAAGAAATCTGAATTTCGTCAGATTTCATTGAACAAGGTCATTTGTTCAATGACTAGGAAAAACCTCTTTTATGACTGGAAACAGCCTTCTAGTACCTGCAGAGTGCTGACAAGGGGGCTGGAGAGGGACTTTTTACAAGGACATGTAACGATAGGACAAGGGGGAAAGGCTTTAAACTGGAAGAGAGTGGGTTAGATTAGATATTGTGTTGGCTGCAAGGGTGATGAGTCCCTGGAACAGGCTGCTCAGAGAAGCTGTGGAAGCCCCACCTGTGGAAGAGCTCAAGGCCAGGCTGGATGGGGCTTTGAGTGACCTGGTCTGGTGGAAAGTGTCCTTGCCCCTCACAGGGGAGCTGGAATGGGATGATCTTTAAGGTCCCTTCCAACCCAAACCATTCTGGGATTCTCGGAATACTCTATATTGAAATGCATAAAACATTTAATTACAATGAAGGAGTTTAAATATATGATTAAGAGAAAGTGGGGAAAAAGACCCTCACTGCAACTGAATAATAACCAGATACAGTTTGTCATGTCTGAGGAGTTACTCTGAAATATTAGCAGGAACCACTTTAATAAGGAAATTTTTTAAATACATGATTTACAGGAAAATTATGAAGAAAACCTTTTCAAGGAGTAAAAATTCCTCAGAATATCTACAAATTTATTCTGCTTACATAGTAAAGATCTAGAAAATGTGTATGCAAATGCATATCTCAGAGGTACCTTGCATATTTGAGTAGAAAATGTATTGCACATAATATTTACAATAGAATGCCTTAAATCACAGCTGCTCCATCCAGTTCACAGATAGATCATTATATTACCCAGAATCCTGATGCAGCATCAAGACATCATTCTTGTGTGTTATTTGAGTGGGATATCATGCTGTTCCCACTCTACTTGTAATTGATGATGACAGTTCTGAGACAGTGCTATATTTGATTTATACTATTTATTGAACTTGAAGATTTAGCTTGAATCTCCTGTCCAGTTTTTATAATCTTCTTTTAAGTGTAGAGCTCCTGGATATTGAACCCCTTATAATTATGACAACTGTGTGACTCTAAAAACCTTGAAGATTAATATGTTAGATTATTAAAAAGAAGGATGTCACAGACTCAAATTTTTAAAAGAAGGAATACAAAAGTCAGTATGTTAGTTTACCTTTGGGCAGGGGTGAAAACAGATTTTCTTCAGCCTTTGGTGTAATTAATGAATTTTTATTCTCATTATTTTAGAAATAAGTGAATGACTCATTGGGGATTTACATTGGTCTTCAAGTAATGTCATGACAGAAGTACTCTCTTTCACAGGATCAGGTAGAGCGCCTGACAGAAGCTAATCTCTAAATGAAAGCCATATATTTCAATCATCTATTTTAGATAGAGTTTCTTATAATGCACTTAGTAATTATCTTAGTTTAAAAAAAAAAAGATGCAAGTCCTTTAAATGTATGAGTCATTGGGAACTTGTTGGTTCATGCTAAAATGTATTGAACACATATAGGGCACTTATTGATATCTTGGTATCAATCTCAGACAAATATCTCTTTAATGTCCAACTAGTTATGCAGATGAGAAAGACTGGAATTACTCAAAATCTAACGAGTTTGTCATAAAAACATTGGTTTTCAAAGTCTTTCAAAGGTTCCTTCTGAAAATTCTTCAAGAGTTTATAACATCAATTAACAAGAAAGATACTTATGAATTAATAAAAGTCCACATGCAAGAAACAAAGACCAGAAAAAAACTTCAGAGTATTTAATGTTTATGCATATGATCTAAAGACTATCAAAATTCTGTGCTGAAAACTGAGATTTATAATAAATGTCTGTGTGATCCAGAATAAGTTGTGAATGCTGATGTCGTAATATTTTCTAATATTGAAAAAATTTTTGAATACTGCAATTTTTAATAATTTTTTAAACCCTACATACACAAGAATGTTATTAAAGCTATCACATGATATTACTGATACCTAAAAATCAACACCAGCTAATGAAAAGAAACTCACATGAAAAACCTTTAAAAAATTTGGCTATAGACACAGCCAGATAGTATAAGCCTAATTCAGTTATTGAGGCCCAGAAAATAATTTTGGAGTTATTCTCCACATGTTTTTTAAAAAGGACTGCAGAGAGCTAAACAATAGTAACGATGAAGAATGCCATATTTATGCAGGCTGATCACCTACAAAAGACAATGCAGTAGAGCAAACAGGGAACAGAGAAGGGCAAGACAGATTACTAAAAAGTATAGTAAAGCTTTCACAAGAGAAGATTTTTTAAACTGGAACATAACGAGGCTTTCTGAAAAGCATGTAAAACCATGTTAATGAGGAAAAGGTGAATAAGGAATGATTACTTTCTGTTTCTCATAACAGAGGAGCTAGGGGGAAAAAAGATAATTTTATCAGTGGTTTAGAAACAAGCAAAGGTTTTTTTCTCTTTTTTTTACATAAAAAAATATTAAAATAATTGTTGGGGAATATTTCCAGGAAAATAAATATTATTGTCCAGACAGAATACCTAAATGATCAGTCAAGAAAAGTCAGATAAGTGACCTCTCTAGAATTCCTCTCAGCTTTGTTTTTTTCTCTGCGATTCTTATTATGAGTCGTCATGGGAGATAAGGTCTTAGACCAAATGGTTTGTCTCTGTGCGTGTCTGTGTATTTCTAGAGTCACAACCTTGAACACTCTTTTTCTGGACTGATAAAAATTACCTTGGGTATCATCATAAATCCTCTTCCAACTCCTTCTCCTATCTCCATCTGACTGGTAACATTTTTTACTTAGGAATACTAATGTTACACATGGTTACAGAGAATTCTGCTTACCTAAAAATTGCAAATCAGATAAAGATGGGGAAACTAAGCGTCCACCATTCCTAAGTGTGAACCCTTTATTTCATTTCTAGATCTGGACAGCAGCAAAGTCAGGTCTCACTGCAAGTTAGTAGTGCTGGGTTATAATACAGATTCATATAGAGTGTGCAGTAGAGCTGGGAAGGGCCACTGAGACCATCTAGTTCATCTCCCTGCTAAATCAGGGATTATGTTTAAGCACCTTATGCACACAATAAGAAATTTGGATCTACAAGGCTTGCACAGAGAATCTAAACTTCCTATTCCCCAGGATTCACAATACTTTTATGATAACTGTGAATGACATACAATACAACTTTACACATTCATGTGGTGTTAAATTGTCACAAGCACATTTATTTCCAAAATATTATAAAATTTTTTACTAGCTAAGGAATAAATTTCATAGCCTTTTATGTAGCAAATTCAATTTCAATTAGTAAACTGAGTCAAGAAGAGCTGGCATTCAGTGTGGTACCTTGTTCTATCTGTATAATTTGCATGATACAAAGGATTTCTGTGAAACCTGAACTGAATAAAAGGTAAGGGAATTGCTCTGTTATCACAACAGTGAGCATATAAAATTGGAGATTTTTAAAACTACTCTCCCATTACAAAGGTAAGGTGGTCCTTTCATGATAAAAGCAGAGTTCAATAAGCTTTATAATACAGCTTTGCAAAATTTGTGGCAAATTACAGGATATTATCTAAATTTTGATAGGATGATATTGCCATATACAGAAGAGAATAATATTAATGCTCTTTTCATGGTTCATCTCTAGACATGACAAAAAGGTGGGATAAAAGCAAGAATTATCTGTGGACATATTGAAAAATCATCGTTACTATCTCACATTTTTCATGCAGAGGAAGAACTTTTCTGTGCTCTGCCTTGCCCCCTTTATTCCTTCTAGCAGGCATATATCCTCAAAGCCACCAGCTGCACATTAATTCATTACCATTCTCACCAGTGGCATTTTTTTGTTCATCACTTATTAAATCTCAACAAGTCCTGATCAAACATAAAGACATGACATTTGGCACCAAAATGCACAAAGGTTCATTCAAAAATGAGCATCCTCTCCTGATAAACATTGGAAGATCACAGTGACTGTAAGACTGATAAAGCTCAAAACACTTAGACTTAAAAAAGGAAACCAAAAAATATAAAAAAATGCATCAAAAATTTCTTTGATGTAGAAAAATCTTTGTAGATTTTTTTTTCATTGCTATTCTGCCACTTAACCTGGGCATTACATTACTTTTGTAGTAAATGGAGAGTCAGAGGTAGTGGGCATATCACAGGACAGTATGTGTTACAAAATTATTTTCTGTATAGAGAAAACAGTTACATTTGATGCAATACTCCTTCTTTGCTAAAGCAGAACAGTTCCCATGAGTATAAAGCAGATTTTCTGTTAGACAATGATTGTGAAGCTGACTCAGTTTTTTTCTATTTTAACAACATTACATTTTAAAGTTCATAAACTGCTGGAGATAGTATTTGTATTTAATTTTAGATTTCCCCACAAATATGAGAATAACAATATTGGGAATAATATTTCCCTGAATCCTAACTTGTCTTAAAACATTAGCGCAAAGGAGTGGTAAAAAAAAAACTCTCTTCAAAATCTGGACATGAAATAGAAAATGGATGAGCTTTTGGAAAATAAAATCCCTGTACAGCACTGAGACCAAAATTAGAAGGCTTTTGGCGTATTTAAAAATAACATTAGGGTGAAAGTTGCATGTTAAGGTGAAATCAGTATGTTAGAGCAACACAGGTGATGAAGTGAAGAGAAAACAGACAAGCAAAAATGGGCCATTCTTCTATTTTCCTCCTTTAGCGGAAGCACAGAGCTGCTGAACTGATGACTGCTCATAAATATCTGCAATACGGTTGGTCCCAGGACCGAGTATGACAGCTTTCAATAAAACATTCATTGTGATGCTTTGAGGTCTTCAGAGGTACATAAAATAGTTCCCAAACTGCACATTACATGCAGTTTTCCATTATACGCTGCACAAAATGTCCTTGACATTCAAGGGTTTGCCATACATATTTTAACATGCATCACTCCGGGGTGTATTTGAAAATACCCTCCACTTGCCTTTAATAATAATGACTTGTCAAGTAGAATCCAGATCTTGGTTAATCTAACATAATACGGGCTTGATGGTTTTTATTAACTGTCAAATGGAGCCCAATAGCCGTCAGAAACATTTTCCCCTTCTGTCACGCATTTGTTCCCAGTGTGTTTCATTTTTGACCACTAATGTAAAAGGTTAATAAAGTGCAGTATTAAATGTCATTAATATGCATGGCAAGTGAATGGTTTTGCAGATCTTTTATTTCAAAGATGTTGGGATGTTAATGTGGCTATTCTTCAGCCTTGCAGAAGTATACGTACCATGCTGCATACATTTGCAATTTGTCTGTGCAGACTCTCTGCCACACTGGACTCTGAACTTCTATTACAATTCACGTGACTGCTTCATAAATTTGAAGGGTTTATCTTGCTTCCAGGTCTATCATTTTCCCTCCTTTTTTCTTCTTGCTCTCACAAATTATGATTAATTTAATATTCTTTCATAAATGTTTTATCCTATGTCAATCATAAAATGATCAGACAAAGCAAAGAGAAGGTCAGATTTTCAAATATCTATCCACTGTCAGTATGAGGCTGGATATCAATGCTTTTTTTTCTCCACAGTGTTATGCTTCTCAAATAAAGAAACTAAGCCCAACCCCCTTATGACTATAAACAAATTGCATGAGCAGCAGCCAAATTTATTAAAAATTCTAAAAGTTAGAAGACCAGAGATACAGCTGATGTAACTGCCATAGACTGGCCATGCAATGGAACAAAAATATTCTACTGAAAACTATTCTGCCTTTATGTTAGTGACACTGTTAAATAAATTTGATAAAAAATAATCTTAAAATGAGATATAAAGTAGTATAGTAGGCTGATCTAGAGATTATTAACCTGTTCTTCAAACATATTATTAAAAAATATTTCTTCATCATTTTTCCCTATAACTTTTAGCTTTCTAGAGCCTCAAATTCCTCCACTAATGAAGATAAAGGCAATGCTATTATGTTCAACACATTTACCTATTACTTATGTGTCTGCTTATATACCTTCTTTAAGAAACACAAATAGATTTTAGCTCAAACCAAAATATTTTTTCTCACCTTTTAAAATAAACCACTTCATTTGAAATTGCAAATTAACACAAAATTCCCTATCAGTCCAATCCATAATAAAATTAATTCCTTGTAAACCTGAAATAATGTCAGACATGATCCTTAGTGTATGGTAATATTGCTACAAACCATCTTTCAGTTATCTCTTCTAATATTGACCCCCTACAGGGAAATAATTTTCCAGTGGCTCGGTGTCTACCCTACACTATTAGTCAGTGTTATTGCTTCTTCTATAGGTAGAATAGAAATCTACCAACTTGTAACTCTCTACTTTCAAAAATGGGAAAATCAGAGCTTGATCAATAATTTTAAGGTTGACCTAGTAAGGTAATTTGAATTCTGCTTACGACTAGAAGCAAATATGAATATTAGTGTGTTTGTGTGAGAATCAGATAAAATGGATGTATTGATTCCTTTCACTGAATATTATATATCAGTATATAATATAGTGTGTTTGAACAGAAAAAGGAAACCTAACACTTTTTGGTGGGTTTTTTAAGTATCAATTCAGGACAATGAGAAATTGAAGACAACTTATGTCATTAAGAACTGTGTGAAGCCAGTTAAAATTTAGACCATTTCTAAGCTATTTAGTAATTTTGTTGTTTCTTGTCAGTTTCTTAGGAGACAGAACAAAAACATTAATATCCTCCCTCCTTCCTGGTAGGATGTTTAATCACTTAAAAGTCCAATGTATTTGTGGCTAATTTACAATCCAGTGTTTAGTTGAAACTAGGTCAATAGATCAAACTTGCATTTTAAGGCAAACTCTATTGATGAGTGACACTTCCCAAGTGATCATGAGCAAGCTCTTTCCTTAATGAAGTTCCAACTCATATTTGTTGTTATCTTCTCTGAAGATAAAATTAATTACCTAGATCCTGAGGCTGCACATAACAATGTGCTGTTTTCTGGCCATACAAAACTTATTATTTCCAGTATATGTTACTGCACTTCTATACAGTTCTATATTTTGATGCTACTAACATTAAAAAAAACCCCAAAACCTATTTTTCTTAAGTATCTCAAGCACAATTCTTTAGAGAAAAGTATTACCAGCAATATATTTGCAGATATTAATTATTCATGAGTAATAAAATTTACTTATTTCACATGGTCATTCCATCCGCTAATTATATATGAAAACTTATTTACTTGCTGAATAATTTCTTGCCAAAGAGCACTTTTGGCAAACTTAGCACCTTAACACTGCCAATTACTTTCTTTCATATACCATATGGAAAAGAAAATCTTGAATTAATGTTTGGAAAAGATGGAATAATTACTTTGCTATGAGATGGGGCGGTTGTATTGTATCATATTCTATTGTGTTGTTAATTGATTTTCACCAGCATAAAGAAATCTAATCTAATGTGCTCCAAATGCAGGATATTCCATACATTTTGTCTCATATTATGACAGAAATTGACTTTTGATGATAATAGGCATAGAATGTGTTGCCAGCTTGTATTATTAGGACCTGTCTCAATACTAACATGCTCTCCTCAAAATGAAAAATAAGGCAGGAATTCTTTCATTGGGTACTAACCATGTTAAAAGTGACACAAAGAAAAGAAGAGTAAGGAAAGGAATGAAAATTAGTACAGAACTTGTAAGAATGGATGAAAGATATTTGAAGTTTTACTAAACATGTTTTTTTGTCTTATTAGTATGCTTTTGTCTGTCCATCAGCATCATTAATTGATACTAAATTCGTACTCTTAATAATGTATATATTTTAAAATAAAATATAAGGATTTAATTGTAAGAATAATAAGGATATTATATCTTTTATGACATCATTAAACATCCACTTTAATTTTTCTCCCATGGGGTTGGGATCGCAGTACTGTTGGGCCAAAGCTGGGTGAGATGTAATTCAGAGTGTGTATGGTGGGAGACTGTGGGAACTTCCTTGAAATCTCCAATAGCTGAAGAGACACAAAGCGGGTAAATGCTCTGCAAAATCCATCATGTTCTACTGACAGTCCTTAGAACAGAATATTCTGTTATTTGAATACATAGCAGCTCCTTGAAGTAAGTGGACTTATTCTGCTGAACTGCAAGGGATGTACTCAATATTTCAAGCAGCAAAATAGGGCAAAGGATCTGACCTCCTATCCGGCACTAGGCATTTTCAGCTTCTGAGTTTAGTATAAACTTGTTTTTAATCACTGAATTTATATTTTTTTTATATATTTGTGATAAATAAAAGAAAAAAGATGAAGTTTCAGGCATAGCCGAACAGAAAAAAATGGCATAGCCAAACAAAAAAACACCCCAACTATTCCCTTTCCCCACTTATTTCATTGCAATTGGGCAGTGTGCAGGGTTAGGTGAAATCAAGATAAGACTTTTTTAAAAAATTGAAAAAATTTGGAATTGCTTGAAATAAAACTGTATTTGTACACAATTTTAATTAAAATTAAAAATAAAAATATTTTTTAAATAGTAACATTTTTTGAGTGTCCACAAGACACTCAAAAATGAACTCGCAGGGGAGGTACTTCATGCCTTGTCTCATTGGTGGTGACATCCTTCAGCCTCATGGCTAACAGTGGTACACTAACTATGAATTAATGCTGAACAGTTTATTCCTTATCATCCCTTATTGCTTAATTAAAATGAGCCAGTTTATTAAACTGGAGAGACGAAGCTTCACCCCCTACATGCTTGAATGAGTCTTTGAGCAGCACAAAAGTCGCTTTCAACTTTCTTCATGTCAAGCCTCTCACAGTAACTATTCACTGTGAGAGATTTGTTGGCTGTTCTTGAATACAGTCACTGCTTTCGTGCTGTGGCAATCCATGTATTTGCAAGATAATGAGTTGTGGGAATGCCTAGATTCTGCACCCCTACCTTTGCTTTTAGCTGTCCTCCTGCCATAATAAAACAACTTTTTGGAAAAAAGTGCTAAATAACTATTTCTGAAACAGCAATATACTTTACTTTTGGTACTTTGAATGCAGCAGCACTGTCAAAAACAGTGCTTACTGAGCCACAAGTTTCAAAAGAAACATATCCTCACAGAATTTCTTAGCTAATATTCATTTGAAGGAGGAAAGCAAAATCTAGACGTGGCAATAATGTTAATGCATTTGCTACAGAATTATTCCCAATCTCACAGAAGGTGAGTTAATAACAGAAAATGGTAGACTTGAAGCACTAAAGAGGTCCAAAGATAAATTAATGTAATCAATAAAGACATATCTTACTGCTAGTGACAGGGTCTTGTCATGTTTCAAAAATTTTAAAAGCTTATATGCCCTATAATTACATTATACCAAACTGATTCATTGATCATGTAGATTTGGTTCCACTTATATTTTAAAAAAATTGTTTTTCCTAAGTTACTGGACTTTTTTCCATACTATTTCTTTTTCAAGATACTACTTTATACAAGTTAGGTTCCCTATCCTATCACTTTCTTTAGTGATTTTTTCATCAGCCTCCTAGAAACAAGAAAGAGAAGTTTGCTATAATGCTGTCTACAGCTGGGGAAACTGGTCAGAGTATTTGATAATACCTGAATCCTACCATTCTTCACAAAATGCTCAATTACATTTCTTATTTTGCAGCTAACTTGCTGCAGGTAGCTAGCTAAAAACTGAACTGCAGACAGGAGGAGTGGGAAAAGATGTTGACTCCATTGAGGTTATTACCAAAGTGGTAAAAAAAATTACCACAGTTTTCATTTTAATTATTTAAACTTACAGCTTCTTCAGTATAAATATAATTTTCATCATCCTTTGTTGAAAGGGTTATCCACTTCAATGGGATTTCTGGATGGCATATTTATTTCCATTATTATTGCTTCAGTGGGAAACTTACCATTACTTCTATAAAATTATCTCTGCTTTTTCTTCTATTTTTATCCCCCTTAATGTCCATTTCTGTCACTAAATATGCTTTGACTACATTATCAAACCTTTTTGTAACGATTCATTTGCCTAATCATCACACTTTTCAATTTTCCTAGGTCATTATGCATGTCATGTGTCAGAATACTTCTGGGGCCAATGTATTCAGCTAACAATAAAAAAAAATGCAAAATGTTAGTTGCAGGCAAACGATTCTCTTCTGTCCAAAATATTCTCTGCAATGTGTAGACAGACATTTGATATTATAAATGGCTTTTCTTAATACACATTTTGGCCCTGGCTAATGTAGGAGTGCTCAAAATAGAATACTTGGTCATTTTTTTGGGTATGCAAAGGGTATAGTATGGAAATAATTAGATTTGAAAAAAGGTCTCTAGGAGATCATAGCTCCTGATGGTGCTTCATATAAAATTTACATGGTAAAAATTGTAATTATGGTTTGGGCAGATACTAACTCAAACAGTGCAGGCTAATGCAGTCTAAGCCTTCTTGTTCTAAAGCTGCTTTCAGTTGTTTATAATTTTGCTAAACTTTAGACATTTTGGAGTGAATTGTGCATGCTCTACCACTTCCATTACGAATTTTGACATAAAAGGATCCACAGTCTATAAAAATGCATATAGAGGGGAAAATTGAAAAAAAAATAGGAAGAAAGATGAAGAAAAAAAGTTTGTGTGAAAAGAGAAGTTAAGAATGCTTCTTGTAAAGAGACTGTAATACGTCTGTAATTTTGGACAAGGCTGTCAGTAAACAGTTTTTCAGCTTTCTGCCACTTCTGTTTATCAAGAAAAAAATATGGCAGACCACACTTCCATCACGAATTCCAAATCCAACGGCATCATTGACAAGCATTCAGGAGAGACCTGTTAAACATTTACTGCTGAACTCTGAAGCTGAGTTGCATTTCATCCAGAGAGGACACACTGTTTGTATTTTCTGAAGAACTCCAAGCCTCCAAAGAAGTAATCAGCCAAAGTTAGAGCCGACCTGAACTTGTACTGCTTCACGTGATGGACCCATGAGCACAGACCTGAAAAAAAAGATATTTTTTTCTTTGTGATTTATTCCCTTTCCTTTGAGCTTCGGGAGAGTGAGGAGCGAATGAAATCACAGATGATAGAGCAGTTGTGGGACAAATGATGAGAGTGCGGCAAGTAAGAAGTGGGTATGAGGAGAACTGTGTTATCTGAGAGAAGGCAGAATGGCTGAAGCAGTGGGGAGGAAAGCTGTTTGCTGATGGGCAATTCAGAGATGCATTAGTACCGTACAAGAGAAGAATTATCCCAGGGTTCAAGAGCATGACAGAGGAATGGGTGAGGAGGAATAGGATTAAATGAAGATAAAACAAGAAAGGTAGAGGCAGAAATATGTTTTGGGGTTTTTTTTCTCATTTGGCATAGTCTCATCTACAGCTGTAACTGATTGCAAAGTCGTGAGATCCTACATTAATTTTCTGACAGAAAAGGCTCTCTAACAAAATAAATTCCTCTCTGAGTACCATTTCCAAATAAAAAATCATGCTCTGGTATGATTTCTTCATTTATTTTAAAGGTTTTTTACTTTTTAAAGGAAATTGCATCCAAGAATCATGTAAATAATTTTAAAGTCGACCTTGAATTGCATAGTACCCTCAGTAACATTTTCAGTTCTGCATTACTACTGGAACCTTTCTCCAAAGATGTATTATTAGCATATTTTGAAAGACAGAGCAGTTCTCTCTTCAAAGGTCACAGTTTCTCAATTCAAAAGGAACTGGGGGGAAGGAAAAGCAAAACAAAAGAATGGTGATAAAAAAAAGGAAGATGAAAAGGAGAGAACTTAAGCAGCAGAAGCTAATCTTTGGATAAGAAGAAGAGAATTAAATTCACACTGAAATCTTGAGCTATTTTTGGAATGGTTTAGGTGCCATTTGGTCTACTGACAATGTTATAGGACAAGAAAAATTTCATTTCCACTCAATGTAAGCAAGGGATTTCAAGAAAATGTCTGGGCAGGCTTTTGAATTTCAACAATTATATTCATTCAGGGATATCTTTGTTTTTAAAAAAAAGTCTCTTGCATAAAAATAAGTAATATTCTACAGAGGAAAATGGTTTATATTTGAAATATATGGCACATATTAATTACAGAGTATGGTGCACTTTGTCTCATAGTTCATTCTATTTCATGTGACTGAAACTGTGGCAACTTTTGAAATACTTTTGTTTCTTTTTCAGCAGTTCATCAAAATAAGGAACGGTTTGACTCCAGATACCTAACTATTTTTTAATCTTGTTTATAGCATAGGTTTGCAGAAATGTAGCAACTGTGGTGTTCCTCTGAAATCAAGGTTAAAAACACTGCCTTTTAGCAACATTTAAGCATTCCTCCAGCAGAGGAAACAAGTGTGTTGCAGTCAACAGACCTAAAAAATATTTGAAATTCGGCATCACCGTCGAGGCACTCAGCCAATCACTTTCTAACCTGAAGGTATAAACAGAGACTGCAGTGGGGGCTTACAGAAGTACTTGAACCTCAATACAGTAGGTAACAGCAGACATAATAGAGAACAGACATAGATGGGACAAAGGGAAAGCTGCTGCTCATTTATCTCTCTCAAGGAAGGACTGTTATAGATCAGTGGTTCCTTTTGCTTTCCCATTTTCCTGTAATCATTACATATCAATGGGAAAAAAGCCAGACTGCATTTTTAGGTATTTCTTTACTTCATAGTTCATATAGAGGACTTCTTGTAGCATTTGGAAGAGCATTTCCTTCACACAATGTAAAAGATGAATGATAAGCCGTGATTAGAATGAAAATAATGTTCTCTAATGATTTTGAAGTCAAGCAGCAAATAAGAAAAGTGACTGGCAATTCATTATGATTTTCATGTCTATCAGTAAAATACCTGAAGCAAGAGAATCTGGTAACATTGTGTAGCCACCTTTGTTTCACTAACTGAATTCGCTTTGTTGATAATTATGTAAAAGACAATGAGTCTTTTAGCACACTGATTTTCCTAGTGGATTATTAAAAAAATAGGTGTGTGTTTTTAGATGAAAGTATTCTTTTGGGGCTCTTTCCTCCTTGAATATTGTTAAATATGCTGTGAGTTGCAAACATGCAGAAAGAGAAATTCAATTATTGCACTGAAAACATTCTAAATGTTTTAATTTAGACATTTTTGTTTCTTTCCTAAGATGAGTTTCTAGCAATGTGTTAGATTAGTCCATGAGATGAAGGCTCATTCAGGGTATTCTATACGTGGTATTCTTATTATTGAGAATAAGATCTGTATTCTTATACAGACTGTTCATGTTCATACAGATGTCTTATTTTAGAGGGAAGACATATTTAATTATTCTGAAGCTTCATTATCCTTGTTTATGCTACAATATTGTGTTGGGTTGAGCTTGTCTTTCTGTTAAAGATGTCCTTTCAGCCATTCTTTCTCTTTCCCTCTTCAGCTAAGCTCATGAGCCAAGATTACTGTTAGGGGATTTTTTACTCTAAAGGAGATGCACTTTCTCAGAAGTCGCTCCCCGTGGCTCTGGGGCTCAGCTGAGCCCTGTGGTTTGGTGGACCAAGCTGCGACTGGCCAGGTAAGGTTCAGGGGAGCCCCAGCCTGTCCTCACAAACCGGGCACAGTCTGCAGTCCCCTGGCTGCCAGAGCAGGGCACTTGCAAACCCACATAGACCTTTTCTGTACCATTTTGAAAATAACAAATAAAACCCTGTGTCTTTACTCACTATACAAATAAATATTCAATGTAATGAACTACAAATAACTAATAGTATATGTGAGAAAGAACATCTTGTTATAGTTTTATATAGAACACTAAAGAAAGGTCAAACAAAAGTCTTTTACATTCAAAGTTCGTAAGGATTTTAAATATTTAAATCAGGTAGTTCAAGAATATAATATATCCTTAGCAGGAAATAGCTTGATATATTAATTCAAAATCAAGAAAGAAGATAAAGAATAACACAGTAGAATTTTCTTTGGACAATCTCTTTTTGCTTGTTTCACATCTTAGCACAGTCAAGAAAACAATACTTGCCATGAAAGGTTTGGTAAAACCAAATCCACTACATCCTGGTGGTGTAAAAAAACAAAGAAATTATGAGCAAGGCATGAGAAACTATAGGAGGTCCTGTGAGATGAGCAAGTGCAATTAGAGTGTCAGTAACATCTAAATGAAAATTAATATCACCTCTCTTATTATGAACTAAACCTGTGAGACCCTACCTAATCTGCAAACAGAGATCTGCAAAACTAGGGCACACAGAGCTCAGAAGTAACTCTAAGAGTATTAAAATGCAAACAAAAAATTCATGACAGGATGAGGAGCAATGCCCAGAAACCACAAATTTCATCTCAATATGAGGAAGAACTGCTTTATGTTCAGAGTGGAAGAGCACTGGAACAGCCTGCTTGGGGAAGCCAAGGAGTCTCCCTCTCTGGATATATTCAAAACCCCCTGGAGAAGTTCCCAAGTCACCTGCTCTAGGTGACCCTGCCTTGGAAAGTGGGTTGGACTGGATCATCTCCAGAGGTTGCTTCCAACCTTAATGATCCTGGGATTCTGAAATTCTTAGAAAGAAAAGGCTGAAAGCTTAAATGAAGCTGACATGCTGGCTTGATTTTGTTTTGTCATAAATAGGTATTTTGCCATTGTGGTCTAGTAGACTTTCAAAGAAACCCAAATGAATATAATATATTTGAACAACAGCAGAATTACCTTATCATGTGGACATCAGGGAAAAGTATGGTGCCTGGATGATATTCCTATAGTAAATGTCCAGAATTATTATATTCAAATATTCTGTAATGGAACTAGAGATTTTTAGAATAGGGCAATTCTGCCGGTACTATAACACAACATCTTTGTGCCAAGACCATTATTTGGAGCACACCTATCCCTTGTAGTTACATGCATTTCTACAAATTCCTATTCTAACAACTTTTTTTTTTCTTAATCCTGTCTTTTGTTCCTTTGCTGTCTTTCATATTGTTTTGGAGTCCTCAAATATATCATGGAAACTTTAAATCTTCTTTATTATAGAAATAGTGCATAGCCTTCCCATGAAAATTCAATGACCATTTTGCATAGAGAAACAGCTAAAAGAGCATTCTGAAATTAGTTATATAGAGTTGCCTGCAAATGGAGAGAATACTTTGTACTGTTAAATTGACTATATTTTAGGCTCCTAATGTGTTACAAGTAGTGACTTAGAGTCTGTCTTGAATCAGCCTCTTACTCCATTTTAGATTAATCTACATTATTGGCTTTACTTGTTTAACAGTACTAATATGTGATCATATTCCCAGCAATTTTACAATTTAAGCTTTTAAAAACTACTATTTAAAAATAATTTATTTTTATTCTTGGTTTTGAATGTTTAGCACATCAATAGTAAATTTCAAATTTAAAATGAAAAAAGATCTGCTTATGAGATCTATTGTCCATATAGTTCATAGCAGTTCTGAATTTTTACTAGTTTCATTTTTACTACTGAGCAGATTTAATTCTGTTTTCTGATTGTTCTCAGTAATTATATCCAAAGCAGGTAAAGCTAGATCCTAAGTTCAGAACTTCAGGCTTTACCCTTATGTCAATGCCACTATCTTAACTGTTACTGGTTGAGAGCCAACATATATATTTAAAACTTAACAAAATTTCTGGGTGGAGAAATTTGTTAAGTTTAAAAAGAAAATTTGTGGAACTTATGAAACGCCTTGATTACGTGTCAGTCCTTTTTTTTCCCCTCCATATGAATAAAAGCAAACTTTTCCCATAGAACTGTAAATCCTGTGAAACCACTGCCATGAAAATGTGGGGTCACAGTCTATTTTACAGCACTGGTGGTAATAAATGGCAAGTGCTTACCCATGTGACGACAATTCACAGCAATTTCTTTTTACTGCAACTGGTACTTGTGGCTGCAAGGTGAGAGACTGTGAATGTGCAGAGCATTTAAAGCCTTGAGTACCTTGTTTATTACCCCAGAATTTTAACTATTAGCATTACAGACCGGCTTCTACATTTGTAGCACGATATTATACGGTAAAAAATTGTGTCAAGTTTCATATAGAAAGAAGGGTTTTTGGAAATGTATTTGGCTTGTGTATTTTATTTTTTAAATTTTTTTTTTGAAATTGCTTGGGTTTGACCAGTACAATAAATTATTTTTGGTTAAAGAAGAATAATTACCTGTCCAGATCACTATGAACATAAATTGTTTTAAGACTCAATATGCCAAGGCTGAAGAATATAATTTTATACATAGAATTAATTTTCTCAGCATGAAAATGATAGAATTTTTTTTGCTTTATGAGGTCTGTGTCTAAAATGAAGTAGATATTGCTCTTAAACCTTTCTTCTCCAGGTAAAATATATTTAACAAAAAAAAAAACTTGCAAAAACAGGGTTAGAACTTGGCACCTATCAAAAGTCCTAGGGTAAATTAATATAATGGAAGTATATTTAAAGCTAGTTATCACTATCTAATAATTACATAAAATATTCAGGAGTATTATAGTAGTAATGGAATAATCACTAAGTATTGACATTCTTATTTTAAAGTATGGAGAGTAAGGCAGGTTTTGTTTGTTTGGTTTTATTTTTTAATGCAGAAATTACATTATTTTTTTCTTAAGTGAATATATCAAGCCAACACTGTTCTGTCTCTTCCTGGGGTTTTCTGAAAATGTGTTCCCTTTTAGCCCATTACTGTATAAAATGCAACAGGAATGATCAGCTGATCTATCAGGAAGACAAAACACTTGTGTATAAAGCTGTTTCAACTAACACAGCTGAAAGAGCTTATAGTACTACAAATTTTGATGAGTTAGTGAACCTGTGCATTATTAATAAAGGAGCAGTTTGGTGGGGAAATATTGCTTTAAATGAAGTATGAGTGCAGTGCTTGTGCATCAGAGCAGCACTTAGTTTTACTCGCACATTTACAGATAATGAAGCTATAATAAAGTTGAGATCAAATTAAAACCATGAGATTAAAACATTCAGTACTACTTTGCATTTTGTAGATCGCTATTGCTGCTGCCTTGTACTCAGACTTCTCAAGGTCTTAAATACTGGCTATGATAAATATAATGGCATTAATTTTTTCAGTCAATCGTAATATATTTTATTTATCCTAATTATGTTTTGAGATGCTGAAAAACAGAAAAACCAAATGAAATCAGAATAAAACAACACCAGATGTCAATGGCCATGGGAAAAAAATATAATTACATGGGCAACCATAAATTAAAATATTTCCATTTGACAGTAATCATCAATGAATAAAATATATCCTTTACCAGAGATTGCTGTGACTCTTGTATATATATATGGACTTTATAATCAATAAATAAAACAAGTTTGCTGGAATAAATATTTTAGTTTTTCTCTGATTATGATTTTTGGCCCTGCTTTTCAAGCACATATATGTCATGAAATGTCCACTCTACTGTTACTGTATTTGGGGAGTTTCTGTATTAACTCTGTGGTTAATAAGTCCATAATTTTACAACTGACTGCACAAGGTGAAATGAAAACCAATGCCTAAGTATAAAAGTTCTGCTATTACATAATTATTATTTTACAGCCATGGTTTTTTGTGTTTAATCCCAAATTAATATTTTAAATTATATGTGTATTTATCAAAATTTTGTGGTGGGTTTATCTTGGCTGTTTGCCAGGTGCTCACCAAGCCACTCTATCGTTGCCCTTCTTGATTGGGGTGGGGGAGAAAATAAGATAGAGGAAAACCCCTAACTTTTAGGTCAAGACAAAGGCATTTTACAAGAACAAAGGAAGAATGCAAAAAAATTTTCTTTCTACACTTCTGATCAGCAAGTAATACCTGTCCATTTCCCAGGAAGTCAGACTTCAGCACCATATAGCACTTGTTCTTGAAGGAAAACACTGTAAATAAAAAACCACTCTCCTCTTCCTCCTCTTTTCATTCTTTTATATCTGAGCAGATGTCATAGGGCATGGAATATTCTCTTGGTGAGTTTAAATCAGCTGTCCTGGCTGTGTCTATTCCCAAGATCTTGCCCACTCCTAGCCTAGTGATGTGTGGGGAAGGTTGGAGAGACAGAGCTGATGTTGTGCCAGCATTGCTCAGCAGTAGCCAAAAATCTGGCATATTGTCAACACCTTTTTAGCTACCAGTGGAAAGCACAGCACTATGAGGGCTGCTGTGGGGAAAAGCATCTCAGCTAGACCCAATACAAACGTGTACTTGTTTTTTTTTTTCATATATGTGTATGTATGTATGATAACTGAAAAGAAGAAAAAAATTGAAGTCTTTGTTCTTTTGGGTTACTAAAAGCAACATTCAGAATTAAAGAGATTCTAATATGGATTTTCACATAAGTAATATTATGTCTTTTACATGAGCCTTCTGAAAAGCAGTTTTCAGAAGGCTGACAAGAAAAGGTTTTTGTAGTGAAACAGAATAAAAGAATAGCTTTAGATGAATAAATATTAAAAGCAATCAGTTTGAACCTAGGAAACTTGGAGAAGGATAGATAAGTTTGTGTCACTTTGGTACATGGAATAGAAAAACTCAGTTAAACAATATATTAAGAGAGAAAATTCAATGTTTTCATCTATAATATTTTATCCATAATCCCTTGAATTTGCCAAAAGTAGCAAATGAATTTTGCAACAGCTAGGAATGGGGTGGTTGGTGTAAGATAAGAAGAACATTTTCTTCAGAGGGTGACTTTCAAAATGTTTCTCAGTTGAATAACCTGGAACAGTTTCAGCCAGGGTGCACAGGACTTGGCTGAAAAGAGCCAGGGGTTCTTTATAATTTAGAACACTGCCTAAATGCTTTGTGTTGCTGGGCTGAGTTGTAACACTGATAAAACAATACTCAGATGGAAATCACCTTGAAAAATATTACTGGACTACCTATATAAAAGACTCAAGCAAGAAATTAATTTTTAACATATTTTTCTTTTAACATTTTTTTGAATCTAAGGATATTTAGAAGTTTAAAATTAAATTTGCATTTATAATGAAGTGTAGTGTATAGTAATTGAATTCTGTGAACTGCACCCTTGAAAAATATTCCATTGTCAAGTTATGCTTAAGTAAGGAATGTATGCATTTACTGAAAAGCTTTTCCATATTTTTTATTCAATACTGTACCCACAGAATGTGATTATAATTCTGCAGTGTTGACTTATATAAAATCACAATTTTAGGATGTATTTGTTTTTTCCTTTTTTTTTATGTTCACCATTTACATTCTCAGTGAATCTGTTTCTTAACACAAGCATATTTTTTTCTCAATCATATGAGAAATTAGGACACAGGAAAAATGTATTAGTTGTACATTTTGAACATTAAAATTCTACAATAAGATGCATATTGATTCACAGCTAATGAATTATCCAGTATTAATTCAAATTTACTCTCACACTTTTGTTTAAAGTGAAAGCACTAAAAGCCTGTAACACTTTTTTGCAAAGACTCATGAAGTATTCAGAAATCACCTTTCTTAGCTTTCAGAAGTTCCATATTTCCTTGAAAGTATGATGAAGCTATGTGTGTACAAAAAGAAATTATTAATCTGCTTCTGATCATTATTTAGGACTTGCGGGAAAAAAAAAAACTATATGAAACATTGTATGATACAGAAAATAAATGCCTTTGAATAACTGATGCAGTGTCATTCCCGTAATGGGAAAAAAGTACCAAAAATGTAATATTCTGTATATAAAATAGCATTCAGCCATTCAGTAAGATTTACATCAAAATAAAGGTCTCCAAACAGGACTTTTTGAAACAAATCATAACTCTTAAACACTTCTTGCTTATTTGCTGACAGAGCACACAGTGAACCATGCAAAATCAACATACACTCGTAACACTGGATATATTAGAGGAGAAGCAGGATTATTTACCATGGGCTAAGCATGGTGAGCATTCTTGCATAATTTTTTTTTTTTTATGAGAACTTACTTGCATCTGCCAGCTTGGAGTTCATGTGCAGAGATATACAGAACCCTTTGTGATATTCTAGTAAAATCAAATGCCTGAGTTGCTGGCTATGCTCTGGATCTGACTTTTATACAGGCATCACCTGAGCACTGGCTTAAAGAGTACTTGACCCTCCCTATAAAAGCATTCAGATGCAAGGAAGGCTCCAGGCACCCAGGGCTGAGGCCAGATTGAGTTTGTTAGGAGGGGCTGGAGCTCCCTCTGGCTCACACTTCCTTAGGTCCCTCCACCACATCATCACTTAGCAGCATGAGGAACCCTTTCAGGTTCCTCAGTTTTCCAGGTATTCTCCAATGATCCCGGACCTTGCACCCAGAGTTTCCAAAATCTTCCAGAGCAGAACCCAAAGCCTGTTGCACAAACTGTGGTATCTGGTGGGTCCTCTATTAGCTGCTGTCTAGGACTGTTCAATTATTCTCCATCAATGTTATCCATTTAAGTTGACAATTTTTTTCTCAGTTCTTTGACATGGCAAAGTTTTTCCTCTCCTGCTTTTCCTGTGAAGGACTGGCAGTTCTCATCTTTATCAGCATTCATAGAATAATCCAAAAGCTATCAAAATAGTCAAGAACTTAGTAGACTTTTAATTTTAAATAAGTGCTGGAATGGTAGGAAAATATTAACACTAATGTTGTTGCTTTGTTTTTCTAAAAGCAGTAATAATTAATATATTCTTGAACACAAAGATTTACTAAAACTTGTACAGAACAAAATTCTAACCAATACCAATAACACAATAAGGACCTTGGAAAAATAATTGTGTGAAAGTGAGTAAGTATGAGACCACAGTAACAACCCCCATACCACTCCACTGAATAATATTAAAAAAAAAAATCTTGACACTCTACAGAAATAAGGTCATACTAGATGCCATTTGTTTATGCAAATGACCAGCTACTGATGCAGAACTGTGTAATGGCTAACAAAGCTGCTCACATCTGCCATCCCAATGGAAATGGCTTTAAAAGTACAAAAAGGCCTGCATTGAAAAGAGCTGATTGTGCTGACTTTGGTGTACAGAATTCATCACCCAGCACCTGTTACTCTACTGTCCCATGTACAAGCATATCTCCTTGGGAGGAAACTGTACCTTAATATGTGGAACAAGGCTTTGTGGCTTGAGTTTACTCTGATTACTCACCACTGAGGAGTGTCTTTTAAAGATAATGAAAAGAGATCTAAAAATGTTACCAGCACATTTAGTTTCATTTCCTTTACCCATTTCCTTCCTTCCTTCCTTCCTTCCTTCCTTCCTTGTGTTGTCTGTTGCATAGCAATGCCTTAAAGAGAAATGACAACAGCTCTTGGTTACAATTTATTCAGTACACATAAATACTGATAAATGCTGTTATAATCAGATCACTTATCATTTACACTTTTCAATATCTAACAATATCCAGTCTGGATTTTGGTTTTGGTTTAGTTTTTATGGGTTTCAGTGCAGACAGATAATATACCAGCAACTCTTCTGCAGACAGAAGTTGAGGATACTGGTGTCCATGGTAAGGGCAGAAGTGAATAAAACAAGGGAACTGGAAGAAACTAGATGTTGATTCAAACTCCATGCTTTTGGAAACTAAAACCTTAAGTACCCAATTGTCTGGTAAAATTAAATCAACACTACTTTTCTTCTTTTAATACATATGTTATCCTGAAGTTGCCAGTGAATTGGTATCTGATTAGCTGAAAACACTTTCTGAATTGCTACCTTAAATTATTATCGAAGTTGCAGTAATATATCTCATCAGAAATACAGTTGTTGATCAAACCTTGATTCAATCTCTTTTTCTTCTGCACAGAGAGGCCTTTGGTAGGTTCTTACAGGAAGAGGTAGATTCCTGTTTCTGAGGTCTATCCATGAGTTAGGGTAAAGTAACTACACTTCATTGAGATTTAACTGTGCTATTGGAGTGGGATATTATCCATTCATCTCATGTGGTGGCAGAACACTCAATTTGTGTTTACAGAATTGATGTACCCATTTGAGAGTGCACATAATAAACATGCTGATATGTCTGGCAATGAAAAATTAGTGACGATTATATCTTTCATGTAATTTTTCATTTAAATTTCAGATTCAGTCTTGTTGCATGACATCAGTGCTTAAAAGTAGATATTGTCAGTCAAATCTATGTCTTGGTAGAAGTCTATCAGTAGGAAACAATTGCAGGAACCCATACCTGAGGCAGGATTATTTTTTTTTTTGTAGAAATGATGTATGTTTCAGTGAAGTGATTTTAAAAAACTGTGGTGTTTTGCATGTGTACAATTTTCTTCATATACAGAAGTCATTAAACACACACATTCCTGCATGCATGTACACATTATTTACAATGCTTACAAGTATTTTCAGTTAAAACATAAGTTGATTTATCAAGCCAAATTATAAGTAGGACAATAGGACTTTTAAAGGTTACAGAAGATAATCTCATTGCAGGAGTCATTGAGCCACCATTGCATTAATACCATTCAATAAGACAGTCAGGGACAGCCAACAAGTCTTACCCTCTTCTGTCCTCTTCTTTAATTATGTTTTTAGTTTCATAATTATTTTTTTTTTGGTACAAAGTTCCTTATACTTTCCCAAATATATTTCAAGGATTATAATGTGTTGTTCTGATGCACTGTTTTAACATGGTAGATGATGAGAAAAACATTCACTGAAATAATAGCAATTTTGTGTGAAGAAATATTCTAAATGTGTTCCTAGAGCCTTGATTAGAATTTACATTGAGTACTTAAGTGCAAATGCTTTATATCTCATTAGCACTCTGTGAGCTATTCAATTCTTTTACTATAAATATCTTTAGGGAAAAAAATGAATGTCTATGAAACTGTTGGCTCTGCAGCTGATCAGCTTTGCTTTTAATATGTACTGATGTCAACCAATTTTAAGAAAGAAAAGGACAATAGAAAGACCAGTTGCCAAACAATTTGCACACCCTGTAGTGAGGCAATTATTCCCTTGGAGGCTCTTATCATCTTTATAACATGAATTTTGCTCAAGCTTCAAATGTACTAAGCACTTTCTACTGCATTACTGGCACTGTAGTTCACACTGGGGATACAAATTACAGAGGAAGAGGGCAGAAGCAAATCTGTATTACTGACATGAAAATTAATAGACCACCCTTCTAATGTCAAATTTTCGGTTCTGAGAAAAAATGCAATTTTATAAATGCAAGCATGTCCTACAGGAAGGGTGTGGGTGGAGGGATATATAAAAAAGACCAATTTTATTCACATTAAAATAATGACCATTTGCAAAAAAAACCCCACCTTTATCAAGAAATGCAAAGTTGCAGTTGAATACCATAATATTAAAGGAGGAAACACAATCTCCTAGAAGGAAATATTGCCATTCTGAAGTTGTGAAACATATTTCAGAAGGCAGAAGATCACTTTATTGTCATTGTTTTTTCTTGCTCAAGTGTAATCAGCATGGCAACTTAGCAATGGCTGTTACCTTTACCAAGGGCAGCTGGTAATACCTTTATGTTTAATAGTAAAAAATATAAGAAGTTTTTCATATCACTGATCTGAAAATGATATTGACTTAGTCATAAAGACATATTCCCAGAAGATGACAATGAATAAGTGACATTAAACATAGCAAAATGTGATGAACTGTTGCTGAGTTCTCTACTTAGCAGGAAAGTAAAGCTCAAGGATATCTCTAAGTGTTGTTGATTTATGAAATTCACATATTTTTAATAATTTCCTTTTTTCTTTATGTTTTTAAGACTGAAAGGTGCATGATTTCATACAATTTATTAAGTTGTATACTAATCTGTATTACTTACTTTTGGAAATTTGGGGTTTATATGAGTTTTTGATTCTTGCATATTACAATTCAGTGTAAATTATACTGTTTACTAGTTCAGAAGATGTGTAATTTGTGCATGACACCTGATCACAGCAATTGTACAGGTGTGCTCAGAGAAACGGCTGTCCAGGAATTTCAGTCAAATGCACTCATATGATTTCATTGTAACAACTTGAGTGACAGAAATGCAACAGAAACAAGATTTCAATTATTATATGATAAAGATTCATTTTTGTTAGTGAATATTTGCAGTCTTGGGAGGCACAATTTTAAGCAATGCCTGCTTACTATTAGGCTGCATGTGCTATTTTTTCTCCCATTTGCCTTTAGTGCACTCTGACTTAAGCATGGCCTCACATTAGTGATTGAAACAAAAGATATGTCATGGCTGCTCAAATTTGTTGGACTTGGGTTTTAACTCAGGGCAATGAATGTTGCCAAACCTTTTTACAGTAATAAACATGTCTGAACAATGACTGAAAGCCAACTATTGCAGGTTCCCAATATTTACTCCTGTATTTTTTGTGTTGTTTGTTTGTGTGGCCACATTTTGGTACTTGGGGGGCTCCATGGGACACTTCTGTGAGAAGCTGCCAGAAGGTTCCTCCCTGTCCAGCAGAGCCATTCCAGCCAGCTCCAAGATGTGTGTGCCACTGAACAAGGCCTGGCCAATCAGAAATTGTGACACCTCTGTGATAACATATTTAACAAGGCGAAAAAGTAATTGTGCAGATGCAGCCAGAGAAGAGCGGGCTGAGAATATGTGAGGAACAGCCCTGCGGACACCAAGGTCACTGGAGAAGGAGGAGGAGGAGGTGCTCCAGGCACAGGAACTGAGATAACCTGGCCCATGGTGCAGCCATGGTGAGGCAGCTGTGCCCCTGCAGCCCATGGAGGACCACTGGAATGTGGATATTCACCTGCAGCTCATGCAGGAGACCCACGCCAGAGCAGGAGGAGGCCTGGAAGGGACCTGCAGACCCAGGAAGAGGGGATTCCAACTGGAGCAGGTTTCCTGATAGCACTTGTGAGCCTTGAAGGACTGTACCCAGTGATCCATGTTACAGCAGTTTGTGGAGAATTGCCTGTGGGATGGACTCACATTGGAGAAATTTGTGGAAAACTGTCTCATGTGGGAGGAACCCTGCACTGGAGCAGGGGAAGGACTCTCTCCCTCTGCAGTGGAGGAAAAAACCAGTGATGAACTGATCCCCATTCCCCATCTCCCTGCACTGCTGGATGAGGGAAGGTAGAGCTGGGAAGGAGGGAGAAGTGGGGGAAAGCTAGTTTTGAGATTTATTTTACTTCTCATTACCAGTCTCTGATTCTGTTAGTAATAAATTACATAAATATCTCTCATCTGAGTCTGTTTTGTCTGTGACAGTATTTGGTGAGCGATCTCCCCCAGTCCTTATCTCAAGTAATGTACATTTTGTTATTTGTTCTCTCACCTGCCCATTTGCAGTGGGGAGTGGTAGAGTAGGTTTGGTGAGTGCCTCATGTCCTGCCAGCATCAACCCATCACTAAGGCCCTGAAAATCAAACCATTAGCACCATGAACTTGAGGCTCCTGTAACTTGAGGCTTTTTTTTGCTAGAACTGAGAGGAAAAGAACTAGAAAGTGCTAGAGAACCAGTGTAGGAGCATAAACAGGAACAATTAAGCTTGAAATAAAAAATTCTGTGCAACTCAAGCTATATAGCTTTGGGATCTTTGTTGCTACCTCTGACTTGGATCCAATACTTCTGTGGGGGAACCATGACTGCCTCTGATCAGAGAGCACAGTTGTTTACAGTGACTTGATTGCTCAAAGCAATATTCAATTCAAAGAAGCAATTCAAATATGCAATTTAAGAAAACAAACTAAAATAACAAAATAACACCCAACCACATAACAAAACAAACAAGCCTGTTAATGTTTTCCACTGAATGCTATAGTCACATATGGTCAAAGCCTGTTTTCTACAATGCAGTTTGGAGACCTTGGTCAAGTATCAGTTCACATTAAATCAGTGTTTATACTCCCAAGACTTGAAATTTCTCATCAATATCTCCTGAAAAGTATGCCAAAGCACATGCTTTTTGTTTTCAAGCATTCAGACTAATATTTTCCAGTTCAGCATTCCAAGCTGAAATTCACCTGAAAAATTCTCTTTCACTGAATCCTCTCACCTTTTGCCATAGAATTGCATGACTTCTTGAGTAGGCTAAAACAGAGTAATTTCATAAACTGAGAACATTCTAAAATACAAAATATTTTAGTTTCTAATGATACGTGACTATTTCAAGAGGATTAAGGGAGAAAGTGAGAGCTATTAAATTCTCAATAGTAACATCAAGTCACACTTCATGCATAGCAGTATGGGGAAAGTACATCAAGGCAGATACATCAACCACCTTCATGTAATTCAAACAGAGAAAGGTAATTTCCCTGGATCCTGCAGTACCACAATGAAAAATCTCAGAAAATATTTTTATCTGGCACATCCTTTTCATCAGTGATTCTTTTAAATGTTGAATAATGCTTTTAGAATTTTACATAGTTTTGCTTAATTATAACAGTGTTTGAATCCTTTGCTACTAAACTGTTTTATTTTATGACAGAAAATGCTAAAAGAAAATATAAATCTGTGTTTGAAAAGTCAGCAATAACTAAGCTAAACATTACCTAACAATTTATCTCTGTAAAAAGAATATGTAGGTGAAGGATGTTCTTCCTTGCACCATCCAGTACTCTTCTATATAAAGAGTTCAGAATATAGAAATTAGGCACTGCTGGTACAGAGGTGGGGAGTTACACCTCATTTGAAATGAAAAGCATTTTTATTATTATGCTCTGTAGAACACATCATATGCTAGCAATGCTTCACTTCCTCATTCTTTGTTTCTTCTTCTATCTCTGCATTTTCTGTCTCTAAAAACCAAGAAAGAAATGAAGAAATCATTGTGTAATTCTAGTTATTTATCAGCAATTAATCAGCAATTTGAAGATGAAAAATTAAAGCTTTGTTGTGGACTACAAAATAAATGTTGTTCTTTATTGTGTGAAATTCTGCAAAAGCCTCTACATGGTCAATTTTTTCCTACACTATGTCTGCTAAAATCCTCCTGGTCTTTTGCTTCTGTAGAAAATATTGTATTTATATAAATTTAATGTGTCTTTAAGATTTGGCTGCTGTGGGTTGCATATAATTTGTGCTTGGGATCTGCAAAAAGATAGGATGCAGCAAAAAAAGTATCAGGAACTGGACCTGTAATGGACTCCAGGTCATATGCAGCTCAAAACAACTGTGTCTCTGTTTTGAAAGTTCAGCCAGTGGTTGCCCTGGAGTTTTCTCTCTTTTGTGGCTGTTGCATCATCCACCTTCTATCTCATGATCTTCTGATGCCTTATCTCTACATGCTGAATTCATCAGCCTGGAGACAGTTGTTCCAAATTAAACATGTTCCAAATTAAAACACTGAGCAGGTTTGGCTTCCTCCACTGTCCATCATCTTCCAGATTTTTGTACAATACTAAGGAGAAAGTTTGAACAGCATGAACACATGTCAGCATATGTCACTTAACCTTTGTGATTGGGTCGTGTCTCAGGTTCATTTTTACTTGACATTAGAGATGTTTCTATCACGTTTGATGCGACAATGTTTTCAGTGTCTCCTGGCAGGTGTTAAATCTTTATTTTCCTAGTGACATCCATGGCAGCTGAGATTATTCCGCAAGTATTGATGTTATGGTACCTTTGTAGCGTAGCAGATTTTTGCCTTGGTGATAATATCTTTCCTAATAATTAATTCATTATTATTCTTTTCCAATTAAAATTACATACATTAGCAAGTATGTTATAATATAATATAGCTAGTACTCATCTGATGTTTTAGATGCCAACTTTTTGTCTGCCTTCCAAGATTACTGGTAAGAAGCATTTGCAAGAAACATGTTCACACTTCCAATTAGTGTTTATACCACAAAGAGCTTGATATACTATTGATCTCTCTTAGCATGGTTGCCAAAAATCTCTCCACTAGTGCGATATTCGGTAATTGCAGATATACGGATGAGAAAAAGAAAAAAAGGTTCCCATTTTAGGAGAATTAAATTTATATGATATTTTAGAGTGATAACATATTGATGTGGAAATAAATTCACACTGAATTCTCTATGACAGGTCTGCTTACAGACAATATTCTTATCACCTGCATAATCAAAATCTAGACATCATCTGTTTTCCTCCCCTTGGTAGTGAAATAAATCTTCCCCAGATTTCCCTCAGCCATACCCAAATATATTAGGACTGAGATCTTTCTCTTCAGTGTAGCTGAAGTACTCTCTTTTTCAGGAGTGCAAAATGCTAGGTCTCTGATGTGGCCAGAAAACCCATTATATTGAGAAAAAGTGAATACATGTCTCCATTACTGACTGGTCTACCTCGACCAAGGTCATGCTGCACATACTGCAGCATTAGCCCTGAGACAAAAAATGCATAATTGTGAAAAAATGACCCCAAATCTCTAGAATACTGGCTACAAAAATGATCTTAATTTGGGTACAGAATGGGCTTAAAGTTTCTAAAGTTTTAGGTGATTTTTGAAGATGTGGAGGAAATAGTTTTTGCCTAGTGAATAGGCCAAACTATCATTTAGTTTTCAATGATAGCTATCAAGTTGAAGTCACCACTTGCTTTGGGAAAACCAACAAAACATGCAAATAAAATCTTTAAGCTTTACAGTGTTGAGGAAAGACAACAAAACCTTTATTTTCCTTCCCCATAATGAAAAAATGTGATTTGGCAAAAAATCATAAAAATTTTCATTAAATTTGAAAATTGTATGACCAAACCACCAAAAGATCTTTTTTATATCACTATTGCAATGCTTCAAGTAGTTGTAGTTCGCATATTCCATGTTCTCCTGCAGGGTCCAGCTTCCCATTTGTATTTTTATTTCCAGCAAACACCAGTCCAAGTAAAAACTGAGGTGAGGATAGAGATTTGCATTGATGCTTACCACAAGGGATAGCAAGCAAGGACTACATGGAAGAAAAAAATGAATATGAACAGAAAGCATTTGTCAAAAATTTACTTTAGAAAAAAAATAATTTTCCATCAAAAAATCAGACTGGAATGAAAACTAGAACTTTGTTTTTTTATGTGCTCCCAAATCTATGGCTGGTTACAAAATGCAACTGCAAAATCTCACTTTTAGTGTCTTTTTCAATACTGGGGTTTTTTTGGGGTTTTTTGTTGGGTTTTTTTGGTTTGGTTTTTTTGTTGTTGTTGGTTGTTTGTTTTGTTTGTTTTGTTTTTTGTAAACCTATTCACAGTGTAAATTGCTACTCATTTTCTCTGTTGATCAGCACCTGCATTGATGCATTTTTAATATTTATAACGGATCATGTCTTGTAACATTATTCAATTTGGCTGAAACAAAAATCTACTGAATGACCTGAAAGCTAGTCTCAGGCAGACAGGAGTTTTAGGGAATAAGTTATAAAAATCCTGCCACAGGTTGTTAAGAAGTGGCTTTGGAAATTAGGACATCAGCCTTCAACAGTCTTCCATGAAAGAGCAGCAATTGTCTGAAAGCCAAATAAATTAATGAATTTTCCACTAATGTCATTGTCCTAAAATTGAACTTTGTCTAAAATGATGTGGTTTTTTGTTCTTTTTGAATTGTTTTGACATTTCTTTATAAATAAAGTTAATTTAGAAAGTAGTTTCTTTCCCTACACTCTTTTCAATCATCCAGGTATTTCATCAGTTCATATCTGTGATTAAAAATAAAATGCCTCGGGTGTGTTGTAAAACAGCCAAATTACTTCAACACACATACATTTTTCATATATCTTTATGATCTTTAATAATTATTGGATAAGAAAAGGAATCTACTGTCAGATAAAAAAGGGTTGGTTTCATTAAATGTAAGAATATGTTTTAAACATCCAGAAAATTTTACTTAATCCCTAGGATACTGAGTAGACTAATCCTCATTTGTGTTTCCTTCATATCGTCTTGACCCAAGCCCTGCCTTCCCATCATGGTAAGAGTGATCGAACTTACACTATTTTCTCTGACTATAGACTGAAAAATTTCATGGTCAGCACTGGCCATTAGGTCACGTGCTTTGCCTCTTTATCATATTGATCATAGAATATAATCAATTTAACTCTTTCACCTATGTTTGACTATAGATTGTCTTTTTCAGAAGTCCTCAAGAGATGGAAAATTTGGCAAATATATGTCAAATATCTGTCTTTAAAGGTCTGATTATTTTAATTATTAAAAACCCTATATCTTCAGTTTAATACAGAAATTATATATTTTTTGTATCTTTCATGAGGTTTAAATACTTTTTGTACCATGAAAGTACTTACATGACCCAAATTTTATTTAGATAACTTTTTGACAAACTATATAGGGTAAATTGCCCAGATCTTTTCAGGTCCCTTCTGTAAGTACAGTGCAGTTACAGTTTTGTAATTCTGTCTTTTTTATTGCAGTCTATGTACTGTGTATATACAGGAAAAACTGCAGTTGTATAGAGTGCATCGCAAACTTCCTGACTGACTCTGGGCAAGTCTCTTAGCCCATGAAATTATGTTTCTCACTTCATGCAAAAGATTGAGATAATAGAATTCACAATTAACTATTATTTTTTTCCAAATTATAATATTCATATTTTGTGACATTTGATGCTATTTTTCCTTGTAGTTTATGAAAAGAATCATCGGATAGAAATAAGGGGCAAAATAACGCTTATACAGTTAGCTTAGTTGTTCAGTTGTTTAGAGCCAACCATCAGTAGATAGAGTGCACCTGTTGTACATTAGTTAATTTATCTATAACTCCTGAAGTAGGAATAGAAAGTCTTTTTAGTCAATGTGACCTTGAAATTATTTTTGTTCCTCTTCCTTATACTTACCTCTCTTGCTAGTAAAGTCCAGTCCAGAAATTAATGCCATATTACATCAAAATCAAAAACTAAAGTGGTGATTTTGACCCAGATCTTGAATATTCTAAACAATGCCTCAATAATTTGAGCTATCAAAAATAATGTATTGCTGCCATGTCTTTTGCCCTCTACCATTTTGCTAACTATTTTGGAACTCTTCTGTGATTCTGGGAGAGAAAGAAATTCCCAAGATTTTTCCAAATGTTTTATACTAGAAGTTCCTTTTTTTTTAAAACTCAGACTTTTATTTATAGATATTGATATAAATTCAAATTCAAATGTTACCTTTTTTTTTGGGGTTTAAACTTTTTTTAGGCAAATAAAAATAGCTTGTCCATCCTAATATTCAAAATATTTTAACCAAAAGAATAAGGGTTCTGAGACATGCAGAAAGTCAGGATTAGGGAAAGGAAAAATTTTTATCATGCACTGATGTCTCAAATCACCTTAAGAATAAGGGAGACAATGTTGAATGAAGAGTACTGAAAGTATGTGATTTAAATTCCAATTTGTACTGAGTAAACCCTAATTGCAGATAATCTTAGTTCCAGCCAAAATATGGCTTTATTTACTAAACTTCTTAATTTTCTTTCTTTTTTTTTTTTTTGTTAATTTGGTTTGGTTTGGTTTGGTTTGGTTTTTTTTCTGTAGAACATGTGTTTTGGGTTCTTCTAACAAAAGTAATAGATTTCATCCATTTTTAATTGAAAGTGGGTTTTTTTGTGAGGCTATTTTTCTGGTTTAGTTTTGGGTGGGGTTTTATATTTTTGGTTTTGATTTTGTGGTTTTTGTTAGTTTAGTTCATCTTGTTAGCTAAGAGACAGAAGGAGCAAGGAGCAAAGTCAAAGACAAACTTCATTATCGTTTGTTGTGTACTGGCAGTACACCAAGGAAGAGTAATTAAATAAACAGTCCTGGAGTCCAGCAGCAGTGAGCACCTTAGGCAACAACTTCCAAGGGTGAACTACAGCTCCTAGGGAGGCCAAGTCTAGAATATAGTGTTATATTATATGACTAAATACAAACATGAAAATGGATGCCCTTTTGAAGGGAAAGGAGAAAGGAAAAGCAGAATAAAATTATTGAGTTAACCTTCAGCATGTTTATTTCTAGTGATGGATGCTAGAGGAAAAAGTACTGTAATGTAAATTGAGATAAAGAGTTAGAGACAGGGCTAAAAATATCATTCAGGTTGCCTTTCTCCCTTCTCTTTCCCTGTCTTTGTCCCCTTTGTCCTCAACATGGTTTCAGAAAAATAGTTTAATTCTTTATTAATCAGAGAATCCAGCCCATGCAAAAAAAGATTTTTAAGTTTGGATAATAAATATGTGCTTATAAGTAAGAGTGATACAGTCCCATGATGAATTAAAGTGCATTTGTACACCTGAGATGATGGTCTCCTCCCACTTTGGTCATATTTAGCACCTCTAATGGAAGGTTACTCAACAGGACCAAGGCTACAGGTCTTGAGCAACGTTTGCTAATATTCTTTGATCCGTGTGCCATAATTTTCAAACATTCATGAAAGAAAATATATGAAAGTTGCTCTCTGCATCAGAAATAGCAGAAGCCACATGGTTATAGAGCAAAGAGTCTTCTTTCTCCATTTTCAGCCTTCTGTGCCTCATTTTGTGTCCATTGCTGTACATGCATCTGTTTTGTCCTCCCTCTCTTTCTAGTATTTAGCACATAAGCAGCATTTCACCACATAAAGCAAATAAACAATGTTAGTCAGGATTTAATTTTCAGTAAATTCCACTTCTTAGTTCCCTCTAAAATTCTTCACCTGTTATTTTGCTTTCTCATGGGCATGTGAGAGTTTAAGTTTGGATTCAGAATACATCATACTGTCACAAATTTATCAGTAGTTTATCTTCAATCAGATTGTCATCAGACTTGGGGAAGAGAGATAAAAAAATAAAAGAGAAGTGAAAGAGAAGGAATTAACTTGTTCTAGTGCCAGATAGGCTGAGGCAGTAAGCTACAGTCAGCAGCATCTGAAACTGGGAAGGTCATGAAATTGTAAAAGGAATTTCATATGGAGGACATTTTTCTTTTGATAGCAAATTGGAGGCAGGAATCTTTTGGAGCATAAGCTTTTGGAAATTTGGGAAAATTCTTTGGCTTTGGCTTTGGTTTTGGTTGGCTTTCTTGCTTGCAATGGAAACCCTTTTAAATCCTTGACTACTGGATGTGAGGGAGGTGAAGCAAAGTCTTGGTTTATAATAATCTATATGAATGAGGGTCTAAGACATGCATAATCAAAATCCTATTTACCTTTCCCTTTAGCTAGGGTGAGTTTCCTATTTCTCTGCTTTCATTTGAAGGAAAAGAAGTTTTCAATGAATAGAGCAAATTTTAAAAAATCATAGAATAAATTCTAAGGTACTTCTCATTTCCCATGATGAAAGTTGTAAAGTATATTTTCTATTAGTGTGTGGGTTTTTGTTTGGATTTTTTTTTTCCAATATTGTAATCTCAATGGAAAAAGCATAACAGTGCACAAAAATAGACAAAAAGCCACACAATTAATGGCAACCAGACTCAAGGATATGTGGCAGTGACAGCACTACCAAAAAAAAAAAACATAACCATGGAAGAACTTCACCTCCCAGGTACTTGACTTTAACCCTGTGCAAAGCTACATTTTGAGAATGAATACAAAGGTGCTATTTGCAATGTTTTCTTTCTAATGAAAAACAACAACAGGTATAGGCTGTATTAATCTGATGCAGAACAAAATGCAATTGTAACTGAAAAATTTAATAACAGGGTCAAGAGTTAACGTACTTGGATTTGAGCTGGTTCTTGGTGTCTAAAATGAAAACAAAACATATTCTAAACTGCTGTAATTAACACATAATAACAGAGAAATCAAAACCTCATATTTAAAAATCAAAAAGAAATAAACATATGCTATGGAATTTGGGTAGCAGGGATCTAGATGTGAATTTTGATGACTCCATTTTGTCCAAAATACAGAGTGGGATTTAGGTCTGTGTTCCCTTCTCCTCTCGTCCAGCAGAAAGCAAGACTTGGAGAGTGACACAGGCAGAGGTGCTATGCCCTTAAAACAAGTAAATTTTGATTACTCGGAAAGAGTGCTGCAGTGCAGGCAAAAAGATAATTTGGCACTTGAGTACAGAAATGCAGCCTGGAGAATGAGACAGTGGATTCAAGCATGAAGATCTGTGTAGCAATTATGAGAATTTCAGTAGAGAAAACTCATGTGTGTCTGTGAGTCAGAGATGCCAGATTGGGCTCTTTGTGTATCAAATGCTATCAGCTTTTGTTAAGAGGAGGCATTATCAGGAAAAAAATAATTTATTCTCCTTTCTTGGACTAATTAGAATATGTATCTTTATAGATATGATTTTGTATTTACTTATGAGTATCCTTTCAAGTGCTACCAATAGGCTTCCTTTGGATATTCACTTACACATGCTGAATAGGTACATTTGAAAATTAGTTTTTTGATAAATGAATAAGCACAAGCATGTTTTGCTGAAGAAACAAGTTATAGTTTTGTACTCTTCTGTCAACTTGAAGAAAGCAAGGAGACAGATAACAGCTATTGGAAAGCTTCTTCATTAGAAAAGAAGTTGTCCAAGAAGAAGAAAAAACATCTGGATATGTAGCCATTTTTGTAGAGTACTGAAGTTGCATTAAATTAGTTAGGAATTTCAAGGAGAATGGAAGTATGTGAGTGCTTTGTTTAAAATTCTTCATCCTTTAAATGGGTACTTTGAAACTATTAGCTTACATCTTCATGATTTATTGAAAGTGAAGGCTATTCCTTGATCTCCAGAAGTCAAAATAACAATGATAAGTAGTAATGAAAAGAAGTTAATAACACCACACCATTGAGGTGTTTTTTTGTTTTTTTTTTTTTTAATAATCTCTCCTTCCCATACTCCTTTTTCACTCACAGACAGCTGAAGAATCATCTTTACCATAATTTATTTCAGAATTAGTGTTTGTGAAAAAGTTGAACACTCTATGCTTCCACTACCTAAAGCTTTATGAACTCTGTTCAAGTTCTCAACTGAAATTTGGAGATAAACTTTCTGCATGTGTTTTAAAGTTGAATATAAAGCATGAGATTTATAAAACCTGATTTCACATTCTAAGTGTACTATCAGCACTGATCAATGTCAGTTGGAAGAAAGAAACTCAAAGGACTTTAATAGTTCATTTGAAACAAACAAACAAACTCCCTCATTACAGATTCGATTGGAATAGATAGCAGCAATTGCTTTCCCACGTGGTTCAGAAACTGTTTTCTTGGTAAATTTTTGTCAGAACATCTTTACCTCTTAGTTAGAACACCTGTCCTTCAAAGGATAGAAGGCTTTGCTAGCACTCTTTCTTCATTTAGGATGTGAATTCATATAAATAGTGCAGAGTTTTCTGTTGAAAACAATTGAAGATTGCAATGATTTAAGGAGGAAGATTCTTGCTTGCATTTAAAAAGCTGTGTTATTTCACATTATTAGTAGTCTGATCTGGCTGAATAATTACAGTCTAAATATTGGTCTATGCATCTATTCTCATGCTTTCAGTATATGTTTTAAGAAAAATACTGAGCCATTAATCTGGCTTCCTCTCTTACTCATTCTACCTTTTTCAACTGCATGTTGTTAGACACAGGGTGCTATGCCCCCAGTAATTATGTGGAATTTAATTCAAAGCAGTATGGTACAATTAGGTGGTCTTTTTTTCTATTAAATAGCAAACTCAAAAGAACAGTTGAGCTCCTGCCCTTAAATATTCTGACTACCTGACATTGCCTGAAACTCTCCAAGTTCTGCAGCTAAAGAGCAGTCATACGAAGTTCCCTGCAGTAATCTCCCACCTTTCTGCAATCATATAATTGTCTTCTGAATGCTTTCCAAGCAGTGTTCAAAACTGACTATTGATTCATGCTAAGGGTGAACAGCACCCATACTGTTAGACTTTTATTTTCTGAATATTGGAACCAGCATTCAGCATTAACCCCCACTTTGAAGTGGAGCAGACCCCAACATGCTTCCAATAAAATCTACTGAGTTTTCATGCATGGCACAGTTCTCAGGTCAACTCAAGCTGTTTAAAGTTATACAATCCTTAATAACCTTAACCATCAAACTTTCCTCTGTGTACTCTGCATCAGCACGGGCTTCAAGATTGTTTCTGCTGCTGAAATTCTCCAAGGTGCTTTAGGGAAATACAAAATCAATTTCTGTTGAATAGCAATAAGTTCTCAGCACTTAACTCTCTTGTATTCCTTGAAAAATCCCATCTTGTGTACCTTCATTTTTAAAAAATACAGTGTATCAATTACAGTTTCAAGACCTGCTTGATATGTGTGGGAAAAAAAAGGGCATTTATTTTAGGTGGATTCTGTAGGGATTGATACTCTGGTCGTAACAGTGAATATTAGAGATGGGATTCTTCACAGGAAGATGCACTACCCCCTGAGGAGAGTAGTTATGAATAAACTACCCTCAGAAGAAATACCTTACCTTTTCTCCACAGCTAGAAGTTGTCTTGCACTTTCAGACCTGAAATTATTTTTGCAAAATTTGAAAGAAAAGTAAATTTTTTGATAAAATTCTTGGGTTGTCAGTTGTCCAGTTGTCTTTATTTTTTTTTAATCTATGCATATTCCACCTTTTGTGTAAATTTCGACTCTTGGTCTCAGTGGTATTGTGTGGCAATTAGTGAATTAAATCACTTCATCTTAGGCAGAACCATCATCAACCAGAGTTACTAAGTACATTAATGAACACGTTTTGACTGGATACCCAGAAGGCCTCTGTGACGTACAGGAGCAGAATCTCTTTGTTTCACAAGGAGGACTGGGGCACACAGCTCCTCACTGGTCTGACAGAAATTAATGGAAATTATACACCTAAGCACCTTTGAGGATCTGCAACAAAGAGATTAAATGACTTGCTCAAGGTCATTGCTCAAGGAGTATTTGAGTGAAAAAAGTAGTTCCCTAAATCCACAAGTATTTTAACTTGATCCCAAGGCTATGTTCTCCTTTAGTTTTTGGATTAAGGAGGTGGAATTAACACAATACTTTAGGTAACATCTTGCTGAAAGCTGCTGGAACAATATTATCATGGTTCTTTAAACCACTCCTTTATATAAGAACTAAAGAGGACAGAACTCAAAAAATATGCAGTTGTTACAACAATCTCTTTATCTTATGGATATATCCTGTGTATAGTTGAGGAAGATATCACTGCCTTTTTGGTCTGTATGTCAGTCAGGAACCTCAGGGGAAAAATGAGGAAAAATCAAGATGGATACTCAAGGTGGAGAAATGGTTCAGAATTAAGATCTATAGTCCCTAAAACTCCATCTCATAAAACTAAAAAATTACAAACATGCATCAGCTATAACATTCCTATTGGCATGGAATTTGCTTACAGTAAGAAATCAGCTATAACTTTTCTTTCAAGCACCCAGGGGAGACCCACAATGACAAATCATTCACTCTTTAGTTAAGCATTTGAAATGGCATTTTCAAGAAGTTTAAAATTAGGCACTGATAGTGAACTGACATTCAGTGAAAAGTAGATTTCTCCCATTTTAAGAAGCTGTCTTTCTAAAAGCTCTGTTGTAAAACTCTATTTTGAAGGCTTGATTAAGGCCTGAAAGACAGGCTAGGAATATGGAACTGGAGCTTTTACAGAAGTGTTCTCTGTAACAAATAAATTGTTCCTCCATTTTTATTCTCCTCTTCTTATTTCCCTGTTTCCTTTATCAATCTACCCCACAGCTGCTATCAACATTCATGGGTTTGATCACCCTATACCTTGATAATGCCTTCTGTAATTTCTGTGCTTGTGATGCTTAGATGAAAACTGAGTTCCTGAGGGACTGTGTGCCACATTACCTATGGATTGTGAGCTGAGCTATAAATGGCACCAGTAGCCACATCCTGACTCCCTATTTTTGTGTGTAATGTCTTTGCTTTCTAGAGCAACTTCTAAATTATTTGATTTTTTGTGCTCAGAGAGAGTCTTGACTTACAGATGTGCTTTCTGGTGCTCTGTAGCAAGAAGAGGAAAGTCATTCAAATAATGGAGGACTGTTGACAGACTGGGTGTCTGAACTATCAAATTGAAACAGAAAAATCAGAGATTGAACAGACCAAGAGCCAACATATCCCCCATGAATCTCCAGGGACACAAGGTGAGAGCTGAAGGATCTTCCATTTAGTAAAGCTTTTAAGGAATGTTATATCTCTACTGAGCCATAACACCTTTTATATAGTTTGTTCACTGCAGCCAACCTGTAATTATTCTAATAAATACTTTTTTTTTCTTGCGTGTTTTGCCCTGTTATGAAGTATTAACCACTTTGACAGCCTGGATTAAAAAAACAAAATAAAACAAAGAAAACCACCACCTTGTACCAAAGACCTAAATATTTTGCATCATAGTACTTTTCTAGGGCTTTAAACTCTGAATCAAATATTGAACGTTTCTTAAGCGCCTTCATCAATCTTTAGAGAAAACCTGACTTTGAAATGAAAGGATTTTTTAACCATTAAGGAAAAAAACCAAAAACCAAAACCAGCATTATAGATCAATTGTAGAAGAATGCAGAACACTTTACAAAGGAGCTTGGTACTCCTTTTAGAGGAAGGAAGCTAAGGTGCTGAGCAGCAAAAAGACATCAGAGACAGGTTTATGAAAAACAAATCATCAGGGAATCTTTGGGGGAGTTTAATTATTATAATTTTAGTTTATTTTCTGTATTATCATTATAGGTATGATTATGTAGGTAACTTTTAAAGTAATTTTGCAGAGTCTTAACGTATGCATAAGGACTGTGAAAACTGAAGCGTAAATTACTTTGTATTTAGTTGAGGTGGATTATACTATAATTGCAGCTCAGATAATGGTTCTCAGACTCATTGTTTTGGTTTGGCAGATGTTGGCAAATAAAGATTCAACTTTGTGTAAAAAGCCTGACAATATAATTTTATGTAGTATAGGCTTATGCATATTTTCTTATTTAAGAAAAAAGTTCTTGCAATTTGCTATAATTCTGCTTCAAATTATATTGAAACATGTAGAGGTAAAGCAAATGAAGGAATAACCAAAATACTTCTCCTGTAGAAAATCACAGAATTAAAAGAGTTCACATCTCTTTATATGCTCACACGTCTAGTCTATTAAATAAACAGAGCTACAGCAATTTTTCAGACACTTTAGAAGCTGATCAATTAGTTATATCAAACAGAAAAAGAAACATACTGAAAAGGCACTGGTCTTCTTCAGCTGCATTGCTCATCTTCATATTCATCATCATTCCTCGCACAGCATCCAGGACACCCTTGAGTTTCTTTTTTAGAAACAGAGCTTCTGGAATCCATTGCTGTGAGGTATTTCTTTCTCCATGGTGGTGCTGTGACAATCTACTGCAGAGCTGTTCCTGATTAAGAAATATTCCTCCTCATTAGAAAACAAGCAGAACAATAATTGTGCAGCATTTGTTTTGTAGAAGTAAACCACCTACTTTAGCAGACAATGCATAACTGCAGTATTCCGACAGATCATCTGAGTCCTGGGCTTTGTTTTCATCTGCACTGGGAAAGACTATGGTATTTTCCTGGTGTTTATGATCATTTGGTTCCTAAATTGTTTTTTTTTCCTATGGCAGAGCCTTGAGAAAAACCAGCAAAATTTGGACTTGAACAAATGTATAATTAAGAGACAGCAATACATTATTAGAATATCTTTTGCTTGTGACACAGAGTCTTTAGTGTTCTCCATGAGATATATCTTACATTAAAAAATCCTTAAAAACAGCAAGAAACCCCAAACAACCCCACCCCCAAAAAACCCTCAAACAAATTTAAAAAAACCCCAAACAAATTTAAAACCCCAGCCAATAAAAATAAAGAGTATTTACAGAAACTCAAACTCAACAGATTTGTATGTAATTGTGTAACATGGTAAGAATTCAGAAAACTTAAGGGAAATCATTGCAAAATTTTGCATATCCTTAAACATATTAAAAAAAAAAACCTGCTGAGAAATGTCTGTTATCAGTTAGCAAACTAACTGACGACCTTTAAATTATTTTGATAATTACCCAGATAATTTATCAAGAAGTAAGTTTCCTTTTGAATGAACAGATCTATATTTTAGTTCAGTAACTGCTAGAAGAATGTACTTATATTGTTGGATCCCAACATCAGAATAATCTAAATTATAATATATTTAATTACTGATGTTATTGTTGAATAATTTCAGATTAGTTATCAGTATTCAATAACACCAGGCATGGTTTATCTTTATCATGGCTTTTCACATTGACTAAAAATAATTATTTTTAGTTTTCGTATTCTGGGATCTTGCAGTTGGCAAACAGATGCACTTTTTCTCCTTTTCCAATTAGAGTTGTATGTTTTTCCAGGTTTAGTAGCAATTGAATGTTAATGTGCAAGACAAACAGAAGAATTGTTAAGGATTGTAACTATCTGCTTTTTTGACCCTTTTTAGGTCCTTGTCTGAAAATCTAACGATGAGCACCAGCTGCAGCTTCAGAAATTGAGGGAAGGAGGTGAGAAGGTTTACCTGGTCCCAAACCAGGCATGTGTTAATCTGGAAATAAGCAACCCAGAATGGACTACCTTCCTGAGGAAATCCTGCTGGACTTTCATCTTTGTGGGGCTGTAATTGAAAACAAAAACCTACTCCATTAAAGGTTTCTTTCTCATTTGGAAGATAATAAATTCTGCATGTTATCTGAACTTTTTCAGATCTGTTTCCTACTGACCACTACTGGAACTCTTCAGATCCTTTACCCACTACTGCTCACCCCAGCCTATATGTCCAATGTTCCTAATACCAACCATAGCAAAGACTTGTTCTGACTAGCTGAGGCCTTATCTCATTGGTCACCAGCCTCAGCACAACACTGGTTTATCTATAAGATTCTTCCGGTCCAAGAGCAGAGCAAGCATTCTGTGCCCAAAAGTCTCAGAGTTGGAACGACTGGATAGAAATGAAATAAAATTATACCCAAATTGACATGGATAGTAATTGACAGATCAGTAATCCCCTTCTTTAGTGCTGTCATTCAGTATTTTTGAGGGGAATAGAAAAAAGTCCCTTCCTCAAATTATCCTGTGGGATAATTTAAGCCTTGAGGAGCTTAATGGGAAAGAGATGGGGATTAGGAGTACAGGCAAAAGTCGTATGGAAAATGCTGATGTTTGACAGGTGTCATTCAGTCAGTGATCTAACAGCTCTCAACTACAAAGTCAGAATACTTAAATTCTTTAAAAACCACAACAATGTCTCTACACTTATTTATGGCTTTTATCATGACAATAATTAGATGCATTACCAGCTGGAAAGTGTGTAAAAATTTGAGAACAAACAATTATTCTTTCATAAATAAAAATAAACCCACAGAGTGTTTCATGAAAAACAAAGGGGCTAAATGCCTGAAAAATGGTTACAATTCTATACAAAATGGTTTTGGGTTCTGATGTTGAGAGGTTTTTTTAAGTGACAGTGGTAAATGAAGCTAAAATAGATACAATTATTTGTTTTTATAATTTTAAATCTAAAATATGAATAAAATTAATTTGTAATAACTAATTAATGACACAAAGTGGGACTCTGTTGAAGACAAGGCACAAAGAAATAAAGAATTCCAATGGGATAGACTCAAAGCTGAGCTAATTTAGAGTTGAAGAACTCAAAATTTAGCTCAATAAAGTCTAGGAATTAGGCATCCCTTCAAATAGAAGTAAATCTATTTTTAAATATGCATAAATGTGTGTGCATATATTAAATATACATTTAACAATGGGAGAAATTGAATTGCAGGATTTTTTAAAATAGTTTTTAATAAATCTGCATTTATCCTTGTATTATTTGTATGTATACTTGATATATCAAAAAATTTGAAAGTGGAAAAACAAATTCCTTCAACCCCAGGAAAAATTTAAAATGGCAATAATTTTTCATCACCTTTTTTCTGTTTTAATGGTTTGCAACATATGCTTACAGATCTTTCCTAGATTTTGTGGAAGGCTTCAGTGGGAGAGTGGAACTGTGAACACTGATCTTGGCCACTCTTTTTTTATTGTACTTCACAGACTATACATGAAGTGTCATAAATATTTTGAGTATACATAGGAAAAAAAAATAGATACTCTTTGTCTAATCCAAAGAATGGCAGTAAAGGGTAATCAGGAATTACTACTTTTAATGAAATTTTAAAAAATGCAAAAATGTATAATTTTCAATCCACTCAAAGAACATGGATAAACCCAAACTTAACAAATTGTTTCAAAACTTTTTAATCAATATTCCTGCTCAGAGAACAGCATAAATATTATTTCATAATAATAATTTAATATATTTAATATAAAATTGAAAACAAATTTAAGTGATATGAACAAAATATTCTGACATATCCAAATTATTTATTCCTCTTTAAATAATTGAAAACTAGTCATCATACAGAATCAGTCTCTAAAGCTCTTTCTGACCATAATGATTTCATTAAAATCTCAAGTGTAATAGCTTTCAAATTTCCATTACAAAATGAACTTTACAGATCAAGATAACCATGACAGTAAGATTGGACAGGAGAATATTATCTGGCTCAATGTGTGGAACTGATACACCGTAAAAGAAAATTTGTGAAAAGGAAAATCTGAGGCAGTCATAAACAAATTTACAGAAAGTGTCATAGGCCTGGAGAAAATAGAGCTTTTGAATAGCATAAAAACTATGTGAGACGGTGTTTGCAACCAACATAGAAGCTTTCTAAGCTGTCAGCACACTGAAAAAACGCTCCAGTGACTCTCCCTTGAGAACTCTGTTCCCAGCAGACCCCAGAGTCACAGATTTCTCCCTCACATCCTTGATGCATGCTAAGAAACCATGGCTGACATCTGCTCTCACCATTACCTGGCTAACTTCTTCTCCTGACTGATGAAATGCATTCTCAATTTCCAAAACATACCTTCTAGATGAGCAAAGAAGAATTTAGGTGATTTTAGGGAGTACCTTTCTTTGGGTAGGCATTAAGACAGTGCTAATCATGCATCTCACATATTTTAAGAAAAATATAACCTGCATATTTTTATATTAGAAGGCACAGTATATGAAAGAGGATACTGAGTAAAGATGGAGAAATATTGCAAAAAAGACCATCTGAGTTGGTCTTTCTCCAGTATAACTTCGACTTAGAAGCTTGAGGTGAAGGTTCAAGACAACTCCCAAAGAAAGTCTGAACTGTTGCCTAAAGCTAGTTTCAGTCCTTTGAAGTACAAAGTTTTGCCCAAATGGATGATGGCTTTTATCATCACCATTCTGTGGAGCATTAGTTTGTACACAGGATTTTGTGTTCCTGTCAGCTTTAATGACTCAGCTAATTGACTGCTGTATCTTCTGTAAATTTCTCATGTGAGAGAGTTTCAGATGCTGTGGAGTAGAGTGCTAGATATGGGCAATGTTGCTCCTACAGATATTGGAAAGGAGCAAAAGATTTCAGTGAGTGACATACATAGCTTAAAATGATTCAGCAACATACTTATTGTTCTAAGCATACCTATTTACACAGTTCAAATACATAATTTTGTGACAAATGCATGGGCAAGAGTGATACCGCCTCTTATATTTGGAAATGGACACAAACATTGAACTCTTTTTTTGATATAGTGCTTCATTAAATGTGTTTTTCCACACAAGAATAAAACATTGAGGATCAATGACAGCTCTTAATAGAGAATAAATAGGATGACACATTTGCTAATTAGAGACAGAAGTGTATTTGAATCATAAACATAACTTCTTGGAACAGGGGAAGATAACCTTCATAGAGATTTAAAATGACGTACAGAATATTTATACAGTTTGACATCTGAAAGCATGGTTTCAACTAATGACGACTAGTTCACATCTAAATAAAAATCAACAGAAAAAAACCCTCCAAACCATATCAAAGTTCAAATTCTGTAGAAATTGGTTTTTGAGCTATTGGAAAATTGCATGTTGATTTCAAAATTCATGGAAATGCAAAGGAAAGTTTCACAGTCATGAATATATTAAATCAGCCAAGTTTTGGGTCATCCCCATGATAGTTACTGAAGAAAATTAATTGCTTCTGAAGGAAGGCTTTTGTTCCACGAGGAGTGCTGCACTTGCATCTAATAGATGCGTCTGTCATTAAAGTTTGATGGAGTTGAATGCATGTCTGCTAATTCCTCCTGGTCACTTGGGAGTTTCCACTAGACAAATAGTTAAAGTGGAGGAAGATGTCTCAGTGGGTAGCTATGATTTTGGATTTCTTTACTATTGATTGACCTTGTATTAAGAAATGGGACTTTGTTGAAAGGCAATAAATCTTTATGGTTTAGTTAGGCAGAGCTTTATTTATTTGTGTCCAAACAACAATATGTGTAGAACCTGAGAGCCCATCTGTGAGTATCTATGAGTTCTTATTTCAAAGCAAGAAAAATTCAGTACCTATCCTCCAGGGCATAATCAAATTCTCAAAATTTGTGGGAGTGTTGCTTGGTGAATGGATCCTCCCTGTAATCTGGTTATGCAATATCTGTGAGTTTCCCAATATCTGACTTATTTGTATGCTACATCAAGAAGGTAAGACATACCACATTTTTTTAAACAAATTTGTGAATGTTATTTCCATGGTCTAAATATTGTAGATATTTATCAACAAAGATGCTCATACATGGACAATTGTATGCTGACCTGAAAATAAATACCAAATAATACTTTCATAATTCTGCATTTATTCACTGAATGCTGCAAAAAATGGCTAATGCTTTATTTCCTTGTTTGCTACAGCAAGCATCCTCATTTGTATGTAGATGCTGCTACTTAATTAGTTTACAGATTAGTGATCCGGGTATCTGTGATGTGCAGGTAATATTTATAATTAGAAACTAATTTGAAATGAATATTTATTTTGCTGTCCACATATTACTGGATTAAGTCAGAATCAACTGACCTATTTGTAATTTACTCTAGGGATTTTCATTGAAAGTTTTTTACCTTTTAAAATAAACATCTTTGATTGTTTGTGGGAATATTCTGTTGTGTACTCCTGTAGTCTACCAGTTACTACAGATACTCTTGCTAGAAAGTTGGTGAGAAAGAGTGAATCCTTTCAACTCAGAACACTGTTCAGGAACTGAATGCTATCTTTTAGTATGCTTTCATATAAATAGAGAAATTTATAATATGTGTGTGGATGTTTCTGCATTACAGATTTGGGCAAAGGATAATTAATAAGTAGTATTTATCTGTCTACCTACCTACCTACCTACCTACCTACCTACCTACCTACCTACCTACCTACCTACCTACCTACCTTCCTACCTACCTACGTGCCTATTGCCTGCAATGTTTCTAGATATTTTTGTTTAAGTGTAAATTGTAAACTACAATGAAGGCATTTTTTTCTTTGTGAATGCTAGAAAACTAAAGTTCTTTCACAAGTATGGACTTCAAACAAGACATATTAAAAGAGAAAAAATGAATACATATAGATAGACTTTGTTATTTCAGACTGAACCTTGATTTATTTTCTAATTAAAAGATGGTAATTTACTCTTAATTTTATTTCCAAGAATGAATAATATTTATCCTTACATTTTACAGGAATAGCTGATTGATAACTCCTATTAGATTAATATTTTATGGTTTTATTCCAATCAATTACAGCACTATTAAAGAAGAATAACACTTCTGTGCATGACTAAATTACTTCATTCTGCACCAAGAACTGGCTCAATTCTGTGCACAGAACATACAGGTTTTTGGAATAAGTGCATTAACTTTCTGAAGGAATTGACAATGCTCAGCAGTTGTGATTTTTTTTCCTTCAGCTTTTCACCTCTTTTCTCTTACATATTTTTTTTTATAAGAGCCAGTTATCAAACCCTTAAATTTCCATTTCTTTCCTGAAATAGTAAGCAACAGAAAATACAAACTTAGTTAACTCACAGCTTGGTAATTTCTAGTAGCACTAGAATTTCTTCATTCAGTATGTTGGACCTGAACTGAACTTCGGAATCTTTTCATCATATAAATAATGAAATTTTTTTGTGAAATTTAGCTTACAACTGAAAAGGTATAGATGGATCCTTCATTCTCACCTAGACTGACATTTTAAAAACATATTTTAAAAGAAGAAATAACAATTACAAATGTTGCAAATATTTGTGATTTGTTGCAACATCAGTGAAATGAAAGGATAAATAGTTTAAACATTTCCAAACACATTATGACTGACAACCACTTAAAAATATTCTGAGTGTTTATGCCATTTCACATATTGCTATGCTCAATTTGTTTAATTTTATGCCATATATAGCTTTATTAAAGATATTGACTTCAAATTGCTGTAAGTTTCCATGATATTTATCTTCTCAAAACTAGCAACCAACTAAAACACACCAATGTGGCTGATAATTAGTGCAGAGGAAAAATGAGGCCCTGAGTTAAAAATCTTTGGATGTTGTTCATTTTATTGCCACCTGGCAGAAAATCAGAAAATTTAAGAACTCAGCTGATGTCAAAAAGACAATCACACCTGGAAATAAAATTTTCAGCTAACCTGTAGTATTTAATAATGTCACATTTTGGACACTGTGGGTTTGGGTTTTTTTCCATGGGTCAGCACACAGCAAATGGAGTTTGCACTTCTAAATCAAGAAATATAAATTTTTTGGACTGATTTTCATGAGTACCTCTGCAAGGCATCTCCATAAGAGAATCATCGGAATCTATGGATTTTATATATGTGTATACTGAGATATTTCACATAACCATATGGAAAATTAATGGAAACCCCAAAAAGTGTGGTACACCAGAGTGGTCACACACAGGTAAACAGTTAAAAACGAAAGTGCCTATTTGCCCATGTTTGAGCACAATTTTTATCAAACAACCTTTCATCTCCCCTCCTTCCACTTCTGTTTTTCACTGTGCAGTGAAAAACTGCACAGTGTGCTCAAAAGAAAAGCTGGAGAACCAGCATTCAATCAGTGGGCAATAAAGGTGTATGTAATTAGCCCTTTCTCCTCCTCTTAGGTCCCAACCGATTTTTAGTTAAGCAGTATTGCAGGATAAGCAACTGTATTTAAACAGTCTCAGCACATTGCAATGCAGAATATATGCCTTAAGGTAAGAAAGTCTTAGGCAGACAACCTACCATGTATTTTCATTTAATTTATTTCAAGATGCAAAATACATACTGGGAAAAGCAATTTTGCTATTTTTTATTGAGTAAAACCGCACTGAAAACAAAAAGAAGTGCAATAAACAACCACAAACTTTGCTTAGGATCATTATTTGTTGTGGGACAGCCAACACCTTCTCATGGGACTAGTGGCTTTGCTCTAATTACAGTTTCCTATGTGGAATGTTAAATGTCTTACCTGACAATCTAACATTTTATTAGTTACATAATCTGTAGGCATCTTAAGTTTTATAGATGCTGAATTCAGAGAGGTTTTTAATCCAATCCATCTTTGTTTCTTTTCCTCTACAGAGAAGGTTGCAGTAAATAATGGAGGGATGTGTAGGGCCCTGTATACTCCTGTTTGGCTTTTTTTGTATGGGGACGTTCACCAAGGGCACATCCCCAGCTCAGGATGGTGAAGAAGTTTGAGGACTGGCTGACACAGCACTATTGAAACAGTCTGATCTTTGCATTCATTCTCTAAGCCATCAATCCTGACACAAATGGACGCTGAGATGAGGTGTTCAGGCAAGCATGGCAAATGGCACCTTTTCCCTGTCATAACTGCTGAGGCTACATAACTTTTGGTAGGTGTGAAGACATATGTCATTCCACTGGGCACTGCCAAAGTGCCCTGGACGTGGGAGTAGAGATGGGTTGGACAAGTTCATCGATCATGGGGAACTCTGCCTCCAAACATTATACTGCTTGGAAGCAATGTGCCCACCTGGGGCTCTTCCAACTTTTGAGCTAGAGGCTGCAAAGTGCCACTTTACAGACATAATTAGACAAAGCTTAGTGCCACAGTCTGACGTCCTCTTAAAAAGTATAAAACTTATCTAAGGAAAGCAGTAGCTGCTGTAGTCTAGTGGGCATTCCTGCCCAGCTGGGAAATCCAGCAGCGACTCTTATTTCCATATCTCTCTGAAATCCTTCGTGTAGTGGTTCACCAGAGCTATTAAATTCACTCATAACTCCATATAATCCCCTGCTCCCTCCCTTCTCTATTTGTTCATAAGATATTTTCAGAGGAAGAGATTTCAAAGTAAACTCTCATCCAAAGTATGTTTGGTTTTGGTTCTATGTCATGATTTTTGTGTTATTTTTCATGAGAAACTATATTTTTTTCTAATACCATTTTTCTAATAAAGTGATTTGGAATTTGATCTGCTTGAGCTCATACTGAACACATTTTTTGAAAGGGGGGAGCATGTGACTGAACATGGGAAAAAGAGCTTGCAAACAATCATGGCTACGAGGAAATCCTCTGCTTACAGCTAAGCAAACATTATTTCTGTTAAAGGAACTGCTAAGTTTCTGGGAGTTTATATCTAAGTTTAAAGATGGACACTTGTGTAGCTGTCTGAAACAGAGACAATACAATACTCCACACGTCTTGCCAAGAGACTTCAAATACTGAAACAGTAAAACAATAAAGAAGCAGTGTCAGTGTGCTAGAGTGCAAGATGAACACTGAGAGGTAGAGAAAGGAATGAGTATCTGGAAGATGTCGGGTTGAGAGCCAGTTCTCCTGCAATTGATGTGATGATTCTCTGGGACTGTAAATGAAAACTTCACCATAATCCAAGCACCTGTGAAAAACAAAAAGAAAGGGGAAAACACTAAACTGACTTTTTTGTGAAAAAAAACCCCAAAACCAAACAAATCTCATACCAGCAAAATCTCTTAAATTAGGGAGGTGTAACTTAGCAAAATCATCTCCTTGCATTTATGAACACTTGATCATACATCAAGTAGTTCCTGAAAATAGCAAAAGAAAAGAAAAATCTGTTATTGTGCTTTTTTTTTTCCCATTTAGAGTGTAAATTTGTGGTAACATTTTTAGTTTCATTATCTTTTGGAAAGCCCCATCAAATATGATAAACTTATTAATTTACCTATTACAGCTTCACTGGCTTTCTATCTCATAAACACCAGAGAAAGTAAAGAAATAAGGCAGTACATTTGAACAGCTGCTCTATTAGAAGCACCTATATCTTTTCTCTGCCCACAACCTCAACAACTTATAAGATGCCTAATTGCTGGGAAACACAGATTGTCTATAATATGAGAGACATTATTTGCATTTGCAGTAGAAACCTTTGAATTGAACTGAATTGAACTAAAATATTTTTTTTTCTTTGGTGTAGGTAATTTCATGGACTGGAAAAAAGCTTAGGATTATTGTACCATTTTCTGCAATATTTTTTAAAACTGTAGTAAGATGAAGAAGGATGTACTGTCATGGAAGTCAAGGAAGATTGTGGTACTTTACCTAGATCAAAGCATTGACTTTTACCTCATAATTGTAGATAGACCAAATGTTTCTCCATGTTTCTATACAGCTGGTGATTGTACCTTGCTGCAGTTCTTTAGCATTTCTACTTTCAATTTGACTGAGGCTAGTGATGAAATTCCTCCCTCCTTGTGGCACGCATGATTGCAAATGTGGCAAATTAAGAAACCTGTGGAAACAAGAACTAAAAAATTATTCTAAAAGTAAAGATAAATAAGAAAAAAGAGGAAGCACATTAATCACATAAGGGGGAAATGTGTTAATGCTTTTATTTAGTATTTTTTTCCTTTTTCCTACTGAGATTCTGACAGGAAGTGGTTAGTTGAAGAAATGTAGAAAAGATTGACAGGAAATATTGCTAGGAGGAAAGCTGAGGAGAGAGTACAGGATTGCAGAAAGTACCAGGCTACAGAGGCAGAAAAAGCTTGTGCAGAGGATTTTTTATCAGACCGGCAGTCATTAAGTAGGAGGAAATAAATACCCAAGTGACAGCTCCACTGTCAGACTGTGTGTCCATCAAAAAACCCCTGGCCTCCTTGCCTACCTGCCTTCCCCTGCTGGCCCCAGTAGCTCTTCACCTTGGTAACAGAGCAATATACCTTCCTGGATTGGATGTCCTGAAAATAGACCAGAGAGCAGTGGAAATTCAGTCTGCTGCTTCTTGTGCTCGCAGATGTGTCAAGGGAGAACACTTTTACACACCTTTGCCCCAAGGACAAGACAGGAAATAAGGGTGGAAGCCATGCCTTCACCTCTTCTGTATCTTACATGTCGGTCTGGGACTCTTCTTTTTAGATTTCTCATTTCACTGCCAGTCACATTTCCATGAAAAAATTGTCACATTTCTTTAATCCAATGCAATTTGACCATATAAATATTTATGTTCAATTTGCATATGAATATGCCATATATGTAAGGATCACAAAGACATTTTCACAAAAAAGAATGCCTCAAGTTATCAAAAAAGTAAGGTGAGGGTGATTATATACTTACAGAGTAAGAGGATTAGTAAGTACATTGAGAAGGAAAAAAAATAATTGAGAAAGTATGTCAAAGAACGGATTAGAAGCTAACCTTCTCTAACTTGCAAACAGTTTGCTAAAGTTGTGGTAAACCTTGAATTTCATCTGAGTGTTAGATTTTAGGTAAATTATATACAGTATCTTTTGTGTCTATGCCCTAAAATCAATATTTGAGATGATTTGATGCTTGTTATATTAGGAAAATTTTAAATTGCTATTTAATTTCCTACTGGCATTAGCCAGTTTTTCTATGGGTATTTCTCATTTGAAAAATATCTTTCAAACAGGTGACAATTTTTAGCCAACCATTGTGCTGTGAACAAAATCCATAGAATGTGAAAATTAAATTAGACATAAAGAAAATTCTTTGAAGACCAAGGTCATTTGGTCAATTGGAGTGACATAAGGGAAATTGTTGATGCACAGTCATTGAAGATATTTAAGGCTATTGTAGTAATACATAGGACTAATTATATATCACTGACTGCTTTCAAAGTGTTATACAGACACGAACTAATTAATTTGCTCCATGAGAGACAGGAGAGAAAGTATTGCAAATTATAGCACCGCCTGCCAATTCTTCTGGTAAAAGGTAGGAAAAAAATCTTTATTTTCAACAACACCCCATGCTGAGCTTTCTATATTTGGTAACTAAATACACATGCACAAAGTGAAATAACTGAAGATGCATAAAAGTAAATGGGAAAAAATTGCATATAAAAGTCTGGTTTTGAAGGACAGTAAACATGCATTTAGATTACTGAACAATGGTGCTGCTCCTGGTTTTATGATCCATTGAGGTCAATGCTGTTAATAATAAAATTATTAAATACTTATTAATAGTGTTTATGCTACATCTCATCATATACTGAGCGGTGGAGCTACAAAACCTGGGAAGTAATTTTTTATCATGCATTGACTTATGTATCAATTATATTCTTAGTTTGTCTTACTGCAGTCATTAAGATCCCTTTTTGCTACTGTTGTACAAACAAATCAAGGATGTTTTACTGAAAAGACAACAATTCAAGAAAAAACAGCAGATGAATATACTCAGAAACAACATATTGTTCTTATGTTTGGCTGTGACATAAGCATATCCTAAATTTTCAACATTGAAACAAAAATAAAATTATTTACATATTGCTTTGGTAACTACTGACATGCAGTAGATAAAGTGTTCAGCAGCAGTGTTTGACTGACATTTGGCTTCCTTGAAATATCAGAAGACAGAGAACTTAGAGACTTCAAAAATTATGTACATGTCGTAGAGTCAAAAAACATGATGGTGTTGTCTAGGAAAAAATGGTGAGAAGTTAGCTCTGAACTTGAATGAAGAAGTTTTTATTATTTGTATGCATTGTTATTCTTTTCACAACTGATTTAATCAGTTGGGAAAAGAAATGGTCCCATTTTTCTTTAAAGGACACTTGTGAACCTCGTCTGAAACTTGAGCCAGAGACAGATATAACACACACATTATTCATGGAAGGGTAACTAGTGGCCTTTCCAGATGGTAAAGTACAAGAAAATCTTCTTAATTATTGCTTAAGCTTTTTAGATTTCTATTATAAAAATTTAATAGACCTCAAAAAATATTTGGAATTATTAGAGAGAAATTATGTACTTGGACTTGTATATGACAACATTTCAAACTGTCAGTGAGTATTAATTTAAGAACACTGCACCCAGATTTTCTTGGCCCTTTCAGGAAGCATAATGGATTTAATGTAAGATTTCTGGTCTTTAATTTAACCTTAAAGACAGACTAACTAATAAGCCTGCATAAGAGCTGAGATATGATCTTAATTATGGATACATTCACTTGTCCCTTTAGTCTTTCAAGTTTTGAATTAGGTTTAGTTCTGAGTTTTGAACCTACAGAGAAAATATAGGATCACACCTCTTTCTATAGTGATGCCACTTTTCCTTTTCTTCATCATTGAACCACCTTAAATATAATGAAGGAAGATTATAGATAAATAATATTTCATAATTCACTATAGAGAATTGTGAAATTTATAAAATTTATATTTTTGCACCAATAATATTAATATAAAACTAACTAGTGCAAAACGGGGGAACTCTCAGATCTCTCAGATTAGTATAAAACTGGGGAAATCTCAGAGCAGGGAAAGTGAGGATTCATAAGATCACTTTTATTTTCTATTTAAAAATATCTAAAAATAATAAAAGGGGAAAAATAAACAGTGCAAAATAAACCCATTACTCTTATTGCTCCAAGGCATAAGCAAGGCCAAGACTTAAGTAGGAGTCAAGTTACCTTAGTTTGGATTAAAAAGTGAGGGCTATAAATCTTCATGCACTCAGATATAAGCTAGGAACTATCTAATAAGAATTCAGAAGAAATTTTTCCTTTAGGCAGATATTTCAAAAGAGATTTTAGTATCTTTTTCTGATGTATTCAATCCTGACTACTGAAGATGAAATAAATAGAGAGAGCCTTGATTCATTGTAGCAGTTTCTACATATTTACGTGCTCTTAAAGACCATTTTGGCCTTGGCAGTTTAGTCAGACTGGAGGCATTTCAAAATTGGTACTGATGACTACACCTCAGCTTTTCAAACTGTACAAAAAATCCTTACACTCATGTTAAAAGTAGGCTAAAGTCTGAAATATCTGAGCACACTGACTGCATCCCATACTTATTTTTTCTGTATTCTGTATCCAGTGCTGCTGCCTGTGTGCTCTAGACATAGCGTAGGCAGAGGTGTGTGATACCCATCATTTGGTCTACTGTAGGTGACTAAACATCTTCCACTAGAAAACCTTAGAATAATGGTGGATCTTGGATCTGTTGAAGCAGATCTGCAACACATGTGAAGATCTGCGTTGTGGAAGATGCCTTATTCAAAATGCTTCCATTGCCATAGTGTCACAGCTCAAATTTTACCAGATAAATCATATTTTATTTGTTTTGAATGCAAACAGTTATTTGGAATAATGCAGAGGTTCAAATAAATATTATACCAGCTGTTCATTCTGCTCCACTATGCACAAGTGATATTTTTGAAGTAAGAAAATTCTAATTCCAAAGGCATATCAGTGAAACCCTTTTCTGCCAGAATATAGCTTGAGAAAGAGAAAAAAACACAGCCAACAACAAAATAGCAACCAACAACAAAATAGCAACCAAAGAAAACCACATGAAAATCAAGAAAATCGGTTTCTTTAACCTAAATAATTAATATTCATATTTATCTACAGGTAGGGGTTCATTGTTAATACAGGCTTTGAAGCAGCTTGGATGAAGATAGTCAATAAAGAATAAAAGTAAAAAACTGCAGGTGATATTCAGAATTCAGTGGAGATCAAGAATGGCTTTCCGTAGTGAGAAAGAATAGGACTATACATCCACTAAAATGAGTGAAAGGTTCTCTCTCCATAAAGGACAACAAACTTTTGCAGAGGATCCTAGGCTCAAATGCAAAATCCCTTCCAGGCCAGATTTTCAGGGAGATTCAAGGACTTTTTTTCTGTACTTGAAGGCTTATGTTAATCCAGTCAGTAAAGCCAGTAATTTATTGAATGTACAAGGATGGCAGTCATTTGGGGCATCTGTGTTTACTTTGCTTTTGTAAACTGCAATGAATGGATCTCCTGTGACAGCAATTGTATCTCACCATAGGAAGTGTGTCATGAAAATCCTCCAATTTCTTCTGCACAGGATTTCTTCTGTCCCTGTCTAATTACAGATTTATTTTATGTTTATGCTCCAGCAAATGCAGCCAAAGATCACAACACCTGGATAATGCAAAGCTCTGAAAGGAGGATATTGCACTTTAGAAAGAATAACAAAATGGCAGCCATGACTGGAAGATCGAGGAGGAGAAGCAGGAGAAGAAAGAGAAGACTAATATGGAGGATGCTTGAAACTTGGATTTAGTGATCAAATGTTACCAGCAGTGCTCTAAAAGTCAATGCTCGGCATTTATATTTGTTATTTCACTCAGTCTTGGAGAGGAAACCAAGAGAAGGGCTGATATCCTGCAAAAAATCTCTAATTCAAGGAAAAAATTCCCAGTTTCCCAAATGATAAGTTAAATTTTCTTTTATCAATAATTCTAGATGTAGAAGGTAAATTAACAAACCAACCAGTAGATTTAAGTGTTGAGGTAGTTTTGAAAATAGTGTCTATTTTCAAAATGTAGTGGTAATATTAGATTTAATACACAGGATAAAATCTTACTTAGATTTTATACACAGAGGAGGAGACATAATAATAGGTAAATATCAATAATGAGTTCTTAATGCTATAAAATTCTCATAAACTCACTGCCTTAAAAGACCCAAATGTTTAGGATACATGCTTGCAACTTAACAATAATCAATACTTCTCTTGCTCTAGACTATTTGGAAGACTTTTATTTAGCCACAGGAGGGCATAAATGAGAACCCTCTGCCTTTTAAGAGCTATTTGATTTTACAGTATTTGTGGAACATTGCCCCTCCTTAAACCACAAAGAATAAAATAAAACAGAGGGAGGAATTTCTAGATACAGAATATACTTGTTTGTTTTTTTTTTCCCAAGCCTTTCTTGTCCAAAAAGTCCTATAACACATACATCTACTTAGCTTTCACCACACAGAATACATAGAAGTGATTTGGTGGTGATGGATGAGTCACTTAAGTTCTGCTTTTAGAAATGAATGGTTCCATTCCCCAGCCTAGAAATGATGGAAGAAGGTATTTTCACCAATATTGTTGTTTTTGTGACTGGGGTGAGGGTGTATCCGGTAAGATCCAAAGGTTGTACATCAATTTGGTGATAGGCAACAAGGAAAGCTGGTGTTCTCTTCAGCTACTTAAGGTATTCCCTTAAGGAAACTATGGGTGTTGAGGGCTGGGTATAAAATACAGCAAGTACTGTCCTGTGGCATTGCTTTTGACATCACAGAGGAATGATGTGCAAGACAAAGGTAGAAAAGGTGGTTAAAAGCATGCTGATAGCACAGCTTCCATTGCCTAACCTCTGACAAAGCAAGGAGCTTTTCTTTCAGGAAGAGATGACACAAATATGCAGTGCACTTACTTGTGTTTAGACCCTAAATAATTCAATACCTAAAAGCTTCTATACTACATGTTTGTATGGTTGCTTCTATAGAACCCAGAGCCCTGTATTGTTACAGAGGGTGAACATGTTATAACAAAACTTTGTCATTATATTCAAAGAAAGAGTATTTTTAACTGAAGCAATAAAAAGTGGTACTTGCTTTAAGAGAAGTTTCTAAGACAATAAGATTTATAGAACAAAAATAAACCTAAACTCTCCTATGAGAATTTCATTTTGAGCTTTCTAAATTTTATCTATAGCTTTATATTTTACAGTCAGCATGATATCAAAAAGTTCTTCATACCTTCAGACTCTAAGAAAGATGAATTTTATTTTCATCCTGGAGTAATAAATGCTTTGGAATGTCTTCTGTGAGATTTTGTATGTTTTGAATAATTTTGAGAGTGGAAAATGTGCTTCTCTTTCTAAGTACCCCAGAATGGAATCCAGCCACTTAGGTGACTAAAAATAACGACTGTAAAACTGTTTTAAAAGCCTGAATCAGTTTTAGTTTGCAGTTTTAAATCCAATTCACTCTGTTGATTTAATGTGCAACAACATGAAAGCCATTAAACCTTCAGCTTAAGCTTACTTGAATTGGATGTCACTGCTAGAGATTTCTTTGAAATATGTCCAATAGTTTGAAGAGTGTCCTCCTAAGAAGATCTTAAACGTGAATCTTTCTGTATAATTTTAATTTTAGGTTTTTTCCTCTCTGTCCATTACAGATGCAAGTGTTTGCAAAGGTAGGACTATTACAAGGATTCAATATTACAGAGCTGCAGCAAGAAGCTAGACTCAGAGCGGGCACTGTCAAGCTTATGCCACAGAATACACATTCTGCTGGAGGGCTTAAAATTTTTCAATCTCAAAACAAAGAAAGGCATAAAATTTGTTCCTCTTTTTAGCAGTGCATTCTTACTGTTTACATGGTCTCAGTGACTTTAAAAGCAAAGAAATACAACTCCATTAATTTCAGAGATTTAATAAAATTCTTTTTAGTAGTGAATAAAAAAAAATATTGTGCAGATTGCTTTTCTCCTCCTTTCTTAGAGCTTTTTCGTGAAGATGAATCATATTTTTGGCACACTGGTAGGACACTTGCCTCTATATCTTACTTTTGCAGATCACTGATCTGCTGTTTTGGCAGATTTTTGCAAACCATATGAAGTCAGTTTTTCCTGGTATTTAAAATTACTTAAAGCTTTCCATTACTCTGCCCTCTTTAATGCTATTTTTTTATAGCTCTTGGATTTTTTTTTTAAATTTTGTTATATTTTCTAGTGATTGTGCACGATATTCCATATCCTGCTTCTAGCTAACCTTTGAAGGCAAGCTGACTTTCAGCGATAGCCTTTCTCCTGCCTCGGAGTTCCCTGTGTATTTAACCGTGTCAGATGAAATGTTCAGAATTGCTCTTTTACTGCCATCTAGTGCCAGAATTAGAAAGGAAAGTTTAAAATCATTTCTCCTGGGGCTTGGAAGGGGGTCAGTATTGGCTGTAAGAGAGACTGCTTTAATTTCTGGGTGAATTAAGTAGTGTAGAGAACTATTAACAGATGAAATTCTAATGATATGTGAGATTATATGAGATGTTAAGAAGGTGGGCCAACATGTACTAAATGGATACATGCTCAGCCTAGCATCATGCACTATGCTTGTGCACACACTGCTATCACATTTACTTTGGTGTCTGCTATTAAACGAACAGCAAAAGGAAAATGCACTGCATTTTTTCACGTGGCATTTTAAATATAACTGCAGTGTCTGGTGGTTCTGGCTGGGAAAGAATTCATTTTTTTATAGTAGATCTTACAGCGCTATGCTTTGTCTTTGTAATGAGAATAGTGTTGATAAAGTAAGGATATTTTATTTATTGCCTGTCGGTGCTCACAGAGAGTCAAGGACTTTTCTGTTTCTCAGACTGACCTTCCAGCAAGGAGACTGGAGTGTACAAGGAGGGGACACAGCCAGGGCAGCTGACTGCATCCAGAGGGACATTCCATACCATATGGCAACAAAAGCATTGGAAAAGGAGAAAGGGGAGGAGTGATGGTGTTGGTTTTCCCAAGTAACCCCGACATGTGATGGAGCCTGGCTTTCCTGGGGATGGCTGAACAGTTGTCTGTCAATGGGAAGAGATGAATGAATTCCTTGTGTTTGCTTCCACACACAGGTTTTACTTTATCTATTAAGCTGTCTTAGTCTCAAGCCATCAGTTTTCTACTTTTACCCTTACAATTCTCTTCTCCATCCCATGGATGGAGTGAGCGAGCATCTGTGTGGGGCTGTCTATCCCTGTTAAACCACAGTAATTTGTAAACATAGAATGAAAATCCCATGCAAACTAACAAAAATATTACCTTTATATGAAAAATAAAAAAAAAAAATTACCTTCATATGAACATTACCTTTATATGAAAGCAGGATAGAGTGAGAAGAAATGGCAATGGAAAAGTAAAATAGTAAAAGCTGCTGTCTTTACTGTAAGGTCTGGGCCCTAATGTTGTTAAACAAAATCTTACATTGATGAATACAGTGCAAAAATTGAAGTTTTACCATTTTTTTCCTTTTGAGCCTGCAAGAAAAGGAAAATTGACAGAAATTTGATACACACATTGAGAAATCTCTTTTGATATCCCTGTAATATTACAGAACCATAGAATCAGCTAGGCTGGGAAAGACCTTTGAGATCGAGTCCAACCCATGAATCACTTTGCCAACCAGACCATGTGGCTCTAGTGCCATATCCAATCTTAAACACCTCCAGGGATGGTGACTCCACCACCTCCATGGGCAGCCCATTCCAATGCCCCATCACCCTTTCCATGAAAAACTTCTTCCTGGCATCCAAGCTAAAGCTCCCCTGTCACAGCTTATGACTCTGTCCTCTTGTCTTATCGCTTGTTGTCTGGGAGAAGAGACTGATCCTCGCCTGGCTGCCACCTTTCAGGGATATGTAAAGTGGTAAGGTCTCCTCTAAGCCAAACAATTCCAGCTTCATCAGCTGCTCCTTAAAAGACTTGTGTTCCAAGCCCCTCACCAGCATCGTTGCTTCCTCTGGACACGCTCAAGCATCTCAAGGTCCTTCCCAAACTGAGGGCCCAGAACTGGGCACAGCACTCCAGGTGTGGCCTCACCAGTGCCGAGTACAGGGGAAGAATGACCTCCCTGCTCCTGCTGGCCACACTATTCCTGATACTGGCCAGGATGCCATTGGCCTTCTTGGCCACCTGGGCACACTGCTGGCTCATGTTCAGCCGGCTGTCAACCAGCAGCCCCAGGTCCCTTTCTGCCTGAGCACTGTCCAGCCACACCATCCCCAGCCTATAACACTGCAGGGGGTTATTGTGGCCAAAGTGCAGGGCTTAGCCCTTGGTATTGTTAAACCTCCTATCACTGGATTTGACACATCTATCCAGCCTGTCCAGAGCCCCCTGCAGAATCTGCCCACCCTCCAGCAGATTAACACTCCCCTCAGTTCGGCATCATCAGCAAATTTGCAGACTATGTTGTGTGTGATTTACTTCTGATACACAGCTTTTTTTTGTGTTACTGATTTATTTTTTTTTAGATTTTAGTATTAAATGACATACTGAGAGCAGTTCAATGTGGCCAGCCAAATCTCTATAGGGGTCATACTAGTGTTAAATCATATTGTGCTATAAAAATGCAACATTCTGCCAAATTCCTATCAGTACTGTTGATAGAAACATAATTTAATCTCACTGATGTGTCAAGTGTATAATAGTCATAGTACAGGCAATTTTGATGTCAGCAGGTATGGTATTAACAGTAGTGGTGTATCAGTTCTACTTTGGCTATAAAATTTGCTTTTAAACTGCAAACAGGCAGCTTATGGAAACAGTGAGTGCTGTCCACCTAGCAATCTAGAAAAGGTTCACAGATGTGCAGTGGTTAACCTAGGGAAATTTTGCATGAAAAGGTCCTGACTATGCTGAGAACACTACTCCTGGCAGGAATAGATAAGGTGACAAAATGAAAGAACATAGGCTTATTTTGTATTCCCTAGTCCTACACAGTATATACTTTATTAAGCATTTTCCAAAGGTAGTTGAGAAATATTTTTAAAAAACCCTGAAAACCCAAAAGAACTAAGACAAATTTTCTGGGTTTAGCTGCACAGTAATGTTTTCTGAAAAGTTGTTTCTTCTTGCTGTATAATATATTGTCATTATATCACCTTATGTTACTGAAAAGAATTTCAGAATAGCTCACGCTTCGTGCAGCCCTTCTCAATTGAAATTTGGTTTCTTGGTTTATAAAAAGTACAGCAAAATAGAAAAAAGGGGAAAAAATCTTGCTAGCCAAAGGCAGACAGATTTACATTTGCATCACTTTTTAAAGTGTTAGTTCAGAACAGCTTGGTCCTGTAGAACATTTTGTTTTCAAGCTCATACTTGTAATAAAACACTCACCAAGTAATTGATTAAATATGTCTATTAACATATAAACATTAACATCATATTTCCCTAGTGATTTGGTTCTGGAATTTGCTCACAGATCAAGCTGAAAATAATTAATTCATATGAATATAAAGCATGTAATAATGGATAATGTTTGCAATTCATTCTTGGATGACTTTTTCCTACACTTAAATTTCTTTCAGAGAACAGTAATATTTTTAGTTGAGTTTAACATGTAAAATAAATGAACTGCTTTCCCTCATCTCCACAAACATCTTTGCATTTTCTTTCAAACTTTCGCTGAGAGGAGATGCCCTTTGACACAACATGAAGAACCAATCCTTTTAGAGAAATATTGATAATCACCATTGTAGCTGGAACCTTTGCTCATATCCCATGGGATTCAAGGGAAAGAATTATGGGATACAAAAACCCTGATAATTGCAAACAGGGAAGTGCAGAATTTTGAGAAGGGTTCTCCTTTTGCAGGAAGCTTCATCACAAAATCATTTGCTCAGGGCTAGGGGAATGGATGCAACTGAGTAAAATATGCATCTGTTTTGCAACACAAGCCTAGCCTGACATCAGAATAGTGGAATCAGAAAATTAAGTGGAAATCTCTGATGCTGTGTCTTCCCTGGATTGCTGTGCTTCTCCTATGTTGCAGCAAAGGTAATAGGTAAAGACAATATTGGGCAATCAAGGGAGAGTGGGTATGGAGAAGAATAGACTTTTAGAGTAAAAAGTTTATTTTTCAATTAACTTCTTGGTTTAGAAGTTGGGCTTTTCTCCATTTCTGCAGCTGTATCCCCACTCATTTAGTCAAAAAGATCAAGGATTGAAAAATGCATTTTTCCTGACTGGCTGCCTTCTTTCTCTGGTAAATGGTTTAACAAGAGAACAGGTGGCCCTTCAGGTTTTTTTTTGGTGGGGAGGGTTTGGTTTGGTTTTTTTGGTGGATGTTCAAAACACAGACACTGCTTGAAGATTTCAGTTCCCACGACACAAGCAATTTAAGTCAAATTGTCAACACACACACTAGATTGTCACCGTAAGTAAATATTGATTCTACAATTGCACTGCACAGGCATATTAAAAACATAGGCTTGGGCCCATGCAATGTTTCACTTCAGCCTTTAATCTACTGAAACAATCATATTCTCACTGAGAGATTACATCTGGTGAAAATTGAGCAGGAGTGATGTTGCTTCCTGTGAAATAGAATACATATTAACTGCTATGAAGAAAGACAAAGGTAACTTCAAACACCCTTTTATGTTATGCCTTGCAAAAATGTATTATGAGTCATAGGAAGGAGTTTCTTTGTATGTATATTTTGGTTTTTAACCTAGACTTGATGAACAACAATAGCTTAACAAAGTTTTTAGTCAAATACTTCTTAAATATTGAATACTCCTGAAGCTTGGGAAACAGTAATTTTTTATGATAATAGAAGTAAACACTGTTGTTTATTTCAGATTTGAACTCTACATATTGATTTATAAGAAGTTATTACAACAGCATCTATTACTGTAACTCAAACTACTCACACACTCTGGAAAAAAATTTAATGTTGAACAGCTTAGGGCTATTGTGCATGACAGTTCTTTGGACAAACTGATATAACCAAAGACTAAAATAAAGAAGACAGGGTAATTTTCTATCCAAGACTCCTCATTTCTTGTTACAGTACCATCAAAGCACTATATATAGTGATTCCAGTATCTAATTGTATTTACCTCATAATTGCTATAAAATAACAGACAGCAACTCATATAAATATAAAGTTTGCTTGCAGAAATCTATAAATTTAATTTCATTCCAAAGAAAAAGAAAAAAATTGAAACAACAATAAATGAAAGAAAAAAAAACTAACTGTGAAAACCAAGCGAATTATCCAGGTAGGTGATCAAAAAGAAAAAGCTTAATGAACATTCTTTGATTATGTGCTTTCTTTATATGTTATTTTTCTTGTAATATTTAATCAATATGCCAACTAATTTTTTGTTTGAATTAAAAGCCTTCTGTACTGAAATATCTGGATAAACTGGTGTGTGTCATACCATGCTCTACTATGGTTTTGTCATCTCCTTGTTCTTTCAGGTCATATGAAAGCCAATCCATGCTAAGCTGAAATCAATAAACCTCAAATGGACAAATCTGCCTTTAAGCAAATGCCAATATTAATTTCTCATTAAAGTTAAAATATTAGCAAATATGAGCTTCCTACTAGTAAGCCAAATTTCACCTTTTAAAGCCCTGTTTAAATTCTAATTTAACTCAATATAGACATATTAAAAACCCGAGAAACACCAATTTACATTTTAATTAATGAATAATTTATAAATGCTAGAGAAATCAGCAATATCAAAGCAAATTCCTTTTCAGGTCAGTTTAAAATATTTGTCTCTTTTACAATTCTTTCTTTTTATCCCTCAGATTTAAGGGTTTTCAGTTTTCCATTTCTGTGCTGTGTTGGTTTTGAGGTTGTTATTCTGTCCGTCTGTTTCCAGCAGGAAGACAAGCAAGAAGGCAGAGGGAGGAGAACAGTAAATTATCCTGGTAAGATTTTATCATTTGGCTATAGCCACTCTCCAAACCTAACTAACTAGGAAGGAGTTGTGTGAATATTGAAGGACTTTGTAATAATAAATTAAGAAAAAGTGTATGTGAATTGTAATATTTTACTGGTACTCACCTGTAATCGGTGTCTGATTTTTGACATTTTCACCATTGTAATACAATTCTGCAGTGTGTGGCTGGTGTAGAGCATGGCATAGCTTTCATAGAATACATAGCTTGGAAAACAGATTAATTTTCAAGAAATTGAGGGCACAAAGTTGAGAAAGGGGCATTTTTCCCAAATATATGGATGACAGGGTGTTCAAATCCTCATGAATATTAGTTAAATATACTTGCATACAGGCTACGATTTCCTATGAATGTCATTGCCACTTTGTTTTCAGGTTATAACTACCCTTTTTATTCCAGTGGTACATCTTTTTAGCAATTAGAGCATTTTCATTTCCTTTCCATTACTCCATAATAGCCTGCAGGGCAGGACAGAATCTAAATCCTTAGTGGCTTTTGTACTTGGCAGCCAACAACAAATTCTTGTAAAAACACTTCCATAACAGCAGGTATCAAAGAATGAATCTACTCATAACTGCATTTTCTCTCCAATTCAGTACTGTAACTTCACCTTCTGCAATAGTTTATCTAGTACTGACAGATGTGTTGGTTTCTACTTTCTCATCTACAAAGGAAGTTCAGATAAGGGCATTTATGTCTTCATTACAGTTTTATACTTATTGTGATATCACTTAAGTATTTTCTCAATTGAATGGATATATGTTTTAAAATTTGGGTTTAACTAGAAAGTTTTTCAATGAATCATGACTAGAATTCATCCTACTGGGCTGCCTTATTTACATGTCAAGTCATTGTTAGATGAATAATTCTACAATCTTGACTATTCTATGGAAGTCTTTCTAACTCATCAGGCTGCCAGATACAAATTAACATCAGACAGATGTTAAAAGCTTTCTCCTATGATTTTTAACACCAAACATCTGAAAGGAGAGGGATTTCAAGGTAGGCTGTATCCAGTAAAATGGTGAGATGCTTATATCCAAGAAATTTCCTAATGAATGCACAAAAAGAACTCTGCTACTGTTTAAACATAAGTCACAGTTACTTACCCACACAGTTTTTCACAGCACTGAGACATATGTGAGTATAAAGTAGACAAGGATCAATTCAAGTTCAGAACATAAAATACTGGCTTAGAAGCAGCACGCCTTTTCTTACATGAAAAAAATAAAATTAAATAACAAATTCATGAGATGCATTTTTTTCTCTTGTTGCACTGAATAAAATGTGATAAAAAGAAAATAGTGCATAATGAAAAAAGGAGAACAAATAAAACTTACTCCCTGGTGCCAAGAATTCTTTTCCCCATTGGTAGGAGATGAAAAATGGATGCTTATGACTATAATTATGACTAGCTGGATGAACAGTGTGCCTGGGCAATGTTAATGTCCACAACATCCTTATGACATGTCTCCCAAGAATAGCAATTCTACAGAATTCCTAAGAAAATGTTTGAAATGGATTTTTTAAAATCGTCTTAACACAGAGAGTGGATTTCCTAGTAGAGAATATTTTCAGGGTCTTCAAAAAAAAACCTATACCAAAACTCCTCGTCCTTGGAATAATTTTAAAGCATTACCTGTAAGGATCTATTGACTCCATTCCTGCTTTGTACTGTCGATCAAACTGTTCCCAGTAAGGACATGGTGACCACACACAAGAACTGAATATTGCATTCCTTCTTATGCAGAGATGATTGACTCTTCTCAAGCACACTGTAACTTTAGTCAATGTGAAGGGTGAAGTCTCATCAAAGTCAATGGAGCTGTGTTATCTCTGATCAGCTGTGGATTTGACTGACGACTTCGTTGTCTGGTTTTGGCTGGGGTGCCCAGCATTGCCTGGAGACACGCCTACCTCAGAGATGCCTCACAAGATCTGGTGAGATCTAAATTATAATAAAATGGCTATACACATACATTATCTAGGACATATTGCCATTTTTTTCCTATTATTTCCAACTGTTCATTAAATACACAACTAATTAATAAAATCACTGTTGCCTTCTATTTAAAACCCATTTGTGTTCCATTCTAGCTTTTTTTTAGAATAATTTTCAAATTATTTTCTTCTGAACCACATACACTGTTGACAAGCCACAAATGATTATTTTGGGTTTAACTGAAATTTGTAAATAATTTACTTCAAAAGAACTATTCTGCTTTGTTGACAACAAAGTTAATTGTCAACAAAGATGGAAATGTGCAAACAGGGATAGCATATTGAAAAACAGACTGCAAACACACAGGGAAAGCTACACTTAGATCACAGGAAACGAAATGTGCAGAGTAATTTGCACGTAAACAAACATGATTTTAAAAAAAAAACAAAACAAACAAAACCCAAAACACCCTCACAAGCTTGTTTATAGTCCTATACTTATAGTATGTGACAAAATAAGCCTCAGAATTAAGGTGACTAGAAAATCTTTGAGAGATTAAGAAAGTCCAATTAAACTATCTGACTAAATATAGGAGATTCTGATTTTTAATAAGATTCTGCAGAGACCTGGCTTAACCTAAGGAAATATACAAAAGAAATAAATAAATTTGAGTGTAAAGATAAGTTTGAATCTTAATAGGATCCCAGGGCTGTATTTTACTGATGTGCACATGGCCCTGCTTTGTTACCTTTAGGTTTCATACCTCTAACACAGTTTGTCAGATAAATATTCCTCCTGTGAGAGCTGTAAACACCAGCATTTCTGAGTGATGGCAACTATGAAAAGCAGTTGAGATGAAGCGGTCACATCAGTTAGTATGGAATGGGAAAGTCATTTCATCCGTGGTGTACTGCAATGCAGAAGATAATTCATTAGGGTGATTCCCTCTGCTTATTCAAACATGCCCCGTTCTCATCTATCACTTCTGTAGGATTGAATAACAGCATAATAGAAACAAAAGCCCTTGTCAAGGTGGCATGGGATTCTTGTCTAATACTCAACTAATAGGAAGGAACAAGGTCAAAACAGAAGATAATTTGGCATGCCAATTTGATAAGTGCCAGTGTGCTCCTGAGTTGGAAAGCCTTTATGCCTGCGTACGGATGTACGTATCCACGTGAAACCTCTTCAATTGTGCGTGTTCCTTCTGCTCTTATTAGAAAGGCATGCTGTCAGATCAGCTCTAAGGCTGGGAAACAGTGCTCTGCTCCAGTTTGTCAGCTGAAGGATGGGTTGTTCCTGTCAGCAGCTCTTGTCAGGAGGAATGATTATGTATCTGTGCTATATACAGCAACTCTTTCTAAATGAGACTACCTCACCTGGGTACCTGACAATTGCTTTGCCTGTTGTCATCTACTTTCTGCTACATCCAAATCTAGCGCACTTTATGCAAAAGGTAAAGAGGTCTCCATGGCAACTTTGTATCCTTAAATTTAATAAGAGGGAGCAAAACATAGATCGTTTTGCCTTTATAGTATTTTCTTAGCTTTTTTTTTCTTTTACTTAATAACAGAAACAGTATGCATTAGACACAAATATAAACAGCAAAAATCTGATACCAATTTTTTTTTCTTTTGTTTGCCAAGGAAATGTTTGCCTCTTCCTCTTCCCCTAGAATTTAATACATGTGTGTAGTATAAACATATAAGTGTGTTATAATATTTTGAGAAGGATGATGAAGAAACTATGAAAAATTCTTGCCAAAGGATACCAGTAAGTCAAGGGTTCTATTCTAACAAGAAGATAAGACATTTTAAATAGGGTTTCCAATAGGATTTAAAACCTTTAGACACCTGTGTCTGATTGAATTCAACTCCCTTAGGCTCCTGGGAAAATTTCAGCCAAAATGGTTAACATAAATATAGATGAACAGGCATTTTTTTACCACTGAGAAATTGAGATAATAGGAATAAAATATCAAGCTTTAGGGAACAAAGCAGCTGGGAACTGATTGGAATAGAACAAGGTTTTTCTTTTATGAACATACCACAAGTACTCTCGGTTCCCATTACATGTCATACATACATTAAAGGAATTTCTTTCATTGTTAAGCATACTACTTTCAAGGCTATACAAATAGCTTAATTCTTAGGTACATTGCACTGATTCCTGGTTAAAAATGGGCAATATTCTCAAAAATTCTCACTTACCTTTGGTGATTGTTTCCCTCCTTCTTTGACCACATGTGGCAGTCAGACACAGTATATATATTCGACTTTTGAAAGCCTCTATGTCAGTAAGTGAAAGTAAAATACTCTTCAGAGAGTAATGAAAATGCTTTCAACTAAGATCAATACCCATGGTAGTGGTCATTCACCTCCAAGTTATCCTCACCAATGCTAATAATGGCTTGCATTTTCTGAGCAAATCCATTTGCAGTGGTTTTGGCAAAAGCATTTTTTCAAGAAAGTCCATTCCTTTCAATTGCCATCTAACACACAGTTTTAACAAATTTGTATCAACTGGATTTTAAAGTGTTGGGTTTTCATTTTCATTATGTAAGCCATTTGTAGTTAAAAAGATTGACATTGTGTATTCTGTTCTCTTTGTATGAAGAGACGTACTTTTCTCATAAGTATGGCATTGCATAATTGCATAGGACTGTACACTTATGTTTTGACTGTGATCTTTCTTAATTTGTGCTTTTTCTGTATATTCCTGCCTAAACTAGTTCAGTGGATCTTCCTGTGCATATATTTACTTAATTTAAGGCATTTTGACACCCTACTAATAAAAGAATAAATATACCATATTAATTCTAAAGATAAATGTCTTGTTTTTGCATCTGAAAGCAATGAAATTTAAGAAGGCCTGCAGGGGAATTTTATGATCACCTGCACAGGCCACTAATATTGCACACACACTTGTGACTGTTGAGATAAATACTGCATTTGATGTCATTAAGGGTGTTAAGGGTTTGGATATCAGAGGTGAATTTCTCTCCTGTATCACAATGCAACTGATCACTTGGGAAGTTTTCCAAGAAACCAGAATTAAGTTTCTAAGACTGCACATTTCTGCATGCTTTCTATTTTAACAGTATAATTTTTGAGAGGAAAAGGAAAAAAAAATGTTAAATAGAAGGATCACAGTCTGTACATCTACTTCAGTAAGTAAAGCAAGAAAATAAAATGCATATTCAAAAACTACATGCTATGAAATTAATATAAGCTATGATTCTATATCAGAATAAATTTTGGCTACAACTATTTTCAAAATAAAGTAAAAATAGGGTCAGCCTTTGAACACCATCAATTTAGTGTAGACTGGCAGAATCTGGACCACAGTAAATTAAAGAGGAGTAATATGAAATATTGAATAGATTTTGATCATGGTATGAAATAGATCCTATTTTATTTATGACATGTATTAATTAATTCATCAAGAACTCACTTATGGGCCTGGCTACAAGGCCAGATGAAGCTAAAAGGCTAGCTAAAACTTTTTTTTTTTTCCTGACTGCAGGTATTTGCATCTTTAGGCTACTCCAGGGTAAAATGAGATAGATAGATAGATAGATAGATAGATAGATAGATAGATAGATAGATAGATAGATAGATAGATAGATAGATAGATAGATAGATAGATAGATAGATGGATGGATGGATGGATGGATGGATGGATGGATGGATGGATGGATGGATGGATGGATAGATAGATAGATAGATAGATAGATAGATAGATAGATAGATAGATAGATAGATAGATGGATGGATGGATGGATGGATGGATGGATGGATGGATATAGATAGATAGATAGATAGATAGATAGATAGATAGATAGATAGATGGATGGATGGATAGATAGATAGATAGATAGATAGATAGATAGATAGATAGATAGATAGATAGATGGATGGATGGATGGATGGATGGATGGATGGATGGATGGATGGATGGATGGATGGATAGATAGATAGATAGATAGATAGATAGATAGATAGATAGATAGATAGATGGATGGATGGATGGATGGATGGATGGATGGATGGATGGATGGATGGATAGATAGATAGATAGATAGATAGATAGATAGATAGATAGATAGATAGATAGATAGATGGATGGATGGATAGATAGATAGATAGATAGATAGATAGATAGATAGATAGATGGATGGATGGATGGATAGATAGATAGATAGATAGATAGATAGATAGATAGATAGATAGATAGATAGATAGATAGATAGATAGATGGATGGATGGATGGATGGATGGATAGATAGATAGATAGATAGATAGATGGATAGATAGATGGATAGACAGATAGATAGATGGATGATAGATAGATAGATAGATAGATAGATAGATAGATAGATAGATAGATGGATAGATAGATAGATAGATAGATACATACATACATACATACATACATAGAGAGAACTGCTGCTGATCTGCATTTTTTCTTATTATTTTAGTGAAAATTTAATAGGTAGACAAATATGAGGCTTCTTATTTAGTGAACAGAATTTAATTTTCATTTGGTTGAATAGAGTTTATTCCTGCCCAACTCCGGCACTGTAGAATTCCAGTAATGCCACCAGAGAGCACTTCCTTTTCCCCAGGGAGTTTGTTGTTGCTGATGTCATACCCTCAGGCTCAGATATTATAAGTAGCACTGGAAGATGACAAGTTCTTTGCCCAGAGGACTCAACTCTGTGTGGAAGCCTGTGGGTGAGCCATGGTTGGAACTAGGAGTGACACAAATTGAAAGTATGATATTTTCATTTTTATGCTTTTTTTATCATGACACTAATAAGTAGTCAGCAGCAGAGAGGTGGTATGGGAGCAAGATATGGACCATGGTAAAGGCTATAAAATTTTATTTCCTTCTTGAACTGCATCTATTGGGCTTCTGGAATTGTAACAGCTGGTATTTGTGTCTGGAGTGGCACAGATTACATGGTATCAGGCACAATGATTAAACTCAGTGAGACAGGGTAATAAGTCAATTTACAGGTGCAATGCAGATAGAAATACCAAGGGTTGTGACAGATATATCCAAGATTGCATTACACATTTTTATCTAGTGCAGAACACTCGGGAGCTGTAAATGCTGTTTAAAAGTTGCTGGTATATTTAGCATATGAAAGTCAGATTCAAATCCTGAAATTTTCTATCTTTGCTGTAAATAGAAAATATTTTACTATGTCTTCCCAGGTAGTTTGCACAATTTAGATGTATTGCATGTGGGATTTGCATGGAATTCATATTCACCTGGAACGCCTATTTCCTTTTTGTATCAAATGTAATGGCATAATTGGGTTAGTCATAATCAGTCAAAAGAAATATCATTCAGTCTTGGAAGAAAAGTAGCAAATTTATGAAAGATAAAAGTTATTTCTAAGTATGTTTTATAGTATATAGAAATACTAATTTCTGTATAGTTGTGCATTAAGATTTCATAACCAAAGTAGCTAAGCAACAATATATATGACAATGTTTTGAAGACTACCAGGAAATGACAACGATTAAAAAATTTCATTCAATAGTCCTTATGCTCATAGAAATGTTGGTGGAATGTTCTTCTGAAAAAATTTGCCACCTGTCTTGTCTTTTAAAATTTGCAATTGAAATCTTCATGTGTACATACCAATTCTTCTGTTTAACAAATACTTATTTAGAAATGTTTATACTAATAGTGGATTTTTTTTAATATTAACTTTCTTGTATTTAAAGAGTTGCTTCCCTTTTCTTTATGTCTTTATATCTTTAAGGTACTGCTTTCCTTATTAAAGCTGATGTCTGTCCATATTTTTCCTTTACTCATCTAGTATGGATTCTTTCTGGGAATACAAAAATTTTTTCATCTATTCAACAAATTGAGGAGAAAATCAACCAGAAACTTTACACTGGAAACTTATTTTCTATATAAATGTCTTTATAGAAGTTAAGATATGTTTCAGGTTAGAATGGGCTGACTTCCAGAAGAGCATAAAAATATAGACAGAGGTCATAGGTCAGTCTCTAAAGTCAGCATTCTGACTGAGAAAGGTGTGAAGATGAATTGTGATGTGAGGGACCTTTAAGCGATGGGGAAGTTGTTTCTACCTAAAATTGTCACTTACATATTTTTAGGAAGGTACAAAGAGGTCAGGAAGGTAAAAAACATGGGTTTTTATCTTTTCTGTCTCTCTACCCTACAGCATATTAAAACAGCTTGCAGCGTTTCTGTTCAGATCTCCAGCCTGGTTCCATTTTTTGCAGCAGAATAAAAGTTTATACATCTCATGCACTAGAAAGTAGGGACAGTATTATTCTAGTTTACAGTCCTAGTTTTCTGTGAGATAAAAAGCTAGAGGCAGCTGGAAAAAAAATACAGAACCCTTAGGATGTTATTGATGTCATATTTCAAAATAACAGAATTAGAAAGTTTTGTTGGATAAAAACATTTGAGAACATTTAATTACTACCCCAACCATTAATCTGCACTATAGAATTCAAACTCGTATGTGTATGTAAAGTTAAAGAACAAGTTGAGTCACATTAGAGTCAGGGTAGTGTAGCAGAATCTGAATTGTATTGGGTCACAGACAATAAACTGCTACGTCTGTTAAAATTAAGCCTTTATTTATGTGTAAGGAATTCAGTGATATTTACTGTATAGTTTTTTCAATTTGTAAAGGTCATATATAAAACATATACTTATTTACCAATATGAATAACAAAAATAACAACTAAAATGTCACTGATTTGGGGTTGTCCTCTTGAAACTTCTAACTTCTCCAAGCAAATTCTTGGTGGAGATGTGGGAAGAGAGGGAGATAGAATGAAATCTCATTGCTTTAACAGTGAAGTTTCAACTATTATTTGTTGATTGACAAACCAACATTTTTTCCTCCCATTTAAAGTGTAAAAATATTTATGATTAATATGCAAATGACTTGAAATAAGATACATACCATGGTTCAAACCCGTGTGGTAAAGCAAGTCCTGAGCAGCATCAGTTTCATATTATCACACTTTTGCTTCTCATATATATTTTGTAGAGTGATGGGATTGTACCAGTATTAAGTGTTGGTGGTCTGCAATAAAGAGGCACGGAATCAAGAACATTTTGCGTGTAAACTTGAAGCTAGTGCTCTCATATAAAGTTTTCAGACTTATTCTTTGTCTGTGTATTTATCTTTAGCCTTGTTTTTCGTTGCGTGTAAGCTTATGGGAATTCAAGTTGCAGCTATACTAAAATATATGGGTAAATTTCCCAAGTTCACTGTCTTTCATTTCCATTTATTTTTGTCTTCACAAAAGAATGGTCTTAATGTGGACAGTTGTGAAGCTCATCATGCCTGTGATATTATATACTAAATAATCTTGTGTTTATGTTTCTGATTGTTTTATTGTTGTTCCTACTGGTTGTATCAGGTCCGTATGCTTACATCAGTTCACTATAAGCCAAATTTCACCTTCAAATATGTGTGCCAAAGCTATGAAAATTCTACCAGCTTGTTTTGCAATTGGCATTGAAAGCCTCCAGCAGAAAAGGTGAAAGTTTTTGCACTGAAATGAATGAAGACATGTAAACAAGGACAAACAGTATTGTATTGAAGAAAATCATTGTAAGAAATGTAATATTTTACTGTTTAGGGAACAAAGAAAATAAATATTTTTAAAAGATAGTTATAGAAATAACTATAGAAAGTAAGCAAGTACCTTGATTGTGTCTGCAATGACCAGTACACAATAGATTGTACATAGAATATGGCACAGAACTAAGTGGCATATGATCCACTGTGGAATTTCAGCTTTCTATCAATTATTATTTGGGCAGTAAATTATTATAGACACTATCTTGCACACAATATCACTGTTGAATTTCCAGTCAACCAAAATAGGACATTTTAGTATTTGGTAGCTTTAAAATTATTTTCCAGTTTCCAGTTTATATAAGTGTGAAGATCCTTAGAGACTCGTTTGGTCTGTATGGAAATAAAAGGTCAATTATTGCAATGAAAAATTTAATCTTGATTGATGGTAAATGGGGTCTGAGTGTTCATTGACACTGTTGTTCTCCAGATCATAAAACTTGCATAAATTAACTAAAAATTGGGCACAGTTTGTGTTTAGCTAAAAGGTCCTTTTGAATAGTATGTTAAAAATAACTATACACCAGAGATTGCTCATTTTTCTCCTCAGACGTGGCAAAAGGGAGATGTTGAACTGAACACTAAACTATCACATAGATTTTTAGGCAAGGTTTTATTTTTAGACACTGAATTTCTGTTGATTTATGGTGAAGTAGATTAAGATAAATTGGCAAAATTTGATCTATTCACAAAATCTGAAGATGCCTCCCTTTAACTTTTAGAAGGCAGCTTAAATGCAACAGACTGTTATGTGTCTTTTCTCACTGCTGTGAATATTACAAGAGATACTATGCAAATGCCTACATAAAAGAGACAGAGTGTAACTGACAGAGTAATTTATACATGGGTAGCCTAAACTTAGAATATCCTAAATTAATTGACTTTATAAAATAAAATTAAATTTTTTTAAAATTTTACTTCATATTTAACTGAAAGCTTTGTATCTTCATTTACCTTATTTTTCAAGTTCATCTATATTTTTAGCACAAATACTTTTTCTTCTAACACAAAATTATTGTTCGGTGTGGAGGAACAGAGATCCCCAGGAGAAGTGGGAAGGGTTTCTATTGTCAAACAGGAGGAATATTGCAGTCAACCAGAAATGTCTTCTGATTGAGTCCCAATTGATTTTTAAAAAGTCAGTGAGTCTTCAGTGCATGGGAGAATCTCAGTGTGAATGGAACTCCTTTTGCATTAAAATAAGCCCTGATCAAATCAGGTAATTTTCTGATATGAGTAAATAATATGTCTGGAGAACAGGTCCAAACAACATAATTCCAGGACATGGATTCTCAGAATATGGCCAAATAGAAAGATCAGAAACTCTGTTTTGCTCAGAAAAAGTAATTCTATAGAGAAGCTTTAAAGTTATTTGTGCAGTCTCAAAATTTTTATTTAACCTAAAGCTCATGGCACTTTATTTTTAGGTTGGGGAGATTTTAAGATTAACATTTTTTCTTTAAATTTATCTAAATGGGTAAATTATAAATGTGACTACAAAATAAAGAAGGTCAGTCTCATAAAAACAAATTTGGTTTAGAAATGAAGAAGTGCTTTTCTATGATCCAATTTAATTTTTAATTTTTCTAATTATTTACCAGATTTTGAAAATTTGGAAGTATTTTCAGTTTTATCAAAACTTTTTTTTTTTCTTTTTGAAAATTTGTTGTTTAACAGGAAATCTTGTTCTACTGTGTCCAATGCTGGGTCTCTTGCAAAGGCTCTGAAGGCAGAGAAACTCCTGGAAGTTCTTCCAAAAGAGCTGCCAAAGCTGATCCTCACATCCATGTGGATTACTCTTTGGAATCAACACTAGTCATAAGGGAAAGATGGATTAGGGTATCCTTATTACCTTTCATGGAAGGGAAAAATAAATTACGGAAGGTATCATCTATTGCCCAATCTCTTTTCAGAACTAAAACAAAACCAAGCACTTTAATTCAAGTAAATGTATTAAAAAACCCAAAAAACTATCCTGTGCCTAGGATATATCAAATATGATTAATCACTATTATATTAAACTTCTGTAAGTAAGGTACATTTCAGAGTTCAGTGAACTTGATGGATGAAGTAGGATTTGGCCCAAAACTTTGCTCAAAACTTAATATTTATTTGCTCAAAACAAAACACGTATTGTAAACTTTTTTGTTTTTTTCTTATTTGTGAATTTCCCAGACTTAAATTCATGGATGGCATTTTAACTATGAGACATTTAACAAGACATAATTATTTTCTTACTGTTCCTTAAGTGGTCTATTCTTTGAAGAAAAAGGAAGTGTCATAAAACTCTCATATCAGTGAAAAACTGGTTCATATTCAGAAGAAAAACTAAGTCTTCTAATATTTAGTAATTTCAGAGGAAAAAATAGGTCACTGTTACTAAATGCAAATAGATTAAGAACTTAACCCTACAAAGGGACTGGAAAGACTTGTGAGTTAGTGTGATCTCATCTCAAAATCAATTTGACATTGTGAGTATAGTCATATCAGAAGAAAAATTCAAGGCATGTAAGCTCTTAAGTCTACAAAAATGTATAACAGTGCTACTGAAGGGACAGAAAACATGAAAACCAGCTGATTTCATATTGAGCACTGTTGGGAAGAGAGGACTCTGAGAGTGAGTGAGTGTGTAAAATAATAACTTTGAGTGAAAACTCTGATCGTGTTAGTTCTCAAACAAACACTAATATCCCAATCCCCCAAGGGATTTTCATTTATTCTTCTTTGTCCATGAAATTGACAAACAAATATGGAAGCATAAGTTTGTGTTGTGGGTTCAGCAGCATGGAAAACCTTATCTCTTTTGTGAAAATACCCACAATCTAATTTCAAAAAGACAATTTTGAAAACAGTCAATGATTCCCACAGAGTTGTTATGTTCTTACAATAGAGGAAATCTCATTATGATGAATGGTCTGGAAAAGTTTCCCTTCTGACTCCTTTCCAGGACAAAAATGTCATGCAATGATTTGTAGCTGAGAAGAGAATAACTCTATTCCATGGCAAATGAAAATCAAGTAATGATGAGATTGTATTGCTGCAGCTGAAAGTCTATACTCCTTCAGAATACAGATCAATTTCAGCCAGAATTATACAGGGTAAACTGAATAACTCATCTCCAAAAGTTACCGATGTTTAAAAGTTTCCATGGATTCCAGAAACTATATGTGGAATCAAAGAGAAGAAGTACAGGTGATCATGATGATAGATTCAGGAACTATCTTTTATGCTGTATACCACATACTCCAGAGGGAAACACATCCCAGATTTGTAAAATCAAGGTGTTTTCAAGCTTTCAAGTGCTTTCAGAGTTCAATTCTAATTTTTCTAGCAGTCTAATTTTCTTTTAAGTAATCTGAAACCAGGCCTTCTTTGGAGATGTAAAATCCTGAAATGTCAATAAATATAGCACACTGACACAATGAAGAAATTTTTTTACCTTTAACATTGAATATTCTGTAATGTTAAATATTTATGCATTTGATTCAGTGAAACTCAGAAGGAAGACTAATCCTCACTCAAAATCACAGGGCATTATCATTAAACTCTATTGGTTCTAAAAATGTTCAACTAAAGAGTTACAAGAGGTAGAACTGTAGGAATAAATACATCACAGTCAGATATTGTGTATTTTCATTTATTGCCTTTATAAGTATGATTGAACCTTACATTAATAAGCCCCATTTTCTCTTCTTTTTCTTTCTACAACTTCATAAATAAGCTGTGCTATTATATTATTATATTAGTTCTTAGCCCACAGGATCTGTTTCCATAGCCTTTTCTTGATAAATAATTTAGCATGTGATTTTATCTGATCCACAAGTCTAGGATCTTCTCACAGAAGACTACATGCCAGTTGGGAAGGATGTTCCCATGATATATTTGAACAAGACACGACTCACTTGGCAAGTTTGTGACAGACTAAGTGTTTCTCTGAATACCTCAATGATATCATAATGAAACCACAACCAGCAGATACCATCCCCTTTTTTGACAGGTTTATTGGTGCTGTGAACTCATCATCCTTTCTTTCATTCTTGTCAGTTCTTAAGCAGTGCATTGACTATATCAAGCTTCCCTCAAAAGGCACATTAAGAAATCAAATATTTTCTTTAATCTCTATAACTCTTTCTAGATTTATTACATCGATTGTACTTTAAATAGTGGGAAGATAAATTAATTTACAGCTAGCAAAACTGGGAAATTCAGTTATTAATCACTAGATATACAGAAAGAATAGTTGTTAGCAATCAATTGAAGAGCAAATATTTAATATCTGAGGTTTGCCTCCCTCATGTATCATAAAGTAAGTCTGTTGTTTCCCAAAGCTATTTGAAAGGCATATTTGCCTTTAACTGTCTTATTATGAATATGAAACACTGTAGCTTGCTGGCAAGTCACATTTTTTCAAGATCTACATTGAACTGTATGTATATATGTATTTCTTTTAATCATCTATTTCTTTTAATCTTCTTGATCACAGTGATTCTGCAATGGGAAGAAATAATCTCATCATTTTTCAGGAACATCACACAGACTTCTTTAGATAGACACCATTATGTGTATCTGCTTTTTACTTTAAACAACTTCAAAACAATTATTTAAAGAATGCAAATTATATCCTTTTTTAAATTAAACAGTGGTCCTTTCTTTTCTCTCTTTTTTTTTTGTTTTTTGTTTGTTTTGACACTCACGGAAGAATGAAAACTAACACATACATCATGCTGACTTATTAAGTGGTACATCTTCATGGATAATTGTATATATGGAAATTTCTAAAACATATGAACCTAAAATAACATCTCATAATATTAAGGAGATATATAGCCTTCTTTGTATTTTTCCAGGCTTTTTTACATTGTGAGAAGAAAGACTACAACCACAAAATCTGTTTGAAACTACAGCAAAATCACTAATTGCAAAAGATTTACTCAGTTCAGTTTATGTAACTTGAATTACCTGCTTTGTGGGAGTTTTTTTGGTCAAGAAAATTAAATGCCAGTATAAGGTTTGTAGTGATATAATATGAAAGTTGCATTCCTCTCCCCTTCTCCTGACCTCCTCTCTCCATGCCTTGCCTTGCCTTGCCTTACCTTGTTAGAAATAGTGATAAAATAAATAAAATTATTAGAAATTTTGGATACATTTACCACTAAACCCTCTTCAGTGTAACAAATTGTGTAGTGTGAAGTGGCAATTGAAAATGTCTTTCAAGTGTGTGCTGATCAATGTATTCCAAAGCAGTGATGGACTCCACACAACACACCTCGATCATAGCAGTATCTTATAATTTTGGTTACTGATTGTGCAAGTTTCTAACTGACATAATACCTTAAATAATGGTTCATAATTTGCAATCTTCGATATTTATTAGCTCTCCAGAGGAAAAAGATGCCGACAAGGATGGTGGCACCGTCCACCATCTTTCTAATGAATTGCTTGTCATGCAGCCAGTCATGTCACAATTATCAGATTGTTCATTACAAATTGAATTGATGAAAAAGAACTTATTTTACCTTTTTTTTCCCCTTTCTTAACCAGAGTGTATTTTAAATTGTGACTGCACATAATTTGTTCTCATATAAATCTACTCATGTTCACAGTATGCACTATCACTTAGAATAAATTCACCCCATGGACTTCAGTATGACTAAGAATTAAAGGAGGTAAAATATAATAAAATTTTCCCCACTTAAGAAATAAATCCCACTACTAAGAAAACATATTTAAAGCTATTTCTGTAAAAGAAAAACATTTTATCTTTTTAGTTATATAAACCAGCTTTTCATTCTTACAAATCAGCTACCTGAAAGTAGCAAGAAGGAAGACCTGAAAACAACATTTTCAACATCAGTCATTAGAGACCTTTCTTAGAGTTTATGGTTTGTGAGAAATAATTTTATATCCTTGCACATTTCAGGTATTTTTTTGTGCTTCTCTGCTTTCTGTAGATAGTACATAGTAATATGTGTTTTTCATTATGTTGACTATCTGATGGCTTTTGTGGTTTTCTTTCCTTTCTATATGTGTGTAAGAAATGTATATCTTACTAGAATTTCTGATAATGGTTTATATTTTCCATGGGATTTATTTAAAATATTACAGGAATGATACTTTCAAAAATTGTCTAATCCACTTGCTTTCTGAATTTTATATATGCCATTAATTGGATAACATTCTTGGAATGTTTGTGAATTCCAAACATAAAGCAATGTTGAGCTTAGGCATATTAGAAGACAAAACACTTAACATGTCAGAAAGACAGAATAACTGAGATGGTGGGGCATTTCTGGGTGTTTTGTACCTTTTTTGTCCATCCCTTTACATTGCTTACAAGAGTTTCTCAGGAAAATTAAAAAAAAAAAAAGAAATTTATCTTTCACTACTTTTTCTCCGGTTATTCTTTATCCCTCATTTTAGTTATTCTACTTAACATTAAAATGGCTGGTGTCAGGTACATATACACAGATGAAATATAGTATGTTAGGCGTTTTCTTTAACTTTCAGCATGAACCAAATAACAAAATTATTTTCTTTTTACAAAGATACTTTTTTCTCCTTCAAAATTTTAATCTCCTCTGCTGAGCAGGAAATAATGCATGCATATTTGGTTAATTTTGATTCTTAGCTTTGAGGTATGATGGACTACATACCTGAGAAATATTCCTTAAACACAATATTAAAGTTAATTGACTCTGTGTGTCTCTGGACAGATGATACAAAGTACAGGGGAAGATGACAAAATTTCCCTACTTGAATTTTTAATTGAAAAATATGAAACAATTTGTAGGGGAAGAACTGTCTAGGAGGAGAGACATTCTGTGCAATTAACTTCGGTAGGAAGTGCAGACCATTTAGAAACATGACACGTTAGGATTGTTGCAAAAGCATATCTTCATCTTCTCTCTCACAGGTCTTTGATAGGTATGCTGTAAGCAAAGAGCAAGACCCCACATGTCTGTTAGGCAAGTGTTATCATTTTCTCCCAGTTGGAATGTAAGAGAGAAATTACACATGGCATATACACAATTCAGCTACAGTATTTATCATGTTATTTCTCCATTAGAACTGGCACAGGATTTAGCATCCATTCAAACTGGTATAATCTTGGGAAGTCATTGAACCCATCAGGGTTTCTATCTTCTTCAGTGGAACAGCTCATGATATTGCTGGATATTCCCATCTTGCATTGCAAACAGACCACACTACTAATTAAAGGCTATATTCCCAAAAGGAATTGAGGAAATTTCTGGGTAAGTAATGGATCCGAAAGGTAACGTAGCTACACTGTTGGCCCACGAGCAATTTCAGGACAGTGGATAATATCAATTCCTTTCCAGTGTGGAAACAGGAAGCAGAAGTTTGAAATTCCATATGATGTAATTTACCTGACATCATTGGTCAGCAATGACAAAAGACAGAGAAAGAATTGGTAATTCAGTGATTAAGTCAGTTTTTTCGGATTAAAAGAATCCATAATTACTTACACAAGTAAGCTTATCCTAAAATAACCACTAGCATGTGGTTAGGAAAGACATGATTTGGAAAATACAGATTGAAGTCCATGTTCCCAAGAAGTCTAACTGACATGAAGAGTTGGTTAGAATAGAGTCTCTCTGAATCATACTTTGACTGCTTCCAAAGGATTTTCCATTTTGGAGAAAAGGCCTTCAGCATCTTGGTAGGCAAAAAGCTGACTGTGAGCCAGCAAAATACCCTTCAGGCAGAGGCATCCATCGGTAGTTTGTGCTGTTTTGGGCAAGTGTTACCAGATTTCTGAGGGAAGTTATCCTTCCTTCCTGTTGAAGTGAGTCTAGCAAAGAGCCCAAGGATGACTGAGGGCTTGAAATATTTGACATACAAAGAGCTAAAAGAGTGAGCTTTTTATCCTGGAGCATAGAAAGCTAAGGGGGAAACATTCATTTTTATTATTAATTTTCATAAATACCTGACTGGATGGATAAGCAAGACAGAGACACTGTTATGTGCAATGGTCACTGGCAGTACAAGAGGCAAGGACAAAAAAAACTTATGCCTGTAAATGCGACAGAGATACCTGCCATCACAAAGTGGAATCGCTGAGTGCTAAACTGGAGTCATCTGGCATTTCACTGGGTCCTGGATATATTTTACCAATACATTTGAAAAGCTGAATCTCCTTTGTCCCTCTCCAGAAAAATCAAATACCAATTTTGATAATAAAAAATTTTTGGAAGGTGGATATTTCCAGGCTTTTACTGTAAAATCGTCAAGCAATATGGTCTCATTTTTCCATTCATTCAATATAAAGGCTCTTTGTGGGCAACAAGCAAAACAAACTATACAGTTTCACACTCCAAGGTATCAAGTTCTGACCACCAGCCACAGGATACCACAACAACTGATAGGGGTTTGAGATGCTTTTCTGAGTGGATATTGCTGTCACTGTTTGACATCCAAGTAACAGGTCAGATGACCTGTCTGTAAAGTACAAACGCTGCATTTGACTATGGAATGTGTTTTATTCATTTTAAGGTCATTGCTGAATAGTGAATTTAGGAGGAAAATGTTAGGAGAAAGGACACAGTAACACACATGTAAGTGACAGCTTCTAAAGAGGGAGGAAAAGTTGTAATTAGAATTAAATGTAAACCTTGCCTTAGAACATTATCGCCTCATGGCTTTGAGGAAATTTCTTTTGAAAGAAAAAACTACTCTTAAAGTTATTTTATGTACATGATAATATGTTAAACTGTATTTCATTTTCCTTCACTCTTCTGACCTGTGCTAAAAGAAATTGCCAAAATATGATTTAGCTCTGTCTTACATTTTTTTGGGTCATCCCCTTTGAACCTGTCCTTCTTCTGACACAACCTCAGAGTCAATTTATACACAACTTCCAATAGAAAAACATCCAAGTACAATTTGAGGGCACTCAAATTGCAGATGAAAAACACACAAATTCATGGTCTTCCAGTTCAGAGAACAGCTTGAAAAAGTGAACATGAGTGGAATTTCTCACAGTGAAGCATTTTAGCTTCAGCAGAGCAATGCAGATCTGCCATCCACTCAGCACTGCAGCTGTACATAGTTACAGGAGTAGTTAAGAACTTTGTATGGAGCATACTTATTATCAGTTTGAGTTAAAAAGCCAAACTGAAAAGTATTTTTTTCCTTGAAAACCATAAAGATAAACACTGAAACATGCATTAAATAAAACCATAACAAATTGCTATCAATCACAATGTTAAGAGATGATATGTGGAAATTGGCTTAATGGTAAAAAAAAGATGTATTATTTGCAAATTAAGGCTTCAAATGTATTTATATATAAAAAAGCTGATTGAAAAAACCAAACCAAACAGTATCATGAAAAGTTATGAAGAAAAAACTCTTGTGCAGCTACAGAAGAGTGGTTGAAGCAGGGTACTAATCACAGCTATGTAAGAAAACTATAATGACAAAAATATTATCCTGTAAGAACTTCTATTAGGCATAATTGCATTTCCATTTTTGTCCAATAGTTGCCCAAGTGGCAAAGCTATCACTAGATTATGAATGACCTTTGTTGAAACAGTTGGGAAGAACAAAGAGTCTTATTATGTGTTCAGTATTTTATTCAGACCACCTTGGCTCAGTATCAGCACTGTTTTCCAATTACATTGTTTAGCTGAAAACATATCAAAACATATTTAAATCATCTCTTAATGATCAGAAAGATATTTTTATGGACATATGCTGTGCAAACAGACACCTGCATCAAATGAAATCTACAGCCATGCCCATTAATATTGCTTGATTTAAGTGAAAAATGCTCAAAAAAACCAGTCACATGAGAAATCCCTGAGAAGAATAACAGTTTGAGAATTACCTCCAAAGCTTGTGGATGCAAGGGAGACTGTTACAGCATTTTCTTAATAGAAAATTTCATGCACCTCATGTACGACTGCTCAGCTCCTTCAAACTGAGAAAAGGAAAAAAGCAACTTTTTGAAAAATTCTAACATTACTAGTATTCCAATTATGAGTATTATTATGAAATAAATTCCTCTGTAACCAAATCAACATTTTTTATCTTGTCCTTCAAAATAATCTTGGTTAGGACAGGCTCACAAGGAAGGACTTTGTAATACGTCCATAGGAACATTGTCTATGCTAAAATGTTATGTGTTGGTTTTGGTTACTAGGATGTTTGTAGTCATTCATGTTTAAAATATTTCCTTTTTCAGTGGTATTTTCATAAAATCTTGAATATTATTTCAAGTATATTTAGTTTGTTAAGTGCAGTCACTGGCTTTGAAAAGCCAGATATTTTTTCTTCATAAGACAGTGTGTCTGATTCATGATTTAGGAAAAGATAGGAAAGTGATTATGAAGAAGCTAAAATCAATAACAAATCATAGCCTTATATTTATAAAAATCTTAGAAAGAAATTACTATATATTGGTAGGAAAAAATTGAAACTATACAAATATAGTGTGGTCTCCAGTGGTCTCCATTTCTACTGACCTGCCTGTGTATCTTTGAAAATATCAAGCACATGTTGATATTGAATAGTAAAGTACAAAATAAAATTGGCTTTTGGATGCTACAAAGGAAAAACAGAACAGCATCTATTACTACTATTTAACAGCATCTATTGGCTGATTGAAGTGAGAGTGTCACCTTATGTCTTTATGTGTAAAGGACTCAGTTTTTATTCAAAAGGGAGCCTTTCTCTCTGAGAATTTTCCATATTGCCCATAATTTTTCTAATATAAGAAGGCTGAAATTCACACAAATGTTCTAAGAGATCGTGGACTACCCCTGAGGGGATGCCTGACTCAGCAGCATGGATCGTGGCTGATTAATTTTATCCTGTCCCCTTTGGGATGGTTGGACCCTTCTTTGGAACTGGTTTATTCTCTGGGTTGGATGGGTCCCTTGTGAAATCTTTCTAATATGTTTGATACAGGTATTATATATCCTTATCCATGTCCATAATAAATATATCTACTCTTTTAATTGTTGATAATTTACTTCACCAATCTAAGTTCATAGTAATGTGTCATAATGTGATCCTACTTGGTTGTTGCTGTCATTGGTTGTTGCTCTATGATTTTTCACTGCCGTATTCCTTATTGATACTATATTATTGATTGCTGAAATTTGTAATAGTATGTATATTATATATTTTGTATATATATTAATTATAGGTATAGTTGGTGGTCAGAAAGATATTTATGGTAACAAACTTGTTACTGATGATCTTTTGCAGTGTTTGTGACAATCTGCAATAAATTAAAGAAATTTAGTGGATAAAAGCCTCCATGCCCTTGTATATTACAAAAACCAAGACTATGTTAACACCATAGCTAGAAGAAAAATATTTGCAGTGCTTTCTTTATTTTCACAGCAGTTTTTGACAGAAAGAATATTAAGTTATTACTTTGTCTTTTCTTTGTCTCAGTAAAAAAGGTTAGGTTTTCTACTTTAAAATAGTTTAAACAGAATAGTGTTCAGAATTCCCTAAGGAATTTTGGTTTCTGATCTCATTACTGCTAAATATATTGCTCTAACATTTATTTCTTTTTCCCCTCCATCTCAATGTGTATGTACAAGAGCAACGAGTGTGGGAGGACCAGACTGAGAAAGTCATGATAAGTCAAAAATACTGTGGAAAAGTAGGTGAAAGATTGATGAGAAATATTTTGGGATAATCTTTCTCTATGGGTGCCTCCCTAAAGGTTTATTAGACAACTTGTTCTGATTGTCCTAAAAAAAAAAAAAATTTTTATACAATGTATTTTAATATAAATTTTAAGATTAAAAAAAAGCATTTTGACTTGCTAAAATTTTTTGTAGCATGAGTTTCACTACACATTTCCAGGCTTTTAATTTTGCTTCAATAAGATTTTTTTCCTAGAGCATGCAGGTTGTTGTTCTTGTGTCTCACTTTTTAAATTTTTTTTTAGATTTACTTTTGAAAATCATCAATATGTTCATTAAGTGTAGCTTTCTTCTGTTTGTGGATATGTTATTTACAACATGCTCATCTGAAGAAGACTTTATAGTGGAGTTCCAAGCTCTTTAAAATTGTGGCTTATAATGGGAAAGCTGGCAGGTTTTTAACTAGATCCATGCCACCAGTCACCACCGTAATATTACAATTTTTATAGTAGCAGTAATATCAATCCACAGACTGTGTCTGTATGGTACAACACCATAAAAATTGAAATACCATGAAATGAATTTTTGTTTATTTATTGTATCATGCTACAGTAATGATTTGTGAATTGAATCTGTTTTCTACAGGTTTTAGTAGCTCAAAGATTAAGTCTGCAGTATAACTTCATTGCTTGTGCATATCAGCAGATGTGGATTTCCTGTATCAATGTATTTATATGCTATGCAACCGCACATTAAAGTCTACTTTTCAAATTTAGCTCCTAAAATAGCACTTTATACAACACAACCAAATTATTCAGATGTTTCTTTAGAGAAGAATCCCAGAAGTTTAAAACAGATGAAATTAAGCTATTTAAGTCTCTTAAGTGTTTGTTTGATCAAATATATTTCGCAGCTAATTTAGAGTTTGGGGTAAAAATAAAGCACGGTAATGTTTCTATTATCTCAGTTTCTGGCTGACCAGCTATTGCAAGGTGAGGATATGTGAAGTTCCTTTTCTTTGACCATCCAACAACTCTGTAGTTGGAATTTAGTGATATGATTTACTTACATATAAACTCTCTTGAGAAAAGAGTGCATTTTCAGGTAGGACTCATTCATCAACATTTAACCATCTAAATATCTAGTCTGTTGTAGTCATCTGGGCTTCTAGATTACTTCCTAAATGAAAAAAGATGATATTTTCAAACAAATTAAATATATCTGACATGATAGAAAAGGAAAGGAAGACCTACTTTCAAAGTTGTTTTTAGGACACTTATAGAAGTCTAACAACAAGTGAGAGGAACTTGTGATTTTAAGTATTGTTAAGCAATTCTGATCATGATTGAGCTTTATAGATCCTTCAGTTATGATGGTATTGGTTAAAATATTTCTTAATTATGAATCATTACTGAATGATGTGACTAAAGATACAGTTTATTTAAATAATTGTATCTACTAATTAATAATTCATGGCTTTGAATCACCGAATACACATATGGGAAAAAAAGATTTTTTGCATATTTGTTAAGTGAAAGCAATTAAAATTTCTTTGGGTTGGTTCTTTGAAATAATTTTGATGCAACAGTCTTTCCTTCCACGTATGTGTCAATATTGTTAATAATGCCCATTTGAAATCATGCAAAGTGAATCTGAGTAGTGGGCAATGGAAGATTTACAAACAATTGTGAAAATAGACACGAAAAGCTTCATCTCACTGAGGTCACTGGGAGCTTCACTGCAGGTGAAAAAGTCAATCTAATAATTTGTAATGAGTTGTGGTTTTAATAAGAAATATGTTTTCATTCCAATAGTATTGACTGTTTCTCTAGGCTTAGTACCGTCTGAATCTGAAAAGTGATTTAATCTGTTCTCATAAACACCACTGGCAGCACTGTGTCTCAAAAGAAAACTGCTTTTATAAATTAAGTATGAAATTATTTTGCATTTTGAATTTTATTATTCCTTGAAATAAAAATTGAAACACTTTTTCTCTCTTCTCCTTCTCTGTTTTTGTGTTACCCATATCAAATATATTAGTGTTATATATATACCAGTGTTATCTCTCAGTGTCATCTCAGAACTGAGATGAGTCATCTCAAAAATATCTTTTCCCTGGTAATTTGTATAAAGAAACAGTAGGCTCTTAACATCTGATACTTAATTTGTGTGTTAAAGAGTGTTGTTTTTGGACTATAAACTTAATATATATCTACTAGACTATTACACTAAAAATATTAGATATATAGGATATAAGTGTGCATATGTGTACATGGTACATGTGTGTGTGTGTGTGTGTGTATGTATTTATGAATACTCTTCTTTGTGTCACTGTCAAAAAAAATATCAACTGTGCAATCCTAATTGAAGGTACGTACTGAAGATGCAACAAATTTATTTCTTTCATTCTGTTTTAGCCACGTTATCTTTTTTTTTTTTTTTTTTTTTTTTTCTTCAATGTACTTTTAAAGGTTTTGGATGGACAGAGTAAAGTCTGTTGCATCTTCATGCCTAAAAGTCTTCTGCCCCTTTTTTAGTAAAATGATCAAAAAGCTCAATCCTCAACATTTAAATTTTATTAATTTTTTTCCAGATGACCTAGTTCCACTTTGACATTCAAGTCAGAGGAAAAATAAGAGGGTAGAAAAGAAACAGAACTGTTTGCTTCATTAGCAGTATTGCATTTTTGGTCTACAGGGATTATAAATTTAAGGAGGTATAAATGGCACTTGACAGGATTTCACACAAAGTTAAAGCTGTTTCATCTTTTGAATGATAAGCAAATAATTAATTCTAAAAAATATTGCAGAAATTAATTTGAAAACAAATGGGTTTGCACAGATATTGAAAACCTCTGTTTTCAATTCATGATTCTAGAAGACTAAAGAGGAAAAAATAAATTTGCAAATTCCGATAAGATTTCTATAAGATATATGTAGTTAATTTAATTCACTGAGAGAAGATATAGAGTTTAAATTATTTTTAAATTTAAAAAAAATCTTTGAAAGAATTTGTTTAATACAACTAATTTGTTACCTTTTTTTTCCTAAATCAATCAGAAATTGTTCAATTTTGAAACATTCTAAGAACTCAGTAAGAGAAACAGAAACATTAATTAAAATTATTTTATAGATTTTTTTTCCTTTTTTTCTTTAATTCTCTTTTGTGGTCTTGTCTTTTAGCATCCTGTTCTTTCATGTTTTCAAGATCCAATTATATTCCTCATTCTTTGGCCTAAAGTATGTGATTTCCTAGGTAATTTTTAGTCATTCTGGGATTAAAATTCACAAAATAAGTTTTAGGTTTTGCCTTTTTATTCCAAAGGAGTTTTACAATCATAAATACTTGATCATATTTATCACTTTGAATTTTATGTATGTATCTTCTCTTAAGGAATAGAGTTCTTTAGAGCTATTGAACTATTGAATGCATAATATTTCTCTCTCTTTAATTTTTATCACTTACAAATCTTCTGCTTCCTGATTTCTTATCAAACTCTAAATTTCATATTTTGTTCATGAACTGTCTATGGAAATAAAATAATTTAATCCTTTCAAAACAAAAAGAAAACACTAAATGTTGTGCAACCTGCTTTAGAACCTTAATTGTTCTTCCAGAATAGTAAAATTTAGAAATCTGTGCAAAATCAATTGTATATTGATTTTTATATACACATTATTGAATACTCATAATTTGTTTGACATAGGCCATTATTTGTTGGTTTGTGTGATTGCTTTTGTTGTTTTTTTTTCGTAATTGTGAGTAGTAAAGGATCAAGCATCTTTTTCTTTTAAAACTCAGTTTATCTAAAACTTTTGGTACAAAAAATGTACATATATATATACATATTATAAACTTTTTTGTTAAGTGTCTCAGAAACAGAAGTCAAGTCAAAGTAGAAATGCAATTATGCTAAGAACAACACAGCATGAAATAGAGATGCATATACATATTCATTTCGATTTTAGAAAGCCAGACAATCAAAAATATCCAAGATTTGTATTATGAAACATTCATTACCATCATCAGCAAAAATAACTTCTAAGGTTTTGCATGGGTTCTCTGAGAGTTTTCCTTGACTTCACTATTGAAATGAGGCTAGAAATATGTTTTATGTAAATACATCATTAGAGAGAAGTCTGTGATTATACAGAACAGATGAAAGCTTGCTCTGCACTGTACAATATCAAAGCAATGTCTTTCTGACCACAGAATACACATGGTAATAGAGTACATAAATATGAGCTTTGGCTTGGCTGGCAGGAGAGGTCAAAGATTAGGTATGCAGGCCATTAGTGTTTAATTTCCAGTCTCAAGCAACATTATCCTACTGTGAATACTGTTATTGCCTTTTGATGAAAGAATTTCTGTATTGTAATCCCATCACTGATTCAGTCTATTTGCATTACTTCTTCCTAGTGACTGGTTTCTACTGTTTAGCACCATCCATTTAATATTTAATATTCTTTCCCACCTAATTTTGTTTCATTTTAAGCTCTGTCTTATTCTGAATTCCTAATTTTTAGAGTATATTCTTTGAACTCATTCTTGAAAGGCTTTATCCCACCAAATTTAGGCATCTAAAAGTTGGGTAAGCAGTTAAATGTGAATAAGATATTTAAGGCTGGCTTTATGAATGCTTGTGTTCTTTTCTATTTCCTGTGAAGGTATCTTAGGGTAACTACCTCAGATATTTATTCCCTATCTATTAAAGGATAGATCACATGAATCATTGTCTTAGATTTCATTCTAGACACCTTATTTTCCCCATATTTGTTTTAATAATCTGTGTAATCACAATAATAAAAAAACATTAAATATTTCACCAAGCAAGTAATCTACAAAGCAGTTCTGTGCTTTTACAGTTCAGTGCTTTTATTAGAGTTCTGTGAAATCTCTATAGTGTCACTGGCTCAAATATAGCCAAAAAATATATCTTAAATTCAAACCATACTTAATAGTATCAGTTAACTGGAAGACTGAAAAAGTCTAGAAAATGTTCTGTATCAGCATTTCTAGAAAGTGGATTGACAAAAATTAGTTATGATGATTTAGACAGAGGAGATAAATCCACTGCATGGTTACATACTTATCTGCAGTGTAATCCTGGAATTCAAACTCTATCCTTCAATATGCAGTTACTCTGCCTCACGGGTTTTCTTCAGTTTCCATATTCTTGTTTATCTGGATATGATTTGCTCAGCTTTCATTTCAGACTTTGTAATCGAGTGTGCAACTGGTTTTAACAAACTCGTCTGGAAAAGATATGTAAGAGCCACACTTATCACTGAAAATTTTCTTTTCATTACCCTTATTTGCTTATTTGCGCTCAGCAGCAACAGTGTAGAATTTATAATCAATACACAATGAGGAAAATATGGGAATACATTTTACTATTGATTTTGGTTTATCACTTTGGTTTCAAATGAATCCTTCCCTTTATTCATCTTCAGTTAATATGATTTCTGCTGTTAACAGAAATATAACTTCTGCCTCAGTGCCTTGGAAGGTGATTCACAATGCAACATTAACTTGAAACTATTATGTTATTCGTCACATATATTGTCCAGAGCATTATACTAAATATTGTGAAGTAAATAAAATAATGTAGGCATTTGCTTCATGTTTTCTGTTGAGATGAAAATTTTCTGTTGTTCTGAAATATCCATGGTGCAGTAGAGAAGTTTTCAGCTCTTTCTGAGCTTCTGTGTGCATTGTTTCTTCATGGAGGCACAGTCACATTGCTTGCTTCGTCTTTTAAACTTGATGCTCCCTCCTCAATCTTCTTATGTTGCAATTTTCTTTTTTGGTCTCGTGAAATTCATGAATAAGACTTATACACCTCTGTATCCCATCAAATACATATATGACCTGTGCATGTTAAACAATATATATACAGTTTTAATAGATTAGTTAACATGGATAAAACCCAATGTTTATTAATGAAAATATTTAAAATGCAAAATAGAGCAACTTTTTTATTCTGCTGAGTGCAAGATGAAATTTACAGAGATCTCTCTTCATATTCTTGGAGGATCTGTATGAAAGGACAGCTTATGCTTCCAAATCCACACAAAAGACAGGGTATTTTGTTTCCTTATCCAGACAAAAGGCATGGGAATACATGGTTGGTTAATGATGGCTCACTGCCAAATTCCCACCCAGATGCTCACTCAGTCTCTCTTCAACCAGACTGAGTGGAAGGTAAGGCAGAAAACATGCAGGTATAGATAGAGACAGGGAGTTACCAATCACCATCACAGAAAAAGCAGACTTTATTTGGACAAGATTGTTAGTTTATTGTTAATTAAAAACAGAGTAGGATTGTGAGAAATAATGTCAACCTGTGAAGTACTTCCCCACCTCCTTTCTTCCAAGGCTCAACCTGACTCCTCGAATTTCTGACTCCTGTGTCTCTGCCAGTCCCTGACCAGAGCAGAGTTAATGGGAATGTCCTGGTCAGTCCATAGCAGCTTCCCCCTGCCACTTTTTCCTCCTCCTCCTCACCTCTTCCCCTGCTTCAGCAAGATGTCCCTGCTGTGGGATACAGACTTCACAAACTGCTCCGGTGTGGGTCCTACCCACAGGCCACAGCCTCAGTCAGCAACCTGCTCTGTGTGTGCCCTCCACATGCTACATGTCCACTTGCTGCCAAATGGGGCTCTCCACAGGCTACAAAAGGATCTCAGATCTGTCACATCCTACATGGACTGCTGGTCCGTGTAGGATGTGGTAGATCTGCATGGTAATCTCTCTGTAGTGCTCATAAAGCACCTCCCCTGCCTTGTTCTATTCTGGCCTGGATATCGGCAGGGACATTTCTCAGAGTAATTATTTTTCCTTTGCCACTCCGTGCTGCCCCATGCAGCATGTTGGGTTTTCTAAAGTACCCTCTCCAAAGGTGTCACCCCCTCAGCTGTGTGTCTCAGCTGCGCCCTATGGTGGGTGGCCTGGAACCTCCTGGAAACAGCTGTGCCCATCATGGGGCATCCCAATACTCTCCTCACAGAGGAAACAGCTTCTCCCACTGCCTGCACCTGGGCACCTACACTCTGTGCAGAATATTAGGAAGATTTTGCCAGTATGCGAGTGAATAACTCAACACTTATGTTCAGCAGAGGCGGGAAAAGTTCTGGCCTCGAAGTGCCAAAACTGTGTGTCACCCAGCACTCACCCACATAAAATCTCATTCCTCTTGTGCTTTAACAAAGTTCTTCCCATGTGTCAAAGAGGTACAGTTCACATTCTGGGAAAGAGTTTTGGAGATTTATTTCATTTCTTAAAGAATGAGATTCTTTAATACATCTGTGAGGTTTTTTTTAAGCAAAATTTAATAGATGTTATTAGAATGACTGTGAGAAACTGAATTCCCTGAAAATTTTAATTTTTTTTTATATTTTCTTTTGTATTTCAGAAGGATTATTTTTTTGTCATCTTTTGACATCTTTGTTTGATTTTTTAAAATTTTCTAGCTTCAACTGTGAAAAACAGATCATGAAGCATCTGTTTTTCAGGTCTAAGTTATGATTTCCCAGGCAGCATGATTAGAGTACATCAACAAATCTCTACATTAACTGTGGAGGAGATAAGGTAAGATAAGGTAATCTTTTTCTCCTTCTCCTGGATTTGAATATTTGGAAAAAACTGTGTGCTCAACCCCATCCCAACAATTTCAGAATGAGTGTCTTAGTGTGAAAATCCTTTCATCAGAGCAACTAAAAGATGGGAATATTGAATCCATGTAATTTTTATTATGTAACTGTGTGTATCGTTAGTAAAGCAGATGTGAAAATCTGGAGCTGGGATGGGGAGTGTGGTGGGTTGTGAAGCTGTGGTGTTAGTATGGGAATTCCCTGATAAAATTTCCACAAACAAAGAGGAAATTCTGGCTTTGCTACCCCAGTATTCTTGTTCTTGTTTTGAGGAAGGTATAACAAATCTTTAAGAAATCAAATATAGAGAGGAAGTGGATAAAAAATGTGGAGTATTTTTGATTGCAGTTCATGGAAACACATGTGAAAGGAAGAACTAAGAATTAACCAAATACTAAGAAACTGAGTGTATGTCTGTTTCTTACATCATTGCTGTTTTGTGTTTGCAACCTGGAGGACAGGTACTATAATTCTCTAGGAAGTGCTGAGGCAGTGCCAGCATTATAATTTTGTAGGCATAAAATAAGACAGGAAGGTGTAAGATATGACACATGTATTTAAGATGAACCGTTGCATGCTGTGATTTGTAATTTATAGGAGGGTGGATGAATGCTTACAGTTCAAGCCTTTGAAGCAATAATTGAATTATAAATAATATAGTGTTTGACTATTATGGCATCTAATTAAATTTTCTTAGTTTTAATAGTCTTGATTTGAGATGAAAGTAGTTCAAGGCATATCCACTGATAATTATAAAAATGTATGTGTAGTAGGAGAATATAATTCTAAATTATGATCTGGAATAACAGATTTAAATGTTTGCTTCCTAAAGATATTGACTGCTTAGACTTGAGAAATGAAATGACAGAGTCCTGGAGTTAGGTATTATGTTAGCTCTGTGTTTTTAATATGTCAAGTAAAATGGAATGGCCTTGACCAGAGCTGCTTAGTGCAAATACACAGACAAAAACATTAAAAAATACATTATGTTAAGCAATAAAATACCTTGACATGACTACATTTTGTTCTCCAAAGAAATGTGTAATATTATGTTTTCCCCCATTACCACTCTGTTAAACAAAAATATGTTTCTGTAGAATGAAGCTGAAGACACACAGCTTACTCTTAAACATGTATGAGCAAGCCTTGGTTAGGCTAGTCTCTTGATTAAAATTACTTTCTCAATTAAAAAGCTTAGAATAATAATTCAGACTTCAGACTTAAACAAATACATGCGATATAAGTTCTAAATGTAACATTAAATTTAAGCTAAGTTTTGAGGTGCTTATGAGTTTCAGTAGAGTCAATAAAGAATTTAAATTTTGTGTAGAAACCATTGTGAAAAATATTTATGGAATTCTAATGTCCTTAAAATATTGATAAGCTCATCTGAAAAATGGAAAATAATATAATTATATCAATAACATTAAATAAGCATAAAGAATAAAATTTTCTGTCTTTTACATCTGTTGATCACAATGCTAATAAAGCAGCATTTTTGAAATTGCAAAGCAATTTAAGAAATCCTGAAAGTCCTAAACACTTGAAAAGTGATAACATTTTTTCTACTACTTTTTTTTTAATGTGTAGCCAGCATCTCTGATTGGAATTCCTGGTCACAATAGAAAAAAACCACAAATCAAAAGTAAACAACTAAGTGCTCAGAGAGATAAACTGCTCCATTTACTCAGTTGAAGCAAAATCAGAACTGAAACAGTTTATTGATTTAGTAATGGCACATTATTAATTGAGAGTCAGTGAAGTGTGTGTGTGGAATCAATACCAGGAGTACAACAGATAAAGCACGGGACTGGAGATTATTAAGCAACAGCTACAAACAGTGGGGCACTGGCTGCCTGCAGCACCCATCCCACGGGAGAGGGCTCTTCCTGTTGCAGGGGAGGTGGTGAGGCCACTGGGAAGATTGCAGGCACTGCCCAACCTGCTGTGTGTGCTCTATCTCTTCCTTCCATCCCCACGGCGATGCCTCTTCACACATCGTCACCTTCACACTAATAAAGGTATAATGATGTTGTTATATGAAATAAATGTTCCGAGGTACCCATTTGTGGTCAACATCCTTCTACTCATCATTATCTTAGAAGGAAAGAAAAAGCCAATGTTTTAAATGGAATCTGAAACAAAACCAAACATTCATACCCCTGATTACATTAATAAAGATTGAGCCCTTTCTCTGCCACCATTTTTTCCTTTCATTTATATTTTTGTTATAAAAAATGATGTTACATTCTGGTGAAAAAAAACCCCACCAAAATTATTGACTATGTTGGAAAACAATTTGTTTGGTTATGACAGTTTCAATTTATCTTCTATTAAAACACATGTAACTCATGAAATATATTTTTAGAAGTTATGTCTTAAAATGCAGGTAAAAACAATCAGCTTTAGCTCAGGTCTTTCAAGCAGCTTAAGCAAACATATGAAAAGAATACAAGGGGAGGTTCATTTTCACAGCCATTGATTTCATTCTGAAAAACAGAAACACTGAAAATTATTTTTGACTGCAGCTGTAATGGAGTGACTTCCTTAAAAAAAAATAAAGAAAAGCAGATTGACTAAAGAAGTGAGGAATGCTGCCATAATCCACCTAATCCACTTCATCCTAAATCAAGAAGGGGGCAACATATTTTCAGTGATACTTGAATTGGTGAAACATATTTTACTTATCCTTTTCCTGCCAAAACCCCTTCTCATTTCTATTCAGATTTTGCTATAGAATTGTTCACTTTATGTATTGGAGATATTTTGGAATTTCGCTGTGTGGAATTCAATGGTTATTGTTTTATAAATATTAGGAACACAGACCCAGTCACCTCCAATGAACACTTTTGGATGGAAAATCTTGATATCTTTGCCTTGTTTGTCTTCTCTGTAACATTCTTTGTTCTGGCCAAAATCTCAGGACAGACCCTGATCATTTTTTTGTTTTTCTGTTGTGGTCCAGGACTGGGTGTCCACCATGCTTCCTTGGTGGTTATGGAAACTTACTTTCTACCCACCTGAGTTTGCTACTGCTTCATTTCAAGGGCAGTTTCATTGGAGAGGTTTGAAAGTATGAGGAAATTATTTTCCTGTCCAATTTTTTGCTTGGGATTCAAGTACCATAATTAAGTTATTTATTAAGAATATTGCCATTCTGGCATAATATACATTATATACATAATACACAGCTTTATCTTAATAATTGATTTCTTTGGTTGGTTAGCATGGGAGATTCTTGTTCAAGAAAATATTGCTGAGGAATATATCTGGAGCAGGTAGCCAGGTTTGCAAACTGCAGATTGAGAGGCAAACTGAGATGCAGGCTGAGCTCTGGGTGGAAGACTAGAGAGACAAGGGGCTATGAACTGCCCACCCTTTTGTTAACAAAGGGCACAAACAGGGTTGTGCCAGCCAGGTGAATGGATACTGAGGGAGACAGCAGGAGAGAAAACTCAGAGGAAGAAGGAGATTTAGGAGTGGTTAGACTGAGGCTATAAAAGCCCAGGGATTCCTTTGTAGGGGTCCCTCCTCAGAGGCACCAGCTGTGGCTGTTTCTGTGTTACTGCAGTGTGAATAAATTGCCTTATGCAACGAGACATTTGAGACTCTGACCTGGGAAATATGAGGTTGATCTGATAAGGAAACCTGGCCTGGCCATATGAGAATGGGGTGTGTGGGGAATCAAGAGGGGCACTGCACTCCCCCTCTGGGAAGAGCTTTAGCCCCAGCGGTGAAGTTCTCTGCTCTTGGGAGTGTGACTGACAGACAATCTCTTGAAAGATCAGACTGGAAACTTCCTTAGCAGCTCTACAGAACTGTACTTCAGCAACAGTAGAAGAGAAAATCAAAGCATATAAAAAGGCAAGAAGAGAAAATCAAAGCATATAAAAAGGCAATCTACATAAGATGAGACAGAGATAGACAAGGAAAAGTTTTTTTGATATCTTTTAAAATAACTGGTCTTCTGTTTGCTGAATGAGAGTTTCTAACCCCTGCCAATCTGTAGGAAGCCCATTCTGAGGGAGGGATAATGCTTTTCTGAAGTAGGGTGTGAGATAAGTGCTTTTATTATTATAACATTGCACCCAAAAGCAGTTAATCCATTTCTCAAGAGAGGGAAGAAACTGCCATGTCTGAAATGCAAAAAGTGAAGCACATGGCAATGGGTTGAACTGCTCAGTGTCACAATACAAGAAACTACAGAAGCTTGTCAGAACACAAAGAAATTTATTCAAAAGACCACAGACGTAGTAGTATAGATGTTCAACAAGGGGTTTTCAACTAAATTTCAGATTAATATCTGGTGCTTCTATTACAGAATTCTTTCCTAAAGCACCCTACCACATTGCAAGCCTTCATATTATATCAGAACCCAGAAGTTGCCCTTTGTTTCCTTTCTTTGTATAAAAGAACCAGCTACTCCTGGGCTTTCTCTTGTTTGCATTAAAAGAAAAAAAAATCTTCTGGTGGCAGGATGAAATTAACATTTTTAATTTTTTATCTGCATTGTGGTTTTTTTTGGGATTTTTTTTGAGTTTTGATTATCTGGGATTTTGTTGTTGGTGGATTTTTTAAACTTGCCTTGCATTTTAATCTCTTAGTTTCTTTGAGTGGTTTTGTCTCTTCCTTGCTTACTGCTGTTCTTTGTATTTCACAGCCTTCTTAGACTGATTTCTGGTGTGCTTTGAGCTAGTTTAGTGTTAATTGGTAGGAATGTACTGTATGTGGTATTCTTTCTAAGAGAGTTTTATATTTCCCCAAAGTACTACATCTTTTTAAGGCAATTATGTTGTTCCAATGAACAAACATCCCTTCAGTTTTTTGTAAAGGGCAAAGACTTAATATCTTCTTTCTCACAGTAATTTGAATGGTATTTTTGATGGGCTGATAATGAACCAGATGACTCCTGGGTCCTGGAAGGAAGAGTTCTGCTATTTTCTGTACCTGTGGATAATAACCTTGTCCTCTTTTGCTTGGGAAGTCGGAAGAACTGTCTAGGAGCTATTTTTCTGCAGATGTGTTGATCTTGCGCTTTCCTGTTTAAAATATGCACCTTCTCTGACCCCTCATTTTGTACCTAGAAATTACGTAGGTGCATGTATGATTTCTGCTGTCCAGGGAGCCACCTCTGTGATCAGACTTTGAGGCACAAAACTTAAAGAAACATTAGAATATTATTGATGTCTTCATTTCTGCAGGTATCTTAATCGCGAGGAAAGGGAACAGAGGCCCTTCCTTTTTCTTCTTCTTTGCATCCTTTGCTTTCAGATATCCTGATTAATTTGTGTGTTTCCAGGGATGAAATTTCATTTTCTTCCACAATGTTATGGCGTTAAAAGACTTCACTGGGACATGAGAACAAAAAGCAGGAGTCCTTTTCCCATGCCTTTGCACCCACTCTCTTTGTTTTTCCATGAAAATATGGATGCAGATGAGGAAAGGCTGTGATCCAGCAGCTGCCAAAGATCAAACAGTGAAAAATTAAGAAATAAGCAGAATGACCTAGCTTATTTGAAGAACCACACAGAACTGAGAAAATGAGGAGCAGAGGACAGAGGTTCTGGAATCAAAAGCCTGAGGCGGGACATGTTGCAAGTCAGCATGGGGCTTTCTTTTTTTTACTTTTTGGAAATAAGGAAACAACAAAAATGTCTTGAACAAAACATGTTTGGCTCAAAATGTGAACATTTTGATGGAAAAATTATATACTAACCTGAAGGAAGGGTTTGCAGAGTATGTTCAGGATATGTCTACACAGAGCAGGAAATTCTTTTGCCTTCCAAATAGTTTCTCATTTCTTGAACTTGACATGGGGAATTTCCTTGATTGCTGTGTATATACATAAAACAAAAGTTAAATCCTCTTCCTACCAAAACCAAACACCACCCAGTTTCACGGCTATAGTAAGAAATAAACAGATGAGAATTCAATTTTTTCTCTCCAAAATAAGCAAAATACAATATTGTACATGTGGAGATAATTTTTTTTGAATTTGCTCCTAATTGATTACATAATTATACCCTGCTTTTCCCCTGAATGTTAAACTTCCTCTGATGTTCTCTGTATGAACATTTTTTCACAGGGTTTTCCTCAAACTTATTACCAGCAAAATCTATACCTCTTGTTTTAGAATTCATTTTTGTGAGAAATAGTCAATGAGAGATGTTAAATAAGAGCAGACTAAAATTAAAATATATTGATAAATTAATGTATTCAAACTGTCATAAAAAATACTAGAGATTTTACATGTAAGACACAGACATAGATCTAAGCTTTTATAATAATTTTTTTATTTAGTACATAATATCTCCTTAATTTTAACTGGGTAATGAGTCAAGTCTAGCTGAGAAACTCAAGGAAGAAAAAAACTAATCACATAGGCAGATATATTGGGATACTGCATGTTTTCTACACATGAAATAGTAAAATATTGTCCATGAGTCATCATATCGAGCTTGCTCTAACAGAATTATGAAGAAAAAAGGCCATATTTTAATTTATTCACAAAATGCTCCGTGATAAAAACTGATTCAGTTTGCCCATAGTGGAGTATAAAATAGAAGGGTTCAGGATAGAGTTAATAACAAATGATGATTCCTCAACTTGGAGAAGCTGAACTAGGACAACTTGATCTCTTTGGTGACTGATTTAGTAACGGAAGCTTCAATTATCTTTACTGACGAATGTAAAAGAAAATGCAATTGCAACAGGAACTTCATTTCCAAAAACAGAATCTGACAGGGTGAGATGTATCATCCAAGTCAAAGACAAAAATATCACAGCCACTTTAATCAGGTCCAGGAGCAGAGGCTAAACCCCCACATACAAGGACATTTTAATAAAATTAATTTATGACTCTTGTCTTTATACTGGCTACGTTTATTAGACATACATGAAAGAAAAAGGTTCTGAAAAAGAAACAAGGATTTGAAATTTTCTAATTTCCCATTTTTTTAATAAAACTGGCCTCCTATTCTTCATAGGAAGGAGAGCCATGGTTCAGTATATTCTATAGTGATATATTGTTTGTTTGATTGTTTGATCTAATAAAGAGCACTATTCTCCCTACCAGCTGCTTGATATTATGCCTTCAACAGAAAACTTTTTTTTACAGAAATCTCTAGGGTGATTTAAAAGTACTTTTGAAATATGCAAATATGGAAAACAGAAAAAAGTAACCTTCTCGTTCCGTGTCCTGTACTACAGGCACTCATTTAAATTTTGAAAATTAATTTCCCAAGGTGGAATAATTTCTCAGGAAATTGGATGATTGTAAGCAGAAGAATTTTCTTTCATACTCATTGCCTTTTGTGTGCAGTGCTACTCTAAAAATGAGAAATATTTATTAAGAATATTGCCATTCTGGCATAATATACATTATATATAATACACAGCTTTATCTTAATAATTGATTTCTTTGGTTGGTTAGCATGGGAGATTCTTGTTCAAGAAAATATTGCTGAGGAATATATCTGGAGCAGGTAGCCAGGTTTGCAAACTGCAGATTGAGAGGCAAACTGAGATGCAGGCTGAGCTCTGGGTGGAAGACTAGAGAGACAAGGGGCTATGAACTGCCCACCCTTTTGTTAACAAAAGGGCACAAACAGGGTTGTGCCAGCCAGGTGAATGGATACTGAGGGAGACAGCAGGAGAGAAAAACTCAGAGGAAGAAGGAGATTTAGGAGTGGTTAGACTGAGGCTATAAAAGCCCAGGGATTCCTTTGTAGGGGTCCCTCCTCAGAGGCACCAGCTGTGGCTGTTTCTGTGTTACTGCAGTGTGAATAAATTGCCTTATGGAACGAGACATTTGAGACTCTGACCTGGGAAATATGAGGTTGATCTGATAAGGAAACCTGGCCTGGCCATATGAGAATGGGGTGTGTGGGGAATCAAGAGGGGCACTGCACTCCCCCTCTGGGAAGAGCTTTAGCCCCAGCGGTGAAGTTCTCTGCTCTTGGGAGTGTGACTGACAGACAATCTCTTGTATGATCAGACTGGAAACTCTCTTAGCAGCTCTACATCTTTACAGAACTGTACTTCAGCAACAGTAGAAGAGAAAATCAAAGCATATAAAAAGGCAAGAAGAGAAAATCAAAGCATATAGAAAGGCAATCTACATAAGATGAGACAGAGATAGACAAGGAAAAGTTTTTTTGATATCTTTTAAAATAACTGGTCTTCTGTTTGCTGAATGAGAGTTTCTAACCCCTGCCAATCTGTAGGAAGCCCATTCTGAGGGAGGGATAATGCTTTTCTGAAGTAGGGTGTGAGATAAGTGCTTTTACTTATTATAACATTGCACCCAAAAGCAGTTAATCCATTTCTCAAGAGAGGGAAGAAACTGCCATGTCTGAAATGCAAAAAGTGAAGCACATGGCAATGGGTTGAACTGCTCAGTGTCACAATACAAGAAGCCACAGAAGCTTGTCAGAACACAAAGAAATTTATTCAAAAGACCACAGACGTAGTAGTATAGATGTTCAACAAGGGGTTTTCAACTAAATTTCAGATTAATATTTGGTGCTTATATTACAGAATCTTTCCTAAAGCACCCTACCACATTGCAAGCCTTCATATTATATCAGAACCCCGAAGTTGCCCTTTGTTTCCTTTCTTTGTATAAAAGAACCAGCTACTCCTGGGCTTTCTCTTGTTCGCATTAAAAGAAAAAAAAATCTTCTGGTGGCAGGATGAAATTAATATTTTTAATTTTTTATCTGAATTGTGGTTTTCTTTGGGATTTTTTTTGAGTTTTGATTGTTTGGGATTTTGTTGTTGGTGGATTTTTTAAACTTGCCTTGCATTTTAATCTCTTCGTTTCTTTGAGTGGTTTTGTCTCTTCCTTGCTTACTGTTGTTCTTTGTATTTCACAACCTTCTTAGACTGATTTCTGGTATGCTTTGAGCTAGTTTAGTGTTAATTGGAAGGAATGTACTGTATGTGGTATTCTTTCTAAGAGAGTTTTATATTTCCCCAAAGTACTACATCTTTTTAAGGCAATTATGTTGTTCCAATGAACAAACATCCCTTCAGTTTTTTGTAAAGGGCAAAGACTTAATATCTTCTTTCTCACAGTAATTTGAACGGTATTTTTGATGGGCTGATAATGAACCAGATGACTCCTGGGTCCTGGAAGGAAGAGTTCTGCTATTTTCTGTACCTGTGGATAATAACCTTGTCCTCTTTTGCTTAGGAAGTCGGAAGAACTGTCTAGGAGCTATTTTTCTGCAGATGTGTTGATCTTGTGCTTTCCTGTTTAAAATATGCACCTTCTCTGACCCCTCATTTTGTACCTAGAAATTACGTAGGTGCATGTATGATTTCTGCTGTCCAGGGAGTCACCTCTGTGATCAGACTTTGAGGCACAAAACTTAAAGAAACATTAGAATATTATTGATGTCTTCATTTCTGCAGATATCTTAATAGCGAGGAAAGGGAACAGAGGCCCTTCCTTTTTCTTCTTCTTTGCATCCTTTGCTTTCAGATATCCTGATTAATTTGTGGGTTTCCAGGGATGAAATTTCATTTTCTTCCGCAACGTTATGACATTAAAAGACTTCACTGGAAAATGAGAACAAAAAGCAGGAGTCCTTTTCCCATGCCTTTGCACCCGCTCTCTTTGTTTTTCCATGAAAATATGGATGCAGATGAGGAAAGGCTGTGATCCAGCAGCTGCCAAAGATCAAACAGTGAAAAATTAAGAAATAAGCAGAATGACCTAGCTTATTTGAAGAACCACACAGAACTGAGAAAATGAGGAGCAGAGGACAGAGGTTCTGGAATCAAAAGCCTGAGGCGGGACATGTTGCAATTCAGCATGGGGCTTTTTTTTTTTTTTGAAATAAGGAAACAACAAAAAATGTCTTGAACAAAACATGTTTGGCTCAAAATGTGAACATTTTGATGGAAAAATTATATACTAACCTGAAGGAAGGGTTTGCAGAGTATGTTCAGGATATGTCTACACAGAGCAGGAAATTCTTTTTGCTTCCAAATAGTTTCTCATTTCTTGAACTTGACATGGGAATTTCCTTGATTGCTGTGTATATACATAAAACAAAAAAGTTAAATCCTCTTCCTACCAAAACCAAACACCACCCAGTTTCACGGCTATAGTAAGAAATAAACAGATGAGAATTCAATTTTTTCTCCAAAATAAGCAAAATACAATATTGTACATGTGGAGATAATTTTTTTGAATTTGCTCCTAATTGATTACATAATTATACCCTGCTTTTCCCCTGAATGTTAAACTTCCTCTGATGTTCTCTGTATGAACATTTTTTCACAGGGTTTTCCTCAAACTTATTACCAGCAAAATCTATACCTCTTGTTTTAGAATTCATTTTTGTGAGAAATAGTCAATGAGAGATGTTAAATAAGAGCAGACTAAAATTAAAATATATTGATAAATTAATGTATTCAAACTGTCATAAAAAATACTAGAGATTTTACATGTAAGACACAGACATAGATCTAAGCTTTTATAATAATTTTTTTATTTAGTACATAATATCTCCTTAATTTTAACTGGGTAATGAGTCAAGTCTAGCTGAGAAACTCAAGGAAGAAAAAAACTAATCACATAGGCAGATATATTGGGATACTGCATGTTTTCTACACATGAAATAGTAAAATATTGTCCATGAATCATCATATCGAGCTTGCTCTAACAGAATTATGAAGAAAAAAGGCCATATTTTAATTTATTCACAAAATTCTCCATGATTAAAACTGATTCAGTTTGCCCATAGTGGAGTATAAAATAGAAGGGTTCAGGATAGAGTTAATAACAAATGATGTTTCCTCAACTTGGAGAAGCTGAACTAGGACAACTTGATCTCTTTGGTGACTGATTTAGTAACGGAAGCTTCAATTATCTTTACTGATGAATGTAAAAGAAAATGCAATTGCAACAGGAACTTCATTTCCAAAAACAGAATCTGACAGGGTGAGATGTATCATCCAAGTCAAAGACAAAAATATCACAGCCACTTTAATCAGGTCCAGGAGCAGAGGCTAAACCCCCACATACAAGGACATTTTAATAAAATTAATTTATGACTCTTGTCTTTATACTGGCTACGTTTATTAGACATACATGAAAGAAAAATGTTCTGAAGAAGAAACAAGGATTTGACATTTTCTAATTTCCCATTTTTTAAATAAAACTGGCCTCCTATTCTTCATAGGAAGGAGAGCCATGGTTCAGTATATTCTATAGTGATATGTTGTTGGTTTGATTGTTTGATTTTATAAAGACCACTATTCTCCCTACCAGCTGCTTGATATTATGCCTTCAACAGAAAACTTTTTTTTACAGAAACCTCTAGGATGATTTAAAAGTACTTTTGAAATATGCAAATATGGAAAACAGAAAAAACTAACCTTCTAGTTCCGTGTCCTGTACTACAGGCACTCATTTAAATTTTGAAAATTAATTTCCCAAGGTGGAATAATTTCTCAGGAAATTGGATGATTGTAAGCAGAAGAATTTTCTTTCATACTCATTGCCTTTTGTGTGCAGTGCTACTCTAAAAATGAGAAATATTTATTAAGAATAAATTGAGATACATAGATCAAGATTGAAAAGAACAAGAATATTTTTTCACTTAAATGCACATCTGGCAATGTAGCGATTCCTGAGAGCAGCCCCAGTTAGAACTGCACTGTGATTTGAGGTTCACCCTCAGAATTATCCTTCAGGCACTTGCATCAAATGCAGAAGGGGAGTGGTAAAGGTAAGTGAAGCCATCTATTGAATGTTGTCTGAATGAAACATAATTTTCTGGTCTGGCATATACAGTTTAACAATCTTTTTTTCTGACATGTGAAAACCCTAACTTTTTCTTTTGCGTTTTTTTTTTTTTTTTTCTGTTTTTTTTTTTGTTTTGGCTGGTTGGTTGGTTTTTTGTTGTTGTTATTGTTGATTTTTTCCTAGTACTTAATGGCATTTCATTCCAAGAGTACTCTAGCTGTAATGAATTAATGAATAAAATCCAGCTCTTTTTAGGTAAGGCTCAAACACATATTGTTCTGAAGATATTACAAGCCCTGCTCATGTTGAAAGCTAAGAGAAGTATCATTGCATTTTTTTTTTTTGACAAAATTCAGACATTTCTAAATTGTTTAGATGCTTAGACATTTAGATGTAGAACAATCCTAAAGGTAAGGTCTGATAAGCAGAATCTGAAAATAGTGTTACAGTTTTTTTATACTATTTTGTCTGATGCAAATCTAAAGCCTCCAGGTGCTGAACATCCAGGTTTATGCTGTGATCTAAAAGTTTTCAGGGTAATCTGACATTTGGACTAACACTAAGTTATAAAACATATTTATTATTGTCCGGTTCTTCTGCCTACCTTCTGTTTGTCCATGACAATATGAAGTTGGTGTACTTACATATTTCCATTTTATTTGCCAGTCATTTGTGTGACCAGTCGATTCAGTATTTTACTCTTGTATCCTCTAAATATAGTTGGTATTTCTATGGCATAATTTACATGTCAGTAGTGCCAAACTCAAGGAACTGTGAGTAGTAAACCCCCTGACAAACCCACACTGACTATTCCTGATACCCCTACAAGCTCTTTGATTGTTGGCTACCACTTCCACTAAAACTGTAACCCTTACAACATTTTTACCCTTTTTTTTCCACTCATCATCTCATATGGCAACCTCCTAGATAAGATATCTTGGCCTGATACAAGTCGTTATGCCTCTCTTCTTTGTTGCTGACTTCAGCTTCTCAATAACAAGCTACATTTCTAGAACTTCTAAAGCTAAATATAATCTGGAAAGGATTTTTAAAAAAAGATTTATTTTCTAGAGTAAAAGAAATCAAACTCAATTACAACAAAGCCTTGATGAATAAGTAATCCACAAGGGAGGCATATAAAGTGTTTGAGGCTCCTTGCCTTAAAAAAATTTAAAATATACCTAGCATCTACCTTGCAATATAAGCCCATTTATCATCATTTGTTCAGAACAGACATTCTTCAAAGAATTCCCAGGTAATTCTAAGTCTAAACAAAAGGCACCAGACCTAGTAATTTCAACTTTTCTTCTTAGGTCAATCATATTTTTAAACCTTATAATTAGCGTTACTACCTCTACTAGACTTTCTCACACTGACTTACACATTTTCTGAAGTGCAATGGCCAAGGCTGAACAGAGTTGTATGTATTGATATTAATACATCCCAATATGGCACATGACATCTTTAGGAAGTATGGGAATTTGTCACTTCTTCAGTTACTGATCCATTATGAACCATTACTCTTATTCTACTTTGCTGCCAATCCTTCTCTTGTATTTCTGTAGTTAATTGTTCCTGCACAGGCACAGCACTCATTTTCCCCCTTACTTATTTTCTTTATCAACCCTTTCACAAATTTGGGTTTATTGAAAACTTGGATCCTGTCCTCTAGGCCCCTGTGGTCCCTTCCAGATTTTCTTTTTTATTAGTAAGTTCAATAATATGCATTCCCTTTCACTTTCCATACCTATGTTCTATGTGGAACAGAGATTGATATATCTTTCTATTATAACCACAAGTTATTGATAATTTGTCTTTGGGATTATCTTTTCCAACCAGTTTTCCACCCACACTGTTGAAGTTTTCTTTGTTTCATGCTTATCAGGTTGTAATGAATTTCCATTTTAATCTTTAGGAAAGTCAAGACAAGTAATTTGTTGACTTTCTGATTTTATTTAAAAAAAATATGGTCACGAGGGAGTATTTTTTTTGTTTCCTCAGCACTTGAAGTTACAAGCTTTCTAGCAGTCATTTAGTCTCAGCTGATCTGTTCCTGAGCACTGAAAGAGAAAAGGCAGTAATGACTATATTTCCTGATAGCACTCTTTTGCCATTCTTTTCCTGTGTTCTGCAACCTAGTTATCCTTTCCTCAGTCTCTTGTTAACTGATTGAACTTGCAGAGCAAATTCTTGTTATCTTTCGTATTTTACTAGTGACATGTGAAGCTATGCTTTGCCTTTCCGATCCTCACAAGAATATGCCACGCATCTGATTGTGTCCCCTGTAGTGGGTTTTTTTCAGCCTAAATTATACTCTTACTAAAATTTGCAATGCCAGCCTTTCAAATTCTAATTTGTTCTTTCTGCCCTCTAAGTTATGATGGCTGAATTGGAAAATTCTCTGGATCAATGTCTGAAGAGGTACTTTGACTCTTCAGGTGGGAGAACAGAGTATTGCTTGACTGAATAAATTATTACCTCAAAAGAGTAATAGCAATTGGCTGAGTTGAACCAATGCTAACATACAGGTTCTATTAACCTCCAATTACCATTACAGATGAGCACACATTCAGGAAGTGTGTTGTATCAATAAAGCATGCTACTTTATTAAATCAATAAAAGAATAACAGGCTTTACAGTAGGGAAAGTGCTGCCAATTTGCGAAGAAGGCTATGCAAGATGATTTTTAATTAGATTACCTCCAGCATCTTAATATTGACCTCAAAAGTCTACAATATGAATAGTGATAAATAGCAGGTTTTTTTGAAAATAGAAAACCATTATGATAAAATCTATTTTAAAGCTATCAATTTAATTTAATTATTCTCAAAGTGAATCAAGCTGACTTAGTATAAATCTTTAGTGGCGTATTCCTTTTATGAGGAAAATCCACAAGTTAACTCCTATTTGTCTTTGAAAAACTGTGGGTGAACAACATCTCTTCAGTTGTGCCCCTTATCATGTTTTAAAATGAAGGAAAGAAGAAAATCACAAACCCTTTCTAGAATATGATTGGAAGCTATAAAGTGAAAGGGCAAGAAATTTATCTTTGCAATTGTATATATTTAACATTGGCTTTAATCAATGCTGATATTAGCATTAGTCATCTCATATGAATAGTTATGCAATACTCAAATTCAGTAGGGTTAATCCCTTTAGGATTCTCAAGCCCTGTCAAAATTTTGACTTTACTAAAGAATCTTGAAAACCTCTGCGTATTGTACATAAACTCAGAAATTTTAATTTCTTTTTACAACTGGTTGTATAATTCACTTTGAAAGTCATATATTCACAGAATATGTTGAATTGGAAGGAAACCAAACCACAAGGATCATCAAAGTCTAACTGGGCTCTGCACGGGGCAACCCGAAGAATCACATCACGTGTCTGGGAGTTTTGTCCAAACACTTCTTGGGCACTACCAATTTTGTTGCCATGATCACTTCAGTTGAGTTTATATTTGTGCCTCATAATTTTAAAGTTATTTATTAAAACAATGTGTTCTTTTTGAAACTCTTTAGAACATAAAACAGAAAAACTGTATTTTTTTTTATTATATATTTAGAGATTTTTCCTTGATATCTACTTTGGCAAGAGGAGAAAGCAATGGCTCAGCTTTTTCCTTTCTTCTTCTTTAAGATCAGAGATCCAAACCATTCTATGGAACTGTTTCATTCCAGTTACATTGCATTCTTTGAGCCACCTCTCATGATGGCAGCATCCATCATAAATATTTTAACCATTTCTTTCATAACAGTGCTGCAGCATCTCCCAGGCTTGCAGCTACACCCAGAAAGCGGGCCTGTGTTGCTAAACTGCAGTGCAGGGTGTGTGCTCTGGTGGTTACTCAGTGTGTTGTGTGTCTGCAGTCCTGTGTCTGCAGTGTGCCATGGCCTGTAGTCCCCGTGTCGCGTGCAGCTGTGCATGTGCTGTGTAAAGGAGCAGCAGAGTTAGGGAAGCCTACATACTGTCTCATGGACTCCATTCTTGAGAGATATCTGCTACAGTGGGGCTCAGAGATCAAACCGTTCCTGCAAGAGTTAGAGACCAACTCTACCGGTACCTTTCACTGAGCTCTGGTATTTACAAATAGAGCTATGTAAAAGGAAAGACATAACCACTGAAATCCTAGTTAAGTGACTTCTTATTTAGCTGTGAAATTGTTTCTTGGAGCCCATTCATTCGTGCAAGTAACTTTTAATTTTTATACTGCAACCATGGAGTTTTTTTATTTAAAATAAATATTAGTGTCAAAGGAGACAGCTGGCTTGTGCTAGGTGTGTCTGCAAGAGGAGAAAGGACATGGACTTGAAAAAGATGAAGAAAGATTGTGAGGACTTTGGTAAAAGGTTAAACGAATGCTGTCTTCTTTAGAATGCTTTGGAAAGGCAAAATATTAGAAAATAAGAAAGGGAATATGATGTCTGGGAGAAGATACTTTTGTGAAGAAAAATTAGGAGGACAAGACTGAATATATATATCTCTGCAAGCAGAGAGACAACATTCTCAAGGCATCAGCCTGTCCTAATCTCAGTCAGAAAGGTTATGAGGACAACAAAAGTCTAATGCCTCTTATGAGTTGAAGAAAAAAGAGATTTTTTTTTTTACATTATAGTGGAATCCTAAAAAAGGCTGGAATAATTAAAAACCATGGAAGTTCTTGTTTTCCCTTTACAGAAAAAAAAAGTATTCCAATAACAGGAACATTAGATAAACCCCAGGAAACACTGAGGGTTATCTAATTGCAAATCACTAATTGCAAACAGCACTTACTATTAGGAATTGGACAAATCATAGAATTTCTTGTGCTTAATTCACTGTTTGCATTTTCCTAATTTCTAGGATTATTCAAGGATAAAATCTGACCACAAAAACACTGCATAGGGTTAAATTAATAGGAGACCAACTTAATTCAAAGAAAAATTGCATAAATGTAGTGGCAGGGTTGTCCATAATAGTCATATATCAGTGGGTCTAAGTGAATGTGAATTATAGAATTATAGAATGCTAAATTGGCATGGACACATCAAAGATCATTTAGTCCCAATCCACCCTGCTGTGGGCAGGGATACCTCCCACTAGATCAGGTTGCTGAAGGCTTCATCCAACCTGGCTTTCAACACTGACAGGGATGGGAGATCCACAATTTCCCTGGGTGGCCTGTTCTAGTCTCACCACCCCCACAGTGAACAAATTCTTTCTAATATTCAACCTAAATTTCCCCTCTTTCAGTTTGTACCCATTCTCTGAATTCTTTTGGTTTTGAAAATCATATTCATCCGGTTGAATTTAATGCTAGTAACTTCATTGTAAGTTTCAGTAACCACAACCTGTCAGAACAAGAAACTGCAGCCATCCCTTTTGAATCCTTTGCCCACAGAGAGCATGGCTGCCAGGATGCCATGTGCTGACAAAAGAAGATGAAATCAATTTATTAAACAGAATCCACTGAAAGTTGCATAGAAATTATGAAAGGCTTAAGAATTTTCAGAGCTACAAATCTTAGAAGATGGCCAAGTTCTCAAGAACAGAGTAATTCATCTCTTCCATTTCTTACATGTCTTGCATCTTCTTTCTGTATCGGTTTGTAGCTATTGCTGAGGACAGGGTGCTGGCTGTAGTGGAATTTTTGTTCTGATCACTTGAAACTGCTCTTGTGCTGTCTAGTTAAACAGGGCTTTTTCCTAACAAAACTGCTCCTGAGTCAATTTAGATAAAAGATGACTAAAAAGATTGGTTTGATTTTTTGGTTTTTTTTAGTTTTGGAGTTTTTTTTCTTACACTTTGTTTCAGCATGAAGTTTTAAAACTTTGTAAGCTAAAAATTGAACATTTGTCTGAATTACCTCATTGGCAAAAGCTAATTAATTGACTCCACCCTCAGGGATTCCACTTTTTTTTTTTTCTGTTACAGAATATCTAAACAAAAATCATCACAGTTGAACGGTAGATTTTTGGTACTCGGTGCACTAAAAAAATGCAGCTCAAAATGAGCAAAGGTTTGTAAGTACCAGATTTGAGTACATTTAAAGTCTGAAAAGGAACAAAAGAGAAAGTAATTATTAGGGTCTTAAGTTTAAAATGTATATTTTTGATTAACTTCTGGATTAAATTTTGAATTTATTATCTTTTTCCTCTTTTTTTTTTCTCTTCTTTTTTTTGGTAGGTGATAAACAACTATCTGATTTAAAGCAACACTTTTTTTTTTGGCTGTTGAAAAATCCACTATTACCACTAGCTGGCCAAATGTGTCATATTGTGTGATGAAAATGGTGTTAGTTGTATTATATTTGATCTTAACTCTCTTTGTTAGAAAAAAAAAAAAAAACAATTAGAAACTAACTTAGCTGTTAACTGCCATTTTACTTCTCTAATGCTTGCTGCAAAAGTTCTTATTCCACCTGTAGTGGTTTCCAGATGACATTTCTTTTAAGTTTAAATTATTTAAAATCACTCTTGTTTTATGATAAGATTAAAGAAATATCATGCCAAGAGAGATTATTAGAAGGCTGATTATTATTTATTATTATAAATGCTGATGATTATAAGGCTAGCAAGTAATTATTTTTCCTCTTTTCTCTCTGGGATTATTAGAAAAAGTCTTATTTTAAAATTTCTTACCATGGCATAAAATGTACAAAAAGAAATAAAATACAAGAAATCATGAATTATGAAGAAGAACAAACTGACAAGTTCAGAGTAAGTGGTAGACTAATCCTTTATTTTACAGTTGCCCTAAGTTTTTTTGTGTGGAACATTTCTACTTACATGGAACAGTTACTCTGAACATAACTAACTTAACACAGCTGTGTCCTACTCTGCCCTCAGCACTCAAAAGAAGTTATCAGGAGGTTTTTTGGGTACAACCAAAAAAGAAATTACTCCTGTAAAGCAATTTTAAAGCCGAGTCAGATTTATAAAATATGAAATACAAATCTATATATAATTCATACTTTGTATAGAAGGTATCTTTAGCTATTTGTTGCAATAAATTGCCAACTGCCTCCTGGGGGAAAAGGACACAGCTCCAGGGTCCTTGTTTGCAATGACTATAACAAAGTTTCTCTCCCATTTAAAAACAAGCCAAAATCGAAATAAAACCCAACCCGTAGTGTAAAAACATTTAATGCTAAACCAGATAGGTCATTAGATGGTGCAGTTTGGAGTCCATAACTGCAGAGACACTACTGTAAATAATGGATAATCTTGCAATCAAGAAGGAACCAATTTAAAGTACTGTCACATATTCATTTTGCACTAATCTAACCTAAGCAGTAGCAGTTCTGCAGAAATAAAATGAAGGATGGCACAGAATAATTTTTTACCAAAGCATTTCATAAATATCCTCCTCAGGAATAAAGCACTGGTTGATTAAGTTCTGCAAGGCAGTGTGAGTACTGTGCTGTTTACTGTGTCTACAGATCTATCCAGATATCCACAGGTCATTTTGCTGCAAACCTCATTTCTGTCCTTGAGGACTTCCTATGCTCCAGCAGAATCACTCCAGTATTTTAGAGAGACAATATTTTTTCTAGTGCTATCTCAGAATGCCTCATGGTAATGAAGACAGCTGCTATCACAAGCAAAACTGCTCAGTTCATATAGTTTTAACCAATTCATATCTGAAATGGTTTATTGCCTTGCTAATGACGCGCAATTAACTTGCAAACATTGAATGATTCATCCAGGATCAATATCACTAGCTGAATGGATAAATCAGCAGACATTACAAAGTGTTAAAAATTTCTAAGCAGTCTTTTATAACTAATTCCTCTAAGGTATAATGCTGCACAGTCATGTGCACTCCTCCTGCACAGACCTGGGCCGCGTGGGTTACACATGTGCTCGTTCTCATTGGGGAGTGCTTGGACACCTGCCTGCAGACCCTCCTGTAGGATATGGGGTGCTGTGGCTCTGCCTGGACCTGCCCTACTCCCTGTGACCCTGTCAGATCACACCCATGTCCCTGGGGCAGTTCTTCCCATGCCAGACACCGGGAGAGGTGTGCGGGCTCCCTGTCCCACATGAGAGAGCTCTGTCTGGCACAGGTGGGGATGCTGATGGGGTGGCTGCTGGCAGTGCCCAGCCTGGTGTGCTGCAGCCCTTCCTTCCTTCCTTCCTTCCTTCCTTCCTTCCTTCCTTCCTTCCTTCCTTCCTTCCTTCCTTCCTTCCTTCCTTCCTTCCTTCCTTCCTTCCTTCCTTCCTTCCTTCCTTCCTTCCTTCCTTCCTTCCTTCCTTCCTTCCTTCCTTCCTTCCTTCCTTCCTTCCTTCCTTCCTTCCTTCCTTCCTTCCTTCCTTCCTTCCTTCCTTCCTTCCTTCCTTCCTTCCTTCCTTCCGTCCTTCCTTCCGTCCTTCCCTCCCTCCCTCCCCAAGGTCTGTCACTGAAAACCCAGGAAATATACTATCCAAGCAGTTTGTTGGGTTAGAAAGTCAGCATTACGTTATGAAGTGCTGAGGTACATGGCAGAACTCTTCACCTATCATGTACATCAATTACGAAGCTTTTAATTATTTATAAATTTTAGCAAACAAGGGGATTATTGTTCATTGCCAACAAGTGACATGGTTGTCTTCTTAATCTTGTATTCTATCTTCTGGTCATTGGTGACTCTGTCATTTCTCATCCTAATTAGTCTGCATGCTCAGTTTATCTCATCTTTTTGGGTCATTGGGTTTCTTGGGTCGGTGGTCTGTGGATCAGTGGTCAGAGATCAGAATTACCTTTTATCCACCTTGAGCTGATTTCTGCACAACTGCTGAGTTGGTTTTCTTTATTTTTTTTTCTTTATCCTGGGAGTCGTGCCAGATGTCCTTGTGGCCCATAAATTCTGCCTTTACCAGTGGTGCATCCTTTTCCCCAAAGTATGCTAAGTTCCTCACCCAGGTCTGAGGTCACTGAAGCACGTCAAAGCCTAACCTCTAATTTGAGGTGGACATTGCTTCCTGCTTGCTTGTTATCTACTGTGTGTTTCACAGATTAAACCTCTTTTTTCATGAAAGATATACTTATTAAATAAAATATGCTTTTATTATACATCTTCTATGGGTAAACTTGTATTAAAAGGGTATCTTGAAAATAATTTAAAAAGTTCTTTGTTTTCTGTCAGTGTGTTAGAAATGATACTGCTTTATGCTGATATGACAGCCAGATAAAGCTAACGTGACAGCCAACTTTTCTGTTATACCCGAGGACGTAGGCTTCCATACTTCCATACTTCTTCCATCCCTTTCTAGAAAGGGACAATTAGAACCTTAATGGTTCAGGACTATACTAATAATCTTATTTTATCTTAATAAAATGAGAACTGCATATATGATTTATTAGTAGGTCTTGATTACACTAAAGATTATACAAGTCAGGAAGCTCTGCATAATTGGAAAGCTCTACTGTGAGGAATACTGTGATGCAAGCCAAATTTAGGCTCCAAAAGATGATATTTCCCTAACTACAGGTTTGGTGTCAGCACAGAACATGAGCCCATGCTCAGATTTGGTTTAAGCAGCACTTCCTACAAAAGAGCTGGTGTTAACACTCTGGTTCTGAGCAGAGCTGAATTGGGATTCAGTACAATGAGAGCTGATATGCAGGCTGGAATAAAAAACAGTTGCCAAACTATATTTGCAACCAGTTCATAAGGGTCATTTGGCTATGTTCATGTCTTAAATGAGTAGAAATTCCCACGTTAGACTAGATTTGGGTTCAAGTTTGGTTCTGATTTGGAGTAGGAGGATATCCTATGTAAATTTTCCTTGCCAGTGTCGCTCCATCAGTTCTGAAGTTTGCTGGAATAGCTGCCTACTCCAGTCACATCTGATTCTTCTGACATTTCTTCTGCCTCCTCTCAACATAGTACAGGACAGCTTTATTTTGGATTTGCAATGTCATTATTCTTGATAGGTAGGCTGGTAGTTTGCCTTCTGGAACTCCCTGTTATCAGACTGTGATTTGTAATCTGTCCTTCCTACCACTTTGGCACCCTTATGGATCAGTCAGTCTACACAATCTCAGCAGACTTTTGCACTAGGAATTTTCGTATCAAACTGAGACTCAAATCAGGGAAAAATAGTTTGTCTGTAAAGTTACCATAACTAATAGAAGAAAAATGCAGTGATATAAAAGAAGTACTGGTATAGGAGAGTGCACAAACAACTTTAATTATGCTATTTGCAGTGTCAATTGATAGTTTTGATATAACCAGATAAGCTGTGGAGTAGTAAAAGAGGTTCAGAAAAGAGTTATATTTCTTCTGCTTAGTGTTTCTGCAACACAAGTTCAATTTTTGCCTTAGTAAACAATTTAAAGTAATAGGGAGTCCACTTGGGATAATGCAAATTTTTTCTTTACTTGCCAAAAAGAAACATTATAATGAACTCTGCTTTCACACTCCCAGTTTAGTATGAAAAACACATAAAAAGAAATTGCAATTGTTAAAAATCATTTACTCAGCAAGTGCTAATGTTAGTGTCCTGAGTGACAAAGGTCTTGTGTATCTATAGTTCATTGCAGTATTAGCATAACAGAGAAGCTTCTTTTTCCAGAGAGATATGCTGCCAAACATCTTAGGCCTTTGATTTAAATTTGGCTGTGCACAGTAGCACCTTACTAATTTGTTTTGAATTACTAGAGTTAATAAAGAGAAAGAAATAGTTTTTTTCAAAATTTTACTTCTATACTATTACTATAGAAGCAAAATGGAGGAAAGAAACCTGGATTTTCAAACATAGCTGTTTCTTCAATCTTCTTTTATTTGTCAAATATTGAACTTGTAATATAATATGTTATGAGATGGTGGAAGTTTCTTTGTCAGAAGCAATTTCATGGCTTGATATGGTTTTTTTGATCATAACTGCATGAAAATCATATTGGTGGAATAATTTTCAAGATGCTCCAAAATGACAATGAATAAATCTATTAAATGTAAGGAAATGCATCCTGAGACTTAAAAATAGGAACCATTCCTTCATGGTGATGCCTGATTATCTCTGTATTTAACAATCAGTCAAGCTTTCTGCTATGAGCACTCCTGATTTTTTTTTGTATTTATATTGAACATCTCAGTCCACATAAAATAAATTCTATTGGTTTATGGATGAAATGTAACAATGCCTGTCAACACACATAAATACTTGGTTCATCAAAATCAAAATGTATTCATGTTTGTTTTTCAATTTAGAAGTAACATGGATGACAAAAGTCTAGCTCAAATAGTTGATGCTTTCTGAATTCTCTTACCCACACAAAAAAATAATCTAATTATAGTTTTAGAAGTAAACTGCTAGCAAAGAAGTAAACTGCTGGCAAAGTTTTAAGTTCTGGCAGCAGATATTTGTTAGAAAAATAACAATTCACATGAGCTATGAATCTTCAAAAGTATTTTCTTTGAGGTTTCTCTTTCACATAAAATGTTTTTGGTGTATAGTTAGAAAGACCAGATAAAAAGAGAGCAAATCAGTGCCCTCAGTGACCAGCATATATCAGAGCGCTGCATTTGCACTGGAAGTTTTTAAGAAAATCACAAAGATACTAGCTGTGTTGAATAAATTAAGCTGGTGAGAACTATTTGTGATTGGGAAAAAGAAATCTTCAGTGTGCCATTAATAAAGGGTAGGGGCCAAGGAGTAGGAGGAAAGGTAAATTACAGAGCCAGAGCTTCTCTTCTGCTTTATTTCAGGCTGTCATGAAGTAAGTTTTCCGCTCTCTTGAGGTTGCTGCTGGAATTCTTAATTTCCATTTTTGTTTAAAAATATTGCAAAAAGGATTTAGAGTCTGATCTCCCACTATTAAGGAAACAAAAATTCCCATGAGATTATGGATTTCTCTAAGGTTTTGTGGTAAGTTTCAAGATGCCTTTTTTCTAAACAAGAAAAGAATATTTCATGTTTGTAACATCTGAAGATTTAAGCCATTTCTTGATCATTTGAAGTTCCGTGATGTGTAGCAGTCTAAAAAGCTTTAATGAATGGTGGGATATGAAAGTCTGGGAAATGGGAGAGGGAATTGTCTCACAGAAAAGTGTTTTCTGTGCACCTGCCCAAACCTTTCTCTATGAAGATTGGAAAGGGTTGTGATGCTTGCAGCTGTGCTTGCTCTGTGGTGAAAAGGGACAAACAGGAAAACGAGACTTAATCTCTTTTAAGGAAAAAAAAGTGTCTATAGAAACTATTTTTAAAAATTGTATCAATTAACAAGTGTCCAATACACAGCTAGAAGTAATTATTGGCCTGTGATATGCTGATCAGACTAAATTATTTACTATTTTCTATTTAGAAAAAGACGTATATGAAAGAGTAACAAATCTTTAGTACTCCACAAGACAATTATATCATTTTTGTTGCAGAAAGTTCCAAAAATATATTTTAAAAACATGATTTACATTAGTACTATAAAGATTAATATGGGAGAATCAGATATTTGAATGATCTATAAGCAGGTATCAAAAACCACTTTAGAAACATCCCAGCATGATCCGGAGAAATAGTGATGACTGGAAAATTTATTTCAATTTTTTATGAATATATAATGCAATTTTATTTTTTATTTTGAAGAATGAAAATTAAAAGACATGGGATTTTTTGTGTGGGTTTTTAAAATTGAAAACCTATTTTTAATTTAAAAGAAAGAAAAACATGTATAAAATAAGGAAAAAATGCATATCAAAAATGCTATGAATATAATAGGAATGTAAATTCACATTTCATTTTTTAGCTAAACTTTCATTTCTCTGTGTATATTAACATCTCCTTCCTTAATGCTATGCACTTTAAATACTCTCTCTCATTGGAAATAAGAATATATATTACAGAACCTGTATGAATCTCTGAAGAGACAAAGATGAACTGCAAGACAATAAATTGGTTTTTATGTCTGAAAGAAGGTGAAATGAAAGCAATGTCTGAATAATATATATATATTTTTAGAATATTTTAGAATATTTTGCTTATGTTCTAAGTGGCAGCTGAGAATTCAAGACATAGATAGGATCTCATCTCATTTTCTATAATGGCTTCAAGCCTTCTGTAAATCTTCCTTTCTTCAGACAAAGGATTCCTAGATCAGGTAATTTTACTTGTTCCTTTGCATCAAATAAGGAGCATATGTAATGTGAGAGCACTTCAGTTCTAAGTGAAGTCTTTAACATTTAAACAATTCTATTGGTATTAAATCTCTCTAATTTATAAGGACTGTATAATTATCTGATGTATCTTTGCATTTTTCAAAAGTTTTTAACTTTTAAGCCTTGTGTTTAGATATTACTAAGAGGGAGTCCAGTCCATGGGCCATTCCTGATAGTCTGCATTCCCTCAGCTAACTGAAATTGAAACCCAAGACAATTTGTTGCCAGAGATGTGGGCCGCTCTGTGCTCAGTCAGCATTAATACTTGGTATTGAGTTTGGATACATTTAATTTATTTAATATATAGGTGTAAATAATCAAACCCATACATACCTACATGTAAAAAATAATGTAGTATGTGGTTGCCTGAATGGAAGTGCTCTGACAGTGATTTACCCTGTATCTGAGCATCATGACATCTTTAATTTAACCTTCCCCAGCATCATACTTTTAGATATGGAGGTATTACCATCCCATGTCTACAAACAGGATATAGAGAAATTCTGATTGTGAACATATCTGCTAAAGTTATCACATGCTTGGTCTATAAGCCCAAGTACTGATGCCTCTTTTTTTTCCTGCAGTGTGGATAGAGAAGCCTCATTGTCTATCACTGTCTGTTTATCCCAGAATTTGACCATCAAAAAAGTAAGAAATCTGTGCAAATTATTCCATATACTAAATACTCTTCAGAAAGTAGCATTTCGAAGTATTTACAATGTATATGAAAAGCTCTACACACAATGCATCTGAACATTTAAACTTTATTAAAATAAATTTATAGGCCAAGCAGTTCTAGTTTGATGACATTGTTCATATGCATACATATGCATGCTCCTACTCATCATTTCCTTTTAGAAACAGAGGGGCAATACAAGAAGTGCCTATTTTGCTAAACAAAAAGAGAATACAGGAGAAAATAATATTTTTTATTTCATCACAAACAAAAAAAAAATCTAAAATAAAACAACTGCAAAGCCATCAGCTGTAATTTTCAGCTTTTCAGGATGTCACTATTTGCCAGATTTTTGAAAGACCTCACTTTAGTAGCTGTTGTGTTTCTTTCCTAAGTTTGGCCATAAGCATTGCAGTGGGAGTTACAATATGCTGAACTCTATTGAAATGTTGTTAATGCAGAACAAGTGAATGAAAAATTTTGGTCCTGAGCCCTGTAGGATAACAAAATCCACATAACCAAGCTCATGGTTATAGTTTATAGCACTTGGCTCTGCTCTTGTTCAAAAAATGGAATATTTTTCTGGACATAAGGAAGCATTAACCATATAATTCATCTCAGATATAACCTGGAGGGGAAAAAATCCCTGACTGGATATTTTTTGTCTTTTTTATATTAACCAGATGTTGATATAAAGTATTACAATACTAAGTGAAAATTCTGGGATATTTCTGGTTAAAAGTGCAGGATTTTTTGTTACATTTTGTTATTTTTGTATTTAGTTTTTGGTTTTTTTTTTCAGTCTATAAAAAGAAGAGGAAAGAAAGAAGAAAAGAGTTAAACAGCAGGTAAGAAACTGAGCTATCAAAATAGGATTAGGGATAATGTCTTAAAACCAGAAAAGATTTCTTAAATAATTGTGTTTTCATTTTAGAAATGTTGTAAATTTTCCAATTTATTTTCTATTTGAAATTTCATAGCATTAAGGATAGAACATTTAATGCTTGGGTAGTCCACAACATAAATGCTTCTTAACACTTTTCCCCACATAAATTTTTTCTCATATGACTAATCATCATCCGTTGTAATTTATTTCTCCTTCTTCTGTGTTTAGTCCATGCCTTCACACATTGAATATGAATGCAGTTCTCAACTCCTTACTTTTTACATCCTTCCCCTTTAATGTCAAAGCACAGAGGACAACATAGACCCTGAACACTTTCTGTATATGATAAAAATGATACAACTTTAGGAGGGATATGAAAGAGATCCAAAAATCTTGACAAGCTTAATGAAAATTATTAAGAAACAACCACTTCAGTCCTTTATTCATAATAAACTCAAAGACATCTAGTAAAATCAGATCATGGGTTCAGAGCAAGCAGAAAGGATTTTTGTTTAATTAAATACAAAACTCATTGCTGCAGGATCCAGTGGATGTCAACTTTGCTTTTTTTTCTGTTTTTTGGCAAAAGGCTATTGTGCAGTTTGGAAAAATAATGAGCAGATCAAGTGGAACTTGTGGAGAAAATGAGAGAGGTTCCACTGTCCTCTGATGAGTGCAATCAGGATGGGGTGATGTGAGGGGAGACTATGGCCTTTTAAACATCTGAATCCAGCAGTAAGGTAGAGATAATTGCTAAAAAACTACAGAAAGAAACTGTTACTTTATAGGATTAAGAAAATCACAGAGAAAAATAGCAAGAATACCAGAAATCATTGTTAATGCAATTATATTGCATATAACTATGGCAAACCATAACAACCTAAAAGCAGTGTAATTCCTCAGATTCGTGATTAAGACAAAGACTGTTTAGTCATTTGAATTGAACAAACCCTTGACCAGTTGCTGGTCAGTGGACAGTAAAAAGAATGAACCGTTTCTATTCTGACCTTCTAAAGGTGGAAATCTAGACCCAAAAGGAAGAAGAGGAAAGCCTTCACATAATTTATGTAACATGTTATTTTGTTGTGTTATTTGTAGGAATAATTGTAGCTTTGGTATAAGTGTGTTGTCCTTTACATACATGCAGCTATGTGTGCTCACTGCTAAGAACAGGAAGCCAGATTCAGGGAATGCAAATCACCATCCCAAAAACCTTTCAGGGGAGCTAATTTTGGGGTTTATCCATCTTTGGAATCAGACCAACCAGGACATCTGTGTGGCTCTCCCTATATCAGCAGAGCAGGGCCTAAGATTTTTTCAACATCCACATATCATCAATCAATTGATGTAAACCCCAATTTTGGAAATCACCTTATACCTTTATAATTGTCCCCTGGCTGTTAAAAGATAAACTGACTTTGAAATCAATAGCCCATTAATTGAGGGAAAAGATGAGGTTTTGGAATGCCCCTGGCAATATGTATTTTCAAATTATAATCATCCACCCATTCAAGATTTTTTCAACATCCACATATCATTCAATCGATGTAAACCCCAATTTTGGAAATCACCTTATACCTTTATAATTGTCCCCTGGCTGTTAAAAGATAAACTGACTTTGAAATGGAGGGTCAATAGCCCATTAATTGAGGGAAAAGATGAGGTTTTGGGAATGCCCCTGGCTCTCACCCCACATAGGATTTAACAATATGTATTTTGCAAATTATAATAACAGTATGATTTCAGAATGCACATAAATAGTCAGGATACACATAACACAGCACATCCAGAAGACAATGTCTTGCTAAACTCTGGGGATATTAGCATACCTGGGATCATCAAGGAAGGTATGCTGTTACCAGGGGTTTTTAAAATTCCAAGATTCACATCTAACAGGGCTCCTTGTCAGTCTTTCCCTGTTTCTCACACTTTAAGATCACCAGATCATTTCAAAGCACCATATATGCTAAAAGTTAATTTTTCATGGCACATAGAATTACCCAGGTGGGCAGGAACATTACCTACAAATTCAACAAACTTCATGTGAGTGTGGTCCAGAGACAACTCTATTTTAAAGCTTTTGAAGTATGTGAACATCCCCTCAAACAACCCATTCACACTTGTCCACACATGTCTAACAAATATCAAAAATGTCCTTAAAAATTGGCTGGCATTAGATAAATAGCCTACCTATTGCACTGTGAAAATGTCTACTGGGCTCCTGGTATCTAGGCTGCTTGAAATTTCCCTGGGCTTTCATCTCTACTCATAGTAAATGTGGCTGGATTAGTTATAGATTATGACCACTGTATTGACATGAACTTGTGGACAAACCTACTATTTTTTTAAATGTAGAAATACATTACTAAAGAGCAAGGTGAATATTTGGTTAATTCCTTTTTTTCTATCTCCTCAAAAGAAAGAAATCTGGTACAATGAAAATATATATATTAGAGGTGATAATAAAAGATTTGAAATGTATTTCATACTTCTGCTTTTCTGTTCAAGATGAACAGAAAATCAGCCAGGAAAGCATTTTTACTGTGACTACTTCAGACCCCAGAGCTGCATACTACATTTGTAAGTCCTCTGTTACATCAGAAGTACAACCCACTGAAAATTCTATTAAGTTGCCTTAAAGAAATTTTAATGTAGTCATTCTGTGGTTTAATAGGATTTGGAAAGTATTAGATCAAACGTTAGAAAAGAATTTTCTGGGCCATACTGGCTTATACTTGACTATCTGCCCCACAGTGAAAATCTGAGATGTCCTGATTTTCTCATCATCCAGAATCAGGTCTATGAAAACATTAATACTTTTATCTAGTTTTGAAAGAAGCCTGAAATGGGAAAGGTTAAGTAGCACGTATTAACTGCCATCTATTAAAAGGGACGTACACTGCTGAAGTACCTATATGTAGGATGTAAGATACTGTGAAATTACTGCCTTATTGCTTTAGGCTGCTGATTAGACAACAATGAATTTTCTTCTTCTGTTGATAGATTTCTTTTATGTAATTCATAAAGTAATGAAAATAATTCTTTCATTCTATTGAATTCTTTCAATAATATTAAAGTAAAATTAGAATGATGAGAGAATGTGTTGATCTTAAAATATGCTTACAAAAAGAAAGGGAAATGTATTTGGAACAAGGCAAAGGAATGTTAACTGAAATCTGTGTATCTCAATATAAGTATTTTTTAGCAATACTTCTTGCTTTTATAATATACAAAGAAAAAATCCAATGCTATGGTTAATGTTTCCAATTTAGGAATTCTAAGTGTGGACTGACAAATTACCTTGTCAATTTTGCTAATGCACTAAATGGGGCCAGGTTTTTGACTTCCCTCAAAAAGATGCCCTTTGGAAGTTAAATGCAAGCAATTCTGATAAGGACCAGTAACAATGCAGTGTACTAATCATTTCATAGTTAGGTGATTCTAATGATTCTGTAGACAACACAGGCATATCTAGATTACCCTTATAAAAGAATTGTTAGACAAAGGCTGCATAATAGTGAACCTCACACCATATCTGAAGAGAGCTGTATGTTCTTAGAATCATGCAGACCTAAGCACAGTTGAATGTTGAATGAAAAAGGCAACTGTCTTTGCAAATCCTAAATCAGAAATAACTTTTAAAAATTTGAGTTCTGAAGTTGTCTTGAGACATCCCAGAAATATTTCTTGACACATTTTTAGACTTCTGGATTGTTGCATGATTTTATTTGATTTTGAATCTATTTTTTTTTAAGTTGCTTAAACACAGAAAAAAAAATGAGGAAAGGATTAGTTCTTCTTTGTTTATTTGGGAACATTTTTTGTGACTTTTATTTAAAAATTCAAATAAGCCTTCCTTGAGGACAGTCTGGATAATTAATTAACATCTGTAGAGCATATTAATTTGTTACAGAAGATTCCGGTATTTAAAAAATCAGTGCATCCTTTATCTCTTCCTAGGTCATTTCTTTGTTTCAAAGAATGTGTTTCTCTTCTTGTGTGGCTTTCAGAAAGCATATCTTTTACTTTCCCTTCCTAGTGGTTTCTTGGCAAGGCAACCATTAGAAGTTACAGTTGAGTGTCCTACTACAGTTTAATTATTGCAGGAAACTCATGAGAAGGAATGGCCTCTAGGGGAATATCACATGCACAGCTCAATAATCCTAATCAATCTAATTAAATTTCTGTGAAATAAGCATTTTTAAATGATTTCCAGAGGTTCGGTTAGTCTGTCTTACTTTTTAGTGTTGCAGGCTCCATCTCTAATCAGGGAAGGCTTCTCAAATATTGCAATGAATAATATATTAGATTTAAAGGGATGATCCTTGCACAGAACCACTGCAATGGCATAGCAGAGAATACTTTTTTCCTGAGAGCAGACTTGTTGATGTAGTTTCCTGATGCTTTGTGATGGGTTGACCCTGCCTGGACACCAGGTGCCTATCTAAGTCATTCTATTCCTTCTCTCATCAGCTGGAAGAGAAGAGAGAAAATATAAGGACAGTCTCACGGGTCAAGATAAAAGCAGGAAGAAATCACTCATCAGTTGCAGTCATGGGCAGAGAGACTCACTTGGGGAAAAATAATTTAATATATTACCAGTCAAATCAGAGGTAGGTAATGAGAAATAAAACAGAATTAAAAAAAAACAAACAACACCTTTCCTCCACCCCTCCCTTCTTCCAGGGCTCAACTTCATTACAAATTTCTTTATCTGCTCCCCCCCAGTCACACCAATGGACAGAATTGGGTCTGTGTGTCACAGCATTGTCTCTGCTGCTTCTTCCACCTTAGGGTCATTTGGGACTATGTCAAAGGCCTTACAGAAGTCCAGGTAGAAGACATAAGTCAGTTTTTGCTTTTTGGCCATTGCAGTCAGTCATAGAAGGCCACCAGTTTGGTCAGGAACAATTCCCTCTAAGTGAAGCCATGCTAGCTGCCTCAGATCACCTCCTTGTCTTGTGTGAGCTTTAACATTTCTTTCTTAACATTCAACATTTCTTCCTATGAGGATCTGCTCCATTAACTTACCAGGCAAAAAGGTGAGGCTTACTGCTCTGTAGTTCCCTGGGTCTTCCATTATCTCCTTTATAAAAATCAGACTGGTGTTTTGCTTTTTCCGGTCACCAGGGTCTTGTTCTGACTGCCATGACTTTTCATGCCAACAACATCAGCCAGCTCCCTCAGAACCCTGGCATGCATCTCATCAGTTCCCATAGACTTGTGACTATTTACTTTCATCAAGGGGTCCCAGACTTGTTGTTAGATTACAGTGAGAGGAACCTTTGCCCACAGTTCCCACCCAGATGTTCAGGTACTTGAGAGACACAGGAAACCTGACTGCCAGAGGAGACTTAGGTGAAGAACTCACTGAGTACCTCAGTCTTCTCTGTATTTATAATTGCTGGTTCTCCCTTCTCATTCATCATGCAGGTTCACTCTTACTTGAATTTTATTTTATTATTTTTTATTTTACTTGAATTTTTCTTGGGCTTCTTTTTTCTGACCTATGTATTTAGAGAATCACTTATTATTCTTCATATCCCTTAAGTCCTTTCTCCAATGGTGCCTTAGCTTTCCTGCTCCAATAACTACACACTAAAACTGTATTCCTGTTCTTTTCCTGGGTCACATATCCCTGTTCCCACTGGTTGTGCATTTCCTTCTTGTTTCTTTGTGTGAGAAGTAGATCCTTGCTCAGTCATATCGAGTTCTGGCTTGCCTTGTCTCACTTTCAAAACTTGGAGAAGAAGAGTTCCTCTGCTCCAAGAGATGGGGCCTTAAGTTTTGAGTTCTGACTTCACTATTTGCCAGGTCTCTGTTCCTCAAGATCATGAGTAAGTCAACCAGGGCACAGTTTCTACAGCCCAGGCTGCCACCAATCTGAACCTCTTTAATGAGCTCAAGTGAACTAGTGAGCACCAGGTCTGGTCTCCTCCAGTTGGTTTGTGCAATAATTTGACTGGAATGTTACCCTTGATGCATTCCAGGAATGCTCTGGTTTGCTTTTCAATCCAACCAGCCGTATTGTTTTTTCAGCAGACATCCAGTTGGTTGAAATGCCCTGTTAGGGGAGCAGTTGGTTCCTGAAAGACTGCACTCCTTGAAAGGGACCATGCTGAAGAAGCTTGACAAAAACTGCATCCCATGGGAAGGAAATGTGCTGGAGAAGTTGTTGAAGGATTGTCTTTCATGGGAGGGACTTCACTGGGGCAGGGGAAGAGTGTGACAAGTCCTCCCACTGAGGAGGAAGGAGCAACAGAGTCAATGTGGCTGCAACCCCCATTCCCCATCGCCCTGCACTGTAAGAAGGGAGAAGGTTAAGAATTCAGCAACAAAGCTGAGCTTGGGAAGAAGGGAAGAGTGGGGGAAGGTGTTTATTTAAAATTCAGTTCTATTTCTCTTCCTACATGCTCTTGATTGCTAATATATTAAATTATTTTTCCTAAAGTCAAGTCTGTTTTATCTGTGATTGCAGACTGATCTTTCCTTATGCTGATGTTGACCCATGAGTCTTTCATTATATTTTCTTTCCCTGTCCAGCTGAGGAGGGGAGTGATGGAACAGCTTTTGGCATATGGTGCCCAGCCAGCATCAACACCACAGAAACAAAGATCAAGTTGCATCCAATGTCAAAATTCTGTCAGTGGATTAGTCATTAGTCAAGCCAGCTAGAGGACTGAAGAAGAGAAAAACTGACATGCAGAATGCTGACATTATACTAAACTATTAAATAATCCAACTGTTTTTTATTCCAAATGCAAATTTCTTGATACAGTCTTATTAAACAATCTTGGTAAATGTGTCAGTCATAAGCAAAAATGAGATCTGCATAAGCAATCAATATTAAAAACAGGTGCTTTCTGTGCCTTTGATAAAAAAAATCCCTAAAAATAAAATCATAAACTAATAGAAGATTGAATTTTGGTAAGTAATGAGTAGCATACGAGATTTTTTGGTTTCTGATTTGCTCATTAATCTTTTCCTCTATAGAACCTTTTGTGTAAAACAACCCCTGCCCAAGATGGCTTACTTTAAATGAAGCTACCTTTGCTGTGCTGCAATTACTTTCTACAGAAATTGTTAAAATGAGAGGATTTGTAATACTTGAATTTAAAAAAGAAAAAACCCAAAGCAAAATGTACATGGCTTTTACTGACTAAAAAGTATTAAACTCTAGAAGAATAATGTACCAAATATAGCAACATAAAATTATGGGGGGTTAAAAAACTCGTGTAAAAACTGAAAGTAAATTCCATATTGCACATGGAAGCATTATTCAGATCCATAGGCTACTGACACTAAGTTTGGGAAATTTGGAAAATAGGGATTCCAAAACATATATTTAAGCTCCATCTTTTCTCCTCCCTCTTCTCTCTCCTTGCATTCCCATCCATGTGCATATCCCTTAGTGTTTCACAATAATGGTATACGTACATTAGAATGCAAATTTTCTCAGTTGAAGTTAGAATTAAAAAGAAAACCTGAATTTTAGAACTTAACTTCCTGTAAGTTTGAATCATATTCCCATTATTCCAATGAGGATTGATTTCTATTAAAATTCCAGCCCATTTTAGTCTTTGTAATGAGCCTAAAATAGCTGCCAGCTTGCAGTGCTGGAATTAATGATAATCGAATGTAACACAAAATGTATTTCCATATTTTGTATTGCTTAAATGATTTCATCTCAGATGTAGTATGATTCTTTTTAGAGATGACTACTTCTATTTAATCTCTTTTCCAATTTTAATTTGAATTTCATATTGTTCCTGACTGTTTAATGAATATTTTGGGACATGGCCATAGTGTTGTTAATTATACTGGAGACTGAACATAATTAATTCTTTTGGACCCAAAGTCAGCTAGTTAATCGATTTCTGATGAAACTGAAGATTAAACACAGATAGTTCACTTCTTCCTTCATTCATTTTAATTTTTCCCTCTTTGAATTCCATCAGATTACTTTGGGAAGTTGTTGCTGGCAAATCAATTTGTGGACCCATTTGGAGTATTATCCAGATGATAATAGATGGATGATCCACTCATGCCAGTCACCTTCCTATCAATTTTAGTTTGTTAATTTTTAAAGGAAACCTTTTGATTCTTTTCAGTAGATTTACTAGCTTTATTTTTAATTCATATTTAAATGGTTCTTTACTGCGCATTTAACAGAATAAAAAGGGATCCTCAGAACAGTTCTCTGTATTCCACACAATTCACAAAGTGACAGCACTGTAGTGATGTAGAAGACATTCCTCATATTTGTGAGCTATTAACTCATGTCGCTAAATTTCATTTTCAGGAACGGCCTGTAAAGGCTCAAATGAAAAAGAAAAAAATACATTAGTATGTCCAGGAGTTGCTTTCACATTTTCTCCCCCTCCCATGGGGGACAAACCATGCTATAAATAATGGTTTATTTTAATTTTTGATGGTGGGAAAAGCCCTAAAGACTATTAAAAGACAATTGAAAAAAGGCAAGTAAAAAATTTAAAAGAATAGAAGAAGGACATCCAGTCAATGAGGGAAATCTTGAGCATCTTTCAATTATTACTTTATTATTACAGTAACAGACAGTTCTAGTTTGCTACTTTCATACTACAATGGCTGATGATCCATATGTACTCTTGCACTGTATTCAATATCCTATTGTGAACAGACTTAAGACAGCTTTTAGTGCTGTTTCTTTATAGCCAAGTGAGAAAAAAAGCACAAGAGTACTAGGTGATTTGTTATCTATAATTTCTGGATAACAAGGGCCAACAATAAAATATTTAACAATGGCTGCTTACATAAATTAATCCCTTTTGGACAAGATATGTAAACATATAATTCAAACTCCTCAGCCCTTGAGAACTTTACAGGTTAAATTTTTATTAAATACATTACTGAATAAAAATCTTGGTATTCAGAAATATTTTCTGTTTCCCAGACAAAGATGAGATGTGCACATTTTTTATCAGGAATTGTACTGTTTGACATTCAAACAGCAACTTTGTCAATCTGTAGAAACAAAGACTTCACCAGATTAAAAGCTATTCAGTTTCTAATTAATGTTCTTTGGTATAATTTTGGAAACCTTTCTGCATATTTATAGCTGTCAGTGGTTATTGTGAAATTCTGTTCCCACAGAAACTAACTTTCCATTTTAAATGAAGTGAAATGTTAGTGGTTTATTGTAATAGTAAGGCTTTTTAAGTTCAGCCTTCTTTTAAGGAAAATGTGAGTAAGTATTAAACAGCAATGTAAGAGGAAAAATACTTTAAAATTTTACATTCAAGTTTCACTTTATAGAACTGCAGAGTGCTAGGTAAGGAAAGTATTTGGTCTCAAAATTATGACATGAGGAGAAGCCTAATGAGAGTAATGAGGGATGTTTGTACTTGAGAATACCTCCACTTATAATGAAAAAAGTTTATCTTAAAGATAATTCTTGCTCCAGGAGATCATGAAGGAAACTATCAATTGTTCTAGGCTCAAAACAATTTACTCTAAATAGTTGTCTCAGCTATCTGAATCTGGGAAGATTAAAGTGTTAGAATATAGAATACCTCTTTACAACCTTCTTTTCCCTGGGATCTAAACCATGTGGGTGTGAACAGACTTATGAAAGACTGCACACTAAATCTTGATATGTCATAAAAGAGAAATTTAGTCCTGTCTCTAGAAAAAAACATATGAACTTCCATAATGTTTGGGTGGTTTGACTGGACACCACTATGGCCATTGTGCTTATGAAATATTAGTTGAATATTAAATTTGATTTTTAAATTTTTATTTTAACTTAAATTTTAAATTAATAAAATGGAAGGGAGATTTCAAGAAATCCAAGATACTTATGTCTTGTGTTCTTTCCTTTCCAGTGGTAAAAACTCTTGTTCATGTTTGTGTTACCTGTGGAGATATTAAGAATAAGGGAGTCAGACTTTAAGTGCTATTAAATTCACATTTGTAGTGACATTTAAAGCTCAGACTTCAGAGAAGCGAATCTTAATGTGTTTTTGTTTTGCAGCTATTCTCACATTACCCAGCTATAAATGGACAGCTGATTATATGCATAGGGTTATTGAATGTGAGGTAAACAGCATAAAATTGTACTGACTGCATTTTTCTCTTCCTTTCCCTTTCTATAGTTTCACCCCAAGCCAGTATAATTCAGTCATATTATATTGATACCTGAACTCTAATGGACATCTGAACATATTATTAATTCAGAGGTATCTAATTAATATTCAGAGTGTCTCTTTCTATTTATATTATTGGCTTGTAATATGTATTTACCTGGATAAATTAGATGGAAATAGTAGGAGGATCTGCTGAGTTGTGGGTGTTCCCTTTTTAATGAAAGAAGCAAATTCAATTAGACTACTTATCATATAATCAAAACTGATTTTCTACTTTATGCAGAAAATGTCAAGAAGTAATATAATTTCTTTTATTTACACCTTCCATAAGAGAAACAGAAGAAATCACCATTAATTCTGACAAATCTAATCAAAAGACAGTAAATAATCTGCTGCAGTAAACTTGCCACAATGCAATAAGGCAATACTATTAAGACTCACAGACAAAGGAAAACTCTATTTCCACTGTAGCATTTCCTTGATTTATCTTTCTAAAAGTAATTATAGTTATGCTGATAATGATGATGATGATGTTGATGATGTTGATGACAACAGCAACAGTGATAACAGCAACAGCTGGTGTGGTAGAAGTTATTGCAAGCAAAAATAGTTTCATTCATTTAAAAAATAATACGATACATCCAACTGCTGAATTCTAAATGGAGCTATTGGTTACAGTATGTGCCAAAAGATTAAAACCAAAAGCACTGCAAAATTCTGTGTAAAAAATGCTAAGAAGGACTCCAGATTTTCCATCTACTTCTGCTGCCTATAGCCAACTTCAGACTTTGGTAATGTGGGGGTAAATTCTATGAATCTGAACATGTGCAATGAACCTTAATTTTGCTCTTTGGCTTGTTTTATTTTGACAGATGCCAAATATAGTCAAAAACTTACCTAAAAATCAAACTGTATATTCTGTCTTTAATTAATTCTTTTTTTGTTCCTTGCAAAGAGATCATGATTATTTGGAGAGTTTGTTATACTATTAATAATCATTTCATACCAAAGGAAATTTGTTTCAAACTTTCTGTCTTAATTTTCATAGGATGGCCTTAAATACACCAAAAATATTCTGGACATATTTTTTTCATGGAAAACTACATTTCAAACTGTCTACCAAAGATATCCTGTGGATGAGGAGGGGAAAAAACCCAAAGAAACCCAAACAACAACAACAAAAACACACTAGGGAAAAAAAAACCAATCAAGCCAAACCAGAAACTAGACATAAAAATGCATTCTCAAAGGAGTAAAAATGAGGAGCTCTGAAGTTTGTTTTCATAGACCACATGACTTTTTTGCTACACACATCTGTTTCTTGAAATTTGTCAAAAGCAAACTGCCAAAATAACAGGATTGGTATTGCTACCAGCAATGCTATCAATAAAAATAATTTGGTCAACTCTAGCTTTACCCGTCCTTCAGTTTCATTATTGGTTCTTTGGCAAGAATTCCTTCCTATGCTGAGCTCTTCACCAACACCACTCTACTTTTCCCCCCATAATTATATTCCTTATTCACCTGTTGGAGGCTGAAAATTCAAAGATGAAGGCTTTTGGTGAAGAGGCATTTTTACTAAAAGATTACGTTGAAGGAGCATCACTATGTTATGTCTGTTATTAAGCATAATGTTATAGGAAAGCTCCTCTTTTCAAAGAGAAGAAATTGCCTAAACATTCAGTATTTTCTCTCAGAATTACTTAGAGATTAAACTAAGGCTATGTAGAAATCCAGAAACCCTTCTAAGGATGTAACCTAGAACTCCTTTGTCCCAATTTCTCTGAACCAAAAGGTTTCTTGGGTGCTCTTATTTTTTGAGTCTCTTTGGGGTCGATTACTTCCATCATTTATTTCGGCACAAAACTCACCTTCACAGGGATAGAAAATGAGTCCCACTGAAAGAAGAATTTATAGATTAGGGAAGAGAGTAATGTCCTGGAGGCAGCTATCTCTCCAGGCTGGACTGCACAATAAGTCAGATGGCAATAATATAAAACACCACAATGAATTGCTTCAAACAAAACCATTACAAAATTTCTGAAAAGGAAGGTCTGAGCACTGGGTCACAAGAGTTTAAAGATACTCATATTCAAAGTAGAGGAAATTCAGGCTTATCCTTACTTTTCTGCTTCATGTATTCCTTATAAGCATGTTATTTTGGGGAGCAACAAACTCTTTTTGCTCATTTCTTACAAAATCTGGCAGTGCTAACTTCTGATGTGTCTCATCTAGCCCTTTTCATCCAAGAAAATCTTTACAAAAACAGAGAGAATGAGCTTGTATTTCACCAAGAAACATGTTTACAAGCCAGTATAGACTCATTGACAAAACATTTTTTACAAAATGCATTCTTTATCTGAACTCATTTTAAAACTAGCTGTTATTCAAAGCTTTAAATATTGTACTGACCATGGCCATTTCATACAGAAAAATTACCAAAAATCTGTCTCCCATCCTAATCTAAATTTTAAGAAAAATATTTTATGAGAGAAGGCATGACAGTGATTATAAAGGAATCCATTTCCATATGATATGTGAATGTTTGCATTTAATTTTTATGAGAATAAATATTGAACACCTGATGCTTTACAAAATTAATTGCCTGATGCTGGATAGATCAGCTAATATCATTATGGAAATTTCTGAGTGATATACTTGCAATTGTCATGCATATTGCAGTAAGACAGTGCAGTGGGAACTCTTATTTGCCATGGCAACCATTAATTGGATATGCAGGATGTTGTGTTTTGCTTTAAATAAATCTGACTGGGTCAGCAATTGAATGTTTCAAATACATGAATTATATTTTACACAATTTTTCACTTTTTTTTTTCCTGGGTTTAAATTAGTTTTTTCTTCATATCTACATGTTCCTTAGAAACAAATGGGATAAAATTGAGTGAAACCCTGGGACGTTTTGCTTTATGACTATTTTAGTAAATGCACATTTTGTGTTCCTAAGTCTGACAAATAAGAGCTGATTGTAATTACATTTGTGTTTCTGCCATGTGTTCTCAGGCCTCTTTCTCCATTGTTTCTTTCTCATGTGACTATTATTATGGATCAAATAGCTGCTTTGCATAAATCATTTCCATAAAAATGTACATTTGGCTTTTGATTTACAGAGAATTTGACATAGGAGACAGTCTCTTTGCATATCACACTGGGATTTTGAGTAAAATATGTTGGGATGTATATATGAAAAATTCACCTCTAAAGAAATGAATCCTAAGCAGATAGTCAAAGAGAAATTATTGAAATCTGAGGACAAAGCTATTTCAAGGCAGGAAAGTATGAAATGCAAAGAAGAGGCTCTTCTTTGAGTTATACATTCCATGCCATATTCAATGATTTGTTTAGAAAGGGTATGATTTTTCTATGTTAAATTCAGAAGGCATTTATAAATGTCATTAATTTTATGCAAGTGAATAGTTGTGCCTAAGTCTGGGAAGATGACTACAGTATTCAAGATCATATTATTTTCTTTGCTTACTTGTGGAGGTCTCTTATGATACTAATAAGTCAATATTCCCCAATAGATTCATCTTAATATTTTCCTGGTTTAGGAAAGCATCTGGAGTCAATACAGGACAAAAATATCTCCCTGATATTAGTCAATGAAGATATTGATGCTTCAGAATTAGACCACATTGCTTCATACTGGAGCACAGTCTATGACTTTGTCCGACTCCCAGGCAGGCTTGAACCCAGCACCAGAGCAGAATTTGGAGCAGGGTGTACACAATATACGGGGTGCTCTGTGTGGATCAATACGTGAGTTGTCCAGGCTGAGAAAGACTTATCTGTAACCCTGAACAATTTGCTAAATGTGTCTCAACCACCTGCAGTCTTTGTTTTAAAGATGTCGTGAAAGTGGCATAGTTTGTGGTTTTTTGCATTTTTTCTGCTGACTTGCTTTACTAAGCAAATTATCATTTACTTTTTTATATGTATACTTTGATAAGTAGATAAGTCCCCCAAAATGGAATTTTATGCCATTTCTTACCTGACAGAACCCAAGAGAGAGGAAAGTAGACCATCATATTTTCTCTTTTTTCTGTGGAAACCACAAAACACTGCTATATAAAAGGTACATTTCCTTCTTGTGCAATGCAGCATGAATCCATACTTACCAATAATGCTCTGCAAATTGTCTTTTGGATTGTGCATTTCAGAAGATACAGGATACAAAACTTGTATTTGGCATTTGACTTCTTTATTCCTACAATCAGTTGGAGTGCATGTGAATTTATTTGTTTTCCAGATTCTTTCCGGGATCACGGCCATAATATTTTTATGTCCTGAGAAAGATGATCCATTTAAATGTATTAGCTTTGCTTCAAAATCCTTTTTTGTAAATAGATACTAGTTTTCAGATCAAGCAAAATTCTTATGTGAATTTAGTCATGATACAACAGAAACTGTCTCTGGCAGTTTTGTTCTAAGCATAATGAGGATATATTAAATTTAATTGAAGTCATCACTAAGATGTGTTGAGCTGAAATCCTGATACAGAACTACAAACGTCAAAAAGTCATGATGATGACACAAAAATTTCTGGTTTTAAGATAACTTGTCATGCAAGCCATTATAACAGAATCTGTCTAAAAATGTAAGCAAAGCTTCTAAATTATTCCATCACATTGACCCTGATTAATTCCTTCTTGAATATGATAACCAAAACAATATAAAGGAGAGATATGGAAGGAGCAAGGTTTAACTAAACAAGGAAATTGGTAGTAAGTACAGATGTTTAGTTGTCTGGTTTTGAGTCCTTTTTTTTTTCTGGAAAGAAGAAGAAAAACAGCAAAAGAAAAGGAAGGAAGGATGTTTTGTTAAATTGTTGTTTTGAGTTCTTTTAATGCAATATTTAAACAAAAATACATTAAATTTGTTTTCCAGCTCTTTTTTCTATGTGAAATGCAACAACTCTTTGGGGGGTTATTGCTGTCATCCAGGCAGCAATCATTTCACAGAATGTGACATTACTTGTTTAGAATTCAATTATGTTTTCTTTCATGTCAAACAACATTAAATGATCATTTGAATTTTGGTCCTTTGACATCAGTAATTGTTACAATTCATGGCAGATGACTCCTCAGATGTCAGAAGTTTGAGCCAATGTAAAAAAGTCCTTTTCTTTTTCATGTAGATAACAAGTGACAATCAAGATGATTCAGAAATGCCTATTACAGTGGAAATAGTTTTTATTTATTTAATTTCTGCATAAAGCGCTAGTCAGAAGTTTGGTTCAGCACTCATTAATCTTAGAAGACAGATGTTTCCATGACATGTAAATTGGTGGCTGTTTTTCTTCATCCAGGAATGTCCTCTATGGCCACCCATAACAATCCTTCTTGGTTTTCTTCCTCTTTCGCTGGGTTCTTATTCACATCTTCTAAAGACAAGGTCCTTCACATTGACTGCCTATCTCTGTCATCAGGTTTATTTGGTGGTGTGGGTGCTCTCACCCATTATCCAGTATGAGTTGATGCATAGCTGTTAGTTAGAACTGGTTCAGAGCACGTGGTAGAAGGGAAAAGATGTCAAAGGAACCGTTGCTTTAGCCTCAGAGCTGAATCGGGGTGTGCAAATCTGCTTAAAAATGAAATTTAGATAACTGCTTAAATTTCCATCTGGTGTTTGGGAAATTGTATAGAGGTACTGTTCCAGTGTTCATCCCTTTTATTTTCCTTTTCCTTCTGTTCTTCCCTTCATTTACCTATCTCAAATGAAAATTGCTTTATGATACAGCTTTTGCAACTGTCATGTTTGCCAACCTTATTTCTGGATTAATGATCCACGCAGGATGGGTTTCAACGCTTTTTAGAAAATGCAGTTCTTCAAATTCAGAAAGGTTAGTTATTAGCTGCTGTAATTTATTAAGGGGATTATACTTGTGATCTTTCATCCACGCTTATTTAACTTAGTTTCTACAGAGTTTTTACAAGTTAATTGGTTTTGACCCAATACTCCCAGAAGTGTAGATTTTTGAATTCACAAAAACGAGTTAGTGAACCTGTTGCCTTTCAACAGAAAATAGGGATGTGTTCCTTGACCCTTTTGAAATCTCTTCCTCAATAATTGAACACGGTTTCTAAAAAGAAATTACTCTTTCACGAGATACAAATTAAAATTATCACTATTTTTGGTACATTGCTTGGTTCATATTATCTCCTTCACAGAGTTTCTTTTTCTTAGTCAGTAGCCTCCTCAATTTTTACATCTTTAGGACATTTTACAAAACCCTTTTTTTTTTTTGTAAGTAAAAAAATAAAAAAAGGCAGGAGGCTTTTGTTTTTCCTGTGCATGGAGGTTAGTAGTGCATACTTGCAGCCCAGAAAGCCAGCTGTGTCTTGGGCTGCATCAAAAGCAGCGTGAGCAGCAGGTTTGGGGGGATGATTCTTCCCCTCTTTGCTGTCCTCATGAGGCCCCACCTGGAGCGCTGCACCCAGCCCTGGGGTCCCAGCTTAAGTAGGACATAGACCTATTGGAGTGAGCCCACGTGAGGACCACAAAGGTGATCAGAGGGCTGGAGGACTGCTCCTACAACACACAGGCTGATAGAGATAGCGTTGTTGAGTCTGGAGGAGAGAAGGCTCCAGAAGAGCTTGGAGGAGCTTTGCAGTACATAAAGGGGATTGCAGAGAGGTGGAAAGAGACTTTTTATAAGAGCACACAGTGACAGGACAAGGGGGAATGGCTTCAAACTAAAAGAGTAGATTTAGATCAGATATTAGGAATTCTCTTCTGTGAGGGTGATGGAGCACTGAAAAAAGTTCCCCAGAAAAGTTGTGGATGCCCCATCCCTGGAAGTGTTGAAGGCCATCATGGATGGGGCACTGAGCAATGTGAACTAATGGAAGGTGTCTGGCAGGGCACTGGAACTAAGTGATTTTTAGGGTCCCCTCCCACCCAAACTGTTCTGTAACTCCATGATGATTATTGGCTGAAATAAATATTTTTGCTATGTTTGTGTGATGCAATTTTTTAAATTAAATTTTGCTTTTTAAATGGTTTTCAAAACTTATGGAACTGAGCAAGCCATCTCAGCCACACTGTGAACATAGCAACGACTATATACCTAATATATTGTGGTGGGGATTACTTGGAATATCTTATTAAAAACAGTTAAAAATTGGTGGTTTAACATATGTTTTGGACTTCAAGTTGCTCAGATACAATGCAAAATTGAGCAGTCATCTCTCAACAAAAGCAAAAGTTATTGTAGAATACTAAAAGAAGGCCATGGTTGGCTTTCTCAAAGAGTATTCAGAATATCACAGTATTTGAGGATTTTAAGATGCACCTTGAATGTGTATTTTCACTATTTACAGATTTCTCCAAGACTCATCATCATATTTGTTTTTGAAGATTGTATCAAAATAATTTTTAGACTGTATATTTGAATTGTATTGTACCATGATATAGAAAATTCCAAAATAATCTGCACAAAAGCCTAAAATAGAGTGTTCCAGCCCTAGGTCTGTTTAGCCAGGCTCCTCTTCTTATCCACTGGCTTGTCTTGAGGCCTATGAGATGGCCTGCCCCTGAAACTAAGTTTTCCTCTTTAAGGTGCATCCAGCCATTCCTTCTCCTTTTCCTTTCTGGCCTGCCTCCCAAGGGACTCTCTCAACCAATCTGCCCAAGGTCTGCCCTCGGGAAGTCCAAGGCGACAGTTCTGCTGATGTCCCTGTTTGTTGCTACAAGAATCAAAAACTATAATTTCATGACTGCTGTGCCCAAAATGTCTTCCAACCATTTATATCACCCATCAGCTCTTCTCTGATCACAAACAGAAGGGAATTTTACCTAGTGGGTTTCTTCACCAGTTGTGTCATGAAGTTATTGTCCACACATTTCAAGAAACTCCTAAACATTTTCCTCTCTGCTGGCAATGTATTGCCAGTAGACATCTGGTGGATTTGTTACAGAAACTTTTCCTTGCCTCTTATCCTGTTATTTAGGTAAGAGAGCAAGGTGTAATTATTTGGTCTCATTTATTTTAGAAAGTGGATGTTAAGCCTGGGTGCTAAAACTTTTTGCCAGCCAATACTATGGTTTGTTCGTATGAAAAAAAATATTGTTTATTCTGCTTGCACCTTCAAATCCCAGAAGCTTTGTGGAGATAATTACATTCTATGTGCAGTCGAGGGCATGACAATAAGCAATCAGTCAATTCCATTATTGTGAGGGTGATACTATGAGGGCTATATCCAATGTCATTTGCTTCTCTGTAACACATGCACAAAACACTCTGAGTTCCAGTGTTTTGCTGTTATTATATTTTAAATCATACAGCTAACGATGGCTTTATAGTCACTTGGAAGTATGTGTGCTGTGAATACAAATACCAAGAGGCTAATATTTTTGTTTTAAAAAGCAAAAGATTGATTTATAGTGGGATAAGCAAGGTAGGAAATTGTAACCTTTTTCCTCTCAACAGTAGTAATAATTATGATTCTGATAATAATGAATATTATGTGATGATGATGATGCTGCTGCTGCTGATGATGATGATTTTATTATAGAATGTTATTTTAAAAAAACTTATGCCTATGTCAGAACTTTATTTTCCTTTTTTAATGCCTGACAGGAAAATCAAAAGAAAGGACAAGAAAGTAGTAGTAGTTAAAAGTTAATCTCCTTTTTTGAACCATAAATAAAAATCCTCATAACTATTAATGGCTTTAAACAAAGAAATCTGCAGATCTTACTTAGGAAATTTCTTTGACACAATGTCAGAACTGTAGAAATAATATAATTTTTAACCATCTCAAAACAGTAACAACAGATAATACAGTGCCCCAGACCTCACATTTGTGGAGTGTTGTGCTTATCCATTGAAACAATACTCATATAAAAGTTTTCCTTGTCTGCAGGATTTTTTCCTCAGTCGAAGGGGAACACTGAAATGACAAAAAGCCATTAGAATATTTCCTGCTGTTTTTCTCAGAAAAAAAGAAGGTGGAGTCATACCCTATTTTATTGTAAGGGGTGAGCTGGGTGTACTCATGTTTGCAACATTAGAGAAAAAAGACACTCTGGAAAAAATATGTATTGACCTTCATATATTTTCATTCTGTATTATTCTGACAGCCTTTTCTCTGTTTTGGTAAGGACAAAGGACATGGACATTTTCCCTAGAGCAATGCATATTTTAGTTTCTTTGGTCAAAATTCATAGTCTGCTCTTATGTTGTTTTTCCTTTATACATATATATATGTGTGTGTGTGTGTGTGCACGTACTTTAGTCTAGTGGTCATCAGTGTGTGATACCTCTGCATCTTCCACACCTCATAAAGCTTGGCATGAAGGAAAATTCTCTGAAGTCCCATCTTACAGAAATACTACTGTAGCTGAGCACCATGGAATCACTATGATTACAGCAGTTTATATAGGAGAAAATATTGCTATTCTCTTCAAGCTGAAAAATGCTTTTCATCACTTGAAAATACTACTACTATTAGAATGAAGTGCTATCTTAAATATATACTTCCTATTTAAAAGAAAAAGAGGACTGGCTTTTAGAATATGAAGGAATTAGTGCCTGAAATTTTTAGAAATTATCATAAATTTATGTGCTGAACACAGAAACCTAGATTCTTCTCTAAGTTGACAATGACACAGAAGCAACTATTAAAAAAGAACCTGAAAAAAAATCTTTTTGCCACTAGTTTATCTCTCCTGACTTTTAAGAAGGGAAAGGATATAACTTGGCAAAATTCTTGTTCTGGTGATATTTAAACATTACTGAATGTCAAAAGGCACAAAAGGGTGTAAGATTAAATGCGGCATTAAGTACCCCTCTACAAACATCAGGTTCTTAAATCTTGCTCAGCACTCATAACTGTTGAAGATAATCTTTTGTTTTCAGTTAGTTTCTGTCTAGGACAATTTGAAGAGCAAATATCTGAAAGGAAAACTCTGGTTCTGTGGACCCAAGGGTCCCAGGTAGTTCTCTAATGATGTCCCCATTCTTAACTTTAGATTGTAAGGTTTCCTGCCTGCTCCCACTGACAAGGCAATTCCAGCAGCCATAAAGTTCAGACATCTGCTAAATCAGGAACTAAACACTAAACTTAATGCCACTATTTCAGAAACAAAGTTATTCAACCAGAGAATGGTTTACTGTGTAGCACGGATTTGGCATTGCTGATGAAAAACACAAATTTGAAACTGTTTTTTTCCTTTCCAGCCGTGTATCTAGGGGACATCACAGGACAAGACTATTTGCAGCCACAAACTGCAGGTGGGAATCCTATCATGGTAGCAAGTGATAATGGACTGAGGGATGCTAGGCTAAGAAGTGATGCAAAGAACATTAACAGATTGAAGAGTGAATGAGACACTAAATTATTTTCAAGTATGTGTGAATAGGAATATAACTTTTTATATGTAGAACATATATCTAAGAAATTTTGCTTCTTTCATTAGCTGCAGCTGAAATCATATTCCTGATTTTAAAGCAAGGCCAAGTTTTCACTGTAGTGGTTGTGCATAATAAGATACAATTACAAATAATTATAATTTTCATCTGGATGAATATCCTGATCATGAGAATATTAATCAGCCCTCCATTTTTCATTTCAGGAAAAAAAAAGGTCAATATTTTAGTAAATTAGAATGGGACAGAATCTAAACATATTTGAGAAAAATAAAATAAAGTTTGTAACTGTCTCCACCACCACTTTATTCATATGAAATTAAATGTTAAAAAAAAAAACACACCAAGAGTGAGACATCACGCAGTTTGATCTGAGACAATCATTGTCACACTCTTCTGGTACAAATTGCATTTTTCTTAACACACCTTGATCTACATTTCTTTCTTTCTTTCTTTCTTTCTTTTCTTTTCTTTCTTTCTTTCTTTCTTTCTTTCTTTCTTTCTTTCTTTCTTTCTTTCTTTCTTTTTCTTTCTTTCTTTCTTTCTTTCTTTCTTTCTTTCTTTCTTTCTTTTCTTTCTTTCTTTCTTTCTTTCTTTCTTTCTTTCTTTCTTTCTTTCTTTCTTTCTTTCTTTCTTTCTTTCTTTCTTTCTTTCTTTCTTTCTTTCTTTCTTTTTTCTTTCTTTCTTTCTTTCTTTCTTTCTTTCTTTCTTTCTTTCTTTCTTTTCTTTCTTTTTTTTTCTTTCTTTCTTTCTTTCTTTCTTTCTTTCTTCCTTTCTTCCTTTCTTCTTTCTTTCCTTTTTTCTTTCTTTCTTCCTTCCTTTCTTTCTTTCTTTTCTTTCCTTTCTTTCTTTCTTTCTTTCTTTCTTTCTTTCTTTCTTTCTTTCTTTCTTTCTTTCTTTCTTTCCTTTCTTTCTTCCTTCCTTTCTTTCCTTTCTTTCTTTCCTTTCTTTCTTTCCCCTCCTTCCTTCCTTCCTTCCTTCCTTCCTTCCTTCCTTCCTTCCTTCCTTCCTTCCTTCCTTCCTTCCTTTCCTCTTTCTCTCTTTGTCTCTCTTTCTATCTCTGTCTGTCTCTCTTTCTTTCCTGTGTTCTAAGTTCAGATTTCAAATTTACACCAACAAATGCAGGAAAAATAAAAGTAAATAATGCAGATATGATTGTTTATTTTTATTTCTTTTTCATTTTTTTGAAAAGAATGTTTATTTATTTCTTTTCCATTACAATTTTATCAGCATCAAAGCTTTTGGGAGATTGAAAATAGAGTTAAGAACCCAATTAAGTAGCTGGGGGATTTTCCTGCATGCTTTTCTTTGCCGGATCATTTTCATCTGGCTAAAGTTTCAGAATGATTAAATGGGTTGAAGCTACAACATTAACTGCAGTTTTATATATCCATTTTCAGTGCTTGATCCAGAGACTCAGAGAGAGGTTGATTTACAAAGAAATTGAAAAGTTCAAGTGTAAGAAATGGAAGTTGGAGGGCTAAGTGTAGTAACTCAATACTTCCAAGTTTTGACAGTTTTTGCTTGATTTGGGGCTGGAAGAAAACTAATACAAGAATATCTGTGTAAAATGTAGTGTTTCACAGAGAAAGCCTAGGAACATGACAAGAATTATCTAGGAAGATCATAGAGAAGGACTGTTCCTTTTTTTTTTTTAATTATAAAGTATAATTTTATTAACTTTGGATTATTATTTTACCCTCACAACAGAAGATTTAGTATTTGTTGACATTAAAAGTTTGCTTGGAGATTTATGGATAGTGTCTGAAGCACAGAAATTATTTAAATTTTAGAAATTTGTACTTTTACACAAAACAAAGAGCAGGACGCAGGAAAAATAATGACCTTTTTAAGCAACAAATAAACTGACACCAATTATTAACATTATGAAAGTGACATTTTAAGCAACTGAATGCTTTCTACTCTGGCAGACATGACATATAATCTACATACATAGTATGCAATTTTCTTTTAAAAAACACCTTTTCATAGTTTCTCTATTTTATTTATTTGTTTCCTATTTTACTTCTAGCTTCTATATAATAATTTTAACCCAGTGCTCTTTATGTTAGAAAATTTACCCTTCATGTTATCTCATCTCAAAATTTATATTTCTCAGTGCCTGGGACATCAAATATAATTTTTCATTTGGAAATATTTTTAGATTTCAAAATATCAAAGGAAGCCATGGGAATATAACTTTACTCCAAGAAAGCAGGGAATATAAATTAGGAAGAGTCTTTTAAAATTGTTTTGGTTGTTTTCAAGACAGATAAAAGCAGTGAGAGAAAAACATATTTTTTTTTCCTTCTTAGTTCTCATAAATAACTTTTGTATTTGGTTTTGATGGACTTTTGCAACTGCAAATTTAGTTGATTAAATACTTCTGAGCCAAATAACTTTCCTTGCATGAGTTCATATAGGTGCCAATTCACCTCAAAATTAATGTATTTGCATTGAAGGTTTAGGAAATAGTTTACATATTAGTTAACTCTATCAACCACATATTTGCACTCTTTAAAATTATATTGTTGTTGAAAAGCAAGTGGCCCTGGAATATGATTTTATTATTTTTTAACTTTTTTTTTTATAATATGTGAATGAGTAAAAATTAACATAGCTCAAAGGAATCATAGTTGGGGAACAAGAAATTACATTTTTCTATAGATGAGATAAAACTTTACAGTGGAACAAATTAGCATATCTGAGAAAAAAATTGATTTAAGATCTATATCACAGAGTGAACACAATGATCTATTCAACCTGTATTTTAAGAATTAATGGGATCAATAGCATTACTCGTGTAAGGTTGCTTTGCTATAACCTATGAAAAGGTTATGTTAAAAGTGACTCTACAATCTATTCTTAAGTATGTACATGAACCTCAAAAAGCCTAGCAAAAGCAGGTATATTACACACCATTAAACCTCCAAGTGTCTTAGTTTTTCTTAAAGAGCTGAACTCTTGTAAAGCACAATTAATCCAAGAAGAAAAACAAACAACCCCCTGAAAAAATCCCACTCCATAAGAAAAAAAAAACACACTACAAAGAAATAAACTGAAGAGGCAAAGGCACAGGTAAACCATCAGCGAATTTGGCCAAGTATATTTAATAAACAGTTCAATGAAAAATTAAACTGCCTTATATCTTAATGGGAGACTGTGTTTGGATGGATCAGACATGCATTAGAGCAATACAGTCACCAGTAGCTGTCAGTTCAGCCAAATGACTTTGCTACAGGACGCCTTCTGTGCGTCACAGAACCTCCTCTACCTGACAAACGTCCTGCCACTCGCTGCAGATGCATGGCTGTTGTGCACAGCAAGGACAAAATATGTCATTGCAATATGGCATACTGTGTACGCCTAATTTGTAGCGTCACGCGAGAGCTAAAACCTGGAACGGGGCCCTGAAGGCACAAGAACTAATGAACTCTGCCTGGCTTCAGAAGAGTAATCCATCACTGACATACAACAGCTCTTTTCTTTAGACTGTGTTGATGAAAATTTTCTAATCTCTCATGCCAAGTGACGTTTTCTTAACTAAGCCAGGCAGAATGTCCTCCTAACATTAACCTTCTCACAGCAAAATACACTACAGTTGGCGTCTCCTGAGTTAATTTGAAGTATTTCTCATTAAAACATGGGAGGAGAGGAAGAAGAAAGCAAGCAAAAGAAAATTATTAGCCAGATCCTCTCTGTTTAGCTAAGGACTTAAAAAGTAAATATAAATTTAAATATAAATAAAAACTTAAATATAAAACTGAGTGAAGAGTACTATAATAGTAACATTCATCTCAAACCAGACATATGCACAGGTTTCCATAGCAGGCCAGGTTCATTTATATTACCACTAATGTTAATAACAATATCAAATAACTAATATTATGATAATGCATTAAAATTTAACTATCCATTTTTTTCTTCACAATCCTACTATATTTGGCACAAGATACTTTAAGATTACCATTTTTTTTGCATAAGAACCTATGTGCCAATATAGTAAAACCTGAAAAACTTGAGATCCTTGAGCGATTTATAAAAAAAATTAGTTGCCTGGATTTTTTTTTTCTTGAAGTAAGTAAATATCTTGTAATTTCAGGAGGTGCTCAATAAGAAGTTGGCTTGATTTTTTTGTTGTTGTTGTTGTTTTTATGTTTTTTAAAAATTATATTGGATAATCTTGAAAAGACCCACTTTATGGATGTACTATGGGGAAGATTCCAGGTTATCTGCTTCTATTACTCACTACCTACTCCATGCTGCCCAGTCCTCTCCCATGTAGGAGAGTTAGCCAGTGTCGCCTCCACATCTGGATCAGAAAGATTAAGAATGATTTACATCAGACAAAAGCTGCACATGAAAACAAAAAAGTCTTCCCAACTTGTTCAGCCCAACTCTGTCTATCCAGGTCAAAACACAATAGTAGCCAATAACAGATATTTAGTGAAGCAAGAAACAAGACTTTCTCAGTGACACACAGTTTTCTTCTTTCAGCCACTTAGGACTCCCAGAACCTACATCTGAATCACTATGTTGCTGTAGCCAGCTGTGGACCCTACTGCCAAGAATGCACTCAATCTTTTCATCCAAAATGTTTTTTTCTGTGTCCAGCCTCCATATTACTGTTAGCATCACCTCCAAATCCTAGACTGATGACAGCCGTGTGATTTGATCCTTACGATGTAATCCTTTCCTTATTTTTTTCTGCTTACTCAGGTACCTGCCACCAAACTGAATTAGTAACATCTCAGTGCAACAGGAACTGGAATGTAGTCCTTGCTCCCAAAACTCTAAGTTATTTACATACTGATACTCTTCATTTTCTTATATACACAGAGGAAAAAAAAGGATTCTAAGGAGATAGAATATGTGAATTTATGTCTCATTCCTTTTCTAGACTTTTAGCTGTCTCAGAATATCTGTCAGATCAACCAATTTTTGGATGAAAACATTGATCTAACATTTACATTTCAAAGTATAAGGGGCTGTTGTTAAATCCTGGAGAAAACAGTTTATGATATCAATCATTCTGCATCTCTGTATATTTAATTTCAGTTACATTTCTGATCACATGATGAAAAAAGTCCAGCTAGTTTTGAGAAGCTCAATTAAGATAGCCAAAAACACAATAAAGCCAGGAAAATTGTGTTATGTGTATGCTGCCTACACAGCAGGGAGCATCCAAGATTTGCAGATGTCCAGGTTTGAAAAAGAACAGCAAAAGTCAAAAAGGTTTAAAAAAAGAAAAACTCACTAAGTTTATTAGCACACTACACACCTGGCACGATGATGAAAAAGAAGACAAAGAAGAAGACAATGAAAATGATGGCGAAGAAAACGAAGAAGAAGATGAGGAAAATGAAGAAGAAGAAGAAGAAGAATGAAGAAGAAGAAGAAGATGATGATGAAGAAGAAGAAAATAAAAAAGAAAAAAAAAGAGAAAGAAAAAGAAAGAGAAAAAAAAGAAAAAGAAAAAGAAGAAAAAGAAAAAAAAAAGAAAGAAAAAGAAAAAGAAAAAGAAAAAGAAAAAGAAAAAGAAAAAGAAAAAGAAAAAGAAAAAGAAAAAGAAAAAAAAAAAAAAAGAAAAAATAAGAAAATCTCTGCCTCTTCATGAAAATGTGGGTTGGCATGTTCAGTCTGTTCTTCTGGATATTTCCAGGAATGGGTTGGGGGGCTTTGAGGCCTTTAGGTCATCTCAATATCCCTTCCCACCACCCCCCCACCCCCCCAACTGGCTGTGCCTGCTCTTTGACTCCACTTCCATGCCTGTGCTGGATCTTGTGATGTCGTCATGGACCTGAATAGGAAAACTGGCTCCAGAAAGGTTCTGTCATACCTTTATACTGTCTCTCTTTCTGAGCACTTTCTGTTCTCACTTGCCCATTGGAATGGTCATTGGTGTTTGAGACAAAGTAATGCACTAACCCTTTACTGCTCTGGCACCTACAGGGTTACATAGATATACACATATATGCAAATAAAAATATTTGCCAAAGGTAAGAAATTCACTCAGTAAAATGAAAACTGAAGTTTTTTTTTCCAAAATCAGTAGGTGAAAGCCTGAAAAATAAGAATTTCACTTTAATTAGAGTGTGTTGCTGAAGACCATTTAAAACACATAATGGACTTTTAGTTAAAAATTTACACTATGGTGAAGATAATAGTAATTAAAATAATAATTATGTCGGTCAAGGACACCGGTTAAATTTAAAGAATTGCTTATTACAGGGCAGCACTTTGGCCGTGATTCTAGACTAAGGTCAGGTGAGATCATAACTCTGATCTTTAAATTTGCCTTGAGGAGCTACGTCTGTGTCACCTAGTACTCATAACAAGATGACTTTTATTGCTGACAGCAATAGGATATTAAAAGAGAAAGGTCCAAAAATCAACACTCCTTTCTATTTAGTGCTCAGCAGAAATATTTAGACAAAAAAATCTCATCAAGGATTGAAACTCAGTGAAGTAAAGTCCTGGGACTGTTGAGTTACAGCTGCTGCTGTGTTATGGTGTTTGCATGCCCTTTTGCACTGGAGAAGTTTTTTACTCTGAGGAATGGTGGCTCAGTAGCAAAAAACCCCAGCTGCATCAATAACCTTCCATATGCACATGACTTTCAAGATCCAGCCTGAATGCACATTTGCTATGCTATTCCTGGCCAGAGGATAGGAATACTCTACTTCACTGTAGTATTTCCCCATTTGACTTTCTCTAACAAATTTTTTCCCTTTTTTAGCAATTTGTCTTAATTTTTAAGATTTTTTTCTTGACCAAAAGAATGATCATCCCTAATAATGCTGGTACCTGCATGTTCAATCCCACCATTTAAGGGCTTTTAAAACAAGTGCTATGATGCTTTTCAAAAAGGCTGTTGTGTGGTAACTGCTAAGTTATGCTCTTATTCTTTTCTGCAGTTGTGTTAAATGATCACTCCCTACTGCACAAGACAAAAAGAATTGTACATGGAGAAATTCTTTTTAGGATGCTTGGTAGCAATTTCATTCAAATAAATTCCATACAGACATGTACTACTTTCTTGGAAGACTGTTCATCTGATCTTGGTTCTTCTGATTTCAAAAAGGTCCGTTATTAAAGATTAAAATTAGCATGCAGAAATTAAGTCCCCATTTTACTTCTAATAAGCTGTTTTCTTAATACTGAGCCTTTATTAATCACTTTAATGTCATATTGCATCTGCACGCTTATGTGTTAATTTTCTTTACAATGCACATTTTTTTTCAAAATAGGAAATTTGCTTCTTTCTCAATTCTTTCTTCTCAATTTTATTTAATGAGAAGTAGTAATTTTATTTATCAATTTTAATTTATTAATTTTATTAATACATTGAGTAAATTTTATTAAGTAAATTTTGTTAATGTGAAGTAGCTGCTCATTTAAAAACTAAAAGAAGCAAAAAGTATTTCTCTTTGAAAAAAATCAAAATTGTATTTTTTAAATTTCTAATTGAAGTGCAAATTCAAAGATTTACACAAAAAATTATAACATTATCTGTTAAAAAATTTCAAGGGAATATAATTTTGAATATTGATGGAATAAATCTTACAGAGATTTTGTGGAGAAAAAATTTTAAAAAAAAAGTTAGTATTGGCAGTCTTGCAAAAAAAAGAAGAATTCTAGTTTGTACAATGTACAGATTTTGAAGGAACTTCATTCTACTCTACTGAAAAAAAGGCAATTATTTTGCAGCTATTATGGCTTATGGGTGAAGGTTTAATTCTAATTAATCACTATTCTTTACTCTGACTATTTTCACTCTCCAACCTTCTTACCTGTAAGAAGCACTTCAGCACTGCTTCTCTTGAAAGCATTTTTTATGGTGTTAGTAGAAGTTTGTTTCCTGACATACATTTAGAGTGTTATAATTTCCTCCTAATTTATTTCTATATTTACAGACCAGCTTCCCATTGTTATCTGTATTCACCTCAGTCCTGTTTAAGCAGTACAAACCAGTCAGGCTGTGTTTTGAGTTCTGTAGCTGGTGATACAATCAAGTGACTCTGTGAATCCATGGTTTTGATTTAATCATCTTGCTTTTATGTATCTTCAGAAAGAAAATGCAAAGTACAAAGTTAGTACTAGTAGAGAGCTTATGCCTGTTTCTATGATTCTTATGATTATTTCCATGATTATTCCTTTAATAAATACTAAACTTTGATTAAAAAAATGGTAGAAGATCATATGTCTGGGTATTCAAAGAAAAAATGCCAGCTGAACATCTGCCCTGCTCAAGTCTTGTACAACAAGCATACTCCCAAGCATGTCACAAGCATGTCCTGTGCCTCCTAAATCTTCCCAAGAAACCTCCTCTAGCTTAATAATTGTTTTAATTACTTGCACTGAAGTGTTTATCCCAATGGGGATACTTCTTAAAAAGTCAATAAAAGTCTGCATAAATGCAGGAATTAATAAGGAGCATTTAGCTGTTTTGTCATTCTTAAATGTTCATCTACAACTTTTCTTTGTTGTCTTTTTTTTTTAATCCTTAAAGCTGCTTTATCAGAAATGATTTTAACAAAGCAGAGCACTACAAAGAAATACTGTCCTGACTGAAAATATTTTTATTGTTTAGAAGTAAGTGACTGTTATCACATCTTATTTTGTCTCTGTCCTCTTTTTTATCAATTTGATACTTTGATACCACATTCTCTTCAAATTTCATAAATTCGTATCTGAGTTTTCTAAAGACTCCCTAAGTTTTTGGCCATATACACAGTTTTAAAACATTTCTTTCCTTGGGAGAATACTCAAATGCCAAACAAACTAAATGCAAATTTCAAAAGCACTCATCAAAAAGAATGAAGTTAGGAGACCTGTCAAAAGTGTGCAGCTCAAGTGACAACTGTATAACTGCTAACTCCCGCCGATCCTACACAAGAGGACACAGTCTTAAGCTGAGCCAAGGGAAATACAGATTGTATATTAGGTAAAGATTTTTTATGGAAAGAGTGACAAAGTACTACAATGGTCTGCCCAGGGAGGTGGTGGAGTCACCATCCCTGGATGTGTTTTAAAAACAATGGGATGTGGCACTCGGTGCCATGGTTCAGTTGAGTTGTTAGGGCATGGGCTGAACTCTACAATCTTGAAGGTCTCTTCCAACCTAGTGATTCCATTATTCTGTGATTCTGAGATATTAGATATTAGTAAAGGGTTTTCACCCAGAGGGTTGTTGGGGACTGGAACAGGACCCCCAGGGAAGTGGTGTACACCAACCCAAGCTAATGTTTTCCATGCCCCATGACTCACATTATTGAACTAAATTTTTAAAATAATGAAGACTTTTGGGTATGCTCTCTGGGCAGTTTTAGATAATAATCACCCTATATATGGCTATTTATATAATTATCCCATTCTACTTTCTTCCTTGTTTATATTGGCTGCTATCTTTCATATTAAACTGAGATCATTGAATGTTTTAAACAGAATCTTCACAGATTCCCCATTATCTTCCATATGCCCAAGTCCTGACTCACAAAAAAAATAATGAATAATACAATATTACAAAACACTTTTTTACAATGCTGTCTTAACTAAAGGTTATAAATATGGTTATTTATTTATATCCACACAGATACAAATTTGATTTTTTTTGTTTGCTTTTCTAGAAATAGAAGTTTCTATACTTTTCTGTTTCTAATAGCCATTTAATAGTAAAGCAAGGGATTAAGTGCAATAAATCCAAGAGCTGTATGAAACATGCACCTGTTGAATTGAATTATTTTCCCTCTTTGTGGGTTTCATGTCTTATAATAGATCCTGAAATTTAATTCTGAGTGATGAACTCAAGCTATTACAACAAGAAACAGAACAGGCACATAGGGCTGATTTGAACATCTGGGTCTTTCAGGCTTTCTATGTGCAATTGTCTTCAGTGAGTCATTAATGTATATCAGAAGCACAAAAGATTTTTTGTTATTTTTTTACCTCACAGGTGCATAACAACAACAACAACAAAGATACTACGTGAGTGTGGGGGAAGGGGGCAAGGTATGTGAAGCTGATGTACCCTGGGGTGGGGCTTTCGGGAAAATGTAAACTATAATGTCCTTGCTGGGAAGTTCTTTGCTGTAAACTTTTCTATTGGGCCGCCTCACAAAACACCTGCCCTGTACCCCTGTCCTAATGGTCAGAGAGCACCGCCGTGCCCGCCCCCCGCCCCGTGCCCCTTCATAAACTGCGGTCCCACTGGGGGCTCGGCACCCGGCTCCGGCCCACTTCAGCCGCCCTGTGTCACTCTTCCCACCGCCCCCTCCCCACTCCCGTCGGTACCCTTGGTCTCCCCGAAAATAAAGCCTTGTTGGAACAGCGCCGGAACGCGCCGAGTCCTCTCTCTCGACTCTGTTGACTTGGCCCATCGGCGGAAGCAACAGCGAGTGAGGCGGTCAGATCCCTCCGCGGCCCGCTCACTTTTGGGGCCCCCGGCGTTTAGCCGGACCCTAAAACCCGCTCATGAGAATTTTCATTCTAGCAATTTTTACCTGTAAATACCCCCTTTCTCCCTCTGATCACTTCGGAACTAATTAGGAAGATATTTTCACAGTTTCTACAGTGATACTATCTGCTGATACAGGCTTCGTGCGACCAGAGCAGTAATAGCAGGTTCTTGTAAATGTTTTACACATGGCTCAGCAGTGGCACGCTGCATGTCTTGACCATAGTCAGGAACTCTGACAGAAATGAGCATTATCTATATTTCATTATCAGCCAGACAGCAAGTCTTCCCACACAGATACTGTTCAATAGGTAAAAACTCAGGTTTGTGAGATCCTGCGTACCTGGTTTATTAACCTGAGCTGAAGTAAATTTTTACCAAATAATTTAAGGATCAATGAACCAGATTTACATGTCTGGACTTGGCCATTTGATGTCAGCTTAGAGAGTCTGTATCTATGCTCTATCCTTGATGACTGACAACAAAAGTGGGGTTAATGTCACCACGTTTTAGCCATCTGTGGTCCAGGTGTCCTATCAAGACAAAAAATCTGGCCTCTCTTATGCACTGGACAGAAAAAGATGTAATTTATACTTTTTTCTTCAGACCAGTTTCTCCTGGATCTGTTTTTGTCTGCTGGCTACAAGGGTATTTTTGAATCATATCCAGTAAATGCTGAGATTATGAACCTAAAATAAAAAAAGGTTAACTCCACCGTAAGTAAGGAATGGCAAAATATTTTCTGTGAAAATGTTGGTAAATGTTATTGCTTCGACTAATTGTCAAGCTTGTCTGTATATGACTTGTGTGTATTGTCTGATTGTCCTTGAAATGTGTGAAAAGCACCTTCATTCTCATCAGTTCTTTTATTAAGATGCATTTCCACACAGCAGGTATTTAAATTCAGAGAACTTCAAAACATACTCAAAATTAGTGCATGATTAAGCATTTCCTTGAAACGAGAGACAACATTTTTCTCTCATTAGATTGCAAAAGGTTGAAACTCTGGCTGTCTTACTGAAACAAAAGCTGTGGGTATGGGAATACAGCAAATCCATTACTGAACACGGTCCTCAATTAGTGCTGAGGATTGAATGCAGTCTCTGTCATTACCCGGTAGCCACTTTGCTTGCCCTCCAAGCTGTGGCAGCTATTCTCATACTGTAGTCAAGTATGCAAAGCTGGTAGCAGCATTGCAGAGGAGAGGGAGGTTACTGACTGCTTTCTGTGGTTATTTAAAAGAGCTGCATTTTCCACGTCTGTAATTATGCTCCCTTCTTTCACCTGTAGTATTTTGTATTGTTTTATATAGTACTAACTTTAATGCTTTAGATATACAGTGTACATGCCATAAAGCTGAGGTCATAGTTGCTTTCATTTTTATATCTTCAAAGCTTGCTTTGAAAGCACAACAGCCAGAGCTGTCACTGTGATTAATTGGAAACCATTCTCCTAAAAAGGTGTAAGGGAGGTCAGGTCATATGAAGCTTGGGCAACTCACAGTCAGACATTTTCTAAGTTCCAAGTGCTTAAAGTTTCAACCATAAAAATGTTTTTCTTTACAAATATTGTGAACAAATAAAAATACAGTTGTACATGCTTCTGTGGCTCCCTAGCAAAGGAAATATTTTTAAAAATAAAATACTGAAATTCTATAATTTGAGTTCTTAAACTATCACCAGTCTCTAGATCTTCTAGACTGCTGTGTTCATGGATTTGACAATATTACACAACCCCATACCATATCCGATGAATGATGTGATAAGGATTAATAACATGCAACACATTTCTGAGGCACACGTTACTTAAGTTTCCTACTCTGCACAAAAAGGACCAGAATCTGGATTTTGGTGCAAAATATGAATTTTATTTTTAAAAAATAAGTTAAAAACAACTTCCTTTTATTTACATTTTTTCCCCTTGTCAGTCTTTCAGGCTGATGCTGCCTGATGAATTTCTCTTAATTTCTCTCACCCTCTATTCTTTCCAGCTCAGCAGTTCTAGACATTTCACAGAACCACAGAATGGTTTCATGTTGGAAGGACTTTTAAGGGTCATCTGCTCCAACTGCCTGCTTCTATGGGCAGAGACATCGTCCAGTCGATTGAGGTTAGTGAAGTCCTGTTCAGCCTGAATTTCAACACTTAGACCTTCAAATTGTTCATCCCAGGATTGTTTGAAAACACCACTGTACAATGCTGGAATGGCATTCATATTCCCAGCCTGTGTTCCCTGTCAAGAAGGTTTTGCTCATATCTTTCAAGTCCTTGTTTCTTTTCCCAAAGTTCATATTGTACTTACCTGTCCCTCTTACCCTTTTGCTCACTAAAGCCTTTCAATATTGTCTTGTGATTCCTACATTGTTTAGAGGCTCCTTTTCCTGTTTGTCTTCTATATACTGCCCAATCTCCTTATCCTAAGACAATGAAACAGATTCATTCCTTCAGCAGGTCTCTTCCTCCACAGCCTCAGCTCCTTGTTCAAAATCCATGTTTCAAATAGCCCCAGAAGCCCTGAACTGAATAGATCCCATTCTCTGCAATCATGAGTGAAACATGTAACTCTTAAGAGGTTACAATTGCTGAAGTGTAAAATGTCAGTTCATAACATTTGCAGCACCTTCTGAACAGCAGGGATTTTTCAAAGGCATTTAAATTAGCTGAATTTTGGCAGATTTCCCCATTACACATAAAAAAAAAAAAAAAGACAAAATGCTCTATTGTCACAAGGGCATTCTTTCTTTAATCTAAATTTCAGGTCTAAATTTTAATACTTGTTATATATTTACATATTGTGGAAAAGGCCTTCATATCCTTGCTAGAAGTCACTTGGGGAAATATGAATTCTCTTACAAGAAAGATCAATGTCATGCTCCAAATTAAAAATGGGGGTCTTTACAACATAAACTAGGGAAAATTTCTTCTTCATCCTATTTTTGGCTCAGGTTTTTGATCTCATATATGCAAATGAGATGCAATTAACAGAAAAGAAATACATTTTTTTCTCATGACTGGCCACACCAATATTGCCTCCTCATCAGTTTACTTCTAATCCCGATCAAAGTCCTGAAATTCAGAGACTAGGAACATTTTGCAAAATTACATGTCTATAATTAATGTTATTAATAATTAATGTAATAAAGAAATTATATCTCTATTTATATAAAAACCCTTTAGAGAATGAGATTAGAACATTAGATCCAACAAAAGTGATGAAGATTTAGTTCAATCCTGCTTCTTACTTTAGCAAAGTTATGGTAATTAATGGGGTTGTAACAGTTTGCACTGAATGTTTTTATTAAGTATTTTTTTCATTTCTCTAAAACTACATTTTCTTTTCTCTCTTATGACCATGATTTTTAGTATTTACTCCTCTTTTCCATTTAACTGCAAGCATTCATATATATCCTTTTAGAGACTTAACAAAGATATTTCTTGTCAATATTGCAGATTTTTTGGTGTAAAAAAACCCTCAAGTTGAATGACAATGTTGTTTCATAGGTTTCATGTCAACACAAACCAAATCACAATAAGACTGCTATGATGCAACCAGATTTGGTCCACATCTGTTAATACCCAGTTTTCAAGGGAGAATCTGTAAGGATTTTTGTAATATGCTGACTGTATTTATATACAATGTTGATACACACAAACTACCTTGGATGTCAAAATATTTGAACATTTCAACATGTTTAGAGATGTCAGAGGCTTTCTCTATTTTCACATTGCTGTCTCTAAATTTACAAATTATTAATCTGTTGTATTAATTACTATGTCTCCTTTGGTTTGCTATATTTAAATTAAAAATACATTAATATATATATATTTAAATAATGCTTAATACTTTTTTAACACCTGAACATATGAATTTAAAATATTTTTATATTAATTAAAATCCATATACACATAACTCTAGAAACACACACACACAGTGAACTACATTTACTATGAAGTCAAAATCTTCCCAGGCTGGAAAAGCTCCACTATTTAGAGACAGGTTCTTCACAGAATTATGTGAATTTTCTTCCACGGCATGATGATGGCTTTCACATTTGTGTAAATAAGCTGCACCTGGTGTGGGCGCAACAATCTGACCCTCCAAACTGTGCCTATAAACGCTAATACCTCTGTCCCTGAATGCAAGACAAGGGCACAAATATTTCTAAGCAATGTCCAGCAATATTAAACAAGTCTTTTTCATTATGATTTAGCTCAACTATAAGCCAAGGTTTCCGGAAATTGCCACCAAGCCAATTTAGTACAGCATGGCCACAGTGTTCTTTACTTAAGATAAAGAAAAACTAAAGCTTCCCAATTAATTACGAGTTTTCATGATTTCCCTGTCAGACAAATTGATTCAGTTGTACACTCAATTTGATTTTGTGCTGAACAGCAAATGACTTGCTTAGAAAATAAAGAAATGTGGTTGGAACAGGGGTTTAATTAATTCTATTGAAAAATACCTCAAATGCAATATACCCTGAAGAAATACTCCTCCAACTATATTCAATAAAGGTTGTTTATCAAAGTAATTATTTCCTTTAGGGAATTTCTTAGAATTTTCTCTTTAAATAAATGAAAGCTCAAAAAAGCAAGCTTTTACTTCTGTGACCTTGAAGAAACACCTCAGTGCAAAAAATTTGCTTAAGCAGGAAAATAAAAGAGTATTTTGCTTTTAAAAAATATTTCATTGCCTATGTTACTAAGTCTTATAACAAATTAACCCTCATATCTCTGCTAAAATGTTTCCTTTTTTATCCACAGTACACCTTTCCAGTTATGGGAATACACTACAAAGGATATGGAATGTAATATCTAATACAGAGGGTATAATACCTTATATGATATTAATATGTAACAAAAACAATGTTCTTTTAATAGAATACTTGCTTACCTAAAACCTGCTGTACCTACACTTGGATGTTATTTTTAAAAATTGAAATATTCTCTTAACATAAATATGTTTGACTACCTGCATTGATAATGGCAATGATGTTGACTAACTTGAGTTCAATGGTTTAAACTCAGAGTAATAAATCAGAAATCCATTGGAGTTTTCAGATAGGACTGCATTGGAATTTTCAGACAAATTAATTTTCTTATCTAACTGGGTACACTGCAAAGGGTTTGAGTTGATCATTCCCTTTAATAAATTCTTAAGTAAATTTGAATCAGAGAGGAAAGATTTTCCATCAAAAGCAAAATTTGAAGCAAAAAAAAAAGATAAAAATCAACCCAAAAATCCACTGTTAAGTTTATACATCCAGGAAAAAAATAGTTGAATATGACCGAAAACCTCCCAGATATGCTTCTATATAAATACATATATGCATAAAGACCCTTTGTGTGAAGACAGACATGTTCTATTTTGTGGATGAGGGTGACACAGCTGAGAAATCACAATCCTTTTATCCACCTGTAATGCTTCCATTTCATGGTGAAAATTTCCTTCTATCTCATTGAGAAGACTTCTGAGCAAACTGCTTCCCAAGTTATTTCATACAAATTAACTCTAGTGAGGAAACCAGACTAAATTTCAGCATGTATATTTACATATTGCCATAAAGGCAACAGAGAAATTTTCAGTCTTCCTCTAACTGCCAAGTAGTCTCAAGGCAAACATTTGAATAAGGTTGATGGACTCTGTTTTATTTTAACCTTTCCTTCTTTTAGTAATTTTCAGCAGACACTGTAAAGGCATAAAGGAAAAAAAACAGTTATACTTAATAGCTCTGAATTCTTTGAGAAGACAGTTTTTCCTCTTTCCATTTTCCACTAAGATTTTTTCAGCCTCAACTTCCCATATCTTTCTGGGGAAATGAGAGTCCTTGTATGTACTAACTTATAATTCTGAGTCTTTCTATCTACTTTTCCCTGATGCACTTAAGAGAATAGGACAAGAAATTCCACAGCAAGAACCACACCTTCTCCAGCTTGAAGTGATATTTTCACTGCTGTCTTGAGATTGGTGAGGCAACATTTAACATGTTCGTTGTTTGGTTGGGGGTCTTTTTTGTTGTTTTTTTACCCTCAGGCAACCAGTAATCCCTGCTTGTTACCCTCAGGTTATATATTTAACTTAAAATGAAGAAGAATTGTTAAATTCTTTTTGCCCCTGGGGTTTTCCAGCAGCATAAAATGTTAGCTTCTGGCTTCCATGTTAATTTGCAAACATTGAATCTCATGGGCTTCTCATCAGAAATGCCTCATCTTTTTTACAAGTGGTTTTCATTTTGCTGTAGATATTAGTAAGTATCATCATCTCTAGTACTTTTTAAAATACAGAGGAAAATATGCAGACTGTGAATATTTTTTGGGGAAACCTAAACTAATTACTTTAATTTTGGTATATTTTATTTTCATTACTTCATTTTGAGGAAATAACTCATCGAGACAGCCTAGAGGTTTCAGGCAACACTCAGCAGTAACCAGTTATCCTGGTTCTCAGGGTCTGGGACGTGAGAAACAAGTCTTATGGAAAGACAATGTGTGGGTATTTAAATTATAATGTAGCTAGGTTATCCAAGTAACCCACTTGCACTGCAGAATTGATCAGCACAACTTAAAACTGACAGATTTCTCCAAGTTGTAGTTTATTGTTTCATTTCATCTTTAGCCTTGGGAACTCACAGATGTGTAAATCAAAAAGGTAATTAATCTTCAAATTATAATATAACCTCTATGCCTACACACTTTGACTCTCCCCAATTAACATTAAATTTTTTAAAAAATGTTCCTAGCTTTTTCCTTTTCCTTTTGTTCCAGACTTTATTTCTTAAAAACAATCCTTAAATGAGTGATTCTTTACTGACTTATTCCTGCTTTTACATAATAGTTTCTTAGATGACTGAGAAACCTCTCATTAAATCTTTCCAGTCATATTTTAATTATTTTTGTTATTTCATTCCCTCTTTTTATAGCTCAAAACAATTACAGTGTCTCAAACTTTAATTACAACTATTCACTTATTCACTGTAATCAGGACTTGTTTGTTATGCATCTCCAATTTTACTTTTGGAGAAATCCATGGGAACTCAATTTCTGAGATTTGTGGCTTCGAGATATATCTTTAATTATTTCCGAGCTTGCATTCTTGAAATATGCTTATCTATTATAACACATGTATTTCCAGTATAAATTAAAAATTAAATAAACACAATTATAGCTTATTAAAAAAAATATATCCTTGAGCTTTGCCTCTAAATGTTTAACACGTAAGACTTGCCCTCCTTTCACATAATTTTTTTCACACCTAGTGAGCTGAGGGAAGGAAGGAAGGAGGGAGGAAGGAAGGGAGGAAGGAAGGAAGGGAAGGAAGGAAGGAAGGAAGGAAGGAAGGAAGGAAGGAAGGAAGGAAGGAAGGAAGGAAGGAAGGAAGGAAGGAAGGAAGGAAGGAAGGAAGGAAGGAAGGAAGGAAGGAAGGAAGGAAGGAAGGAAGGAAGGAAGGAAGGAAGGAAGGAAGGAAGGAAGGAAGGAAGGAAGGAAGGAAGGAAGGAAGGAAGGAAGGAAGGAAAGGAAGGATCTGAGCTGCTCCTCAATTCTTAAATGAGTAAAGGCTAGTGGTTGCTATAATGGGAGGCATTTTCTCACAGAATAACATCTCCTACCCATGATGGAAATGTAACTAAACCCATGTAACAGGGTGTCATGCATATTGCACCTGTCTGGGAGGCTGGCTACTAGGTCACACTGGTACAGTTCTGATAAAAATACTGATAAAGCAAAAAAACCCACACCAAAAGGAAGGTGCTTCTGTGTTAACCTTGGTTCTGCTGAATAAAGCTTATGAAGAAGGTGACTTTCAAGTGTTTCTAAGTTTAGAGAACTGCTATACTGCTTAATCTGAGAAAATCCAGTTATTTAAGGGATAATGCATTCATTAGTTTGCTTGCCTTGCTCTTTACTAAGAAAATAGATGAGATATTTGAGCATGGCCTGAACTGTTCTTGGTTTTTCATTGCTGCCATTGTTTTTTTTACAAACATATTAATAAAATAAATATTTACATTTAATTGGAATTAAAAATCGTAATCAATTGAATTTTTTCATGTCTAGGGTAGAGTTCATAATGGAAAATATTCTGAAAGACTATTTGAGTAATTTGATTAAAGCAATTAACTGGAGGTATTTTGAATCATTTATGTTACTCTGATTCTGGGTGAGCACAATACTTCCTTCTACATAATTGATATCATTCAAGATCAGTTTGAACAAATAACAGGTTACTTTCTTAGCTCTACCTGCTACAAGACAATTGAATATTAAAATTTGCATTAGTAAGGCCATTGGGCAAATTCATTCATGGTCAGTAAACCCAGTAATGCTGATGAAGTTCCATGAGGGATGAATTCTGCCTTGAGAATATGTCTAGTCTGAGTGATGAGGTACATTTTAAGTTTAATGTAAGTGCTATAATCTTAGAACTTGCCCTAGCACTGATAAATTGGGTATGCACTCAAGACTGGTTTATGAGTGATGGAATACATTTTAGCCTAATACAAATACTCTAAAACAGGAATTCACCCTAGCACTGACAAATTGGATATATTCTCAGGACCTGAGTCGTCCCTGACATGACCTCATTGACTTCAGAGTGGTAAGTAGCTATTAAAAAACTTGACACAAAGTAATTATTTGTGTGCTCTTTTGACAGATTATGTAACAGAATCTTGAATTTATGGAAAATGTTATGTGAGGAATTACATTAATCCTTAAAATGACTTGATTCTCAGTCATCTGTGGGGATTCTTTGTTGGCACTTAGAAATTTACATTACTTGGAACCTTCTACAGCTCAGTAGACTTCAACCCTATTCTGTTTATCTCTGTAGAGACATTAACTTGAAGAATTAATGGTCATTTGAATAATTCTTTTGGCATTTTAGTCTTTGCCAATCTCTTTATCTTTGTTTCAACTAAACAGGTACTCTCTCAAAGCAAGGGGAACCAGTCATTTATAGTTTGTATCAGGAGATAAGTAAATCATATCCTCTGATTTTTGCATGATCTCTAGGAGAAAAGGATTTACGTGTGTTCTCAGAGGAAGGAGGTTGCATGGATAGATCAAAACTCCCAGACTGTATACTGAATGTTTTCAGGTCAAGATCTATCAAATAAAGTTGCATGTCTCCCCCAACCTTGGTTTTCAGGCAGTAGCACTTCTTTAAAAATATCATGGGGAAGTTCTTTCTCCTGCTGTGTTGAAACATGGCATCTTCTTTTACATATGTACCTCTGGCTTTCAATAAACTAGTCCAATTCTGATAAATCTTCTGGAATTAACTTCCCCTCAGCTCAAGACATGCCATGTTGCCACTGACAGATTGAATGTCAAGAGCTGTTTGCTTTAATCTACGGGTATTAAGAACTTTTTTACCTCTGGAAGAAGATATTGATGAAGAAGAAGGCTTTTGAGTGATTGTTTCCCAGGTAGCTTGCTAATCACCATGGTTTAAAATAGATTTTCTTTGTGAAAGCGTTCTTGTCCTCTTTCTGTGTGGGGGATGAGGTGCTGATCTCACCAGAACGTTCCTATCTGTTGAATGAAGGCAGACTGCAGCACCTTTGAGGTCCTCAAAGCACACCCTTCAAAGCAGTTCTGAAAACGGATAGACTTCTCAAATTTCAGACATGAGGCTGTGCTCCGTGATAGGAAATTCTATCTCAGAAGAGCAGCTTTTGGTTAAAGCAAAACATGAGATCATTTGAACATAAGGAATCAGAGCAACAAGGTCAGCATCACTGCCACTCATTAAGTGCTGTCTTACAGGATAGCCCCTTTCCTTTCTACTACAGTTTCAACTGCAGAAATGAAGTTAAGAAATAAAGTAAAAAATGTTCTAACATTCTTTTTGAATATTACACCTTTTCACCAATTGTCTGTATTATATTTTTTACTCAGTGAGGCTGTGACTTTGTGAGTCCCAGACATTGTGCTGTTCTAAAAGTAACTGTATAAAATCACAACACCTTGTAAGAAATTTAGCAGCGTAGTTTCACTTACATTTTGTTTTAAACCAAAGAAAAGATGTTTTAGTTTTTAAATACACATGGATTTTACAAGGGCAAGTTGTTTTTTCAATACAAATCATTTGACAAGCTTACACTGTGGCTCATGCCAGTCTCTGGAAAATACCTCTAATACTTGCTTTAAAAATAATATTTTTTCTTGTGTGTGATTTCTTATATTTTAGTTTAACATTAAAATTGTTAAATCTTTAACAATTTTCACAGGTTTTTTAAAGATTTGTTCAATGAAAATTCGTATATCTGGAACTAAAATTTCCTTTGGCATACGGTAACATTGAACTACAGATTTATGCTTTTTAAAACATGCAAAGACCTTCCAGCATTATATCCAAAACATACATACCTGTCAGAACATGATCACTGAAATTCAAATTTTTTTCTGATCAGAAAACATCAACAAATTTTCATATTTTTTGTTGATATTTGCTTGAATGTAAGATTTATTGTGCAAATGTTGAGATTCAGCACCTACTAAGTTTAATACCCCATGCTGCCATGTTTTTTATTTCATTTTTTTTTTAAATTAAAGTTATTTGGTTTGGTTTTTTCTCTATTTTCATTTTTCCCTAGGGCACTTTTCTGATTTAGCTCTCCTGTTTCCTTACTTGAATTTTCCATAAGTTTTTAGCTTACTTGTTTGGTGGTTTATTTTTTTTTAACTATTTCACTTACAATTTCTTTATTTTGTCATAATTTTTTGATCATTAATATTTTTATTATCCTGTATTATTAGTCATCTATTCTACTTTTCAAAATATATTAGCAAAAAAGTCACATCATATCCCTTGTATGCCCCTGGAGATTATTTTTCCATATATATATTATGTGTATATCCATGGTTTTACTTAAATAATTTTAAGAGAAAAAGTTCTGCCAAGAATGCAATGAAGCTGTTGTCAGCAGCTATATAATGAAGTTGGTGCATTTTGGAGGGAATATTTTTTGTCATTACAATATTGAATTTATTTAATATTGACTCTGAGAGTTATTTTTTCATATGAAATCAAACAAAATTTAATAGTTCCAATTACGCTAATATCAAAAAAAATCTCATTCTATGAAAAAAATATTTTTTTACTGATTAGTCACCTTTTGTTTAGAATAGGTAACTGAATCATGGATTTATCTTTAAAAAGATAAATTGGGTCACAATTAAAAAAATAAAAAAACCCATGTGCAAAGTTTGTTTTTTTTTCCCCTCAGGAATGAGCTGTCTATTATGGCAAATCTTGTCAAGTTGGCCTACTAATAATTTTTAAAGATAAGCAGGAATGTTCTTCTTTTTTTCCCTTTATATTGAAAAAGGATAGCAATTGCCTATTACTGCTCACCAGTGCAACTCTGGTAAGAGAAGTCAAGGTTTTTACAACAGTTACAAAGCTCAAGAATAGTATTGTAGTGTAATAGAATAATTTTATACTAAACCAGAATAGTCCATTCTGCGTTAAGTGGGAACCAACTCTGGGTGGAAACATAGCTAATTCTGTGATAAGATGAAAAGCAATTGCATACACATAAAGAATGAGAAACAGCGCAACAGAGAAAGCCCAGTGAACACTTAATGATGTTTGAACTGTTTAAAATCACAGTTTAATGAAGAGGAAAAGTTTAACCTCTTCTTAAATTAAACATTCACATTTCAATTTTTGTCTGTGACCTTTTAGAATTAGCTATACCATTAGTATTTTGAATATTTTGTAATAACAGACTAAAAATGCTTACTTATGTTTGCAATCTCTGCATGCTTCCTTGTCACCCATAATATAAAAGCAATTTTCCACAAAAAGGTATGAATAATTAAAAGGCATTAACAGTATAAAGCAGCAAGAATTAATTTGTTGTTGCAGTTATATTTACCTTTTCAAGACTCTTTATAGTCAGGGACTAATGCACATTTGTCCCAATTATCAAATTACTGTTAATATGACATAATTTTTTAACCCTGGTTGTAAATTTTATTGCTTTGTTAGACAATTCTGCCACACATTGAGGATTATCCTCTGCAAATTTGCTATATTTGCTTCCATTAACAATGATGTTTTGAAGTACATGGAATAAATGTGTCAAAAAAGTCCATTTTTTTTTTTTTTTTTTTTTTGTGTCTGTCACCCCAGGACACCGATGGATATAAAAATTAGAAGTTTGCAGGTTTTTTTTTTAAGCTGTGTAGTCTCTGGATGATTGTTGCGCCTAACTTTTTAAAACGCAGTTTGCATTTTTGAGTTTAGGTTTCACAACTTTCCCAAGATAGTTTAATAAATATTATTTTTAACCATAGTTCAGACAGAGATAGATTTGTTTTAAATTAGCATTCTCTAATAGGAGCAATGGATATATCAGTTTTTAATACTTTTAGAAATATTTCGGCAGGATGAACTTCTTGTCATGCCTGATATTGAATTTTCATCGTTAAACGCTTCCTTGTCATCCATATTGATGCTCTCACTATTAGGCTTTGTCTGGAAACTCAAGCTAGGTAACATGACAGGAGATCATGTTAGGAAGAATCACATTTTACAAATGATGTGGCAAGGACAGGTTAAGGCGTAATAGGGTTCAAATCATTGATTTTATCTCAACGTGTTCTACAACTTTACTTGTAACAGGCAACCTCTGGCTTCTGCTGTTTTGATGGGTGTTTGATATTCCTAAACCAGAGTGAGGTTAATGGGAAGTTTGACTCCACTGATTCCTCAGATGAGCTATTCTATGAATTAACAAGGTGATCCATCACATATGCATTATCACTCAGAGGTGTACAGTGTGTCCTACTTTAAAGAGCACATCAATTTATGAGTCTTGAAAAAACGTCCAATGCCACGAGTCACTGGCAGCAAAATACTAACACTGACTTGTTCCCATTTGTGGTAGTGATGGATGTCCTTTGAAAGCAAACAGATAGCCATCATGGCAGAAGCCTTCTCAGTAGTTCCTCAACTGCTTGGAGGGTTTTTCCATTCCTCTAGGAAAAGCTGGGTTTGTGCTTTCTGTATCCAGTGGTATGGCCAAAACATATCCAAAACTTTTAAGCCCTATGTAAATGTCCAGCTGCCTGCTCAGCAGGAATTATGTCAGTGCGGTCTTTATTAATGGCTTCGAGCACTGTGTGGAGATAAATACAGAGCAAGGGCATGACCTATCTTTTTTCAAGCTGTGCTGCCACATTTTTTATGTATGTCATTGTCAAATGAAAGGAAAATCTTTCCATCTCTCCAAAAACGTACAGCAGACAGCACCTGTAGTTTCTCAAAACCCTTGGTCTGTATTCCATGAAGCCTTTCTACCGATTTGAGACACTACAATATCATACTGGCTTCTGGGGTGCTGCCATCAGTGCTGTTGAAGGATAAACATGGATTGCACTTTGTATAGAGTCTAAACCTGCCTCTCTTAGGAGTGGCATGACGAGATGATGAGCCATTATAAGGGCAATAATGCAAACATGAAGTGCTTCTTTATGGACATATGCCTTTCTTCAGGGTTTGTTTTACTTACAAAAATATGCATCCAAACAAAGCACTTCAAGAAACAAAAAGCATTGTCATACCAGAAGAAATTAGCAAGGTTTTGATGGAAATATCACTGACTTGTTCAACACAACCTTTATGAAAAAGGATCAATGGGCTGGACCATGAGGATTCTTAAGAACAATCAGAAAAACTGTTTGATCCAATATTTTGTCCAGATATATTCCAAAAAGTAAAGAGAAATCTCCATCCTTTATAATTAACATTTCTCTCTGAAGGAATAACCAAGTCCTTCAACAAGGTAAAGATGCGTGGAATGTAATTATGAAGAACAATCTTTCCTACTCACATTGTTTTAGTCAGTACACAAATAAACTAGGAAAACTTACTAAAGTTTCAAATGAATTACAGAAGAGAAAAACTGGTGGCAAAAAAAAAAGCTTTTTATTCAAACCATGCAAGGAGTTGAAATGCATCTGGTGAAAATACTAACAATCAGCATGTAAAAAAATCACAAGAATAGGGTATGCAAAATCAATTAGCAAAATCTATTTGCTTAGAAATGCAAATGCAAAGCTGTCCTAAGATAAAGGAGGAATGTTTGAAAACTTTTAATTAAAAGATATTTAAAAATTATTCTGAGAATCACTATTTGAAAGAAAGTGATAAATTGCAAATGCAAATGATGTAAAACAAAACATTAACTTATTTTTGTGGAGACTCATAATTGCAACATTAAACTAAGTTGGAAAAAGAGTTATTTATATTTATACTTATCCAGGAGAACTTGGAAATAGGTGAAGACTGTGGACAATTTCTTTGTCAATGTTCATCACGTTATTCTTTCCTGTGATTCAGTGAAACCTTCCCTGAGCCATTTTCTTATTCAGAATTCTTCCATTATAGCAGTGATTTCTCTTCATGTAGCATTACCTGATTTCTTGCCAAGGACACTGCTTCTCTTTCCTTGAAGAATCCTTTATCATCCTGACCTGCCTATCTTATGCCCTGCCATCTGCACTCAATTCCCTATTGTCTCCTTTGTCTTTCTTTGCAAAATGTCTAAACAACTGTGTATACATGTATTTATACACATACCAGCAACAGTAGCCTTTCTTCTCTTCGACTGCCCTTGCTTTTGGAAAGAATCTTTTCTTCCTTCCCCTACAACAATAAAGATTTTGTAATTACTTTTCAGCCAAGATCAACTGTTGACACAAGAAAGATAAGTAGGCACCTGGATGGATTTGCTGCCAAGGATAACAAAATGTTTAAAGTGGTACCCAGTTTACTCCAGAGCACAGGAATGCTCTTTTTTTTTCCTAAAATAGACCTGAGGAAAAGATTAGAGACTTTGAATAACAACCACTGCTGTTACAGGAGACCTCTCACTTTTTACAACAGCCTTAGTGAGAATGACAAGCCTAGAAATTCCCCTTGCTTCTCTTTGTATCTCCAGTGTACATTTTGCATCCCAAGGTGAATGCAGAGGGTCTGGGAAAACATCTTGAAAAGAAACCCTTCACTTAATCCAGATTTCAATGAAAGGTATGAGATACTGGAGTTTGAAAATCCTGCTTTTATTCACATTGATCCAAAAAAAAGGTCATTCACATAATTTAGGCAGATTTGAACTTCTCACAGAAGGATTGCTGCTTTCACCTTTAGCACTCAAAGAAGGCTGGAAAATACCAGACATTTGTAAGGCACCCACACGCATAATAATGAAAAGTAAGACAAAGTCAATGGTCTACTTGATTGATCTTTTTGACCTGTTGTTCTCCACAGTAAACACTTCTCTTTATAATCTTTCAATGTTTTTCCAACATTGCTCCAGCATTTTAATTCAGACAGTAATTTCAATTTTTTATCCTATTATATATGATGCCGTGAGATTTCAGTGTGTGTTTCTTCAAATGAAAACAAGGTTCTGCAGATTGCATCTTTCATTACTGAAAGTTTATGCCAACACATCTTTTCAGTTTTAATAATACTTTTCAAACCAGAATGACCTAAATCAAGGATTTTTGTGAAGACAATGAGTGTTAGCATTGCTAAAAGATATTAAAGAAATTGTCAAAATATAGCTATTTTTGAGTTACAAAGTACTAGTTGCAGAATCAAGGCAAATATTGCTATTGATATGACCCATCACTCAATTAAATTTTATAGTTAATTCATTTTTGAGGTTTTGATTGCATAAAACTCCAACACCATGTCAAAAAAACCTGCATAAATGTTGAACTTCTGAGTGTATTCTGACTGCTATAGGTGAACAAGTACCTTCCAACAGTAGCCTAAGTGCCCTCCAAATTTTTTAAGAACAAAATGCTGAAAATTCAAAAAGCAGTCAAACCTCAACTAGTCTTTCAAAGACTGCAAGGTAGTTTAACATTTAGTGACTTCTAATGCAGAAGTAGCTATTTTAAGTTACTTTTAGTTTTTGATTCCAGAGCATTGAGTGACCACTAAATTTTATACCTGCATATCTGAGTGTGCAGGAACTCAGATAAATCATATTCATACAAATTGAGTAGTGATCAATCCTCACAGCACTTGCACTTTCTTGTTTTGAAAATTACCAAAGGCTATTTAAACATGAAGTGTTTTGTTCTTGGATACGTATATTAATACACCTCATTATTCCACTCTTGAATGTGTAGTTCACACATTTGTTACCAAGATAGTAAACCAGTTCATCTAGGGTCTCTAATCACAGGACTAATCACATAGTATTAATTAAGATTATTAGATTATTGTGGGGTTTTAGGGGTGAAAATAAATCCAATTTTCCCTGTTAATCAATAGATAAAACCAGGTGAAGGGTGATTCTTCTGAGCTATCCTAAAATGTTTTTTTGGCATGAGATGAGCTATCTCCTGGAAATGCTTTTTACTCTCCTCTGAGTAAACAACTAGCAGAGCAATAAAGATGTCATGTCCTGCCTTTTGGACATCTAATACTGAAACTCTTAAATCTGAGCAGGTAAAATCTCTTTTGTGTTTCAGATGCAGGTTCCAAAGCTTATTTCAAGCAATATTTCCCATAATGCAATTATCCCCTTCATGAGGAAGGCTGTTGAGTTTCCTACCTGGAAGCCCCACAGCAGTGATCCCATGTTTACAACTTTTATTTTCCTCCGGGAGTTTTTTGTTTTGACAGTCACAGAGAAAGACTTTAAAATATGACCCTATTACATCCAAAGACTTGCAACAGATAAATGGAAATTAAAATTATGCTTTTTTTCTTAAACATTCTATTGTTTTTAACTTGGTCTCTGATACTGGGGAGTCCAATAATCATCCCTTTAATGCAAACAAAGCTCTTCAGACTTGTTTATTAGCCATGAAGAAACATAAACCAAGACAAATTCCTTTTTCCCTGGAAATAATCCTTAAAATGTAGCTATGGGAAGCTTTTCGGTCTGAAGTATTTCAGAGCTGAAACAATTTATCTCCACTGCTATCAAGTCTCATGGCTTCATGACTTTAAAGAAGAAAAAGCATTAATGCTGTGCTTTTACCTTAGGTGATACGATACATCACCTGGAGTAGTACTTCAAGTTATCCTCAAAGCAAAACTACCTCACTTTATCCTCACTGTATTTTTACCTTTGGAAGACTAGTACATTTAGCTGGGCTAAGATAAAAGAGATAAAATATAAACAGCTTTTAGAGCACCAAAATCCCATTGTCACAGAGAAGCCTGATCTGGTTTAACTTTGTGGCAGAAGAATGGTGGTGATCATGTCAGAAGCATCCACCCTGTGGATGTGAATCAAACCTTCTTCTTTAGGAAGCCACATAGTGAAAGTAGGCTATTTTCCTCTGCAATGTGTTGGACTCCATGAAAACTTAATTTTCTAAAATTATAATAGTTTGAATGTCTGAAATGGGGCTGCTAATAATAATTTGGGTTTTTTTACTATCCTTATAAATTTATTCTTTCATCCATTAATGCATCCAGAAGGAAAATTTAGAAGCCAGTTTCTGAAATTGTTGTATTTTCCTTCTTGAAGGATGGAGTTACAATATCTGAACACACTCAGCTCAAGGATCAGCAAACCCAGAGATCTAAAGCACAGTCTTAGATAATGGATCCAAATTTGTTAGGAGGGCGCTAAAACCTATTAAGTGATTCCTAACTGGTTGTTAAGTTGTAATAGGAGAAACATATCCTTTTTAGTCAGGCATACTATTTCCATAAAATTATATTTAGTCATGCATATACAGGTAAATTACATCAAAGCAAAATTTGTTACGGGGGACTTGGTGAATTCTGTAGCCTAGTCCTATGCAAAAATAAAGTACAGCAGCTTTTAAGATGTTTTTGATAAAATTTTCTCCAAACATCAACCATGAAATCACACTGTTGCAGTTGGTCATAAATTAATAATATTGCAAGAAACACCAAACACACAGAGGGAATAGTAAAGATTCAGCCAAAAAAGTCATTGCAAACTGTGCATGACTAAACCCCCACTCAATAAGGCAAGTCACATCCCCCGAAACAGAAATTCTAACCTCATTAAGCAAGTATAAAACTGTCTAAAGTGATGGAAAACCACTTTGTTCTTCACCTAATAACACAACTGGAATCCACTTTGAAGGAAAATTGAGGCAAAAGCTCCTGTACAAATTGGGGAGACTGAAAACAAACAAAGCATTAAAGTAAAATTACCCAAAAGAAGACAACAATAAGAATCTGTAATACCCTGAACAGAACACAAGAAGGCACTTAAAGATGCATTCAGAACTAATGGTGACATTAACTCGATAAAGGCATATGCATCCAAAGAGTCCCTGAAGCAATCTATACCCAGTGACTATGGCATCAGAGTAGCTGCATTTGAAAAATTAACACCCCATTACCATGGAATAACAACAACGTTCAAAGGCTTTATAAAAGCAAGAGACAAAACTTGGCAGTTGAGCTGCAATGAGACCCAAAATGACAGAAGTTGAGAGGGAGAACTAAGAGCACATTGAAATAGCTTTTCTTTGGCGTTGCCTTTTGTAAGAATAGCTAGGGAAGAAAGTGCCTACTCAAAGTCATTCTGGGAAGGTTTTGATGTTGGTGTAATTTGTTCTCAAGATGTGAACATCAAGACAGCTAGAATTCTTTAAGTACTCATTTCTATCATTGTTTGCAAGTGATTCAGGAAGCTTCATGTATTTGCAGCAGTAAGTGTGTTAAAGATGGTGATAAGGAGGCTCAGGGGTGATCTTAGGACTGTCCACGACTATCAGAGAGGAGGTGGCAGCCAGCTGGGGGTTGGTCTCTTCTCCCACTAGGGATAGGAAAAGACATAGTCTTAAGGTGTACCAGGGAGGGTTGAGGCTGGGTATTGGAAATTATTTCTTCACAGATAAGGTGATTAAATATTGGAATGGAGTACCCCGGGGAGGCGGTGGAGTCATGTCCCTGGTGGTGCTTAAAGAAAGACTGGACATAGCACTTGAACCTAATTGATGATATAGTTCTGTATTTTAATGAAATGCAGTGGATGCTGTCTTTTTTGACACCTAAAATACATATAAGTAATTAATATCAGCTTTAGTTCTGAGATAATGTCTTCCTTCTTAAGAACATATCTCACCTACTCTCACTAAAGATCACTATTTAGTACTTCCAGTCCAGCAGCTGAGGACAAGAGTCTGACTAGCAGATTACTAATGAAGTGTTGCTAAAGGTCATTTTTCCAAACCTTTTGTGCAGACTGAGAGGTGTGTCAGGCATTTGAGTAATTATTATTTAGAGTTCCCGTCTGTCCCAATAGGTTTCATTAGTGTTTCTTCTCTAAATGTCAGCAAGTCCTAGCTTCGTTTGTACTAGAAAAGCATTGCTGATTGTGTAACAACATTTTATATATTAGTGTTATGGTCTTGGTACACAGCTGGGGTTAGAAATAAATAACCTTCAGAAGAAAATGTAAAACAGTAAGATTCTGATGATAGTTCCTCAAAAAGCTCAAGAATTACGGTATTGATTGCAACTTTAGTTTTATCACATTAATTGCGCTCTTCCCTGTACAATGAAAGAAAATTCTTTAAGCACCAGCATCACAAGGCAGACATGCACATGAAAATCAGTTTTTGGGAAAGAATCTCACTAGGTCAAAATCAAATTTTAAGAGATGCCTGTTTTCTTCTTTCTTAGTACACAAAGTTTCATAAATATTCTAACAGTTTTAGGGCTTAAAAGGACATAAATGTTTCTCATATAGGTCTATTTTTCTAAAAACATCTGTTATTTGAGCACTTGTTGCTGCTGCACATGGTCAGGAATGCACTTTAGCTTTTGAATAAAAGTCCATTGAGTTGCAGAAATATGATCTATTCCTAGATGAGTATCAAATTTCAGTATTGATTCTTTGGTAGACTCTTTCCTTATAGTTCTCATTTTTCTTATAACGTCAGGATTCATCTTGTTAATTTTCTAACATCTCCAGCAAGAAACCCCAATGTTCTGTCACATCACCAGAGGATTGAAAGACAAGACAGCCAGGAAATGCTTCATCAGTTTTTGATACCTCACAACACAGAGGATGTTATCCTTAGCTAAATCCTTGGCAGCATCATGCCCTTAGATTTAGCCTGATAAGGAAACCTAAGGACAAAAAAAGTTATCACTATTGGCAGCATAAGATTCAATTTCTTTAAAAAAATTCCTTTCTTGGGTAAATAATAAAATAATTAACCAGATTTGTTCTGGCACAGGTTATCCAGATGATGTAGTTTCTCAAAACCATCACACCAGAGGGGATTTTGTGCCCCCTGGGAAAAAGCTATCCCTCAGGAATCAATATTCACAAAAAGTACTGCAGGGTCACAGGAGACAAATAAAAGCCAATGAATACAAAATAAACCAACCCCAAATCTAAAGTAGAAACAGAATGTTGTTTGAAGGTTGTTAAACTGAACTACTAAAGATGCTTGCACTGCTCTCTAGAAGCATCCACCACATGCAGACAGCAGCCTTGGAGAAGCATTCTTGCTGTAGCTGTACAGGAGGGTTGCTGAGGGCTCAATATTTTAATGGATATGCTGGAATAAGATTTGAATAAATTGTGTTGCTTTTAACTAGTGTAATATATGGTAGACTTAATTCATGCTGTTTATGTATAAAATACTGTAAAATCCAAGCCATGTCTTTTGGCCACCTCAGCTGGGAGCAGAGTCTTATTGTTATTCAATTAGTTCCCAGAAAACGTTAAGATAATATCAAGCCTCTTAACATATGAATGGAATCTTCCTGGGCCATGATCACTGACTTCCCTGGAATGTCTGGGACACTCAAGAGTGATCTGCTCATCGAAGATTGCATCAACTACTGGCGCCACTCTTTACATGTGAAGACCAACTCCTCCAGAGTGCTCTGACATCATCTAGACACCTGGAGCTGGACCTTTGTCTACCTCCAGAGTGCTCTGACATCATCTAGACACCTGGAGCTGGACCTTTGTCTACCTCCAGAGTGCTCTGACATCATCTAGACACCTGGAGCTGGACCTTTGTCTACCTCCAGAGTGCTCTGACATCGTCTAGACACCTGGAGCTGGACCTTTGTCTACCTCCAGAGTGCTCTGACATCGTCTAGACACCTGGAGCCGGACCTTTGTCTACCTCCAGAGTGCTCTGACATCATCTAGACACCTGGAGCTCTAGACCTCCAGACCTGACATCATCTAGACACCTGGAGCCGGACCTTTGTCTACCTCCAGAGTGCTCTGACATCATCTAGACACCTGGAGCCGGACCTTTGTCTACCTCCAGAGTGCTCTGACATCATCTAGACACCTGGAGCCGGACCTTTGTCTACCTCCAGAGTGCTCTGACATCATCTAGACACCTGGAGCCGGACCTTTGTCTACCTCTGCACATGTATGGACCCAGCTCTGCATACGAAGGGACACAAAGGAATATTCGGTGATTTCTGCCCCAGGCAGAGTAAACTGTATAAGAGCTCGCTGGGAGAGGCAGTCGGTGTGAACTGATGGGAAGACTCTGACACTTTGGAGGTCAGATCCAGGTTCACCCAGCGCTGATCCCGGGTTTGATGCTGCCCGAGGCTGTGGTGGTTTTTTTGATCTAGACTCTGTTTTGCTGAAAATCTAATAATAGTTGCTAAATTTTCTTATAAATTTGGCTCTCAATTTGATAATTTATAACAATTGGGATGTGTGATATTTCTGTAATGTGTCTTTCCAACTAATATAGATTGTTGACTAAGTGCTTTGATTAGGATTTCATCAGGTTAGCTGTGAATATTTTCTACTCACATATGTAATGTTCTTTTGACATATATTTATCTGTTCTCTCAGGTTTTCAGTTTATCATTTCCAAGTACCCATGGGTTTCTAGAGCTATTTTATCAAAAGATATTTTGTTAAAAGATTTCTGGCCCTATATGTTGAGATGCTAGGTTTATCTTATTCATTTTAAGTCTGGAAGATAATTTTTTAACATGAATTATAAACTTCAAGGTGTTGGCACCAAACAGCGCTTTCAACAGGAAAAGAGAAAGAATTTGCTTTTGGTTATTTCACTCAGGAAAAGCAAAGCTTCTGGGGTTGAAATACACTCTTTTTTTCTCATAAAAGCAAATCAGATCTCCGTGACTGGTAGATAGAGGGAAGGGAGTAGGAAAAGAGACATTAACAAGGAAATCTCAATTGCAGTTCAATGAGGGCACTCTCTGAAAAACTTTTCAGTTAAAATTAAAGTTCCTAGGGAAATTGATACAGAGAAAACATAAGTGTTCAGTGTTATTTCAAATTGAAATACGTTATGCACTTTAAATTATTTGCCTACCTCAGTCTTAATAATATTCTCCAAGTGAGCAAAAGAATATAGGGAAAAAAAAATGAAAACAAAAATTCGGGTTACTTACAGTCATCTTTCCTGTTTTTTGTTTGTTTTTCAGTGTGAAACACATTATTTGAAACTGATAAAAAGGTAACCCAGAACTCTTGTTTTGTGCAACTAGATATAGTAAAGATAGAACTAAATAGTTAGGAGTAGTTTTCTTTGTTTCACTTCAGAAAAGCCACACTTAGAGTTGGAAGTTCCTCTACCAATTTCTCTAAATGCTGATTTAACTTCCAGAAAAAACTTTAGTTGATTTGCCACTTTAAATCCTATTTCTAAAGGTGAGGTTGGCACATTTTAAGAAAGCAAGTGGTAAGGTAAGGGGACACTATATGGAAAGCAAGCTAAATTTTTATTATATATGAGCCATTGTCTGATTCAACAGAAATGCTAGTGATAACAATGTCTCCTTAATGGAAGAGAATGATTGAAAAAAATTTCTTATGGAAAGGAATGCAGCATGGGGAATAATGGAAACCAAATAAATTAGTGAAAGCCTCATTCTCACTCAGTTGTGGAGGGAAAAAGAAAGCTTAAGACTCAAGAACTCTGTAAATACTTTTTAAGAATCAATCTTCGTATTAATTGTGGTGGAAAGCAAGAATATCAAACAGTAATAATACTGAGGACATTGGGTGAATTTTTCTTCTTTAGGCCAAAACCAGTGAGTTAGTGCCAAGCCAAAAATAGCTAGCCAAAATCTTTTTTTACCGGATTTGTCTCTCTGTTTTTCCTTCTCCTGTCTTCCCTTTTCATACTCTCTGTCCTAAAACTATTTTGTGTAGTGTCCAGAACTCATCATATAATTTTTCAAGCACCTTTTTATATCATTTTGAGATGGAAACTTTGTCAATTAAGCCTGGTAATATGTATAAGAGCATATTGCATATATTACATATTGCATATGTATGTTGTATATATAACAATACAATATTATATGATCTTGGTTGCCGTATGCCCACCCAGTCACTCTCTAACTCTTTTTTCTTAAAAGGATGGAGGTAAAAAAATTAAAAATCTTCTGAGTTGAGATAAAGAGCTCATTTGCCAATTAGTGTCATAGGCATACATCCCCCCATACTGTGGGTGCTGTGCAATGGGGATGGGAAATGGGAGATTAGAGCCCAAAACAGCTTCTCTCAGTCAGTCAGGACAGCAAAGGAAGGCAGGGGGGTTGTGGTTTTGTTTGGTTTTTTTGTTTATTTGCTTTAACCAGAAGTCATGGATTTCTTGTAGCTAATTACAGTGAGGAGTATTTATTCACCCAGGATGATGGATTTTCAGCAAGGTGACAGGTGGAGCTGATTTTGTTGTAGGCAACACAGAGTGTACACCGCCAACAATGAATTCAGCCTGCTCCATTTCAATAATGTAAACACTAATTATCAGGCTCTCAGAAGAGCTAAATTGTATTTTACTGATGACCTTGTTCCTGTTTATAGACTCAGTGGCCTGGAGGCAGAAACTGTGAGAGGAGGAAAGCTGCGAGAAAGGTGGACGGAATGATAAAACAAACAAGAAGCACGACTTCCCCTGAGCTAGATGAATCTATTAACATTTGTTTCATTTCCATATGTCTTCTTAAAAAGTTTATTACAATTTCCCATAACAGCACTGTCTGCAATACTTGACATTTCAGTTGTGAGGCTCAGCTCTTGGCAGTGAATAATTGTAACCTACATCTACCCTGGTCAAGCTCTCTTCCTCTCTCTGTGACTATCCATTTTTTCAGCAGCTGGCTTATTTTGGATGCTGTCCAATCTTTTCTACCAGAAGACTTTTCACCAAAGGGACACTTCCAAGGGTCTACATCTGGTGGATTTCTGATGTCTGTCTTTATCTTTTTTCTTGAGAAACAATTCTTCAGAATACCTCAAACTTTCTGAAAAAAAGAGTGCTGTCTTGAGGCAGGCAGAGAAAGAAATCATAGGAGAAGTTTCATTGGCTTGGTCTCTAGAGTTGGGATTCCAGGGAAAGGAAAAGGTCAACAACTACTTACTGTCAGGTCCACTAATTCTTCATCCTTGTATAATGGAGCTGAGTATGGGGAAATTAAAATCTGGCAGTTTAACACTACACAGGTAAGTAAACTCCAAAGTGAAAAAGGCAATTTGGTCTGCCTTCTAGGAGCTTTCTGCAAGCAAATTATTCATTTATTTCTCAACCCACAACAGGACAACTTTGAACTGATTCTTACTAATTCATGGATGTAGATTGTCTGTAATTTGTTGAGCACCTCCTTTCCTTAATTTATTTAGTTAATTCTTACTAATTCATGGATGTAGATTGTAGGTAATTTGTTGAGCACCTCCTTTCCTTAATTTATTTAGTTAATTAATTCTGATGTAAGAGGATGTCCAATTTTGGCCCCACTTACTTCAAGAAAGACATTGATATGTTACAATGGGTCCAGAGAAGTGAAGCTGGTGAAGGGTCAAAAAAATCTTATGAAGAGCAGCTGAGGGAGCTGAGAGTGTTTGGCCTGGTGAAGAGCTGCCTCAGGGATGTCCTTTAACTCCACAAGTGCCTGAAAGGAGGTTGTAGCCAGGTGGGGGCAGCCTTTTCTCACAGGCAGATAGTGACAGGACATAGGAGAAAATGGCCTGAAGCTGCACCAGGGGAGATTCAGGCTGGACATCAAGAGAATTTCTTTCATAGAAAGGGTTGTTAAACATTGCAGTGGAATGCAAGGGAGGCGCTGAAGTCACCATCCCTGGAGGTGTTTATGAAATGACTGGATGCAGCACTTAGTGCTACAGTCTGGTTGACAAGATGGTGAGGAGTTAAAGGCTGGACTCGATGATATCAGAGATCTTTTCCTACCTAAATGATTCTGTGATTCTGCAAAATAATGCACCTAATCTGGATCCATTTTTCAGCTCTTAAGTGAGATAAACTTCTCTGGAAAACCCTTGTAGCCTCTAACCTTTTATAACATTATAGAATGTAGGTGCAATTTGTTATGATGTATCTTTCATTGCTTATTACAAAATAATAACAAGGAATTTATTATATTCACAGGAATTATTGAATTATACATTCCTCTAGGGTGGTTACCAGAAGACTGGACCACAAGGTAAATGTTCTCTCCTTATTTGTGTCAATAGTCAGCCTAATTTTTTTTTTTTTTCTGAAAAATTATTGAAATGAGGGCTGGGTCAGGGAGCAGGAAGATAGGGGGAAATAACAGCATACACCACAAAAAATAGCCTATTAGTGGATACTGAGTTTTATAAAATTTTGAATGACAGAAAAGTGATGAACAGATTATTTTTAAATATACTTGTATACTTAATTCATCTACCTCTTTTAGCTGCCGTTTTGCTGTTCCATCTCAGCTAGCAAGCAAAACCTCCTGTGGTTAAATGGTATTTGTCTGCTCCTGCTATCAAACTAACACAATGAGCTGCACACAGCTCTCTATCTGCAGCAAAACTCCCACTGATACCAATAGCCCAGAATCAGTAAATACGGCATCAAAGATAAATTCTGCATGTACATTTAGTTTCATCACACATTTTGTTATAGACATTAAAATGCTGTATTTCTACTTTTTTTTTTTTGCTGTCTTTTTCTAGTTCAAACTAATAAGGAATAAAGCACTAACACAGAAAGAATTTTGACACAGAAATAATTCTGGGACTTCTTGACATAAATTTGTTAGTGCTCTAATTCTGTATTTGGATAATTTCTTTGTTGATTGTCACTCCTTATATCTCTTTGACAGAAATATTAAGGATGTTATTCTATTGCTATTTTCCCATACTAAGAACTATTGCAGGGAATATGTAGACATATAGGTAATTAGAGTATTTACAGGGTGGTAGGTTTTCATCTGCCTGAGCTAAAGAGCCATGTCTGTTTTATTGATTCATTTATGAAAAGTAAATACAAACATGTAATCTTCACTTTCTAGGACAACATTTTCTAGAAATTTATTCAGGATTACCATTGCCAGAATGTCTTGAATAGGCAACACATATTGCTCATTAAATAATAAAGACGAAGTTTGTTGTTATGGACATATGTTGGAATTGTTTTCCAAGTCACCTTTAAGAAAGAACAAGCCTCATTGATAGGAAATTCTATATAAAAAGTGGCCAGTGCTCCTTGCTCTTAGTAAGAAGTGAAATGAAATCTGATCATTGCTGAATTTGCCACACTGCTTCATTTTAGTAATGCTTGCATTAAGGCATTTTAACTCCAAGGTAAAATAGAAGAGTTTGACTAATTATTTATTCCAGACAAGTACTATTTCTGATTGTTTCCTTGGATGCAGCACCAAAATTCCATGGACAAGGTTGAGGTATTCTGATTTGCAGAGGTTATGTATCTGATCTTTTCTTTGTTGTTCAAACTTTTACAGAGGACTAGTTCAGCCAAGGACTTCAATTTCTACATTTCTGAGTAGCAAATCTCATATATATATATATATATATATATATATATACACATATATACATATATACATATATACATATATACATATATACATATATACATATACACATATATACATATGTAGAGATACAGAGATATAGAGATATAGATATCTATATCTACTAAAATTAAGTTTTAAGAACACTGCTTTAAAAAGATACTAAAAACATCTAGGTTTTTTTTCCCCAAAACATGGGGGTTTGTTTTGTTTTCTTTTGTTTTGGTGTTATTTTGTGTTTATTTTCTTTTGTTTTGTTGGGTTTTTAAATACAGATTAGTCAACATAAATTCCCTAGGTAAGGTTAGTCATTATAAGTTCAGGTTAACATTTATATTTTAAGTGTTATGATCTCATGTGAAAGCTGTTCCCCATTTTTTAAGTACTTTGTCTTTTTAGAGATTTTTTTTTAATAGGAGAAAAAAACCTGGACTTTTTTTCTTTAGTCTGAAAATTTCAAATATCAGAATATTAGAAATTTATTTAAAATATAAATATGCAATTTATTTCTCATGTTATGCACTTCCCTGAAGACTGTTTTTGACATATGGTTGATTAATTCCACTCTAATCTGTGACGGAGGCTGGACAGGAAAAATAAATTGGGTGGAGGCTGAAGAGGGGTGAGGGAAAGAAAGAGGGAGAGTGAAAGGATCCCTTGTCCCCAGTCAAGATATTAATTAAATTTCATTTCTTTAGCTCGGTTCAGGAATCTGTGAAAATCAAGAATTGTGTAAGAATGTTGCAGAATACAAATGGAAACAACTGTGGACCATATTAAAGCTTTGCCCAGAAGCAGCTATAAACAGGATTAAAGCTTTCCCGAGAAATTTGAGTAGTGTTGAACTGGAAAACAATTGTCCTTTGCTGAAGTCCGAAGTCTTCCAGTCCAATGCAAGAAAGAATAGGTCCATAATAAAATAAGAGTAAGGAATATTTTTCCCAGTTGGGGCACCTTTACCGGACAAGATTGCAATATGGTGCCTTCAACAACAGTTAAGTCCCTATTGGAAGAATTAAAAGAACACGCAAAAGATATTCCCAGCACATGCCTGAGGATAAAAAAGTCCTCATGCTGCTTCCAACCTACTTCCCAGACCCAAGGGTTTGATTCAAGGCAGGATGAGAGGATAATTCTTCCTCTAAGTTCTTTCATTTCTAGTATCTCTGCAGGGACTTCCATTAAAGGAATCAAGTTATTGTAGTGTTTTCTGTGAAGTGGAAACTTGTCCTGTGTCTGCTTACTAGAAGACACAGCAATCAATTCAGCTCACCAAGAGGAGAGAGCATGGTTGATTAATTCCACTCTAATCTGTGACGGAGCCTGGACAGGAAAAAAGAGATTGGGTGGAGGCTGAAGAGGGGTGAGGGAAAGAAAGAGGGAGAGTGAAAGGATCCCTTGTCCCCAGTCAAGATATTAATTAAATTTCATTTCTTTAGCTAGGTTCAGGAATCTGTGAAAATCAAGAATTGTGTAAGAATGTTGAAGAATACAAATGGAAACAACTGTGGACCATATTAAAGCTTTGCCCAGAAGCAGCTATAAACAGGATTAAAGCTTTCCCGAGAAATTTGAGTAGTGTTGAACTGGAAAACAATTGTCCTTTGCTGAAGTCCGAAGTCTTCCAGTCCAATGCAAGAAAGAATAGGTCCATAATAAAATAAGAGTAAGGAAATTTTTCCCAGTTGGGGCACCTTTACCGGACAAGATTGCAATATGGTGCCTTCAACAACAGTTAAGTCCCTATTGGAAGAATTAAAAGAACACGCAAAAGATATTCCCAGCACATGCCTGAGGATAAAAAAGTCCTCATGCTGCTTCCAACCTACTTCCCAGACCCAAGGGTTTGGTTCAAGGCACGATGAGAGGATAATTCTTCCTCTAAGTTCTTTCATTTCTAGTATCTCTGCGGGGACTTCCAATAAAGGAGTCAAATTATTGTAGTGTTTTCTGTGAAGTGGAAACTTGTCCTGTGTCTGCTTACTAGAAGACACAGCAATCAATTCAGCTCACCAAGAGGAGAGAGCTGCAGAGCAGCTGTCCAACAGCAGCCAATTAACTCAGAGAACAAGACACAGCTCCCACAGCTCAATACTGCTGCTCGTGTGTTTTGTCTCCTTAGAAATATAGAGGAAGATAATAAATTTAAGTTAAAGAAAAAGACAAAAGCTCTGAAAGGTGAAAGCTTTCTAAATAATAAAGGTGAAAGTTCTAAATAATGGGCTTTGACTCCTGATCTCCTATTGTTTTTACCAAAAATGTCACTACAGCTGCAAACAGTGCATACCTATATCTATACATAGCAATAACATTTTTGTGTAATCAATTGGCCCCAAATATAAGCAGTGGCTGCCAGCTGTTGGTGAGTAACATCTGCAGGGGATAGAAACACAGCTGATTTGTTGTCTTGGTACATTTGTTGCTTGCTAGTGGCTTGGGTCTATAATGTTACAGAGAAACTGCTGAGGCTGATTCAGTCTGCAAGCTATTATCTCTTGTTGCTCATCCATACAGAGACAAATGATGCTATTGGGGAGACCTTTAGTGTATCCTGAATGATATCAAGGCCCTTGGGGTGATAATGAAGGGCATGAGAATGCAGGCAGTGTTCTTGGTCTCGCTGCTGAAGGGGAAAAGCTTAGTTAAAAGTGCACTGCAGGAAACCCCTGGCTGCATGGCTGGTGCTGAAGCAGGATTTTGTATTTTAGGAGGTGTGGAATCATTTCTAAAAAGTAAGGAGTTCTAGGGACAAAAAAAAAGGCATGAGTCAAGACCTTTTTTTTTTTTTTTTACAACAGACCTGATAATCTAGTGGGAAGGGCTTTAGATTAGATTTTTTTGAGGATGGTGATGGTAACCCAGGAGACATGGAGACAAAAGAAGGTGCTCCCCAGGGCTCAGCATAATACAGAAAGTTCTCCTGCTCCTGCTGTTGAAGCTTCATGCCTAAGGGACTATTACATAGGACTGTATGCAAAGTCATGACCCTTGGGAAACAACAAGAACCTAGAAGTCTGTGCACTGTTGCAGTTATTATCTTACTGAGATTAAAAAGAGATAATGGAACAGCACCATCCCCTGGACTCAAGCTGCACAAGGAGAGACCTAGATTGGATTTGGGGAAAAAAAATCTTCACAGAAAAGGTTATCAAGCATTAAAAAAGTCTACCCAGGGAAACACTTGAGTCATCATCCCTAGAATTATATAACAGAAGTACAAATGCAGCACTTTGGAACATGGCTTAGTGGTGGATGTGAGAGTGCTGGGTTAACAGTTGGATTTGATGATCTTAGAGGTCTTTCCCAAACTAAATAATTCTATAATTCTATGAATGGAGATTTCTGTAGTTTGATTCAGGCTCTTTAGGAAAGGTAGAGAATATAGGATGGAAAGGTTACACTCCAGGAAAGGATGGGTTTCAATGTGTGAAAGCAAGTGAAGGAAGAGTCAGCTCTTGTTGCTAAGGGTCAACAAGCAGATGAAAACAGCAGGTATCATGGCAGGTGTTATGGATTGAGAAGGAAGTAGACAAATCTCATTGCAACTGCAGGAAGCCTCATAGCTACAGGCACTGGAACTGGTGGGGAACTTTAACTACACTGCTAATGCTTGAAAGGGCAACATTGCAATGTGATTCAGATTTCTGGAGTATGTTGATGCAACAGGGGATCAACGAGCCAACTGCTCCCTGTGCTTACTATGAATTAGAAACAACAGCCAGACCTGTGAAGGCTGAATTCAGCATTGGCAGAAGATACTTCAAGACTGTGAAGCTTAAAACCCTGAGAGAAGTGATCAAGACTAATAGTAGAATTACAGACCTGGAACTGAGGAGAACAGATATTGGCTTGTTAAGAATCTGCTTGGCAGAATCCTGTAGAAGACTGCCCTGAAGGGCAAAGAGGCCCAGGAGAACTTCTTGATAGTCAAACTGCCCTCCTAATGCACAAAAACAGTCTGTTTCAACTTGCAGAGAGTTACAGTCATGGCAGAAGGCCAGCACTGATGAACAAAGAGCTCCTGACTGAGCTCGAATACAGAAAGAATGCATGCAGAAGTTGAAGAAGGGATGAGCTACCACAGAGTAATTCAGAGACAGCTCCTGAGCATGCATAATTTGAGTTAGGAAAGACAAATCTCAGAGTTTTAACTCACATAGGATGTGAAGGACAGTGAGGGTTTCTATAATACACTGTAAGCAGATGGAAAGATAAGGAGAATGCAGTCCCACCACTCCCTCCGCTCCCTAGAGGCAGATGCTCAGTGACAAAATATATGAAAAGCCTAATGCAGTCAATGTGGAGTTTGTCCCTTATTTTTACAGGTGAGTTTGGGCCTAGGGTCTAGAGGATAGAATCTGTGAGAGCAAAGTATTTAATCACAGTGGAGAAAGAAAAAACTAGAAATTATTTGAAGACATTTCAAATACAGACGTGCACAGGATCAGATGGGATATAATTGACTTTGAAAGGACATGGCAATCAGAGGAGGTTCCTGATGACTGCGTGTAGATCTCGTGTCTGTCTTCACCAAAGTCAAAAAGAGGATCCAAGGAACTGCAGACTGGACAGTTTCAGCCCCATTCCTGCAAAGACTATGAAATAAATCCTCTATGAAGCCAGAGGTGTATAGAAGTGATAAGGTACATGAGAAGTCACAATCCAGTACGTGAACAATTGTGGACAATGAGTATGACTTAACAGAGACAACTTGTTTCTGAACAACCTAATAGTTTTGATACAGCTAATTGGTGAAAACAACAGCTAAAGGAAGGATAGAGCATGTGGATAACTGAAACCAGTTACTAGTGGCAGTCTTCCTTGGTTGGTACCAGAGTCAACACTGCCAGTGTCTTTATTCAAGTTAAATTAAAAATGTGAAATATTTTATAAATTTGAATGAAGGCACAAAACAAATAATTATGCATACATTATATATATATTTAGTAGCTGGAAAAAACATAAATATTACTAGAATACTCTGCTGCTCATACAATGCCACTTTTACTTGCAGCTCCATAATTTGTGGCAACTGAATGGACTTTGCCAGCAAAAAAAAAAAAAACTTTCATCTTATATTAGCTGTTAGTTGAATTTTATTTAGGCATTAGAGTATCAGTTAGAGGCATTCCTTATTCCAGTTCCTAAAAATGTAAATTGAATGAACCTAAATTTACTGCAAACTATCTTATAATTTGGTATTTAAACCATGACAATTTACAAAGTAGTCCCCAAATGGGAAATTTAATAATAACAGCAGAAACAAGACTTTTCCACCAGCTGAAGAGACTGAGGAGTCAGGATCCCACCTCTGCCCTCACTTTTCCAATCAACTCTCTTACTAATGCTGCCTATACTCTCTAATTAGATCTGTTTTCACTCTTGGATGGAGTGCTCAGCAACAAGCTCTTGCAAAATGCATCCCTGCCCATGGCAAAGGGGCTGTAATTAGGTGACCTTTAAGGCCCCTTCCAACCCAAGCCATTTTATGATTCCATGATTCTATGACTTCTATTGGCTATTGACAATAAAGGTTACAATTAATTATTATGAAATGTGGCTTTTATTTATAACTATACACGGCTATCATTAATTAAAAACGTACTGTAGATGTGACAGAATTCTGTGGAAGAAACACATGAATGATGTTTCCTAAAGAACAGTCTAAAAAAATATACTATTAAAGTATAGAAGAAACACCTGATGAAATTAAAAATCAGGAATAAGTATATTAACTAAAATTCTGGTCATTTTTGAATGCACTGAGTCATTAATACCTACCCCTGTGAAACAGTGCAGAAGTTCATAGAAGAAGAGAAACTCACCAGTCTGTTTTATGAGACTCATTTGTAGCTTCATTCAGAAGTTATTAATTACTTCTCATTTGAAAATGTCATTCCTTTTGAAATCAATGCTACACAATCTTTTATCCAATATTTTATTTCTGTGATGGAAAATCAGGGACAACTGTCAAACTACTTTTAGAGTAACTAAAATGGTAGTGATCTTTATGCCCATTTATCTACCTGCAGGTGATTAATTACTCTTCTGAACTTTTACATCTTTCTGTGTCTCTCATTAACAGGCCCTCAAATATTACATCTAGGTGAGAACATCAGATAATTTAATTTGCCTCTTGCATAGCATAAACTATACTATGTGACCAATTTATTTTGTCATTGAATCTTCTAATATGTGTTTGGATATAAAAAGCCACTTCTTTCTGAAAGGAACCAAACTGATTTGAAAGCACCAAAAATCCTCTTCTTTCTCTCATAATTTGTTATAATGACCAGTCCCTCACCCTGCTAAAAAAAAAAAAAGCTTTCTACCTCAAAATGAGATTGAGCACTATAAGAACGTTATCTGTTCCTCTTCATGCATTTGATCTCCTCTTACTCTCCCTGGGAAAACCTTAATTAATATTGCAAAAATGTAAAGGTCAAACTTTCATTTATAAATGATATTTAAAAGTCAGTGTAATTGGCAGCATCTTGCAGAGTGCCAGGTGAATCTCCTTTAGCGTTATCTAGAGAAGAAAATTTCATCCCACATACTTCTATCAGTAATATAAGGATTTTTTTATGTATTAGTTTTAGCTCTGTAACTTACTTTACATCTTCCAGGCTGCAAAATATCATGCAAAGAATAGATTCTTTCTGGTTTATATACTAAACTTTCAGTACACCGCATGGGTACTGGAAAAAAGAGAAAAAAATCTGACTGGAAGATGAAAACTCACTTAGATTGCAATGACAATATTAAAATAATTACAGTTTGGGGGTTTTGTCACTATATAATGAAGTTGCACCATGAAAGGAAGCTTCCACTTCTTTTTTAATGGACATGTCCCCTTTGGTAAAGCTGTATCACTTCAGATCTATTAAGCAGCCAGGGACAGAGTCCTGACAGGCATTTTCTTCTGCACCTGCAGAGAAGTCAGCCAGCAGAATGGCCAGGGTAAGATTAATTACTTTTCATTAGCTGCATTTTACATTCATTTATAGGCAGTTCTCTTCCCACGCAATAATATGTGCTTGTTTTTAAATTTTCTTTGAAAGGCAAAGACCCACAGGTTTTTGTTGAGTTAATCCATTAGAAAATGACATTTTAGGCTTAAATTTGAACCTGTAACATTGTGTATAGTGTAGAAAAGCAGGTGCAAATTGACATCTATATGCTTTTATTGTCTTCATCTGCAATATTAATAACCTCATGCTTTCCAAAAAGTAGTTTTTGTGTATTGTTCCTAACAACATCATTCTCTTGAGTCGCGGGCTCCCAAATAAATGTTGCCTCTTTTGAAACACCTGCTACTGAGAACGTGTTCAAGCTGTTATGCTGCTTCTAGCCTGCAAAAGTTTATTGTAACTGACCTTGATTTATCTTCCTCTTTAGGAATTACAACATTTCTTCACAGAACTTTTCACTGATATTCTTTAAAAAAAAAATCACATTTGTTATAGATGCCTGCAACTAAGTCTCGATCACTTCGATTTATCAATGAATTTAATTGACCAAATTAAATGCCAAAAATAAACATAAAAAAATTACTTTCTCCTTTTTGCCTGAGGTAAAATGATAATAAAGTGGTGACTGTGAGAAAGGTTTTATTTTTGCAGGGGGAGGTAGACTTAAAGTAAAATGCTGTGATGTTTCACACAAATTTGATGTTTCAAACAAAGTAAAAGTAAATACTACAGCATAAACTGTCTGGATTAGCTTGGATCAAATGTTATGTTTGGCTTCTGAGGCTTCTGAGACAGGCAACATTCACAAATTGTTTTCTTGTTTGCTTTGGAAAGAAAAACACTGCATAAGAAGCATAACAAAATAAAACCTGATCAAAGACACAGATAAAAAGTGAAAATGCACACACAGGGAGTTCTACACCCAACTGCAGGTATTCCATCCTGGGAGAGACTGGACCTTCACAAGTGTGTTAACATCTGAAAATTCTTTACTCAACTTTAGGAGTTCTAACACATTGTTAGAAAAGTTTGTGAAGTTCTCTCCTTTAATAGTAAATGTTATGAGTAAAACAGGAAGTAAATTACCAGCTAGCTGACAGCTTATTACAAATCAGCACAGTGATATGAATGTGAAGTTACAAAACCATAAACATAACTGCATATGATCGATTTCCTTCTCCCCTCCTTCATTCCCTCTGTTCCTTCTTCCTGTCTTCATATTTCTCCTCCATCTAAACGAAAGGTTTCTGAGTTGTAAGGAATTATAATACACTTAATGACTTCAGTAAATCAGAATCTTTGCAAACCCATGTATTTCTATCACAAATGCTAACATGACTAGTGTCAGCTTTTGATCGATGTTGATAAAGAGCACAGGATAGTAGGTGTGCCCTCGGCAGGGCTTGAGATGGCAGAATCAGTAGTAAAGGCATTTTTAAATTAGAAAAATTTGGAATGATTGGTGTCATACTCCCTTTCCAAAAATCCCAACAAATAAAAAGCTGCTCAAAATACTGTATGTGGACAGCGTGCCCAAAGGATAGAAACCTAGCCAAAACATTTGATTTATTACTAGTAAATCTTTAGTCTGTTTGTTAGGGTTTTTTCTCTGTATCAACTTTCCATCTAGATTGCATGAGGAAAATATGAAAATACAGAGAATTTTAATAAAGCCCACAAAGAAATCAGGTTTTGGAAGAAGATTTTGCTTTGTCTTATCTAGTTACATTTAGCACCTGCTCATTGTTTTTAAGATTCTGGGCACACTCATCTTCTCCTGAAAGTGGCTCATTTATTAGCTCACTGGCTTCAGTTCCAGATGCTAAAGCTAGATGGATTGAAAGTATCTACTCATTTCTGTTCCATGATCAATCTCTTCATCATTACAGAAGTTGGAAATGAGGTCTGGGAGGTGAATAAGTATTTTGCTTACATGACTAATTTGTATGTAGTTCTGCCTAATATGTAAAATGTAGCTAATTTGTATAAATCTCTTTTAAACAGTGCATTTGTATATTTTTAGGCAAAATGCATAAATATTAGGCTATGCCTGTGAGGCTTCTGCACTTGCAATAACTTACTTCCAAAAGCTGTTACAATGGCGACAAAAAGCTAATGTTTTTGTTTCAGAAAATTTAACAATAGAATTTTGTACATCTTATGCATGACATAGGCATTTGTGTATGTGTGTGTATGGATACAAAGCAAAGCACAAGAATAATATTTTGGAGAATGAGTTACTGAAATTTGCTGATGGATTGTGATTTCTGTGTTTAGCATTATGTGATTTAGGTTAGTGAGAAAGTTGAAGAAGTGAAAATGCACTGAATTCCAATGAAATACATTGCTTTGCCTCAGACTTGGCATGGTTCAGCTTCACATAATTATACATGAGGTCCTATTGATAATCTTCTTTTTGTCTAAATCTGTCTTCGGAGCTTGGTGATTAATGCTTTTTGTACTTCAATGCATAAATTTTTTTTTTTTTAAAATATCCCAAACTAGAATAGCCAGATGCTTGTCCTAATTAGGCAGAGTGGGGGTTCAATTGACTTAGTTGCAAAGTATACCAGAGAAGACATTCTGAAAAGGATTAATCCTTTCTCTGGAGACTTGTTCACAACCAAATTTGTCCTGAATTTTCTTTCTTTCAAAAATCTTTTTTTTAAAGCGCAATTAAACTGGCACATTCAGGAAAACTTTTATGGCATGAAATCTTATGAAAAGTGGGTAGCTTTCCTGAAATAATCAGAAGGCTCTAAATAGAGTTATATCAGTTAGCCAAAGTCACCTCAAAATACTTGTTAATTTTTGTTTTGAAAATATTCTCTGATTTTTCTCTTTTTCATCCAGATATTGTGCAGTGATGTACCAGAATAACACAGTACGTTCAAAAAGCAAGAGTTTGTGCTAAGTGCTACCTTTCTCAGTATTTTTAGCATCCTTAAATAAGATTATCCAAGTAGTGTCTGTGTAACCAAAATCAAAAAGAACACTCGATAAATTTAAAAGTATTAAATCAGACAAATACATTTACAAAGAACAGGAGCCAGTGGGCTGGCTCGTTTTATATGAGATGTCTGAATTATGTTGACAATCTAATAATGTGCCTGAGTAGCTAAAGGCTGATACAGGCCTGCAGGAGCTGGTAATGTGGCTGTAACATCTTCTAACATTAAGGACATCATGGAGATAAATGAGACTAATGTAGTCTGAAAATGAACACCTCCCTTGGTTTAAAAAATAAGTTAACTATAAAAATAAATATTGTGCATTTACCAGTTATATCTAGAATCTTGCATGCAATTTATACATATGGCTGTATATCAGTTATTGAGATAAATGTTACAGTAAAATATTAATGGTTTCTTTACAAAGCAAAAAAATATGATTAGCAGAGGTGGAAGGCACCATTTTCTCTTGTTATCCAACCATAGCTATTACTTTAAGCAAAATCTAAAAGTCACATTATACGGCAGAAGTAATGAAGTGTGGGCGGAAAATCAGCTGAGTTGACATGCAAAATGAGACACTTCAGGACTGTCTGTGCTTGTAAATGAAATACAGTCAAAATATTGCTCTATGTGGAATCTCATAAAGAAGCTGAAAAACTTATTTTATCCAATTTGAGGCGGTAACATTTATTAAACTAGAATAATTATTATTAAATATTGTCAATTTTTTCTCTCTTCTTTTCCTATTTCCCATCAGTAGAGGGGTTTAATGCCCATAAAATATTTGCTACAAATAACTCACAGACTTATTTATGATATGACAATTTTTTTTCTATGATTTCCAGCAACACAGCACATAACTTATCAGGATTTTAGATGAATGCTAGAAACTAGCCAATAAGTTAAAGATGATTTACATTGTATCACTTATCTCTTTAAATATGAGTAATATTTGTTTTCAGAACCTCTTGCCGGCTACTGTGTTACTATTAGCATCATTAGCAAAAATAACGGGAAGGAGACATTAATTAAGGAAGCCTAAAATACAGAAGCAGAGCTTTAACAATTTTCACCTGTTCAGGAAAAACAATCCTGACTATACGCACCATCCCAGAGCCATAGAAGTGCTGAGGCTGGGAAGTTCCTCCAGAGATCATCTAGTCCAACCCCCCTGTTCAGAATAAGGTCAGTCATCTGCAGGAGGCTGCTCAGGGCTCATGTCCATCTGGGTTGTGGCTATCTCTCAGGATGGAGACTCCACAACCTCTCTAGCTGCTCCAGTGTTTGACCACCATCACAGCAAAAAAGCTTGGTTTGGTGGTTTTTTTCTTTTATGTTTAAACAAAATTTCTTGTATTTAAGTTCCCATCTGTTGTCTCTCATCCTGTAATAAAATCAGTCTGGCACCCTTTTATTTATTCCCTTTAAGCTCCAGTAATAACATGCATGTTTTCATACCTATATTTTTCTTATTTGAGAAGCAACCAGGTCGAGGCACAAAGACAGATCAGGAAAACAGGGAAGGAAATGGTAGCTTAATTATTCAGATTAAAAATAAAGAATTGTGAGAGTCAAATACAATCTGAAGTTAAATAGCCTCTTCTTTTCTTATTAGTATTTTTACCCTGCGACATCTTTGGAAATGGGACAGGCTAAGGAAGAAAAAAACTCTTATGGTTTCCTTTCCATTAGTTACTCTTGCATACTGTATTGTTTAACTAGCTGTCCCAATGAAGGCAGGAAGTACCAGGTCTTGGTCAACCCACATGGCAAGTCAGCTTCCTACTACCTAACATTGCATAATTTCCATTTGGTACACTAATGCACAGATTACATTTGAAATGCTTGTTTTTGTTTGTGTGTGTGTGTGTGTGTGAGTGATTACTAACTCATGCAGGACTGGCACCATTATGGCACTCAAGAGGAGTCTATATTTGCTGTTCTTGTGAAAAATATAAAATCATTGGGCTGAAATGAATGCTAAGAAAAGAAATAATGAGATAGGCAGCACCACTGAGAAGACTATGAAACACATAGAAAGATTCCTCAACAAAGACCAAAACTGGCAAAACTGTGTGAACCTTATCAGTATGATGGGGAAGTATAAGCAGGACATATTCTTGACTATTCATCTAGGGGAAAGGAAATTACTGGTACTGGTATACCAACATGTTCTGCTTCCAGTGGCCTGAAGAAAAGTGATAAATGAAGGAAATTTTATTCCGTTTAAAAGACAGTAGCAGAATTTCTAGTAAAAGAAATGTGGTTTGCTTGCCTGAATAGAAGATTTAAAAACAAAATTATCATATCCTCATTCTGTACTTGAGTCACATTGTATTTCTTGTTCCACTACTGAACTGTACGACATAAACTTGTTCATCACTTCTGGGATGAAACAATCCACCCAAATGTAGGCTGTTCTAGGGTATAAACTTCTAGTAGAGGTTTATGTTACTGTTGTAAAAAACATGACCTTGAATTCTGTACTACTGAAATTTCATTCCATCTTTTTTATATTTTAATTGATTTCTGTTTTATCAATTATCACAAAATACATACCTCCAATTACATTGTCAGACTGTCGTAGTTTGAGGGGAAGTAGATTTCTGGGAGTGTGTCAGTCCAATTGAAGATGTAGATTTGCGATTGACATCTGGATGGCCACTAAGATTTGGACACGCCTCTGAGAACACACAGGAGTTAAAAGCAGAGCTCTGCCCCTGGGAAGCCCTCTTGGGACTTCGGCGTGGAAGAGGAAGGACCTCTCCCCCTGCTCCAGCTGTCCCGGCTGGGCAGGGGGAGGGGCAGCCATGTGGTAGGCCCGGGCCTGGATCGAGATGGGGGTAGGCCTGGCCTGGTTCCCCCCCCCCCAGGGTGGAAGGGTGGAGGAGAGAGAGAGACTGGGAGCTACTGGGCAGCCCCCCCTCCCCTGGGGAGACAGAGAGAGAGAGAGAAAGAGAGAGACGGTGTCTGTGCTCGCTGCCTAGAGCTGAGCTGTGGCCTTGAAGCTCGATATCATGTGCTGCCAGCCTGCCCGGCCTGTGGAGAGGAGGGGGGTTGAACCAGAAGGAGTCCGGCTGCTTGTGGGTTGTGAGCTGTGGAGTTTTAACTCTTTCTTGGACAATGAAAGCTTTTGCAGAGTACTGACCCTTCCTGGAGAGAAGATGAAGAAGAATTTGAGCAAGTTTTTAAAGGGCCGAGCAGGAGAGAGATTGTGAGAAGAACCTAGGGTGGAAGAGATGTGGAGTGGCATTTTTTGCTGGACGCTTTTTGTGAGCCATGGACTGTTCCTGCAATACAGAGACTATTTTCAGGGGGAGCCACCGTGTCCCAGAGTTAAGAGGGCAGTGTGGGAGCCTCCCGGCCCAGGAGGTGAAATAATGGGGGGACAGATGTCCCAAAATGGAGACTGTGCCTTTTTTGGAGTGGGACGATGGAATCCTTAAAAAGACAACCCTCAAAGTAGCTCTGGTCCATGTTCAGTGGTGAGAGCACTGAAATGGGAGGAAGGGGTCACGATCTCCAATCCGTGTGGGGATATGTGACCAAAAGCTCAGGGCATACAAGAAGGACTCCTCCTCTTAAAGAATTGAGGATTGAGTATTCTTAAGAGTGTTTTTTTGCTGGACCGAGAGATGTAATTGTATTGGGAATTTGGTGGGGGGAGGAGGAGGAGCTGTATTCTGTAGAGTTTTCATTTTCCTTGAGATTGTCTTTTCTTTTCTTTCCTATACCTATGTAGTGTGTAGTTAATAAAGTTCTGTTTTCTATATTTTTAAGTAGAGGACTGCTTTGCTTATTCCTGGTCACATCTCACAGCAAGTACCAGGGAGTAGGTATTTTCATGGGGGGGCACTGGCATTTTGCCAGGCTCAAACCATGACACAGACCATACATAATTTAGGCATCTATCTCAGTGATACTTAAAATATTGAAAGTGTTCCAGTTAAATACTTCTAGTGTCTAAAACTGCTCTAGTCTAGATTGCTTTGAAACTGCATAAAATCTTTCTGCCTCTTGGTTATTTCCTTTTCCAGCACATCCTAGAAACACTGAAGTTTTTTCTATATTCAGTTCCCCATTCTTTTTCTAATGCTTCCATTAAATCAGAGCTTCTCCAATTTCACTTCCCTTGTGACACTCTCTTATTTGAATCTATGCAAATTTGGAGAGAAAATTTCCCTCCTATTGCATTCAGCACTTCTTTTACTAGTAATGTTTCTTCTGATATATGCATCTTTAGAAGCTAAAGTCTACCATAATAGGAGAGCTCTCAGGGCTATTAGTATTTCCCATAATATTTCCATTTTCTGTCACAAATAGGAGTTTATAGAATATTTTTTCAACTATACTTCTTTACTATTCTTCCCTAAAGAGATTTAAAACTCTTTTGTTTTATTCATGCTAAGTACTTGGGTTTTATTAGTGCCTAGATGTCATAGAATCCTAGTACTTTTATTTCACTTTTGTCTTCTCTGAGAGGATATATAGATTACTTTTCTATTTCATTCCTGTTTTTGTTGGGTTTTGTTTTCTTTGTGGTTTTGTTTTTGTTAGTTGTTCTTTTTGTTTATTTATCTGTTACCCCCTTAAATGTCTGATGTGACATTTACTGCTTATAATTCAGACTTGAACATTTTGTAGTCTTAGGACACAGATGGAAAAGATAATTTAGATGCCATTCCCTTTTCCCAAGTGACCAAAGATCTTAAGCCACAAAAATCTAAAATTCCCTGTCCACTTCCTTCTTTTGCTATACTTTGGTTGAAGTCTGGTAAGTTGATAGCTTTGAATGGATCTTGCAAGTTTGTCAGGCACAGTGTTCTGGTGAATATATCAGGGCAATTGTTCTACAGGACAACAGGTCAGCTCCCTGAAAGGTAGGAATATATCTGTTGATTCTTCCCAAAGTTAAATTTATGAACGAGAACATGACCACAGATAGAGAACAACCTACCTTTCAATCCACTTCATTGTTTTTTTTCATAGATTTCAAATTTCATAGGGCACAGTGGATCTGCATACCTTGACAAAGATCATGCAATATGAGCTTTTATCAAAATCTGTATCCTAAACAAACTTGAGCTGTTATTCAATACTCTAAGCAGTACAGTTTTCAAACACATAGTGTCAGGAAAATGGCAATTTTAGTCCTGGTATTGTATTCGTTTCAAATGTATGTAATGCCAGCTTGTATCTTGCCTTTTATACAAGCAGTTCAGTTCCTTTAATGTACACAAAATAACATTAAAGTAGCTTTGATAGAGGGTCACAAAGATACATATATATTTAGATTATTACATTAATAAAATAATTTTGATATCATTAGTAGTGACATAGAGTTCCAGAAGAAATCACACTATAGTATACTTCAGAAAATAAACCAAGATTACTTTTTTTTTCTTGATTATTTAGGTTTTTTTTTCCCATAATTTTGTACATCAATAAAACTCAGTATAAATTTCTTAACTGAAAATTCCAATGCAATTTTCATCGTATTCCTTACAGCTACAGATCCAGAGAGCTTAAAATCTTCCTATTTTAAAGCGAGTTTCCCACCCCATACCTCATGCTGGAGTTATGCCTTCAGTCTTGAGATGGAGGGACTTCCTTGGACTTCAGAACCTTGAAAACAAAAATTTTGTAGACTTTCAGTTGTTTCCCTATAAAGTAGTTAAAACTGGCTGAAAACAATAAAAGGCTTTGATGAAGCAACAGCTCAGATGAGGCAATTTTATTCTATTGCTCTTCTGTATGCTAAAAACAAGTCCTGGGATGTAAAACTGTCTAAATATCAATAAATACTGAAGTTCAGGGATTTCTGCCAATGTCTACCATCTTAAAATCTGGTGTGAATCTGGACCTTCTTGTCCATATAACATCATTTTTGGATCATATTATGCTTCAAATAAAGGCTGCTTAATTTTTTCAATCTTCATGCAAATTTTTTTCCTACAAATTATATGATAAACAAAATTGAGGTAAAATTTCTGAAGTCAAAAGGACTGAATATATTTGGCTCATCACAATTTCCACGTTGTTGATGTATGTCCCCAATATATAACTACTTGATAACACTAGAAAAGTGTAGGTGGAAGACACTGTTTTTCCCTTTTTTAAAGCCTAAATTATGCAGATGTGTTTGATTGGGCAGCATGTGGGCTGGTGTTGAAATTGGGATGTGTTGGCCTTTCTCTGACTCTGCCTGCTTACAGAATCAACACTTTTATTTAAGTTGTCCCTCTAAGGATGAAGAGGATGTTGCAGACTCCCTATCTTCTCCAATTTCCGTAGCAGTAGCGCTGTGAAATCCCCCCTGAGCAAGAACAGCTGTGCTGCTAGAGGCTGCATAAACAAACCTCTGAGTAAGACTGCTCTGTCTTCCATGAAAGTTGAAGTGAAGCTGAATGGCAGAACAGCATGGCAGTGCTCATCTCGAAGTGACAAAAGAAATGTGAAGCGTGATTTAATAAAACATGTTTTAAAACAAACTCATTCAGCCACCTTTCTACCTCAGCAAAACATCAGTGTTTTGCAGGCACTGTGGCAGAGATAATAAACTGGTTAATCCGTATTGTTTGCATCTGGTGTCTGAGCAGAGAGGATTTCCTTGGGAACAGTTTTTCAGTTTCTCCACTGCTCACTTAGTCGTGATCTGGCCTGAACTCACAGCTCTCTTGTAGGTAGAATCATCCCTGGAGGTACAAGCCTGACTCTTTCTTCTGGTGATGTCCTTCCAGTTGGAAGCAATGGCAAATATTCAGACAAGGGCTTATACGGCAGAGCTAGGGCCATCTGAGTGTCAGCATATCCACTTCTGAGTTTTGGAATCATATTAAAGCTTTTTCTGGAACAAAACAATCAATTTACCATCTGTATCATTCTCTTACACACTGTTCTGGCATTGAGGGTGAGGGACTCTTCTGGAGATATTTATTAACTGATGGCTTATAAGGAAAAATGTAAGTAACCTTGGGGGGCAGAGGGGACGGGAAAGGAGGCAAAAAAGGCAAGGCAGAGGGACAAACAAGCAAGACTTTGTATCAGAACTCCTCTGTACTGCTCCTCTAATTTGCTACTCCTGCTGTGATGCAACTGCAGGTAAAAGTTGCTTTTTGATGAGGTAATTGGGTTCAGAGGACACAAAGTCATGAACACACAATTATTTCTCGTGTTCCTTTTATCTGCCTACATCCCTAGGAAAAAAAGGCATCCATCTTAAATATACCACTATACATTAACTGTGCATTTTGAATGTCCCCATGGTGCTGCTGCTGCAGACACTGAATCTTTCTGACCACAGGCAAACAAGAAGCATTTCCTCTGGGAGGATGTGGAGCACCAGTGGGAGGTCTTTACAACTATGTAGATTCAAAGAAGATGTAGATTAAACACAGTGAGGGCTCAAACTGAGCAGAAGTGACTGGTTCCTCTCACCCTGTACTGAAGTAGCAAAGACTGCTCCTGGGCCCACACTGACTGCTCGCTAGCTCTCAGACCCTGTGAGATGCAGCTTTTATGAGGACTTGCAATTATCTTTTGGGTACTGGAGTGAGCATCTCAAATACAGACATCTCAAAGAGATTCATTCATATGTGGTTCTTCCATTATTAAGTGTGGCTTTGTCCTTAAGGTTCTCCTTGAAAAAATACTTAATAACTTTGCTTTCCTAGCCACACTCTGTTAAGCCTTTAAACCCAGTCATCCATTTACTCATTTTAGCTGTTTTAAAACCAAAACAGAACAGTTCTAAGTTGTCAATAATACGAACGGTCAAAGTGCATTACCCCAAATCAGTTTTGATTTCCTTGCCCTGTAATAAATGACATGGTGTTATGAGTATTTAAGTGCCATGATTTAAAAATTTTCTAAAAGATATCTTTACTGTTCATGTAAGACAGTTTTTAAAAAGAATCTTTGTAGCTTTGTGACCAGGTCAAAACCTGGTGTACAGGCAGGGGAGATTCCTTATATACTAGCATTATCTGCAGAAAATATCTGTCTTTGACTGAAACATGTAATCATCAAATAATTCTTTTGGGTTATATCTTTTCATCAGGCTGTGAAAGTATATTGCAGGAAGAAATATATGTAAAAGCAAGTAGGAAGGAAAAACTCTGTATATGCTGAATAGTTTTTCCATCATTATTCTGATGAGCATGGAGTCCATCCATGGGATTTTTGAAGGTTCTACTACTAAAGGGCTGTACAATGCAATTTAACAGTGTAAACCACTTTAATCCCTCAGCCTATATCAAGTAAAAGGTTTTGAGTTTAATGACACCTCTCATATCCCTCCCCATGGAAGAATGGCTGCCTCCAAAGTGAGAAGTTGCTTCATCTTGCAAAGGAAAATGGGAAGGGATAGATATGATTTTTTTCCTGAAGGACAAACCAGATTGCTGTTGCAAATTCAGGAACATGGAGTCTGAAAATATTTTAAAATGGCAAAATTTCTTTTACTTTTCAAATATGTCCAAGTATTTTCTCTGAAAATTTTCCGTGACAGCCACGTGACTACTTCACTCAAAGGCTGGTGAAGCACTGGCACCGGTTGCCCAGAGAAACCGTGAATGTCCCATCTGTGGAAGTGTTCAAGGCCAGGTTGAATGGGGTCCTGGCAACCTGATCCAGTGACAACCTGGCACCCCCACCCATGGCAGAAGGATAACTGGATGATCTTTAAGATACTTTCTAACCTAAACAATTCTATGATTCTAGGATTTCATGAAATCAAAATAATATGGGGCAGAAAGAAATTCGCATTCACTCCAGACACTTCAAGGCTGATCTCTCCCAATTTATGTTATCTTTCAGCCTTATGGTAGTTGCTTACTTAATCATTATTTATTCTTTCTATTGTGTGTCTAGAAAGTTCTAATTTTGTTTTGTAATTAATCACTTCATATGGACATAGAGGTTAATGATTCTTAAGAAATTAAGACTGAAAATCTGAGCAAAAACAATGCAAAACAGCATTCTTGTTGTGTTTTTAAGGGATATCAGGGTCAAGTTAAAAAATAAAAAAACAATAAAACATATGATGATAGTTGAATGTGAGTTTTGCAGACCAATGAAATTATTAATGCAACATGTTGGTGCATGAAATAAACAAAAAGGTATGACAGATAATTCAGTAACAAAATATGTGTTAATATATACCACTGTGTTCATAAATTTTAATAGAGCTATTTATCACAGTGAGAATTGTTAAGGAATTCTGTAGGCTTTCTGCCATTGTGGTAAGATGAATGATGAATCTGATGCAATGCAGGGTTTTTTAATAATTTATTGGGTCATGAGTTATGGTTTTATTCAATTGAATATTATTAGATGGGTTTGCCCCAGGCAGTGAGCATGGTATATGAAAAAGAAAAATAGATTAAGCAAACACTCGATGAGTTTAATCATTTCAAACAGGGCAGAGGATAAAGGCACTGACAGATTTGTCATTAATTCAGCAGATGTTTTTACCTCCACACAACATAATCACAAGATGAGAGTTGTCAGTGAAGCCCTGAAAGTATGATGATAATAATTAATAGTTTGCATAATCTCTTATTTTCACACGATTTATTTTCTCCATGAAAAACAACAAGGAATGGAACAGAGAGTAGAAGGTCTTTTCAAGAATGGTGGCATAAGAATATTTTTCTTCATCCCAAATCCTTATATCTATTTTTTGATAAAATAGTGCCATTCAGCACAATGATAGCTGGTAGTGATTTTTCCTGATGGAGAATGGAATGAATGATCATTGCTGTATTTTGTCCACATTCTAATGATGTCTCACCATGGAGACTATCCATCAAATTTTTATCAAGAACCATTATCACTGGCTTCCCACTCAAAGCCTTACCTGTAAGATGCAACCAAGTCCATTTTTCTATTAAAAATACTAAGCTTCTTTGAGAAGAGAGAAGAGACTTAGGGACCTGAAGATAAGGTGCATGCCTTCTGTGCTGTTCAAATAAGTATAGGCAGAGGTCAAGGTGGTAAAAGACTGATCTTGACACCTCCAAAAATTGGATTTATTAATTGCTTTATTATTATGTGTATGACTCTTGACTTATCATTGAACTGATTTTTCAGCATCAAGTGAAATAGCCATAAGTGTCTCCATTACATAATTGTCTGCTTTTCTTGATCATTGCCCCAGTCATAAAAATGACAAACATTTTCATAAATTTCATTTGCAGCTATAATTACTCGACACTTAATATTTTTTTAATATATATCTGAAACTGCTTTTCTAGAAAGAAACAAACATGCAGTTCATGAAACAACACTTTGCCTTTCACAATTACTCTGGGGCTACGTAGGAAGTGTTTGACAAAGCCCAAGTTGATATTAAACTCTCTTAGTCAATGCCTAGCTACCTAAATTTCAAATTGCCCTATTTTTTTTTCTCAGTTTCTTGTGGGAAGGTCCAACAACAGTGCTAATCCATCACTTTATGCACATCTGACATTTCCTGAATAGTGATTCATTCCATGGCTTTCAAAACAGCATCCAGACCCCCTGAGTAGATTATAGAAATAGAAATTCTGTGGACCAGTGTATAGGAACTGAATCCCATTTATGACAGGGAGGAAAATTCAGTTCCTTTCCTTGGCCAGAAAAATACACTTCTTTTTCTATTAAAGAGTTTCATTGATGAAACTCCAATCCTGGTTAAGTACTTTGTTCCTAGGCAAAGAGAAGAATGAGGTTGTTATTAGTTCACCCAGAGTTAACCTTCCTGTATGTTTGATATTCTGTAGATAAGCAGCAAATATGACAGTTTCAAAAGCTACTTTTTCTATGAGCAATGTTCATAGCCTATGAGGTAGGAATATTTTTGCTTTCAAATTTTTCTTTATTGAACGTTTTAATCACTATTTCTTTTCAGAATGGTCAAAGAAATATAAAAATACTAATTAATTTCATTTCCCTCTCTCATCAGAGTAGGTAATAGCTTAGATAGGTCTGTGTTGCTGTCTTTAAGTCTCTGAATCGTTAAACTACAGTCTGCCCTTCTTTCTCAGGTGCTGTAATAGAAATGGCAAGGAATTTGCAGACTGAAGATATGTGAGTCACGGGAAACGACAACTTCACCTGTTATCCAGTCAGAATGGATGTAAGGTTTCCATACCCTGAACCTCAGAATTGTTAAGGAACATTTCAAGAGCAGGTTAGCTACCTAATGACTCTATAGATCCCATCTGACATTCCACATCAATGGCGTCTGCTGCAAGACTCTCTGACTATTAAGAAAAGAGCCATACCTGCCATAATGAAAAAAATATGTCAGTGTTTGCCTGGATTAAAGTATCTCTGGGGATAGATATATACTTTTAACCTGTTGAAGAATAGATCTTAATAAAAATGAAAATAGTAACAACAATGGTTTTACTAATCATGATTATAGATAAATGTTTTATTCAGAACTTAAATTTTTTCTTACTTTCTCTCCTTGTGTTTCCTTTCCTGCTTTTATTTTCCTTTAAAAACCTGTTTCCAGAATAACTCTTTTATATCAGTATATATTCTCTTTTTAAAAAAAATATTTGATGATATTTTAATTTCATAAGAAACCATGCAAATGTTCATCTTCAATCTGTTACCATTTTGTGTGGCTATGCTATTTTAAATATACTTTTTTTTTGGCTAAAGGAGGAAGGAGGGGAAATATACAAGAATGCCTGGAGGTAATAAATGGGAGAGTTAGGACAGAATGCAATGTGGCAGCTTAAGTTTTCTGCTGCTGTGCATACAGTGTAAAATGGTCATTAATGTTGTTCAGTAAGGAGACTTGCATAAAATAATTAAATGAACCCTAAGGATACCTGTCAAACTGTCATATACTCACTAGCAAGGAAGTCACCAAGTAAAGCTGTCAGTCAGAGTCTGACATTCTGAAATCCTTCAAAAAGTGTTAAGCATTCAAAACTCTGTTAGCAATAAACCTGGCAACAGTAAGATAAGCTGGCCAGCCACAGCCTCCAGGTTCTTTTGCAAATGACACTGCGATATGACTCAGTACCCTTACGTTGGAAAGAATGTAGTTCATTTTTTTATTTGTTCAAGGAAGAACCAAAAACATGCTTTACTCTTCCCTGCAGCAAGCATGCTATTTTCCAATTTGTAAATAAAGTGAATATTGGCTTTTGGTGAACTGCAGTGCATATTGACCAGTCTGTGTAAATCAACTTAGGGGACATGTAAGCTGTGGTAATTTACATCAGATAAAGATTTATCTGACACTTTTCTTTTTTCTCTTTTCTGAACAATTGAATGTGTAAACATTAACAGCTATATGAGACAGTTTAGCCATTGCTGCTGGAAGGTTAATTTCAGTAAGCCAAGTCCTCACTGGAATTAAGGTCATTTGTAGTAATTACTTTAAACAGAGAGCTAGTAATGATCAGAAAATTGTTACTGCCTAATCTAGCATATTATCACTGTCATTTCCAAAGTGCCTATTAACAACAGTGTCTTTGTGCCAACTGTGCAATTTAGAATCATTAAATGCACACAAAATACTCCTTGCTCTTTATTGTTTCACTGAGTAGAGTTTAGATTTTTTCTTCTCCATTTCCACCTTTGCTTTCTTATCTTTCATCTTTCTTATTCCTTCATTTTATCTCTTCTCTTCCTCTTTTTTCCATGTCTTTTTTTTTATTTTATTCTTTCATTTTCTCCTTTTTTCATTCTTTCCTTCTTTGGTTCTCTTCCTCTCTATATATCTGATTGTTTATTTGTTCTTTGCTCTTCTCCACTTGTCTCTCCTTTATTTTTTTTCCCCTTTCCACTCTATTTGTTCTTTGCTCTTCTCCACTTGTCTCTCCTTTATTTTTTTTCCCCTTTCCACTCCCTTCTCTTGTCCTAGCTCTTCTTTTACAATTTACTAGACTTGGTAATTTTGAAATGCTCTTGAAAGAAACGTGTTGCTAACTATGCCCTGGTGGAGGAGCTTGTAGGAGACAAAAGTCCAAGGTTAGCCCATGTTAACACACTTGGTCTCATTTGACTTTGTAAATCTAAAAGATAAAAGGTGAACGTCTAAGTCAGGACCTGACCTCCTTTTGTAGTCACTGAAGGAATGTAACATCTATAGAGTTTCAGCTGACTCATCCTAATCAGGTTGTCTGATCTGGGTCAAAAAACATCTCTGGAAGTTGTCTCTTTCTTTCTTCTGTGTATGAAAAAGGCTTGGTAAGTAGTGCAGACTCAACTGTCTACATATAATGTCAAGTTGTTTATTTTAAACACACCTTTTGTAACTCCTTTGTGTTCAATGGGTTGGAAAAAGAATTAAACCCTTGTTCCTCTCTCATCATTAGGCTGATATTTTTTCAGTTGGTTTATGCCTAAAACTGCTAAAGTAATTTACCCCTCTCTTAGCTCCTCATCGTTTGTGATGCCTTTAACTTTGAGGCATCCTTTATTAAAGAAGCTGTTTAATTTAGCCAATAATTGGCATTTGTTGAATAAAGATGTATAAACCTTAACAGTGTCTGGTTAGTGGATTTGTTATTTCCTGCAGATAAGTGTGAACATAGTAATTCAAGCATAAGGAGCAGTAGGAAAATGCTATTAGTCACAATTTTCATAAATACTTTGAGTCAATATTCATAGTCCAAACTTTCTTGTGCTCTTCTTTAGAAATTTGTGATGAGGGACCCAATTATTAAAGTTTGATTTGGAAAATCTTGACCTCAGTGATTGTCCAAGATGATGGTAGAACTGTGTCAAAACAAATGTTAGACTCCAGAACTCTCAGCTAGCAGGAAACAGGAATATTGATACACAGGTAGCATGATATAAAATGTATTTGCTTTCACATCTTGGTAAGTGAATGACCCACCACCCCTTAGATGTGAATGAGTTTTCAATGGTTCTTACATAAATATTTCATCCTATATCCACACACATCAGAGTGAAGGGTGGAGACTGCTATAAGGAAATTCTAATTAAATATCAGTGCAGTATCACATAAATAGATTGGTGAGTAAAGCATTTAATTATTTTCTATTACTATGTAATTCAATATTTTGGGTCATGAAGGGGTGAAAGTTAACTAGCACTAGTAATCACTGATTCCATCCATGATGTAGGGTTTATCACTGAATTAGAAAATTGATTAAAATTGATCCTCTTGTCTTGTTTTTTGAAAATGCATTGGCCTGCTAACATCAATATTTAGCATGTCACCACTTGAAAATAGTAATAAATTCTTTTCTGAAACTCTACATCTTATCTCCAATGAAATTTGACTAGTTTTAAATCAGCAATTTTTCAAGGTAAGCTGTTTGCACTCCTTTGCAATTAAAATGTGTGGTTTACTTCATAGTGTTCTCCCTAAGGGATTTTAATGTCTATCTTCACTATAAATTCATGTTTCCTAGACACTAAACAGGAATTGCATTGTTTTCTGCTGAAATAATCACTTTTGGAGAATGAGATTTCAGTTTGTTTTAATCCTTTTAGCCTGCAGCTGTTCTCCCTCCATCATTATAACTCTTACTTAAGTTTATTTTGAGTAGCACATGTATCTTTCTAGTCCAATCCATTTCCACACCATTTTTCACCGCCAGTCAAGCTTAGCTAGTACGAAACAATGAAAAAGATGTAGCTTTGAGCACTGGTGAGTTTTCTATTACATCCCTCATTAAAATAGAATTAAAAATAGATAACATTATAGATCTGTGTGCTGGTATGTACAAAGCCCTACAAGTATAATTTCCAAACACTTAAACCAGCAACTCTTGATTTTCTTAGCTGCTGTTGGTTGTCTCTTTTCAGGATATGATAGTCCTTGATCTCTAAAGTGATATGATAGTGCTTGATCTCTTTTTTTTGTAATTAAATTTGAACTTTAAATTGGAAGAACTAGGTACAATCAATGAATAAACTGGCTTTACAGAATGGCGATGAGGAAGCAAGACTCTGCCTGAAGAGATGCTGTGGTCTTCTGTAACATGATTATCTGCTTGATGAGTTGCCTTCATGTTTATAACCTGCCTTTTGGCCAAGTGCCAAAAATGTTACAACACTGAAATAAAAGGCCAAATCCAATTATTTTTAAACTTGGATAATGGAGTATCACTTAACCCCAAAATTCTCAAACATATGTTCATTTTCTTTGTTTCATTTATGTGTGGTTACAGTCGTTAAAAATAGTCTAAAATCTGTGTCTGTGTTGTACTCTAAGGAGTAAATGTACCCAGAAGTGAGTGGTATGTTGTCCCACAGACACCAAAGGGGGCAATCTCAAGCTGTAAAACTGGGCTTTCAAATTAAGCTCTAAAGCTGGAGCAGGATTATAAACCCCAGAAAACGTGTATGAAACAATAATGTATACAAATGTTTAGTCTTCTTTAGAAGCAAAATCTTCATGAAACAATCAGGTTTTTGAAACCAGAGAAATGGGAAACAGCACTCAGAACAGTGCTGCCACAGCACTGAATTCAGAGTCTGCTTCAGGGATTTACATGCATACTAAAGTTAATGTAATTTCTCAGGCTTTATGAGCAATTACTTTTTCTTTTATTTTTTTTGCCGATGGCAATTCAATATTTTGAAGCATGTTTATTTTTCACAGGTAAAGACAGCACATTAAGTATTTAGATCAAAATAATTGCTTAGTCCCTACTTATTCAGACTAAAGCCAGCAGTAATAAAAGATATTAAGGGAGAATATGCTTTGGGTTTCTTTCATTAAAACTTCCATTAAAATCTGCTTCTTTCTTCTTTTTCCCTTTTATCACAATTCCTTGTCTGGTATTTATCTTTGCTTCACTTTGCACTTTTTGTATGTTTCTTTCAGCAGAATCCTTCCTCATGCTCTCACCCCTCTCTACCTCCTCTTTCTTCCTCTCTCACTGTCTCCATTTTCTTGGAACTTTTCCTGCATATAACAAATGAGTTCATTTTCTCCTAGTGTGAACCCAGCTAAAACCTTTGCATGTCACAGAGTAGAATGCAGCTTACTGCACTGATAAAATGATGAACTAAAATCTTTGAGAGCAAAAGAGGCTTTTATATTATTTAGGAAGCTACATAAGGCACCTCATTTCAGAAGATTCTGCATGACCACAGCAGGCATTCAGCTCTGTGACTATATGCTCAGTTTGCTAGAAAATGAAGCCGCTCTTTCTGAAAGCATTTATTTATTTATGTATTTATTTATTATATCAGGTTTAGTTATGACATCTGAAATATTATAATCATTCTTCATTTTTTCTCTTTTCTGGAGATCTAATTGCTACTTTCACAAAAAATAAAAAAGTACTTTGAACTTATATTTTACTTTCAAGTTCCAAACTCAAAGTTGTTTCAGACTGATTAATTATTTTAACTATGTTCATTTTTGAAGGATTCAAAGCAACCGACATATATGCTTCATCATGTGAAGTGATGAAGCATAACTTGGAGTTCAATAAGTTCTGGAATTAAAGTGATATCGTTTTCAACGCTCTCTTATAATTATTACTCCTTTGAAATTTATACTGTTGTAGACTCTTAGGATTTCTGAGAACTTCTCCTTGGAGGTCATACAAGAAGCAGGACTGCTATTTAAATGAGATAATTCTGTGAGAGATTTGTGGAAAGACAGAAAGAGGTGGATAACTTCAATCCCTGTGTACATATTAGCCAGCAGAAGTGATGTCTATAGCAAGAGTATAAAACCGCACCCACCCTTTCAAAAATAGATGTTCTCTCACTGGTGACAAACTGATGAGGGACCTGTGAAAGAAATGTGAAAATACTGCATCAAAGTTTTGAACTAACTGAAGAAACCCTTCTTAAGGCACTGGGTCTATCATAAAATCCTAGTATTACCTATAGCAACATGATTTCTGTTCATTTGTACTCCTATATTTGCATCAGTGCTTTACTGCCTCAAAACACTTCTTGCTAAGGAAACAGGTTGCAGTCAGTGCATCTGAACAAGAGGGATCAGATGCAAGATTTTGACGTCCCAAGGACCATCCCTTGAAGTCTGTCTATCCACCATTCCATACAGAAACCCCCATTATTTTATATGCATGATAAAAATCCCCTGCCAAGGTGTTTTGATCTGGTTTGAACCAGCCAGAAAAGCAAAGAAAATAAAGTCTCTGTGCATAAAACAGAAGTAACTTTGAGGGTTCAACCTGTTCCCAAAGAATGTAATTAAAACCAAATTAGGTTAGGTTAGATGTTGATGCCAAAATTTGATGTTTTATATAGTAGTAAAAGCAGCACATAGAAAGAGAAAGAGGGAAAGAGGGAAAGGGAGGAATTGAGGGAGGAAGGGAGGGTGGAAGGGAGGGAGGAAGGGAGGGAGGGAGGGAGGGAGGGAGGGAGGAGGGAGGGGAGGGAGGGGAGGGAGGGAGGGAGGGAGGGAGGGAGGAGGGGAGGAGGAAGGGAGGAAGGAGGAAGGGGAAGGAAGGAAGGAAGGAAGGAAGGAAGGAAGGAAGGAAGGAAGGAAGGAAGGAAGGAAGGAAGGAAGGAAGGAAGGAAGGAAGGAAGGAAGGAAGGAAGGAAGGAAGGAAGGAAGGAAGGAAGGAAGGAAGGAAGGAAGGAAGGAAGGAAGGAAGGAAGGAAGGAAGGAAAAAGGAAAGAAAGAAAGAAAGAAAGAAAGAAAGAAAGAAAGAAAGAAAGAAAGAAAGAAAGAAAGAAAAAGAAAGAAAGAAAGAAAGAAAGAAAGAAAGAAAGAAAGAAAGAAAGAAAGAAAGAAAGAAAGAAAGAAAGAAAGAAAGAAAGAAAGAAAGAAAGAAAGAAAAAAGAAAAGAAAGAAAGAAAGAAAGAAAGAAAGAAAGAAAGAAAGAAAGAAAGAAAGAAAGAAAGAAAGAAAGAAAGAAAGAAAGAAAGAAAGAAAGAAAGAAAGAAAGAAAGAAAGAAAGAAAGAAAAGAAAGAAAGAAAGAAAGAAAGAAAGAAAGAAAGAAAGAAAGAAAGAAAGAAAGAAAGAAAGAAAGAAAGAAAAAGAAAGAAAGAAAGAAAGAAAGAAAGGAGGAAAAAAAGTGTGTGAGTGGTGGGTGGGGGTCCAGGGAGAGAGTAACAGGGAAGCATATCTCCCATCTGAGGGTCCCCCATTTGGGAGGCCCTTTGATGGGCCGTGTCACCCCCTTCTGCTGCGGATAAGCTTTTTCCCCCAGTGAAGGGCCCCTCAGCTGAGCTGGTCTGCACTTCAGAGAATGGGCATTCCCTGTGCCCCTCACCAGAGGCGTTCCAACACACACCCAGCACCTCTCTCCCCTCAGCCTTTGGTGCAAAGGTCTGTGTGAGCCTGGTGGCTGATAACCCTGGGCTTGTGGTCTGCAGTCCAAAGGTATTAAGCTTGATCCCTGTGTGAATGTTTTCTTTTCTTGGAGCTCTGAGTTGTGACTTTACCTTATCTCCATCCTTGAGCAGCTCAGGGTCCCAGTCAGAAGGCCTGTTAAGGGTGTGGTGGTCTTCTCTGCAGCTTTTGTAATACAGTTTTCAAAATTCTTAATGAAAATGTTTTAAGTCCTAAACTACAATACTTCAGTCTCTGACACAAGGCAGAAATTTAGTCAAATCAAAACTCATGAGATAAATAATAGCTCTTTACTTTCACAGAAGCTTCCAAAGATTAACCCTGGGTTGTGTGTAACAAACGCCTGAGAGAAGCAGAAGCTGACAGTTACAAAGAGCAGTTCATTTATTTTTTTCATTTCATATGTACACATAAACTGTAATGCCTATATATACAAAATACCTCTTCATTTTGGAGCAATTTTCACTTTCCATATAGAATACATAACAAATAAAATCAATCACTTTAACAAGCAAAAATTAGTGATTTAAAAGTAGCTTTGTTGTAAGAATTAATGATTTAGTTTAAGTAATGAAAAGAGTGAAAAAGGAAGAATTAAATAAAACAAATCATCAAACTGTGATGAAAAGCATAGGAAATTTACCTATGGCTTTTTTTAGTAGCCCACAGTTTTATAGCATTTAAAATGCAAACAGTCTTTCTGCAATAAAATAAATAGGGACAGCAACAGGAGAAGTTTGTGTTAGGTTTTGGGTTTGGGATTGTTTGGTTGGTTTTATTTGTTTTGGCTTTTTGTTTTGTCTTGTTGTGGGTTTTTATATGTTTGCTTGTTTTGTTTTGTTTCACTTGATTTTGTTTCTTTTCACATTAGTCTGGGACCTCTTATGGTCTGTAAAATCTTCCAAATATAATTTAATTTCCTGTGAAGGGAATAATTTTGCTATGAAGGTGTATTTACAGAGGGGACATATCTTTAATGAATAGTTAAGATGGAAGGAGAAAATATAGTTTTCAAGATATTTTGTTCAAGACTAGTAAATTGGTCTTTCATTTGAAGAAAGCTGAACAGATATTACTGATTATAGCAGTGTTTTACAGAACCAAGATTAAGGGAGAAAAAACTCAGAAAACGAACCACAACAACTAAAAACTCCAAATCATCATTTTCCTTGCCAGAAATGTCCCTAGAGAGCTGGAGCTGCAATTTCTGCAAACTTTAAAAAAGAGTTATGTTTACTGTGAAACTTTCATTGCAGATAGTAACATTTATGTCTTTGAGGATGTCTGTCTTGAGACACCTTAAAATTATACATAGTCTAATAACTATTTGAAGACATTTGGACAGGAAATAATTACTTTTACCAACTTTGGAGAAGTGAAAATAGTCTGAAAAGTCAAATTTACACTGTGAGAGTCTCTGACACAAGGCAGAAATTTAGTCAAATCAAAACTCATGAGATAAATAATAGCTCTTTACTTTCACAGAAGCTTCCAAAGATTAACCCTGGGTTGTGTGTAACAAACGCCTGAGAGAAGCAGAAGCTGACAGTTACAAAGAGCAGTTCATTTATTTTTTTCATTTCATATGTACACATAAACTGTAATGCCTATATATACAAAATACCTCTTCATTTTGGAGCAATTTTCACTTTCCATATAGAATACATAACAAATAAAATCAATCACTTTAACAAGCAAAAATTAGTGATTTAAAAGTAGCTTTGTTGTAAGAATTAATGATTTAGTTTAAGTAATGAAAAGAGTGAAAAAGGAAGAATTAAATAAAACAAATCATCAAACTGTGATGAAAAGCATAGGAAATTTACCTATGGCTTTTTAGTAGCCCACAGTTTTATAGCATTTAAAATGCAAACAGTCTTTCTGCAATAAAAATAAATAGGGACAGCAACAGGAGAAGTTTGTGTTAGGTTTTTGGGTTTGGGATTGTTTGGTTGGTTTTATTTGTTTTGGCTTTTTGTTTTGTCTTGTTGTGGGTTTTTATATGTTTGCTTGTTTTGTTTTGTTTCACTTGATTTTGTTTCTTTTCACATTAGTCTGGGACCTCTTATGGTCTGTAAAATCTTCCAAATATAATTTAATTTCCTGTGAAGGGAATAATTTTGCTATGAAGGTGTATTTACAGAGGGGACATATCTTTAATGAATAGTTAAGATGGAAGGAGAAAATATAGTTTTCAAGATATTTTGTTCAAGACTAGTAAATTGGTCTTTCATTTGAAGAAAGCTGAACAGATATTACTGATTATAGCAGTGTTTTACAGAACCAAGATTAAGGGAGAAAAAAACTCAGAAAACGAACCACAACAACTAAAAACTCCAAATCATCATTTTCCTTGCCAGAAATGTCCCTAGAGAGCTGGAGCTGCAATTTCTGCAAACTTTAAAAAAGAGTTATGTTTACTGTGAAACTTTCATTGCAGATAGTAACATTTATGTCTTTGAGGATGTCTGTCTTGAGACACCTTAAAATTATACATAGTCTAATAACTATTTGAAGACATTTGGACAGGAAATAATTACTTTTACCAACTTTGGAGAAGTGAAAATAGTCTGAAAAGTCAAATTTACACTGTGAGCTAAAATAGTCCTGATTGGGAAATTTATCACTACTGAACTGCAACAAAGCATGTCCTGAAGAAAGACAATTCTTGGTACAAAGGGCATTCTGAAGACAGAAAAAGAACAGAAAAGCTAATTTTAGCTCAGACAGTGTCTACTCAATGAAAAAAAATCTGGAATGACATTACTGATGGTATATTTTGGGAAATAAACATGGATATTGATAATTATTTTAATTCCTACCAAAAGAGTTAAATAGAAATTCTAGCAGAGCTTTTTTATTTTTAACACTTTTTATGTGGGTCTCAAAGACAAAAAAAAATTGGCCAAGATGATGAACTGAAGAGGAGAGGTAAACAATAATACTGGAAGCAGTTTTTTATTCAAGCAATCAAGAGATATAAACTAGAGAAGTCAAGAACATTAGGAGGACATTTTTCTTATATAACTGCAATTTGGAAATAAACACAAGTTTTTACTACAAAATATTTTCTCATTTAAATCAACCAAATACATAAAAGTCTTCAAAAGGCAAAAAGACCCCTCTCCTAAAAGTATCACACCTAAAAGTACTCAAATGCTAAATCTTAGAAAACTGAGGAAGGAATGAAAAAAAAATTTGCTTACCTAAACAATAAAATCCTAGGTTTTTTACATAAATTTAAAGATCCAATGGACTTAAACAGAGTTTATGTGACACACTCAAAAAGATAGGATGACAGCTAATAAAGAGAGTCAGAAATACTCAGTTACCATTTCACTGTCATCTCCCTTTATACAATGTATGGGAGAATTAGGCACCTAAATTAAGATCAAATCCTAAACCCTGTGAATTCAATAAGACCAGTGGGCATCTGATGGTCTCTAAGACTGCCCCTTAAGTCACCTGTCTCTCCAAAGACTTGTTGCTTTCCTCCTGTCAAGACTGCAAGTCTTTCAATTATTTACCTGTGATTGGGTGCCTGCTCTAAAATTTCTGACCAGACCTTACCTGTCTTGCCAATGGGTAGTCTGCACAGCTACTGCTGAGGTTGCTCAAGTTTAGCAGGTAGGTTTTAGCATTACTTCACAAAATGCCTCGTGTCCAAAGTACGAAAGAACGTGCTTTGTTCTTTTTCTGCCCAAAAGTTGTGGTGAGACACAGTAAGGCGCCTCGGAAGATCTCGCGATGTTACGGAAAGACAGCAGAGATTCCTTTCTTCCCCAACCCCTTTCTTGATAAGATCACCCAAGAATGTAGCTCCCCCTAGTTCCAGTAAAGAATTCCACCAACCCCGTTAGTTTTCTACCCTCTTATGACCATAGATGGTAATGTAAGGCCCCCTTTATCGTAGCACTGTCCCCTGACCTATATGACCCCTCGGAATAAGAAATAAACGCCTTTGACCGTCCGCCACATTGGTGTCTGCGTTTGTCACTGGCCCGAGCGGCCCTGGATCTGGGCCGCCGTGCTGATCTTTGGAACCAGGTCGCTTGCCTTGCAAAAAGGCAACAAAAAGTAAGTCTGAACTGAGCAAGTGATTCAGTTAATCCTGGAATAGAATGAACTCTGAAGATCATACGGCATTTTTCTGGGAGGGGTGACATTCCAATTGAGATAGTAAATTTTTTTGTACACTACTTGATACATTTGTTTAAAAAGCAGTGTGAGAATTAAATTATGTATTAGTTTTTCAGCTTGAAGTCAAAACAGAGCTGAGTAACTGCTCCAGTTTCATCACGTAAGCATTGACAGGTCTTTCCCAGAGCTATGTAAAGCTTTTAGGTCCTGTATACAATCTAACTTATTATTTCCAAAGTAGAGTGGTTTTAATCCACTCATTACTCCTGCAGTGAGAAAAAATGTATAATAGTACATTTTGTATAACTTACTGAAGCATTCTGTTCTTTTGTATTTAAGTGTGGTTTCCACAAAACTCAGGAAGGAAATGAAAAACCATTTTGATCACACAACTTACACTTTTGGCAGTTCTAGAAATAACAGAATGTCAACCAAACAATGGGAAAAAAACCCATTTCAACACCATAGCATGACACAGTGCAATAAAAGTGCTTTATTTTTAAAACCAATTTTAATTTATTATTTGCTTATTTAATTAGCATACTGGTGCAAAGGCTTACATTCTCCAGAAGCTGAATCTACAGGTTTAAGAAACTGACTGTTACTACCTGCCATCTCATCTATAAAAACAATTGAACATATGTGCACTATTCTAAAATATCTGCTAGCAGAATGCTAAAGACATTTGGCTCAACTTGAAACTTCCACAGAAGAAAAATAATTACTTCTATTTAAACAATAAACACATTTGCAAGAATAACAGGAAAGTTTCACACATTTGTGGTTACAGATTGCTTAGATCACAAATACCTTCTGCTTTTTCATACCCGTAGGGAACAAAAGGTTATATAGTTTCTCTGATCCTCTATATTTTTTGCAATGTAAGAGAGACAAAAGTGTCAGCCTCTTGGATAAAGAGAAGCTGGGGAAGGAGCAAGTAGCTCCATGAACCATGAACTCTAATAAATATGTCAGCATTAGGGATTACTTCTAAGTTCTGGAATCTGGATAAAATTCTCTTATGAGGACCAAATCTCTGCCTGAAAGGATCACAGAAAAACAGATTCATAGAATGGTTTGGGTTGGAAGAGACCTTGAAGATCATCTGTTTCTAGCCCCTGTGCTGTGGGCAGGGACACCTTCAACCAGAGCATGTGTTATCAGAGTGGTTGAAGCTCCCCAAGAGGACCAGGGGTTTTTTAATGTGGCTGCTCCTGTCTGTCTGTAGAAGGTCTCATGAGCTTGGTCTTCCTGGTCTGGTGGTGTGCAGCAGATGCAGCAGACCTTCACTCTAGTGTCACCTGTGCCTGGCCTCCATTTAACCATGACCGATAAGCCCTTCATGCACCTCCAGGTGAAGTTCCATGCATTCCAGCTGGTCTTTGGCACTGAAGACAACACTGCCTGATCATTTTCCCCACCTGTCCTTCCTGTATTCTTCCATGCCAACACTGCAATCCCAGGGGCCATCCCACCAGGTCTTGTGATACCAACAAGCTTGTAGACCTGCAGGTGTGTGTACTTCTCTGATTCCTCTTGTTTAAATGCACCCATGAGGGGTGCATTTGCATTGAGACATCTAATTTGGGCCTCTGATGAAACCAAATTATTGAACTGAGTGGATGCAATTCCTTTTCACTGCCCTTCAGGTGGTCTCCTGCTGACCTGGGATCCATCTCCAGGCTATGGACATCTCTCCCTGACATTGGCACCCAGCTGATAAGAATAGGATTGACTTCTAGGAGTAGGTAGAATTGAGGTTACCCTCCCCCGAAAACTTTCATTTAAAGCTTTCTCCACCAGTTTGGCAAGCTCATGACTAGAGATTACTTTCATTTTTAGGACAGATAAACCCAATCTTCTCCCAGAAGAGGTTTCTCAAAGTGAGACTCATCGTCTAAGTAGCTGAAACTTTGGCTGTGGCACCAGTCCTGTAACCACTTCTTGACTCAGCACATTCAACTGGCCCTTTCTAACCCCTTCCCTTTGACCAGAAGCATTGATGAAAATCTACCTGCACTCCAGAGTCCCTTATGTTCTCAGATGTCCATTCCAGATCTTTACCTTGGATGTTCAAACCAGCCATATTGCATTAATTCCATCTGATTTCTAGTGGAAATAGCACTGAGATTCCTCCAGTGTTAGGAGGGAATGGAATGACAGAAACATCCTGGTCTGGTTAGCCTGTCAATGGCATGACAATCAGAATGTACTACCATTAAATTGGCAGAGCTATGAAGAGGCATATTAACTAATTGAATATGGCCTTATCAAGCAATGAATCAAATGTATTTTCTGTTAAATCTGTGCCTCAGTAGGTTTTAAGCTTCATTCAGCAATACAGTAATGAGCATAACACAAACACTCTTATGGAGTTAAGAGCTTGCAAATTGAGAAGAAACCTCAGTTTTTAATCTCCTCTGTGCTAACTCTGGTTTATAGATTCTCTCTCAAGCATTTAATGAAAGATACATATTAGGCTTAATTTAGGTAACCATTGTAACTGACAGAAGTTGATATTTATACCACATTTAAAACAAATAGTTTTCTTCTCACTGAATGCATGCACTGGCATCAGAATATGTTTTCATAAATCTTAATTAAAATTTTCTAATAAAGAAAAATATGCAATAGAAGCCAGACATCTGGCAATCCAGTATTTCTGAAAAGAAACAAAATGAAATTAAGACAACAAGAGGCAGATGATTTAAATATTTTAAAGTTTTTAGATTTCTTTTCTTTACTCTTTGATCACAGATAAATCTTAAAGAAAATAACTACTTATATAGCAACAGTATCTGTGTACAGAAGCTATGTTTGCAGAATTCAAGTCTTAACTTGTCTATATTTTAAATTTAATATCTAAATTATATGCTGAAGATATACAATTAGTCCTTTTATAAAAATTATAATTTTAGAAAGGAAGTAGGTTAAGTGCATTCAGCCTACTTAGATGCTTGAATGTGCCAGACAGGTCTAGTTGTCAATTTATTTCTATACTATTTTTTTTTTCCCAAGAGCTTTTAAGTAAATTCAGGAGAAAAAAAGTAATTTTTTCTCTCCTTTTCTAACTGTTTAGAGACAGAGGCTTTGGTGCTGGCTTTTTTTGGGTCTGTTGGAAGGGACTGACTTTCTGCAGTGACTACACTTCTCTGTAGGTACGACTGGTTACAAAACAGTATAGATTTTCTATATATTTTTAAAATACCAAGAGAGAAGAAGAAAGGAGAGCTAGATGGTGGAACATGTGCTTATGTATTTTACTGGCATAAAAACCTATATGGCTCAGGTCCATAAACTCAGTTTTTCAAAACAAACATAAATAAACATTGATATGCTTATGATTTTCAAATAGACAAGGTTATGTTAGTGGATCATTAATTTTTGCTCTTGCTGCTGTTATGCTTGTTTGTCTTTTACCATTTGTTATTATGAGAGTATTAAAAACTCTATAGCTCTGACAGAATCATTCAATTATAACTTCCATTATGAGATACATGGAACTGTTATTTTTATAAGCTGCAGTGTATTTTTTAAAAAGCTTTACAGGGACTTTTCATGAACATGTATAATTAATATAGATGTCACTTTGTATCACTTCATTAATTACTCAACAACTGTAACCTCTGTTTTAAGTGGGTTTTGGGTTTTGTTTTAATAAAAATCAGATTAACTTAGATGTTGATAGGGAGGATATTCTACTTCCACAAACCTCACTTTTTAACTTGAACTAGGAATTTAGAGATATTTAGATTGTTTAGATTTAGAGAGATTTAGACTGTTCTCACAATCTACACTGACAAAAACTGTATTTCAATCCAGAAGACAATGAAAAATACACTGTAAAACAGGGAAAAAGAGAGGTCAATGGACATCTAACTTTTCTTTTCCTTTTCACTATCCAATGTATAAAGATGTTAGTGAGAAAAAACGTCTGAAGTTTTAAAACACAAAGTACAACTACAATGGAATTATGCAAATACTCAGCATTTGCTCCCTGGATCCTGCCTATAGGGTCAATAATAATTCCTTCTCCTTCAGGATTTTCAGACATTCCCTTACTGAATGCCCAATGAGATCAATAGACTTAATTAGAAAATAAATATATAGATTGGATTTCTAAGAAAAAAGACCAGATTGCAGTAAAATAATATTCTTCAAAAAGTAAAATTCAATGTTTTCAATGTTGATAAATTCTGCTTCTTTTCAAATTAAGCCTTTTTTTTACCAGTGATTCAGTACTAAAAAGGACACAAGAAAAATGCAAATTCAACCAAAATCACACTTTATGTAGATTATATATTTTACAATTATAAACAGAACACATATGGTAGCTGCAAACTCCATAATTTTTAACTTGTTTCACAATTTTCATTTTAAAAACTCATCTAGGCAGTAAGAACATTTATCTTTAAGCTGTGAAATTAAAAAGTCCGATCAAAGTCCAAAGCAGACCAAAAGTTTTTATTACCTGAAGTTATTGAACATAAAAATCTCACTGCATGTATCTTTATTTTGCCTTTAAAATCTCCTAATAAAGGCAAATAGATGAGGGGCTGCATAGAGCACTAGAAATGCCATGATAAAGAACTCACGAGAAATGTCCATTGAATGACCTGCACTGAAACGGGGAGAAGTGAAATTATCTCCAAATGCAACACTTGAAACCACAAACTCATTAACTCTTCTAAGCTTTTAGTTGCACTGAGGAAGCAGCAGAGTTTGAAGTTGAGGAAAGATTTCTCTGAAGAGAAATTATATGCTGTGGGGTAGGAAGTGGATTTAGGTAAAGTATTTAACAATAGCAGACTGGCTAACACATTGAGTAGGCAGCTTGTTGTGCCACAGAAAGTACAAATCACATATGAAACTCATTTATTTAGATCTTGATTCAATTTCTAGTGAATTATAACAACAAATTCTCCTAAAATGAAATAATTTTTGAAAATTTTTTTTTTTTTTTTTAATTTGTATAATATCTTGTAGCTGCTCTGCTACGCATCACATACAGTGATAGATTACCTCCCACAGCTTGCATTCTATCATGATATGTCCAGAAATTCTCAGTGAGAACTGCTCAGAGTAGCAAAGGTACACAGTACCACAGCACACACTCAGGACCTTTGGGACAGAAGTGATAACTGTTAAACCTTGGTAATCATATAGCTGTAAAAATCCAGATTTGTTTTATGAGTGAGCAATGGAACAGAAGCTGTTCCAAGGAGACATACATATCCCAACACAAGTAAGAGAGCAAAATGCATAATATCCTCCTGTGCATTTTGTATTAAAGAAGAAAAGGGACCACTGTTCTGATAACAACATCTGTGAATATCCAGGAGGATTACACCTACCTGTATTCTGGCTAGACCACAAACCAATCACGGATTTTACAAGGATCAGTTGGGATCAACAACAGGCAGATCAGAATTTACTATGTAAAGGCCAGGATTTCACTGTGATTTTTTGTCCTGGCTGCTTGAAGTAATTTCAGTTTACCTACTGCTTATGAAATGCTGCTTTATGTCTAGTGCTCCTTTGAAAGCTAAAATCTGAAAGTTATATGATGGCAGAGGGAGATAGAAAGTGGGAGATATACTAGAGGAAGACATTTCCAGGAAGCAAATGGATTCAAAAGGGATTCATGTTATATTCAGAGGCCAAACATAGGTGCCAAAATGTTGAGCATTTCTCATAGTACCTGGAGAGAAAGAGTAGATAGGAGTCCAAGCTACAAACACTTCTTAATTTGAGTACAATTACAAAATATGGATACAAAACCAGTTTTCCTAGATTAACCCTCTCCTCTGAATCATTGTAAAAAAGTCATGAAAACAGATTGGTTTTCTTACTGTTCTGTTATGAGGAGTGTTTTGGGGGTTTTTATGTTGGTTTGGGTTTTTTTTCATGTGAAATTATGGGAAAAGCAGGTGTAATTCATTGTGGAGGCTTAGAAAACCAAAGTTCTTGCTTCACGGAGTAGGGCAGTCAGACTGAACTTTAATATGTATAATTGCCTTTTATGTGTTGATTTCTTCTCTTTCCAGTCTTCATTAAGACTAGGTTAACTAAAATTTCTAAGGGTACCATAAAGTACAGATTTGTAAAAACATATTTTTGTATGAGTTACTCAAATACTAGCTGACAAGTTTTTCAGTTAGGGAAGAATGCTTTCAGTCTTGGGAAAAAAAATTAAAGGTTTTTCTATATAAAGCTAGAGAATTTATTGTATGCATATCAATAAATATAATTTTTATAGAAATTGACATGACAGTAATGGGACACAAGCAGATGGAGAAAATTTTTCTTGGACTGTGAGTGATATCCACTGTAGTATCTAAATAAAACACCACATTATGTTTAAATCAAAGTAATGAAGTCTGTTTAAAATTATTATACAGGATCATTTTCTCCTGTGCCTACATCAATCACTTTCAGGAACACTGTCAGAACAAATCACTTTATCCATTATTAACAAGTCAAAGGATTTACCTGCAGATTTTTCGTAAAGCCTTGTTGTATGAAACAGCATTAAAAAAGCAACAGGAACCTTGACAAACCTCAGCTCGTCTGCTGACTGTGTTTGTTCTGTTGTTTCTGTAGTGTGTTGCCAATACTGTGAATCAGTACCTGAAAATGGCTGAACCTCTCAGTGTGTTCTACATAGCAGCTGTCTGAATGCTTACAGCAGAAGTTAGTAGTGGTGCAATATTAGAAGGTATTTTCATTACTTGAAGTAGTAAAGAAAAAATAATTATTAAAATTTTATTGAGTATCTTCCACAAATGAATAAAAAAAAACCCTCACGTGAACTGATTGTAACCAACAACTAAGTCTACCCATCTGCTGGGTCATTCCCTCTTCAGTGGAAGAGAGAAAGAGTCCGAAGAGCAAAAACTGAAAACCTGTGGGTTGACATAAAGGCATTTTAATAGGTAAAATGAAAAATTCACACACAAGGAAAGTGAAGCAAGGAATTAATTCATTGCTTGTTATTGGCAGGTAGATATCAGCATTTCCAGGAAAGCAGGGCTGCATCATGCTTAATGATTACTCGAGAGGACAAACACCATGGCTATGAACATTCCTCCTTTCTTCTCCTTTTCCTGCAACTTTTACTGCTGTGCACATCACAGAGTAAAGCATATCTCATTGGTCCTCTCACATCAGCTGGCTTGGTCAGGTCCCCTCAAGATTCTTGCGCACCCCAAGCCTGCTCACTGGGGTGGTTGAGTCAGATACTGGGACACTTACAGAATCGTGCAATGGTTTGGATTGGAAGGGACCTTGAATGTTATCGAGTTTCAACACCCCTCTTCTGGGCAAGGACACCTTCAATTAGACCAGGTCACTCAAAAACCGATCCAGCTCAGTCTTAAAAACTTCCAGGGATGGTTATCCATAGTTTCCCTGGCCAAGCCATTCCAGTTCGTCACCACCCTCATAATAAAGGAATTTTTTCTACAGTCTAATCTAAATTTAATTTCAACTTTAACCCATTCCCTCTTGGCCTGTCACTACATGCCATTGTAAACAGTCTTGCCCCATCTTGTCTGTAAGTTCCCATCAGGTACTGGAAGGATAATCAATTTATGGGGAAAACAGACTCCTTCTAAAGCAGGGAATCTCAAACTTGTGTTCAGCAATGATGCTAAAATAACTTCCACATTCCCTTTGTGAATTTCATTGCAATGGATATAACTGAGTGCTGCCAACACTAATTTTTCCCTTTTGGGAGTTGTTTGAGGGCTGTCTATCACCTAAGTGCAAATCCACCATATAAAAGGAAAAACACTGTTAAAAATATCTGTGTGGAACTGGATTAACAGACTAGAAGAAATTTGGGTTTTTTAAAGAATAATAGTGTATCACAAAATTAAAACAGTATGTTTCTTTTACACCAATGATGAAGTGGGAAATAGGGATATGATTTACTACATAGGATTTACTACATAGTTCAAAAATTGCCTCTGTGAAAATCCTTGCTCACAGTACATCATGAACTTGTGTTGTTATGAATCATTTCTCTACATAGTTAGAACAGGTAGGGAGAACAATATATTAATGAGTAACAGCTCCATTTCTAGAGGTAGATCTTTGGCTACGTGTTTGGTGATGTTCAGAGAGCAGCAACAGTTGTATTTGGCTTTCTACATCCGAGTCCATGATCAGTTCTAAGATTTGCTGTAAATCCCATCAGGAGATTGGATCCCATCAGTGTACAGCATTACAGAACAGAGATATAAATTATGATACTCTGTTGTCTTAAAGCCATAAGATTCACATATATACAAGAAATATAAATTTTATTAGGTGCACTTAATAAATTATTTTCTGAAGAAGGGAATTCCTTCATGGATCAGACCTGAAGTACCACAGCAGAACCTTTATTAAAGGCTTGGCTCATTAGAGTTCATAAATCACCAGTGGCTTCAGTGTGTCTGACTAGTGCAGTAGCTTTGTAATGGAGCTTTGCTAATTTAACTGAAGTATCTGACCTATATCCCTTCCAGAGCCCCCAGCTCCAGAGAATACCCAATCAAATAAAACTGCTTTAAGATGTGTTTTAGTCCAAAGAAATTAATGGGATCACTTGAAGCTGAAGTATCTGAAAGGCAATGAAACTATATTTCTCAAGTCCTCATCTCAAATGATAGGTTTATGATTTCACTAGCCCATAGAAGCATCAGAGGCAGCAAAGACAGGCCTATCTGACTGAATACATGAGCTGAACCTACTTTCCAATGACTGATTTTGTGCACAGACAAAGCAGCGATCACAAAGCAGTGATGACACAGACACTTCTAACAATTCTGTTGCAGCAGTTGAGCATTGTGCAAATATTTAAGGAAAAAATGACAAAATCATATTAAGGATAATAAATATGCTTTCATTCCACTTCACAGTTGATAAATTATTAACAGCTTAACTTTTCCAGATGATGTGCCTATGCAAGAGAAGCTTCACTAATTTTCAAGACTCTGTAGACTCACTTCCTGGCAGCAGCCTCCAGTTGCCTTCCCCTGGTACCTGAGAACCATAACTCAACAGGATAACTGTCATGGCAGAGGACTAAAGGACACATTAAAATATGTCATTAATTAATGAGTCCATGTGTGGCACAGTAAAAGAACTCTGTACGGTGACTGAAGAAGAATTTATCTTTATTCTTGATGGAGCTTTTGCTCAATGAAGTTACAAGGGAATTAAATATTCAGGCCAACCATACTCTTGCATAGACCCTAAAGAGCATTATCTATGTCCAGTATATGAGTTCAGACCAAATGCTTTACTTATGTGACTGGAATATTTTGCTAATTTCTTCAATAGTGATTGTCTATTTGAAACAGATGATGTTTTTATTAACCAACAAAATGTTAATCATAGAGGAATGTAATCACAAAGTAATAGGTTAGGTATAAAATATTTCTACTTCATTTGTATTTGGATATAAAATTCTTCATTTAGTTTTTCAAATTACACCACTCTTGGTAAATGCAATTATATTATTTCATGTGCAATATTTCAAATTCTATTCGGCCTTTGGAAGAAATCGATTACACATTCAAAATTAAGTTTTTAGGCCAAATTATGTGGAGAAAGACAGCTGGGGTGCCTACAAGGGCCAAAAACTCTACAGTCAAGTCTCCTTACTGATCTTCAGCCCGTCTTTAAGGCAATAGACCAGATGGAGACATAAAGAATATTGGTAGATATCTTTGGAGAAAAACGCTAACTGCTTGCAATTTAGTCTTTGCAACCACTTGAGAATACAGCTACCCAAAATCAAGTTTAGTAGCACCCTAAGTGTGAAGAAGATAATATATGTCATGATAGATAAAGGAGATATGCCTGATTTCTAGTAAACAAGGGGGACACCACTCAAGAAAATGAGCATTTGCCAATGCAATCAGTACAGACAGCATGTCATATCTATTGATACTTAGGGAACTAATCCTACAAAAAACATGAAATTAAGATGCAAAATTTTGAGAGATGGCAAAGAAACTACTGGCAGTGCAGCCTCAATCAAAAAGGATTATATGTATGACAGAGAAAGACTTTCTTCTAGTATTCCTCCACTCCTTTCTTGTCCTATCACTTTTGCCTGTAAAGACAAGACAATCTCACATTCTATAAGTGCATTTATTGATGCACTTAATTGGTTTATGCAAATCTGAATATGGAGATGTTAGAAAGAAAAATGTAGCAAATTAAGTGAAGTTGTTGCTTTAAATTGCATGGAAATCATTAAACATGGAGTGTTTCTCACCAATATCAATAACAAAATATTCTTTTTATTAATCACCCTTTTCATAATCTGCACTTGCAAAACACTATTGCTTAATTATATTATATGAAAAGAGTGATAAAAGCTAAAAACCTTTAATCAAGGAAAAAAAAAAAGGAGAAAATAAAATTATCAAAACAGTTTGTGGCTTGACAAACTTTTTGTAGCATCAGATATTAAAAATTCTTTTTTTCTTCTGAGATGAAAAAAAAAAAAGAATAAGTCTAAACTTTATATTTACCACCTCCTATTTGAATAAATAATTATTAAAAACCAAAAATGTTTATTTTATTTTTGATTTCTTTTCTGAAATTACTTTGCTCTTGTAATATTATGTCTATTTCTGCAGAAAACCAATTTATGTGTTTTGAAGAAGTTATTTCTCTATTTAATCAATACCAATGGCTTCCTTAAAAGCATACTACTGGGATGTGAGGATTGGATAACAATTGGATAACAATTGGGTAACAATTGTCAAATGTTGTCAGATGACAATTCTTCATCATAAAGAAGACATAAAAACAGTAGAAAGACTGATATTCTCTGCCACCGAGACTTTCACCAATTAAAATCATGGTAATTTATTTTTTACTAAAATGCATTTACAGAAATGAAAAGAAACCATCAGTTTTCAATGAATAGCTACATGTAGACTTAAATTACTAGTGAACATAAAATATCCAAAATATGAAAAGCCATTCAGAATAGTTAAAACTTTTATTTTTTCTAATACAGACACATATCAAAAAACCACAGATATGAATAAGATGATGAACATTATTATAATTACCTTCTATCATTATGATTAGAACATGAATACAATATCGAATTTTAAGCAGATGCTGAAACACTTTGTGGTCTAAATGACAAAACCAGAAATTGTAAACACAGATGTATTGTTGACTCATATTCCTATACATCCTTCTAGGCTGTGGAGTGAAATAACACTTGTTCAAAAAAGACACTTCTTGAAAATATAAACCTTCTTATTCATCCATGCTGTAACTTGCATTATTTCAGAATAGAAAACATTTGAAAGAGATTTTGGTAGAGTATCAGTAAAAATAGTTGGAGAAAAGAACTTGGAAATATTTTAATTATTAAAGAAATGCTTGTAAGAGTAGAATACAGAACCTGGGTGATTATTCTCTCCTTTTCTCTTACTATGATACATTATAATTGGAGTTTTAGGGGTTTATTAAAAATTTAATGTTCATCATGGATTATCAAGAAACATTTTACAGTCTGCATTATATAATATAGATGTTCTGTAGATTTTTTGGAAGTACATGTATACAGAAAATGGTCATTGAAAGGAGCTAAGTTATTCCTATTCCATTCTACATTTCTATATAGACAAGCTTGCATGCAAGCATCAGAAATCTCATATCCAATTATACTAGGACTCTCTTTCATAGAAATATTTCAGCTGTCTCATCTATACATCCTTCACTTGATGTAATTGCTTATCCAGTCATGAACACAAAATATTTCCTTTAAATGGTTGAGTATATAAAATAGACTGTAGTCTGATAAATTAAGTGAAAAATACTCATGCCATACTGTGGAAAGATGGGTGGGTGTAAAACTAGAGGAAACTGAGAAGGTATATTCATATCCTAACAGAAGTTATAATGGTATGGAAAGCATAGGGAAAACACAGCTGATACCCACTGGCTGGAATGTGGCTGGCATGCTCAAAACCTATTCCACAATGGCTCTCCACACAATCTGCATCCATGGCACCTGCACTCAAGATCCACCTAAGTACAAAGAAATAGCATAAAACTAAGTTGAGAATGGGATAGGTTAGGGATGACTCCATCCTAGCTACTGGGATCAGTAAATGGGCTGACACTGCCTTCTCCCCACTAGGGAAACCTGTTGAGTAAGAACTACACTCTGTGTGCACTGAATATTTTTATTACAGACTAGAGCTTGTCTGTGCATTGCTTTGAATACATTTTTGCAGTCAGATATTTTCACTGACAATGTTCAAATCTTAACAGTCACAGTTTTATATTAATAAAGATTTTTATTCTGTAAACTCTGTATTAGTCCTTCATGTGCACTGACATTTGCTGGTAACGGGTAGCACACTGCAATAAAGTGGAAAACCCATTGAGGGAAGGAAGGTGGGAAGATCTGCTGAGAGGTCTCCCTGAGGCTGTTGGTGTGTGTCCTTGAATAAGGCAGTCAAAATCCTTCTGATCCGTGAGGATTGGTCATTGAAAGGTCCTTAATGACAGACTGGTCTGGCACAAGGGTTTTAGCTTTTTTGGGGTGCTGACAGACAAGTCAAACACTAAGGATCAAGGAAATCTCCCCTTTTCACAGAACACATACATTTTCATTTTGGTGTAAACCATAACAAGAATAAAAAATGCTTAAAATAGTATTCATTTTTTCCTGTAAAGGGACCCAAACCAATCCAGTCTTATGTTTAGACTTTTATTTCTTAGTTAAATGTACTAAACATTTTTTAGTATGGCCACTGGGGTAAAAGAAACTGTAAAGAAAAAGCCAGAAAACAGAACTTGTGTGTCAACAAATATTTGGTATGCCTGCTGTAGAATAAATCCCATGCACAGAAAATTAATAGTTTAAAGTATATATTGCAATTTTAAAGGGGGGAGGGCAACTGAACAAAGAATCAAATTAGCTCCTAGAGACCTGTTGATGATTTCTAATAAAGTTACACCTTTAGAGATTGCAGTCATGGGATGGTAGGTCTGGGGATAAGTTTACATTATGTGCATGACAGTTATCTGTTTTATTCAGATGCTCTAATTCTAGTGGTAAAATGAACATTACTTGTGTCTGTTCCATTAGTTGTACCCACATCAAAAGTAATGTAGGCATATTATCTAGCCAATATCTACTAATATATTATCTAGCTAATATCTAGCCAATATCTACTAAAGATCTGAACAAGGTGATGCAAAAATCAGAGAACTGGAAAATTCACATTCTATTTGATAAGCACCTGAGAGAGAGCAGTAATAACTCAGAAGGACAAGTGTGCCCTCTCTGGTCATGTATGAATCTCTACTTCTGCTGTACTGGGCCTACAGGAGTTGAAAATGATCCAAAGTGTTCTATATTTTAGAGGATTTCTCTGATTAAATTACAGAGTAATTACACATATTCTGAGATATAGCTCAGGTACTGGAATAGCTTTCGATCAATAATTAGCTGGATAAGTGTTTTGTTGACTAACTAGTCCTTCACTTTCTGCTATCAGCAGAAGAATTCATAAGAGGGTCAGTGACTGTAGGCTCCAGACTACAGGAAATATCAGTGGGCTTTCAGTAGCTACAGTGGTGAATGAGCAGAGCTAAAATACACATCCAAACAAAACCCACCATTCCATTACAAACAGAGAAAGTAAAATAGGAAACAGGACTCCCATGCTTCATACAGCTCCACAGTTGATCTGGTACAATTTTAATGTTCATTTTTCTGATGCCATCAGATGCAGAACACAAGTAAAGTTTAGCAGAAATTCATGGGGCATGGATTTTAAATTTGTAAAAGCTCTTTAAATTTCTTTGAATACACTACAAAGAATGATTACACATAAATCAAAATCATAATTGAAAGGAAAATAGAATCTTCTCACCTACAGGATGTTCTTCAACTGTGCACAGGCTGCATGCCTGCTCCAGTGTAGTGAATTATTTTAATTGCTTTTGACAAATAAGGATGCATTCTTTCATTGAGTCAGTTAGCTGCAGCAGATTGGCTGAAAATGACAGACGACATGGTAATGATAGCTAAGAAATTAGGCATATGAGAAAGGTTCTTTGAAACATACCCTGTAGCTACTTTGTGTCACAGCAACCTTTCTTGTCAATGTGAGATTCATTAATCAACACAGACACAGAGAAACATCCTTAATAAATGAAAAGGGTGGAAGCTACCTGTTCCTCCAGAGCTCTATAAGACTGTTGAGAGGTAGAGGAAGAATCTGTTTTCTGTTTTAAATGAGAGCAGATGTACTTTTAACAACAGTTAAATATGGTTAGGAGTCCCCTTAACTCTTCTCAGTGAAATCTCAAGTCTGCTTACTTTTTCTTCCTTGTTCTACCTAAAATTTGTCTGGAAATGCTAAGTGAAATCTAGAGACATTCTAAAATTCTTGTATGTCAAAACATTCTCTTTTCTTGTTATGAGCTGACAAGAGGAATTTCAGATGCATTGATCCATGGGGTTCTTTCTGACAAGATAAAGTCATAAAAAGAGAGGAAAGGGCACAGATCCTGTGCAAGCTGCTTAACATTACAAGACAGAGCAGAGAGAACAGGACTATCTATTTGACCTTTTACTGCTCTCTGTCTCCTCATCTCTGGTCATACATATTTTAATATTTTTATATTTGTAATATGTTGTGGTGGTTTAACCCCAGCCAGAGCCAAGCCTCACGTAGCCACTTTCTCACTCTGCCACCAGCAGAATTAGGGGTAGAAGAGGAAGATCAAAAGCTGGAAAACTCATAGGATGAGATAATGACAGTTGAATAGGGAAAAAGTCCATGTAGCTAGCAAAGTAAAACACTGCTTCCCATAGTTAGGCAGACGTGCAGCCACCTCCAGGAGAGCAGGGCCCCATCATGATCAGTAGCTATTTGAGAAGAAAAATGTCATCACTCCAAATATCCCTCCCTTCCTCCTTCCTCCCTCACTTTGTGTCCTCACTTTATGTATTATGAGAATGATGCCATGTGGGATGGAATAACCCTGTGGTCAGTTTGGGTCACAGTGTCCCAGCTGTGTCACTCCCAACCTGCCCTGCACCTTCAGTCTCCTCACCAGCCTGGCCATACAAAACCAGAAAGGACTTGACTCTGTTTATGTCCTGCTCAGCAACAGCAAAAACATCTCTATTTTAACACCCCTGTTTTCAGCACAAACCTCAACACTGGACACCACGAAGAAAACCAACTCCAACCCAGCCAAAACCACTACATATATACACAGACATATATTTTCTCTCTAGCGTGAGGAAGTTATTAGAGGAAGAATATTTATTGATGTAAGAATTTCAAGAAGCCCAAGTGAATTAGATTTTCAAACAGAATGTAAATTAATCAAACATTCTCTAACTGCATATGTAGGAAAATGTGAGTTTAATCTAACAGGCAAAATAATTTCTAGGGTAAGTATGTGAAAGCTGATGCTGGAACAATGATCTCGCTTTCTGTTTAGAAGAAACTTAAACACAAGAAAGAGCATACCAATGGCAGTGAATTTCCCTTCAGGTGAGTGTGGAGAGAAGACTGTGTGAGAAAGAGGTAAAATTATAGATCCTGAAGCTTGCTTGACTGCAATTATCCAGAATGCAGAGCATAGTCTTTTAGCAGGTGAAATTACAAGCAGGCCTGATTGGTTATGGACCAGACAGGGGAGTCTTGTTAAATCTTTCCAGGATACTAAGGTAGGTGGCACAGCACTCACAAACTGCTTAACCACAACAAACCTCTTAGTATTAAACATTAAATCACTTGTGGTGTTTTCGTGGGAAGGCTGAGAATTGTCCTGCTGCTCAGTGACTTAGAATGCTAATGGATTCCTGGGAACTGATTTCCAGTGCAGGCCTGCAACCAGCCTGATGAAAAGTTGCTCTGAAATGTAGTTGCTGCACAGCTGTGGAAGGGGGTATATACTGGGCTCTATGTGTAATACTTATCACATAACAAACTGATCTACTGACTCACAGAAACCTGCTATAAATCACATTTATCAGGCACTTCTGCCCTAACTGCATTTGCCCTGTAATTCTTTTCCACAATCTGTTCAATCATGAAATACCAGGTGGGAAGGGAAATTCAGAATCATCTGGTCTAACTTTTCTTGGCAAAACACAGTATAGAGAAACTGGCCCAGCACCTTCTTCAGTTTAAGTTGGTTAAGCTCTTTCATAAATTTCAGTGAGTAAATCTTGTGCATAAATGGTTTACAAAGAAACATATTTTCTGTAATCATTGTGGGATGTAGTGAACTGTGGTGTAAACAACGTGGATGTTTTGATGCAGGTTTGAATGACTTGAAAAGAATTATCCATGCCTTGGAAATAATCCAGCCATCCTTATCATATATAAAAATCTGGGGGATAGTTTTTGTTAGTACCTTTATTCAAACCCACCATATTTTCACTTTGTATTTCTGTCTTACATTTCAAGCAATGTAACAGTCTCAGAGCCCAACTGGTCTCATCCATCTCATTAAATGGGAGAAAAATACTCAGACCATCATTTTCCCAGGACAATGAAGGACAACAAAGATCCAGCAACAATATATTCAGGCTCAGAATAAAAATGTGAGTTTAATCTAACAGGCAAAATAATTTCTAGGGTAAGTATGTGAAAGCTGATGCTGGAACAATGATCTCGCTTTCTGTTTAGAAGAAACCTAAACACAAGAACGAGCATACCAATGGCAGTGAATTTCCCTTCAGGTGAGTATGGAGAGAAGACTGTGTGAGAAAGAGGTAAAATTATAGATCCTGAAGCTTGCTTGACTGCAACTAAACCAGAATGCAGAACATAGTCTTTTAGCAGGTCAAATTACAAGCAGGCCTGATTGGTTATGGACCAGGCAGGTGAGTCTTGTTAAATCTTTCCAGGATACTAAGGTAGGTGGCACAGCACTCACAAACTGCTTAACCACAACAAACCTCTTAGTATTAAACATTAAATCACTTGTGGTGTTTTCGTGGGAAGGCTGAGAATTGTCCTGCTGCTCAGTGACTTAGAATGCTAATGGATTCCTGGGAACTGATTTCCAGTGCAGGCCTGCAACCAGCCTGATGAAAAGTTGCTCTGAAATGTAGTTGCTGCACAGCTGTGGAAGGGGGTATATACTGGGCTCTATGTGTAATACTTATCACATAACAAACTGATCTACTGACTCATAGAAACCTGCTATAAATCACATTTATCAGGCACTTCTGCCCTAACTGCATTTGCCCTGTAATTCTTTTCCACAATCTGTTCAATCATGAAATACCAGGTGGGAAGGGAAATTCAGAATCATCTGGTCTAACTTTTCTTGGCAAAACACAGTATAGAGAAACTGGCCCAGCACCTTCTTCAGTTTAAGTTGGTTAAGCTCTTTCATAAATTTCAGTGAGTAAATCTTGTGCATAAATGGTTTACAAAGAAACATATTTTCTGTAATCATTGTGGGATGTAGTGAACTGTGGTGTAAACAATGTGGATGTTTTGATGCAGGTTTGAATGACTTGAAAAGAATTATCCATGCCTTGGAAATAATCCAGCCATCCTTATCATATATAAAAATCTGGGGGATAGTTTTTGTTAGTACCTTTATTCAAACCCACCATATTTTCACTTTGTATTTCTGTCTTACATTTCAAGCAATGTAACAGTCTCAGAGCCCAACTGGTCTCATCCATCTCATCAAATGGGAGAAAAATACTCAGACCATCATTTTCCCAGGACAAAGGACAACAAAGATCCAGCAACAATATATTCAGGCTAGGAATAAATTCAGAACCTTTCTGCCTGGCCATTTTCCCCAGATCCTACCCCACAGAAATGAAGGGATCAAGGGTGTCAAGCTTTTTCAATAATCCAGTTGTGGGAGAAATAGAAACTTTTTCTGCTCTGGCTGATAGCAAAAATCTGGTGTCAATACCTTTCTTTGATCCTGCTGTTGATTAATATTAATTTTCTTCTGTAGACAACAAAAAAACCCAAACAAACTAAACTGTGCAAACTAGATTTTTTTTCCTATTCTGGATGATTTTATTAAATCTTTAATAAAGACTAATCAAAGCCTGTTTAAAAGGCTGTAGAAACCAGATTGCCATTCTAATGTGCTACACATTTTATTAATACTGGTGATAAACAATCAACAACACAAGCATTTTAATCAACAACAGGTGCTACAGGAAGGGTAGAATTCTCAGTGAGAAGTGACTTGCACAAAATCACTAAGTCAGTTTGCTGTTACATCCAATCATAAACCTAGGAATTATATATGTAACCACCAGGAGCTGAAGGCACCTGCCTGAATTTCCAGTCAGTGTGTTATGCTAGTCTTTCTTTCAGCATCAAAGTTTCTTATAGTGAATGGGACAGTGTTTCTCAATTGAAATTTTATCTTATTTCTTTTAAGTCAGCAGCAAAATTTTCATTCACTTAAGCAATGCAAATAGCAGGCTTGATTGTCCTAATTAAATTAGTTATAAGTACCAGAGTAGCACAATCTGACCTTCACATGTAAAGTGAATATATATGGACTTTCCACAGATTAATTAATTGGAAGAATGATTAAGAGGAAAAATGGAGTTAGCATACTTACATCACCACTGCATTATGCTAATACTTAATATTACAGCAGTAGTAGAAAGCTTACCTATCACACTTACATCACCCCTGCGTTATGCTAATGCTTTTTGCTTCAGCAACATCAATCTGATGAGGCATTAACATGTTCTATCTCCGAAGTGATGTACAGTAGCACTAATGATATGCTAGTTTGAATCATTGTCAAACTGATACTGCTGTACTACTGCTATGTTCATGATTTGATCTAGTGTATTGCTGGAGAAACACCATGCTGATCTCATGCCAGTGTAATAGATCATTATTTTCCTGTCACTGTGAGGATACTGTACAATAATCCATGGAAAAAGAAAGTAGACAATCTGACTGAAGAAATCTCTTAAAGAAAAACTTCTCTAAAATGGTGTCTTCTTATTTAGCCATGGAGCATTTAAGGAAAATAATTTTGCCATAATCAAGGATTCTAAAGGATAGAGGGGTATAAGATTCCTAAATTCCTTTTACAAATAAAACAATAATAAATTAGAGGAATTGTGTTAATTTACATTTTTATTGGTCTACAAAGCAGAGGGAAAGGAGAATTAAAAACACATAAGCTAGATTAGAGGAAACTGAGGTAGTTAAAGAATGCCCCCCCAAAGACACCTAAAACATTGGTTCTTTGTGCAGTACAAAGCTCATGTCCTTGGTGTGCGGGTGGATAGCTAATGACTGTCAAGAGACATTGCTCTTTGCCCCATTACCCAATAAAACTCAAACAATTTCTCTCTCCCTGGGTTCTCAATAAAGCAAAACAGCAATATGTTGTGATTCTTCAGATGCATAGGTAAGTACATGGGAGGAGGATTAACAAAGGTCTCTGACTGTATTTGAAGTGAGTCATTTGGAGACACTTTGAATTCCTCCAGGGAATGCTGACCCAGGAAAACCCTAAAGCTTTGGTATTTCCCTTTCTTGCCAGGAGTCCAAGGGCTTCATATTCACAAGGAAAGTCTAGAGACCTGAATGACCTCTCTTGAGATGATATCCACACAGGTTTTCAGTTCAGGAAAGTAAAACTCCCTGGAGTTCCAAACTTGGGGAGTTCTGAAATTCCTGGCTTCCCACATCTGTATTTCTATAAGCAATTATCTGTCATGAATCACTTCTGTAATAACTTTTCACACTACTTTTACCACCACTGCCTGTCAAAAAAGGTTAAGAAAAAAAGTCCTCTTTTTAGATGTCACCTCCCCAGATGAGCTCCCTATGCATGTTCAATGTGCAAAAATCATTAAAAAGTCTATGATTTACTGCTGACACAGTCATTTCTAGCAGATTCTGCCTCAAAATTCAGTGTGCTTGATGCTATCCTGTTGTAAGGGTCAATACCAAAATAACAATAAGAAAATGAAAAGTAGATATGATTGCATTTGCTGGTACAGCTCATCAGGAGCTGGTCACAACCTCAAGAGCCTGCTGAAGCTCTGGGAGGCCACAAGGTCAGGTTTATGGCAAGCAGACCTGTTCAAAGCTAGTGACTTAAAGTCCCCATTTTTATGATTCTTTAAAAAAAATAAATCAAAATATGAGTCACTCTGTATAACAAAGTGTTTCATAGAGAAGAAAAGCTTTTTTCTCTTTCCAGGCCTATTCCTGTTTGAGTATGTTTGGGTTTCTGCTCTCTGTAACAGTTTTCTATAGTCTTATGCCTTTACTGTAGCCTTTCTTTTATAGCAGTATGTCACTGTAGAGAATTCATTTTAAAATATCATGAGAGTCTAAAGATTCCATTCCTACTGTTACGGCCACTGCTACGGTGACCTGTGACCCCAGTTAAAGCTATTTTAGACTTTCTTGTTCCCTTGTAGCCAGAATGGATGTTAGGAGAGAAGAGCATTGTTTGTGATACCTTTTAACTTCTTTATTAAGCACCTGTTTTTCAATCAGACTAAGAAGTGTTTTTCTCTTCTAGGGGGAAGTTGAGGTGGTTGTCTCCTAGAGTAATTGTGGAGCTCATAGGAAGTCACTCTAGAGGTTCAGGATGTGGGAATATTTCTATTTAGCAAGTAATCATCAATCACCTTCTGCTGTGCTGCTGGTAGTGACATTTTCTGTATGAGATGGGAAATTAATGTCTTCATCATTTTGATATTGAACATTTTCAGGAACTTTCATAAAATTAGCAATGTTAGTGCCTAGTTATTAGCCAGATTTGGAGTAGATAATTATGCCTTTCTAACACAGAATTATTTTTTAAAGTTTCATCTATATATTTTACTTGCTGATCTGCTTGGTGCTTCTGTAGTTGGCTGAGTGGTTATTGTGTTCCCTGCAAAAATGACCAGCTGACAGCAGCTACAAATTGATATTTACTGTAATTCTGTGAAGGTTCTACTTAAATTCTTTCTGCTTCTGAGGCTTGGCTAAGATTGTCTCAAACACAAAGTTAAGCCTAAGGACCATTTCAAAACTGAGAATATTTTTCTTCAAACACTTGGCTTATATTTCTCCAGTACAGCTCCAATACATTTCCTTGTTTATCATTTCTGTTTAGAACATTAAAACAATCAAAAATATCCCTTAGAAAAAAAAGTGTAAATAATTGACACAAGTAGTAGTAAAATTTTCCATGCACTAGGTTCTTTGAAAATGTCTATGAAAGATTTTCTGACAAATATATTATTGTTGAAATCTGTACTTAATCCTGAAATATGACTTCTACTGTTTAAAAAAACAGGATAAGGAAGAAGCAGGAGGTTCATACTGTTAGTATCTCCTGCCTCATATGCTGTCACATATTTGGCTGCTAGAATTGGTGGTACACACATCAGTGGGGATCCCAGCCCAGAGTCATGCATACATTTGATGTCTGTAATTCCTGCTGTTCGCGCAGGGTGCAGTGACTAGAATAAAGCCTCACAAAAAAACTGTGTGCTGGGGTTTAGCTATAAATATAGCACTGTTGTTACTTGTGTACAACTTTCTTTATAACAAAACTGAGCAGACAGCTTGGCAGTCTAGCAACAGTGCATTAGGTTGTTATACAGAAATCCATGTGTCATGTGTTCCTTACTAAAATAAAGCTATTCATTCTCTCTATAGCCAAACAAGGAATTTATTAGTGGAAAATAATTATTTCAAAACTTCTCTCCCTGTGGGCAATCTCTGTCTCTCACACATTCACTGTGGAGTTTTTCTCCAGAGCAATCAATATCTTGATCTGCTTTCCCACTGCAAAATAGTAGGTGCATCTTCATACACTGAGTATAACACTAAGTTTCTGTGCGCACAGTCTGTAGATGCTCCATCTACAACAAGAAGGCAAACAAGAAAATCATGACAGTTATGTCCAACCACAAATCTTTCAGATAGATGAGGTCTGTGCAAAAAGAATGCTCTGAACAAAAAACAAAACAAAACAAAATCCAAACAAACCAAAAAAAGTGAGATATCTTGCATTATATAGGAAGAACAAGACCTCTTCAAGGTTTCTTTAGCCATATATTCACTCTTTACCAACTGGTGATGGTTGCCTCAGGAAGAATTTAAGACCAGGACGAGTATATAGTGATACTTCCCAAGTGTGTTCTCCATGATTTTACTCTGTGAGTTAGATTTGCAGCTTTGTAATTCAGACTCAAAAAGGTTTCAGTGAAATCTTCCTAGCCCTGAAGGGAAAAGGGAGAGTATTTCTAATGAATACTTTCCAGGAAAAAAAAAAATTAAGAAGAAAAATACCCCCAAACATCCCCATCTGCCCCTCCAAAAACCCCAGCCAACCAAACCAATCAATACCCAACAATGAAACACCCAAGATTATGTAACAGAAAGGAAAGATATCAGGGTCAGAGTAAACCTAAATATTGTCACTTTTTTATAAAATAGGAAAGGACTGAGGGGAGGGATATTCTGCATACAGATGCTTCTGAATCCTCCATAGGTTCCATTTTTAGGGAAGAGTCCTTGCTACATACAGCACCATTTCCACAGTAGGGGAAATAGCATTGACCATTTGCTGCTTCCCCAATTCAACAGGCAGAAAGAAGGAGCTGCAATAACTGAATGAACTGAAAAAGCACACCACAAGAAAACCAAGATGAAATACTAATTTAGTTCTGTAAAAAACCCCACTTCCTTCTGATGGTTATTTTACTCTTCAGTTATTTTCTGCATGTATGAAATATGATTCAAACTTTGAAGTCTTGGTGAAAAAAGCAGTATTTTTAAGTTACCAGTGGATGTGACCCACCTTTTTATCCTGATGTTGAATTTCTGAAGCAGGCATCTACAGGAAGCATGTTATTCAAAGCAATATTCTACTGTTATGAAAGGAAAGAGCCAAACCTAAATGCTTTCTCCAAGAACACAAAGAAAATTATACCCACAATAAGCAGACATCTAATGTTTGGTTATATACTAAGATTTTCTTGCCAAGTTTAATTCCTCCAGGAGACAACAAAATAATTGCTGCACATCACTTTCTAGTGCTGCTCAAAAACAAATATCCCTGCAGCATGCTACTGTACAAATGATTTTGCAAACATTTTATGTATTTCTAACTATTAAAAAATCCTAACTAATTAAGGAGAATTTTTGGATCAAAATTAGTGTAATTTATAAAAGGTGGTTTTTGATATATACATCCTGTTCCAGTTCTTTAAAAATACTTATTTTATTGTATTCAAATCAGAATATACAAATGTTTGCTTTAACAAAGTAGCATTATATCTGAAATTTTTGTGATGGTTGCTGCCATAAAAATGCACTTCCATACAGTGCATACAGAGCACCAAGGGCTTTTCAAGTTTATTGAGTGAACAGGCATAACAGGCTGCTTTCAATACATCGTTTTTACCCTTGTGAGGGAAGACATTACTGAGATTAAATGATGCTGACTGTCAATACCATGCCACAGATCTTACATTTGTGTCAATGAACAATAATGTTTGGTAATGCAGGGTGGATAATTTCAGCATTGTTTCTAGTTACTGCAATTATTGCCTAAAAAAATAATGGTCAAGTTCTGCTCAATCCAATTTTATGGCTATCCTCGCTTGCCCTGTGGCTGCTGCTCTGCCACTGAAGGTGTCGGGGTAGTCCAGGCAGAGCTTGCTAAATTTTGGTGTGCAGGGACATCTAGCGGCAAAAGGATTGCACACAGGCTCATTATTCCCGTGCCTGTGACTCCGTCAGGACACCCGGAGAGGGGCGACCGAGCAAAGAGATGGGAATCCCTCCCGCTTTCAGGGGCTGCAAGGGGGAACAGGAGCCCCTTGCGCTGTTAACCGCAGATCCCCTTTCGCCAAACGACGCTTGCTAAGAAGGTAGCAGGGCAGAGCCTTGCATTTCAACCTGTCATGTTGCTCCAGTTTCCTGCATCAGCGAGCAAGTCAACCCACAGCGCTGCTGAGACTGCCATCTAGGAGTGGTGTTATTTATTCTGGTGGCATGTGTCTGCTTTTCATTATTTTATGTCCTTTTCTACACAGGTTCATATCATCAAAATAACTGAACAACTTCCCTGAATTTATTTTAAAATTCGAGTAACATTTGTCATGCTTTGTTTTTTTTTTCCTTTTTTCTTTTGGAGAGAAACATTGATGCTGCAATGACTTCCAAGCAGGAAAAGTTTGTTTCTGACTCTCTGTTTGAATATATGTGTTACTAAACAATTGAACTACATGATGCATAAAGGGGCGATTCATTTATCCTTAGTTTGTCAAGGCAGAAACAAGTGAGAATTTGCTCCTTTGAACTAGACTTTTAAGATAGTTCTGACTTCTCAAAGGCAGTACTTGATTTTACTGTAGGTAGTTCTGTTATGCTGAAAGAACAGAACTGTCATTTGTGGCCATGAGTGGTTGCACGTTTCCTACATCTGATTGCAGCTTACTGCAAACAAACCTCACTGACATAAGGTGTCTTTCTGACTTCAGTGATAACCTGGTTTTAAATGAATATGGAACATACCCTGGGGTGTCAAATTATGCTAAGCCTTTTCACTGTAGGAAATTGTAGGAACAAAAAAGGAAAAAAAATAGACATAATATATATTCATGTGAGCATATCAAATATTTGGACTGATTTGAAAAAAAATGTTCGGCAATGAAATATTCATTATAAGCACACAGAGAGTGTGAGAAAGAGAGAGAACACAGAGTTGTGTTATGACCAGCTCCTTTATGTGCACCAAATAATTTAGGCTACATCAAAAGATACTACTAAAGACATTATTTTGAATGTCGATTTGTATTATTAACACACTTTCCTTCTGCCATGCAAAATTTTCTGTAGTCACAAAAGTTTTGGCATGTTAAAATATAAAATTATAGGAAACGAAAGGAAGGAAAATGGGGATAAGAGCCTGCACAACTTGTACTTTCTTCTAAATTTATTGAGATTATTTTACTGAGTTAAGAAAATCAGGAAAAGAAAATAGTTTGGGTTTTTTGTTTTTTAAATTTTATTTTCCAATTGCAAGAAAATATAATCACCATTGTCCTGTGAAGGTTAATTCTCATATTACATAGTAAAACACTTCTGACCAGATTATTTCTATCACTTCTGATTGTCACATTTTCAAAATGCTGATATTATTTGGTACCTCAGAAATTATCTTCAAAATATGAATCAAGAAAACCAGTCTCTGAGAAATCTATAATTCATAAAAATCCATGCATCTCCAATTTCCAATATTTCACTTTTAATATAACATTCCTGGGTTGATTTGGCACCGTCTAGTTTTCGGTAGTGGGGGGCCCACAGAGGTGGCTTCTGTGAGGAGATGATAGAAGCTTCCATCAGGTCTGGCAGAGCCAATCCACAATTGCTCTGAAGATGGACGTGCCTCTGGCCAAACTTGGGCCAATCAGAGATGATGGTAACATCACTGTGATAACCAATGTAAGAAGAAAGCAAAACAAAAGTAGTGATGCAGTTTTAATTCTAGCCAAAGAAGAGAAGGAGGTGAGAATATGTGAGGGAAACAACATGGAGACACCAAGGTCAGTGGAGAAGGAGGAGCAGGAGATGCTCCGCATGCTGAGACCAAGATTCTTTTGTAGGCCGTGGCGAGACCAAGGTGAGGCAGCTGTGCAGTTGCAGCCCATGGGGATCCATGGGGGATGCAGAGATCCCTCCACAGCCCGTGGGGATCCACAGGGCATGCAGAGATCCACCCACAGCCCATGGGGATCCATGGGGGATGCAGAGATCCACCCACAGCCCATGGGGATCCATGGGGGATGCAGAGATCCACCCACAGCCCATGGGGATCCACAAGGGATGCAGAGATCCACCCACAGCCCATGGGGATCCATGGGGATGCAGAGATCCACCCACAGCCCATGGGGATCCATGGGGGATGCAGAGATCCACCCACAGCCCATGGGGATCCATGGGGGATGCAGAGATCCACCCACAGCCCATGGGGATCCATGGGGGATGCAGAGATCCACCCACAGCCATGGGGATCCATGGGGATGCAGAGATCCACCCACAGCCCATGGGGATCCATGGGGGATGCAGAGATCCACCCACAGCCCATGGGGATCCATGGGGGATGCAGAGATCCACCCACAGCCCATGGGGATCCACGGGGATGCAGAGATCCACCCACAGCCCTTGGGGATCCATGGGGATGCAGAGATCCACCCACAGCCCTTGGGGATCCATGGGGGATGCAGAGATCCACCCACAGCCCATGGGGATCCACGGGGGATGCAGAGATCCACCCACAGCCCATGGGGATCCACGGGGGATGCAGAGATCCACCCACATGGGGATCCACGGGGGATGCAGAGATCCACCCACAGCCCATGGGGATCCACGGGGGATGCAGAGATCCACCCACAGCCCCTGGGGATCCATGGGGGATGCAGAGATCCACCCACAGCCCATGGGGATCCATGGGGATGCAGAGATCCACCCACAGCCCATGGGGATCCATGGGGGATGCAGAGATCCACCCACAGCCCATGGGGATCCATGGGGGATGCAGAGATGCACCCACAGCCCATGGGGATCCACAAGGGATGCAGAGATCCACCCACAGCCCATGGGGATCCATGGGGGATGCAGAGATCCACCCACAGCCATGGGGATCCACAAGGGATGCAGAGATCCACCCACAGCCCATGGGGTTCCACAGGGGATGCAGAGATCCACCCACAGCCCATGGGGATCCACGGGGGATGCAGAGATCCACCCACAGCCCATGGGGATCCACAAGGGATGCAGAGATCCACCCACAGCCCATGGGGATCCATGGGGGATGCAGAGATCCACCCACAGCCCATGGGGATCCACGGGGGATGCAGAGATCCTCCCACAGCCCATGGGGATCCACGGGGGATGCAGAGATCCACCCACAGCCCATGGGGATCCACGGGGATGCAGAGATCCACCCACAGCCCATGGGGATCCATGGGGGATGCAGAGATCCACCCACAGCCCATGGGGATCCATGGGGGATGCAGAGATCCTCCAACAGCCTGTGGGGATCCACGGGGGATGCAGAGATCCACCCACAGCCCATGGGGGAGGTCTCATGCTGGAGCAGGTGGATGCCTGGAGGAGGCTGTGAGCCTCTGGGAGACCCGGTGGGGAGAGAGGGCTCCTGCTTCCAGGCTGGAGCAGCCCGTTCTTGGAGGGCTGCACCGTGTGGAAAGAGAGAGCCATACCATGGCAGTTTTGGGAGGACTGTGTGCCTGTGGCAGGGACTCACATTGCAGCAGGTGTGGTAGGACTGCTGCTTGTGAGAGTGGACCCACACCTGGGAAGTTCAGGAGCACTGGCTGCCATGGGAGGGACCCACAGTGCAGCAGGGAAAGGACTCCTGTCCCAGAGCAAGGGGAGGAAACCTTGGGTGATGAACTGACCAAACCCCCATGTCCTGTCTCCCTGTGCTGTTGGGGGGAAGGAGAGAGAGGTGGGGCAAAAAAGGTGTTCTTTAAGGACTTATTTTTACTTCTAATGATCCTTCTTTCTTTGTTACTAATAAACTCACTTTCTAGTCTCTAAGATGAGCCTGTTTTGCCCTTGGAGTGTTTTCTCCAGGTCCTTATCTCAACTCATTAACCCTTTTTTCTCCTCTGCCCAAATGTGGCAGGGGAAAGTGAGTAAGTGGCTTTCATGGGTGCTTGGCATTTGGCCAGTGTCAAACCATGACAATTCCTAATATTTCTTTGTTGGCCCTGGTTGGTTGTGAAAATGTTCATCCTCTAATTTTAATAAAATAATGAATATTCAAGAGCTTCATCTTTCATATTAAACAGCCATCTTTTTCCTTGACAATTCATGATACACCTGACATCCACAGGCAAATGTTTTATTCACATGAAGAAGAAATGTCTCTGACAGCTGATTATGCTGTCATATTTTCCCCTGTAACTCAACTTATCAAAACATTAGCCAGCATTCTTGTGAATCACCAAGGCAATATTCACCAGATGTAGTACCTGCAATAAACTAATTTTGGATAATAAACTAGAAAATACTTCAGGGGAATTAGGAATATGACTGCTGTTTCACTCACATGAGTGATATTCATATCATTCATATGAATAGTCTATGAAAATAGTCTATGATATGAAAATCTAGTTTTTAGAACTATAGGAAAAAGTGGGTAATGGCCAAGAAATCCAAATGAATATGATATGAATATGAATGGTACGATATATGAATATGAAATTCAAATGAATATGATCAAGAAGTGTGCCACGTGTAGTTTAGCAAATTATTTAACTACATTCATTAATGCAACACATATGCAATTAAGCAGAAAGATCCAATCAGTAATGTATAAAACAGATTCTCTTTTGATGCTTGGAGCTGAGAATCACCACTGTTGTCCACATTACTGGGAAGAGACAATAATACAAAACACTGAAAATTTTATTTTTGCTTAAGTAACATTGTAATTTGCACAATGATGCAAAGATTTCACAGTCATTTTTACTACCTTATGATTGAGTAATTGAGACACATGCAATATTCAGATAATGGACAGGTGTTGGGTGAAGCAGCTCTGTTGCGGGAAAATGAACAAGTTGCAACCAAGAGTTCTTCCTCTATATTTGAGTGAGGAAAAGAATCCATTTATCCTCGCTATCTTGTACAAATATTTATAAGATCACTAAGGCCCTGGGTGCAACAAGTACTGCAGTGTCCATCCTATCCCACCCCTCTTCCTTCCCCTTCTGGGGCTGGGGATGGAGGTCAGAGCCACTTCTGCTGCCATGTGGCAGTGACTTCAGAGAAGATCTGGGATCATCCTCCATGGGTCTCCTCCTCCCGTGAGAGCTGTGCTGGAGCTCAGCCCCTCACCCTTAGCCCTGGCCCTTGCCTGGGCTGTGCTATAGGGATACATGTGGGGATACACACCCAACCCTTTGTGATCCTTGCCTTCCTGACTTGCCCTCAGACATCCTTTGGATAGTCCTGGGCCAGCTCTGTTTGGACCTGCTCTGCTATCCTTGGTAAGGGCTGCAGGACTATATTCCATGTCAGGGCTCTTCAGCACCCCATGCATTGTGTGTAAATGTGGATGTGCCTGTGAGACAGCGTAAGAAGGTGACACAGAAATACTGCAGATAGCAATACTCTTTACCTCTACTGAACAAATCTGAGCCACTGGGAGGAACTGTGGTAATTTCTGTCAGCAGCTGCTGGGGAAAGTGAAAAATTAATTGTTTCTCCTGTCTCTGCAGAAGTCTTTGGGCAAATGGCTAAAGAGTCATAAATGGAGAAACTAGGAATGAAAAAGAAGTCAAAATAAATGGAGAATCCCTCTGGGGAATGAAAATTTTCAGAACTTCCAAACATCCTGTTTGAATAGTTCATTCACAGGAGAAAAATGTTTTTTTTTGGTACAGGGGTTTGGGAACAAATAATTTAAAATTCTTTCTTCTTGTCATCCATTTTCATGGATGTTGGCAAATTTGGCTTAGAGTAGAAGATCACTGTCTAACATAGGTGATGGGCATTTAATTCTTTAAATAATCATAGTTTTTATAAAAAAAAACCCCAGAACCCAGATATTCGTGAAAAATTTTTCAATAAAGCCCAGACCTCTGACTCCTTCTTTACAATTCTCGGGATCACTCAGACAAACTAATGATCCCACACCTGTTTTGAATTGTGTTACAAGCTCTTTTTTTTCTCTATTAAGGAACAATAATTTAAAATTGTTTCCTTCCCGTGGAGCAACTTTCCACACAGCTTTAAGAAATTCTAAAATTCAAGCCCATTCAGATCTTTTGCCATTTGATTAAAAGAATCATGGTGAATGAATCATAATTCAGTGTGAAATATGAATAATGAGCATTTATTTCCTAACATTGTCAGCTATGTAAAATAACTCAGCGGGTGTAGATGGTGTGGGAAAAGGGTATCCCAAGACACTCAGTGCTGGCCTGGTTTTTCTCTGACTGAAGTTAGTGAGAATTTTCCAGAGTTTAACAGGAGCATCAGTCAGCTAATATAACTTCCTTTTAAAAATATTCTCCTTAGCACTTCTAAGCTACTTTGAAAGTCTGAAATGAAAAAACCCTTTAGATGTGCAAAATTGCTGTATTATCATTATATTGAGATGAGTTTACTTAAAAAAAAAACTGTTTAAAAGAAACCCTGTTTTCAATGCATTGGAAGAGTTAGGACTTGTGGAGAAGAACGCTATAAGTAAATTTTAATTTAAAAGTCACAGGTTAATATTTCTGGTTTTAGAGAAAATGGGGTTATGCACATTATTCTTTATTTTGCATACAGAAAAAAAACTTGCAATCTGATATAAACTTCTGAATGTAAATGCTGCTCTTTTTTTCTAAACCAAGTAATTAATTTACCTCAGCAATAAAAATTTTTTTAATGAGAATTAGAATAAATGTCATGCTGTAATTTCAGAGATGATCAAAAAGTTAATATTAATACATAATGTCGAAAACACCATTTGGATTTCTGAATAATATCTGAAGAAAGCACAAGGAAATATTTCTTTCATCTCTAATGGGCCTTAGAGAAAGTATTTTTTAAAAAAATCTAGGAAGATGGTTGAAGTTCAAAAGAAATTAAAGGCTGAGCTTTGAAATACTGCACGTCAATATGATTGGATAGTAAAACCCTCTTAAATATAAGAAAAATATTAATCTGAGGTTCACTTCCTTGGGCTTCTTCTCAAGTTACAGCTATTTTCTATAACACTATTTCCAAGCTGAAAGAAAATCTGCTGTTAAATTTGTGGTTGCTAATATGATAGCCAGTAACCTCAGGGCTGGATGGGAAAGAGAAAATTGCATAATTCCAGGGCTGCTCCCTTTTATGTGAAAGGGAACTATTTTAGAGGGCTGCTGGGTGTAATCCACTCTTAAAACACATTCATTTGGGCATCCTTAAATGCACTCAAGCACTGCAAGCAGTTATTTATACACAATTTTTATGAACATGTAGTTTAATCATGAGCTAACAGCATAATAGGAAGCTTAGACTAGCATGCCACAAAGTTAAATGTGAGTATGCTCACTGCTTTTAGTGCAGGCAGCTAATCAGAGTCACTGCAGGCCAAAGAGGTCATGAAGATGCAGGTGTCTGTAGTTAGACAGTATAGACAGATCATCAATATTGCTGAGTTTTTGTCTTACAACTCTGACTTTTACTCAGGATTGGGTAATAGGAGAGATATATCAAAAATGACTTTTTTTTCCTTGAAATCCTGATGTTTCTAATACCAGCTTAGCAATTTCACTTGTGTCACTATGTTTGCTTTGTTTTTTCTCTTATCTTGAATGTTTTAATTTATGAACAGTCAATATCATAACTTATTATTTATTCTAGAATTCAGATCATTCACAATTAAGACACCTACAGTTTTGCACATTCCAATTAAGTAGAGAGAGTGTCAAGAGAGGGACACAAGTTTTGAAAATGAAAGTCATTTATTTTGTAGGATAACTTTAATGAGAATCCCAAGAAAATTGTACATAAGAGTGGAATAAGCATTTGCCATACTTTCTCAGGAAATCCGAGTTCCTTCTCAAGCTTGAATGACCATCAGTCTCTGCAGAGCATGAGAAGATGAAAAAGCATCTTCAAATGGGAGAGGATTACATCTTTGTAATATGGCCCTTACATTTTTAATTGGCAACAGCAGAAACCTCTCTAAAGTTATCTGTCATCTCTGACCACTTCTTTTCTTCCCTAGTAGCAGGAATCAGAGTTGTCTTCTTGCCTCCACAGAAATTTTAGAAGACACTACAGGTTATTTAAAATATGCCTGTCTCCTCACAGCCCTCTTCTGCCACCCACAGCTATTCCAGCTTTCCCTGTACTTTCCATTGTTCCCTACTAATTAGTCTTACCACACTGGAAATCAGCTGATCTTCCTCCCACCCATAGACATTTCCTGTGAATTGCATTTTCCCTCTGTAACTGATCAAGTGTTGTAAGGACCAAACACAGATCATAAAAAGGGAGCCATTAGGACTTGTGAATATATTTCCAAGTTGTAATAACTGATCAGAGGTAAGTAAATAAGATGTCATTGTGCTGGAGAGACTTTGCGATCAATCAAAGGAAAATTAAGTAGGATGGAACCCAGTAGCACAAAATCTAAGTTTTATTTACTAAGTAGGATGAGTACAAGAGTTAGACAACAATTCCTATCCTATGTCATATATGCACACACGTACCCTGCATAGGCTGTCCACATCAGAGAAGGTGTCCAATCCAGCTGTGGTCAGCACCATGGTCTCAAGGGCACGGGACATATGTTCTACCTGCCTGAGATGTCCAAACCCTGGATGGCAAAGTGAATTCAGCCTTTGGCAGTGATGAACACATTCATGGGTGTACTTTCCCCAAAAGGAGCTACAGTCTCCACTATTTATTGGTTTCTATTCCAAAAATTCTGTGTAAGCCACCAGAGGCATAACCCAAGGCCAATCTCTTGACTTTCTCATGTTGTAAGTGTCACAACCCATTGGTAGGAAGTGTGATGTTTGTTATGAATTCTCATCAGGCTGAACAAAGACACCAGATGCATGTCAGGGAGCTCTTATATTTTATTGTACTGTCACCTTAATGCTGACAGCCAGTCCACTTTTTATACTCAAGAGGTAATATCTAACAATCCCTCAAATTCTTACAATACACTTTCACAAGAATGGTGCCTGAAAAACTCTTAATTTTTTTATAGTATAAGTTCTTAACTCCCACAACAAATTCCCCAAAGGTACTGGCCAAAAAGCTATAACACACTTCTATATTTCCCCCATTCCCACAAAAGACTTCAGTAGGGGGTAGAAAATGATGGTTGTGCTCTGCCCAGGCAAAAGAAGGATGGAGAGAGAGAAATACAGACAGAAGAGGGAGAGACATAACAAAAATTAAAAAAATCACCAGTCCTTAAGGTGCCATATTGGTCCTGCCATGGCTGGTCTGGAGCTGAGGCATCGAGACAAAGAAAGTGACAGAGAAAGAGGAAAAAGAGTGAGGAGTCCCAATCCACTTCCCTTTCTAGTTAACCTGGCACATACCTCTTATGTAAACTGGATTTTTTTGTACTGTTTTGCTCATGCATACACAGCCAGCTATTCGTGACCTCCTCCAGGCAGTGAGTCCAGGCAGAGGACTGAATCTCAAGATGGAGCAAGAAATTAACTCAGAACAGTGCTGATCCAGTTTAACTGAACCCTCTCTTCCAAACCCATCTGTCCAGTTGTGACAGTGAGAATGCAAGGCAGAAAATACAAAGTCCTTTACACTAAGTCAATTGCGTGTTGGTAACTAAATCACTGCCATCTTCTGGGGCCCTACCCTAGATGTATTACACGGATGAAAAGCTGTTAGCACTTTATCTTTGCATCTTTCTTTCCTAAATTATTAGAGAAAGATGGATATAGTCCATCTCTTTAGGGTAAGCCTTCTTCATAATAATCATCTGTGCTTTATTAGTGATCCCAGCCCAATAATTTAAAGTGTTAGAGCTGGGCAAATATAGCCAAGGTCTTATTTAAATGATGTTTTTTATAGGTTTTACCCTATGACATTTCCTGTCTAATTAATGTCATCTCCATTTATTTCTTCCTCTTCACACAATGAGCTACATCTGTGAGCATAATAGGTGTCATAGGTGGTAGTTTTTGTTTCATATTTTTTTAAGAATAAATTCAAACACTATAGAGAAAGCCTCAATGTCTCTTCAGATTTTTGAGTGTAATGGATACACATGACTGAAAATAGATGTCAGTTCTTAAACAAATAGTAACACTGAAAATTATCCCAGAGTGAAGGCTACCACCTGCAAGAAGAAGAGATAAAATATTTGTCCTCAGTTTTTCCTAGAAGGTGGAATTATTTGCCATCCTTTGAGTTCAGGGGCATAAGGAAAGTGTCAGAGAATTATGAATGTCCAGTTATCCCAATCTATTCAATATATAAAATGATATCCTTCATCAAATACAGAAAAACAAATTATTGAAATATCAACACTATTAAATGAGATGAAAAGCCATATCCTGGTAATTGATGTCTTGGTACAGTCATACTGCCTTTAAAAATTTAGAAAAGGGTTAGGATCTATAACCTAGTGGGTAGGAGAATGTTAGAAGGATAGAATAGGCAACAGTCAATCCTTGTGTCTATGAATTTAGAAATACTTCTTTCTGTGACTAGCAGTCTTCTTACCATTTTTACCACCACTTCTCAGTCCTTGCCCCTATTCACTCACTCAGAATTATCTGCCTCACTGTTAATGCCTCTCCTCTATTTTGCACTCATGTTTTTCAACTCATTTTTTGGTTTTCTTCTTTTTCCTCATTCCTCACCTTTAATCAGTAGAAAAGCATAAAGAGCAGAAGGCAGAAAAAAGTGATTCTGTTGAGCTTAAGAAAGAGCACACCACATCAAGGTGAAATTCTGTGTTCTGCTCCTGAAACTCCTGTGTTCTCAACAGATGTTGAGAAAAGAATATGAACAAGATAATAAAAATGCCTCAACACTACAACTGTGTTGCCTCAATGTATTTTCCTTTTAGAACTGTAAAAGTACCATGTATTTGTTAAGCAGTGTAAACTTTTTACTGTCTGCAGCAGGTTCTAAGGTTGTGTGAACAAATTTTCCCCTTTTTTCTTTTGTATTGTTTTGTTTTGGTTTCGATTGGCTGTTTTTGTTTGGTTTTATTTAAGCCTGGAATTGTATATTATTCATGTTCAAAAAGAAAAATTTGCATGCTACATGGAAGCTAGAAAGAATAATGGGGAGACAGGGCTTCAGCTGCTGTGATTAAGGATTTAGGAAAGAATTTAGGAAAAACCATGTGACTATAACCTCTAGTCTGCTGATAGTTTCTTTGTTGGTGGGGAGTTTTTTTCCTTATTCCTTAGACCTCTCTTAGTTTTAATACATGTCTGGGATAGCAGTCTGGGGTTCAACTGGCAAAATAGTTGAAGAAGTTTGTTCTTGCTATTTATACTCATCTAAATTCTATTTTGCATCTATCTTAACATTCCTTCTCATTTCAGAAGGCAGTAACTGTTCATAGGCATGCAGGACACATGGGTAATCTCTTCTGAAATTAACTCTTTAAATTCACTGCAACATGAAATGGCCATTTATAACAGTTAACACATGGCTACAATTTTATTCACTTCTGTTTTAATAAATTTCTTAATATATTTTCATTGACTTCAGAATTTTTATTTAACATGTCTAGCTATTTTTTTTTCATGGCAATGGGAAGTTGTTTTGCTTCATCTACAGTGCAACTACTCTGTACATGCAGGAGAAAAGAGATTCTCTATTTCAGCGCTCATAGCAGTTGAAATGTTCCAAATTTGCAAGTATATCTATTTAAGAGGAAATGAGACCCAGCTATTCTGTACTCAGTGGCTCCTGTCACTGATAGCTTGAAATTCAAGTAGTCTTTCTCTGACTAACCTATGTTAAGATAAACAGTTTCCTCTTTTTTAAATTTTTTTTGTTTTCAGAACTTCAAAAAAAGAAAAATAGGAAAAAAACACAAGAAAGAAGCATCAGATACCAACATTAATGAAACAAAAAACATGTTATTTTTTTCAGTTCAGTATAATTTAACTTTTTTATGTAGACAATTTTTCTCCTTTTTTAAGCATTAGACATCTGCACATAGATTCTTCATTTTGAAATCTCTGCTAGCAGAGGCATCCCACAACCAACAGGGATGTTGCCACATTGATTTTCCAATTTTGAGATTTAAGAAGACTGAATATTGTTTTGAACCCAACTGTTTATTTCAGTGAGCCCATACTGACAAGTGGAAACCTTCAATTTGTACTTCAATTAGAAAATTCCAGAGAAAGCAAGCTGAACTTCAAGGTTATGACTGCAGTTTTGTTGCAATCCAAATGAATCTCATAGAAACTCGTAAGTACTACTTTCCAAAAAGTATAAAAATATATAATTCATTGAGATTTATTTTTTAATGTTCATAAGTTTGAAAGTATTAAAATTTGTTTGAGACATGCTGCATTCATACTCCCACAGAGACTTGAGTGGATTTATTTAATTCGTCCACTTCTATTCACTTAAGACCACCTGAGAACTCTCACTCTGTACGCTTTGCAGAGGGTATAGGGATAATATATTTTAAAATCTCAGTAGTGACTACAAACAGTTTATAGGACTTTGAAATTAATGATCTGAAGCTGAAATTCTTAGATCCAACCATGTTAATATTTATTCATACCTTTCATGCCATCATTAATGCAGGGGAGCACAGTCAAACAGTTACCAAGCTTCTAGGATTCAGCTCATGAAGAACCAACAAGAAAGTCAGACTTATTCTCATTGGACATGAAGAAACCTTGTGATGTCCTAATTAAAGTATTGTTGTTTCAAAGAAGGTAAATAACACTGATCCAAGTAAGGATTAATAGCTGCAAAGAACATCACCAAAAAGTAGTAAAAATCCATAAATCGTTTATTGTAAAATATTTTCTTCTTTCATATGACAATGTTGTACTTAGGAAACAAACAAAAGGTGTATTTTTTTACATCTATATTCAGAAAATGTTCAAGAATTAAAATTATCAAAAATTTAGGTAGGGTTTAGTTTGTTGTTTTTTTTGGTTTTTTTTTCAAATAACCAATAATAAAAAGAAAGTTGTCAAGCTAAGTTATGTACTGAAAATTGCATAAGCAGATTCTGGTGTTCTTTTAAGTTTTTGCTGAAGAGAGCATTCCAGGGCTGGTGCAGACTGAGCAGGTGATTGTGAAACGACCTACTGTTCAGAAAGGTATCAAAGTATTTTTTATTTAGCACAGATCTTTTTGTAATAATGGATTTCAGGTACCTAAAATATGATAAAATGTTCCTTTCATGTTTTTCTCCCTATAAGTCTTAGAAGCAAGTCTTGAGATGTTTCAATCTTAAAAGCCTTGGGATAGGAATGAGGGATTGTTGACACATCTTGGATATTGTTATGAAATTTTTAGATTGAGAAGATAACTCGATGTTCTTTTAAGAGTTTAATGGCATTGCAAATTCTTCCAGGTAGTGATCTTAACATGTTAGTGACCATATTTAAACAAATTCATTACTTAATTATTAATATAAATGCCCCTAAATGGTAAGGAAGTGGCTAGTCCCAATCATTTCAGAGCTGAAAGAAAAAATATCAGCTAGGATGTACAAGTTCAAAACGGTCTTAAACCAGGAAATTATTTCAATATCACACAAACCAGCTTAATACCCCTTTATTTTATAGGTGAGAAAGTTCAGCATTAATTTTAGATGGAATTAGCTTTTTCAACAATAAGAATACTGCAGATTACTTCACCTGGGCAACATTGGCAAGGGCTTCAATAGCAAACCCAGTGGATCAGTTAAATGTAAGTTCTACACTGAACCTATCCTTTGAGAGAGGAAATCCTATTGAAGAGCAATTTCTCCAATACAATGAAAATGGAAAATTGATTTACAGTCTAAATGTGTCAGTTCTTATAAACAGAGTTACAACAGGTGTCTATAGAATGTCAGATAAAGAAGCTGAAGACTGAATAGGGGAACAGATAACACTTCAGTATAAATGAAGTATAATTGTTCAATCAATGGTTTGCTTTAAAGGTTTAGGTAAGATTTCATCAGACACAGATCAAACAGGTGTTTCTTTGTACAGAGAGCAATGAACTGCAGGTTTATGAAGGGAAAACACTCACTCAGAAAAGAGTTAAAACTATTAAAAGCAACTAAAATGCACTGAGGCAGATCATGGTAATGAATAGTTTTTAACACCAGCTAAATAGTATCTTTTATCTTTCTTTCCCTCTCCCTCTCTGCCCTACTTCTGTGCTAGCAAAGGCAGCCACTGAGGTAGGTTGGTTGCTGCCAAAAGCTTTCCATTTCAAGTATTGTGACATGGCAGGTGTCATTCTTTAAGTATGAAGCAGCTGCTGCTAAGATTAAAATCCATAAAATGAGTAGAATCACATTCAGGCTCAGTGCACTGCATACAAACAGATATTTGCCTACAGGACCATTCCCCAAGTATCAATGCAAACATTATTAACTGGTTTAAGCAGCCCTCCTCCTGCTTTTAAGAGGTTCAGCAATCTAATCAGGGAGCAACAGCAACACTGTGATTTACAGCACACTTTAAAAAGCAAATACTCGAACAAATAATGGGAACAGACATGATTGCTCTCTATAAATACTCCAGGAATGAGCAGGGTAGTAAAATGCCCAGGAGGAGAAAGAACATTTTAAACTAAAGGACAATGTTGGCAATTGGCAATATATAAATTTAGACTGGAAATTAGGAGATTGCTAACTATTAGAAGAGTCAGACTCCCAGAGGGAGTAGTGAAGGAAAAGTATCTACTTTATTTAAAGACACAAAAAATTTTGTGAAAGCTATTAGAGAACAATAGAGAAATATCATAGAGAAAACTGGATATTAGGCCAGTTTGCCCAGATTCTTTGCAGCCTTCTATCATACTTTAACAAGCATGATGAAGAGATGAACAGCAATTCACAGGGCGATACCAATTTCCATCTATTTCGATTGGTTGGAAGCAGTATTTTAACTGGGAAAAAATGCAATATTCATTGAATGTGTTGCATATACTTTGAAAATCTGAAGTGAAAAATAATTTGGTTTCATAGGCCTATTTCCCATGTATACCTATCATATATTTCAGAACAGGAGCTTATGCCTACTGCTCTGGCTAGATGGCATGATTTATTGAGGGCATAAACCCACTCAGTGCCTCAAAAGCATGCCTTAAGTCCCCTAAGTACAGCATTGCTTAACCTCCTTACAATTCTCTAAAAGAAATCAGCTGCAAGACGTGCTAGAAATCTTGACACCAACTGAAGTCTGGAATATCCACAGACTTGAATACAGTTTCCATTCCACTTGGAGCTTCCCAGGGCAGTAGTTTTATTGCTTATCAAGATTTTCAAGCCATTGAAGCAAGGTTTTGCCAATTGGTTCGTAGTGCTGTACTAGATTTACTTGTGTAAAAGTCAAGCCTTCCTTTTTGGTTGATTTATGTTTCAGCACAAAATCAAAAAAAATCAAAAAGAAAATCATAAGTGCCTACCATTTCAAATGTTTAGTAGAAATATAGAACTTGAAGTTTGAAAGATAGTTGTGGTCCATCAACAGAGGATGCTACTCCAAAATCAACTTCAATAGCAAAGTACATCCAACGTGATAGAATGAAATCCAACACTAATGAAATTATTATATTGCCCTTTGCAGAAAATACCAGTAAATGATCTCAAAACAATTTTTCTGACAGTGCAATGATAGTGCAATATCAGTGCAAGAGCATAACAATGAGCCATATTAGAATGACAAGTAGCTAATCATTATCTAATGACACTGCTTTTCTCCATCTGTATCCTTGCAGTCTTTTATGTACTTGACCTTTTTTTTATTTTGAAGTTTGTCTTAAACCCACAATACTTATCCTGTGAAGAAAGGAAAGGGAGATTGTTCTTGAATTACTGCTTCTAAAAGCCACATCCCTTTGGTAAAGTACAGCAGTCTAATGGTCCCTTTTACCCTTGAAAACCCTTGAGTGGATTTCATACCTGGTGAAAAAACTATGACTGCACAGAGAATTTCTGAGGAAAAAAAAAAAAAAAAAAAAAAAAAAAAAGGCTGAACCAGTAACCAAGGAAGAGGACAGAAATCATCATTCCAGTGGGTAGAGAAGTGTTCTGTTCAGTCACTTAAAGGGAACTATTAGACTGAGATTTTCAAGGCTGAGAACGACCTGTTATAAAGGAAAAGGTGGAGATGAGAAAAATAAACATTTCTTTTGCTCTGTAAAATAGGATATACATGATCGAGACTTACAGTCCAGAAACACTTCTCAGAACTCAAGTATTTCCTTTGGTTGGTGAATAAGATAACAAGTAAGCTATGAAGCTGTGCTCTTTTTTCTTTCTTCCATCTGTTCTGATTCTTATATTTTACTACATCACAATTATGTATGAGAATCAAAGGAGAACAATGTTACCTGGAGCAGCCTAAATAGAATTGCCAAAGATTTCTTCCAGGGCAATGAAGAAAAAACTGAATTTTAGGGCCATTAGGATTGAGTCTTTCTATTTGGTAAATATCTGAGCCATAAGAAGATTAAAAGAAAAGATCTATGTAAAAGATAGATTATCATGATAATTTAAACCTTTAAACCCACTCAAAGGGTTTTGCATTATTTTTAACTGGTTCATGGCAGTTTTAAGACAACAATACCTCTATTTTTGAAAGTTTCTGCCCTGTGCATTACTAGATACAATTCATTGTAATATTTAGTTAGAAGAACACTGGAGGTTCTCTGTCACCACAGTTCTTAGCAGAAGATAATTGTTTCTAAGATTCCGAGAATGTGAAATTTGAGGTATATTTTAAAACTCAGACTAGGAGTCGAAGTCAAATAGAAATAAGCTTAACATAGTTTAAGTAGTGCTAAGAAAATGAGAGAGTATGGAAGACTAGGATTTAGACAAACTATTTTATTTTATTTCATCCACCATAGCTTTAAGCTTATCATATGCAAACTGTTTTAGATTAGGATTTATGGTTCTTAAATCCTTTCTAGATCTTTTCACTTACTCTCTTGTCAAGTACTTGGTCAGTGTTTAACCACATAACCAGGGTAGACAACATGGTCAAACTGAATGATATTGAAATATTTTCTTAACCAGAGAAGAGTGCTAGTTTAAACTCTGAGAAAAGACTGAACCTTTATCTCCCACAACTTTGGTGACAGCCTAATTTCCAAATTGCTGGGTTCTGTTAGATGTTGCCTGTTCTATCACTACCATTTTGCAGTGTCTTGACTACTAGATGTCCGTGAAAAAATCTGATGATCAGACAAAATAAATATTCAAGTGTTGTTCTTTGGAGGAACAGGAACGTCTTTTAAAAAGTCTGAGCATTTTCCAGGGCTAGGTAACTCTATAAAGTAGTTATGGAAAATTTTATTTTCCTTAACAGTGGCAACTTTATTATTACTTGTACTAAAGGATGTCTTAGAATTATTTAAATATCACTGTAAAAATCACACAAGACATTTACTATTCAGTCTTCCAGGTGCTTCTTGCAAACACATGAATGCAATCCCCATCTGTGAAGAATTCCTCAGAACTTGTGAGGAAAAATGAAGGGAAGTTATTTCTCTAATTTGGTTATATTGTGGATATATAAAAACAAACTACAATTTAGCAACTAAAGAAAATAATTATTTTTGTTTTGACACTGCACATTACTAGGAAGAACATCTATGTATATAATTTTCTGCAATTAGCAGTTAATGGCTAAAACATAAATCACCTAATTTAAAAAAAAGTGATAATTACGATAGTACTTTGTTTCCAACTTATTTTTGTCATTCTTTAGAGGTTTTCTCCTTCAATACTGATTACAAACGTGCCTTATATTGTTGCTGAGTTATAATCAGTTTAGCATTTTTAGTTTTTAATAACAGTTTCTGTATTCATTTCAGTTTGTGATGATGATCCCAGCATGCTATAATAATTTGCATCACACTTCTAAATGAGAATTGATTTTGTTTGCATGGGTAATTTCTCAGCAATTCCCCTTAATTTCAAGATGAATGTGTTTTTCAATTTTTCCAATTATGTAAAAAACAAACAAACAGCCCCTTTCCCTCACCCACACCCCCCCCACTGTGTAATCTATCAGCATTCCGAAGACCTTTATATCAATCTGTTTTCAATTAATTGTCTTTGACTCTGTGGGAGATTGTTAAGCACCAGCAGGATGCACTGAGGCTGCGGAGTGTCTTTCCTCAGGGATTTTAAAAACATGGTTAGACACAGCCCTGGTAAGCTGCTCCTGCTTTGAACCAGATCCACAGCAGGATGAGCTCAAGATATCCCCCCACCCAAACTGAATCTTTCCACAGCTTTATGAAAACAGTCATTAATCAGATTATATATCAGTGTCACTGTACATTGACATTTACAGGGAAGCAATTTGCACAATTCAAACAAGAAAACAACAGTAAACATTTTAAAATATCTACACTTTTTTAAATTTTAAAGTATATGTCACATTTGTCCATGTGTGGTTTTTTTGCATACATCTATATATACATGTATGTATATTTCTTTCTATGGATACACGTATTTGTACACGTTCTATTATGTTAAAATAGCCCTTTTTATACACCAGATTTTTATGCTTAGTACACTGACATTTTTTAAAAAATCTTGATATTGTATTTTATTTCTAGTTCATTTTAATTATATTTCACTGTGGTTTAATTAATGTAACCATTATCATCATCACCATCATCATCATAAGTAAAGGCTGACACAATGAAGACTGAAACTAGAGTAGTCCACAAATGAATAACTTTGATTAAGAAAAATAAATAGCCTATCCAAAAATAATAATTTATTTCCATTAGAAAAACACTTAGTTGATTGAATTTCTTTCTTTAAATACTTTTGACTTCTTAGTTATTCTAAGTAAAATTATCAGGAAATTTCTGGTTCCCATAATGCCTGTATGAATTCAATCTAAAACTATGATATGTACAGAGTTACAGCTGCTGGTGTATTCATTCAAAATCGAATATGACTTATTTATACAACTAATTATAGAGAAAATAATGTTGTTTTTGTAGTGAATTTCATCCTATCACCATCTGTTACATATTTCAGAACAGGTTTTAAATCCAGAAGGTGCTTTTTCTTGGAATGATGACAAATGAATCTATGTCTTTATTATGGGATATATTAATTGCATTACAGCCTTAATATATTAGAATATCATGTAATGTCAAATTCTTCTTTCTTGTTTGCATAAAATCCATACTGACTTTAAGTTCATTACAACCAAAATACCTCTGGAAATCACACCCAGCTCATAGCATCCAACATACGATATTGAAAGCACAATCTGTTACTAGAAATCACCATATGAAATATTTCCTAAAAGTTAATTTTGAACTACAGGAATGGATGTTTTTACATGAAGTTAGGCACTTACTGGGGATCTCAATTCTGAGCAGCCTTAATTCCCCAATTCTTTATTTTTTAAGTAGTTTCCATTCTTACCTGGAGGTTTTTTTCACGATTGTTATGTTTAGGGATGAAATGATACTTGTGTCTGTCAAACTATCTCTGATTCAGCAAATAATATTCAATGTAATCCATCTGTGGTCTGTAGGATAGCACTTTCATTTTTTTTTTCTTCTTTCTTTTATTAACAATAATACAAATACAACAAAAACAGTAAAACAAATCCATTTTAAAAGAATTGGCTACTTGGGATATATTTTGCATAGTTTTTCCATGGGAAGCTCTGATTTTAGATGGAACTTTTCCAGCTTTGAGCTGATGAAGGTGCTGCACTCCTAAAAATGTGAACCTGTATTGTCCTGATTTGTTCTAAAGGTAATTTCCAGCTCAGGATCTTTGGGGGAGGACAGGGAGGGAAGCTCTAAGGAATGTAGATTATTTTACATGATATTTAGATTTTAGAGATAATAATTTTCTGCTTGACTTGTGGAACTATTTGCTTAAAGCATGTTCAGACATACTTAATTTAAAAGTGGAAGAGATAATCCTACTTGAGCCTGATAAAGCCTGAAGTCTTTATCAGCTACATTGCTGCCAGAGAGCCCCGGGATGGAAAGGATCAGCTCACCTGCTTCATTTCAAGCAAAATAAGCTCACAAAAGGGCCTTCAAGAGAATCCAATCACATGACTGTGTACTGGACTTGTGTCGGCTGTGCCACATTTGTCAGGCACCTGCAGCATTAGCCCAGGCAGCACAGCTAGAATCAAATGGATGCTGCAGAGATTATATTATGTCATGTTCTTCTCTAAGCATCTGCTTAGAATTTCAAGTACATCGATCCTACATTCTAGAGAGGCTGCTTTCCTTCTCATTCAAGATAAATTTAAGAAAAAAAACATTGGTTGCTGTAAACATGTCCCTGCAAATAAGGAGGACTCTCTTCTGCTCTCACACACATCTAGGTATGCATTTGAATGTAAGATGAATTATTGAATTTAGCAGCTAAAATATTAACCTTGGATAAAGCTTCAAAAAAATTTAGGCTATGTGGCCCAAAGACTTCAGGATAATAATAAATACATTTATGCCACAAACCTAAGGTCTGGGCCATAAATTTTCTTATTCTGATCTCTAAAGAAGACATAGATCTTCTCATGCAGCTGTTATATCCATATATTTTTAATTTTTGCCATGTCCCTTACCCCTGTCCTTCATTGGAATAGAATAAACTCGGACATGCTCATGTCTGAGACATGAGCTCATGACTCAGACATTCCCCTCAGCTACTGTAAAAAATTAACTCTGTTCACAGGGTCACTTTCTGTATCTCTGCTAGAATGTACAACATTAGAAAAGCAAGAATAATGCTAAGGATTTTAATTTTTAGACTGTCAAGTAGGAATAAACAGTTGAATGCTCTTAGTAAACAGACAAGATCCTGTTCTTAAGATGAAGGCAGATGTTCGCAGAAATTCCTTTTTGACTAGAGAAAAATGCTTTTCTACCTGTAACTTTGAAGCTGTCTGAACCACAAACATGAGAGAGACCTACAGGCACCTCAGAGATTCTCCAGACTATTTGAGGCACTGCATTAGTTCCATTGACCACAACCTTCTTGGATTGTGGGGTTTGGGAGAAAAGCTTTCTTCTAATTTCTTATAATTTCCACTATCAATCCTTTACTTATTCATACACTGACCTTCTGGCAAGACATCTAGATAAATAAAAAAAAAAAATTAATTTAAACATTAATAAAATGAATGAAATCTAAAGCATTATATTGGCACTGCACCAAACAGCATCAACTGACAAATTGCATAACATAATAAAACTGTCAGAAATAAAAATATTACATGGCAATTCATCTAGAATTACTCTGGGTTTTTAAAGGAAAGTTATGTCTAAAAAAAAAGAAGGGTAGAAAAAAATCTCAAAGAGATATTATTATTCCCATGATCTGGGAAAAGGATTAAAGAATGTGGAAAATGATCACAAAATTTGGCAAAAATTTTGGCAAAAATTGTCTAAAAAAGGAAATAGACAAAAATAAAAGTCAATCTATTCTTGATTTAGCATATATACTTATTGTTATATCCCTTGCATTAAGAAAAAACTGTTTTTTATATATTCCAGACCCCTTCAGCTCCATAACAGATTTCTGCTTACTTAGGGAGTAAAGTAACAGTTTTCCCATAAGTTTTATCTGCCCCTTAGGCTTCAATCTCTTTGAAATACTTTGCAATTTTAAGATCACAGACAGAATATCATGAGGCAATCTGGCAAAAATTAAAAAAGGCATCAGTTGTAATACTTGCATAAGGAAGTGTTATAAAAGCAAATTGTTCCAAAGATATTGAGAAGAGTTTGCATTTGCACAGCAAGAATGAAATAAATAGTGTTCGGGATAGGAAACTTCTGTGTGGTACAATTTTTCATTGTTTAATGATAATGGTTGTTATTATTGTTAATATTAATAGTAATGTTAATAATAATTTTAATAATGTTATTATTATCTTGTTAGTCTTTATTTGCTTAAGGAGTATATGCAAAGCAGATTAGTGGACAAAAATAATTTCCCAAAACTGTAACCATGTCTTCAGTAAAGTAGGCAATCCTTTTGAGACTAACATTACAAAACTGTGGGCAGTCTTCACTTATCTCACATAGATAAAGGAAAGAGAGAGGAGGAGAAAAGTAAAAACTTTTGGCTTAGGATTTTTTGTTTATTTGATTATATCCCTTCCCTTCCCTTCCCTTCCCTTCCCTTCCCTTCCCTTCCCTTCCCTTCCCTTCCCTTCCCTTCCCTTCCCTTCCCTTCCCTTCCCTTCCCTTCCCTTCCCTTCCCTCACACTTTGGGAAGTTGCATTTATGTCCTTTGGCACAGAATCACAGAGTTGCAGCAAAACCCAACAAGTGTGGGGAAGGTTCTGGAACATGATGCCCATGAGGAGTGGCTGAGGGAGCTGGGGTTGCTCAGTCTGCAGCCAGGAGGTTCAGGGAGAGAGAGACCCTGTTGCTCTGTACACCTCCTTGACAGGAGTTGTAGTGAGGAGGTGGTCAGCTTCTTTCTTAGGGACCTACTGATACGACAAAGGGAAATGGCATCAAGCTGAACCAGAGGACGTTTAGGTTGGACATCAGGAAGAATTTCTTCACTGAAAGAGTGATAAAGCAATGGAGGAGGCTCCCAGGGAAGTGTCAGAATCATCATCCCTGTGTTTAGGAGTTTCAAAAAATACGGGGGATGTGGAATTTTGTAATGTTTCAGTGGGTATGGTGATATGAAGTCAAAGGTTGGACTTGATTATCTGCAGGTCTTTTCCAGCCTTAGTGATTCTATGACTCTGTGAAAAGTGCTGAGGCCAAGGGACGCCCAGTGAGCTGCAAGACCTACCTTTATTTTAGAAATGTAACATGAACAAGGTAACCTAGGTAAGAGTTTTGGGAACATTTGTTTCACTGAAATTCCTAGAAAGTCTCAATGGAACCACTGAAACTTAAAGTTACAATCACAGGGTGAGGTTTTTCAAAAGTTCGATTGGAACATAATTTTTAAAGCTGGTTTGGAAAGGTATTTTTCTGGAAAGACACAAAGATTTTGTGTGTGTCACTATGACTCACACAAGAGTTGTGTTCTTGAGCTTTCATAAACACCCACTAAGTGCTTTTGTGCAGTTTTGATGAGTAGATATTACTGGTCTATTTTTTTTTTTTTTTAAATTACATCCCCCTGCCATTTTATCTCAGATTAACCCAATTAAGAAAACCCACTATCAGATGATCTCATATTTACAGCTGCACAAAATACACAGGCTAGATTTTCCTGTCCTATATGTGTAGGCATGAGTGATTATATATGGAAAAATTATGAATTTAGAATATAGTATTGAATGCCTTTCAGTGATGTATTTCTTTTAAAGCCAAAGAGGATTTTCTTCAATCTCAAAAACATTTTTTATGTTCAACAGTGTGTGCCATAAACACATAAATAATGACTTTATTTTTCTCCCTTAGCTGCCTTTAATTCTAACATTAACATTCTTCAATGGAAAATTTTAATTGAACTAATTCAATTACTAAATTACTAAATCTTATTGTAGGAGTGTCTGTATGCTTTTCTGAGGATACATTAATTTAGTTTCATAAATATTGTGCAATGCATGTACAGGATAACTGGGAGGTGACATTTTCTTTTTTTTCAACAAATGGGTAAAATGAATTATTAAAGGACCTAAAAGCCTGAGTTCTGAAATCCAATATTTCAGCATATATATTTTAAAATATTAGTAGTTCAATTGACAATACTTTGTCATCTCCTAAATTAAAAAAAATGTTCACCTGACATTATGTCCCATGGCTCTATCTCCCAATGCTTTAAACTCTAATATTTCATATTAATGTTATATATGTAGTAATAGATTTATCCCTAACAGTTTAAAATTTCAACAAGGAAAGCTTTCAACAGGAAATTTATTAAATGATGGCTTTCACAACAATTTCTCTGAATGGGAAACAGGAATGCTCTGTAGGTTTCTCTTTATTCCACAAGATGGAGCTCAATCCCTGTACTACAGTTCTGCAACACCTTAGAGATGGTGTTTGTCCTCTTGCCATTCTCTTACAGGAATAACTGGCAATCAGAATGAGTAGCGTGATGCAATAGTCCTCTATTTATAGATGACAGAAATGTCTTCAGAAAACAGTGTTGTGATCTTACGGTGATGTATCCCCAACCAAATATGCACTTTATGCACTTAAAATTTAAAGATAAAATACTATTTTATAGGAGTAACAATATATTATTAACTAAATGACATTTAGATTCAGAGTCCAGCACTTTTTCAATAGAAAAACACAATGATTTGCCATGCAGGGAGTTTTATGCTGGGTAAACATAAAGATTGCATCTTTGATACAAAAAAAGAACTTTATGTGAAACTGAAGTCCAGAATGGGAATTTCATCCTCTAACATGTGTCAACTAGAGTTTTTTCTCTGAATACCATGTTTCATTAAGATATACTCAAGGGTTACCAGATTATTCTGCATACACAAATTTACGTGTTCTTTCACAGCAATACCTGAAAACCACAGAATCACAATTTGGCTGGAAAGGTCCTCTAGAGTTGATCTAGTCCACCTGATACAGCAAATCAGACCAGGGACAATTTCATATAGTTATTTTTAACAATGTCTTCAGCCTTCTGAAAAGTGATGAAAATCTGTATTCCTGACTGTTCAGTTAAAAATATGAGCTTTGTACTTCTATTATTGGAATATAACATTTTAGTGGAAGCATCCATCTTGCAGCTACAGGGTAAAGTGTTGGCACACCATGAATTACTGAGCACATGTGTGGAAGTAGATCAAACTGAGATGGAAAGCTTTTAGATTTCATTAAAGAACACATCTAAAAGCCTGCCCAATGATGTGTGCTGCTTCAGTACCTCTTCAGTGCAAAGAAATCACATAGATAAGAAGGATGTTAACCTTGACAATTATGTCAGTTGGTTGGAACAGCTTTTGAATCTAGAAACCTCATTCAACTGGACATAAAACTAAAGGAACCTCATTCAACATTACAACTAATTTTGCAAGTTGGATACGCCTTCAGAGAACTTTCATGCATTGTCAGTTGTTGGATTATCAATTACTTTTGCTTCTGTGAGCACAGTGGGTGAGATCCAGGAAAAAACAATTTTAGAAACATGGAAAAAAATAAACTGTCAATGTTTTGTTTTCCATGAAAGCTTTTGATGGCTCACAGATGCTGCAGTAATGTCTACCTATTCCACAGTATTTTTGTACATCTGTTTCCTTATCCACATCCATGTTCAGAATAAATATACCATATAAACTTCTCACACTGTAGTACTATACCCAGCACCTTTATATTTCTACAGACTCAAGATACGTAATTTTTTTCTTTGTTGTTCTCCTTTTCAAACTAGTACAAAATCCAGATTCTCACACCCATATTTTTTCAACCAGCTCTCTAATAGACTCTTTGAAAAGTGCCATCCTGCATGCCTGTTATTTCCATTACATTATCTATCCTTCTCAAAACCTTCACCACTCGTGGGCTGTTTTATCATTTCTATGGCCATTTCTATTGTTATCCTTTTCCTTTCTCTGGGACATTTTCTCCATCCTTAGAATGAAATATAAGAAAATATAATAGAACAAAAATACAGCCATTCACAGCACTTTTACTGACATACAACCTGAAATATTTTATCTTTTCATTGTAGACCAGATCAGGTTGTTGGTAGAGGGTACCCCTCATCATCTCCTGCAAACCCTCTCAATTCTCCTGTCATGTTCAGCACTTGCAGGAAGTCCCCTCTCTTCTTTACAGCTGCTGTCATGTCCTATCTCTGCCAATCATCTCACTACATTGCAGCTTTCCTCTCTAATTTCAGTCCCAATCTCTCTGCTTCCCTCAGCAACCTGCACTTTTCTTTGGCTTCTTTGTTAAATGATCCATTTGATCACTTTCACTTCCTTTTCCCTGATGCTTTACTTCAGCTCCCTGACTTGCCAAAATGTTCATCCTTTACATTTCCCTCTTTCATTAAGCATTTCCCTCTTTTTCTGTCTGACTTTTCTCTTGCTGTATTTTCCTCATTCTAGCTACCATCTATTCTGTCCCATCACTGATCATCAGGCTTCACCCTCTTCCCTTGAGACATTGAAGGCAGTTCCTTTTGACAGCGCTGATTTGTGCCTTATGATTACATCCTGTTGGATTTTTCTTTTTCATTTCCTGAGATGGCACTGATGGGAAGCTTTTGAATATGCCTAATCATTTCAGTTCTTCAAAATAGTCCCCCTCTTTCAGCCCCAGACTTCAGAAAAGAGTGTGTTCACTTGGAATGCATGGAACATTTTTCTCAATTTCTTCTTTTGATGTTAATCATTTTAAAGATCATTGTCTTCCCTGTGCCTTAGATGATAGATTCTGGAAAGAGTGATATTTTCAGTCCAAATGAGAAAGTTTGCAGAGAATTTTTACAGCTTCTGGCCTTAATATATGCACTATATAATGGTGAAAAATATTATTAGACCAAAGCAATAAAGTTTCCTTCATGCTCAGGTGAGTATCCCACTTTGTGGGTTCCACAGCATTTTTCCATGATTTTCTCATGTCTACAGTGGTTTCTTTAATTTCCCAATGCTAAGTTGGGCAGCCTTGAAATGTACATGCAGATATAATTTATAAATAAAACCAGCACACCACGGAGTATCTTTCTCTGTGTTACTTCATGAAATGTTTAATGAAATAATTACAAATTTCCCATAGAAAATGAGAAATCTGGACACACAATAACTCAAGAGAGAAAGGAAATAAATGAAGTACTCAGTGGATAATGGGATAAAAAGGGAATCCTGAACAAAGTAATACTGGTTTTAGGTTCCTAATTCTCAGGGAATGTTATAGAGTGAGCTAGACTCAGTTCAACTAATTGTACTAAGTGGGTGCCATAAAGTGAAGAAGTCAAATGCCTTCTGTCAATCTGACAGTTCACTTTTGAGATTGCATACTTCTTCTAAACAAGGAAATTCTTCAATAGACATAAGTGAAGGGGGTGTCTGATTGCTTCCAGATGCAGTTAATGAAATAAAAATTTCTATTATGAACATTAAAAAATAAGAACAGGGATCCATTATCTTGTATGGGAGCTGGAATAGATTCTGAGTCATGTAGTCAGCAAGGCTTCATACTTCTACTGCTGCTTCAGTTCACCTGCCTAAGTAGCATTTGTTCACACTATATTTGTTACACTGTCACATAACTAGCATATTCATTTGATATGGGAAGCCATGAATAAAAAAGAGGAAAATAAATATTAGTATTTCAAAACAGTCTAAAGAACCTTTTAATGCATTATATCATGTCTTAAAGTGAAAGGAAAATAGGCTTATCCAACAGAACACGTCAGAAGAAAATTCTTCAAGAAAGTTATAAATTAAGTCCATATTTGCCCACATGGGTATCACTGTACATTATTACCTGGTTTAGTCACTTTTCTTGCAGTCATAAAAAATATAGTTCCAAATAATGCCAGAATGAAAAAGAATTTGATTTTTTTTTTATTCTCTCTCTTGAATCATTGTCTTTTTGTGATTTTTTTCTCAAAGTCAAGAAGCATCAGAAAATGCAATAAAGGGGTTTGAAATGGCTTGTTTGTAATTCTTAGTATTTCATTCATTACTAAATACAAATTGAATTTTAGCATGTCTTAATACAAACAGAAAGATTCTCAAATTTGTGGCAAAGATTTCAATCAGGAGTGGGATTAAACATCTCTTAAATGGAAGAAGACTCATTTGGAGGCAACTCAGTAGCAGATATGTGCCACATCTCAGATTCCTGCATAAAAAACGGAGACTTAATTCCATTTCATATTCACCAAAGCAAAACAAAGAAGCAAAAGAAGTCTTTGGCAGTGCACCTTAGCTCTAGTTCATACCTGAGCAGTGCAGTGAAAAGTTGCATTAGGCATAGGACTGAACAGATGCAACCTTCAGTCCTTTGTTCCTTTCTCTCACAAGCACACTTGGATTTTGTTTTGCCTGAAGTATTGATCATACCTGTTACTGGATTCATGCAAAACAGACTTGGTGGAAAGGGTGGAGGAAGGCAAGAGGAAGAGGAAGAGGCAGAGGCAGAGGGTGCAGTCCTTACCTCGGGGCCTCAGTTTATAGAGATCCCCACTATTAAGGAGATTAAACAGCATAAAAGCTCCCCAAAATTTTTCACCCCAAAAGATGTTACCTCAGAATTAATTTGATTAACAAGCACATACTAAGATCCTGCTAGAGCTGAAACACTCCACAATGGTGGTGGCTGCTTGCTTTACTCATTAGATTCACAACGCCTGAAGGCGTGCCCTTTGATACAGTTTTATACTGCTCGGCAGGCCTCCAACTGCTTTTCTTGCAATTGCATGAATAGAAATGAACAGAAATTACAATGAAACAGTTTAAAAGCTCCCCAAAAGATATGCTTGAAAAATTTCACCCCAAAAGATGTTACCTCAGAATTAATTTGATTAACAAGCACAGACTAAGATCATTCACTAGAGCTGAAAACCACAAACCACTCATTAGATTCACAACGCCTGAAGGGGCCCTTTGATAGGGCTCGGCAGGCCTCAAAAAAATAGAAAGAGAAAAAATGAATGACCTTTCTTTTGGTCACTGTTTATAATGGCTTTATATGCTTGAAAAATTTCAGAATCATTCACAGCTGAACTTAAACCACACAGCAGAAAAGGGCAGGGACAGGAAAAAAAAAAAGAAGAAAAAGAAAACACTGGCATTTCATTGCTTTTGATGTGAATGGGACTCTTTGTTCCAAAGTTACCAAAGTCATGACAGTCAAGATAATAATTGCAAATTTTAATTGAGTATTCTGAAATTAAAATGAGGGGAAAAAACCCTAATAAATTGTGTCACTGCCTTCAAGAATACAGTAGGGAATTCAAAAGGTGTAGAAGCTTTTGGAGAATTGATATATTTATGTTCTCATATGGTAATAACACTTTCCTTGCCTTCTCTTTTTTTTTTTTTTCATTTTTTCAGGCAGAATTTCCAAATTTCATCTCAGTCCTATTAAATAACATAAAAATAAAGATTGTTGTTCCCTAAATAATGTATGATGGTGCTAAGAATGTAGGAATGGCATTCATTGTTTAGTAATTTAAAAAAAAAATCTGGCATTCCAAGAGTTCTACTTTAAAGTTTTAAAGCATTTTTAATAATTTACTTAAAATCAAATAAAATAAGTATAAATCTAGGTACTGTCGAGTCAAAGTTGGGCTGTTCAGAAACTCTGGCATCAGACTGTCTCATAGCTGGAGTTATGTCACAGAGCCCAGAAAAAATTCTTGCCATCACAAGGAAATATTAAAAAGTTTTTCACCCTAACTCATCTTTCAGCACTCAAACAAACAGCTGAAAACACAAGGGCTCCTGTACTGTGTGCTTGCAACACCAAGGTCACATTTTTCCTACTGTGAATCCCTACAAGTGAAATGAATAAAGATAAATAGAAACATACATGAATGAGTAAAGAAAAAATTAATAAAGAATTTGACTGTTTATGCAAACATATAATGAATATTGGTAGTCCTGTGTGAAGGAAACAGAAAATTCCTTCTTGGTTTTATGATCATCTTATTGGACCTAAGCTTCTTATTTCTCAGGAACTCAACATATGTGAATTGGAGTTTTTGTTTGTTTTCTTGGTTTTCTTTTAAATGTAGATTTTCTGTGAGGCAGGGACAAACAGTTGTGTGGAGGATGGAAGGTAAATTGGACTCATAAATAATGAACAAAGAACAGATTTTGAAAAATATTTTTATATTTAAATTTTATAGATTTACCTATTTGAATGGAAATCAAATACACAAACACCTTTGGAAATCTGTCCCAGAAATATTGTACTCTGTAAGCAGATATAGCTAAGAGGAATGAATTAAGAGATTTGCTTGATTAAATTGTCAGTTGCTGTTAAACTCAGTACTGTGCCAGCCAATGTTTTTAATGAACCTGGCATTTAAAATACAAAGGAGAAGCATAAGGAAAAAGAAAGTAATGTGTTAAAGGAAAAATTATTAATGACACACAAACTCAGTACTCAGTTTGATTTAAGGCATGACCAGTCTCCCAAGTTTCCTTTGCACCCACCAGTTCCTTAGGCAGCACACAGGCATCCGGTAGCCAGGGTGGATAACACCAGTACAGCCGCCAGCCTGGAAGCCCACATAGCAAAAGGTGGGATGTGCTCCAGCCAGTGCTAATCCCTAGTTTTGTAATTGTTTAAAAAATTCAGAGCTTCATCTTACTTTGTTCTTAGTAAATGCTAATGTATCTTCAGACCGTATTTGAAAAGAATACGTCTCATCCATAACCATATGCATTTAGCTTAACTACTCCATTTTCCACTGTCACTGAGTTTTTTGGTGGTTTACTGTTATGATACTTATAAGACGTATATTTTATTCTTAATAAAATTTCCTTATGTTAACATTTATTTCTCTTTTGTGTGATTTCCTTCATAACTCTTTCTGCTTTCTCTAATGCAAGGATCTTTTCCTCACCCTTTTATTTCTCCACCTCTCAAACTCTTTTCCCTTTTTCTCCTATTGTATTTTCATACATATCCACTCCATATTCACAATTTACCATTCACATACATATTCACTCTTTTCTTTTTTTTTTTCTCCAGTTCATTCATGGTTTCTGTTCCTCAGAAGCCGTTTAGAACCAAGGACCTGCCAAATACCTGTTTTCATAACTTACACATGTGTGTGTGTGTGTATATATATATATATATATATATGTCCTATGCTCTGTGCTTCTAGATAATTTGATTTCTCTATTCCCATCTCCTTTTACTACTGCTGTACCACACTATTTGATTAATTCTGTGATTAATTGATGTTTTAGGAACACAGTTACTTCTGAGATCCCTTCCCAGCAATTAAGGGAAAAGGTGTGACTTGGAAACTACTGTTCAAGGGAACTTTTATAGCTCATGTTAATTGTACTCTAAGTTTTCCTATAAGATAGAGGATCCAGATAATTCATGACACAAAATATGGAAATCAGATGGAGCTCTGAAAATACTGGAATCTGAAAGAAATTGTAAGAACGTGCATAATTCGTCCTCTTTAAGGTCAGAGAGACAACATTTGATTGGACAGCTATGTTAGTTCTTGCACCAGTTCTTATTTTCTTCTTACAGGATTAGTTTTCTTTTTTTTTCTTAATTTTCTTCTTATTAACAGATAAGTTTTTAGTTTCTTACAGCAAAGTTTCTTATTCATTGAAGAAATATCTAAAGAGGGTTTAATTTTTTCATGATTTTAAAAATGAGAAGACACACAGCTCCATGTTCTTCCTCCTCAGAATTATTTATGTCTATGTATACATTTGTTCTTTATTTGCAATGTAAATCGTTTGCTACAGTAAAAATTCACACATTTAACTCTGCATCACTTAATTAAGAATTCACAGTACTGTTAATTAATAGACTATTAATAGACTATTAATAGACTATCTTGTCAATTTATCTCATACAATTTAACATTTATGATCCAAGACATTACTTATACTGACTCACCCCTAGGAATTTGCCAATTTAACCCCTGCCATTTCAATAGCTATTAAAAAGAAAAAAAATTAAGGAGAGTTTCTCATGCATTTGGTGGTTCATAAAAGGATTTGGTGCCATTAAAAAAATCAAATATGTAATTATTTAATTACAGTTATATAGGTAGCTGTATTCCTAATACTGAACTATTTTAGGTTAGACAAGACAGTCCATAAAGATAACAGCATTAGTGTCAGGAAACAAAAGATCTTAATACTGCTCACAGAGTTACTTCTGAGATCCCTTCCCAGCAATTAAGGGAAAAGGTGTGACTTGGAAACTACTGTTCAAGGGAACTTTTATAGCTCATGTTAATTGTACTCTAAGTTTTCCTAAAAGGTAGGGGATCCAGATAATTCATGAGATGGAGCTCTGAAAATACTGGAATCTAAAAGAAATTGTAAGAACGTGCATAATTTGTCCTCTTTAAGGTCAGAGAGACAACATTTGATTGCATCAGTTCTTATTTTCTTCTTGTAGCATTAGTTTTCTTTTTTTCCTTAATTTTCTTCTTATTAGCAGAATAGTTTTTAGTTTCTTACAGCAAAGTTTCTTATTCATTGAAGAAATATCTAAAGAGGGTTTAATTTTTTCATGATTTTAAAAATGAGAAGACACACAGCTCCATGTTCTTCCTCCTCAGAATTATTTATGTCTATGTATACATTTGTTCTTTATTTGTAATGTAAATCGTTTGCTACAGTAAAAATGCACACATTTAACTCTGCATCACTTAATTAAGAATTCACAGTACTGTTAATTAATAGACTATTAATAGACTATTAATGGACTATCTTGTCAATTGATCTCATACAATTTAACATTTATGATCCAAGACATTAGTTATACTGTCTCACCCCTAGGAATTTGCCAATTTAACCCCTGCCATTTCAATAGCTATTAAAAAGAAAAAAAATTAAGGAGAGTTTCTCATGCATTTGGTGGTTCATAAAAGGATTTGGTGCCATTAAAAAAATCAAATATGTAATTATTTAATTACAGTTATATAGGTAGCTGTATTCCTAATACTGAACTATTTTAGGTTAGACAAGACAGTCCATAAAGATAACAGCATTAGTGTCAGGAAACAAAAGATCTTAATACTGCTCACAGTAACTGTCATTTCAAAATGGTTCAAATTAGATTCCAGAGTGATGAAAATCACTATTTCAAAAAAATAGGCTTATACAGGGGAGGTAAGAGTAGCCATCTGACAGAAATTACTTTCCTGCATTCCATTATTTGTCTCAAATGAGTAGATTCTTGAAAGCTACTTGGAAGAAGTTTAATACCAAAGGAGTATTTAAAAAAAAATCTCTTTTGTAATTAGATGAAAAGTTAAAAATTAAAATATTCAATATGGTACTGTTTCACTAGCATTTTTAGCTCACAACAGCAAAATGTTGCAAAGTAAAATTGGAATAATCACATTTTATACCACTGTGATTCCACTATTTTATCTTTAACATTTTATTTTTAAAAAAAACCACTAAACCCTCACTCTTTCACCTATTAAATCTCTTTGAACATATGTGCTTTAGGACAAAAAAAAAAAGGTATATGAGAACACTTAAAGGAGAAAAGTTCATTTGGAGCCACAATTAGATGCATACACTTTTAATTGGGATGATGATAATTAGTAATATTTGCATTGAGAAAAGCATTTATGAAAAAGGTACTGAATCTTTGGCTTAGACCTTATCTGCTGGCATAGCTGTGACCTTTAGATGGCTTTTAGAGTCTGTGCATATATTATTGGTACATAGTCTTTGATCATATTGCCAGAAAGGCTTTTACGGTAGATCAAAGCGATGGCGCCATAAGAGGTGACCAAGGATGCACATAGTGACCAAGGGTGCACATATGCCTTAAACCCACACCAAATGCATCTAAACTGTCTCTGGTGTGCTTATCTGGATGGATACAGAGGACTCAAAACTAGAGCAGTATCACTGGTTTGATTTTCAGACTTTTAGTTGAGTAATACAGAAGGCTGAACATTGATATTAGCTCAGCAACGTACACAAACTTTACAACAAAACTCGAGGTAAACCAGCACAAAAGTTCAGAAGTAAGCCATTATTTATTGATTACTTCTATAATTTCGTTTTATCCAACTAGGCTGATGCAGGAATCTGCACTTCTGAATGAAGTAATCGTTAACAAATCACCACAATATTGGTAATGGAAATACTGGAATGTGTTACTCACTGGTGTAAGCAAGCACTTGAAATTACACAGCATTTACAGGATGCTAAAATCAGGACAGTTCCCCATTTCAGGAGGACAGGAAATATTTGATTTTGGTCCCCCAATGTCTTTTTTACATTCCTGCAAGGCTGCCTATTTAACTTCAATCTTTTGTGTGCTTTTTTCATCCTACTTCACTTACTTAACATTCATTTTCTTTCTTATAATTATAATTTATCATCTTTCATTTTTCTGAAGAGTACTCAACATTCAGAACGAAAATTCTTTTTTTTCCCCTCAGGATCAGTTAAGAAATGGATAAACATGTTAGCATAAAACAGGGAACACGATGTACTTATATTTTATTTTCAGCTATTTTCCAGTAATTATTTGCCAAGGAATTGGCATTTTATCCAACAACATAATGTAAGTTTTTAACTCAGAGTAATACTGATACAAATATTTATATATTAAGCATCAAGATTATCTTACAACATAGAGATGTTTCAACATAAACCATTTAAATGTCTTTTTTCCAGGAGAGTAGGATGGGGGTGGCATGTAAACTAAAGAAAAGCAAACAGCAACAGAAAATTGAAATATTTTTTAATACAAAAGAAACAAATATTTTTTCCCTAATTCTAAAATGTATCTCACAATTATCTATTCCCCTGTGTAAACAGCTCAGTCTTTTAAATAAAACCAACAATTTCCTCCTTTGACAACATTTCTCTCCTTTGATCAGTGGTTTATATGAATTTGAACTTTTTAATTTCCAGTGTACCATTGTCATCATTCCTTCTTGGGAAAACATTTGATCTTCATGAGAACATGCTGTGGTTTGAAAATAATGACCTTGGATTAACTAAAGAAAGCAGAGCCATATCCAAAACCACGTGCAGAACAATGATGCTTTTACCTCTAGGCAATGTCACTTTAGTTGCTCTGTGCTCAGCAGGAGCTGAAGGCTTATCCAATATATTTGCTTTGAAAATTTCACAGATAACATTAATTTTAAAAACTGCTAGTAAGCATGCAGGAAGGCAATAATAGAATTATAGTAAATGGCAAAATTAAGAATGTGAATAAACATTTTAAAAAATAAATAGTATTTTTTTTTCTGTTCCCACTAGGTTATATGTTTGGATCTGCATCGGCTTTGGCCAATAATTTATACTGACTTCTAACTCTGACATTTTTGTTTATTCCATGGAGTAAAATTTTCCAAATATTCTTCTTCTGAGAAACCACTAATGCATATCTTCTCAGTTAGAACCATTGTTAAATCACTGTTCCTTCCTTCAAAAATAATCTTTCCATTGACTACACTATATATTAAGATCATCACGATTAATTTCCTGTAAACATCAAGGACATTTATCATATTGACAAAATGTAATGGAAATTAAATGTGGATACAACTTAAGCATGCATGTGAAAAGTATTGCCTGTTTTAATGTAAAAATCACAGCTCATAAGGAAATATGCCACATCATTAATTCATGAACAAATCACAAGCAAAAAAAGTATATCTGAGAAAAATGTGATCTGTTAATGTGTGTTACAGGATCAGTCTGAGAGCCTGAACTTGCTGGAGTGAAATATGGACTGGGAATGTTTATTTCAATTTCTATGCAGTTCCTTTTCAGCTGTCTGACAATCTTACTATTCCATACATTATATCATGGTTGTTTAGCTGACTTTTGACAAGATACATGCCACAAAAGTCTTGTTCTACTTTGTTAAAAGCATTTTCTGGACCTAGAGATAAGAGAGGTTTTAAAAAGTTTTAAAAACAATGTTATTAACAATTTTCAATAAACCACATAGTTATACTAAATTGTAGTTTTTCATTTTCTCAGGGGTGTCTCCTCTAATATTTCTGTTACAGTTGTTGATAATAGTATGATGGAAATGAGCTAGAGAAAGGGCCTGGCACAGAGTATCTTCCAGCTTTGTGTTTCCTACTGCAAATATTGAAAATGGACAAATGGATGATTTGACACAATAAGACAAGTCTTTTGTTCGAATGTACAAAAGTTGCTGCTTGTATTTCTCTCTAGTTACCATTCTGTTTATCTTGTCCAAGACTGTTACAACAGGTTACAGTAGAAATTTCAGAGAGGCTTTTATTCCTTCCATCATATTGTTTCAAAAATATACTTTTGTATAATTGACAAAGAAAGGATGATATTATATTTGAGAAGCACAGTAATTTTTTCTATATTTGTCAGAATATATGAAGAGTCATTCAAGAAATACCTAAAAATGCAGAAAGTTATTTGCAATCTACTGCTACAAAAAATTTAGGAGCAAACACAGTCTTTTAAGTTTAAAAATCACAGATTTAACAGGTATTTTTTGGTTGGTGTGTTTATATGCTGATGGAGTTTTTAGCATGACTTTTATCTCTGTAAGTGAATATTCTTACCTCTCAGGATACAAATCATTTTTTCCACTTAATTATGGCCACACTTTTCAGCAATTCTCTGCATATTGTAGAAACCAACTTAATGACTGTGCTGTCACAGACATCAGATTATGTTAAATCATAACACTGTCTTAGTATTGAACATATTGCCTGCATGACTTTTAAAGGAAACAATCAGATTTAAAAAAAAATGTTGCAGATCAGTCATGGAACTAAACATTTATCAGCAATCCTAAAACATATACCTTAGACCACAAGGTTTTTAGAGGATTTTTTCCAATAACATGCAAATATTTCATTCCCAAATTCTACTGATTCTTGTCTTGAAATAAGTTCTATCAGGGACATTTAGTTCCAGCTCTGTACATTAATGAGCACCTTGAAAAACAGTTCTCGTTTAATCTAAATTTAGATACCCAGCTTAGATACCATAGGAAAACAAGTTTCTTAAATAATCACCTTACTTTTTATTTCTCTATGCCAAAAAGATTGGAAAATTTACAATATTTTATATTTTAATTTATTTTCTTACAATGAAAACTTCAATTAAGAGCTTTCTGCTAAAAGGGTTTTCACCTGGAAATTAGAGGAAAGAAAGAGAGATGGAGAGTTCCTCTAAATTTCCTAAGGGTTCTTGAATTTGAAGGCATTGCTTATATCTATTTACATATGTAGGCTGGATTGACCTTGGCTGGATGCCAGGTGCCCACACAGATATTTTACCTCTCACCCTCCATCAAAAGGGCAAGAGGAAAAAAGTGTCACTAAAAGCTTGTGGATGAAGATAAGGACAAGAAGACAACTTACCAATTGCCATCAAGGACAGAACAGGGAATTAGGGATAGTAATGCACTTTATTTCAAGTAATTGCAACAAAATAGGGTGGTGAGAACTAAAACTAAATTAAAAGCATCTTTTCCCCATGCCTCCCTTCTTTCCAAGTTCAGCTTCACTCTGACTCTTCTACCTCCTAAGCAGTGCTGGGGGATGGGGAAATGGGGGTCTGCAGTCAGTTCCTACCACTATGTCTATGACTCCTCTTCCTCATTACACTCAGGCTGCAGTTCTTCAACAGCTGCTCCAGAATGGGTCCCTTCCATGGGTTTCAATCCTACAGGAACAGGCTGATGCAGTGTAGGATCCTGCAGGTACTGCAGGAGGATATCAGCTTCACCTTGGACCTCCTTGGGCTGCGTGGGGACAGCCTTCCTCACCACAGCCTGCCCCCCACTCTGCAAGGGAATCTCTGCATCTCCTCCCCTCCTCTTCACAGCCCTTGGTGTCTCTTTGGGGCTGCTTCTCTCACATATTCTCACTCTCTTCTCCCAGCTGTTCTGCTGGGAGGTTTTTTTACCCTATCTTAAATATATTATCACAGAGATGCTACCAATGTTGCTGAGAGACTCAGCTTCAGCCAGCAGGGCGTCCTTCTTGGAGTCAGCTGGAATTTGCTCTGCCCAACATGGGGGCAACTTCTGGTGTCTTTTCACAGAAGCCACACCTGCCACTTCCAGTGTTATCAAAATCTAGCCACGTAAACCAGATACAATACTTAAATCCAGGAGTATATTTTTCCTGTGTTTTACTTTTTTCTAATAAATTTATGATAAAAAGTAATTATATTTGCTATTTTACTTTATTTTGACTCTTGATTAGTCATAAAACATTAGAAATATCTTTGCATTATAATATTTGTCACTTGGATCTGAATGATAAAAATACAATACTATGGAGGGTAAGATAAGCTTTAGGTTTTATTTGGAAAAAAGGACTGCAAATAATACCAAAATAAAGTGTGTGGGAAGTAAATGATGAATTGAATGTCAAACCAAATTAATCCCATACCCAGGAAAAGTGAAATAGATACACAGTAAATTTGCTAATTTCTAATTTCAACTGCAAATTATCAGTGCTCAGGGGAAAGGGAAAAATGAGAGACAACAGAAAATTGGGTCTGCAGGCTAGAAGTCAAACAATGAAAGAATAGTGGAGCAAGAATGGTAAGCTGAACCAGTGGTAAATAATCAGGGAATAACAAGAGCAAGTTTGCTTTTGCAAAAAAAAAGCTTTTTCTTCTGTATACTTTTTGTACAGCTTTTTGTTTTGTATACTAGGATGAGGGGAGGCTCTGGAAATAGGAAAAAGAACAATATACTTCTCTGCAAAACACTGGCAGCTCCTGCAATCATGAATCACTTAACTGTAATGTAAAATGGTATGGGGATGGCTATAGAATACTTTGAGAAACAAGAAAAGCTAAGTTTAAAATAGTGTATTGTCCCTCATCTGTTTGAAGGTACATATTGGCTTTTCAATTACTTGTATCTGAATTCCAAGTGGAAATTCTTTATTACTACTTCTTAACAAAATGGGCTTTTTCAGCAAAGCTCTGCACTAACCACCATTAATCCAGCAATATTTAATTTTGTGAAAGGATTACAGTACATTGGAGGATCAGAATTAAGAGAGAATTTCTCATTTAATGATTTGACTCTTAGAAAAGGGAAAACTCTTATGCTTATATTCTGATTTAGTGATTTTTTTTTTAAATTCAGACAATACTTACCCATGGCTTGCAATAAAAACTAGATAAGGTCCAACTTTGTCTTCCTCATCTCCCATCTCTCTCACATTCCAATAAAAAGCCTTGGTTTAGGCTGGTCCCTTTCTTACTGATATAAAATGCATGTAAAATTATTTGCAGTCTGATACGTGGCAAATAACTGCAAGGAATATAAAATCAGTGCCTCTAATTTGTAAAACAAACCCTAAGAAATAGGACAACAGCCAAATATTATATCTACTATAAAAAATTATACTGCAAAGAAGCATAGGCAGACTTAATCCATTCTGTATTTAGTACCAAAAGGCCTATGAAAAATTACCCAGTTTAATGACAGCTGGAAGTTATTTGTTTTGTTACTAATTATACCAGATCACCATAACAGGAAGCAGTATGACACATAGACAAAACTTATGCAAACACCTTATTTTAAATCTAGTGTTTCAATGTCAGTTTTCTAGAATCAAGGATGCATTTCAGCCTTTTTAATTTTTTTATTTAAAAAAGGATGCATTTTAGCCTTTTTTGTTCTTGGTTTTTGCAAGAAAAAAAGATTTCAATAGTCGAATTTATGCTCTTTAGATACATCTGAAATTCCATATAAGAAATGTCAAAACCCTTAGACAAATTAGAAAGGTCACTTTAGCCCTCTTGCACAAAAGTGAATAGCTTCTGCATCTGAACAAGAAACTGATGGAAGACTGATGGAAGAGTCCCTCTCAGACTGGCCTTCCATCAGAGGCCAGTGCTGAAATTTACTGTCACAGAAGGCAGACAAAACTTTCATGGACCTACAGGTCAAGCAAGTTGCATTTCCATGAATTGTCATTCATGTCAGCACATTTTCTCTTCCATAGAACATGAAGAAGCAGTTAGATTCAATTCTGATGCAAATTACATCTCAGATGAAAAAAGTCCACCCTGGGATTTATGTTCATTACAATCTGTTTTAATTACATCTCTGTTTGTATCTCCCAGTATGCTCAATACTTTCAGATCATCCTAGAAAAAAATAATTTTGATGTGAAGAACCTACTGTTAATATGCTCCTGCCTATTATATGAGCTATGAAGATGTGAGAATTTTCACAGTAATAAGCTGTGCTATAAATACTGGTGTAGATTGCAGATATCAACAGGTAACACAAAGAGTGATTTATTATGTTTAAAGCCATTTCATTAATTTTACCCAGGAAATAAGCTTGGAAATGTTAAGAGCTTCTTTAGGCAGATGATTTTTGTAGCACAGTACACAATATATGCCAAAAAAACCCATCAGCAATCATACTTTTTTCTTGGCCTGAGTCAGAACACTTCCAAAGCCATTTAAAATAAACTGGACTATCCTTAGAAAAGTTTACCTTTAAATCACTCTCTGATTTACAGAGAAACAACTCTTTCCAGTATGAAAACTTACAGCTCCTTAACTGCAGCTTTGAGACATTGTGACACTATGCCAGGCACCAGGCTAAATGGTCCAGAAGTTTTGTACTTCAGAAGCACAGGAACCACTTTTAAGAGATTTTTTACAGTAGTTCTATAAAAGTTATTTCCTACCTCTGAATTACCCAGAACACCAAATTAAAAACATGTTTCCATTGTACCTTTATGTAATCTGAAGAATTTAATTTTGTTCCTTTATTTTGAGTTGACCTTGCCTGGCATGTCTTACGATAAAATTGAAACACTTCATCTTCATTCAGCCTATAAGCATCACCCTCTGCCCAGAAAGGAAAAAAGATCAAGAGTCCTAATATTAGCTATGTTAGCTATATGAGAAACAAAAATCAAATTTAGTTACAAAGAAATATTAGCTGCTGTCTCAAAGAAATGGCTGTTTTATTCTCTCATTCACTTGTTTGTCTCTCAGCCTCTTTCTTACCTACAATTTAAAGGAAAGACTTTTTAAAAATGGGCTAAAATTTAGACTCTCCTGAAGATTAAGATCTCTCTTAATTTTTCTTTGAAACTAAGATGTCACCCTTTTTTGGTTTTAGAGAAGAAATCACTGAAAGGTTAAGACAGGACCCTGAACCCTGTTTGAGTTACAGGCTAATAAATTGTTGGATCACACAAGCTTATCTGGGTCTTGGCAATAAGATTCTAGTTTAGCAAAGTTGAGGTCAGGAAATTGAACTTGTAAAATGGATCACTCATGCAGAACAGAGAGAAGACAAAGATATTGACACACCCCATTTTCTTCTTTCACACTTTTCCCTCTTTCTTTTTTTTTTTTTTTTTTTTTACTAAAGACTTCATGCTTTAATTTTTTTATAAATCATGTAAGACCAGGGTTTGCAGGTCAAGAAATAAAGATTTTTTAAATAGAAAAATGAATGAGAAGAGACAAAAGACTATATATTTTTGTGCAATAATGCAAAGCAGTATCTGTATAAGGAAAAATATAAATATTTAAACAAGTTAATGCAATTGACTGTTAATAAAGATGCAATAGGAGGTAAAACTCTAAAAGATCCTTTTCTTCTGATTTCTGGAATGGTGTGATGAAGTAGTAAATTTTATTCTTAGGCTTTATTTTTTGTTCCTCAAACAGTATAGCACTAGGGCTAGTGCTAGAGTGATCTTTAGCCTCATGGCTCAACACAGCCATGAAAATACTTTTATATTTACTCATTAAATACTTAATCCTCATCATACCCCATATAACTAAACCATGAAAGCAAAGAATAAAAAAATCTATATTGCCTTCACTAAGAAGTGGGTCTTGTAGAAGATAGATGTGTGGCTAAAGAAAAAGCTACCTTAAGAAAAGTATGTGGGACTGGTAAAAGGCTCATTTGTCTAAGTAGGAATGGAGACATTTGAATAATATTTATCTCTAGATTAATCTTTAAAAAATCCCATCATTTGTTCTATGGGGGAACAAATGGGGGACACAAAAAAAAGCACAGTGGAGCTTATAAAGTGAGATGTCCTGGCCTTGGTGGGATTCAGGCCGTGGGTTAAGTGACCACAGGTATGAGAAGAACAGCGGAAGTACAGCATATGCAGATGTTAAGGTTTTTGAAACTATGTAGGTTTGTAAGGCTGACGAGTAACACAAACAGTAGGCTGACTCTGTAACTAGTGGGAAAATTCTTGCTTAAGGACTGCTTAGAGCTGTAACTGTTTGGAGCTGCAACAGTATATAAAACTAAACTTGAAAATTGTAAACAACTTCAATGACTTCAATTCCAACTTTGACTAATTTTTACTCAAACTTCAACTTCTTTTTGCTTTAACTTCTTACTTAGACTACTTTGTACACCCCTTCTTTGAAGTCTCATCTCTCAGTCATGCAGACTTGGGTAACTCACAGCATCACTGCCAGTGATGATCCACAATGACCTCATAGGTTAAGAACACTGTTATGAAGATAAACCAACACTCTCTAAGGAAATTTAGCTTTCACAGACAGATTGCTTATGCTTTAAAAATACTGTAAAGAACATGATTTGGTGCAATCCACCCATAAAATATAGAGCATATAACTTGGGACCAGGAGCTGCTCTCCATGCTGGAGACAGACAGCTCTAATGGATCTACTACAGGACATTGCTGAGCGCCTGAGCCAAGATGGTGATGCCCCTGGGAAATCATATTTAAGAAATGGCAAAATGCTGCAGCTTCTCCTGCAGCTGGTGCAGACATGTCAAAGGAGCAGACATTTGAGCTTCTAGAGAAATCCATGCTAGAGTGAGTTTACCCTGAAAGACTGCAGTCCATGGGCAGGATCCACAATAGAGCAGAGGAGATGTGAGAAGAGGAAGAAGCTGGTACAGGGTGACCACGATCCACTTCTCCATCTTTCCACACCAGTCAAGGGAAAACAGCTAGCAAAGCTGGGAATACATGTGTTAAGTTGAGCTTGGAAAGGAAAAGGAACAAGGAAGAGTGATTTTTTGATTTTTATTTTGTTTCTCACCATTCAAATCTATTTTAACTGGTAAAAAACAAATTAAGTATCCCCAGGTTGAGTCTGTTTTGCATGTGAAGGTAATTGGCAAGTGATCTCCCTGTCTTTATTCTCAGCCATCAGTTTTTTCATCTCATTTTCTCCCCCTGACCTGTTAGGAAGGGGGAATGAGAAGAAAGTATCTGGAGGGATGTTTGACCTTCAGTCAAGCTGACCTACTTCAGGTAGGAAGTCATAGCTCAAGCCATTACCAGAGCAGAGGAGGGCACACAATGCTAGGCTGGTGTCTATTCAGGGAGCTGCCCACCTCTAAATGGGACTGGTGCAAATATAAAACCTTTCACACATGACTAAACTGCTTGGCCATGTGATTTCTGTTGAAGATTTTCCAAGTAATCTTACCCTTTTTCTTGGATTCTTAACTACAGAGTGACAAGGAAAGTCTTTCACTGCAGCTGAATTCAGCTGCTGAAAGGTCCTGTTTACCATGTACACACTTCTATCTTTTCCCTTGCAAGCTTGAGCCCACAGGATGAGTTGGCTGACACACTCACTTGATAGAAAATTAATCCTCTCTTCCCTCCCACATGCTGAGAAGTGTACTTTCTGCCATCAGTGAGCTGAACCAACTCATCCTTCTGGGAAGCTGCATAAAGATGGATGATATAGGGGAAGAGGAGGAAAAAAGACTGGGCAACATGTCAAGGTTATATCAGATTATGTACAAAAGGAAAATGTACCTTGGTAAAAGCCCGCATAAATCCTTGGTGAACTTGCAGTTGAATATTTTGTGATTCTTTTCCTATCCTTCAAAATTAGCGTCTATGTGATATTTCTATGTTTTTCCACATGCATTTGGAATGGAAATCTATCTGTAAGTGACGTAAAAAGCAAACAAAATTTGCTGCCTAAGGGTAGTAGTGACGCCTCATTTTTCTATTCCTGCAGTTACACTTAGACTAATTTTGCTTATTTACACATCTTTCAGACCTTGTATTGCAGTAAATACACAGGCAGACTTTTAGATCTCCAAGTGGGGAGAAGAGTTACATCTGTCTGCAGCAGGCAGTAACTGGAATAAAACACCCTGTGGGATCCACTCTTGTTGTTAAAAATGTGGGATGGCCTCAGTGCTTCCAGATTCCTTAGTAGATGGCAAACACTATATGATATGATCAGTGACAGTTCTAACTTGAAATGGAGTTAACTCCAGGAAAAAGCAGTATTTTCATCCAAAACAGTATTTTAATAGTGAATTTCATAATTTAAGAAAATCAACCATTTATCTATTTAATTTATGACCAGATTTTCTTGAAAATAACTTTTTGAATCTAATATAATTTAACCTTATTTCAATAAGATTTGTACATCAAATAAATATTAAAGCTTAGTAAAATTTCATTGATGCTTCCAGCAATGAGAGCACTAAGAGATAACAAAAAAATTGTCAGTTCCAAAGCTGCTAATATAACTAATCTCTTAGACATGCATATGAATATTGATTTAAAGTAAAACTTAAAATTTAAAAAGAAGGCTGATGATACAACATGTTTTTCTTTGCCAACATCTTCTGGAAGAAACACTATCCTGAAATTTAAAAATTAGGGGCCCTGTTTTGTTAGCTGGAGTTTCATTTGCACCTCTGGAAGGGCATTTCCTGTGAGAATACCAAAGCTTCTTGGATGAATAGATGGCTCTAACTGGACTGGCCATGGCTACTACGTCTTTTAAAGTGGTGGGGTTTTCTAAGGATCAGGAAATTACTGTTTTCCTCAACTGAGTAAAGAATTCTTCAATCAGGGAGGCCAGAGGAACAAGTTAAGTTTCCTGATGTCATGTTGTCAACACCAGATCATCTAACACCATTACATACCTTTTCTTATTTTGTAGGACACACCAGGAAACAGACTAGGAGGTAGGAAATGTAGCCTTGGAGATTCTGTAAAGGAGAAGGAGATGGAACTCACACATCATGCACATATGTTGCACCACCTGCTCTTTGTGTAAAAAAGAAGCTGCACAATAACTGACATTTCTGGGAGATTATCTTTTTTGATTTCTTTATAAATCATCAGCATTAGTGGGACATGCTCTGCCAAATCAAATATTTGCAGTTTTCCTCTTCATATCTCTTATTTTTTCATGTTTTCACTAGAAAACCTGAATGTGAATTTGGTCCACTAAAAATTAAGCTTGGCTTTTGTTGATGTCTTGAATACATCAAGAGGCTCTGCAGCCATCAACCATCAGCCTTGTCCCTTCTCTGTGCTGTGCCGCCGCTATTCCTGTGCCATTTGTTCCCTTATTTGCTGATTCTGACCTTGCTGATATGACCTACAGGCTTTGACCCGGACCTCTTTTGTCCGTGTGGATTTACATGGGCACCACAGGGCCAACTTACCCAAGCTTGTCTCCTCTGATGACTCCTGCCAGACTGCACCCTTGCTGGTGAGGACACCAGTTCCCCCTCCTCACTCTCACCATTGGCTTTAGATTACATTTTTCTTCATGAAACTGCCCAGCCTTCCTGTGCAGTGGTTTATGCTTGTTGTCATTTTGTTTAGGTTTATTTATTTACAATTATTATTCAGGAGAGAGCTGCTGAGCTGAAGCTAAAAGGTCAATTTATGGAGATTGAGTTCTTCTTATTCCCAATTCAGCAACTTAGCAAAAAGCTTATTAGATGCTTAGTGAATAAAGTATTGCTCAGTGGGGTGTTGATCTGCATTAAGTCTCTTATTAAAATCAGCTTTAGGAAAGAATGGAAAAACTTGATATTTTTCTACAGAAAACCAAAACTCAGAAGCATTTGCACTGCAAAAATCTTCTTTGGAGATTTTTGGGCAAAATCTCAAAAGTTTGGTAGATATGTAAAATACACAAAGTGGGTGGAAAAAAACCCCAACAACATAGAATAATTTTGGATTGAATATAATTGTTTTTTACTCTTAAAGTACAAATGCTCCATTGAAGATAAGGCAGTTGACGTTTACTGTACAATAGGAATGAGCTGCACCAAGTCTAATATTTTACCCTAAATATTCTCAAAGAAGGAATAATCATGATGAATCAAAACATTGGTTACTAAGAAGCAGTTTCTCTCCTATCACTGGTGATAATGATATGCAGGGGTTTCTCCAAGCATCAGCACAGAACAGTGTAATGACAAACTTCACATTTCAATATTTTTTTCCAGAGTTTCTTATAAATAAACATTTTTACAAGGATTGTGATGTTAGGACTGAGCTTCTGGATAAAACAGAGGATTCTCAGCTCATGCTTTGTTTTATGCCAGCAGTTTGAAAAAGAAGCAGCTCAAAACCATTCTGACATACTGACACTGAATAAGTATTCTGCTCATCTATGCTGTAAAGCTATCTAAAATATATATAAAAACCCTTTTGATTTAAAAATCAAGGGATTCTTTGAGGGTTTGATGCTTGTGTGTTGAACAGGTCTTAAATACTTTTGGAGCAACAGGATGTTTACATGACCTGTTTTCATGAGGATGCACAAAACAAGCTAAATAAATGAAGTTTGTGGGGCATTAACAACATGATGCTACTCCTCAGGCAATTCAGGCTAGCTAACATATGTTTCAAAAAAGAATAGTCCATGCAGCCAGTACAGAACTTAAATTGCAGTAGTATTCCTGACCATGAGCAATTTGCTCAGCTCTTTGGCTGATGTGCCGTTCTGGCTGGGCTGATGTTTCATTCACACTTTGTGCTGTACATCACAAGAAATGCATATTCAGGGTTAGGCGCTGGGGGTGCCGAAGAGCTAGTTAGTAGGAAAATGTATTTGTGCAGATCTTCCACTGACTAATATTCCCCTTTTCTTGCAGCCAGTGCAGCAGGATTCATTTTTCAAAAGAATTCATCTGGTTCCCTACACCTATTCAGGTACCTTGATTTAGTTTTCCTATTTGCAAAAGCATCCTGAGATGAAGTCTTAAGTTGTATTTCTTTCTCCTATGTTTGAAGTTACAAATATACTCCTGTAAGTAAAACATCCTTTTCATATTACTTTATCATTGAAGAGCTTTTGCAACCTGACATTATCAAATTTGAAATAAATGTTTTTGCAAAGTATTGTATTTAATCTTGACGTGTCTTTGACACAGACTATAGAAGGATGACGTTATTTCTTTTTTTCTTAATTGATTTTATATAACATAAGTGCAAGCAAACATTAGAGGAAAAGAATGTGTTAGATCACCATCACATCAAAATAATTTTAAACACGGTAAATATACAGGTCTCAAACACAGAGACCAAGTAACAATAAAAAAAAGCATTAACCTATTCAATATGTGTCATTTAAAATTACTCTGTTTCGAGTGATGTCACTAAATAAATGGAAATATTCTGCTTTAAAAGAAGGCAGCATTCAATAACAGCATTTGTAGATATTTACTCACTATCTTCAGTTTTAAGTAGTCTGAAAAGCTTTAGATTAGTCTGAAAATTGTATGTAGCTGCACTTACAGTTAACAGTTGTTTATTTATCTGTATATAATAGAAATAAAATCATACTTATCCATCTCTATTAGGTTTCCAGGCCAATAGCATTTTCTGTTCTTGTCTGAGGGTTAAATTATCTTCAGGATCTTCTCTTAATTTAATTCCTAAGAATAGGTGGTCTTTAGTGTACTGATATCAAAAGTTTTTGGGGTTAAATTTCCAGTAGCTGTTCAAAGCAAGATTTCTCAAAATACATGAATATTTTTTATGACTTAGAAATCCATAACAAAAAAATATTACTTCAAAATTGGCCTCTTCATAGACATCAAGAGGCCAAATTTTCATCTGCAACAAGCTTCTTTAACAGTCATCTGTGTTCCCTCTAGTCCCCACATGCATAGAATGTATTGAAAGGATTAAAATCTATCTGATACTTTAAAATATCCCACAACTTTAAGTCTTTGTTTGTCAAAGGGAGAACTGGAGTGAATATTATCTGATCTAGTCACTTATCCCTAATTTAGATCTACACTATAATGAAGACAACAAAAAAATTAGTGACTCCCACACTTGCTTTGCATCACGGACACCAGTGCTGAAATACTCACCTTGACCAGGAGAGCTGAACTTGGCCCAAGGAAAAGACTTTTACTGCATAGAGCTGTGGGAAACTGCAGCAGTTGCTCTCTATCCATGCATTCATATTAAGAGAAGCCCATGCATTGCACCAGTTATCAGAGTATTGCCTCAGACATTAATAAAAAAAAGATGCAAGTCAAGTAGAAAAAAAACCCAGAAGAGTAGGAAGGAATACAATGAAAACAAAGGTGGCAAAACTGTAATAAATAAATAAAGAAATAAACATTTTGTCTTTCCACACCACAAAACATACATAGCAAACAAAAAAAATAAGACTTACAAAAATATTTTTATCTAATTGTGCACACTCATTCCATTTGATGTATTTAAAGTTGTTTAATTCTCTCCACCACGTAACACTATGCCTCTTAATATGCAAACTATAAACTACAGTACTTTGGGATAATTAGCTAATCAATCAAAATAATTCTCATTTTACCCATACTCCTGTGGTCTAGGGAGGTCATTTTAATATTCTGCAAATACCATCTAGCAAACCCCAGGGACAAATCAGGTAAAAAGCACTGTAAGCAGCTATTTTTCTGTAAGCATGTGCAGTGTTAATACTCTGTTGATAAATACCGTAGGTTGATTTTATTGAGCCTTTGGAATATAGTGAGCATAAATGAGACATATACCACCATATGGTTTCTGCACATGGGCAGGCTGCAATTAATGCTGCAATCTACAATTTGCCCCTTATTTCTGTGATTATCTATGTCAAAGCTAACTCATTTGCAAAGAGTGTATGTGACTATAAGCATAACAACTTCTGAGTTTAACTACTGGTTGTGCAGAATAAAGCCTGCATGTAATATATGATCGGGAACAGAATGGAGAAGAAATACTTATGTCAAGAGAGTTGCAAAAATGCTGTGGTATAGTACTGTTATTTTTTTTTTCTTGGCCCTAAATGTTGACAACTACCAGAAAACCTAATACTGTTCTAATTGAACAATCATGATTACATTGCACCCTATAGTCATATATATATATATATATGTATATATATAGTGTGTGTGTGTGTATATATATATCTCCCTATCACATATATTGCACTCTACTATCATAGATATTGCATGTTTAAGACAGTGGCCTAAATTCTTTAATTAAATCTTATGCTCTGATTCCAGTCATTGCATCTGCTTAAAAACTTCTGAAGTTATAAGTACGTTTTTTAACAAAAATCATGTGAAACTTTCAACTGGAACAATAAGGAACCTAGATCACCATAGTATTTGTGATCTAGAACTGGATAATTCACAAAATCATTCTACAGCATCAGAACTGATAATTTCGTCAAGCCATATTGAGATAAATGTGCACTCCACTAATGAGTTTTCTCTCTCTCTTTCACCTTATTTAGAGCATGATCAGACAGCTACTGTAAGCAAGAAACCACTTCTCTCCCCTTTTCTCAGTAAAGAATACCCTAACATTTAGTACAGCCAAAATTTAGATAACTTCATTACAAATTTCTCTTTCATTTTTACTCAAAGTACAAAACCTTTTTTATTTTAACTCCTTGGGTAGTACTTTTGCATACATTCCTCATACAAAAACCCCCGAAAAATCACTTCGGTGAACAGAGAAGTACCATACCTTAAAATGGTAGGCAACCAACCTTTCCTAGATCTTTGAATGAAGGTTGTTTCAAAATATCCTTTGACACTCACCAGTTACACTCAAACAAATATAACAGAAAAACACAAGAGAAGTTTCATGTGATAAATTAGATTCTATTGCTTAAATGTAAATGCTTGTTTATGCTGTGGATCAACATGCATGACGTATTTATGTGTCATTAAACTTTCACATGGTACTAGTGAAAGAAGTAGTTTGATTTTAGCAGAGCAGTTGGTATCTGAAGTCTTTTATGTAATATCTTTTTGGCAAAAAAAATATATAGAACAGTAAATGCAACATGGTGTAATTGCATATATATGGGCTAAATTGTGATGAAAATTAAAATGTATGTGAAGTACTTTCTTCTTGGGAATATTTGAAGATTGGTAAAAATAGGTTTAATAAATTCAATTTTTTGGACTATATATTAGTTACTAATGTGGCATGAACAGAGTTTCCAAAAAAGATACAGGTATAAAATGTATGACTTTGAAGAATGTTCTGTTTAACTTTGTTGTTTCAAATATTTATGTCAAATTCAAAGTTAGAATTTTTTTTTCTCTTAGGACATGAACACATTTGAGTCCTTTCAATGCTAATAGTAAAGAAATTTGCAGCAAAACTGTGTTGGAAGTGTACTTGCAAAGTATGAAGGTTGCTATTAACTGAAAAAAAAATAATAAAGTGGTTTGTACTAGAGCCAACCTTCAACATAACTCTATTGGAGCTAATGAAGTTGTGCTGCATGGACCATGTTGTGTTTCCATAAGGCTGTTCTAAAATTATACACCTGCTTCAAATATGAAACCCAGTGCCAATAGGGAAAGAAATGGAGACACAGTCACCACTGTCATATGTCCCCTGCCATCTGTGGAGAATTGTGCTCATGTTTTTGTAAGTTTACTTAAAAAAATTTAAAAGTAGATTGTAGAACAGTAGGTAGTGGGTTAACTGAGTGGCAGTCAGGACAAATCTGAGCACAAGAAAAATTGGGTATTCTCCTTTATGATGCAGCACTTCCCCCACCATTTGATTTTGCTTAGTTTAAAGACAAAGATTTCACTGGCAGTATGCTGCACTTGGCCAGTTTTGTTCAAAGTTTCCACAGAGCAAAGATTTAAACCCACTTAATATGCCTGCACATCCCTTTCAGTTGCAATGTTTCATTCATCCACTCAGTAAACATGCATAGGCTGGTGATTATTTTTTCCAAAACACCTAAAATTAATACTAAAGGACAGTTCTAAAGGTAATTTAAGGGTGTAGTATTGGATAATGCTTGTATCATACAAGACAGATTCATACTGCCTGCTCAATTGTCACTACAAATTTAACCAAATGTACTTTTGATCAATCAGTTGCAATTGGTTTTAATTCTTACTGGTTTGTTTCCTGTGTATTGCATTTTTAAATTTCACAACCTAGATATCACTGATTGAATAAAGTAATCAAATCATATATCCATAACAACCTAGGTTACTAGCAGCGTCTTGGGTAACAAAAATATTAATCCAATAGCTCACTTGCAGCAACAATTTGGTTTGATGGCTAAATAAATAATGTTTAAATCTGAAATGAAATACCAGGGTTGATAGATTCTAACAATTGTTTCAGCAGAGTAATGTGCAAATGATTAACACTGGCAACAGTTTTGAGCACCCTGTATCATAGTTTCCCTAGGAAAGCTGGACTAATATGTAAACAGAGAAAAATAAAGATCTAGACTGCCAATCTTCTGTATCAAGTAAAAATATCAGGTTTTTTGTTTTTGTTTTTTTTTGTTTGTTTGTTTATTAAAAAGCTGATGAAACCTGATGCAATAACTGAAGCATTAACCAGTTGCTCTGCAGGGCATCTGGAGCATGGCCTCCAGGGACACCTGCCAGCAACCCTCAAAGCAGCAAAACACTTGCACCAAGGCCTTCAGTTCTGGGCATGGTCAAAAACACACCTCAGGATTGAACACTTCCCTTTCTAAGTATGTCTCTTCACTGAGGAGTTAGTCTATTGGAGAAATTCCACTGACACCCCTTCTGCAGGAGAAAAAAAGCAATAGCAAGAACAAAACAATCTTCGCTTGCCATTCACAGGAGCCAAGGCTTCACAGCAGGCCAGGCTTAGAGATTGTTGTTTCCGACAACAGTAGAAAATTACCAGGAAAGAAGAAAACCCTTGTACAAAGTATCAAGATGATTTATTGCAAATCAACAGAGCAAATAGAAAAAAACCTCATTTTCAGCTGTTTCAGGGAATCAATTGGCCTCAATCTAATAGCTGAAGATCACATATTATTTTTTTAATTCACTGATATGTACAAATAAATGTGGCAGTTTATTAAAATATTCATAAGGTGAATAGAGTATTGGCCCAAGATAATATTCCCTGAAGATTTTAGATACAGAAAAACACCTCTGCATGGTAACCATATGAGCTCCCAGGAGTCCCCAGGAAAGTCAGGAAGTTTTGACTACACACAACATGCAATCCCTCATTTACCTCTGTCTTGATTAGTCCTGGTCCAGAAAAATATTAAACAAACAGTCTTTTATTTATTTTTTTATTCATTGAAATTCTCAAAAGAATAAGAAAATTAGAAGAAATTTTAGAAGGGTATTCCCCTGTTTGTTATAACAGTGTTCTCAGGGATTGAAGATTGCTGGGGTATTGGAAACTCTGTAAGTCTTCAGATATAAACTGCACCACAATACTAATCAGCCAGTTGAAAACTTGATAAATATTACACTTTGAAAAACTGCCATAAATCTGTTTCCCTTTTCAAAAACCATACTTTTGTTTTATTCAGAAGCAGGTATCATTTAAATATACATGTACAACAGCAGGAAATCCATGACAAGTATTGCCATATCCTTTTAATGTATCAGCTCCTGGAAGCAGCTTATTTTAGTCTGTGATGATTTCCTTTTGCCAAGAGACAAAGTCCTTATCTAACAAGTCCCTTGCACTTGCTGATTTTATTTTGGATAGCTGTTACAGTGCCACAAGCTTCAGAGATATGTCTGACACCTACTGCCACCTTTGTATTATATATCTCTCTTATATATCTCTCAGGCATTGTTACATACCAAAGCTGAATGTGGCCATGGTGTGACTTTTTACTTCTGTTACCAATTTATCTGCCATCTCTTTTTCTTTTTTTCCCCCTTGTCTTCAGGTCCTTTAGTTTCCTATGAGCCTGTAACATCTATCTTTTTCAGACAGGATTATTTACAAATGGGTCACTGCCCATCAGAACTCAGCATTTCCTTTCTTTTCAGGCCTTTTTCTAGACTAACTCATTTCCCTTGGAATTATTATAAATACTCGGAATTTTAGAATTTTGGGCTTTTTTATTCAGTTTCTCTTTTATGAATTTCCATTTTTTGGTGAAGTTTTGTTTTGAAGAGTTCTTTGGTAGATTTTTTACTTGGAAAGGAAAAAAATAATCTAAATAAAATCCATGCAGAAATCTTGTTCACTGAAACTCTTCCCCATGTTTTAAATGCATATTATGAGACATCTACGCTAAGCAGGGGTTACTTCATTATTCTTCTACAGGAGGACACAGAATTACAAAGGCACACCAACTCTGTATAAGGGGTCAATATTCACACACCTTGCACTGCATGATGCACAGTAGGGAAGGACACAGTGTACCAATTAAGAAGGTGCAGAAACCAAAAATAAAAGCAATCACTTTTTTTTTTTTCTTTATAATTGCCAGTATCAGGCTACACTGTGAGAGATGTCCTACTGCTAAAGAAGAATATGTTTCATACAAAGAAAAATCAAGGATAGTTTGTTCAAATTTGCAAGTCACAGAGGAAAGCACAAAAAGGAAAGAGAAGAATGTTAGAAGAGATGATTCTTTATGTAAAAGAGGAAAAGATGACCAAGCTGTTAAATTATTAATTTTTTTCTTTGATTAAGGAACACATTAAGTCCAGAAAAGTAGGCAGATATGCCACTTCTCTGCATCTTATAATACAAAACCTAAAGTCATTAACAAATTATCAGATTCAACAACCTAAGGCAATACAATATTTCATGTGAAAAGACTTGAGAGACTGCAAAGTTGCATATGATCTTCAGTTTTAAAACCACAGGGTTTTTGTATTTAAAAGAAATGTAATAAAATGCATATATTTTCATATTGAAAATGCACAAGGAAGAAGGTAGACGAATAATGAGAACTTTTCCTTACTCTTCTATGAAAAAAACACACCTGTTTAATGCAAGCTTCAAGTATACAGACAGAGGGAGCCCATGCTTTAAACACAGAATCCTTTCAAAACATCAGTTTGTAGATTTTATACTACATAATAGAAAGAAAAGCCACATCAACACAATATATGGCTTTTCTAATCAGTCAACAGACACAAAGAATGTAGTTCATGTAAGAAACATGATTTATGAATCTCACACAAGTCTAAATATCATGCACACTCAAAGCTATTCTAATGGTTTTATGTCTGCCTGGGTAGTAATAGACACGACATCTCCTGTTTATAGCCTGACCTCCAAATTACGGATTTCTTACCCTGTGCTTTGATTTCATCCTGGCTATCTGGTAGCTTTTCAAGCATTTTTTAAAAGAATGTATTTTACAATTTGGAAAGAATTATGCAGCACTTTATCTGCTTCTACTTTGAGTTATCATTCTGAACTAAATCCTTCATGTCTATTTTTTTTTCTGGTGGATTGTAAATTTAATGCTGCACTAATTCAGGCTTTCCTTGAGCTGTTATTTAAATCACAGGCTAAGAAGAGACAGTCTTTTGATGCTTAGCTTTTTCTCTCTAATCTCTATTTTTTCTCACTAATCTACATGTAGAAAACATGTTTATTACTTATTCATTTACTTATTCTTGCACATAAAACATTACAAGTGTTTATATAGAGCTACATTCCTCCAGTGTACATATCCTCTCCCACTACAGGGGTTCCTGTGACCTTCTGCCTGTCAAGAGGCACATTTGCTTGCTTTTTTTTTTTTTTTTTTTTTTCTGATGTAGAACCATTCAAGCTTCAGTCGCAGTAAACAATCATCTCTTTGCCCTCATTCTTGAGAGGTCCAATGTGATTTCATTACCACTGCCCAGAATTTGTTCCCCAGACCAGTTATCTGCAAGAGGAAAATTGATAAATACCAGACTGTAGGCAATACAAACTTTTAATTTCATTTTTAATACAAAAAAATGAAGATTTAAAAATTATTGTTACCTAATTTGCATCACATGCAAACAGAGATGCTTGTCTTGTTTCTCTATGAGCATTCAGGGACCATTTTTAAGTGTCTTGACAAAATTAATTGTAAACTCAACAGATAGCTGGCCCAGTAAACACCAGTTTTAACATTATTAGGGCTGCATATTGTTTGTTTGAATGCATTTATATTAAAAATAGATTTTTCTGACCTTATGAATGAACCATTTGTTTAGCAAAAATTATCAATGACCATTATGAAATTATTTGTACCCATAAGCAGATACATTCTCAGACTCTGATGGCTATACTATATAAGTTATTTGGTGGTGCTAAACCTTAGCTTCTACACTCAGATTATGAGTAAAAGGCAGAGACATTTTTTGGGAGAAAACCATGAATCCATACAATATTTGACATTTTGATTTTTCTTCCATTCTAAAAGAGATAACAAGGCAGAAATCACAATGTAAATGTTTTTATAAAGTCAAAATATTTGTGTATCAATGAAATATTTAAATAAGCTATGAAAATATTATAGTATCAATATATATAATTTTAATTAGAATTAATTTATTTTTCTTTAAAAATCCATTATTTTAATACAAAAAAATGTGGCCACTTTTCTTTAAAAACTTAAGTCATTGAGTGCTTCTTTTACTATCAAAACATATACATAAAACTCAGCCACATTGTTGTTCACCTAAACTAAAATTACACTGCTTTTATAGAGTCATTTCAACATAATACTCTCTCATTTAAGAAACAAAATATTTCCAAGGGCTGGAGAGTGAATTTCATTCCAATATGTAATGATCTTTTTGTCTGGGGCAAAAGTCAGCATAACATTTTTATTGGTATAATATTTCTGGGGCAGAAATTCAATAACAGGGGAACCAAGTTACTCAGCTATGAAAGCTGTCTGTCTGGAGACATGCTATTAAACAGCACTTGAGCTTTCTGTTTACTTTGGTGGTATTTATAGTTATGGCTAAGCATTTGTAGCTTGCACTTGCTAAATATTTCTAAAATGCAGTTTCTGTAATAAAGAGCACAAATCATCATAGTTTCAGTGGTATTGTTTTTCCAAGAAATAAAAAGCAGAGGCAACAGAGGACTTTTGTTACTGTTAAATTTGCTTCTACATCTTATTTTTCAGTGCCCTGTTGCTTTATAAATAATGCATTGATATCACTTTTTATAAAGGTGTATGTATTCCCCATTATGAAAGTATCTGAACATGCCATACACGAAGGCTTTTATGCTCATAGATCCCTTTGACGTGCAAAGCAAACCCAATGTTGCCGTAGAGCTGAGGGCATCTATTTTGCAGTGGGAATATACTCAGGGTTCTTTTTCCAAATGCAGTGCTACAGCTAGTCTCAAAGCTATCCTGTTCAAGTTCCTATATTGCAAGTGCACAATTTAATTCAAGGACTGGTTAAAATGTCCTTCGGGCCATGGAAGAATCTGTGTGTTCATGTAGGCAACAGAGCAGGGCCAGGAAGGCAGGTGACAAAAGTCCTGAAGAAGAGGACATTACCATTCTGGTCGTTCACAGAGACATGGATATAACACAGCAGATCTGTTGATGGTCAAGGACCACCAGGAAGGGGTCACTGGATCAGGGAAATCATTTCAGACCTCCCTAATGCAGGCTGTCAGTTTTACTTAAGCTACTGGACACTACTTTATCAAAATAATTAAAATAATAGAAATTTTTGCACATGAACAAACAAAGAACAAAAACCCAAAGCTTGAAGCAGTATTTCTATGCAAAAAAAATTGTTCAAATCAATACGTCCCACCTCTAAAATTACAAAGTTAAAATCTAGGCTACAAAATAACTGATGTATTTTAAACCCAGTTGGCAACTAAGTATCATGCATCCACTTGCTCACTGCCTCCCACTTCACCTCAGCCCCCTCTCAGGGAGGAGAATAAGAAAAAAAAGTCAGAACTTGTGTGTTGAGATAAGAGAAATTTAATAATAGAAGCACAATACCATAATAATGTTATTATTTATAATAATAAAATATTCTAATAATGTAAATAATAATAATTTTATTGATAAGGAGAGGGAGAGAATGTGAATACCACAAGAGAATGTGAGGGAACACAAGAGAAGTAAGAGAAGCACAACAGAATTGCTCACGATCCACTGACTGATGCACAACCTGTCTCTGAGCTGGAATTGGCCCCATCTGGGTCCTTCTCCTAGTTTATATTCTGGGCATTATGTCCCTTGGGAAGGAATATCCCTTTGGCCAGTTTGGTTCAGCTGCCCCAGCTGGGCTTCATCCCAGCTTCTTGTGCACCTGCTCACTGGCTGAGCAAGCACAAGGCACTCAAAAGTCCTGGATTTAGAGCAAGTGCTACTTAGCAACAATCAAAGCAATGTTCTAACACTGAATCAAAACCACAGCACAGTACCAGCTACAAATAAATCTGTTCCAGCTGAAACCAGGACAATGACTTAAATCACTTGAGATAGTCAATGACAGATAGTCACTAAGTGACCCCTGATATTTAAGTGAGTATTTCCCTGAAATGCAACTTACCATTTGCAAGAAAACTCCTAGAGAAGAATCTCCTGGTTGAAAAGCTATTTTAAAAGATGAGTGGGACAAAGCAAGATAAAAACAGGAATACCTCTAAAAGGATTAAATGCCAGTGGAAGAAAAACATTGCTTGTATCATGTTTTGAAGCTGCTAAACATTGAAAACCAAAAGAAAAATTAAGGATTCCACCTACATTGTTCAGTGCAGATAGGGCCATATTTTACAGCATTAGAGCTGCTCCTAAGTAAAATTTATTTTAGTCCTGAGACTCTTTTCCTTTGAGAAAAGGAATGAAATCTTGAAATCAGAGAACAAAGTCGAACAAACAGTTTGGAAAGGAGACATGATCAAAAAACAAGGATATTGAAAAAAAAACTGGAAGTTTGGAAGTGGAGTGACTGCAACCAAATGGATTGAGAGGAAATGAAGGACAGTGAAAAGGACCAAAACCTGCCAAAATTACTCCAATTCAAATCCTGAAATCAGGGAAGAAATGTAAATAAACACGGAAGAGAAGACTTGGAAGAAATGAAAAGATAAAAAAACAAATGGGATCATTCTGAAACCAAGTGAAAACCATAAAAGAGAATGGGATGACAAGAAGTGCAGGGAAATGGACCAAAGCTTGCCTAAATAATCCTTATTGAAATTACAGGATTACATTCCCTTTTTCCTGAGAGGTAGTTCAGGTATCTGAGATGGCCGCCTCCAAGGGCTGCTCAGATCCTTGTTGGAATGGATCTCTACAAAATGGATATCAAAAACCTTTTCAATTCTGTTTGACCAAGAAGCTAGATGCCATAATCTTACATGTGCATTTGATGTACTGAAACTCTGGGAAACACCAGTAATCCTATATTCTCCTAAAGTAGCCTCCAATAATTTGTCTTTTCAAGACAGAATGATTCCTCCTAAGGACAGGATTTAGCTTTTCCTGCACAGCCAGCTCAACTGAAGGACAAAAACCCTTAGAAGTGTATAGGGAGAATTAGACATCTGCTCTCAAGATTTACTGAACCTGAACTTTCAGGATTGTTTTCTAAATGTTATAATACTACAGCAGAATATTGTGGCTTTGCACTGTTATTTTTTCTTTTATTTTATTATGGTGAAAGATATGAATTTCTCATACATATTGGAAGATTTTCTTCATTATTATTAAATTGTTTATTAGCTTTTCTCTCTGAAATCCCTATAAAATACTCTTAATTAAAATTTGCCTTCTATATACAGTTGATAATACTATCATCAAAATAAAATGGTTTATCTAATAAACATCTGCCGATAAGTGACAGTGAAAATGGACCTTGATCTTAATTTGAAACATGAAGGCTCTTTTCAAATTCTAGGCTACAAAACAGCTATCTCAAAGAGTTTCAACTAAATTTTTCTTTTAAATTAAACTGAAGGGTTAGAGGAGGACAGGTAAGAGGTCTTGTCAAAAGCTACAGTACACTCAGTTAAATTGCACTGAATTTTACAGTCTTGGAATTCCATATAAACATCAGGATATATCTGCTCAGCTGGGAGCATACCCCTCCGTTACCACCTAATTCTTCCAGGTAAGATCTTGGTTGCACACATTGTGAGGCTGGTATGGCAAGGTAACAAATAAGTGGCTTAAATCAATTTCTGTGCATGGTAGGGGCATGCATTCTTCAGATGGGCATATCTGGAAACGAGGTGGAAGAGCCTGATGGCTGGGTTTTTTGTTTGTGGCTGTAAGGAGGAATTACTGGTGGGAAGCATTAACATCTGCAGCCACAATACATGGTCACTCACATTTCCTTTCTTCTCTTGGGGTGCTGATCATACAGGGTACTTCCCAAGCCAGGGGGTGTCTGGCTTCCAGGTTGCCCCAAAAGGCCAAGACCATTAAGCAGGAGCAGAGCCTAAAGGGCAGACCAGTGGGAATTATGGGGATGAGTCATCTCCCATGGAAGAGCTACATGGGAACTACCCTATGACTTTTAGTATTCAAGGTGACTAGCATCAAAGGAACTACATGCAAATAATAGAATGTAGTGGGTTTGGTTCACCAATTCTAGATTTCCCAGCCAATGCAGCAGTTAATGTGGTGGTTTTCAGTGCTGGCCAAATGCCAGCTCACCCACTAGAATATACTTACTCATTTCCTGCTGTGAGATAGGATTAAGAGGAAGGCAAAGCAGGCTCAAAACTTTAAAGGATATAAAGAAAGCTTTATTAACAGTAATGAAAAAAAAAAAGAAAGAATAATAAGAATTAGAATAAAACTTTTAGAATACTTCTCATCCTGTAACCTTTTCTTTCCCACTCCCAATGTACAGAAACAATTCAGTCAGTTTATCACTTCTAGAGTAGTCTTTCTTCAGTTCACTTAGGGAGAAGAATTCCCCTAGTAAAATTTTGGAGACTTCTCCACAAGAAAACAGTTCTCTTGTGGCTTTTAATTTCCACAAACAGCAGCCGCCCAGAGAAAGCCTGCAATTGTGAAGTCCCTCCCATTTTTCACAGATTTTCCCACAGCTGTGTTTATGGGCCATGTCAAGTTATGGGGTACTATTTTAAAGATGAGCTGTTCAAAAACAAATGTTCTCTTTATCTCAGAGATCACCTTCATCTCTGGGAACAGAGGTCTTCTCTCCCTGGGGCACTGGGTCTTCATTACTCTTCTCTCTCTCTGTTCAAACTTCTTATTAAATTCACAGCTATTTCAATATTTGCCTGCTTCAACACAGGTTTGAACAATCCATCCCACCATTACTCTTCAATGCATTATAGGGAAATAAAAAAGTCTAATGGATCAATTAAATTCTTCTCCATAGTTTTACAAGAGGATTTTAGCCCCCAGGTCAAGACATCTCCTCATCCCTCCCATCTGGGACTCAACTTCCTCTTCACTGACCTCAGTGTCTTCATGTTGGTCCTCCATGTGGCTGCATTTTGTCTTTTTCTCTCACTCCAGGGAGGATTGAAGCACTGAAGGAGTTATCATCTCTCCCAGGGCCTACAGATGGTCACCTGTTCCAGCCGGGCCTGGTAACTTGTGGCCGGGGCTGTTTTACACTGGAGGTTTCTGCAGTGGCTGCAATGTGGCTGTGCCAAGATCAGCTCCCCTGGGCCAGGATCTCAGCAGCCAGGCCAGAACTCAGCAGCTGGCACAGGCAGGGGCTGATGGCTTCTCCTGCCCCTTGCCCAGTGTTTGTGGATGATTCTCAATGGTGGCAGAATCTTGGCCGAGCTGGCCTGGCTTGGGGCTGCTTTCCGCGCGGGCTGCAGAGCCATCTCTGTCGTTTCAGCAGCCGCGCTGTGGGGAGGGCTGGGATCTCTGCAGCCAGGCTTGGACCCAGCATCCGATGGCATTCCCTGCCCCTGTCCTGCAGCCACTGGGGCTCAGCCCAGCCTCAGCCCCGCGGCCTCCTCTCCCCCTGCCTGGCAGCCGATGGGGCCTGGCCCCGCGGCAGAGCCTGCCAGGCCCGGCCCAGCACGGCCCAGCCAACATGGGGGTAGTGGGGGGCCTGGCTGGCCATGTTACCTGATCTCAGGCCAGAAAAGGAAAAGGCAGCGTTCCTGGGATTTTTAGTTTTTAACGTGGGTCTTCACAGAGCCATGAAATAAATAGGGCAGGAGATTTTTCTCCTTTTTAATGCTTTTATTAAAAATCAGCTCTGGTGGGAAGAACCGACAGGTTGCACACACCACCACCACTCCCAGGAGTGGCACGGAAAAGGAGAAAGAGTGCAGCTGCATCCGCTGGTCTGCAGGCAGAGCTGGGGCTTCCCTCCTCACCAAAGCACCAAGAGATTCCTGTTTTTTTCAGTTTGGCATTCAAGGTCCTCTTTCTAGCTGACATCTTTTAGATTAGGGTGAAAGGTAAAAAGGGTCTTAGACACAGAAGTCTGTTTCTCATTTCTTGTGCCTCACTTCTAGACATCACTTAAATTTCTTAATTCCATGGTGGCTCATTGTTTTTAGAGGTTTTTCCTGCTAGATTTGGTGAGGGGTTTCCTCATTTGCATGCCAACCCCAAATGTCACCTCCTCCTCACAGTCCCAGGTGCCATCTTCCAGGAAGCAGCAGGGTGATACTCAACAAAGGGGGATTTCTAACCATCAAGAACAGGTACTTAAAGAAAAACTATTAACAATAGGTGATTACAACATGAAATTATCAACAACAAATAGTTAGAACTCCAATTTAGCAGCAATTGGTGTAACCTGTTAACTCTGCAACATTTAAAAAAAAATTGACAACTTTTCTGCTCATAACAGCCATATCATCTTTGTCAGTGGTTTAACAGATTGCCAATTCTCAAAGCTGATTACTGATTGTTTTTTTGTCAGACACAGAGGAAACTGCTAGCAGCTTTTTTTAGAACATCATTTTCGTGATGCAAAACCAGCACATTGAGAACAATTCTAATACAATGAATAATGTATTCTAATATGTATTCTAATGCAATGAATAATCAATAGCATATTAATATAAAATAAAATATATAAATCTAAGTATGTTAATTAGAAAGCATTATTAATGTTCTCCAGGTATGTTTTCTGGATTGTGTCATCACTTCCTTTCTTCAAGAATTGCATCTATCTTGGATTACTACTGTTTCAGTCTTTGCATTTTATGAAATGAGCATAGGTGTACAAGCATAAAGTTAGCCTCCCAAGTCCTGTCTTTGCCACAGAATTCCTGCTGCATGGAGGAATTTTCTGTCTTTTACATGTCTTCACCCTAAAAGATCCTCACCTTTTAGGGTAAAGACATGTAAAAGACAGAAAATAGTCTCTGCCTCATCCACATATGGAATCTGACTTCAAACATGATTTTCTCTACACATCAATCCCCACTTTTTACTGCAAATGCTGGAGCCAATGTCACTTTCTTCCTCTCATCAACAGCAAAGTATTAAGGTCACACACCACTATCTCTCAAACAAACAGAGGATTTTATCTAGGTGAAAAGAAACTGAGCAGTCATAGTCCTGAAAAACACTGCCTTGTTTTGCATTCTAATCCAACAAGGTAAAGATTTCTTGCACGCTTCAATGGCTTGGCTTAAAAAGTGTATCTGCAAATTGGAAACCTTAGGTAATAAGAAATTTAGAAACTTCAGTCTCCAATCTCTCCTGTTACCTAATTTTATCTGTGTGTATACCAGATATTTATACATGCAGACACAAATATAATCTGGAGGCACAATTAGAAATCAAATATATGTGTGTTTAATTTTTTTTTCATATCATTAACCTTCAAATACATCTTTGGGTTTTTTTCTTCAGGTATTTCACTGTGTGCCACTCAGTTTTCTCCTTCCACAGGAATATTTTAGAGGAAGCTTGCTCACCAGCCTTCTCTCATTTTAAACAGAAGGAGGAAATAAATCACTCTTAAGTGGTAATTAAATGCTCAAAGAATGGGTTTGAGCATTGCACATGCACAGCAGCTTGCTGCTTGGAAAGGCTAGTGAAAAGCTAAGCCATCAGAGCAAAACTGTGAGCTGGAAAAGCAAACACGGATCCCCGTGGTTTCAGGGGCTGCAGCTGTGTGAGTGAAGCAGCAGGCAAGCAGGCGGGTGGTGCATGGTGTGTCCTGCATGGACCTGGGGGAAAGCCAAACTGCATATTTTCCTTTGGCCAAGATACTTACAGAAAAGGCAAATCTGGGAATCTTAAGATGCCCTCCTGCTTGTTCCCAACACACTGGAAGAAAGGCAAGATTACTAAACAAATTAACTTATGCCTATGATACATTGGAACCATACAGTTAATGATTTTTATTCTGGCAATCAATTAAAAGGGCTCCAAGTACTGGCTGATTGCTCAGGCTGGAAGGGTTGGTGTTGTGTATTGTTTATTATTATTCACAGTGTTCAGTATTTCCAGTAGTGAAGTCAGGGGAGTAACAAAATTTTTGTGCAATTATGTGTGCATGCACTATGATCTTGAGAGTTTTAGTAGGAAGGAAGCTCTCATTGACCTAAGAAATAATTACATATAATGAGAAGAAACACAGAGAAAGTGTGACAAAATACTAACAAAATGTAGATTCTTATACTGACATAATGTATTAATTTGTGCCCATTTTATTTTGATATGGAGAATTGTGACAATTCATTGCATTAGCATCCAAATTTTTTGGGTTTTTTTGTCAATAACAACAACCATGAGCAATGACCAGTCTTTGTCTTAGAATAAAAACATTAGCATATGTTACTGAAGTCTAATTCCATCAGATTTTTCCTATCACCATTTTGGTAAACATGATGGTGATTGGTTTATTTTTTATGCCCTTACAGATGCACCAAAGCATTTTGGTGAATCATACCACAACGGATTTATATTATGACAGTCTCTTTCCGTAGGAACAAAACTATGGAGTCCCTTTTCAGAGTCTTATATATGGGTAGCTCTTTCTACATACTGTCACAAAAATCATGAGAATTAAATTAAAGCTGCTTTATTAATTCATAAAGAAATTACATTTACCAACTTTTTTCTCAGTTCTTAGATTATCCCTTCAAGACCTAGCACTTCCAAGCAGTAGATCAGCATAAGATAAAAGCGAAGTGATTTTCTAGAAAGCAGTGTGACAAGCACAATGTAAGCCCATTTTAGGTGAAATGCAATGCTACCATTCAATGTAAACTCTCTGGCTCCCAGTCCCCACACTTTTCCTGTAATTCTGATGAAAAGCCTAAGTACATTTCCTTTCAACAATTGACTATGGTCACATTTTGCCTGCCTTTTCTGGAGGGGATTGAGTCCTGGCTGTTAAAAGGCATATAAAGAGACATGAGCATCTAGGCTCTTGTTTCTTGAGTGTGGTTCAGGCTCCAGGTCAGGCACCTCTGCTCAGCTCAGGCAGACGAGCCACAGACAAAGATGGGCACTAACAAAGGAGGCCCTGAAGCAATGTGGTACTGGCACAGTGAAAGGATAACTTTTGTTGTCATACACTTGCTTAGCAGAAGGTATCTGGGCTTAACATTTACTTTATAGGTGTTGTCAAAATATTAGAGAAGAGTAGCTCTACTTAACCTTTCGCAGTGAGACCTGGGTTTATGCTGTCTGCTTTTTGAGCTGTTTCAGTACAAGGCAGCTCTGAAAAGAAAATAATGTGAGGCAAAGTGGAAGGGTTCAGGAGAAAAAAGCTCATTTCTTTAGCAGTACTTATCTTGTACATAGCAATGTGAAAATGCAACCTTGCTAGCACAAACCACACTTGACTCCAAGAGTGTTTAAAAAGATTTTGAAAAAATTTTTTTTTTTTTTCGAAATTGTGACATTTTAAAGACATATATACCAAGCCACATATTCACTTTTTAAGCAAGTAGTTTCATTTCCTATTTTGTTGTTTAATGGAAAGAAAATTAGAGATATATGAAAAAATGTGAGAAACCAAAAAGAGTTCAAGGTTTCAAGATGGGCTCAAATTCAGTTAATGTGTGTTCATCTAAGTTGTGTATTCTATCCTACTTTATGATTTGAGTAGCAATATATGGCAGAATTATTTAAAATAATATGATTTACAGTTCAAAGGTCTTCATAAATTTTTATTTGAAGTTGTGTTTATTTATAAGCTTTACACAATGTTTCTAAAAAAAAGGATATATTTTTACTATATAACCAAACATAGTGTTTGTATCTCAGAATAAAGATTTCAAACAGATCAAAATATTAATGATTTTGATTTACTTCAAATGAAAAAGACCAGAATAAATTTCTCAAAATTTACAGATTGGGAACCAAATAAGGCATGGAAATGCATCGATTTTTTATGTATATTGTGCAAGAATAATTAAGAATAATTCATATTTTGAGCTTTCAGAGCACAACATTTGCGTTTCAAGAAAATGAATATTAATAAAACATTTTTGGGTTATTTATTTATATATTTATTTATTTATTTTACTTATTTTGCAGCCCAAAAAATAAAGACAAAATTAAAAACTGCAAATAGCGGGACATTTTGTGTGTTAGATTTACTCCAACACAACTGAGGACCCACAGTGATTTGGTTTGTATAATGACATGCTCACTCCATTGTAACCAGCAGACTACCTTATACTGTGACCTCTAAGTAGTGATAGTCCCTCTGTGTACTCTACGCATCCCAGCAAACTGATGAGTTGTCCTGTTCTTACACATTCATTCAAGGTTGCCTTGGCAACCACTTGATAAGCTGGTTCCATAATGTCTGTCCAGCTTTTTTCACTACAGCATGAGTTTAGAGATTAGACAATTTCAAAAGATGGCTTTTCCCCCTAGGGCCCACGGTCTCAGTATAAATTTCTTCCTGTCTCAATAAACAATGAACTTGCTAGTGTACTTGCTAACAAATCTATGTGTTTATTGGGTTACTTCCTATATATGTATGCAGACATTGATTCAACTGCTCTGTATTCCACTGAATGCATTTGTTAAATACTTCTTTTTAATGTAGCTTTCTCAAATTTTGTTTGACCATAACTTTCTGTGGACATAGTTGTCTCTGTTAATGCTAGATTCTGCTTGCCCCCAACATTAAACCATGTAAAAATATTAAATAAATTTTAAGGAAGACAAGGATGGTAAAGACCTAGATTTATTTTATTCTAAATTGGTATAGTAATATTATTTAATATAATTTAATATTAATTTGATATACTGACATACAGAAGACAGATTTCAAAGACAGTGTTTTCTGATGCAATGCCTGAAACTAGGCAGCTGAAGAGAGGAGGAAAATAGAAACTGTATTATTGTTGTCAGTGAAGTGCAATCAGTGAGTCAATCATTGTCATCTGTGAGTTCAAACAAAAGTATAGACAGGACACAGGTCATGGAACCTGGAACACTGAAAAATGTAATTGGAGGTTGTACCTTCTAGGACACCAGATAGTCCATTTTGAGATTTTCTTTTTTGAGGTTTCTTTGGTTGCTGATGAAGATCCAATTCACACTGCACATTTAGTAGAACAGGAGTCTATCATCAGACACAAGAGCCATTCACTGAAAAACCTCTAAAATGTGCTGCTTCTATTTTTACACCATGTTCATGCTTTCAAATACTTCTATATTCATGGAGGTGAAAACTTTGCAAACAAAATTATTCTAGCCTGTCACAGACCTGCCTGATCAGTAGGGAAAATCCAACAGTGCCTGCAGACTGACCCAGAGTAAACTTCAGAGTTGGCATCCAGCATCTGTTTCCTTGAGATCTGGCATAACTGCTTCAGTTCTCAGAGAAAATGGGATTATTCAGGGTTAGGATGGGGGATCCTTAGAAAAGTAAGTCTATATAGGAAAAAGTAAAATTTCATGTACTTCCTATCGAGAGTAAGAGAAGTATTTGCAGCCGCTGTTTTTGTGAGCTGTTTCTTGCAGTAGTAAATCAGTCATAAAATTTCTATGGCAAATTGTTTTGATCACACTATTTTAAAGTACTTTCATTTTCACTTCTTGTGACCTGCATGAATCACCCTTGTTATTATGTTCACTCATCTTTTAAGTACCACATACACCATTTTCTTTGTCCTACCTGATAAAAAGAGGGGGAAAAAGATACTTGAAAAAACATGAATTCTGGACATAAAAGCAGGTATCACAGAAAAAAAAAATAATTTCTTTTATAACTCAGGGTCTTGGACACTCTTTTTAGCATGTAATTTTGAACTCTAAGAATATCTCAATCAAAGTAAGCTGAGGTCAGTTTGCCAGCACTGAAAACATTGTGTCATGGGCCTGTGAAGGTTCAGCTGGAACATTTAAAAAGAGAAGAAGAGAGAAAATGTCTTTTTCTCCTCATTCATTTGTTTAAAAGAGACTCTGCTAACTCTATGTAGTAGCGAAACTTAGGGAAGTACTATTAAAAGCTTGGATTGCAGCCTTCTGAGTTTTGAGCTTGTTTACTGCATATTGATGTGGGAGATTTTTTCTTATTCATGTGTCTTGATAATTACTTATTCCTTTCTGCTCTAAAGTCAGAAAGGCTCACCAGAATTAATGATTTTACTCTCTCAATTCTCAAAAAAAACCAAAACAGTTACATATTTTATTTAAAACAGAAAGGGAGGAAGCTCTTGCTATTTTGCATTACAGTGCAAAATAAAAATTATTAAGCAACCTCTTTCATAGTCATTTAACTTTTCATTCCTAAAGTCATAATTCACTTAAGTCCCAGAGCAGCTTGAATGGCCCTTGTCACAACAGGCATAGTTTTGCCTTCTACAAATTATAGTTCTATATTTAATACTCAGTTGTTTTAGCAAATTAGTAAAGTGTTCACCGTCCTTTTTTTTTCTTTTTCTTTTTGACATGCTAATTTATTAACATTTTTCTTTTCTTTTTATTGACAAGGGCAAGCTAACTTTCAGCCTCCTTTTTGCAAACAAAAATAAAGCTCCAGGGATGTATTTTATATTATTATTTTAATGCCTCAGTAATCATTTGACAAGTTGTAAAGTGGGAGTTAAGAAATGCTGAGGCTGACAAATTCTGCTATAAAATTAAATGTGTAAGAAATTTCAGTGTCTGGTGTGTAAAGAGAGAAGGATACAGTCTTGAAATAGACCAGGTGAAGCTACACCCACTCAAGTGCACTAATATGGTGCAGCACCCTGAGGAGGCACTCATTTGTCTGTGCTGAAATAAGGTAAAAGCTAATTTAAGAGCAAGGACTAGAAGAACTAAAGCCTACATTAAAGGTTTCAGTAACCTGAACGAAAGACACATGAGAGCTTGAATTTCAATGTTTTGTCCTGAGATAGTACATAAGTTCAAAACTTTGTGCAGCATGCAGCTTATCACAGCCTCAATCTCTGCAGCTGCTGCAGAACCAACACTGCTGTGCTTTTTTGATTTTAGAGCTGGGTCAGTGTGCAGCATTCTCTGTTGTATTGCACAGACATGTTCTACCTGCGCTTTCTCAGATCTCCTAGAAAATTTAAAGAAAAAACTTTCAAAGACAAAACTAATGCCTTAATAAAAAAAAATAATTGTAGATTCTACTTACCCATCCTTTCCACAGGTAGTATTAGTACTTTTAAGTTTTCTAGAGAAAATGTTTCAGGCTCAAATTTTCTAGCATTACACGTGCACATAGGAATTTTTGACATTACCAGTTTTAATAAAAACTCATTTTAGTCATGCTAGAAGGTGGGCTAATAAACTTCTGATGTTCTTTCCAACAGTGTGCTTTTATGATTAATGAATTTGAAAAAACCTGAAAAATTCAGAAGCAATTGATCTTGAAAAGATCAAGATAAAAATTATATATGCAATGCTTTCAGATCTGAATAGATAAGAGATCTGATTTGGAAAATAAAAAGCAGTTATTATCTACTGTTTATTGTAAGAAAACAATTTTTTGTGTCTGTGTAGCAATTCAACAATCTCTGAATTATGTATACTATGCAGAGTTTTCCTTTTAACAAGAAAGACATCTGGTTCTGCTAATTTAATCTTGAAATATTTCACAGTAGTCTTTGTTATGACAACCAAAGGAAATCCCAAGTCAAAAGTTACTGAGCTGCTTCTTGTGGGGTTGAAATTTTATCTCCAAAGACCCATACAAACTATTTTTTTTAATTAGTCCAGTTTACTAACATCAAGATGGAAATCTACCAAGGCCTTTTAACTCAATAAATTTTAACTTTAAGCAGTTATTTACAAGATGAATTTATAAAAGAAATTTAGTTTAGTTTGAAAAATGGACTATTTTATTAAGAGATGGAAATGCATTTTAAATTAATTTCATCATTAAAAAAATAAAAGGACACTTTACTTTTGTTAAAGAGCCATTTTCTAATTAAGTTATTTTATAATGGTGGCAAGAATATACTTTTGGAGTAAACATGAAGATTCTTGCTAGCAAATCTAGCAACATGTTCAACTACAGGTGACCACCACACCTTCATTTTTTAATGTATTTTTTTCCCTGAGAAATCTTCAGCTTTGCTTTCTGTGCAGAATCCTGAACTTCATCTTTAATGGGGTCTGTTGGAGCAAGCCTGTATGCTATGCCATATGAAGCAAGATTTTATAGATATCAGAGTAATTCCATTGGAAAGTTAATTACTTCTACACCAAAATGACAGTTATGACTTGGCAAAGGAATATGAAATTCCTGCAAATTGTTTGATTTGACCCAGGGTTTCCATGTATTCAAAGTTACTCTTCACATTTCTTGTATAGACACAGATGTTTTTCTACATAATCTCAACAACACAACTTTTCCTTCCTAAATAGACCAGTGGTCAGAGAAGTTGTTCTTACTCATGAAAAACTTTCACATTTTTCAATTTTCAAGCAATCTTCAGCATAATTTATTTTTGGTTTTTTGCTCACGCATTATTTTCAACTGTAATCCTGAATCCAAATCAGAATATTCTGTGTAAAGCTCTTGGTCCCAGAGCAGCCAGTCTGGCCAACTCTGTAGTTCAGTAGACGGAACCTGAGATGCTTCATCACCCCATCTGTGCCACTTAGCTGGCTGAAGTTGAAGGAATTTGAAAACTGCACTCTTCAGGTTTCTCTGAAATCAAAACTGGCAAAACCCACTGTCATAGTAGAATGATCTTAGTTTGCCAACTGACAATTCTAAAATTATCTTCTCAATCATTTATTAGTTTTTAATTTTGCATACTTCCCTCTCAGAGTTAATCTGGTTAAACTATGTCCTAGCCATGTGTTACTACTTAGCTAACATGGCTATTCAGAAGGAAAGATTTAGCTTTTCTACAAGAGCTGTACTGAGACAGGTCATGAATGAAAGGCAGTCCATAAGATCTAACAGTAACTCTGCACAATTATTCCACTAAAGCTATAAGTAAAAGAGATTGCATGTAGAATATAAACACAGAACAATTTATTATAAATAAAGGCTAAGATTCAGATTGGGCTACTCATTTTAAAACTTGGGAAACCAGATGTAATTAGATTATATTATCACAAGACTAGAGGAAAAATTATTTTCCTCTGCTTTGCTAAATCAATAAAATTAGACATAAGAGAAGAAGAAAACAAAACCTCAGAGTCATGAGGTTTTTTTATTGTAAACTCTTTTTGATATCCATTGTTTCAAATGACCTTTATAAAAATAGCAAGCTACATTTGTCTGATGGTTGATACACTTGTGGTTATCTTTATGTAGAATCAAGTACATGCTCTCCTGTTCTGCCCTTGACATTTTACTCCAGTTAGCTTATTATTTACTTCTGAGGATTTCATATTTTTAAATTCTGGCAAAAACCTGTGGAGTATATTCTATTGCCCTTTTGTCAAGCAGTACCTGGTATTTTGGCCTTTTAGAGGCAGTTTTCTGATGGAAGTAAAGGCAGTGACATGGAGATCTGTTTATCTTGTTTATTTATAGAGTCTATGTCCTTGACTTGCTCCACGATAAGTCAATGACACAGGAAACCTCCTTCTTTCAGGAGTCTCAGCTCCGACATCAACAACTGAGTTCTGAAAATTATCCTTAATTGAAACTTCATGGAAAAGAGCAACTTCTTCCTCCTTTTGCAAAAATGCACGCTAGGAAACTGTGTCAAGGAAGCGGTAAATAAATGGCACTTCAGCTGATGTACAGAGGTTACATAAATTTTAAAAAATGTAAATTCATATACAAGATTTCTACCTGACTATTCTCACAGGAAAATTATTTTCTATCTACAGAGCCTTACTTTATATGCCAAGAGATCTCAACCAAATAACCTTGCTAGAAGTATTAGAATGAGAACTCTGAAGGAAAAAGCCATGACGAGAATCGAATCACTCAGTCACACCACTTATGTGGAAAGAGATACTCAGAGGCTTGACTGCGTGAAAAACTGAAACCTTGTTTCACTAAAAGTGCAAAAAGATTTTTTTCTATTGCTTACACATACCCTTAGTCTTCTAAGGATATGTTCTTCTAAGGATGTGATTATTGCCAATTAATGGTCACTTAGACACATTTCAGCCTTTGATGTAAGACTGGATTTACTCTGGAATAATATATATATAATAAATTTCTATTTTCACATAAAAAACATAGCAAAATATTTTCCTTGTCCTGGTTTTTGGTTTCCTTTGTCTCTTAATATTTCACCAGCTAAAACACTTTTGTCAATGTGTCAATCTACATCTGTAACAGAAACACTTAGTCACACTTTTTCACCTTATTTTAAACACTGAATCTCATATATCCTCTTTTCTCACTCCTTTTCCAGTACTATATGGAGAAGTTAACATAACACCAGACAAGCTCACATCTGAAGGATCTCCACAGGTGGTGCTATAAAAGATGTTTATTAAGCTGCCTGCCACCCATGAAGTTTAACCTACTGACATTCACCTTGCCATTTCCATGCTTGACTGCAGTGATTTAATGACAAGAAGAAAAATAAGGGAGAAAAGGTTTCTTTTTATCTCTACTTCTCCATCACATATATAATCTATTTTCTGCCACCTTTAGTACAGATCTAATTTGATTCATGGGAAGGAAAAAACAACAGCAAACCTATCTTCTCTTTTTCTCTTAGATGAAAATATGATCCAAATGGCCTAGAAACTTTAGATATCTGAAGAACTGCTCTTTAATCTATCTTCCCCTAAAAGATAGCTCTCCTCTTCAGCTCACTGGAGTCAGTAGAAAGATTTAGATTGAATCCAAAAGGATTGGGATGAATTTTTCTGAGAGCACACAATGCCTCTCAGTTCTCTTGATAGCTCTCCAGTTTCTGCAGGATTACTGAAAATTCTCACCTACAAATAAAGATCAAGTCTACACAGCAAACCAATCAACTTCAAAATTGCTTAGGGATTTTTAAATTCAGTGTTGCGTATTAGAGATTGTTTATACTGGAACTTAATAATCACTAAACAAGAAAAATTGATAAACTCAAATTCAGTTTCTGTAAGCATTACCACATGTGAGAAAATGCTAAATTAAGATGTTGGGCCATGAAAGCTCTTTGTGGAGGTAGCTGACCTTGCCAACAAAGTTTTTTAAAGTGATAATTCAACAGCTAAAAGTGATTTGATAACACATTTTTTTCAAGTCAAGTCTTCAGAACATTTTGTTTTTTCCCAGCTACAATTACCTCTTTTCACTCATTTATGAGACTAATTAATGGCATAATAGAACCACAGCCATTACCTACTTGCCATTTCCATGCAGTGGTAACAGGCTACTTCTCTCTCCTCAAAGCGAAATGCCCAAGATGCACTTCACCAACTCTCTATTTGTCATTCCTCATTACCATCCCGACCAGCACCTGAGAATATATGGGTTGTTTGTCCACAGAGCACTTATGTGGAGCAAGGCTATACCACTCCAGAGACTCTGAGAACCATGCCTGAGTCTCACAGCCCACCTTGGTTCCATTCAGAAATCCCATTCCAGAACCTGCAGGGCCTCCCACACCCTAAACTGATGTCTACATTCTTCTTCTTGGAATGTTGTCTAGTCCAAGATGTTGTCTTCCAAGGAGGAGGGGATGACAAGGTAGGAAGCAGCAATTAAGATGATCAGGACGCACCATAAACAGCACAGAAACAAAGAAAATCATCCTTGCTAGAACTGCCAGGAAGCAGCAAGGCTCAATCTAAGGGCATTGTTTACAGAAATAAAGGGAATGTAGATAATAAAATCAAATAGGAGTCTAGATCCTCAGTGTTTACCTAAAATCTGGAAACCCTGTGCATTAAACAGTTAAATATAAGCCTGGAACTCATGTAAGAATGTTACACCACAGAATTCCTAAAGTACTGTTCTCAAATATAGAGACTGATCCTACTTTTTCATGATGAATGTTATAGCAGAAATTTCTATTATAAAAGATCAAATTTTATGTCAGGAATTTGCAAATGAACATAGAAACAACTGTCCTGCATTTATTTTCAGGTTTATTTGGGATCCACTTGGATTTCAGAGTCACATCTTCCAGTGAGTTACGACATGTTTCTAGCTGGAAATTCATCTAGTTTCCAGGATGACTTCACAAAACCAGTTCTACACATCTCTTCTCAAACTTTGTATTGTTGAAATACCCCTAACTTTACTGTAAATCTCTCCATATCCTAATAACAAGAAAAATGGCATGTGCTTTTTTTTTTTTTTCTTTTTAGCAAGAGATAACTGTTGATTAAAATTTTGTCTTATCTGTATTTCTTTACAGAAAAAAGTATGTACTCTGAAGATACTAAACTCATACCTCAAGGCTGTTTTTTTAGGCCATTATTTCTAAGCCTAGCTTTTGAAAAAGAAAAGATTTCTCCCATAACATTATGTATAGCCTTATAAATAACAATAATAGGGAAAAATCCTGATTTCTCCTAGCTGATCTCCATTTGTCCATAATATAAAACAAGTAGTTCAATTAACTGGATGATGCTGTCTGAACCAGCTTCTATGTCAGATTTACAAAGGAAATAAAAATAAAACTGTTTAAAAGATACAACACTCTTCCACAGGGAAGTTATAATGAGAATTTTCTTAAAATGATATAACATTTCATAAATCATGTATGTAGAAACATTAAAAGATAAAACCTACCCCATACAGACGACAAAACAATTTTATCTCTGTCCTTTGGAGGTCTGAATTATGTATACCCTAACAAATACCCATATTTAGTTCCAGTAGAAGGCATTTGCTTTTACGTCATTGTAGAATATGAAGCATTTGATTGCCATGTATACCCTGAAGCATAGTGGTAATCTGTGAAAAAATGTGTCCTTCGTAAATTTAAAACATCCTAAAAATTCTTCTTACAGAAACATCCGTGATTCTTGACATAGATGTGGAGGAAGAAATTTCCCACATAAAATGGGAAATAATGTCAAAATAACATCTTGATCTTTTCCTCTATATATTTGAACCACAACAAAAAGTTAAGATTTACATTAAGACACAGTAACTTTTAAGCAAATTGGAAAAGCACAGTTTTCCTGCTTTCAAGAATAAATAAAAAAAAACCAAAAACCTCAACCCAGTCCAGATTTCTCTCTATAAGAAAACACAGAAAGGAACAAGGTACTCAAAAATTTTCAGTACAATTGCAATACACCAAACCAATGTACACTCTTTAATTTTCCTTTTCCTAATAAGTAGACATAGGAAAATGAAATGTAGTTTTCATCTCCATTGACACAGTAGTGTCCTTTACTACTACTCAGATACCTGACATCAATTCATCCACTGACAGAACATCAAACCTTTCCATCTGTTCACACTTTGTTAACATCACCACAATCTTATTGCAATCGACTTCTCTCTGTCCCAGAACAGCAAGACGGAGATGGCAGTGGACCTCAGTCACATCCTCATTCACAACACTAATTTATAAACCTCTAAAAAACCCCCTAACTCATGTCTTCTCCTTGAGTAAAAAGGAGAGTCTATAATGTGCTCCTTTCTTACTCAGATCATATTAACATTTCCACCTCACCATATTAACATTTCCACCTTACCCTTCAGAAAACAACCATTTTCTCAGAAGTCATTGTTGCCTGTAGCTGGTTGCAGGACCACAATATTTATCCCTGTCTAAAGAATATTGCTTTTATTTATTCAGTCATTAAAACAAAGTCCAAAACTCCTTGAAAGAGCTATCAAACCTTTCAACAAAACTATTAGGATTTAAAAATATTATATACTCCAAATTCTATCAACAAGAATTCTGTTCTTGATATCCGAGGCAGTTTCCAAAATGTCTTTTTGTCCTGTATGCTATGTACTGACATAGCATCTCTAAAGGCTAAATCAAGGAGCTTTTGATTCTACTTAAAACATCCACTAACACAAAAGTTACATCTCTCTTGACACCCTCTACAAATGTGTCACCTATCCTCACAAAAAGATTCAGACATGGTTAATTCTCCAATATTCATTGTTTCCCCCATTTCCTTCCTCCCTATCTTTTTTCAGTAAGAAACAAGTTTTCACTGTTTCTTATCTTCCTCAGCCAGAGCAAAAAAAGCACATCTCTGATTTCCATTGGTTTTCCCTACCAATCTTTTCTCTGGGAGACCCTGCTGGATTTCTACGGGTAGCTAATTTTTCACAGAATTTAATATCCATAAAAAATAAAAAAGAAAAATTGATAGGAATAATGTTATAATTTTAAAAGCCTAGGAAAACATTCATTAACCGAATATTTAACATATTTTTTAGGTTAAAAATAATTGCATATACCTCAAGTCTTCCTAGTCAACATACATGTACAAATATAAAATCTTTTATTTAAGGAAATGTTTTTAATATCTCTCTTGCCTGAATACTTACTTGAAGGAACTCATAAAAAATCTGTGGTTATGTATCAATTCTTTAAGTTCAACTGGCTAATTTTTTATTTTAAAATTGCAATCTAAATTGCAAGTATGATCCAAAAAGAATAGAAAGAGCATTTTAAAAAAGAATTAAATTTATCAGTTTATGGCCAGCTGTATTCTAAAGATTTAATTTTCAAACATGAATCATTCACAAATGAACATCTAAGAAGACCTTTTTCACAATATACCAGAGCAGTTCTGCATTGCCATGAGCCATGTAGAAATGGAAAGAGATAAGCAAAAGACTCTGACAGACAGCTGTAACAGAAAGATTAAAAATGCTCATCAAATATAAAGTTCAAGTGGAGTGCAGGCTTTGCTACAACAAATCTGTACTTGTAGACCTTTGAATTTTGCTCATATCTGGAGTTAGTGAGTCTTACTGTTTACTTCCTTGTTTCTCATTTTATTAAGAAAGTTTTTCAGAGTCTGAGGTGCTTTGTGATTAATTTTGCGATGTAACTCAAAATGTCTTTTATTTATCTATGGGAATTCTAATAATTTGGTTCCTACCTTTTTTAAAGGTTACTTCCTGCTTAGTGTTTTTGATGGTAAATAAAGATGAATTCTGAATGTTCCAAAGACTTCTCTCCTGTTACTATGAGGGAAGAGCTTGGAAGAAAAGAAAACATTTTGTTCATTAGGAAATAAACTTTTATTCCAAACTTCATATATGTCATAGAAACTCCTCAGGACCACTCCAGGTATAAAAGTTGGAACGAGTTTGAAATGTACTGTTTTTTTATGCCAAGTCTTCCTGAGCATGGTACGGTTCTATTTAAATCCAGAACTACTACTTTTTTTAGGAGAAATTCTACAATAGGCAAATGGAAAATTATTGTTATATATATTTTACAATATTGTTATGTAAAATACTTGGTGTGAGCTCTGAAAAGTCTTCCCACACATTCTTACAGTACACAAAGATGAGTGTGAGAGGCAAAGAAAGAGAGCCTACAGCTCCCAGGATTTTTCAGCTTTTCAGAAATTCAGAAGCTCAACACACTCTGCAGTGGCATTTGGATGCTTGAAATGATTAATACAAAGACCATAACATGGAGCAATTGTTTCTTCATTATATGGCAAAATAAGTCCCACAAACAGAAGTGATCACATTTTTGGCATTTTAGATGCTGTGAATTTTTTATTTCTCTAAATATAATGCACTGTATATACACACAGGGGTTTATGCAGGTTTATATCTCCCATGAACTATATCATATGCCTTTATGATATGCTTAACTATGATAATTTATGATAATTTTACTATATATACACATTGATACAATGTTTTAATAAAACTAGCATTTCTTTTTCCTTTCACTTAGACTACAAACTGTCCTTTTCTAAAGACAGAATGCTCTGTTCTCATTTTGCTCATTTTTTTCTCTGCCTATTCCTGCCTTCACTTTGAATTCTAGGTGGTGTCCTCTGTAGCCTCTTCCTGCTACACTAATTTGAAGTCTGAGCTCAAAATACTTTTCATCTTTTCATTTACCATCTGCAGTCTTCTGTCATCTGGGGCAGCCCCTCAGTTTTACCATGTCTCTGAAAGCCATGTGGAATCATCACCGAGGATGAGATCCAGCAAGAGATTGACAGCCACATTCAGAAGAATGTGCAAGACATATCTATTTGGAATTCTAACCCATTAAAATAGAGTCAACCCTGAATATGGAGTCTGGAAAGTGGCTCTGTTAATCAACCACTAGTTTAGGGTAATCTGAATAACTGCCTAGGCTCAGCTGAATGTATTCCTCATGACCTTTCACTGGTTGCCTTACTGGTGATCTCTCAATAGTTCCTGGTTGGTTCTTCTTCAGGAAGATGTCACATAGGTTTTATGACCTCTCTTCCAGCTCTGTGTATTTATCCTGGGTAATAACAAATTGCCTCAAATGCTACCAGATGTCTGTGCTTAGAGAACTGAACCAAAATTGATCTTAGAGATGTGAAAGGAGTTTGCAAATCTTTCAAACTTGAAGACATGAAAAGTAAACAATAGATGTTTTAATCCAGACTTGTCTTGTTCTTTTATACATAATATCTCCTATTTCCTAGGGGGTACAAATTATTTTTCCAATTCCATATTTTACTAACAAATGCCTTGGTTCCTAATGTATTAAAAATATTCATTGGAAAAGAAAGCAGTAAAGGTAGAAAAAAAAGGAGGAGGATTAAACATTTCTTGGGACAATAGACAGGAAAACTGATAAAACTGTGAGGATTCATGTTGCGTTGTTAGAAAAAGCATATCTTAAACTAAACATGGAGAAAAGTCTGCTGCTGGCAAGCCCAGATGAAAAAGATATTTCACAAGGAAAGGAATAAATAGAGAAGTAGTTAGGATTTAAGCTAATTTTGGTTCATAAAACGACAAAAATTGAATGCATTTCTGAGACCTATTGCTTAATTATAAACAGATATTTTTATTCTGGATTTGCTTTTGCTTTCAATTATTTATTGCTGTCATATTTGAAAATATACTGATATAATTTTGAAATAAGGTCAAGATAGTTTTAAATATATAGGTTACATTTAAAAATTATTTGAAGCGATTAAAAATGCAATATCATATATGAATTTATACATGTATATTATTATTTGCAATATCATGTATGTTACAGAAATAGCATAGTGTGAACACTTGCCCTACAGTAATGTAGGATAGGTTTCCACAAATATTCTTACTGTAAAGCTGACTTTATATTCTACACTTGTGGAGAAAAAAGCAGCAGATGGATCTTCATCTCTTAAATATTTTCTCTAACTCTTCATTTTCTTCTTGTAGCTTTCGTCCATTTTATCTTTGGTCTACCAAGCAACTCCAAAAACAACCTAATTCATCTAAATCCTAGATGTCTTTACACAGTAAATTCATAATCTGAATCATTCTTGAAACAACCAAATGTTGTCTGAATCTCTGTATTAACTCATCACGGGGCTCAGTACTGAGGAACTTCATTTTTATTATAACACAGATGAGGTTAGCATGCTTTTTAGGGAAAAGCAGCTCAGGGCTCCCAAAGTGCTCTATTGCAGGCCAGGTCACCACAAGAGCTGTTCCTTCCAAGAAAGCACAAACCTTACAGTGGCCATGTCAGTCCCAGGGTCTACCATCTGTTATTTTCACTTCGAATCAGAACAAACTCAAATTTTAAAGTTGTTGAAATGAAATTCATTTCCTTTAGTAATACATGCTGATGGACCTTTATCTTTATCCCTTGGAAAACATTAAAAATTATTGCTAGGTATACCAGCCACAATTGCCAAATCTTCATTTTCTTCTCTTCCAGTGTAATTTTGCTTTTCGAACTGTGTATTCTTTTGTCCAGGCTCACCCAATATCTTGACAACCTTTATGTTACTATATATCATAAAGACACATAGATAAACAAATACTATTGAATATCTTCCTACTGTTCTGCCTTGAGGTGCTTTCTTTCTTTCAGAAATTGCCTCTTAGGAAAAGTATTCAAAAATCATGCGCTAAAGGATTGAGGAGATTATAGAGACATTGGAAGTACAGCTGGTTATAAAAAATTCAGTCCCTTTCATTTACACTACAGATATGCTAACAAGTATTAATTAAATGTCTTGAAATCTTGCTGTTGAATTACATAGAAATGTTTGCAGTATGCACTGCAATCTCAAACATTTCAAATGTAATAACAGCCAAATGGGATTAAAAAGGAAAATTTCAGCGATGAGACAGCAACAATCAGTGGCCTATTGTTACATACCAAAAACTTCTATGAAGAAAACAAGAACAGTGTTCACTTTTCTGCATTGCAGGCTCAAAGTTACCAAATATTCCCTGGGCCACGTCTTTGATCATTCTTCTCATGCCATTCCTCTTATATAATTTGAAGGTTTAGGGGAGGAAGAGAAGTTATAAAAAATGTCCAACTAAACTAAAGTACCGTTTAAGAAAGTTGGAGGACATTCCAATATGAAATGCAAAATGGGGAAAGCAAAAACTGATTCAGTTTCTGGCTTTAGATCTGACTCAGTGTGTAATCATGAATAAATATTTTGCTACTCCTTCAACTTGATTACAACATTTTTTTTAAAAGAAAATGCAACTTTACTGTCACAGCACTGAGATCTTAGGACAACATTGTAAAAAATCAGAATAAGAGAAAATTGGACACAATATGTATTACTACCCTAACATCATCTTAATAGTAAGTGTATGTATAAATATGTATATATAATATCTAACATGAACATTTTAGTATTCAGCTCTACAACTGGTAGAAATACCCCTATGGCATATGATGTTAGAGTAATGCTCTGATTTGCTCATATGATTAAAGACACAACCTTCCCAGGTGATGCACTGCAAAGTTGATGAATCTCTCTCCAAAACCACTTTCCTTTTGCCCCTTTTGTACCTGGAATAGAGGCCTATATTTTCTCTACTTGTTTACAAAAAAAAAAAAAAATTAAAAATATATGAGCTTGTCCTTGGCATTTTAAAGCTGAATGAGTTAGCTGTACAGGCGAAACACAAGATTAGGAAGCCAATTATTACATGAATTTTTTCACAGCAATGCAGGTGTCGATAGGAGATATTCTAGAACCTCCTGGACACAATCCTGTCCCATGTGCTCTAGGATGAACCTGCTTGAGCAGGGAGGTTGGAGCGGATCACCCAGTGCATTTCTTTGCAATCTGACCCGTTCTGTGATATCAAACAGCGACATTTCACTAACCAGTTCTTTCACAAAGCAGTGATGTAGTAAATACTCTTAAAAGAAAGTAGTCAAGTTTAGTGGTTATCTAGACTTTAACAGTTGTAGGTGGGCTCCTTTAGTCAGTTAGACAAAGGCTAGAAAACTGGGATCATATGAAAGAAAAAAATTAGAGGAACCCAAATATATATGATACATCTGGAAAAAACCTTAACCTAAATAATCTAAATTACTACAGAAGCCTTTGAGAATATTAACTGTGGCATTTCTTTATGTACAAGTTTGTTGAACTCTCACCTACACTTTCATTTGCTGTAGTACATTGACAATTTAGAGTCATAAATTTTCAGAAGAAAAAGTATATAGGAGAGGGGGATGCATATTTAATAAATGTTATTCAAGGTTTATAAGAATATCAAAGCAAGACTTGGAAGTTCAAGAACAAACTATTCCACCAAGTACAAAATACAGTACAGAAAACAGTTCTGCACTGAAGTAAGTATTTCTGTAAACAGCTGTGCTGAAGAACAAAGGAGACAGTATACAAGGGTCACAATAACAGAATTACATTAGTTTAGAAGTATGATGATGACCTAACTTTGGATTTTTTTCCACTGATGTTTTCTTTCTTATCAGTATGTGGCCATGGCAAGGTGCATTTCTTTATGTTTGTACAATTATAGAATACATTGTTAGAAGGCACCGGGATCATTAAGTTCAACTCCTGACCCTGCACAGAACACCTCAAGAATCAGACCATATGCCCAAGAGATTACCAGGTCATACTTCCCCCACAAAAAAAATTGAATATTAAAAGCTTAGGTAGAATTAAATGTTCTTTTGGCGCATAGTTTTCATGCTGATCTTGTATGTTTGATAGAAAGATACATTGAGTTTTAAAGACAAGAAGAACAAAGAAAAGATTACTGTGGCCCAAATTCACCAAGGACTTGCAGAAAATTCATATGCCTATATATTGGAAAGTGTAATCTTCAAAAACCTCTCCTAACTCCTAGTTACTAAAGGATAAAGGGCTTCTTTTAAACACCAAATTCCCAAATACTTAGGGGGTGCTCAAATGCTTTAAACAGCCCCACACTGCTACACTACCCTTATCTGCTGCCATCTTGAGCATTGTCTGAGCCCTCAGGGAAGTCACAATCCATATTGCAGGCTGGAAAAACACACCCATACACCAGCAAACATAGAACTGCTACTGGTGGGAGAATATTTTCCACCAAAGTATCCCTCCCTGTTTTATTGTCAATCCCAGTGCTCAGAAATCTCCACAAGATTTCTTTACTTCTTTAAATTTTTCTCTCTTCTGACCCTTCCTTCCTCCATCTTAAGTTAATCTCAATGTGTTTCACAGGCTATAAATAAAAGTTTAGTGTTCCTTTAGAAGGAATACACCATATCAGCTATTTTCCCTTTCATAATATTTTAGTAATCCACAGGTGCTCAAAGTCTTCTTTTTCTCTTTCAATAATCTTACTGACATATTTCTAGTCAAGCAAAGATCAATTGTTCTCATCTTAGACTTAGCTCCTGTTTCCATTTGAGATCTTTATCTCTACAGAGGGCTTTTATGCCTGAAATCTCCCTTAGTGTTTTGTTATTTATCATGTGTCAGCTATATTCAAAGACACAGTTGAGTTTATGCATGATACCAGCATTGCATATGGAGGACTGAGTTTTCAGGGAAGCTGTGTAAACGTACAGTAATAATAAATACATGGAAGTTTAAACAAAGAGGAAACCTGACTTTGTTCAACCAAGGAGGGAGGGGGGAGGGAGGGAGGGGAGGAAGGAAGGAAGGAAGGAAGGAAGGAAGGAAGGAAGGAAGGAAGGAAGGAAGGAAGGAAGGAAGGAAGGAAGGAAGGAAGGAAGGAAGGAAGGAAGGAAGGAAGGAAGGAAGGAAGGAAGGAAGGAAGGAAGGAAGGAAGGAAGGAAGGAAGGAAGGAAGGAAGGAAGGAAGGAAGGAAGGAAGGAAGGAAGGAAGGAAGGCAAATTTTAAATCAATATGTGACTCCAGTTCTGAGATAAGGTTGCTTAAACACATATTTGCACTTAAGCAACTAAAGACATCCATTAAAAGACATTTAATTACTTTGATTCGGTTTAATATGTAAGCTAGAGTTGTATTTTCCCTTGCATGAAGTAAATAAGGCAAAATATTATTTCTGTATTTCAAATAGTCTTGCTACAGCTACTGTTTTAAAACCAGCAAAATTTAGTGGTTTGGAATATAAAATTCTGTTCTAAATTACAAAAATTCCTGACAATTTTTAAAATGTCATTATTTTCAAATGTAATATGAAAGCACATCTGAAATGGACAATACTTTAGAAATCTTGTTATTTACTCAATAGTTTAATAACCTATTAGTATTTCCAGAATTTTAAATATGTGAAAGTGATTCTGTATCAACCAAAACAGATAAAACTACTTTCAGGATTTGACAATTTTAGTCTCTGCAAAGAAAACTGCTATTTAAAATGGTCTGAATAGAAACCTGCTCAGTTTTTGTGTTATATTTATTTGTGCTGTTGTTTCATTCAGCTGTATATTTGGGAGTTCATTTCAGCAGTATTGCAAAGAGATCTCTTCACAGAAAAAAAAAATCCCTCAAGAAGAGTTGGGAAAATAAATCTGGACATGTTGCAAAAGTAGCCTTACCATTACACAGTCATGATACACGTGTGACAAATGCCCTGTCCCAATTTTTTACTTTATTTTACTTCACATAAAAAGACATAGGATGTGAGGAGAAAATCTAGCACTTTCTAAATGGAATACAAGTGCTCAACAATGAAAGGAATTTTAATCAATTCCAGGTCTATTTCATGTTTTAATCCCACAATCCATTTCAGTCAATTCACACCACAGAGTTAGAATACTTCTTTAATCAAAATAAACACACAATCAGTTTAGAAACGTGGTGACTGGCTACCATGACACCAAGGGAGATGTATGTGGTGGGGAAGCAGAGCCAGAACAGGCTGTACACAAAACGCTGCTGAAATCAGAATATTGACTTGCGCTCCCAATGGCACAGCAGGGAGAACATCATTGCTGAACAGACTTGCTATTAATTCTGTTGCCTACCTAGGTCATGGCTGCTAAATTAACTGTCTTTAGTGATATATTAAGTTCTCTAGGTTTGTGACAGATTTCGTTCCTCATCTGTTCTGAAGCTGACAGCAGCCATTTCTGCTTCTTCTGCAAATCACACTGAAGCTATAGGCTTTGTGCGTATGACAGTGACTTTAAGCAGTGTTATGGCTGACATACAGAGTTCTTAATTATTAAAAAAGTTATTAAAAGGTATTAAAGTTATTAAATTATATGTTAAGTTATTAAAAAAAGAAAAAAACCCAGCATCCATAAGTGACTTATCACACTTCATGAGAGTGCTGATTGTGTCAATTTAAAGCCCTCTCACTGTATCTTAATAGACCAAGTCAAGGTATGCTCATATTGTTATTCTTCACAGAACCACAGAATCACAGTGTGGGTCAGGTTGAAAGGCACTACAGTGGGTTATCTGATCCAGCCTTCCTGCTCAAGCGGGGTCATCCCAGATCGAGTGGTAAAGATTTCATTCAGATGGTTCTTGAATATCTCCAGTGAGGGAGACTTCACAACCTGTCTCGGCAGCCTGTCCCAGTGCACACCCACCCACAGAGTAAAGAAGCATTTCCTCGTATTTAGGTGTAACACCTGTATATCAGTTTCTGTCCATTCTCTCTTGTTCCATTGCTTGGAAGAACCCTGGATCCATCTTCTTGGCAGTCTCCCTTCAGATACTTGTAGACACTAAGGTCTGCTCTCAGTCTCTCTTTTCAAAGCTGAACAGGCCCAACTCTCAGCTTTACCCCATAACAGAGATGCCCCAGTGCCTTAATAATTTTTGTCACCTGCCGGTGGATCTGCTTCAGGTGCTCCATGTCTCTCTTGTAGTGAGGAGCCAGAACTGGACACAGCACTGCAATGTGGCTACCAGAGCTTGATGACCCTGTATAGATAAAGCAAAGCACTTCTTTGTTCTTTGTATTACCTCAATAAACCTACTTCCTCCCCAGAAAAATGCATGCACACACATGTAGTGCCCTTAAGCTGGTTTGCCTCAACCCATTCCCATCCATCTACATAAAATAACCAGTTAGCCTTTTCAGTGTGTGCTTGGTAAAAGTATCCCAACCTCAAGCAACAATCACATTTCCACATGTTATGTAGTTTTCCATACCCAGTTTTTGCTTCAAGGTTTTCAGGACCTAAGTAGCAAACTTTTAGACAAAAACATGTTTCTACTTATTTGTTTGGGATTAAATGCTAATATTTTTAATATAGGAAGTTACCACTCTTATAAAAGACAACCAAGGGGAAATTATAACAATCTTCAAAAGGAACAATTGACATAAGCTCTTTTGCCTACCTTTTCTTTTGCAGTGTCTGAGTTTGCACAGGAAAAAGGGCTAGATAGCCAATAGGTTAAGAAACAATATGTTCATGGTTTTTTCTTTCTAGCTCAACTCCCAGCTCATCCACAGGATCCAGCAAAAATCCCTGAGGAACCTACAATCCTCCAGGATTTGCTGGTGTTTTCCTTAAGCAAAGTGTGAAATATTTACTTTGTCATTATATAAAGGAACTTGCTGAGAATTCAGCTTTATTGGTTAGTTCAAAAAACACCAGAGGAAAAAAGAGGGAGTGTTTCTTACCGCAGATAATGCAAACACATGAGATAATTTAATTATGACTAATAACATCTGTTCAAACATTGGTGTCACATTGGTGTCACTCCAGAAGAGAGTTTAAGTATTCTGGCAATGTAGACAAGATATTGTCTACAGTGACATTGTCAAACATACTAGCTAACATGATTATAGAACCCATCATGTTTTAATGATGTTGTGTAGTAATAGATCATTCTCTAATAGTAAAAACTCTTCTTCATGAAAATAAAATAATTCCTCTTAAATCCTAGAAGCTCAGAAACTACTAAAATCTCATTTTAATACAATAACTTCAAATTAAAAAAAATGTGAAAAGTATTAAATATTTTTAATCTACTTCAGCTTCCAAGTAAGAGTGAAAAAGTAGTGCTGGAGATTTTTCCTCCTAATTTTTTCTCCTAGATATCAGCATATCTTAAATATCAAAAAACTGATCATATTCTATCTTTGATCTCAAAATTTTGAAGAGCAAATGTGGATAAAATAGATGTCAAAGGTCAAAAACTTTCCTTTAGAAATGAAGCTTCCTAAATAGATGTTTAAAATGATATCTTGAAGCTACATTGATCTGATTATTAACACTGATTTTTACTCAGCCTAATGCAATGCTTAGAACACTTGAGAAAAAACAAAAATAAAGAAAAATAGTATTATAGTTCTGAGGTTTTCATGTGTAAATAAAGATACAATTAATAAATTTTAATACACATTGGAAGCATGTGATGCCAGACTTTTTAAATTATATCAAAAGGAATCTTATTTTTGTAATTTTATTGATGTAAAATAAAACACTAGAAAAAGGTTTAGTGGAATAGCATAGAGGATGAGAGACCTCCATACAAAATTCAAATTTATAGTCCGTTAGTGCTCTATAGTATTAAAAGAGCATTGTAGACACTGTGGACTGCATTTAAATTACATCTCAATATCTCCGGGAATTTGATAAAAGCAAGGGCTCTTACTCTCTCTTTCACTCTACAGAGTGAAAACCACCTACAAAGACCTGCTTTCTACACTACACTCTGATGGAATATATGCTTCTTTTGTGCCAGGAATTCCCTCTAACTGGCTTCAAAGCTGGCTCACTCTAAATGTAGCAGGGATGCTAATAGATTTGCAATTTGTTCAAGAATGAAAATCAAAGCTATACCTCAGGCACTATAATTGTTGTTTAAATAACACACTCTGTATACTAGAACTTCTTCATAAAATTAAAAATGAAGGAAAATTTAAGATGTTCCGCACTACAACAAGGCACCCTCTTTACAGTGCAATGCTAAGAACTCCATTCTTATCTGAATAATCAAAAAACATTCTATTTTCTGTGTACTTATTACAGAGTGAAGCATCTTACATAAAGAGAACAAAATAGAGTGAGATAATTCTAAGATAGTTTAATTGTTGGTAATGTAAATTGAACTCAGAATCCTTGTATGGAGGATTATATTCAAATTCACAAAGTATCATTTATTGCCAGTTTTTAATTTCTCACATCTTCAGAAGAGGTTGGAGGCTTTTGTGCACATTAATAAAGTATAAAGAAAGATCACTGTGAAAATACTGATCCAGAATATGATGCATTCACATACATTTATTTGGAAAGGTAAATATGTACATATTTACCTTTACCTTTACAAACATATGCATATATATCATACATAATTAAAAAAAATAATTCTGCCTGAGAATAGCTTTGAGACTGGTTGGATTATCTTTGCTAACTCAATTGCTAACTCAATCCTATAAGGAGAATAAAAAGCATCTGCTGTTTCAAAAAATACCTTCATCACAGGACATGGGACACAAAAGAATAACAAATTCTTAATTCCTATCTGCAAGTTGAATTCCTTCTTACAGCCATTTCAGCTGATAAGAGATTTAGCATCATTATGCAAGACATTGTAAAAAGAAGAAGGGAGAAAATACTAGTGAAACAGTTGTTTAGTGTTGGAACTTTATCATTGAGATCAGGTGGTAAATTAGCAAAAGTGATTTAATAGCACCTGAGATGAGTTGTTGTAACCTTGACTGTATTTGACAGAGTGGATTAGTTAGAGCCAACCTAACAATGTACATTTGAATCTGTGTAATCAGATTGGTTTTGAGAAAAAGGAAAAAATACTGAATGTCTGGGTTGAAATGCAGATCCCCCAGAGTCATATAAATGTAGAATCATTTAGGTTGGAAAAGAACTCTAAGATTGTCAAAGAAAACCATTAACCCAACACTTCCAAGTCCACTATTAAACCATGACCCAAAGTGCAACACCTACACATCTTTTTATTACCTCCAGGGATGCTGACTCCACCACTCCCCAGGCAGCCTGTTCCAATACTTGACAGCCTTTCCATGAAGATCTTTTTCCTAATATCAAATCTAAATATTCCCTGGTGTAAGTTGAGGACATTTCCTATTGACATGTCACTAGTTACTTGAGGAAAGAGACCACCCCTCCCACCTCACTACAATCTTCTTCCAGGTAGTTGGAGAGAGCAATAAGTTCTCTCCTGAGCCTCCTTTCCTCCAAGACAAACAGCTCCTCAGCTGCTCCTCATGAGGATGAAATATCCTGGCTTGCTAAATCTGACATTTCTGTGTTCTCTTGAAATAGTGGAGAGAATTCTGCTGTCATTTAAATTGTTTGTCAACTTGAACACATCCTTAATAATGTTGAATAATAAAGAAGTTTATTCAGACATGTCACCTTGAGGACAATAGTTGTAGCTAGAATTTATAATATGCTACTTACTGTAGGTTATTAATACATAAAACTTGGTTCTTGGATATATTTACATTGTCAATAGCAAAGCCACTGAAGAACTTGAGAAAAACACTGTTTTCTTTTGGAAGAAAATTGGTAATGAAATTCATCAGATCTTAATCAGATAATGAAATTCACCGTAAAACCAAAAAAGATGAGGACCAGAGCAACAACAGTAAGAAATCACCAGTTAGAGCACTGATGTAGAAAGAGGGACATACATAGGCTAGTTCTAAAATTCCCTAGTTTATGTAAAATATGCATCAGTGTCTTGAACCTGTGTCTTCCACTATCCAACTGGAGTCTCCCCAAGCAGTGGGTGTCTCACATCTTACTGATAAGATGTTACTTTTTCATTATTAATATCAAGTGGAAATAAATTATGAAATATCAAAATGTTGCAGTAAATAAATTTCTGGTTTGCTAGTTTGTTTGTTTTTTGGTTTTTGGGCTTTTCTTGTAACTGCAGGTGATCATGCAGTATCCATCTCTTACAGTGGAGAGTGAACTGATTTGATTTTTTGGGTGCTTCTTTCCCACATAAGTATATTGGTCAAGAAGAAAAAATAAGAAGCTGCCTTTTATTTCAATACTGACATTTTGATAAAGCAGATCTAAAAATGTCTCTGAAAAGTTTGAATTCAAAATAAAATGATAGAAATTCAATATACTTGTTATCCAGTTACCATGCAATATCAGTCATTACTAGCCATTGAAATAACTCTAAACACTTTGATGTTGTTTTTCTTGTCCTGAAAATAGTCATGGCTTATTTTGTTTACTTCATTCTACCAGTTCAGTGATAACACCAGATTCTACAGGCATCAAATGAATTCACAGGAAAGTGGAATAAGGACAAAATGCAGTGACTTTGAAGCAATTTCAGCTAAACATGAAAGAAAATGAATGACACATCAAAGCATCAGCTTCAAAGACACTCCCAGGTGGCTCATTTCAGAATACGTGTTACAGAAATCGTACAATAAGGTGTTTGAACTTTTCTATTCAAGAAATTTTTAAAGAACCTTTATCGGGGAAAATAAAAGACTGTGTTGAAGGACAGCTAAAAATCCAAAGTCAATGTATTCCAAATATGTTTGATAAAAGGATGAATAATAGAAGAAATATTTTGTCTCCAGCTTTTTGAAGGAAAGGTGTTGTGAAAGGGAAATAACTGTGATACTGCAATTGCATACCAACATTTTAGAGACATGCTGTTTTGACTGCAAAATCAAATTTAGATCATGGATTATGGTTTTTTCTTGGCTTAAATCTTGAAGCCATGTGAGTGTCACTTTGATAAAATTCAAAGTTGCAGCACAGTATTTGGTGGGAGATAAAATTCCAGAGGCAAAATTTACAGGATAAATGAGCATGACACAAATCACAGTGGAGTTCAATGGATGATCAGATGATTTTTTTGTGATGTCTGGAATAATCTACATAGAAATAACCTATGCAAGTAACTGTATTGACAGAGAAGAGGCCTGCAGTGAGATTACAGTGGGTAGCTATGGGCTGAACTTGAGCTAAATTTACAGTTTTCCACTAAACTTAGATGAGTCAAAGAAGATTAAATATTTAAGTGAATTATTTTGAAATATGCCACTTTTTTTTAAACTGAGTTTACAATTATTAGATACCTAAAATGAAAATAACCATCTAGTTTATGACATTAGCTTCCACTTTGGAAATCCTTGTCCTGATAAAAAGGAATAGGAATTAATTGTGGTAGACAGAACCACCATCCCTACCTTCCCTGTTTTTACATATAATCTCCAGATATTGTAAATTTAAGTCTCACTGACTTTCAAAGCAAGCTATAGGCAAACAAGTCACTTGGAAATCTGGGAGTTCACCTTTGCAGCATTGAGATACCTCTCAAGTTTTTGTATTCATGTATTTCTTGTATGGTGAGAGTACAGATTTCTGTTGCAGTAGTTCAAAGAGATATAGAGGAGTTAGGAGGTTATATAACTTCAGAAGTGGCTTCTGGTTTTCAGCTTGAAGCAAGCTTTCCATCAAATCTTACCTTTACTTTTATCACAAAGTGTTCAAAATACAAATTATATGCTGAAATAAAATGGAACAGATTTGAATATTTTATTTTGCTAATCTGTATAATATTGCAATTTTGCTCCTCATCACAGCCAAAATAAAGACACATGAAAAAAGACTATGCTCAGCTTACAAAATTAGAACCTCTTCTACAAAGGAACTACTTTAAACAAATTTTTAATTATTTATGTTGTTATATTTTATGAAATAGAAGTTGCAATTAATCTTTATAAAACAATCAGGAAAGCTAAAGTTTAATCTCTTTTAACATTCCAAGGGAGTTTACATTATTTATTAAACAATTGCAATTGTACTTATGGGAAAACTAAAATCTTATTCTAAAAATGTATTTTGTTAATCTTTTTAGTTAAATTTTCACAACAGCAATTGTTATTCTAAATATTTAAAAGTTCTTTCCGGGGGACCCCTTTTCCCTAAATTTAATGGCACATGTGGATTGTGATGTTTTTGTCAGCATAAATGTTTCTGCAATAGCCTTATTATGCTCACGGAACTCAGTAAGCTCAATTTAGTTGCTGAAATTAACTTAAACATTTGCCATTATTTGTGTACATTTCATTAACATCTTAATAACAGAGCTCATATACATCAACATCAGAAAAGACACACAAGAAAGTATTAGGTCTGTGGCATACAGCTGTGGGACATGATTTTTTTTTTTCATGCCTATGTAAATCAGGATTAACTCTGCTTAATTACTGGAAAACACTTTCCAAAACAACTGCTGAGAAAAACAGGAAGGATTTATTCATGATGGTGCAATTTGCTTTGTCCTGGTTTGAGATAGGATAGACAGTTTTCCAGGTACACATAGATGTCGGCATACAGCTGTAAACCTTATTATTGTCAAAGCAATTCAGGACATATTCATCTAAGTCACTGAGCTAAAGCAAATTAAAAATCAAATCAATTTTTTGTTGAAAAATCTTGAGACAGAAAATGATTCAAAGGACTAAATAAGCAATTATTTTATTCATTAAAAGTCAATAATTTTGAAGTTTAAAAGGAGCTCTTCATATTGCAAAGAAGACACAGCAAATCAAATCCTTTTCTGAAAGACAACTTGGGGATAAAATTTTGGGAAGGAATTCTCATTCACTAAAACTGATATAACTCAATCTCTCCTGAAATAAACACTGCTTTTTCAGCCTGCTCTTTCCATGCTAAATTGTCAAGAAAAGGTGAATGCCCCCCGTATGTCTCTTAGGGGAACTTTTACAAAATTCCAACAGCACATTCAAGTTCAGCGAAAGGTAATTTGCATCGCTGTCCGCCAGCATGTGCAGGCCTGTTCATCCATTTTAATGAGATGCTTTTCTCCTGAAATCTCTTATCAGGACTTTTAGTACATGTGAAGTCAAGCTCAATTCAAACCAATTCACTGTCAAGTTATCCCTGACACCCTAGATTCATTGCTCAGATTCATTGATTTGTCCTCTGAACTCTTAACACATGGCATCTCTGGGGAGAGGACTGCCAGAACAGAAGAAGTATTAAATAATTTCTAATTTTTCTATTTCTTTTAATTCTAATGTCTAATTTTTCTAACATTTTGAACTTGTATTGTATGGTGAGATATGTGATTAATATCAACAAAAATAAAAGATCATTAAAAATGTGATTTTTTAGGTTAAATGTGCCAAAGAAATTTTTTTCAAGGGGAGCTCAAAGGACCACTGTCATATTGCATTTATTTTTTGGTTTATTCATTATATCCACAGCAGCTCATTAACAATTTACTGCTTATAAGCTCTCATAATGATACAAGACATTTTTCTCTGCATAAAGTCATGGAATTTTCCTCTGTATGAAAATTCATCATATCAAACAAAATTACATGTACATAATATTTTTATGCTCAAAGCCCTAATATTATAACATCCATTGTATGAAGGGACACTTAAATTGTAATAAAGTGTATTCAATTGTACAAGGGTGTATTAAATAATTGAGTTCTCCTAGATTGTGTCTGTAGTTTTAAAAATATTTCAAATAGAATTAAAAACTTATTGGAAAGTCTCAGAACACTGATTTCCCCAAATGTTAATGTATTTTGAAGAGTCTATTTTTCAAGTCAAAGTCATTCTTATCAGTGCTAAGTCTGAATATTCCAGCATTCAAGTGCATGAATGTAAATCAGTAGATGAGTCTTTCTCTACAGTCTGTGAAAATGAAATGTGATAAATGCATCATTATAGATAGGAAATCATAATGTGTGACACTCAGGAAAAGGAATCCACTTGAAAAAATACAAGATAATTTTTTTCTTTGTTATCTAGCTGTGCTTCATTCATTCTTGGGCTGGATGGGATTAGCATGCTGGATCACATATGCAATTAAAAAAAAAAGAAAGTAACACTATTGACAACCTGCACCAGTATGTTAGAAAAAGGTTCAGAAATACTTTTTGGAAGTTTATGGAACTTTATGGCTTTATGGAGAGAGCTGTCCTCACCACTGTTAAGGCTGCAGGAAATGGCCAGGTCCCTGGCCTGTTGCTACACTAATGGAGTGTGACACAAAAATCTCTGCACTTGGCAGGACGAGCGGCATGACCTGACAGCCAGCAGTGTGAGCACTGGAAGGGAGGTAGGGATAGCACCAAGCACGTGGTGGCATCTTCATGGGTGGATACAGGAGCCAAGCCTCACATGTAGCTGCAGGGGACAATTGGAGACCCCCTATTAATTCTATATAAGGGAAATTTGCCTAGGCAATGATATCAAAACCATCAAAACTGCATATAGGTTTGGCAAAATGGAGATGACAGGGAATTAATTACAGAGAAATTATCTACCTGGGGGAATGTTGGGGCAGAGAAGGTAAGGTGTGAGAGTGGCAAAAAGGAGGTCAAATGTCAAGGAGAGAAGAAGTAAAGGGTGGAAATTGTGTGAGACAACACAGGGCTCCCTATCAAGCAGCCTTGCTGGTTGCTCCATGCTGCTGGAGCAGTGTTGGCAATGGAGAAAGACAAAGACTGACTGGGTGATCAGAATCTGATTTTATTGTGGGATACAAACACTTATATACTATTTCAGGGAGACTAGTAATGTGTGCTACAATGATTAGGTTAAAATCACATACACAAACTTATGCATATAACAACATCTCTTGCTTGCAGAGTTTAATGGGATTTTCTTTTTCCCTTAAACCCATTTGATTTAATCTTCTGGCAATCTAGGTCTCATTATCAAAGTTCTGTTTGCTTTTGCCAAGGCATCCTGTTACCAAATCTCTTATGTTAACCAGGTCCAAAGTCTATCATCTGCCTTGTGCCCCCCAACATTCCAACAGAGCAGGGCAATTATTCAGACCTGTTTCTCTGGGTATAAAATAAAAGTTGATGTGCTTCTGGTTAGGAGGGCTGGGGTTGGAAGCAGGGTGGAATGGAAGCTGTTCCTCTGTTAGGGAACACTGGATGGATACATCAAGTATCCTAGTGCCACTATGATGGTGCTCATTCCCAGCCTGATAGCATTCAAAACATGCAATGTTATATCTGGGTATCATATTAAAACATTGCTAAACTCTGAAAAATTACTTGCTTGGGTCTATCATTCATTGAAAACAGAAAATTTCAGAAACATTTGGTTTAATTATGATAGTTCCTATGTTCTTGATAAGTAACATTCTAAACCTTTTTTATATTATGTGTTTAATCATGGTAAGTCTTAAATAACTTTGGAATATAACATCCATCAGATTTCTTCAGAGAACATCAATGAGTTAAGCAGAGTGGAAGCTATTTTTCCTTGGTTTGGAGAAATACCAACACTTCAAAAAATTCATTACTAAGAAAATAATCTTCCTTTGGGTAACAAGGAAATAATTTGACATACATAAAAGTTATCAGGGATTTTTTTTTCTTTAATTCGATGCTGGCAATTCTTAGAAGTCAAAGAAATTAATCAAAAGAGGTGTACTGTAATGCCGGCATTTGGATGATTTTTTTTTTTGTAAAAGATGTAAAATTTATCTAGAATATGTATTTCTTACAGTAAAATACTTCAAACCCAAATGACAAATAAGTGTCCCAGAAGATGTAATTAAGCCTTCAAATGATATGAAGAAAAAAAGAAGAAGACTGAGAAGAGAAATCTTATTTTAGTGGTCAGTAATAGTTCACAAAAAAAACAATCTAGATTCAGTGTTGTAAAGGATTTAAAAACAAATGGGATCAGTTTACTCAACCATATAAATTAAACAAAAATGAATAAATTCATGAGGGGGGAAAAAGGCAAATTTTTGATGGGGAAAATATTAAAGGCAGTCTAGGCATTACTCAAAACAACTGTACTTACAGTTTTCTCTCATGTTTTTCTAAGAACAGTGATGCTTCCAAAAGTCCTATAGAAAAATTAAAAGCTAATAGACACAAGTAGAAGGTCATACTGGAAAAGAAGTTGTGAAAGAGGGGATATGTTTATATTGAAAAAACTAGGCAATTAAAGGCACATTGTCAAAGAACATTTATAAAACATGAACCGTGTCAGTTTCTAAAAGTATAGTATAAAATTTGAGGAAAGGAAACACAACATTCTGTGAAGATAGGAAAGAATGAATCTCAAAAATGTCAAAACTCAAGAACTTATACTGAAGAAATATGAAAATAATGAGGGAAAATAAATTTTAAAATCTATAGAAAATTATGAGATAAAAAATATGTGAGGTTTTTTCAGATCTACCATGGATAACATAACCAATAAAGCACTGACATAAATATAATAAATCTTTACATGTTGGGTCATTTGATGCAATATTATATCAAAAAATCTTTATTTGACATACAGATGGGACTTAACCAAAAGCTTCATATATATATTTTTTTTTAATTTTTCAATAGACTAAAGTTGAAATGGTAATAGTCTTATTGTAAGAAAAAATAATGAACTGTGATCAGAGTAACTGTGAAAGTCATTATGAATATCTTGAGACTGATTGCATTTAATATTTCCTTAATGACCTTGCTAAAACAATCTGGAATGTGTTTAAGAAATCAGATAAAAATTTGTAAGATAAAATCAATAAAGTGTGTGAGTTGTATTTAATATTGAACATTTGGATACCCTTGAAAACAGAACAATGGAAATTAAGTCAAACTTAACAGTGTAACATGTAAAAGTTGGACAGTAATGAGACTCAGTAGTACTTTTTCCCAGCACATATATTGATGATCCAAAGGCTTGCCTTAATTTCTGAGCACAGCAAGTTTAACGTCTAGGCTTTACCTGCAGCTTTGTAGGACTGAGCTAGGTGACCTTGGAGATTGGCCTATTGTTTGGCTAAGCTCTAGGATGCAAGAATTTTTCACTTCAGTGAATGCTGTAGTTTAATTACAAACTATCATTTAATTTGGCTTCAATTTCATACTTAGAAATTAAATCATATATTGCCCTGTTCCTGACAAAGAAATTTTTTCTATGTCCTGTCATGTTTACCCAAATTGTACAGAAAATTATCCCAATCTTTCCATATCAAAGTTTTACAGCTTCTACAGGTTTTTCATCATCTTTCTTAAATACTCAATATCTGTGTTATATTCCAATCCTCCAATTTTGATATTACTATCAAATAAACTGTAAAATGTGAATCATCTAACTTTAGCTCATATTTACATTAATTTTCATAGTCTTCTGAACGCTTTGATTTCTCTACAAGATGGAAAGTTTAGGTAGTTTGCAAGTGCGAGGGGGAAAAACCAAAAAACCCCAATCCAAACTTTTTTTTTATAAACTTGCTAGAGTTGTTATGTTGTGGCAGGATTTGCCTGAAAAAAAAGATAAATTGACAAAGAATTTGATTGTGTTTATTTCTTTTTTTTCTTGTCAGTTGAATGACATTTTACTGAATAAGATATCAGGTGTTTTTTTATACCTAACCATAAGGTAAACAAATAAATCTGAAAGTAATGAACTAAATAAATTAAATGCACCAATTGAGTGAGATTTATTGTCACCAAAAGAAACAGTCACGTATGCACTTTTTTGGCCTTCATTTCCAACTCAGAAACCTGCTAGAAAGAACTTTTGTAACCATTTGTGATTTTTTTCCTTCATAACCTAATTGTCTCTTTCCCTAAATGATCTTTTCTTAAAATTACTGTTGCAAATGACAGTGACAGCGTGTGATTAGCACTTTACACTCTGATCATCACAGCTTGTCAACTATTTTATGTAAGTTAAAAATGTGTTCTTCCTTTTTTAACTGCAGTGATGGTATGAAGACCAGTCACTTTTTTTTCCTATTTTGACAACCCTTATAAATCAAATCAAAACAGAACATGTCAAAGTATTGTTGTTGTCTTCACAACCACTGTGAAATTCTAGAATCTATACTGAAAAAAGTTACCAGAGTTTGGTCTTTCCAGGATAGGCACATTCCACATTACTGTAATTCATGCTGATGTGCTGGGCAAACTTGGCTGGCTGATGCCTGTCCAGCTTCTTTCTCAATCAAAATGACAGTGGGATAAAATGAAGCAAAGCTAAAAGCAGGGAGATCATTTAATGTTTACTGTCAATACAGAGTCAACTTGGTGAAAATTGTGGGAATCCACAAAATTAGAAGGAAAATAAGAGGGTTTTGGGGAAAGCTGCAAAAGGCAGGCCTCAGATGCAGCAGAACTGTGAGCAGAGCTGAAGCAGCAGCCGTGAGATAGGTCAGCAGAAAAATTATTTAAACTGTAAAAAAAGCAAGGGCAAATAGAACAATGGCCTGTGTATTAGGGTTTATCTGAATAGCTCTCTAAGATGCAGAAAGTTTATCTAACAAGATATCAGGAAGCTTAAAGCTTAATAATGGAGCTCTGTGTGTTGTGCTTTAAGGCTTACAAGTAGGTATTGTATTCAAAATAAGCAAGCATTGTTTTACCCAAAGGTACGTGTGCTTATGGTGATTAGATAGAACTACTGTCTATATGCTTTTGCTTTGTGTGATTGGTCAAGAAGCTTATAAAGTAAGCTGTAACATTAAGCTTTCTGGCCTGTTGCCTGGAATGTGAGCTGCTACCATCTTCCCATTGTCATAATCATGTAATGAGACTGATGCTGAAAAATAAACATCTCGAGGCATTTTCCACAGCAGCCCCATCTCGTTCACGTCTGTAAATAGCCCCCCTTGCCAGTGTCAAAAATCAATGTAATCTATTGCTGATTTAGATGCATTTATAGAGTGAGAAACAAGACCAAAACCTAGAACTGATTCTCTCCACTTCTCATATTCAGCTTTACTACTCCATGCCTGACTCTCTCTGATGCCCTGTCTGATAGGCTCATGAGGAGCCGTGGAGTTCTGAACATTCCATAACATCTTTACTCTGCTGCTGTTCCTTCTCTCACTTCTCCAACATGGATTCTGTCCACAAACTGCAGTCTTTCAGGATAAACCTGTTCCCATGTGGTCTCTCCAAGGGCTGCAGGGCAACCTCTGCTCCAACACATGAAGCACCTCCTTCCCCTCTTTCTTCCCTCACTTTGGCATTTGCAGGGTTGTTTCTCACAATTTTTCCTCACACCTCCCATTGCTTCATGGTTTTCTTAAATGTCTTTCCTCAGATGTATCCCCACTCTGGCTGAGGGGCTCAGCTGTCTCCTGAAGTGTGTCCATTTTGGAGCCAGCTGAAAACAGTGCTTCATAGGGGTGACCCTGCAGTTCTTGGGCACCTGCATCCTACTTCCTTGAAATGGCACTTTCAAAAATGGAAGTTTAATTGATAAAATTGTTATTTGTGTTTAGACCTTTGAGGAAACTGCGGCTTCCTTAATCTTATTAAGAGTAGATTGTGTTCCGGTTCCTTTCTGTAACCATTGGAATACAGTTAAGGATTTCTAAGAAGTTAAGAGCTTCCAGGGAGTTAATATTCTGTTACAAGTCTTAATATTTCAGGCATCCATCTTCACTTTCATGACAGCTTTTGAAAAATTCAAGTCTTAATTTTTCATGGTTCCTTAAATACAGCTCAATGTTGAAAATGGATGTGAAAACATAAGAACACTGATGAAAAATTACTTTGCACAGTGACACTTTTGCAACAGTTCTGTTAAAGAAGAAAGACAGAACATAATCAAATTGAGGGGCCTGGTAACTAATGAGGTATGTTGTATAGAGGCACGTATGTAGAAACAGATGGAAATGTGTGTTTCAGTTTTCCATGTTTCCATGTCTATTAGGCATGCATCAACAGCAACTGACATCAGTCAATCCACCCTTACAAGATGTGGTTGAACTGAAACAGAAACAACAGTTCAGATCTCACCTGTAATGACAGAATGATAGTTTGAAATTTGGTGTTTCCAAAGGAAAGAACATTTAGCTCCGAAGGAATACCTATCTACTGGTTGAGTAGGCATTGTCAAAAGTGTCACTATTAGACATTCTGCCTAGCATTCCAAGCAGAAATACAACAGCTGCTCAACAGATGCTGAATTGTTTTGGTTATTAACAGAGGTTTGAGCTGCACTGTTAACATACCTGTGAAAATCTTGATTTTGGCAAGTCAAGGACAAAAATTGCAAAACTTGATATGTATGATAACTTCTTACTGTAAAGACACTTCCTATCCACCATCAATTACATTATAATAACTTCATAGTCCTTTCTTGAATCTGACAGCTTTCCCAGACCTTCCAATTTCATATCTGTGTATCCTACCTTCATTGTAAATATACATAGCTAGAAATATATACTTATGTTATATAATTATCCAGTTCCCCTGTATCTGTCACTCATGCTTATCCCCCAGACACTATACATTAATCTTAATACTTATAATGGAAGGCACCTACCTGCTTTCCATGAATAATATTTGAAATCTATGGTATTGTAGGTGAGTGATTAACTCTTCCCAAAATAAAACTCACGTAACTTGTCCCCTGTGTACAGAAAGAAATTGTTACAATTTAGTTAAATCAATTCTTAAATTGATTTAAACCAATGAAATCCCTTGTGCAGATGCTCTTAAATTGGCTTAAGGGTTGCTAATATTGCTGTATCTTATTCATTTTGATCTAGAATTTAATCCTATTAAATTGGCTAAATTTTTTTTGGATACACTGGAGCCTCAAGTCTAGCAGTCTGAATTGAATTTCATGCTACAGGGTCATGGGTCCTCAATGAAGTTAGGATCTATAATGACACAGCAATTTTAGAAATTACTTCTGATGGCCCAGTAATCATCTGCAAAAAATAAACAGAGCTTTGCAATAAATACTAATGACTAGACAGTGTTCTGAAGATTTTTTATGAGGGATAAAGTTTTTTAAAACATATAAGCAATCAAGGGTAGTGATAATAGGCAACAAATTTTAAGAAAATTATTGCAAAATTAATTATATGCCATGAGTTTTTGCTTTCTTTATTCTGTTTCCAGCTTAAATTTGCCTGCTGATTATTGCTGGGCCAATGAGTTTTGGCACAGTACTGAAAATGAAAATATGCATGACCATCTGTCAGTAATGGTTCCAGTTCATCAAAATTTCTAGTCTCCATTATGTGCAAGACAAAAGTACCTTTGCCTTTCTTGGGTGCAGTACCCAAGAAATTACAGATGAGAGAGAAAAACAAACAAACAAACGAAAACTTTTCAAATTCTCTCATCATAGAGAAAAGAAAATTAATTTTTATCAGTACATAGAAATAAATATTTTTCTACACTATTATGGTTCATCCCCATTTCTAGCTGCTTCAAATTGTGACTGCATTCAGTCAGTTGCATGATTATATACAGACTATTTTTGAGACTTCAGTGATGCAGGCTGGTACCAAAATGGAAATAAGTACCTCAAGTAAGATAGAGGATAAGAAGAAATAATTTCAAACATTGATGCTCTTTCTCACTATCAGTTTCAGTTTGACAAAAATTGTAGTTACTCCTTAGTTAGCACTGTTACATTTGCAGCTGCAAAAATGTTGCTTCTTTCTCTGATTTGGCTTCAGTGTGTTTCTGCTAGATTTGGATCGAGATGGAAAGCACAAACCCTGTCTGCCTGGCACAGAATCCTTTGCTTACAGTCCCAGCAGCTTTGTTTCATTCTTCTGTGTCAATGGAATTTAAAATATTTTAAAAAAATATTTTCCTACTGGTTATTCTGAAAGGCTTGTGCAAATCAAGGTGCCTTTTGAATACACAGAGATATGATCCCAAACAATAGCAGTTGCTATGGGAGCAGAGCATAGTGTTTTATGCAGACATGAAGGAAGAGGAGTGGAGAAGCACAAATCTGGTACAGATTGGCCCAGGCACTCACTGGCTCTAAGCAAAATGTTAGTTTCCCTAGATATGCTGTGGTAAATCACATTTGTACATCAAGGGTTACAAAAGCTTTTATTTAACTGAGTTCGGTTTACTTACATGAAAGAAGATTTATGGTCACTCGGAGGATCATTAGCATTGATTTTCATAGTCCCCACTTAGAATTAATATGTCCTTGATATAGGAAATTATCCAGCACTTCTGTAAAAACTTAGCTGGAATGATTCCATGTATACTTAGCAGATTTGTATTATATTGTGGCGGAGTCAGGCAAAAAATCCAGCTTTCCTGAACAATTGCACTCACATTATTAAAAAAAAAAACCCTGCAAACATATACTAATGCAGTAATGAGAGTGCTAACTCTGTTCAAAATTCCAAGGTCAAAAAGGGACATTTTCAAACCAAGGAACCAGTCAGCTCAGGAAGGATCAAATAGCATTACATTTCCTTCAGTAAAACATAAAAGCTCTACAGTTACTTTCATGACTAACAAGGAAGCCTGTAATGTGTACGTGTAACTTTCCAATGTGGCTGAAGCAAAAAAGGTTTTTTTCAACTAGGAAGATGGATTTTTTAACATATTCAGAAAGGATTTGGGGATTTACTTGCAGGTTGTCCAAACAATTGCTTCAGACTGCATTATCTTGGTGAGGAAGAGGGCCTTAAAAAAATGTCCAACAGCTTGCCTAATTTGTGTTCATTTCTTTTAATAATATTATCTCTGGGAAGGAGTCTTTAAAATGATCATTTTACTCATACAAATTGATCAGGTATGGGAACCTGTCAGAACAGTTAATTGACGTTGTTATACATGTTTCCTTTTAATATTCTTATTAATATCTTCTGGTGAAATTATTCCAGTTAGCTCCAATTCAGTTGCCCTTAGACTTGGCAGTCCCTGGAAAACTCAACTGCACCCTCTTCAGTTTTGCCATTTTTTCACACTAATATCTGCTTGCATGTTGGATTTTTTTTTTTGTCTTTTCTCCACAACATGAATACAGCTGTCTCTTTCTCTGGATTTTTAAAATTTATGCAAATTTACTTTAAATGTAAAGCTGCTTCAGCAACTAAAGTTGCTTCAGCAGCTTTACCATGAGTGCTTTCTTCGTGCCCTGGCATAAGAACACATGCTGACGTTATCTGGACAAGAATGCTTCCACAGGGACATGGCATGCATGGACACATAACTGCAGGCAACTGTCATAAAATACTGCGGCTCTGCAGTTGGGAGCTCTAGCTGGGGCTACTTAGTGAGTGTCAGGAGAGCCTGACAGCGTGTGCACAACCAGCTGGCAGGGATGCTGGAACTCAGCAGGCCACTGGCATCTCCCCTGATCACAGTAACCAACTCCCTACCCTTAGAGTGCTTTAGGTATCCACACACATCGCTGTTGAGTGGCAAACATGTTAGTATGAATTTATTAATTAATATACCAGCTATTAGCCTTCGATGAACTTGAGGGCTTAACTGGAATGGAGTCAAAAGAATCCTTTCTGCTTATTCTAAAGTCATTCAGATGCCTCAGAAATATTTAATTCTGCTGTTCCTTTGTAATAAATACCAGTTTTAAACCCCATATTTCTTGAAAATGACTGGATCCTGAAATGGATACAGCCAGAATAATAAATAGGAAATTTGAAAATGTAGTAGTCTACTTTCAACTCCTATCAGTATTCCTGAAAAAAAGTGACAAACAAATAGCATTCATTGTTAAGATTTCTCCTAGCTCCCCTGTTGCTCTGAACTGATGTTTTTTACCCAAAGCAACCATTTTGAGCCTGACTGAAAGTGCTGTAGGGATTTAGTATTGATAAAGACTGAGGAGATCACACTGGTGCTAGCTTGGTAAAATTTGAGATAATCATAGATCTAGATTTAACCACCTGATAAATCAGCAAAGTGATTAAGTTATTTCCATCTACAGAAACTTGGTCTTTTACTGGAAAGCTGAGGTAATCCATGCAGTCAGACCTTGCTAACAGCTACACAAAAGGCAGCATGTGTTTTTTGGCTTTGTTTACAAAAAAATCTGAACACTGCAAGTCATGCTGGTGATAAGGGAATAAAGTGTTTCTCTCTTCCCTCAGTAGGTGTCTGGCAGATAGCGCACTTTTCTAGACAGAAATTTCCTGGGCTAAGCTTGGGCAATGACTTCATGTACAAAATAAATTGAAACTCATCCACCAAATAAGCAATCATTCTTATGTCCTCAGCCATTTTTCCCAATGTTTGTTGCCCCCACCTTCATCCTAGCACCATAAGCTCCACAGTCACACAGTGAACTAGAGCAAAGAAATAATCTAACCTAAAATTATTCCCTTTTTTCTTTCCCCTGGAGTTAATGACAGAAAGATGTATGAATATCTAAATATATGCATGCTAATTTGTATCAAATCCACAAATCAGTCTTGGCAGAAATAGTCATCTATTGCATTTTTAGTGTGTGATGGTTGTATTCAATACAAACCAAAATAAGGTGAGAAAATAAAAAATAAATCAGTGGTTTTAAAGCTGAATAATGTATTTTAAAATGAAGATTCAAACCAAATAATTATTAAAATTATGTTTCATATTATTTGCCTTTATTAGTTTTATTATGTAATTTAAATTTCAATTATATTTATATTTAGTATTTTATTAAATTATATGCTGATTTGTGGTTCAAATGCTCTTGTAAATATAATTTTTAAAATGGATGTCCAGAAAAATACTTTAATTTTTTTATTCTAAAAAAAAATTTTTAAATTTCTTTTTAGTCTTCTGGCTTTTCAGAGAAACCAATATTTTAACTCCAATGACTATGATGCTGGACAAAATCATTGTTTTTAGAGAATGAACAAGCTCCAAAGTGTTCAAACTTATTTATCATAGTTTTCCCAAACATGATGTGCAAATTCTTGGGCACCACAAGGAATAGGCCACCTAATTCAACTAGAGAAAAAAGTAGATTACCTATGGCATCTAGTATCTGCAGCCAAAGGATACATTTTACTAATTATTGTGCAAAGAAATTTTGAAAATATGTGTTGTATAATGAAATTAAGAAGCAATAGTAAAATTTATTGTAAAAAGTAAACCAGGAAAACTTAATCTTGAATAATCTGTTTATTATAAGTGTTTTACTATGGAGTTATGCTCTCCTTTGAAATTTTCATTTTTAAAAGGCAAGAGACTGATCCTATCAGTAGCTGAAGCAGTAGTAGGTGGGTTAGTCTCTCATGTCAACACAGTAATTAAAATTCACATCTATCATTAAGATCCAATTATTATCCATGCTCTGTGATATACTGACTATACATTGAAATGAGGATATCTGCCACACAGTGTTTTACAGACACAGGAAAACTCTAGAGACATTTCCTTTCAGGGCCCAAATTGAATTGAATAGAAGCTTAGTTATGCAAACAATGTTAAATTAGATTAAATAATTTTAGTATTTTAGCAAGCATCTTAAATGTTCTTACTATTTCACTAAGTGTAATAATGTGCATTATGTATAAAGAAAATTATTCAGATAAACAAATTAGACTTTAGATTAAAACACTGGTCATAGCAAAGATTCTATTTTTGGAGATGAGGCCTCAATGCATTTAAATTAGAAAGACATTTACTGGTTATGAGAATGCTGAATCAAGTAAATGACTGACACTAGAATAAGATTGTCCAGGCCATTTAAGAGATTTTATAAAATAATTGCCTGGGTGTGCTTAATTTCAAAAGTGTCCTAATATAATTTCCACTGAGAATACAACAAAGCTGTTTTTTAAAATTAAAAATCCAACATTTTCCTTTCTCTAAAAGTGATGCCATCATAGAATCAGTCTGATTAATGCCAGATTAATCTGATTAAACTGATTAATGCAGTTTTTAATGTCTGATGAGGTTCAATCACCAGCAGGATGGAGGAGAGAATCAGGAAGGTAGAATTGAAAAAACTCATGGGTTAGACAAAGACAGTTAATTAAGGAAAGGAAAAGTCACATTAACAAACAAAGGAGATCAAGGAATTCACCACTTCCCATTGGGAGGCAGGTGTTCAGCCATCCCCAGAAAAGGAGGGCCTTGGGAATCACAAAAGGGACTTGGGAAGACAAAACCTATTAATCCAAACATCCCTTTGTGGAGCTCATTGGTAAGTCTTCTTTTATTGAGGTGTTTTTATATGACTATCTTCACTGTCACGACAGATTGTAAAAACATGAGACTCCGAATGTTCCTGGTTCCCATTTGCAGAAGAATGGATTTTCTTCCTTTGCCTCTCCATTTACTACTTTTTTTTCCCATAGTTTATAAGTAAAGATTTATAAATTTGAACATTTTCACAGAGTATATAGTTGTTTCATATCACCTAACTTGTTTCAATCTTTCTTTATTTCAGGGGATGTCTTTGTAAAACTAAAATTCCTATGCAATGTATATATTTTGTTTAAACTAGACCAATATTAATTTAAGTTGACCAGATACAAATTTTGTCACATGATAACCATTCCCTAGCAGTCATAATCATTGGCAGCAGAATAAATGATCAGCATATAATTGCTACCACTGGTACTTGCAAGATAAGATTCAAATTTCTAATTCCAGTCCTTAAAAGCTTGGAACAAATTGGACTATCTCCACCTATGAATTACAACTAAATTAACAGGATTTTAACTTTTAAAGAAAGGGAAAAAAAATCAGAGGAGGCTGGTAGCCTTTTAAAACTGAATCAGCCACTGGAAGAAATGTTATATTGTGACACAAACAAATGTCTGGTGACATGATCAAAAATTAAAGATTTCTGCAGAAAAGTTTATTTCCGTTGGTATGTGTCTTTATTATTGCGGATGCATTAAAAGTAAAGCTACCCAAAACCTCACAGAAAAAGCACCTCTGTCAAGACTTGAGAAAAACTGTTTATAATGAGTCTCTAGGGTTAGACACAATCTAAAAAGAGATCAGGGTAAACTGACCTTACAAACCATCCACCTGTCTACCCTTTTATATTGGCTTCAACTAAACAACAATACAAAATAATCCTGAAAGGTTTCCACTTCTTCCCTTTCTCTTCATTAAAAAAAAACCAAAATAACTATTTACTGACATTTAGATAAAGGTGATATAGCAGATATTTTAGTGCTGCTTTTCAGAAAAAGGATGACAGAGAGCAAAGAAATCCTTTTGCTCAAGCTTTGATAAAACACTAATACTGTTGATGAGAAATCAATGCCATGAAGTGTATTAAAATTTGATTTAAAAGAATGGACATAAAAGATTTCTTTTGTTTTTTATATCTGTGGGTATGGCAATATATTAATTCTTTTTAAATAGTTGATGATACTGAGAGCAAAAGATTAAGTGAGAGAGTCAATTCCTTCTGCTTGACTTTTTTCCTCATTCAAGATTACAATGTGCTAGTACTTATATATATATTTATATATATACATATGCATATAATAAAAGTCCCTCTTCAGAAGAAACCTTACTGTGAAAATTTCTGAAATTTTTTTAGTTACTTGGTTTTCAGTACCAAAAAGAGTAACATATTCTGATTAAGTTTAATTACCTATTCAAACCATAACCCCTGTTATGAGTTCTTCACAATATATCAAAGAATACCAACAATGAGCAGCACAACATAAATATTGCTTTAAATATGTGTGTTGAAACATTAGAAACATTGTGGAAGAGACGGTCAAATCTCATTAGCTTTTCACCTTAAATACTGTTCATGTTAGTTATTCTTCTTTTATTGTGCTATTCTTTTAAGACAATCTCAAAAATATAAATGTCCTACCCAGAGCACTTGCAAACCTTGTTAAATGAAAATCTGTGAGAAGGGAAGGGCTTTATCTAGAACTTTTTTCCCAGTCTCAGAGATTTTACATAAGGGAGCTTTTATGTTTGTTTGTAATGAACATCAAAAGAACATCTAAACATGTCTGTGCTGAAGATTTTTCACACAGAAAATCAGATCTTTTTTTTTTATTGTTCCAAGGAAAGGATAATGTCTAGACAATTCTAACATAATGAAAGAGGGTCAAGACTTGCTGAGCAACTGTCAACCCCATTTCTTCTAAACAGAGAAAGGTCAGACATGTCTAGAGAAGAATAAAAATTAGGATGGATCTAAATCAGAAAGAAATGAAAAAAATTCCAAAAAGAAATTATAAAGAAAATCTTCTTATAAGAGACAACCTCAGTGAAACCAGATGAAATGATATTAATCTACCTTTGCAGGATGTTAATATTCAAAATTTAAATCTTAATACTGCAACATTTTGTTTTCTCTTTTTCCCACCATACATAGTTGAAGTTTATATTTATGGAATAAATAAAGGAAACATTATGTGTGCTTCCAGTATGGGGAGGTATTTATTCTGAGTAGAAGTTTTTATTTGCTTTAAGATTGCTTGGAGAAAACTGGAAACTTAAAATTGCTAGAAATAGAAAATTGAAAAAATATCTTTGTATGAAGGACCTGTACCAATCCCAGAAGCTTGCATTCAAGTTTGAATAAATATAGAAATAAAAATAAAATAATTGGATGAAACTTACTAAAAATTGAAATCAACTTATTTAAAATTAAACATTAAAATGTTTCTTTAGAGGCCAGATCCACAGAATCATAGAATCATGCATCATAAAATTATGTGGGTTGAAAGTGACCTTAAAAATCCTCTAATTACATATACATATAGAGGAAAAAAAAATAAAATAAAAAGTAGCTCTTTTTCCAAAACACAGGTTAGATGTCACTGAAATATATTCTATTTGAGCCATTGCAGCATCCAGCTATGTTGTGGGAATCTACCAAGGAATTAGTTAAGTAGGAAATTTTGAATTCTTACTAACAAGATGTTCTTACTGACATGTTCTTCACCTGTGACACTGTTTACCTAGAGGTAACAATAATATAGGAAAAAGTATTTTTGGCTTCTCTTCTTCCTCCAGGGTACTCTGCCCCTGTAGTGGCAACCTTTGCAGGGCTAGGTCACTGCAACCCTGAAGAGCATCGGGATTCAGTATATTTTGGGGAGATATTTTATTGCTACCCTGAGGTCTTTATAAATGCAGCTCCTCTGTCACTGACCAGAACTCACAAGCTTCCAGTTACATATCGAGTTTATGTTTTCCTTAAGCCAAAAATACCAATGAGTTTCTGTTAATTTTGTTTACATTTTGAGAATTCCTCTTCAGTTGCATTGTAAGGTCAGAGAGTTAGTTTCTTCCCCCATGTCTTCTTATATTTCATCACTCAAATAATAAATACAGTTTGTCTCTGGTGCACCTTGAATTATCTAGTTTGCTTTGGACTGGAAGTAGCTATAGCCAAATCTAGGTTCAAATAAAAATATACTTTGTGTACAGGTGACAGATTTGGATAAATGTTACATGTTGAAAACACCATATAACTAGTTCTCAACATTTTGAACTTAAGAGTCCAAGGAATTTATTCTCATACCAAATTCATAATTAAACTTCATGACCTTAGAGTGACTGCAAGCTAGAAATGAGCTGCTTTGCATTGCAGTTGACTCTAAGTGAAAAATGTTTTCTGACATTAGTGACTTAGTTATGTAAATGGGTCTTTCCAGAGAAATAAATTAATCTACATTAAGGCTGTCTCATGTCTACCCAGGGCCAGGCTGCTGCAGATAATTAGGTCTAAAACATGGTCTTTCCATCATAGCTATAATACTGATACCCATACCGCAGCAAAATCAAATCACTATGATCATGAGGGAACATTAAATTTATTTATGAACTATTTGTGTGTTCATACACATTCTGTACGCCAGGAACATGTTCCTTAGATGTGTGATCAGAGGCTTTTAAGGCACTGAACTTCGAAGTCACAGTAAATATTTTTTTCCAGTAATTTATTTCTGAAGAATTCTCCAGGCCTTCTTTTGTCAAGAACATAATCCTAAGCACAAAAATAATATACAGGGCTGTCAGCCAGTTTTGAAAAATAAAAAGAAAGGTTTGATTATACTGCTTCTTACTGTCATAACTCTGTATTTATTATTAACTACACTTGAGGATGCATTGCAAATTTATTTAGCAGATTTTGTCCAAAATAGCTGTGCTAGCTGAATAGTGTGAAAGAGTAGATTTGACTTGAGATATTGCTTTTCTCCCTAGACTGAAGATTAATGCCTCCAAAAAGATGAAAGCAGGAGGATAAAAGCGTGATGTTTTCAAAGATAATTCTACTAGTGGCAATCATGATCACTGGATGAAAACAAATAAGTCATTTTCATTATCATGTGTCCTGAAAGGGAGCAATATTCACTGTGAAAGAAAATAATGAAAGAGAGGAAATTAAAGGCTTTGAAAAATTAACATTGATTTCAGAGTGCACCTGGACTTCTATTTCCACTGTTTTGTCTTCAAACATCAGCTTATATTCGGAGATGTTTTGATAGCAGACAATACCGAATTTAATGCAAAATAGACCAGACGTAACCCAATCAAGGGCTTTTCTTGTGAGAACAAAAGCTTTTCATAACTAAATGTCCTTTTCATGTCTAGTTTTACTGTCTTGTATTATATCAGTTCACATGATGGGTGTCATTCAGGCTTTGGGAACTGATATTTCCCAGGCAGTAGAAAAAAAAGCCAAAATTAAAAGTTGAAATTAAAACCTTCCCTCTTCCCATTGCCAGTGTCCAAAACTAAAGTGAGACATATCAATTTTTTAGCCTCACATAGCAACTGGAAATAATGAAATAATGTATAGAAGAAAGTAATTTAATGAAATGGCAAAAGAGGTAGCATTGCATTATGTGATGTATCGGGCTTTGCTCTGTCGTGTTACAAAACAGGGATATGCTGCAGTGTTGGTACCTATAGCACCAACATTAAATCAGCCATTGCAATACTGATTAGATCCTCTTTCAGCTCATGCCTACCTCTTACACAACTGATCTTGGCTTTCTGCTCTCTTTACCATTCATTTATAAACTCACATACTGTCTCTCAGACAAGGCATTTTTTATTGATCTGATTGTCCTATTAAAATTATTGTCTGATTCAGTGTCTGAGACCTTAATGCCAAATTTTAACTTCCACTTCATCCTGGCCCTGCATGTATTCCCCTAACACTTCTCAAATTCTGCCTAACCTAGTCCAACTTAAATGTCCAATCTCCCCACATGCAGCTCCATTCCACCAGATTAATTCTTCCTTGTGCTCGAATAGATACCTCAAGTTTATTTTCCTCTTTCAATTCTAGCCTAAATTTTTTTATACATCTGTTGGGTGCTAGAAATCCCTTCCTGAGTTTTTCTTCAGCATCTCTTTTTTCTGCTATTCACATTAACTGTATTTTCTGAAGTTAAAAAAAAAAAAAAAGTTTCTTCCCGTTTTTCTTTCCAACAGAAGTTGTGCAGTCAGAGTGAGACAATGGCAATGAAAATCTGAAACTCTGTGATTTGGTTACTCTAACTCATATGGTTAATTCTTGGACTGACTAGTATGAATATCAGGTTTTGGGTGATTATTTGAACTCATACTATTAACTTTTGAGATTTACCCTTCATCAGCCACAACTGTCTGTTATAATTTTCTTTGATCAAAAGAGTTTCATGTTTTCCAATCAGGGGACATCAAGTATTTTGCAGTCACAAAGGCAGACATCTAATATTTTAAAGCATACAATTACTGTTAATATATTCTTGAAAAATCCTGGAAAATGGAAAAAAGTATGATTTTGAGAGCCCTTCAACTAGCATTAAACATAATTGCATATTTAATTACAAAAGTTTGAAAACTGTAACAGATGTCTGGAGTATCAACAGATGAGCGAGAGCATATTTGACATATGAAGAGTTACTGACCCATTCTGTTTGATCTGTTCTTTATTGCAATTAAAAAAAATTGCTCAAGAACAGACACCACAATATATAAGCAGAAGTACTTCTAATATACCAGTGTGGACTTCAGTGTGTTCTTTTTTTCCATACACTGAACCTTTAAAATTTACAAATTACTTTGTTGGCTTTCCAGTGAATATACACAAGAGGCTCCAGCTTTATTGATTTCTTGGCAGATTTTGATATTCTGTTCCATTCTCTCTTTATGACCAAACAGTAGCCAGGATTAGAATAAGAAGGAATTAATTAGGTATGATTGATAGCCAAAGGGATAATAACGATCCTAGGCCAAGCATATGGAAGTTCAATAATTTACAATCTACCAAAAATTTATTTAAACTTCAACTATATTTCATCTTGATATTAATTAGTAAACCACTCAGCATTTCTTCATTCAATTAAAATCAACATTTGTTAATACACATTCATGTCAATCATACAAGTCAAAGATAAATGTCAATCTTTATCAGACCAAGAGAATAGAAACTAGACTTGGATGTCCTTTCAAACTTTTGTCTTTAGAATTGCTTTTGCCTAAAACAATATAATATTTTACTTTTTAATACAAAATGTGACTAAGACTCTACTTTTAGTAGTAGTTCTGAAATTTCTCCCTACTTTTAATATTACTTCTTATTAGTAGTCCTTTTAGGTACGGAAGCCCTTTTATTTTCTTTGAGAGATGGGCTCACAGGGGCAGACAGAGATATGTGCCTTTATATCCTGTACACCTCATCACAGTGACAAGTGAACTCTGTTTTAATGGAGGTGTAAAATTTTGCCTACTAGTTCCTAAAAATTGTTTGTCACAGAACCTTAACAGCTGTAATCTTATATTTCCCTGTTGACTCAACCTATTTCAGCCTGGATGAAGAGATAAAATTCTTCAAGTTCTGCTACTTCACTTTCTGGAATCTTTATTTCCTGCCCTTAGCAACAGGTTATGCCCAGAAACCTGTAATATCAACTTCCTGAAAGAAGATCAAGCAAGGAAAATTCAACATCAAAATTGTGTCTTAGCATCACAGATACTTTCAAACAGCTCTACATCAGGAATAATACTTCCATTGTGCTAGGCTTTTTACAAATATGCAAAAAATATAAGCCCTTCTTCCAAAGAGCTTTTATGTGGAGATGGATTTCCCTTAAAATTTGTCCTTCAGGTTTTTACCATTTTTAAAGACTGTAATGAAGAAATATTGTCCTGAGGCTTTAGTCTCCAAATAGACTGCTAAAGGCCATGATATGCCTCAATCTGGAATACTTGCAGAGTATAAACAATAACATATCTGAAAAACTGTTTATTGAAGTATAACCTGCTTCCACACAAACTGTGTGAGATATTCCATAGGAAATTGTGAATTTTAGGATGACCAATATTTCAAGAATATGTCACATTATATTCTGAACTAAAGGCTTCCTAACAAATCAGAAATGAAAATTTTCTTATAGGTGGTCAAACATGCATATTCTCTTGAAAAACTTTTTTTCAGCTAGTGTTGGCCTTCACAGTTCATAGTGATGTACAATAGTCTTCTTATTGAACATGAAATTAAAAACATGAAAACAACAGCACTTTGAGAACATTGAGGCCTTTTCCCATTCTCACAATGCCCCACCAGGGTGGTGCTGGGGGCGTGCATGAAACTGGGAGGGGACACAGCAGGCACAGCTGACCCCAACCGAGCAAAGGGTTATCCCTTACCTTTGGGCGTCGTGCTCCACATATAGAGCTGAGCCACGAGTCACTAGAAGAAGATAGCTCAAAGCCATTGTTTTCTTGCTGTAAACCATTCTCTTTATTTGTAAGAGTTCTTTTACACAGTCACGGTCTTTCCACTTGCAAAAGAAACACACTTTGAAATTTATCCCCCTGAGTTTTTTGCCATCTCATGATTAGCATTCTAGACATTTTTCTTCTTTTTTTCTTTGTTTTTTCTCTTTAAAATAATTTTTTTTCTCTTTAAAATATTCTGTAGTGGGAGAGAAGCAGAACCACAGGCTGTCAATTCAGTATTCCCCCAGTAAAACAATGTGGTGGAGTAGGCTGGGAGAAGGTCATCTCACAGGCTGCCATGAATTATATGAACTTCCATGAAAAACAGGAAAAAATTGGCCTATACAGAGCTATGACCTGCAACAAAGAAATTTGTTTCTAAGATCAGAATTTGTTTAAACTCTCAGAATATTAAATAGTGCAAATTGCAAATATTTTTAGTCTCGGTTTTGTGTACAAAATACTTTAGAAGAAAAGAAAAGAGGTGGTGTAGACAGTGATACATTATTTTTTTTTCCCCATTAACAATATGAAATTACTTCTGCTAAGAAAAACACATTTTTGAAACTAAATTATTTTGGGAATTTTTTGATTGTTTGTTGTTGTCATTGCTGTTTCCACAGAAAATATTATTGTTTCACTTGAACCTAGGCATAATTATTCACAAATTTTAGTCTGAAATTTGGAATGGACCAGTTTGGTGACATTGTAAAAGTTGAGTTATAAACATGAACATCAACTCGATTTGCAACACTTTCATTCTTAGATAGTGTAACTTTTTTTTGTCTTCTGAATGTCATTGTTTGTAGCAACTCCCCTCATAGAACAGAAAAACTTTGCAGTCTCAGTTAATTCTAAAGATCATCTTGACTATTCAAAAATTGAACAACTTTTTCATTTTGTATACGGAGACCTAGGGAAGGAAGTCTTTGCGGGCCTAAGGACAGAGAAGAACTGCACTGAAAAGTCGTATTATCTAAAGATAAGATGATATTATATAGATCCAGGTGTTATGAAATTCCCTTTTTGGAAGAGAACATTGTTGCACTAATGGCACCTTGTTTATGCCCGTCATGTTCCCAAGTCTTGGGTAATAGATTTTGAAGAGCACTAATATGGTATATGCCATGGCAGATCACATCATTCACACATTCCAACCCCTGTGACACAGTTAATACCTGTTCTGATATACACCACAGAATAAAATTGGAAACTAAGCTAAGTAGTCTGTGACCAATTGTCCAAATATAACAAGAGCATGGCAAAATATATGTTTTTAAACAAAGACATTATCTTTAAACAATTTTTTAAACTTTTTCTTTCTGTTGCTTGACATGCCAAAGAAGATTTGATTTAGAATATCTTAAAAAACCACAATACAATACGCTGCAATAGCCAGGATTTGCAGAAAAGAAAACTTTGAAGGCACTTGAGAGAACTTGGGAGGTTTGATTTTTTTAAAATATGGTATTTCATTGGGACTTTTAATTTAAACATTCATACTTTACATATTATTAATATTTTTTTCTGCATGAGGCAGCTACACAGTCCCAAAATAATACAAGTGATTTTCCCATTGCAGAGTAGTACTCTTCAATAAAAAATAAATCAAGGTTTTATGGGTTTTAAGATAATTAATCACTTTAAAATATTTTAAATTTCCTCACATAAACATTTAGGCTACAGCTTCTGGAATAAAAAAATTCTTTATTTTACAGATGACATTTATAGGACATATGGTGTAGCTGACATTTCTTTTTCTGAAATTACTTGCTAATATTTTCAGAGGGATGAATTACTTTTCCCCATCTCAACCATTACAACTACACAGAGAGATATATATGTTTGCTTCTGTTGTGCTTTTCAAAGAATATGTGTACCATGAATTTTTTATGTACAATACTGTGCAATATGAAAAAAGGCTAAAATTTCTGGAGTCTTTGGACTGATAAAGTGTTATAGCACCACAAGAAGAAGTAATTCTTTACAGTAAAGTATACTCTGAGGTAAATACCATCATTAATTTGTTGTATGTTAAATTACTGTGCAATGTTTCCACATAAACCTAAAAAAAAAAATCTCTTTTTATTGTTCATTGTTGCAATTTCATGCTATAACTCCACTATAATGCACACTGTGGAGTCTTCAGATTTTTAAAAACTCTATCAAAACTACAAATCAAATTAAGGGTCTATTCTCAAGAGTACAGTTTAGGTATATAACATCTCAAATGTTTTAACATTTACTTCCAGTATCTACAGAATTTCTGAGAAACATTGGGCAACTGAATTGCTGTCTCTTACTTCTAAGGACTTCTTCAGTATATTCACATCAGTGGATGTGATAAAGGTGAAAATTCTGCTGCTTCATCTTCTAAAAATTTAATACTTCCATCCCTTGTGGGGTTTTTTTTCCTTATGGAAGCATTGGGGTTTATGAACGGAGTCCTTTTTATGAAGAGAATGGGTAGACATCTCTTAACACCTGTGGGTCTAATACAAAAGTATATGGAGTAAATTTTAAAAAAATGAAACTGCAGGAACTTGGAACTTTCCGTTTCTTTTCTATTATTGTGCAGAGAGTCTAGGTATTTGGCTATATCACCTTCTCTGATATGAATTCCACTTACCTAGAGAAAAGGTCGATCTGCAAAAGCATCTCAGCTCAAAGCTCCAAACACACCTACATATAACTAGATATATTTCTCAGGAACAGTCTTCCAATTTGCAGGGGCTTTTTTAATGGAAGTTTTGAAACTGCAACTCCTAAACCAAGGCATCAAAAACTGAAGTTACACACTGACAGTTAATTGACAAGCCAGCCATAACCAGGAGATGTTTATCTGAAGATTAAATTCAGTTTCTTAATACCACTCCAACATTTTAAGTGATTTATGTGTCTGAGATATCAAACTTTAAACTTTAGGGTTACAACACCTCTGACCTTCAGAGCTACCTGACCTTCAAAGCTGCTTTACCCCCAGACTGAAGATATCAGTAAAAAAGTCATCATCTCAGTGATTGAGATTAAAATCTCATTTCTGGCATCATGACCGATGACAATGCAGGGATAAAATCTATACATTTGAATGTGATAATACTGGAAATGTGACTATTATAATAAATGTATATATTGCACATTTTCTATTTGGCATGGCTCTTTTCATCCAAATTTGTCCTTCTTCAGCTTGGTCAGGAATGTCAAAAAATCCAGCAAATGGGCTCCTCAAATAATTCCTCAGGAACTATTTTAACATAGCAAAATGGGGTTTATAACTTCAGAACATGCAGGAAAGCATGGAGTAATATGATGTTCTAGAGGACTAAATGAAGCACTGCCTGTGTTCCTGGACCTGAAGCATTTTCCTTATCTTCCACACCATTCTATCAAAGGAATAATAGAAAAACCACACATAAATGGTGGTGTATCACACACAAGACATGACACGATTGAATTCCATTGCTGTTGTCAAAGGTGTATAGAAAGTAACTCGTTCTGTCTCTCAAATAATGCCTATTTTCCTGCTTGTAAGCTGAACAAACGATCAACAGGGGATTACAGTAACTGAAGGAGAGCAAAGAACCTGTACCTTGGGGTTTTCAGTAAGAGAAGAATAGAAATGGAAAGGAGGGACTTGTAACAGTGTCATCCAATACAATAAATTCTTCACTATCGCCTCAATGCTGTCAAACAAAAGTTCAGGTTTCATTTCCACGATGCAGTATAATATTCAGTGCTCTTTTTATCATTTTTTTCATTTCTGCGTTATTTTCAGCTAGAAACCCTACTGCTTTATAGCTCATATATTTGTATTTTATTAATTAATACATTTTTTTTGTCAATATTCTTTTTATTTAGCTATATTCCCAGTCTCCTTTTAAATAATTTTGTTGAATGACATTTTTATTAAGTTTAGAGGGAGCATCCATCTAAAGAACTACCTTTGGACCTTACAGTCCTGTGCTTTGTTTTACTGATGAGATTGTGAGAAAAGCTGATCTTTGAAGAGCAACACAAAGAGAACAAACAAAAGATACAGTGGGTGCTGTTCTTTACAATTTTTTTGTATTAAAGAGACAGGTTTACAGATAACAAGTAGTTGCTGTAAACTAAATACAACCAATTGGTGTTTCCAGTAATTTCTTTTTGTCCAGATGATGAATTTCTGCTTGATGTCCACATTTGCTTAATGCCTGAAGAGAGTTTCAATGGAAGTTTCAGTGCAAAGAATATATTATAAAATTGTGTAAATTTTTTCTTCTGACTTTCACTAAAAACAAGATAAAATTTTTCAGTCTAAAACTTCCCCACATTGTACTCTAACCAATTTTCATCTATTTAGGAATGTATGTACTTTTGTTAATTTTAATATTTTCATCTAAAGAAGTACCTGTTTTGATAAACATGGCCTTTTTCCATGCTCAAGTGTACTCTCCCTCATCCTTGTCAATGTGGACTCTTGTTGATAAATTCACAAAGATAGATCATATTCTCCCATCATCCTTCACTCCCCTATTGGTTCATCTAAAAGTATGATATGTCATGTTCAGCAGGTCAAAATTTCATTAAGAGCAGGAATAAGAGACCTTTTATGAGACTTTTTTTCATATTAGTGGAAGTATTGACAAAAGTGCATACTTTCAGTTTGTTAATGTCTTTTTATTGGCTTTGAATATCAGAAGAGTGTTGGCTGTTTCACAGAGGATGTGTGTTTACACCTCATGTTTGGAAAAAGCAGCAAATTAAAAAACCTTATGTTTCAGTTCTTTAGAACTGAATCAAATTTTATTCTCATTTGATTTAAAACAAAACCTTAAAAATTGTGGTTTTGCCAAGTCATTAGCGCTCATTACCAAAAGCGTGGAATGTAAGTGCTAGTGAGATGATTCATGGCAACACAATCCTTATTACATCAGTATGGCCCCATAATTGATTTAGTTAATGGTACCATCTGCTCATTTCCAGTGTTTTCCTTCCAATTAGAATGACACATCGTACATTTGATTTTTTAAACTATGTTTTCTGTCTTTTGCCCCACCATTTGTTCTGAATTTCCTTTTTCTCTTTACATTCATTATTGTAATAATACCCTTTTCCTTTGGAGGAAATCATGTTTTGAAAGAGTTGGCTTGGCTCTCAGTGCTTTGTCTTTCCAACTGATAAATGGTTCACTTGTAGTGACAAAATGCTGTTACTAAATGCAAAAATGACCTAATGTTCTCATGTTATAAACATGTGATGTGCCAGGCCTCAAGAAAAATAAGTCAATAGTATTAATTTTCTATGTCCTGCCAAAAACCCTAGAATTTGAAGGGAAAAAAAAAAAAGGAATAGAGAATTGAAGCTATCCTGTGGTGACTATGTATAAAAGACATCTACCTACTCTCTTCAGACCAGCAGTCTTGGAATATCAACTTGTAATCACAGCGTCATAATTTTTGCAAGGAAAAACCCACACAAGTTGTGCAGGGAGAATTTCCATGGCCTAGCCTTTGGATAATTGTGGGCATATTAATGTAATTAATGGACTATGCCAATTATGAGCAAACATTGAGCAAAAAACCTTTTTGCTTATATTGGGATATTATACTGGAATAGAGTTGATTAATTATGATGTGTAGAGTTATAAAAGTAATTTATCATAGTATAATGACTATTCAGGTACATATGGCTTATTTAAATGAATAGAACAAGAGCTATTAGAGCATTGCTGTATATTTTAGGACACATAAACAAGCACATTTTATGAAAACCTTGGGAAAATATATACCTAAGTCGTGAAACTAAATATAAAAAAGATGATACTCTGCATTTTGTTTTCACTAAGATTTATTCCTTAAAGGAAGAAAAGAAACAATAATCTAATAAAGGAAGGGCACTAGCTTTTACTGGTAAACTTAAAGAAAACTCAATCTTGGGGACATACTGGAGGGGAGGAACATAATTCTGATGTATAGAGTTGCTATTTTGGGGTCATCTGTCTCTCCCATGTCCCCTCCCAACTTCTCCTGCACTCCCAGCACACTCACTGGATGGTGTGAGGGCCAGAAAAAGCCTTAGCTTTGTGCGAGCCTTCTCAGTAGTAACAAAAATATCCTTGTGCTATAAACACCGTTTCCAGCACAAATCCAAAGCGTAGCCCCATACTGGCCACTATGGAGATAATTAGATCTATCGCAGCCAAAATCAGAACACAAAGGCAATCACTCACTGCTTCCCAAGGGCAGACTGATGCCCAGCCATTACCTGAGCGGAGTCATCCTGAAATTCCCTTTTTTCACTTTTATAGCTGAACATGACGTTATAGGGTACAAAACACCTCTGCAGTTGTTTCAGGTAATTTGCTGGCTTTGTACTCTCACAGCCTATTCGCAGTGACAGGGACAGACTGAGAAACAGAATAATAGAATTATAAAATCATTAAAATTGGAAAAGGTCTCCAAGATCATTGAGCCCAACCTTTGACTGAACACCATAGCACTAAGAGTATGATCAGTCATTTCTGGAACACTTCCATGGACAGTGACTCCACAGCTTCCTCAGGTAGCCCATTCCAACTCTTTCAGTGAAGAAATTCTTCTTAATGTCCAGACTGAGCCTTCCTTGTTTTGAGGCTGTCTCCTCTTGTCCTGTCACTGGTTGCTCAGAAGAAGAGGCCGAACAATCCTCACCTGGCCACAACCTCCTTTCAGGCAGCTGTAGAAAACAAGGTCTCCCCTGAGACTCCTCCAGCCTAAACACCCCAACTCCCTCAGCTGTTTCTCATATGCCTCACACTCTAGACCCTTCCCCATCTCCATTGCCCTTCTCTGGACATACTCCAGCACCCCAATGTCATTCTTGTGGTAAAGAGCCCAGAACTGAACACAGGATTTGAGTTGTGGCCTCACCAGTGCCAGGTACAGGAGAACAATCACTTCCCTACTGCCCACACTATTTCTGATACAAGCCTGGATGACTCTGGCTTTCTTGGTCCCCTTGGCACACTGCTGGCTCCTGTTTAGCCAGGTGTCAACCAGCTGCCCCAGGTTCTTTCCCTCTGGGCCTCTTTCCACCCACTCTGCTCCAGTGTGTGGCACTCCCTGAGGCTGTTGTGACCCAAAGGCAGGACCTGACACTTGGCCTTGTTGAACCTCATCCAGCTGACCTCAGCTCATCCATCCAGCCTGTCCAGATCTCTCTGCAGAGCCTTCCTACCCTCCAGCAAATCAACACTCCCACCCAAATTAGTGTCGTCTGGAAATTTACTGAGCACACAGAAGGCGCTCATGCTTTGCAGGCACTGCTCATAGTGCTATCAGCACTCTTTTGGTCAAAAATCTAAAGCACAGCACCTTATGAGTTGCCATGAAGAAAATTAACTCCATCCTAGGGAGACCCAGTACACCAGGCTAGCAATTAGCTCTTAGTACATTGATTTCATCTAGTTCCCCTGCACTTAACATCAAGGCTTGCTACTTTGCAATATTCTGGAAGTGTCTGCCTGTATATTTGCTTCCTTCTGGATTTAGTTTTATTAGGAAATACTGACCATAATTTAATATGAACATTTTTATTAGGATGTCACCTGCTGTCTACATTGAACTGATGACAGGACACAGGTTTTGGCCACAAATTTGTGATATTTGGTCCCAGAGCTTGAGTTTTTAATACAAGCTATGTGAACCTTACTGCAGGTAATTAGGCAGAATGTCTGACACAATCTGATAAACCAGATGGTAAGAGCAAGCGTGGAGACAAGGAACAATTGAGATAGTAACATGGGGCAAGAGAGTTTTGAAAGGAGATTAGGTAAGGCATATATTAATTAGGGTAGAAGTGATTAGCAGAACACAATGATTAAGAGACACAAATTTGAAGGGCATATAGAAGGCAGATACCCTGAAAATATTTGACAGAAAAATGAGCTGAAAAACAAGGGGCATGAACCAAAACTAAGGAAAGAGGGACCAGCAAGGGACTTCAGGATAAATTGCTTCAAAAAACAGGTAATTAATATGTAGCACTACAAGCTATTAGGTCAGGGAAAAACTAGTTCTCAAATGCTAATATATCTGAGAAGAGATAGCTGGAGGAGCTGGATGGACTAATTCTGTGTATTACCTCTGCAACCAGAATGGCAAAGGTAAAGCATCACCTAAACTAGCACAATAATAAATGAAGTTATTTCAATAAGTCTTAGAGTGTTGAACACTAAAGGAAAAAAAGTTCAGTAGTATGATTAAAAAAAAAAAATAAACAAAAGAAACCAAATCAAACTAAAAAAACCAACAAAAAAGCACCCCCAAAAATAACAAACTACAAAAGCGCACACACACAAAAACTGAAAAAACCCCAAACCAATCCAAACCAAACAAACAAAAAAGACAAAACTCCCACAAATAACAGAACTTCTGTTGCTCCAAAATATTTTAGGCAAAATGATTCTTCCTGGATTTATTAGTAATAAAAAAATAATAGTTTTGGAAACACATCCCATGGAGGTTTTGTTTCCATAAAGAGGCAACAAAGAAATCTTTGCTTAAAATTCTTCACCAGGGGCTTTAAAATGCAGAATTTTCTCCCCACAGTTTGTTAGCTGAATTTCCTGCTTGCAGATCCATGGAGCAGGCTGAGTATGTGTTCAAGAGATCTATAATATATTTCACCGACCTAGCAGCAGCAGCTGTGTGCTCAGTCAGAAAAGCAGGTTGTGTTCTAGCCCACATGGCTGTTGAGCACTGAGCATAATTGTGTTCCTTCATTCATTCGACACAGAAGCCCCAGACAAGTTCTTCCACTTTTCCCCACTCCTCTTTACAGCTGCACTGAACAGTCAAACCAAAACTGCCTTCTACCACACTGCATCCAGCTCTGTTTTTGTCTTTTGAGTTCACCAATCTTAAGCTCTGCCTTTTTTTTACTTGCACCATCCGCAGCAAGGAGGTCGAGGCTGCACAGCCCCTGTGCCAGCATGAGCTGGGTGGTGCCAGAGCAGCACTAATCAGCACTTTGTGAGCACATTTCTGGGCACCCCAAGCCAGCACTGCAGCCCTGCCGTGCTGCAATGTCCCTTAAAAGCCAGGAAGCTGTGTACAGACAGTAAGGACTGCTGCTGGGAGCAGCTGGCACCAGAACTACACCCTACTGCTGGGAACGTCCATCTTAAATAGTTGAATCTGTTCTCATAGAACAGTCAATTATCAGGCATGGAAATGCCAGTGCCCAGGTTTCCACTGGATAAAAGCCTGCTGTACGCTAGAGCTGCACCCACAGTGTGCAGTGACACAGAAGAGGAGCGACCCTGTGAATTCTCACTGCTCCCCTCTGCACTTCCTGCTGCTCCTGAGAAAAGATGGGACAAGTAAGCTGGCACCCGAAGCAGCTTATTCCTTTCTAAGCATTGATGCACAAAAATTAAATATAGCTGTCTTAAAACTTAGTTCAGAAGTGTATCAGAAGATACACAGCTAAGATATTTAACAGTTTAAACTTCGTGTTGTTCTACTTTTCTTTAGCTTCCCTTCCCACTCAAAAAAACCCAAACCAAAACAAACTGTCAACATTGGATTTTGTGCATTGAAAATTTTTAAATGCTTCTACAAGATAAAAAGTTGCATCTTTAAAATAAAATTATACAATTTATACAACTGTATCTTAAAAGCCAATTTTTAAACAAATATTTGGGGTTTGTATTTCCATAGAATGTATTTACCCTGAATTTGAGTGATGTAAAATTAATTGTAATAATTTGCCAAGTGAAATGTATGTATATGTAATATGTATATATTTCAAAATTATCATTTTTAATACCATTAATGGAACTTATTTTCACATTGCATATCTCTAAGTTATCTTTATGTAATAAGAGGTTGTAGATCATTCTACAAAAAGCTTTTGAAGAGATTTATATACTAAGAAACCAAAATGAGCCATTATCTTACTCAAACAATTGGCCTTTATTACATTTAAGATCATCAGTCAGCATGATCCATGATTTTAAACCTGGATCCTCTCCAGGATGATGAGTTTGGGCCAAGAGCAACAGAATTTAAGTTGTTGTATAAATGCAGGAGAAAATATGGAATTTGATTTACAAGGGTAATTTCTGCTATAAACTTCCTAGTTATACTATTCCGAAATAGCATGAACCAATGGAGCCCAGCATTCCTCAAAAGAGATCAGAGGATAGCAAGTTTATGCCTAATAATCTCATTTTAAGCCAGGAATAGTCCTTGTAGAGACATTTCATACCAGTAGTAAATAGTTTAGATCGACTCCTATTTGCAAAAAAACAGATTAGCGATACCGACCTTCCTTGTATGGCTCTACAAAGGAAGAGTGATATCAGGGAGGTAGCAGTGAATTGGGAAATTACTGACCTGGCAAGTGCTTTGTTTGAACACAGAGTTGAAAAATAGTTTTCAATCCCAAAGGCTGAAGTGGACAGGAAATGTGTTCATATAGTCTTGGTTCCTTTACACAAAGTTCTTAAAAAGTCAAATTCTGCATATTTCTGAATGCTGTTTTGGCAACAAATTCTAAATTTGATAGAAATTTATCACCAGAAAGTGGTTACTGCAGGTATAAGCATCCTATGAACCAGTTCATGAACCAGTTATATAAAAAAGAGATTGTAGGTCAGTGAGGAAAGAGTTTGACCACCTTTTTAAACTGGGAAGCACAAAAAATCTAAATTCTTGTTGTACCTCAAATTGCAGGGGATAGTAGAAGAAAGGGGGTAGGGATGGGGAGGAAGAGAGAAAATAAGGCATTATCATATTTATTTCAATGTGATTACAGCTGTTCTAAGAGAAAATAAAATCATTCCTATAAAGTCTGACCATTGTTTCTTCTTTTACTCTGGTCTGTGACATATCAAGCAGACAGCAGATATGTCAGATGTCCACATCAGAAAGATTTACAGCCCATTACTTTCCTCACAGGACACCATGAGATGTGTTGTCCTCTACCAGCATAGTTGAAAATTTCCCACCCACTAATCTGGGCTCTGGCTGGTAGAGACTGAACAGAACAAAACAGTTGACAGGAATCTCCTTACTAAAAGAATTAAAATTGGACAGATAGCAAGCACATCCTTGAATTTGTCTATTTCTTGTAACACTAACTTGGGCATAGGAACAGCTTCAGGCTCCACAGCCATGACAACAGAGGAGCTATTTGCCCCTGTCCCACAGTAACATATTATATACATGTAATTATACTATACTATTATATTATATACTATTATATACTATTACATACTATTATATATTATATTATATACTATTATATACTATTATATACTATTATATACTATTACATACTATTATATATTATATTATATTATATACTATTATATACTATTACATACTATTATATATTTATTATATTATATTATATTATATACTATTATATACTATTATATACTATTATATACTATTATATACTATTACATACTATTATATATTTATTATATTATATTATATTATATTATATTATATTATATTATATTATATTATATTATATTATATTATATTATATTATATTATATTATATTATATTATATTATATTATATTATATTATATTATATTATATTATATTATATTATATTATATTATAGTATATTATATTATATTATATTATATTATATTATATTATATTATATTATATTATATTATATTATATTATATTATATTATATTATATTATATTATATTATATTATATTATATTATATTATATTATATTATAGTATATTATAGTATAGTATATTATATTATATTATATTATATTATATTATATTATATTATATTATAGTATAGTATAGTATATTATAGTATATTATAGTATATTATAGTATAGTATAGTATAGTATATTATAGTATAGTATAGTATAGTATAGTATAGTATAGTATAGTATATTATATATATATTAGTATAGTATAGTATAGTATATTATATAGCTATTATATATACAGTATATCATATTTTTCTTTCTCCAAAGGTACTTTACTCATCTGAAAATAGAGGATAGATCTGTAAAGGCTTTTCATTTGCTTTCCTCTACTAGACATCCAGACTGTATCTCTCCCAGCATCCTTCTGCCTTTAAGGTTTTTGCATTTGTGTCTGAAAAGGACTAAGGTAACTTTCAGTCTCCTAAAACAGACCACTCTGCCACACCTTAAAATTGCTTTTCTTTTAGTAGCTGTGGTAGCTTCACTCTGTAAATATTGTTCAGAAAGCACAAATCTTTTCTATAGTTGAGAGTCCATGTACTGGAAAGAAATTTTAAATAAAACATAACACAGATTTTGTTTATCTACAGATGGGAAGCCACAGCATGAAGAAGGTGTCACAACATTTACTCACATAACTAGTTTATCTCCTTACTTCCAGTTACATTACTACTAATGATAACATTATTAAGCAACTTTAATTTCCTTATTCTTAAGCATTCATGTTCAAATAGTTTATTTTTTTTTTTTACATCAAATGAGGTGTCTGCAGGAGTAGAAAACTATGTGGATTTAGACTGATATTCATACTTGGTTTGCAACAAGTTTTGCTCATTCTAATACAAATAGAAATCCTGGTTAAGGATATCTTAATAAAAAGACAAATCTCACATTAATTAAAAAATAGATGTAAGCATCTAAATATGCATGCAGAGGAACTTTGGTATAATATGAACAAAAGAGGGAAGATTAGACAACCAAGTAGAGACTGAGTCAGCTCATAAAATATGAACCTAGAAATGATGTATAGCGGTACTCCTTTTCTCTAACTTAGCAGCAAAATGGAAAACCCTAGAGGAAAATAATCTCTAACATGACTGCTTCAAGTTCTGAGCCCAGAGGTGGTTAAAGGTTGCTCATCACCTAGATTTTATTCCTAGATTCACTCATGTTTTTGGATACATTGGATACATTGACTTCTCTATGCTAAGAATGATTGAAGGTTAACAATTGGCTGCATAACTGAGATAATATAGTTTTGTTAGATATCAGTGGCCAAGCAACCACAGATATTTACATACGTATATATGTAAAACTACACATACACACACATATAGATGTTATGGATAAAAATATAAATCAGTGGAAAATAAAAATACTGCAAACTCAGGAAGTAAACAAAAAGCTACTCCTATATTCCTCTACAGATGTACATGCAATAATCAAACAAAATACAATGATCTTTAGCATAGTTTCTTAATGAAAAAAGTATTAGCAATTTGACTTTTAATACATCAATCCCCCATAACCTAAATAATTTTTAAACTTATAGACAACATCAGAATTTGTCAAAAAGGTGGAGATCACAGACCATAAAAGATCATTTACAATTGGCAGACAAATATTTATTAAATCCAGCAAAATAAGCTAAATATCCTAATTCAGGCTGCTTGAATTGTCGCACAACCTGCAAATCGAATAGTCTGTATCCAATTCTGACCAGCAGATGCAGCAGCAGAGAGCAGCCAATGGGCTGACCAAGGGCACAGGAAATAGCAGTGGCCTTATTAAGTTACATAGGGAGCAGAAGACAGAAATGTGGGGTGAAGATCTGTCCCATTAGTGATGCAGTGTTGAAAGAGATGAAGAAAAGATTTTGTTGTGAATAAGGAGATGCAGAAAACAGATTTTGAGAGCAAGATATCGCACTTGTGTTTTAGGGGATGCAAAAACAATTTAGTGTATTTTAGCAAAGAAAGAAAGACACAGATAACTTACTGGAGTCTCTTCCTATCAAAAATATTCTATAACACAGAGGCAGAAGAATCAGAATCTACTGTACAACACTGTTTCATCATGAATGTGACTCCAGTAATTCTAGTTCTCCCAAAACATAAATTTTTCCTTAAATTCTGTTTCTTTCAGATCACATCAGAAGATGCATGCCTCATCCTATGTCCTGCAGTACAAAGATACTTAGTACTCAGCTTTTTAAGGTTTTCCAACTCTTTGTGAAAAAAAAATTATTAAAAAAAATTAAACGTACACTGTCTTTGGCACTTCTGCAGCAGTAAGTTCTGGTGCTAATTCCAGTACTTTGCAATGTGATAATTGTAAGACTTATTTCTCTTGGTGATGCTGATATCAGCCTTTATTAGATGCAGAGTTACTGGTAAAGAAGACCTAAAAACTTTGTAGTGTGTTTTTAGCCTCTGACTGCAAGAGGATTTGACCTTCCTTTTTGAACACCATTACACCTTCATTATTCCTACCAAATGGTGTTCTTCTTGAGGTGAGAGAGTGTGCTTAATGCTTTATTGCAAAATTCTAAGTATCCTTAGAACATTTTTCAGGTATTCTTCTGTTAATTTAGTTTATGCTAGCAAAGCTTTCAAGTAAAAAACAGTCTGATCTGATGGCTGAATAGAAAGGCTTTCATGTTCCTTAAGGATGAAAAGGTGGCAATTTATAATTTCTGCTCTAAAGATCTTGTTACTGATGATTGATGTAGTCTCCATTTAGAAATCCTGTTTTAGATAAACACAACACCACCCAAGACTGACTCCTGCTCTGACAGCTCCAATGTGGCTTTGCCATTGGGATCTGATGTTGTTGGTGTGTGTCCCCTCTGGCTATGTTTCTCTTTACCCATGAAGAAATTTCTCTGTCTGGCCCATCTGATCAGTACATGTCCCACAGAGCACAGTACTGCAGAAGTGTCTGTAGGCTGGCTCTGGCATTTCCAAAGTTAACATAAATACAAGATGCTATAGATGAGCAGTGTGATGGCTGGCTCTCACAGTTTCGGGGTGAATGTTATGTGTATGTTAAGAGAAGTTTTTTAGATGTATAGCTATGTTCCTGCAATATGTCATCCCATAGTCCTCTTTCTCCTCCCCCCTTGTATTGTTGTCACAGGATGGCCTCGGCAGCTGGGGCATTTGGGGAGGGTCTGCTCGTTACTATGGTAAACCCTGACCTCCAATCAAGATGTAAGAAAGTGATTTTCACTACTGGAAGGCAAAGAAGGAATTGACTGACAAGATTTTGGGAGGGGCTAGAGGTATAAAAGGTGGAGCATCCATTTTGTAGACAAGCGCGTGGCAGTTTAGTTCCGTGCTCGCAGAGCTGTGATTTTTCCTTATTCAGTCTTCTGTTTAATTTTTGCTAAGGTTTAATAAGCCTATGGAATTTTAAAAGTGGGCATCATTTCTCACCCAAGAGTGCAAGGGCTGTACATGGATGGCTCGATGCAGGATGAGGACCAGGCTCACATGAAGACTAAGAAAAATAAATATTCCAAGCAGAAAAAGAAAAGTAGACACCAATGAAACAAAAATCCACATCAAGACTACTTTGCAGCTATTTGTTACAAACATTTCAAAAGTTTGTGACAGAAACCAGTAACATCTAATTATCATTATGAAAGTTCTGTAACAGCAGTACAATCATTTCTGTCACAAGTGGAGTATCTTGAGATACTCATTGATGTTCAGCCTCAATTCAGGTATCAATAGCAGGTGAGGATGTTATGTTTTTGAGAAATGCATCACTGAACAGTATACACAACTCTGTACCTTTCAATTAATCCTCCAAATAGAGAAACTAGGAAGATAAATTTTTTATTCAGCAAGATTTATATTGATTTCTGCTTTTAAGAAAAAAGAATAAGCAAACCAAGTTCAAATGTATTCCTAAGAACTTAGGGGAAAATGATTTCCCCTCAAGTACCTGAAAATTCAAGATATTTGAAGCTTCTTAAGCCTTAGATAAAGGCCCCTTAGGAACATTATTTTCTCAGTGGGCAGCATAAATGAGCATCTGAGATGAATATTACAGATTTGTTGGGGTTTTTGTTTGGTGGGGTTTTGTTGGATTGTTAGCTCATGTCTTCCTTCAATGGAAAGTTAAGGACACTGAGTTGGATAATTTTCTCCAACAATATATTTGCTTAATTTTTTGTGGCTATGCAACACAGAAAGTTTTAATAATTATTTTTGTAAGCAACAAACATAGTTGTTTAAAGGAGAGCGTCCATTAATCCATTTTATAGATAAGTAAACTTAGGTGCACTACAATTAACAACAAAAGTGTTTAAAAACAATTTATGAAATGAAAATCCACTATAAATAAGTCTCTAACATATCTTTAACTTTTAATGCAACTTTGGCTTTAGATTAATAAACTGGTTTGCTCCCTCCCAAGGTGTTTGACACATTCCTTAATGGGGGCCTTTGATAAAATTGCTGATGTTTCCTGAGTGGATATTTGTCTAAGGTTAAAAAGAATTTGAGATATACAGAATTGCATTAGTGTTTGGTCCATGTAGGAAAACTGGACAGCAAAAAGATTCCTGATATCCACATTTCCTCCATTTTACATCAGGCTGAAAAACAAATGTTTTGAAAATAAAATCCTTACCTTTTCCCAAATATAGGTAGCTGACCTAAAGCTACCTATACCCTCAAGGCTCAGCAGGGATACCAGATGCATGGTTCAGTTATAGTAAATGCTGTAGGAGCCATCTCATTTTCTTTCCTATCTAAACAGGAATTATAAATTAGTTAATTATATTTCTTACCTGATGAGCATCTTGTCAGACTAAAAGCTGGTTTAATTTTTTTTTTTTACGTATCTACTTTAAAAAGTGTTATTATTTCTACTCATTGAATTGTCTTTTTCCTTTGGAACGATTCCACTTTATCCAGATGAAGTATTTATTAACACAAAGAAATGCTTCAAATATTTCATCTTGCCAAAACTTTCAATGCTTCCCTGCTCTTTTTAACATTGAAGCTTTCTATTTCTACAGGATGTCAGTACTTCAGTGCTTATTATAATTTTAAAATATTGAAATACATGTACTCAAGATAAAAATGAATACTCCTCATGGCAAGGTTTGTTCTACAGATAATTTCAAGTCCATTAGAAACAGAAAAGCTTTATTCTAAACATCAATATGCTGCACAAGTACTTCTTTGACAATAAGGAAAACGAAACTTTTCTAGTCTTTTTGGGCTCAGCTACTTATATGATTTCCTCAAGCTCTTTAGCTTTTGGGTGCTTGAAGCCTTTAACACATCTATTTTTTAAAACTCTGATTGCTTTATTAGTAAGGTAGTTTTCCCATTAGACACAGATCATGTACATCAAAATTTCAGTTTCAAAATCTTTCTAAGATACAGGAGATTCTGAACAATAATAACAAAAATCTCATTTCTATAAAATCTGTATCTAACATGAAACATGGAAACCATAGTCCTGATTTAGCCCCAAGAATCCACCACCAAATCTCAAAAAGAGTTAAGCTTGTTGACATGACAAGGCCTAAAAAATTAGAAGGAGAGTTCAGTGTAAAGTCAGACATGTTCTGCCTGAATCTGCCTGCAGCAGGCCAGGAGGAAACACTGGCTCTTAATTCTTCCTGAGGCTGAAGTGGCTGGTGTCCTCTTCTACTTGGGACATGCATCTTTTAACCTTCCCTTTATATAAAGCATATTTTCATTAGGAAAAAAAAAGGATTTTCTCTCTATATAGAAACAGAAGTGGTACCTATCGCCTATAAAATAGCAAGTAAAAACAGTTCAAGGACCAAAAGTCTTTTCCCAGACTAAAGGAATTTGACTATATGGTGCCTTTAAAGTAGGTGTCTTAAACAGGAAACTACAGTTTATTTACTTAGAAGTTTTTTCAGTTGAAACTTTGAAGATATATAGACAGGATTAAGTCATTGGGGAAAAAAAACCCCAAGAAATAAGAGGCCAAATGGATGGTATGTTGTAAACTCTGTAGTTAAAGAGGTCACTTGGAATGAGCTATTGCTGAGTCCCTGCTCTCAACATCACATTTAAATTTTATTCAAGGATTTTTTCACATACAAGTAATTCTGAAGAAGGGATCCAAATCCATGATTCTGAGAGTGCTGCACATTTGAAGTGTTAGCAGCAAGAATGGGTTTACTCCACGAGGGAGGACAGCCCGGGGGTGACACCAAAGCAGGCGACACCTTCATTGACCCGTGTGCCAGCCTGCAGAACGCAAGCAGGGCATTGACAACCATCAACAACCCCAGACACACACACAGGAAGATCCAGAATCCCTTTAGGGAGTCAAGGCCCAAGGAACACACCCGGGAAGGCCAGAAAGAAGACATACATAGAGCTTAGCTCAGGAAGAGATTAAGGCCACTAGATTAAGATGAACTGGAGTTCCTAGACCCATGGAGAGGCGTAAAAGGAAGGGCAAATGGGTCAGGGTTGGTCCAGCCTGGTAGTAACTACAGTGCTCTGTCGCAAAAGCATCCCCTAAGCCTCAATTACCAAACCACGTTTAAGCTGCATAGTAACTCAGGACAGCACTGGCCTTGAGTGTTGAAATATTCTGATCCATCTACCATAGGTCTAGACTCAGATGCCATATCAGTGTGCAGCCAGGTGAGAGAATAGAATTACAGTGGACAGGTCTCTATTTGTATGTAGCCAACCCACATTTTTATCAGATTTGCCACAGAGTTCAGAATATTGAATTGAGTTTGCTGTTTAGGTACTACTTACTATGTTGGAAACATTCTGCTTTCAGTTAAAAAAAACCAACCAAACAAACAACCACAAAAAAAAAAAAAAAAAACAAACAAACTAGAGCAGTGAGACAAAAGAACAACATTTCACTTTCAATTTTATTCAGTTACCAAAACAACAGGGAACTACCATGATGCTAATTCTCAGTGATGGGGATTTAGCGGCCATTGTGTCATTGCTGCAATTAATTTCACAGTGAACGTTGTATTCATCCCATGTAATCCTCCCACTGAGTAGCTTGATCTCGCAGCTTGATCTAATTAGACAAAAGTTTCACGATTATATTAGGGTCAGACAGAAAAAGAGAATGGGAGAATGCTAACCACACAGTGATTAGCAGTGGACATTGAGGAAGGATCAAGGCTTGAACCAGGAAAGAATATGGTCTTTTGGGCTGCTAAAGCCAAAACTGGACAAACCCTTGAGATCTTGCCAAGTGTACGAAAACTGAGCAAGAAAGAAAATCAAAGCAGTCTGCTTGGCTTTAGGAAAGGGTAATCCCGCTTCTTGTTATAGATGAAATGAAATGTTTCTGGCAAAAGGTACATTTTCAATAAAGTAGTCTAGTCACTAGGCACTGAAACTCCATTCCTAAGTGGAGTTCATTCTGCTGGGAATATACAAAACTATTTTTCTTAACTACTCAAGCCACTCCGCCTACCGCAAGCCTACTCCTGCACCTTTGAAGTCAATAAAAAGGCTCCTATTGATTTCTACAAGTATGGGATCAGATGTAATGCCAAGATCATCCAGGAAGTAGAAGAAGTTGAATATTGAAATGGCATGATGAATACCTACCATTTTTAGCTCTGCCTTTATACGTAAGCTGCTGCTAAATTTGACCAGAGTCAGGAACACTCCTGTCATGTTTTCTTCCAGTCAAGCCTAGCATGGGTGGAAATATCTCATCCTGCTCTGTTGCAGTGAAATATCACCAGGAGCTGAAGAAAAGTGCTCAGACATCAACCTCCAACACTGCTTCCGATTGAGACACTGCTTAAGAGACTTTCTTTTTTGAGTAGAGTCTGATGACTTGAACAACTTTTGTGATAAGTGCCTTTACTTTGTGCTAGTTTCTAACAGATCTCATGCAGCTGCATTGCAGGGCAATGATTAACATTTGTCCATTGCCAGAATTTACCAGATTATTTTGCTTGTGTTTTGAAATAAATCTGTAAACAAAACAATGAAAATCTAGGTTTTTTTTTTAAGCCAAGACAAGGTGAAGAACAGTGTGGGATAGACACCTTCATGAGAGCAGAACATTCTCCCATATAGAGCAACTTGTTGTCTCTGAAATATAAACCTTAAGGAATACCAGTTTAGAGATACAGGTGGTGGAGAAAGCTGGTGCAAAGCTAAAAGAGGACAAAGAATAGCAAGGATAAGGGAGAAAAGGTTGCAAACCAGTGTCTTCATAAAAAGCAACAGAGACTGCTATACAAAATAGATCAATATAGTGACATACCTCATTTTTTATATTATGTTCATAATTCCTTTTCATCATAGAAATATTTAGATCAAATGCTAGACAGACCTTACTGCACTAGGGCCTTCACAAAGATACTTTCAGAAGAAAAAGTCTCCTGGGAGTTTTCAGTTGAAATAGGAATTTTCACTGTTATCTGTGTAATCTTACTTGTACCTGCATGTTCAGCTGATGTACAATAACACAAAAAAGTGGCATAAGTCAACTATAATTTCACATGCTTAAAAAAAAATCACTGATTTTTTAATTTCACCACTGAAGTAGCAGAAATTGAATAAGTGTGCCAACACTTATTTGAAATGTTAATAGGACCAAAATCATGCTGAATTAAGCTTGTGGTAAAACAAGTGTTTTTCAAGTATATTAAAGTTTCCTCAAAGCAAAACATAACCATCTAAGACCCAGTTTTGCTACTTTAACCTACTATCCTGTTTGTCACACAGGCACAAAATGTTCTCTTATTGTTCTACTTCCATTCCACAGATATCTTCAAACAGTTTAAAAGTGCACATTCTTCTGTGTAGGCTCTTCATTTGCTTTTGTTCTTCATAATAATATCACATATAGAAAAGAGACAAAGTGGGAAGTAACAATTTTCTCTGATAAAACCCTGATTGGAAGATGCTGTAGGCATCAGTAATAATTGCAATACACATGCAACACACGTGCAATTACTGTCATTGGCCAAATTTTTTAAGATGTCATGAGACCTGCATGAACAAATCACACATAATAATCTGAGTTGGAAGGAGCCTACAGGAATTATCAAGTCCAGCTCTTAAGTGAATGGCCAATACAGGAATCAAACCCACAATCTTGGCATGATTAACACTATGCTCCAAATACTTGTGCTAATCTCAAATATTTGCTAATGAATTAGAGGATCTATAAAGAACCTTCGCTTTTCTGTTGTACTGTGCTATTCTTACATCATGGATTGACTGAACACTAACAGCTGTGTTAATAGCTGTTAAAGTACTGTCTACACTGTCGATTTTGAAGTAAGGTCTATTTCTAATGACAGTATGAAAGGCTGTAGAAGAACCTCACAGAGAACATCTTCCTGACATTTAAATGTCACTTGACAATATTTATGAAAAGCTCTTTCATACTCTCCTCCAGGTTTTTTTTGTTAAAAGACGTTCCCAGAAATCTTATATGCTTATCTATTTTCATCTCAGTTTTGGAGATAAACCTCTACCAACATTGTCTCTCTAGTTTACACGATCCTATGGAATAAAATAAAATTAAGATTTTTTTTAAAAATATCTGTATAATGTTTTTCATATGAAACAATTGCTAACAATTACCAAATAGGACAAGTTCCCCTGGAAAAAGGTGATAAATATTAACTGCACAAACAGCAATGTATTTCCATGACTTTTTATCTTTTCTCTTGTTTGGTTAATGCTGATAAATTGAGGCCCTAATTTATTTTCAGCTGAGCTTGAAAAAGCAGTTAGAGCTCCAGTTTTATTGCTTACTGTTGGTGTTATAAGCTTCAAAGCAAACTTCTTTCCCAAGATATTATCTCTTATCATTATCTACCAGGACATGCTTTATCCTACTTTTTCTGGATCAAAAAGAGAGATAAGGCAGTAATACATCTTTGCAGAAACCAACTGAATCTTCTTCTAAGCAAAGTTTATCAATATTTAACCTAGTATATACAGCTAATATGTTTGTATTTTTCGTAAAGGTGACTTAGAAAAATACCTAAATGTAAGAACCCTAAAGTTTTTCATCCTGTAGAATTGCACACTCTATCTGCATATCCTGCAGTATGCTGACTTCAGCTTTGACATTATGCTGAGACAGTGGCTTGCATTTACAGACATTTTTAGGATTTCCTTCCAGAACTCTCCAGAGATATATAGCAATTTCTTATATTACAAATTAAACCTGTGGAGTCAATAATTCTTTCAAAATGTTTCTAACACATCAATTATTAAATTCACTTTTATATTCAGTGGCTTTCTACTGATGGCTTTATAGATATGTGCTGTTGTGGTGGAGAGGATAGGAGGAAGTGAAGAGGTTTATAAAGCAAAGAAAAATCATTAGAAATGTTTAAGTTTTAAATCCTTGTGTCTCATAAATTTAATTTAAAATATTGACATCTCATCTTCAGAAAGGTAAATCTTTGATTAGACACTGATAGCAGGCTAATATGTAACATATTTTAATAAACAGTGTGAAAGTTAAAGTATTGACTGCTAGCTGCAATAAGGGGAACTTCTAACTAACTAACATCAGGTGGGTGAGTCACCACATGAAACCTCTGGTCACTGAGGAGTGTTTAGGACATTGCACTTTTTGCAGTGCATTTCTGAGTAGTATTTTGGAATGAAAAAACATTCTTCTGTGTAGGCTCTTCATTTGCTTTTGTTCTTCATAATAATATCACATATAGAAAAGAGACAAAGGGGGAAGTAACAATTTTCTTTGACAAAACCCTGATTGGAAGACACTGTAGATATCAGTAATAATTGCAATACATATGCAACACACGTGCAATTACTGTCATTGGCCGAATTTTTTAAGATGTCATGAAACCCATGAACAAATCACACATAATAACAAAGCCACAGGAATAATAATCTGGTTGGAATCAAACCTACAGGAATTATCAAGTCCAGCTCTTAAGTGAATGGCCAATACAGGAATCAAACCCACAATCTTGGCATGATTAACACTATGCTCCAAATACTTGTGCTAATCTCAAATATTTGCTAATGAATTAGAGGATCTATAAAGAACCTTCGCTTTTCTGTTGTACTGTGCTATTCTTACATCATGGATTGACTGAACCCTAACAGCTGTGTTAATAGCTGCTAAAGTACTGTCTACACTGTCGATTTTGAAGTAAGGTCTATTTCTAATGACAGTATGAAAGGCTGTAGAAGAACCTCACAGAGAACATCTTCCTGACATTTAAATGTCACTTGACAATATTAATGAAAAGCTCTTTCATACTCTCCTCCAGGTTTTTTTTGTTAAAAGACGTTCCCAGAAATCTTAAATGCTTATCTATTTTCATCTCAGTTTTGGAGATAAATCTCTACCAACATTGTCTCTCTAGTTTACACGATCCTATGGAATAAAATAAAATTAAGATTTTTTTTTAAATATCTGTATAATGTTTTTCATATGAAACAATTGCTAACAATTACCAAATAGGACAAGTTCCCCTGGAAAAAGGTGATAAATATTAACTGCACAAACAGCAATGTATTTCCATGACTTTTTATCTTTTCTCTTGTTTGGTTAATGCTGATAAATTGAGGCCCTAATTTATTTTCAGCTGAGCTTGAAAAAGCAGTTAGAGCTCCAGTTTTATTGCTTACTGTTGGTGTTATAAGCTTCAAAGCAAACTTCTTTCCCAAGATATTATCTCTTATCATTATCTACCAGGACATGCTTTATCCTACTTTTTCTGGATCAAAAAGAGAGATAAGGCAGTAATACATCTTTGCAGAAACCAACTGAATCTTCTTCTAAGCAAAGTTTATCAATATTTAACCTAGTATATACAGCTAATATGTTTGTATTTTTCGTAAAGGTGACTTAGAAAAATACCTAAATGTAAGAACCCTAAAGTTTTTCATCCTGTAGAATTGCACACTCTATCTGCATATCCGGCAGTATGCTGACTTCAGCTTTGACATTATGCTGAGACAGTGGCTTGCATTTACAGACATTTTTAGGATTTCCTTCCAGAAGTCTCCAGAGATATATAGCAATTTCTTATATTACAAATTAAACCTGTGGAGTCAATAATTCTTTCAAAATGTTTCTAACACATCAATTATTAAATTCACTTTTATATTCAGTGGCTTTCTACTGATGGCTTTATAGATATGTGCTGTTGTGGTGGAGAGGATAGGAGGAAGTGAAGAGGTTTATAAAGCAAAGAAAAATCATTAGAAATATTTAAGTTGAAAATCCTTGTGTCTCATAAATTTAATTTCAAATATTGACATCTCATCTTCAGAAAGGTAAATCTTTGATTAGACACTGATAGCAGGCTAATATGTAACATATTTTAATAAACAGTGTGAAAGTTAAAGTATTGACTGCTAGCTTGCAATAAGGGAAAGCAACTTCTAACATCATGTGGGTGAGTCACCACATGAAACCTCTGGTCACTGAGGAGTGCCTAGGACATTGCACTTTGCAGTGCATTTCTGAGTAGTATTTTTGGAATGAAAAACTTTACCCACAAATTCAGTGTCTTTATCATCACCTTTCTTTTTTTTCCAGAAAGTGAAATACCTGTCCTTGACCATTGTTCCCTAACCCACAGGAATAGCTGTTCTTCAACAATGGGCTGGGATCCTTGTTCAAATTTTTCATCTTAAACCATATCCAATATTTTTGTTTCACCTAAATGAAAAAATACATAGAAAAAACTATAAACCAAAGGACTGTGGTTTGGTTTTGAACTTTTATTTTTCTTTCCCAAGAGTGGGCCTTCATAAAAATTAAGGGCCAACTACTATGTGTTTGCAATCTCTCTAATACTGAGGAGAACTTAATAGGGCCATTAATCTAACCCTTTGTTTTTATTTTTAATGTAAAATTTTATTTTCTTACTGGAAAAATAGTTTTAAAATAAAATTTGTAGTTTAAAAATAACACATATACATACATACATACATACACACACACATATATATATATATATATATATATATATGTATATATATTCAAATCTGGAAAACATTTTGAGGGTTTTTTAATCCCAAAGAGAAAAACATGCTGAAATTGATTTCCTTTTCAAGAAAAATATGTGGGCTTTAACTGCTGGTATTCAAAATATGGCAACATCTGATTTTATTTGTCTGTAAAAGGAACAAAATACAAGAGAGCTTGAAAGAAAAAGCACTTTACTTAAAGTCTCTTCAGGGAAGCAAATATAATTCACAACCAGATACGTGCAGGGAAAGTAGACACAGGTCAAGTTTAAAGAAGACATAATCATAAAGCCCGAATGAACGGTGCTTGTCTAATTTATGTCAAAGGTCCAACACAACAACTTTGAATGCGTGTGGGAGAAGAACAAAAATGATACATACAGAGTGCTAAAGGTTCCTTATGATGTTTCTTAGAATAAATTGTGGAGGAGTAGAAAGATGCACAGTGTATTGAAACTCCAAGGACCTGCAAGCATCACCCCTCCTAGAAGACCCTTAGTTAAAAATGTTCTGAACTATCACTTCACATGATTGTCCTAAAAAACAATGTACGTTAAACGTTAGGGGAAAAGCTGATACTGAAGATCAAGTTTGTCTCCTCTGGCAGCTGTAAATTGAAGAACACTTTTTCTGTTGCTTTCTGTTTTCTACAGACATTTTTTCCTGCCTGGGTGGATGTGCTGGTAATCATTTCTTCTGGTTCCAACTCAGCTGACAGAAAGGCAACACTTATCAGTTTAAACACCATAAATGCTTGTCAAACCTATGGAAAACATCAAAAGCACTAACACAGTCTTGACAAACCCACAAAAATACCTCTGACTTCAGCAGAGTAATTCTGTACGTCTTCCAAATAGGAAGCTAAACCTGATACAACTGCAGTGCTCGTCAAAACCTGATACAATTGAACTTAATCCCTCATTGTTTCTATATAAACATTTTTAATTTGAAGAAACCATGGTTAGGACTTTTCTATTCTAAATAAGAATGATTTTGTCTTGTTATTTTTGAGCTTTAAAATAAATACAATAGATTATTAATAGCTGACAATGTATTTAATCTGCTTTAATGTACAAAAAAAGAGACATTTTATGCTATATTTGATAATATTTACAGATATGAAAAACTTATGATTTTTATTTTTCTATTCCATACATGCATCTGAAAAAAAAAAAGCAAAATGTAACACAGGATATAAAGTAGCAGGTGTTTTTATCATTTGTTTCTGTCCAGTAAATTGCAATATTATTAATTTCAAAGTATATTTATTGTGTGGTTTAGACAAATCTTTTCAAATAATAAAATTTCAATTTGCATAACCAAGCAGCTTTGAATTCTACTCTGACAACTTCCCAATAGAGATTTGAGAAGTTGGAGCTATCCTGTATGTGGGCAAGAACTACAGAAAATTTAACCTTCTCTTCAAAAGATTTTGCTCATCAGTGATTATTTGAGTCCATAGGCAATGACATTTTAAATCCTAATCATAATTCTATGAAGATCCATCCTAAAAGCAAAAAAGGTGATGATTCTACCCTTTTCTTTTCCTAGTATTGATTATAGTCTTTTGAAGGTTTTAAGCTGCAGTTTTCCTCAAGACCTACAGCACAACATGCTTCAAGTACAAAATAATGCTTGCCTCTGCCATAGTTCAAGTATAAAATAATGGCAGGGTGTCAAAAAACAGGATACTGAAGGATTTTACTTTTCAAGAGGGCAAAGAATGGACATGTCTGTCCACTCTTCTTGTAGAGTCAGTTTTGTTTTTGAGAAGAGGCAAAGTTATACTCCCAAAATTATTCTTTTTATTTCCTTCCATCTTAGCTTCCCATGAGGGTTCTTTCTTTGTCTCACACACATGTACATCTCTATTTGCCCACCACTTCCCCACCTATATCTGACTGCAGATTCATTGTTGACAATTTTGGTAAATTACAGTGACAGGCTATTCGACACCACCTGCAAGAGCAGAAGATATAGGGCACATTTTTTCCCAATAAAATAATTAACACTATAATTTTTTATCTTTAAAACCCCCAATTTCCAGACTATTGGAAGGAGTTAGGGGAGGTGAAATATCTGTTTTAATTAATGTTCATTTGTATAAAAATACTCAGACCTAAAAAATATGCAGAATTCCACTTGCCTCTGTAAGGGAATATGTAAAGGTTTGGTTCTTGTCCTGAAGATCTTAGTCTCAAAGAAAAGTTAATATTTAAAGACAATTAATGTGAGAGAGGATGATTAAATTGTCTGCCAAAATGCTCCCTAAGAATCACTTATTATTTAAATCCACCTAAATACCCAGAAAAGAAGGACTAGTTAAAGAATTCCATGTTCAGCTACTCTATTCCTGTTCCTTTAGCTTCAATCAGCCTAATTTATACATGCCTGCCCACCTATCCCCACGCCACCCCCCTCAGCAGCTTGCTAGTTTTTAGGAATTAATATTTCATTAAAATAAAGGTTAGCACCATGGGGTGTTAATGGCATTGTATTTCTATTCAGAAAACTAAGTGTAATTTGAATCATCAATAGAAGAAACAGAAGGAACAGAAGGAATGACCTTTCTTGAAATGTGCTGCAGGAAGAGAAATGTCAATAAAAAGCAAACAGTGTTTTGCATATCCCCTTACAAACAGCCAATTCCTGTTTATGCAGTTAGGAGAGAAGGCTTTTTGTGAGCCATCAGCTTGGCACAAGGGATCACTTGACAATGTGGGAGTGAAATAGGAGCTCGCACATCCCATGCAGTGTCCTGCTGCTCAGCTTCAGGATAAAATATACATGAAGCTCTTTGCTTCAAAATGGCAACAAGTTTAGGACCAGCAGATTAGAGAAATCAATGACTGTATCTTGTGTTATCCTGTTCTCTTTAAAATTCCAAGAATGTCAAGCAAACAAATACATGACCATAATACAAATACTATAAAAGGACCATAATATCCAGAAACATTCACTACTTGAAGAAATAAACACTATTAAATGTGAATATTTTTATACAACTATATAGCCTCTGAATAAGGCATCAGATCTTCTGGTTCTCCAAAAGCTGCTGTAAAGCCTGGGGAAAGCCCTTTGGAATTATTCTCAAACTCCCTAAAATTTCTGTAGTTTTCTGCAGTGAACTTGATCCCAGTCATTTCATGTGAGAGAAAAACAAAAACAACAAAACAACCAAAAAGAAGCTACCAAACAAACCCAACTCTTTAGAAAGCCAAAAAAGACACTACCAAATAAATGTGGATCTTCAAGCATAAATGTGACAGGAAAAGTTTTCTAAGTCAATAATTTAAGAACATATCCATTCTGCAGTAGAGAATGCTTTCTGAAAGCAGTTTACAACGCAACACTACAGATCAATCTCTCTCCCATGCAGTTCATACCTCTGCAGGAAAGAATTCCCAATTAGATCCACCTTGAGCATTTTAAGTCCGTGTTCTTTATCCTCTTAATTTTCCCTTTACCCTCTACAAAATAATACCATGATCTGGAAAGAAGTGCAGTAAATGAAGTGACTAAATATGTTGGAGAGATAAAAACATGTCATGAGAGAGTTATTTGACAAAATGTGGGCTAAATATTGTCCTAAGTTTCCAGTCTTCTTAACCAGCCTGTCAATGACCTCAGGATTTACCTCTGAACCTTCAGCCATGTTACTCCATGACCTGCTCAGTATGAACTGGCCCCAGCTTCTGGATTCTTACAGCCCTGGGGATGATAAGTCATCATTTTAGCATTTAACATAGCATGAGTTTACACATCAGGACAATAAAAGTCTGTGTAACATCTATGGGACAGCAACCAGAGGACTTGGAAAAGCAGTTTAGGACTCATTCTGGATGTCTTGGTCCCCTTCCACTCTTGCTGTGCTTAGGGAGCGTGTTTCACATGAACTAAACCATGTGAAAAAACCTTCATTTGCATGTTGTATACAAAACAAAGGTTAGATTTCTGTAGGAATTGAGCATAAACATGCATTACTATTTTTACTTCCCCCACAGAAAATTGAGTTGTTTATCAGTTGATTAGTTCTCACAGGAGAAAAGAATTACCTACCTGGAACCCATTTAAAAAGTGAAATTCTGAATTACTCTCTGGGGAACAACTAGATCAATTTTATTCATACTTTCAGGATAGTTTTAATTCCCTTTAAAAGTTCATCTGGAAAAAAAAAAAAAAAAAAATGATAAAAATAATACCCAGAGGTAAAAAGAAAAAGAAGGGGAGCGAGGAGAGGAAGAAAGAAGACATACAGGCGACTAATGGAACTCTTATGGAAGCCTTAATTAAAAGGAGGCACTTGATCACTTTGTAATCACTGCTTTGAATTAAATGTCTCAAGTGCAATAACTAAAGTATAATGGGACCATTCAAAGTGATATAATGGAACAACATACCATTTTTTGGGCTTATTCTTGGTTTCTCCAGATCTCTTTTTATAAGTATTATTAAAAATGCATATTTATATTGCTTGGAGGCAACCTCTTCCCAAGAGCTCAATCACGAGAACAACGGAAGTGGCAATTGCCAAGGTACTTCTCGGATTAAGAATCTCCTACGGGTTCAACATTTGTACAGGCTGAGTAACAAGATCTCTGAAGCTTTGAATAATTAGCCTTTCTGCAAGGAAAATGAGACCACTTTCCTTCACATCAGGGTAACCTTGAAGAAAGTTTGTTGAAATTAAGTTTTCACTAATTAAAAAGGAGAAATAAATGGAGATGAAAGGGAAAAAAAGACTTTTTATAGGGCAACATTGTAAAGGCACAACAGGGAAAAAAGGAAGTTGTTAAGCAGTATACAGATGAAATGAAACAGTGAAATAAGATATAAAGATAAAACAGATAAAAAAATTAAAATGTTCCTAATTTAATTTTTTATTGACAATCAACTTAAGATACCCCTGTATTGAGGGGTTATGACAACTACATGTGTAAGCAAGTTTTTGATTCCTACTTCTGCGTTCATATTCTTGCTGCAAATTTAGTACTAGAGTTAAGGAGTTGCTTTTTTTTTTGATTTTTGACAAGAACTATAGCAATACCTAGGTGGATAATTAAGAAAAGAGAAACAATGTAAAAAAAGATTTTATTAGCAGGATACCTTGCTGTAAATTAAAAACCTGCAGGCAAGCACATATGGAACATCAGGTATGGGACACAGAGACTTATTAAATGCCGAAAGCATATTTTTGACAAGAACTGAGGCAAAATCCAGAAAATTAAATGCATGAAGTTTCAATATATTCAAAATATCATTCAATTTCTAAAGCCCTTATTACATGTATAGCATGAAAAATAAATAATAAGGAATAGGTTTATGTAATCACAGACAAAACATAAAGAAGAAAAAGAAGAAAATTATGAGGAAAACCAGATCTTGCTTCCAGTGTAGTAGTAGGACTCTGGTTTTGCTGTACTGTAGGTTTTATTTAAACCAAATTTGCTAAATCCTTCTGCTTTCAGGAAAGGAAAATTATTTGTTTCCAACTGGGTATCTTTCAGCAGGCTAATTCTTTACTTTTTACAAGCCTAAAAACAAAGCAAAAAGAAAGTGCTAACTTTAGAGTCATAAATGTCAGCATGAATAACAAAACACAATAAACTTTAAAAAAAAAAAAAAAATGAGAAATGTAAATTCTCAAGGCTCTCAACAGCTTTCTTCTAGTCAAGGTGAGGGAGTATATTCCCTAAGTATTTAAGGAATGCTAAAGGACTTAATGGATTTGTAGGCCTTTCTGATTATACAGATCCAGCTGAAACTTAAGTATCTGTGCTATGTCTTCATCACAGGTTCCTGGGATCATGGTGCCCAAGAAATTGCTGCCTGCAATAGCTAAAACGTGGAAGAAAGCTGCAGCTACCTCTGAGTGCCTGTACAGCCCATTTCCCAGGTGAGAGGAAGGTCACCTAGCTCTTTCTGGAAAGATTTTTCCCCATTGTTAACAAGGTTACCCAAGAAATCCTCCCCCAGAGCCCACAACAGAGCTGAGAATCCTGCAGAAGCTGAAGTCTGCACCTCCTGGCTTAATACCTGAAGGGCCTTTTACTAAACTTATACCACTCTGAACTCAAACACAATGTGACAAACAGGCAAAGAAATTCATGTTGTGATTACACCAGTTAAGCAATTTTTATAATTGCTTATAGCTGTATGATTGTTTATTTATTCCTCTGCCAGCATAGAAATGTTAACAGTTTAAATGAAGTGTGAGTAAAAGTTGAATCAATTACTGACAAAACTTGCCAAAAATGACACAGAACTTGACACATTAGAATGGCATAGAAATGACACATTACTATCTGTATAGGTTTGGGTAGTAGCTAATAAATTTCACATTATTTAAATTGGAAAGCAATATATGACATCACTGGACCCGAAGCATATCTCTAAACAAGTGGGAGCCCATGGGCCTGCATAGTAAGTTATGCCTTATTTAGCACATTTTTAATGTCACATGTTGTTTACACTGAACTCAAAAAAATTACAATTAGAAAACACCAAAAATTTGAATTTCATGGGCTGAATTCTTTGCTGTGATGGCTCCACTTGAGCTTATAAAAAAATAAGGATCCTAAGTGGGATATAGGCAGTAATGTAATAAAATGTTCAATTCATTAGCTGGGATTTAATATTAGGGTAGAAATCCATCAACTGAACTGTGAGGGCAAAATATTTCATATCTCTAAGGTATATAAGAGTCAAGTGCAACCTCTGGCAAGGATACTGCAATAATAGGTGTTCAGGGGTTATTCAGAATAACAACAGGGCCATATGCCACCATCTCTAATCTATCCTCTAATATGCATGGGGACAAGATTTCAACTTGGATTTTTGTTTACGTTGATTTTCATATTATCAGGCATGCGTGAAATTAAGGGATCTCTGTATTCTGCCACTGGAGGAAAAACTAAGTCATTTTCTTTCATAAATGCTAACCATTGTCAAAGTTTTGCTGATGTCCCAAGAGAATTATATGCACTTGCCTTTGCTTTCAGCTGGTACTTGGCACCTTAAAGAACTGTGTCCTCTACTGAAACAATTGGCAGATTTAATTTTTTCCTCTGCATCTCATACATGGAAGAGGTAAAGAACACAATGTGATATGTGGGTTTCATTTTGGAGAAAGTCTTCTTTGTGGAATTCTTGAAAGAAAAAAATTTAGTTCTTTTCTAACCCTTTATTATTCCTTTATGATAGTGGCACAGATGCTGTTTTTGTAAAATATGTTTTCTCACAGGCAAGAAACCAGTAGATTGGCAGGAATTATTTGCTCTTGTGTTGGCTGGGTTCAAGAAACAAAGCATTTAATGTGGATTCTACTTATAGTTTTTGAAACACCCTCTTCTAAAAATAACACAAAGGTTGATGAAAGTATTTCATCCTATTTTTGAGCGCCATAAAAAATTCCTTTGAGGCAAAGTACAAGATAGCAATTCTCAGAGGGCTTTTTACACTTTTACACTCAGCTTCACAAAATTATTTTTTAAGATAAAAATAAGAAAAAATTTACACATGCTCTTCAAATTTCAATAACATAATAAAGTTAGAAAGACTCATTATACAACATTTTTAATGCAGATGATTTCTTTTCTCAGATATGAAGTGCTATCTATGTCTCATATACAGTAGCACTGTTTCTTTCAAGAAAAGTGCTGTCATTCAAAATAAGTGTGCCAAATTTCTTAGCATTTACCAGAACCTAAATGAATAAAAACTACTTTAATTTCACCTAAACTCAATTGTTAACTAGTTAAGCAAGTAGTGCAATGCAATGAAAAATTATTGAAATGCTTTTGGGAGAAGATTATTTTATAATGGTCTCAAACAAACATTTCCCTCACATTTCCTTTCCCTTCTGTGGGCTCATGTGTGTGTGTAAAGAAAAGGAGATATGATGCGGTCCTGACCCCTGGATGAGATTTGGAGAGCACAGGATAGAAGTTGTTGCAACCTCTGCAAATATGCATAGGTGTGACTCGGGCTTTTTTTCTTATTGCAGCATGTAATGCCAAAGAAAAATATGACTCCAACCAGATAGCTGGGAAATTCCACCATTCTTGCTAGTAGGTAACAAAGGTGGATACCCAAAAGGGAAATAGGGAGATTCTCCTGCACTATAAACCAGGAATTGATGAAGGATATTTGAACTATTACATTGTGATGGAATGAAGAGCATTTGTCCACAATCTAAATGTAGATACACCAAACCTCTACTGTTTTTTTCCATAATCCAGTGCCAAAAAATTCTGGCTTCACATTTTTTTCTCCTATCATGGAAGGAATTAGTATTTTTAACTTTCATATATCATTATAATGACCAAATTAATATTTCATTAAACTTTATGAGTCCCCTCTCTGAGAAACTATACAACAAGCAAAACATTTGGCATCCCAAAATACTACTTCTTTGCAAAAAAGTAGCAAAGAAAAAATGTTAACTTCCACTTCAACCTTAAAACCATTCCAGGTTGCTATTGGACTTGAAAGGCTCTTTGTTCCTCTCCTCTTTGAGAGACTTTTTGCAAATCATGTAGAAAACGAAATATAAACTCACTAGCAAAACTCAAATGCTGTTTCATGTATTAGAGATGACTGAAAGTGACTGAGTTAAAAAAAAAATATTCTTGACTTAAAGTTCTAAAGTAAACTTTAAAAGAATGCTGTATCCCTCTAGCTCAGTACAGTCTGAATCTCAGTCACCATTTTCCTTTGATAGTCTTTGTAAGATGCAGGCACAGCCTCAAGCAAAGACAAGAAAAAAAAGGGATGTAAGGTTCTATATTTCATGCCAATAAGCAAGGAAGGAATTTAAACTCAAGTGCTTCCTATACAAGAAATATACTAATAATTACAAATACCAAAAAACTAAAATACAAGGTTTTATAATAAATTATGTATTAATCTTGTTTCATATGTTAAATAATATAATTTTTTGTATTCTCTACTAAATAGTGAAATAAATGATATTTAATCGTCTTACAAGCATAATGCAAATTTTTTTCAATGCTGTACGATGATCCCACTTTGTAAAGCACTTCAGGATTTTTTCCCTCTCACAGAAAACTGGAGAGGTTTTCTACTCAAAATATGACCCAGTCCAGCCTTTTTTAATTCATAAGTTCTCAACAGTAAATGTTAGTTGCCTATCTCAAAGCAGGATGATCAAATAGTTTAAAACAAACAACAATCCTGTGCTAAGATATTGTTATGATGGAACCCCTTGAAGTGATAATAATATGGAAATGATAAAGATTTGAAGTCCCAAGGGCAACTTTTACCCAAATGTGTTCTATGTACATAGCAATGTATTTTCTACTTAAAACTGTAATAGTAAGGAAAAGTTTTATGACAGTTTCTTCTCTTGTGGGCAAGGATACCACTTAAAATGATAAAGACTGATATTTCAGGTGGTGTGCATAAATCACACCACATAACATTTTAAAAGCCTGATTCACGGATGCTTTTTAAGACTTATCCAGCCATCTAAAATAAATACTGATGGTACTGACAGCTCTTCAGAAATTCTCAGAGACATCTGCTCACCAGATGGGGTCTACAGTCTTACAAAAGAGAAATGTGAAGGGTGAAAAATGGAAAATATTCCTTTGAGCCTTAGAAATGGTTAAGGTTTGGCTTGAACTTGAAGTCAGTTTCCTTCCTTCCTTCCTTCCTTCCTTCCTTCCTTCCTTCCTTCCTTCCTTCCTTCCTTCCTTCCTTCCTTCCTTCCTTCCTTCCTTCCTTCCTTCCTTCCTTCCTTCCTTCCTTCCTTCCTTCCTTCCTTCCTTCCATCCTTTTCTCTTACCTTCCTCCATTTTTAATACCAATTTCGCTGTGCTCCAAATTGTTATGTTCCATTATAAATTATAATAACCACTCAGCTTTGAATTTCTGGCACTGGAGAACTCACAGCTGCAAACCTTCACTAAATACTCAAAGACATGGAAAACTGGAGCTTGATAAAGCTGATTTTAGGTTTAACAAAGAGTTCAAAGAAGTGGTCTCTAATGTGTAATGGGTACCACATACAGTAAATTTGGATGCAAAGAGAAGCTGTGGACCAATGAAGGAAGCAGAAAAATGTATAAATTTATGTTAATAAACATAAAAAAATTATACAAAGTAGATCCCAGAGTGAGGAATAAGAAACCATCAACATAAATATCATATTCCTCCTGGCAAAGGACTTGCATGCTGGCAATTAGCTGCTAACATTGGCATTCATCACCAGCACCAAAGTGGGGAAGCCATCCAGAGGAGCAGAGGAAGGTGAATATAACTGCAAAAAAACAGGGTTGGTTCATACAACTTGATTATAAAATATATAACTGTAATTTCTAAACAACACGATTATTCTTGTGGTTTAGAAATTATAATAGATTTGGACTAATAACACTGAGACTTTCAAGATATCAGTTGTATTAGCAATAAATTCTTGTGATTATGTATACATTATGTGTTCTTTCTCAGACTATAAACAATATTTGAATGTTAAATGCAAAATTTGTTATATAAAATTTGGAGGTAACATTTTTTTTAATGTCACTTTGACAGAAAACAGATAAAAAGGAAGACAAACACTGAATAATGTAATTTAAAGGATTAATTCCTGCTTTTGAATGGGTTCAATTACATTTGGCATCTGAAGTAAAATGAGGAAATAGTGACCAGACTGAATTGTAATTACCAGCCTATGATATTTTTATTTTGTTGGTTTTGCAGAATGTTTGAATAATATCGCCCTGAACAACAGAAATATTAAGGAATGGGTGTATTGTCAGCAACTAATATGATAGCATTTACCCAACAAAAGAGAAAGATATTCCTCTGTCCTCTCTGTGTAAAGATAAGATTACCAGGCGCAAACTTTGTCTCTCATATCTGTCAGCTCTAACATTCATCCATTTCTGAGAATGCAGGTCTGTGAACAGAGATCTCCTTCCTTGTGCAGACTTGTACAGAAACCATAGGAAGACTCAACCTTGCAATACTTTTAAAGGATCAAATCTGCCCTTGAGGCAATCCTGAGGTATTCTGGGAAGGAATGTGTGCTGATTTTACCTAAGATTAAATTATTTTTTCCCCAGTAACTGCTAAAGTGCTGTGTTATTTATTTAGTATATAGAGCGAGAATCATGCTGATGACACGCTGACATTTTGGTAGTTGTTCAGTGTTGCTTACTCTAAATAAAGCTTTTTTCACTGTCTCATGCTCTCCCAGATTGCAGGTGCACAAGAACCTGGAGGAAAGCACAGCCAGGACAGCTGGCCTGCCCTGGCCAAGGGGATATTCCACACCACAGATGTCATGCTCCCTCCATAAACTGGGGAGAGCTGGCTGGGAGCTGCTATTGCTGTTCAGGGATGGACTGGGTGTTGGTCAGTGGGTGGTGAGCAATTGTGCTGTGTACCACTTGTTTTTCTAGGGCTTTACTCCTCTCTCCTTCTCTCCTTTTCATTACAACTATTATTAGTAGTGGTAATGTATTTTATTTTGTTTTCATTATTAAACTGGTTTTATCTCAACCTATGATGTTCTACATTTTCTTTACTATTCTCTGTCCTCCACTGGGGGGATGAGGGAGATTGAGGATCCTTATTTTCCACCTGGGGTTAAACCATGATGGCACTCAATAGCAGATTTTTGTTGCTGGTTTTGGTTTTGGTTGCTTTGCTGAGCAAACACATTAATTGGTTTGCTGTCCTTTCCTCAAATCCAAAATAACTTCACAAATGTATTTGGAATCCTGAGTGCAGCTTTTTTCTCTCGGCAAAATCATCCTTAAAGCCAAACCAGTGGGTAAGTAAGGACATAAATGTCTTTGTAAAGATTGGACAGATCAAAGACATGCACAGAAGAAGTCCCCAGGTTTAATTTTCCAGTTTTGTCTTTCTGAGTAAACATTATGTGTGCTGAGGACTTTCTTCCACAAAGTACCCTGCCTGACACTGCATAAGAAATAGCAAATGAATGTCTGGGTTTGCTTTTTTTTTGCTTATTCAGATTTGCTTGACATGTTTTTGCTTGACCAGTCAAAAGGTGTGATTATGCCCCTGTATTCAGGACTGGTACAGCCTCTCCTTTTGGAATAATATCGCCCTGAACAACAGAAATATTAAGGAATGGGTGTATTGTCAGCAACTAATATGATAGCATTTACCCAACAAAAAGAGAAAGATATTCCTCTGTCCTCTCTGTGTAAAGATAAGATTACCAGGCGCAAACTTTGTCTCTCATATCTGTCAGCTCTAACATTCATCCATTTCTGAGAATGCAGGTCTGTGAACAGAGATCTCCTTCCTTGTGCAGACTTGTACAGAAACCATAGGAAGACTCAACCTTGCAATACTTTTAAAGGATCAAATCTGCCCTTGAGGCAATCCTGAGGTATTCTGGGAAGGAATGTGTGCTGATTTTACCTAAGATTAAATTATTTTTTCCCCAGTAACTGCTAAAGTGCTGTGTTATTTATTTAGTATATAGAGCGAGAATCATGCTGATGACACGCTGACATTTTGGTAGTTGTTCAGTGGTGCTTACTCTAAATAAAGCTTTTTTCACTGTCTCATGCTCTCCCAGATTGCAGGTGCACAAGAACCTGGAGGAAAGCACAGCCAGGACAGCTGGCCTGCCCTGGCCAAGGGGATATTCCCACCACAGATGTCATGCTCCCTCCATAAACTGGGGAGAGCTGGCTGGGAGCTAATAGTGCTGTTCAGGGATGGACTGGGTGTTGGTCAGTGGGTGGTGAGCAATTGTGCTGTGTACCACTTGTTTTTCTAGGGCTTTACTCCTCTCTCTCCTTCTCTCTTTTTCATTACAACTATTATTAGTGGTGGTAATGTATTTTATTTTGTTTTCATTATTAAACTGGTTTTATCTCAACCTATGATGTTCTACATTTTCTTTACTATTCTCTGTCCTCCACTGGGGGGATGAGGGAGATTGAGGATCCTTATTTTCCACCTGGGGTTAAACCATGATGGCACTCAATAGCAGATTTTTGTTGCTGGTTTTGGTTTTGGTTGCTTTGCTGAGCAAACACATTAATTGGTTTGCTGTCCTTTCCTCAAATCCAAAATAACTTCACAAATGTATTTGGAATCCTGAGTGCAGCTTTTTTCTCTCAGCAAAATCATCCTTAAAGCCAAACCAGTGGGTAAGTAAGGACATAAATGTCTTTGTAAAGATTGGACAGATCAAAGACATGCATAGAAGAAGTCCCCAGGTTTAATTTTCCAGTTTTGTCTTTCTGAGTAAACATTATGTGTGCTGAGGACTTTCTTCCACAAAGTACCCCTGCCTGACACTGCATAAGAAATAGCAAATGAATGTCTGGGTTTGCTTTTCTTTGCTTATTCAGATTTGCTTGACATGTTTTTGCTTGACCAGTCAAAAGGTGTGGATTATGCCCCTGTATTCAGGACTGGTACAGCCTCTCCTTTTGCACTGTGTGCAGTTATGGGGCACACATTTTAAGAAGGTTGTGAAGGTCCTTGAAAGCATCCAGTAGAAAGCAACAGAGCAGGTGAAAGGGATGGAAGTCAGGAACTGTGAGGAGTGGATAGGGATTTGGCTTGTCTAGTTTGGAGAAAAGGAAGCTTAGGTCAGATCTCATTGCTCTCTGAAGCTTCTTGAGGAGAGGATTTGGGGAGGGAGGTGCTGAGATCTTCTCCCTGGGATCCAGTGGTAGGATGCATGCAAATGGTTCTTTACTACTTTTGGAGGGTTGTCAAATACTGAAACAGGCTTCCTAGAGTGATGGCTGATGCCCCAAGCCCCAAAAATGTATTTCCACTCCAATAATCTTATTGCTGTTCTCAGCCTCTGGTAGCCTCTGTTCATAAAGTTATATTTTATAATGAGCTGATTTTTTTTTTTTTTTTACTGACTTCTGTAACAGAACATGCAAGGATCAATAGAAAGTTTAGCCTTATAGCTGCCTCCTGATAGGTTAGCATAGTGGGGCTAAGAAGATGGCATAAATCATTAGTGGCAGCTTCAGTTACAGATTTTTATCACTGGCAGAATGATGTAACCCTCATTACAAAAGAACATTGTTTAATTGATCCATTTGCTCCCAGCAGTCCTGTGGCTTTTTTTCCCTTACATAAAGGCCAAATTGCAGTTCAGCTTCAATCAAATGAAAGCATTTTATTGCAGCAGGAATAAGAAATACTCTCTGCACAATTTAATTACCACGCTTTAAATATGAGAAAATCATTAGACAATTATTGTTACAAATGCTGCCAGAGGATATTTTAAATAACAGTTAAATTAGTGTAGAGAAACCATGAAAAGATTTTTTTTTTTAAATGCACTGGCCCCCAACCTTTTCCAAGTTCTCAAATAATTCTTTAAGTTCACCAGAGTTAATATGAATACACTGCATAAAATTTGAACAAAATGCCTATAGCTTCTAAATGGCTTTAAATAGGCAATCATTTTAGAAAGTGGAGCTAATAACTTCTTCCCTCACCACATGGAATCCCGTGGGAGAAAAACAAACATTTTTATTTACAAAAGGAAATTGTAAAGAAACAAAAAATACTCAAAGTGCATCCTCTGTAACAGACCAGAAGCCAAACTGAGAACAAGTTATTCCAAAGGTCTAATTGGGTATTGGCAAGAATAAAGTGGTTTCTGCTGCGGCTTATTTCTCACCACTTATGTTTCAAACAACAGAATCTGTTGGCTTAAAGACTGAATCTCTTTAAGCATTTAACTTTTTTGCATCAACTCGACAGTGCTACCTCTCCCCAGAACAATAAAAACCCTGGAGCCTTCCCTTGCTAGAAAGTAATTAATTTCCTCCCTCTGCAAATCATGCCCAATCTAGGACCGAATATAAAAATTTATTAAAGAGCTTAGAACATTTCTATGTCTTCCTATCCATTTTTAAGAAATCAAATTTCTCAACATCTACAGTGTCCATATCTTAATAACTGCTCTTAATCTTATTTGAGATAGCAGGAGATCATTGCAATATAGGCACAGCAGTCCCTTTCCTTTCCTTTCCTTTCCTTTCCTTTCCTTTCCTTTCCTTTCCTTTCCTTTCCTTTCCTTTCCTTTCCTTTCCTTTCCTTTCCTTTCCTTTCCTTTCCTTTCCTTTCCTTTCCTTTCCTTTCCTTTCCTTTCCTTTCCTTTCCTTTCCTTTCCTTTCCTTTCCTTTCCTTTCCTTTCCTTTCCTTTCCTTTCCTTTCCTTTCCTTTCCTTTCCTTTCCCTTCCCTTTCCTTCCCTTTCCCTTCCTTTCCTTCCCTTCCCTTTCCCTTCCTTTTCCCTTCCCTGCCTTTCCTTTCCTTTCCTTTGCCCTGCCCTGCCCTGCCCCTTTCCTTTCCCTGCCCTTCCCCTTCCCCTTCCCCTTCCCCTGCCCCCCCCCTTTTCCCTGCCTTGGCCTTTTGGCTTTCCTTTTCCTTTCCCCCTTTTCCCCTTCCCTTTCCTTCCCTTTTCCCCTTCCTTTCCTTTTCCCCTTCCCCCTTCCTTCCCTTCCCTTCCTCCCCTCCTTTTCCTCTTCCTTTCCCTTTCTTCCTTTTCCCTCCCTTCCCTTTCCCTTTCCCTTTCCCTTTCCCTTTCCCTTTCCCTTTCCCTTTCCCTTTCCCTTTCCCTTTTCCTTTTCCTTTTCCTTTTCCTTTCCCTTTCCCTTTCCCTTTCCCTTTCCCTTGCTCTTCCACTTCCTCCATTTCCCTGTTAGACACCTGACTGAGTTGAGACACGACAGCACGGAATGGTGCAAATTTCAGCAACGACATTTCCCTGTTTCAGCAACCTGTCAAGCACACATGCTCATGTTTGCAAAGTGCATCCTATTCTTAGTGCTCAATTAGGAGGACTGCTTGCCCGCCTTTGCAAATGCCTGCATAAGTGTGTGCAGTTAAACCAAAACATGTCAGATAAAAATGGCAATGTTTTCCTGCTTAAGTAAAGTAAAATAACGGTAATGAAATCTGCATAACATGTAATATTCATAGACATTTAAATGCATGTTTTAAAAAGCCAACTTCGTGTAAAAGAGGCTCTGGCAACTTAAAAAATATATAGATCTTCGGATGCTGAAAACGCAGCTTTTCTGAAGGTTGCTAAGGATTTTAAACCAGCATATTTTAAAAGAATACTTCTCACATTATTGCATTTTTTTATATTTATAAAATTTTGATAGATTTATATAATACCTGATAAAAAACATCCAACAGTTTAGCATCAAGACAGTAAATGCATGAAAAAAGACTCAATAACAATTAAGCCATTTGAAATATGCAATGAATTCCAAAGCATATAGAAACTTGTCAGACTTAATTCAGTTAATAGATAATAATAAAAAATAAAAAACAGTCTTGAACTATGAAGAATATTACCCTTAGTTTTTCCTGTTGATTGCATAATAATGACCGAGAAATTGACATGAAATTACAATTCTGTTCTTTTTCCTTGCCTTCACTGAGACTTTGACTTTTCAGAAGCAAATCCATCCAGATTCAACAATATCAATTTTTAAAAGGAAACATCCAGAAGTAAACAAAATGTTTAGCTCTTATTTATAAGAAATGAAACCTCCATCATTCCCTCATAAAGCTTGCACAGTTTTTAATTTCTGTCCAAATCTAGGTAAGGGTGTGCACGTATGTACATTTCTAAATTGGCTGTAGATGAAATTTTAAAATATTGACCAGTGCTATTTCAGTAAGAGTTAATATAAAGGTTTAATAATTTATTCTAGTAATTTGCATTGTGTGTGTCACAGAAAGAGAACAGAAGTCATGGAAATACTTAATATTTGAGGTGTGTGTAACTCATAAAAAAAGCTAACCCTGCAAGCAAGGTTTTTCTGATTCCAAACACCATAAAAGAAATTAGTCCAGAAATTAATCTTCACTTCACATAGGAGGCAGAGACACTGGTGAATATTTGCAGACTGAAATTCTACTTGGACTTAATCATATGCTCTTTTTTTTAGTTAGTTCAAAATATGTTGATGCCATTTACTGCTGTTCTACTTAGAGTTTTAGGATGGTGGAAGATAAATCTTCTTTTTCCTTGTTCTGTAAAGGCTTTGCTGAGGAAAAGCAATCTAGGACTTACACAGAAAACTAATTAATATTTCAACATTGGATTCTTCAAAGGAAAGAACTGCATAAAAGTACATTATTCATTGCTGATTTTGCTCGCATGATGTCACTTGAGGTTCCCAAAGTAGAAAACATAGAGAGATAAAGAGAATACAGTTAAAGACAAAATAGTACCTCACTAATAACTACGTTTGCATATTTGCCCCTTTAAAGAATACTGATTTATTTTTGTTTTTCATATTTTGTATAAAATTTGGTACAACTCAACACATTGGTTTCAAACCACTTGCTATATATGTGCTTGCTTGTGTGTATGAGTAATATGCTTTCCTGCCAATTATGGGTTTTTTCTGCATGTGTGGCTTTTTTCATTATATATTGTTTGTTTCAGTATTTTCCCTTCTATGAAAAACATCTTTCACATTTATGATAGAGGAGGCAAAATCAAAAAAGCAATTTTTCCAAAGTACAAGCATTTTGATTTATTTATTTATATAGAGATTATGTTTCTTTTGTGTTTTCAGTACCAAGCAGTATATAGCTTGGGTCAAATGATGTTTATCTTAAAACAAATATTAATATCAAAATATGCAAAGAGGTACCAGACTGATATAAGAGTTATTAATAATTATCCATAGTATATTCAAATTGACTTGTTTTATTAGATCCTCTGGCCTTCTTCTGGAAGTAGAAAAAATATAACTTTATTCACCAACTGTCTAATTTTTCAAATGTGATAGCTTTTATTACTCAACATCTCTATAAAATGTCCTTAGACATAGCTACTACATAGGCCTAATTAACCCCCAAATTCACAGAAGTTATTGAGGATATTTTCAATTCCTTACTCTTCTATTTGTTTTTTTCCCAGGCATCTTAACCAGTCCAAGTGAAACAAAAAGGGCAAGTAAATTCTGGTATCACTGAAGAACAGTCCATAAAGAACCTTATTCTACAGTTAACAAGTTTTAGTGTTATTTTTCCATTTTTATAAAGTAATACTCGGGGTTTGCTTATGTCTTAACTGCTTAGAACACTTCCTGATAGTGAGTATGGGTGGTTTGTGCTGATGAAAGTTAGTGTTTTCTGTAAAGAAATGTCATCCTCTCAGGAGTTCCACATTTGTTTCTTTACATTGCAACTTATGGAAGTCACTGTGATAAAATTCAGCACGGAAGGTGGATTTCCAATGAGTGAAGATAGGTTATATATTCTTATACAGAGAATTATATACAGAATAGGTTATATATCATTATATATAGAAAATTTTTGAGGGAGAAAACCATCTTATTTGACATATTGCAATAGGCTTAGGTAGTATTGAAGTAAGTAAATCAATGAATAAATATGTACATAAATAGCTACAATTAAATGATTCTTCCCCATTAACTACAATGCAAGCATTCAAAATTGCATACTAGAAACATTTAAATATGCAATCCTTTCAACTATGCCAGATAAAGTGCAAAGGTGTTGTTGTATGTCAGCAGCGAAGACGTCCAAGGACATTCCTATTCTTCTCAAAATGTGTTGAAAATTTTCCTGGTGCATTTTTGAGACTGCACAAAGCTAAGTTGTCACTGACAACTTATTGTATTGTCATTGACAACAATTGTATTTGACAATTTAACATTTTGCAATACTATTTGTCAGCCTTGTTAGGTAAGAGAGCTATATAATCCTCCATATTACCAGAAGAGTACTGAGAAGACAGAGATCTTTCTCATCATATGACTGAAAGTTCATTGCAGACCAAGTAATTGCTTCACAGATGCCAAGATAATTCCCTGTTTTAAGCATTCATCTATTTTGGGTGAGTATTTAGTGAGCCTGAACACTATTTTATCCAAATTAAATTTAGTTGTGCTTTAGATGTACTCCTTTAGAGAGTGGGGAATCACTTCTCATTGTATTCTCAGCACACTGAAGACAAAAGTCCTTCTTATGGACTTTTTATTTCAGAACCTACCTTAATTTATACAGACAGAGTTTTATATAGCTTTAGTCAGGGCTTTTAGGCTTCAACTTTTTTTGTTTTGTATAGACGTAGTAACAGTGCAATGTTATGCAGAGAACAACAGAAAAAAAAATCAGTAATACAACTATAAAGCAGTGAAGAACCAACACTGAGCTCGGACAAAGATACAATTGGGGTTGAAATCAATAAAATTTTGCTCAAACACAGCCTTTGGTTCTTTGTTCAATACTGCTTGGGAGGATTTAACATGATAGTAATTATGGATAAAGACTCTCTAAGTCCCCATTAATTATGTGAATAATATTCCTTGTACTTGTCATTCTCAGCTTATTAACCATAAAAAGCTTTGAGTGGATCAATATAAAAATCACAGTCAGTTTGCTATACTGCCCATTGTAAGCAATTCATTTATTTCAGGGCATATGCTATTTCCACTTCCAGCTTCTTTTCATTTACAGATAATCAGTAAAATCATCTTCACACCACAGGCACTTACCAAAAAAGGAAAATATATGTGCTAATTTCCTCTGGAGTCTTGTTATATATTATCCATAGCCTTAATCTGTAAGAATATTGCTGCATCTTCAACTTAGAGTGGAAATTCATAGGAAAAAGTCAAACTATGGTTTTGGGATAATGCTGTTGATTTCTTTTGTGTACATGAGGAAAGTGTCTGGCAAGGGGCTTCCACAAAAATTGAAGTTTTGGCAAACTTTTATGACAGACTGTATACATAGAGGTACCTCAGTACTGTCAAGAACTTGCTCGACATGTGATGCTTTGCTTTCCAAGGCTGGACATTCTGAGTACCTCAGTTAAAGTGCACAATCCCTCCACTATCTCATTCCTTCTTATAGAAAATATTTTCAGTTCTCACAAAAAGAAAAACAAAACCCCACCCATTTATCCTGGGCCAAATAGAATAATTGTGTACAAATCTATACACTCATAGGAATGTTGGGAATTTGAAGAGAGTCACTTGTCAGTGCTAAGTTATAACCACAAATCTTGCTGATAGTAGATATTCATTCTCCCCAGAGCATATGTTAGTGATTCAAGGTGGATCTTGTACTACTAGTAAAGATTTGAAGAAGCCATGAGCAGCTTCTCTTATCTCTGAAGTATGCTCAGGGAGCAACTAAACCCTGCAACATGAGCATTTCTAGCACTGCTTTGGGCTTCCACAGGAAGTAAAGTCCGTAGCTTAGCATCTGTCAGTTTATCAATTTTAGGCGGTTTTGTGTGCATCAGATGACAATTGGTACACAGTGTATAAAGCTATGTCCCAGGAATTCTTCATTCCCTGCCTGCCTTTGGAGCCACTTGTGAAATGGCACCCATGTCTCTGAATAAATCCATCTGAATATGACCATCCATGTGACCTAGTAAATCTCCTGACTTAGATGGGGAGGACCAGTTTATGACTTGATGCTTGGTAATTAATTATTTCCTAAGAAGTCTCTGTTCAGCATTTAGGCTGTTTCTGGCATAAGAATCCATCCAGTGAAATTAATATAAACCATTAATTTACTTTTTTTTTTTCTTAAAATATAAAATAAAAAATCCTAACAATATTGTTTGTGTCTGTAAATGAAATTATCTACAAGGGTAGAAAGAAATTACAGTTGTGAGAGTTTCACCTCATTCCTGGAAATATAAACTGTGAAGAACAGGGAGAAAATAATACTTTACACCTGACAGCTCAGATTATGGTGCCCTACAGACCTTAACTGCCTATTCCAAATCTTCCCACATTTTTATTAAGCAACAGTGGGGTGATAAATACTCTGAGAGGTTGTCTTGTTTTCCTAAATACTCTATGCAAATGGTTCTGTTTCTGGGAAAATAAACCCACAACAATTTAATCCCTTTTACATCTTACAAAAGCAAAAGGGCTTTTGAAACTACTAACTTTTTTTTATCCTCTAAATAAACAGTAAGATATCAAACAGTAGGGGCAGGTGTCATTTTGATATTTGGCATGGCTTTATATATCCAAATTTTTCTAAAGTCCTATTTTTAATATTTATTTTCAAAATTTCTGAAAAAAAACCTACTTTAAGGCAGAAAGGCCACTAAATATTTGGACAACATCTTAGTAAAATAAGATGTGTAAAGTAAGGTCTTCCACTAAGAGCTCTGCATGACAAGAATATTTCAATACAACTGTGGACTTTAACAAACCCCATTGCAACAGCAGAGTAACAGTAGATTCCTTCTCATATTTGAGGCTGCAGCCATTCACCAAAAAATGGTGTCATTCACCCAGGTGATAAGACACTCTGCAAAGTCACAGTGTGACATAAAACTTACAAGTAAATATATAAGACCCTCTCATATCATCATTATGAATACTCCTGGTAACTGAGAAATACAATTTCCAGAAAAAAAAGACCAGAAAATACTCATTTTTTTGATACTTTGTAAAGACTTTCTAGAATAAAATGCAACAGTGTTAAAGGGATTCTTTTCTATAATAGCTAACAAAATAAAGGCAATTTAGTAACATATATCAGGAGAATACAAAGGAAGGCATATACTGATAGCAAAAGTATAGGAGATATAAATGATTCTTTATGTTATCGCTGAAAGCAAATTGTTCCTTATAAAACAATGCAGTTTCCAAATGAGGGCTGTTTAAGGGATCCCCATGATGCCAGCTCTTATTACTCTCCTTTGCTGCTTACCTGGACTTTAAGTTCCTACTTCCAGTGGACTGATATCTCTATTTAGGTTTTCAGCTTATTGCTTGAAACTTTTTTACTTGGTTTACAGCCTTTTCTTCATAAATCATAAAAATTAAAATAGGTGCCATTCATTAATAAAAACCATAAATAAACAACTCCATTTTTAAACACTGCCCTTCAGAACTGTGGATATTTTCCTTCTTATTATTCCTGGGGAGGAAGCGTTGCTACCTAAAGGACACATCACTTGTCTGACTATGAAAGGGAACACCAATCAATCACGAACTTTCTGCACGACTCTGAGCAAGGTAATTTGCTGCAATGTCGGTTTCCTTCCCTTTGACTAGACATCTAACGATTTCATATAGGAAATAAATTGGTGGGGAAAAGAGTCTATTACTGGAAATATGTTCAGTACTGAGAACAACACAACCCAAACTTCATTTACATGGCTGCATATTCTAAATAAGTGTGTGTATATATGCATATGTACACATTCATATGCATTTTCTTTATTTACCCTCCTAATACTCTACAATGTCTCTCTTTGGGGTTTTTTTATGTTTCTTAGATTATATACATATAGATATAAATGTATTTTTATAATTATTTAATTTAGTACAAGTAACTGTGTATTAAGACTTGCCTCCCAGCTGATCACAGACAACATAGGAAATACCATATCTCTGCTCTCAGTTTTTATTTTTCACTGCCCTGGTATGGAAAATATAATACAAAATGAACAAAATCAACAATATGCAGAATATAATTAATTCTGCAAAGGCTTCTGAAAGGCACTTTTGAGAATTATACATGGAATCATGGAATGGCTTGGGTTGGAAGGGACCTTTAAAGATCATCTATTTTCAACACCAGCTATGGGCAGAGGCATCTTTCACTGGACCAGGTTGCTCAGAGCCCTATCCAACCTGGAACAGTTCCAGGGATGGGGCATTCACAACTTCTCTGGGCAGCCTCTTCCATTCCATTGCCTCATCACCCTTACAGTGAATCATTTCCTCCTACCACCTAATCTAAACCTCCTTTATTTCTGCATGAATCCATTCCCCCTTGAGCTGCCACTGCATGCCCTTGTAAACAGTAATTCTCCTTCTTTCTTGCAGGATCCATCAGTCCCATATCTTCTCTGCACACGTACAAGAAGTGTGGCGGTGTTTTCAACAGTCATGGCCAAGTCAAATTAAATGCTCAAACTCCAAATGTCAAGACAAAATTTGCTGTTTGTGCTAGTAGATAATTGCTTAGAATGATTTTCTTTTGTCAACAAGGTTCTAATATTTGTTCAAAGGATTAGAAAATGCTGCTAAGGAAGGGATCATCATGTTTATCCACATGATCACCAACACTGTCATTATTAGTTGTCAAATCTTAAATATAAAATACAGGCAATAGATTATTTGGTTTTCTTTTTCAACTCTTGTTTTCCCCCATTAATTTTCCATTGTCACCTGTATTTTCTATCTCCCAAATATAAAAATTATGATCATTTATTATTCTAATTCACTGGAAAAAGTGACAAAGCCACCCAAAATTGATATTCTTTACAATAAATTTCAGTATTTCTTGCAGAATTCCTATTCCCTTAGATTTTCACTTTGCGACTTTCACTTCTCAACTTATTTCCTAAAAGCCGAATTCTAATATAAGTAATTTGTGCATTGTTTTCTTTAAATATCTTTATATCTAAGCAGTACAATATAAGGATATCACTGCAGATTAAAATTAACAAAATACTCTTTGAAATCTAATATAGTCCAATTAAATCTGTTAGAATGAGATTCTTCTTTTCAATATGATATTCTTTCCTATTGAGACACATGTCACTGAAAAAAATATGGTTTTCAAATTATGGATTTTTCAAAGTGATAACTTAGCTTTCCATATTTATGTCCTCTTAGTGAATGCCATATAAATTATGATTCATTTTCTATTGAAAAGAAAGCTTTTTTTGAGCAGCTGTACTTTTGGGACCTGAAAGGCAGAATATTTTTCTCTTTCAAGAAAAACACAGAGTACAGGCAGAAATTTCCTGGCAATTTGTGAATGAATAGTTGTAAATTTGCCAAACTCTCCTAGCAGATTTTACAGCTTTTTTTCATATATATAAAATACATACAATAGAAGTATGCATAATATATGTGCATGTACCTACATTTTAAAAAATTCAAAAGGTCTTTCATTTTGAGGATTGTTTGGTTGGTTGTTTTTATTATTTTGTGGCAGTTTTTTAATTATTTCACCTTTTGTCTCATTAAGAATGGGATCAGGAATTTCTTTCTTATTCATATGTCAAAATATCTCTTAGGGCTTATGTATTATTGTTCTAAGATCAATAAAGAAATCTACATTGATGTGGAAATGGTATCTTTTTTCTTGAATCGGCTTATATGAATCTATGTCAAAATTATGTTTGGTTTACTGTAGAAACTGCTTTTATAGAAGTAGAAGACAGAATCAGAAGTGTACAGAGCAATTGCAACAAAATAAAATCAAATATTTAAAAAGGCATTGGCAGGGTCAAGGGAAAGGCAATCAAATCTCCTATTTCAAAACACATATGTGACCCACTGTTCAATGAGTCAAATGATTGCAGGTCTGTTGCTGACTTACATTAATGAAAAATGAATTGCAATGATCATGTGGATAAATATGTTTCTGAGCTCAGACACATGACATCAATATAAATAGCAATGCAGAGCCAGGATCTGATCAGCAGTGCTCTTACCATAGGTTCACATGGAACTAAATCTCTAAAAGTTATAGATGTTCTGTAAATACCATCAGGAATTGGTATTTCTTTGGAAAATGATCTCTGGTTTTTATAGGCTAAACTTGTGAAAGAAGATAAAACTAAAATGTTCAACAGGAAAAAAATTATTTAAATGTTCGTCCTTTTTTTCTTTTAGCATTCCCAAATTTATGAAGCTTACAACATGAGCCAATGTCTCTGCCACAATCAAATGTGAGGATAATACCTTTCCTTTGACTTCTCCTGAATCTCTATCATTCACTAAGAACTGAGGGAAGAAGAGAACCCACATTCTTACAAGTGTTCAGTAAAATAATATTTCTGGAATTTCAAAAATTTAATTATATAGTCCTTTATAAAGATATCCACACAGTAGGAGGCTACAAAACAAGATGACAAGATATGTACAAAGCATTCTACATAAGTACTCCAAATTGTATTCCTCAAAGGACTCTAAACTGCAGTAGGAAACCAAATTGATATTATTATCTCCACCTTTCATTTTTTCCATTATTAACTCAATAATCTGGCATCACTGATCCAGGCCTTATAGAAGAAGCATAAAATAGGTAACCCTTTTCTAGAGCACTAATAGGAGTCACCTGGATATCGCATGCACCTTTGTACTGAGCACCCCAGCCCCTTTATAATCTGCCTTATTCTCTGCACATGCAGCCCTGGCCTTCTGTCCTCTGACCTTGGCCAGACTCTCTTTGACCAAAAGCATCCTGTGTTAAATGCATTTCTCTTGAGAACTTGAATGTCATAGAGAGCAAATATCTGCCCCTCTGAGTAGGTGCAGAATAAATAACTTTTTCAACATTTGTCAAACTTTTAAGTCAAGGAGCTTTCAAATTTTTCACACAAAGCCATTAGTTTAGAAATAGGATGGATATGACATTACATGGGAAAAATAAATTCTTACAGTAGAAATATTTAATGTTTTCTCTGTTGACAAAGACTAAGATAAATGTTTGATTTCCCTTGCATTTCTCTGTCTGCTTCCTCCTCCATCAGAACGGAGAACATCCCTGGAATCTAGAGCTTGAACATTCAAGAGTGCTGAGAGTCACATAACCACCAGCAGCAGCTTCTATGCACTATATCTGGCATTTTTTCCTTCCCTAAAAGTTCTACCTATGATAACAGATGCCATGACATGCAGCGTTTTCTCTGCTTTTCTCATCGATGGCATGACTGACGTATTTTATAATCCTACTCCACAGAGTAGCAGATGGTGCCTAACCTTTCTCATCCTTTACAAGACTTGGTATTTCTTTTCTGTCAGTCATTAAGCTAGGATTTTAATTCTTTTTTTTTTTTTTTTTTTCTGGCTGTACAAGCCATGGTATTTCATACGGCAGTAGTTACTTCTCCTACCAGTCTCATGTCTCTTGAGGTCCAGACTTAGAAAAAGTCTTGAACTTTTAATGAAACTTTCATTCCGAATGTAACAAGCCCTGACTGATCACTGGGTAATGCTATTCTTTAGAAGGACTGACTCTCAAAGTGTGTGAAATTTAAAGGTGGGAGTGTGCCATAGAAATTCAGTGCAAAGATTAATCACTCTCCTTGCCACTAAGAGCAAAGGTATCAATTAGTAGAAGGCCTGCTAACACTGAAGAGAAACCTCAGAAAATGTGTGCATGGTCATCCACCTTTTCTGCTCCACCTCTACATGAGATGACAGTCACACAGCACATGAAAGCACTAAAATCCTCAAAGCAGTACATCACACCACTCAATAGAGCAAGTTTATTTGGGTTCAAAATGGTGTTCAAAGAGTTCTGCTCAGTGTTTCTTCCCTGCTCTGTGTGCATGAAAAATGTGATCAAACATCTGTATCTTCTGTGTGATTCTGTCCTCTATTTTTCGGGGGTATACAGTCTCACTGAGTCATACATTCATTATGAATATCATGAAATTTGCCAGGGACTTTTATCAAGGAACTACACTTACCACATGATAACTGAGGCAGAAATGGATATCTCAAAAAGTAAAAGTACCCAGGAATAGAAATTCTAACCATTTGTGTTTTAAAATGCCCCTCAAGTCTGAATGAGACAAAGCTGAATCTGTATTTTTCTGGATATTGCTGAAAGATTCCAGTGCTGATTACTAAGCCACAGATTTAACTTACTGCATTTGGCTTTAGCAAGAGTAATTTCTGCTCATCCCTTTTGCTGCATTTCTTATAGCTGTTTTAGAAAACAGATGCTTTAAACTCTAAAAATTTAGAAGTAAAGGCATTTTTCTCAACATACATCAATTTTTTGATGAATATTGTCGTGCTTGTAATTTTTATCCCTATTATTCTTACATTCTTACATGCCAGTAACCACCTTACACCATGAACACAGTATTTAAAAATAATATTTCATTACCACAATGAATACCACACTAGCCACTAATAAAAACATCATTCAAAGCCATGCATATCTTACAATTTTGTACTGTCTCCCTATTGAAGAGTGCAGAGTGAAGAGTGTGTATATAATTGCATGATAGATGGCTGCAACAAAGAATTAGAGCTATGTAGTTTCTGTTAGTATGTAAATATCAAACTTGCAATAAATAAAATTAATGAATTAAAATAAAAAAAAATAGAAATTTGAAAGAAGGGTTGTGAGGAAGAGAAAAAAGGCAAGCACTGTAGGAATGTGCCCCCTGTTGACAGAGTGACTAAATTATTCATTGTCTGCTTAAAAGGCAAAAAGCTCAGAAGCTTCTTTCCCCAATTTGGTACAAAGACACCTCATAGGACCCTTGTGACTTCACCTCAGACACCTGGGGGTGGCCTGATTGGACAGAGGCCAAGAGGTCCTGCCTAGGTAATTCACTAGAAAAGGAAGAGAACAAAGGAAATAATCGCTTTTGTGGGGTGTTTTAGCAGGAGCAAGGACCTCTTGCCCCTGGCTTGGTTTTTCTCTTTAAGAAAAGAGAAAAACTCTCTCTTTTAAGAGCTTTGCTATTTTGCCTTTTATCAAACCTTTTTCTGTTTCCAACACTACCTCAGAAGCCATCCTGCTAATTTTATGCTGTTCCAGGTAGCTGAGCTCTCACGGGTGTGATGAGTTTCTCTGAGAGCTCATAGGACCTGGCTCGAAGAGTAACACATCAAAGCACCATTAAATATGTTTCCTCATTGTTCTTTTTTTTTTTTAATAAACAAATGTAATAACAAAGAATATAAAAATATACAAGTAATGGATATTGCTATATCATTGCTGCTCCAAGAGAACATCTTTGATTTTCCAAGATTTTAAGTTGGCTATAAGAAATTAATGTTATGAAACACTGAACTTGTGCTTGAGGGCTGAGGTCTGATCAGGAAATTGCAAATGAGGCAACTGTTAGGGAGGGGTACATCTCTCATCTTTGAGAGATATAACTGGAAGGCATTCAAAGATCTGCACATTGGAGATAGCTGTTAATGCAGAAGGAAATGAGACAGGATGAAGTGTTTCCATCCAAACCTTTTCTGATGAATAACTGTGGTTTTGGTAAGGCGAATTTCCGTGGAAAAAGTTTGTCTTTCTTGGAATAGATTTCTCAGTAGAAACCTAGGATTTAACTAGAAGAAAAGCTGGGTTTGTGAAGTTTGCCCCTTCTCTTCTGACAAAAATTAAGAGTTCTCACAAGAAAAAGGAGAAAAGGTATTTAGAGTAGCATTAAACAAATCAGTATTTTCACAAACATCCAATAACATGTAAGCATATAATGTTGTTGAAAATATGTTTTCTATCCAAACCATACTAAGCGTAAAAAAGGAAGAATTGAACAAGCAAGAGGAATTCAAAAGCACACTGCTTTTGCAGGTGGTTTTGAAAGAAAAAAACTCAATAAAGAATTTTTTCTTTCACATTGAGCAAACAGAAGGGTAGGACTAAGTAAAAAACAGACTTGCTGAGTGAACTGCTCTCTCCTGCCTTCAAAATATATTAATATTCAGTAGATCATAAGAACTGCATAACCTGTATCAGTTTTCTGATGTCACTTGGCTGGTGTCAATATAGGTTCATATTTTCAAGACAGCTTAATAGTCATTAGGCTGTTTGCCTTGAGCAAAAAATTGGTGGGAAGGGGCATTCAAAAGGTTATAAGACAGTTTTTGTTTATTCAGCTAATATATTTTTTTGTTTCTTCTGGCCATACACAGTGTGTGCCGTATTTTATAACTAAGCAATGAAGCACAAGCTGTATGGCAGCTATTCTGGAGGGACTCAGCCTGAAAGAAGTTGCCCAAATAGCACACTTCAGTGCATCCGCACTGTATGTTGCCTCGGAACAGGGAATCAGGAAGAGTATTACGCATGAGACTAGAAGAAGAAAAGCTGAGACCTGGGCAGTAAATGTCACCAGAATTCATGTGGTGTTCAGATTTACCAGCATGAAAACAACACGACTGCTCCACTGCCAGCAAAAATGATGTTCTGCAAGTACTCGTGGCAAGAGTTGGTCACATGGCAAGAGTTTCTCTCGTTACATTCTTGCACAGGAGATTTGCTCTTTCTCACCTTCAATTTGACATTTTCCAGGGATTAGGAACATAAGTCAGAAAGAAAATTGTATAATGCATTGTTTTCTCCCTGTGTCTGACTGCTGCTAATCTTAAGTCAACAAATGTCAGATTTCAATTTTAGTGAATTACTGCATCACAGACAGCAAAAAAAATCAATCTTCTTAGCTTTTATTTTTCTAATTCTTTCCTATGCAATCAATGAAGAAAAAAATCATTTTGCTATACCTGCCTGACATCTGCTTACCATCATAGTTTTAAACATCTGAAGCAATTAGAATTGTCAAAATATCCTGGTTACACAAAGGTTTGGTTTTCATTGTAAATTTTTTTTTTAGGATGGAAGATGACCTATTGAGATGTCAAGCATTTTCTCTCTATAGAAAAGACAAGATTTCTCCAGAATTTGACCATATATCACTATAAAGATATAAAGAAATAAAAGTCCTAGAAAATATTTTATTATGCTTGAAATATTTCATGGAAACAAATGTGAACATAAATAAAAACCAGTTACTTCAAAGATATATGAATTATTTAGAAATTATTTTAAAAAGAAAATTATAAGAAAACCTCAGTCCTTTGCAAATTAAGATTTTGTGTTGGAGTTTAATGTTAAGTACTTTTTACCTTCCATGCTTCATAGATGTAATCCTGTATAATGAAGAAATGTTTACTGAGTCAAAATAAACATTATTTAAGTACATCATTATTCAACAAAATTTGAGCAAAATATTAAGAAACTTTCACACTTAACACCACTACATAATTATGCTTATAATGTTGCTGTCCTAATTAATGTGGATTAAGTCGTTACTGATTCTTTGTAAAATGGGGTTTTTTAGAATTTTTCATGCTAACCTTCCCAGATTTTCTGGAGCTAAAGCTATCGGAAATCTTTGATGGACTTCAAGATCTCTTAACCACACTGATTTTTTTTTTAATTTTATTTTTCCTACACCCAGCAGTGTAATTACAATGTTAGTATAGGAGGAACAGTTGGAATGACACAATCAATCCCCAGAAAGTATTTTTAAGGCCTTTAAAAAACCATGTGTTTTTTCAACTGAGTTTGCAAGGAAATAAATGAGTGTTGATTATCTCTCAAAGCAAAACAAAACAAAAGAGGAATTAGTGTTGGAAGAACAGAGTAAACTTTAGGCACAGACAAAGTGGGTGGCTGCTTCAGACAACAGATGAGAAAACAACCATGGCAGTGGTACAAACATCATCTGTACTGGCAGCAAACCTTGGACATGAACAGCTTGGCTGCTGTCACTGCCGAGGGTGAGGCAGGGATTAGGCTGTGGTCCAGGGCACCTACTCCCAGCTCCCATCAAACCAGCAGACTCAGCTGAGGCATCATCCTTATCCCCTTCTCTCCTTTGCAGGGCAGCAGAAGCATCAAAACCATCATTCTCTAATTTTGTCATTCTTTTGTAGGCAGCTCCACCATTTCTCTCCCCTTCCTATATCAAGAAAAACCCAGGTCCAGACTAGATTCCACTTCTCACTCTCAGGCTTGAAAAATTACATTCTCACAATACACTGTGGAGAGGCCTTGAGTCAAAGGGGTCAAGATGTTTACACTGGAGCCACTCCAGACTGATTCTGAAACTTCCGAAACTGCGCTTTCTCTGGGTAAGCACATCGGAACTTTTCACATTAACACCTAGTAGAATCTATCACCAAAAAAAAAAACCCCAAAAATACACCATCACAATACTTACTGATTAGCTAGGCATGAATAAGGATACGGAGGTTAGCCAGAATTTTTTAGGCTGTAAAATTTCAGTGGATTTTTAGTTCACACTTGGTTAGCCAACATGACTTGCATATTAAGCCAGAACCAGGTACAACAATTCCAGAGCTTAGTCCAAATGTTTAGAAGACCATGTAATGGTTTCACACAGCAGATCAATATCTGCTTTCACTTTGGAAACAAACTCCACTAGTTCTCACTGAATAATGAGACTTGGAACTCCTTTTCACCTTCTTATCCAAAGCCCATGGAAGCCTAAATAAATACATCTGTTGAATGCTAGGACCTCTGAATTGGACCTTAAATGATGAAAGATGATGAAGTTGATCTATAGAGCAATAAACAGAGCTTCTCTGAAGAAGAATTCACATTCACATTCAAATACTTTTTCCAGTTCAGGATGATGGACTGAACAAAAAACCACATTTCTGTTTCACTGAAAGCATTTGCCTGCAGCTGCTGTATTTCTTACTTGTAGTAAAAGGTTTTCCATTATTAAAAAAATATGGAGGGAACATTCAAAATCTGACAGAAGCATGAGGCTATGAAACCATTTTTCTTATATTGCATAATATTTTAATAATTCTAAGAAATTCTGTACCAAAAAATAAAATATTTCATTCTGAAATGTTCTGATAGTTTCAGTTTGACTTTTCCAGAATATCCTTTCCTAATGTCTTGAAAGTTAGGGAACTGACATGTTTCTAAAGGTCTTTTCCTTTCTAAACAGACAAAGAATATTGAGCTTTTATACCTTATACTGTGTATGAAACAGCAGTCCTGTTAACAGTCCTATTTTTTATTACTGTTGCTTTTACCTAAATCATTACTGTGAAAATGAAAGAATTACCAGCTGAAGTGATACACCTTATGCCATTATAAACTCCTCTATTGCTTAATAATATATTTATCTGCAAGTTCTTCCTTACACTAGATATGAACCAGCTTTCAATGGCAAGCATTCTGAAGCAATAGACAGAGGACACAATCTCTTTTTTCTCTTGTTTGTAGCATTTGCTTACATAGAATCACAGAACCATTGAGGCTGGAAAAGACCACCAGGTCCATCAAAATGCAAACTCTGAGACTGAATCTCCTTGATTAACAAAAAATGTATTACTGATAAAACAGTATACTGTATCAATGCTAAAACATTTTTAACACTGTTTGTCTAAAAAGTAGCTTGCTGATACTGGAATAAAACTGATCTTTTTTTTACAGCTACTCCTCATTAATTAAAGGAAACACATCAAACACCAGAGCAACAAAGTAAGAATGCTGGACTTGAATCCACAGGTGGTGATTACTGGTCTTTTGACCAGTATTGTTATTTTTCATAAAATAACAATAATATTTTGTTGTTTAGATATTTCCTGCAGAGGTAGGTGTATGTGTATGAAAGGATTCACAGAGTTGCTTTGTTTTGTTTTTAAATGAGTGAGGAAAGAATACTGAAATTCTATTGGATGACAATTTGTAGAGGCTAATATTGAAGTGATAAAAATATATCTAGTTCAATCATCAAAGCAAGTTCATTGTAGCAATATGACTGCTATCATGCTATTTGGAACAATTAGACAGCAAAATGCATTCACTTGTCAAAATGTTTTAGTCTTCTGTGTGAGATGATGACCTAGAAAGCAGAGAAAAACTGATAAAGATATTCTATTTACCCTTACATTTTTTCTCCAGCAAGTGTTTTGCTTTCAGTCTCCATTTGCTCAATAGTACTGAAAATTAAACCACAGTAAGAACCTTTTTTATTAAGGTGCTGTGTCTGCATGCATAAATGTCTTGCATTAGTCTTGCATTATTTAGTGAACATGTAAAACCTCAGTAGCCACGAACATGAAATGTAGCAATACAGGATCTCAGGAAGGGAAGAGGCTGGGATCACTGCCACCCATCCATCTAAAGTGCAGCACACGGTACACATTGAGAGCAAAGGCAGTCAAGTGCCCATCTGCTTGCTTCAGAAGTATTTTTCTTGCAGAGTGGATGAGAACACTTTAGTTAAGCTCAGTAATGAACTGATTAGGCTGGTTGTGAAGCCAGCAGAAATGAACAGCCTGGTGATTAACAGTCAACTCACAGGCAAGAGTAAACCCACATTGTCACAAAAAAGATAACTTCTTCTGTGTTTAAGGAGCGATTTGAAGTGAAGAATAGGATTGTTTCTCGAGGGTTCCTGGACTAGCATAGAAAATGCACAGCAAAATAAAACCACCAAAGACAAAATAAAGCAAGACTAAAAGAAACATATTTCCTCTCATCCTTTAAATAATAGACTAAGTCCCCCAATGCTGTTCTGTGGGAGGGTTGGCAGACAGCGTTATTACAAGGTCAACATAACTTCCACTGAGATAAATAATTAGTGCTAAAGATTTTGTCTCATGCTTAAACACAACAAAAGAAGAACAAAAAAGCCTGCTCTCACACTTTTCTCTTAAACCATAGGAGATAATCAGGGCAACCATGATAACATTGGGCACTTTTCAGAATGAGAGATGGTGTTGGAGCTGGCTCCATGACATGTAATAGATTTCTATCACTTAACCTTTAAGTAGGAGACAAAAGCCTTAAATGATCCCACATCTCAAAATCAGATATTTTCATCCCACCTCAGTGGCCTGGGGTACATGTGGCTGCATGAGCCAGCCCTTCACGTTCCACGAGGGAGGGTGGCCCTAACCCTTCTTTCAAAGACCTCAGTCAGATGTGCTCAGTGTTCCACCTGAATGTCTGACACAAACACCCCTGGATGACACGTTGCTGGGTGCTTAAATTGCTAAAAATTAAGTAAGTCACATTTCATTAAACTGTGCCCGGTGAAACATCTGATACACTTTGATCTGTGTTAGCACCAGCTATTGCACAGATCAGATAAAAAGAGCTTGCTGAAACATATTGACAAAAAAGAAAAAGCATTATACAAAGGCAAACCATTTTAATGGACAGTGAATTTAAAAATGAATCAATAGTAACAGCTTCCTATTAAACACATAATGCTGAATATATTGATGTTGGGGAGATACTATTTACCACCTATTGATCAGGTATTCTACTGTATCTTTTTATAGCTCTCTTATTTTATTTTTTTTCTGTGAACCACATGCAAAATAAGAAACTATATAAATGAAAAATTTTCCACTAAAATAACATTAATATAGCTCTTGAAAAATCAAGAACAACTGCCTTCTGACATACTGGGCTGGCCACTGCTCAACTGGCAATTTTCAGCAGCAGTTCTGTTTTACTGTGAAGTTAACACCATGTTTCTTTATTCTCTCAAATAAGCAGAGTTGTCCGCTAGCAATATTAAAGAAAAATCTCTTACACCAACTCCCTAAACTACCCACAGCCTCCTTACTGGTAAAAAACCTCTAGCAATCAGTGCTCAGGACTGTATAAGTGATAGAAAAATTACTAAAGACAGGGGTATGGTAGTTTAACTTACTCTTATATCTTTCCTTTAAGAAGAGAAAGGGACGCTTCAAGCATTACAACTAAATGCTAAATTTCCCTGGCCCTCATGTGTCTGAAGGGATTTGAGCAGAATTTAGTCACCTTATGTTGTGAACAGAATCACTCTTAGCCTGAAAATGTGAATTAGAGACTGCAGCTGCACACTGAATAGAAACCAAAGAAACCACCTCAATTTTTTAGAAAACTGCTTTTCAGAGAGTCTATGTAGATATCTATTAATGAAGCAACATATCAGGCTGAGGATTTCAAGGGAATCCCTGTGAAATTCTAACATTTGAGTTTTAAAATGAGCTCCCCATCTCAACACTTCCCACCACCTATTACATGTCTAAATGGACAATAAGCAAGAATTGGCTTCTGGCAGCTCCTTACTCATTTTGCTGACTCAAGTGGATCTTGTTTGAAAGTGCTAATCTTTCCCCAGGCACTTTCCAGAAAGCCTAAAATTTCCGTGCCTTCTTTATACCCTTAAAATTTTGTAGAAACTGTCTTTCCCTGAAAAATATTTCTTTACTATTCATATGCTGTTGCAATGCTGAAGTTTAAGGAGATATTGATATGCCTGTCTTCAGCTTCTCACTTTGACACAAACATTCTGCCAGACCTTGGGAACACACAGCATCTTTTAATCCTATCATTCATACTTCTAAATATTTTAAGTAGTATGAAAGATCGTCTGGATGTTTATTTGAATTAATGTGCTCATACAAAATAGAATACAGTAGTGTCACCCTGAGATGAGATGGGAGCTTTCTGAAAAAAAATAATATTTTTCTGTCCATTCTAATACACACTAACTAGAATCTTTCCAGAACATATATAAAGTCAGATATACACAAGTGAATGGCACCTGCTATGCATTTATGGAAACCAAAAGTTTGCCTCTCAGCAACTGGAAGCTTAAAATTGCTTAAAAATGGGTTTTCTATCCTGCAAATGGCATATGCACATACTGCACATGGAAATATGCATGCAGATACTAAAGCATGAAAAGTTTAATCAGATTAAATAAACCAATAAAAGGATTAAGTTAATTCTTATGGGCAGTGAGTTAACTGGGAATTTTTAATGCAATTTTGGATTTTATGGAAGTCTTTCTTAATAAAGGTTATGAAGTACATTGCATCTGTGTATACACTCCTGCTAACTGCTACCAGCCACCACAACAAATGAACAACAGAATAATAAATGAAAAAAAAAAAAAAAAGGAAAAGCAAAATGGCACGAGCCAGCACTGACCAGATGAGAGTTATATAAATTTTTGTGCATTACCGCAGTAAGGATTTGCAGACATTCTTTAAGGATATTTTAGGAACCCACTCTCATCTCATGCTGATTTTTTGTTTTCTTGCTATGACAACTTCTGCAGACCAACAACAGAAGTATCACATCTAATACCGCATCGTAAATTACTGTGAAGATTACAGTGTCCAAATAATGTGTGCTCATATTCATAAACTCTATCATTGTCTATCCATCATTAAACTAGAAATTGAAGCAGTCTTTGACTTATGAATTGTTCTTCATTCAATTATTACCTAAAGCAAGAAAGAAAATTGAACCTGAGAAAAAAGGAAGTAAAACCCACATAAGGCACATTTTTTATAAAAAGATTCTTTAGCCTGTATTTGATGTTAGAAGAATGGGAAAGTATAACCTTATTTATAACTCTCAGTTTCTCTGTAACTGATCATTCGTAAACAGATTCTTTGATATATTACAAGGATTTTTACATGGTCTGATTCTAAGCTTTTGATAATTTTCCTAGTAAGCTTTTGCATTAATTTCCCATTTCAACATTTTATTTCTGTCTTGGGCCATAAAAACATAATTGTTATCACTGAAGTTGTAGCTCTTCTGTTCCCAAGAAGCCAATTCCTTTTACAAAGCACGTACCCTGTACAGCTTATTGGCCTTCATTTTCCATCATCAAATGTTAACACTAGTTGAAGGAAACTTTAAGTTAGGAAAATGCCAATGAATAATGAAGATAGCTTCCATAATATGGATTTGCTGCCCAGCATAAAAAAATTGAGCATTCATTGGAATCCATTTCCCAGAGTTGAGCTATTTGATCTACAAGCTATTAAAAAAGTAGATTATGTTTTCCATGGCACTGTAGGTATTGGAGAGTCAATTTCCACTCCAAACAATAAGAGGAGATGAAGTAGACTTTAGTTAATATGGATTGCTTCCCAGGCAGCAAGTAGCCCAATTTCCTATACATCCTCAATATTTCTACACTCTGATCCATTACAAAAACTAGCAAAGTAAGAAACCTTTTTTTTTAAATAAATAATAGCTGTTTGAAAGCATACAGAGATTCAAAATAAGTTGCTGGAAACATACAATATAAGATACACTCAATTTGACTTTTGGGGGAAAATGGGTAAGATCCATTCTTCGGATCTTCTTATCAATAGATTAAAATATTTTACATTCAAAAGATTAAATCATTTTGCTTTTGCAGCTGGAGTAAATCTGCATAGCACTTTGGCTCCAAAGTTCCTAGAAGCCTTGGGATGTGAGGAGATGTATGTGTTTGTGGAGGTGACATGGGAGATTTACTGATACAGAGAAAGAATAGGAGCTTTTCTCAAAACATTTAATAATCTTAAAAGTGAGCAAAGGACCTCATCTTCATGACGCACAATGATCACCATATGTTTTGAAAATAGTCATCATGACTCATATCAAGAAGAGGGAAGTAAGTATAGAAACAAGAGAGAATGACTGTAGAGGGGAAAAAAGGCACAGAAAAAGAAAAAATGGCAATTGGTAACTGAGGTTTACCACGGTGTACAAATTTTCAGGTGACTTTAAATCTTCTGACAAATAGCACCAAGGGAAACCTGTAAAATGGGTGATCTGAATTTTAAGGTGGACTTGATTGACTAGTACAGGGTTTAAGAATGACTTGCACTTCAGGATAAATTTGGATAAACTAAAATTTACTTAATGTTCTATGAATATCAGTGATAGATGATGTATTTTTCTGTTTGTTAGAAAGGAAATGATCAATGCCTTAGCAAATGCAACTTTCAAGGCTCATGCTCTGGTTAGATAGAAATTAAATGTGGGAAATATCAAAAATGTGAACTACAAAATGTCTCAAAATTTTTAAAAAACAATCAGAACACTGCAAGAAAGATGAAACCCATGAGTGTTCTGCCCATCTAGAGCAGGTTCTGCAGCAATTACTGGTAGTAACAGTTTCAGCAAAAGATGCAGCACTATGTATTAGTTATTTACAGAATCATTTTTCCTCGAGGAATATTTCTTCCTATTTTTCCAGTGATACAGGTTAGTTTATGACCATGGGGGATTTTCCTTAAAGTTTAGACTCTCCCTCTTTCTTTAATCCTGTATGTGCTTATGTTTGTATAGATAGATAGGAAAGGAGATAGAGGAATCCAGCTAAATAATTTAAAAAGTCATATTTCAGTTTGTTCCACATGTAGATCCATTCCACATCCTCCAGTTCATGATTTCCCAGGATATTTCCATAACAGCAATCACCATAATTTTCAGAACTAATCCATTTATTTTTATCCATTATATCAAAAACCACTACTATACATAACCTGCTACTTTTTCCACCATAAAATAGGCATTTGTATCTAGATATGAGAGGCATTTGAACTTGTCCAACATACATTTATTATCCAAAATAGAAAGCCTGTACAAAAATCCTGGCTTGTGTCAAAAGGTCACAAGTCAAGTGAAATCTTCTCAGTCTTCTAAAAAAGTGGCATAAATTGAACAATTCCTCTTTTCCCTGATGTATATTTTCTATCTTTAAAGCTATTTTCATACTTTTTGGCCTCTTTTTTTTCCTTTTTCTATGGTTTTCACTGGGAATAAAAACATCCTGTAAACTTTTACAACAGTTATTTTCTTCAGGCCATCTACGATTAAACCATTAGTTACCCTTTGAGAGCATAAATAGTTTTCTGACTTTTTTTGCCAACCTTGCTACACTCAATTTACAAATCCTTGCTCTGACAGCTATCCTTTCCTTTTAAATGCCCATAGCCTTGCCTGATGGGCTTACTTGGGGAGCTTTTTGTTTCTTATAAAAAAATATGATGAGAAATACTAAAATGTAAATCCTTCATAAAGCTAGAATAATGCACACAGTGAAGCCCTGGAAGACTAAAACACACTGCAAACACTGTTCCCCTTACAAAAGCAGTCGGGAATGAAAACTTGAGCAATTATAATCCCAACTCAATTAAACACAGCAGATAAGCAAACACTTATTTTGCCCCTTAAGAACATATACAAAAGCATTCCCAGCAGTGTTCTTTGCTTCCTATCCAAGTCATCCTGGTGTTGCACATAGAATCAGACAGATCCAAACTCCCCCAGTAGCTGAATTCATATTCTTAGGAAGAAAGCAGTTGAAAATCGTTTAACACTAGGTCTTTGGGTCAAGTCAAGAGGCATGACCCTCCATCACTGATATTTGATGCCTTTCACACAAATGTATTACAGGGTGGTGGTAACCATCAGACACTCTTGTGCTTGTAAATGGGAGAAGAGATACATTTAAAGTAAAAAAATATTGCCAGCTGAGAAACACTGATTTAGCTATTCAGTTATTCAAGTCACGCTGCTGGGGTGGTTCTCTGTACATAATGTGTTCTGCTTACACAGACTTGCTTAAAGAGCTTCAGTTCAGAAATTAAGAATGCTACCTTAATAATCTATGTTCTCTTTAAGTACTTAGGACCATATTTTCCAGAAGAGCTTTTAACAGCAACTCCAAAATTTAACTCTATCTTTGCAGTATTAGTAAGTTGGAGAGTGATCATGTACTTGCATATACAAATACTGTTAAATACATTTTGCAAGAGGATTATTTCTGCAGTTAATTTTTGTTAAATCTTGTTTCTAACCATCAATCATTCCCGAAGGGGTGATGCGCTACTTGTTGCTCAGATCAGAACACTGAAATAACCAGATTAAAGGGGCGTGCTTGAGTTCTGCAAATAATCATTGGCTTCTTTTAAGCAAGGAAATGTTAATTTCTATGCTTCTTTGACACTAGATAATTTTTTTAAAATAGAGTAATCTGGCCCTGAGTAAGATATTACATTTCCTTTTTTTTTTTTCCTACCTAATTTAGGATGTCAACAATTTCAGAACTAAAAGTAATGCATGACAATTCTTAAGAATTTTAATTTTCTGAAATTAATATGATAGGGACAGTCACAAGATGAAGCATAAGACAATATAGAAGACTAAAGAAAGCAGTCCTCAACTGTAAGATTGTTATGAACAATTCACAAATATGAGCATAAAGGAAAAACACTTTTTCCCCCTAATGTTGCATTTCAGCTGATGAAACAAATTACTGTAATTGAACATTAGTAGGCCATCTCAAATTGTTATTGTACCATCTAGCATTGCCAATGAAAATTAGCTAGTGACCTTAGCCTACATTTTTGAAGAGCTTATAATTAAAGTGTAGCATGAATAACCTGGGGAAAAAACAGTACTTTTACAAACAAGATGCTGGGAATTACAGAGATCACAATGTAAGACACATCCAGAAGAACCCACCATGCTCTTTACACTTACTTCAGTGTGGATGACACTGGATCCCACAGTTCACCAAACACTGTCTCCCTGCTGTTCTTTAGTTTTCTCCCTGGGACAATGAATTGCTACAGAGAACAGCAGGGGAGGCAAGAGGGCACTGGATGGTGGAGGGAGCTCTAAAATATAAAAAGCAGAATATGACACTCTGAGAAGATGTCCCACTGATCATGAAGGAAAGGTCAGACAGGATGCTGCCTTTGCTTTTGCTAGCAGTATCACTTTTTCTTCAACTCCCAGCACCCTCCCCTCCTTCTATAAAACTTTCAACTATGACAGAACTCTCTTTCTCCATCTTTTTCTTCCAAGCTCATTACTTCAGAATAAATTCCAATAGTTCAATCACCTCTGGAGACATGAGCTGTTCCTTCAATATCCCGAACAGACAAAACCATTCATTCCTACTCTCAATAAAACACAGGGGAAATTGCTTGGGAAATGGCTGTTTATTGCTGTTTTGCACTCTGAAAATAGAATTTCTAATATACTTTGAAAGAGATACTTATGGTAATGAATTTTGTCCTGGACTTGTATACATTCATGCTGGAAGTATACATATATTGAGAATATATGTATACCTCACTTTGTGATATATGCATACATCCTTCATTCATTGCAATTTCACGGTAGAAATCTGGCATCTTTAACTCCCAACCTGAGTGGGGGAGCAAGCTGTCCAGTGTCAGACATAAAACAGAGGCACTTTTATGGAGTTTTCTAAGAGACTGTTACCCCAGTAATATCTTTTATTACCTGTTTCTTCTAATCCCATATTCGATTCTGGGTTTTTAGTCTTTTCCCTCTGCCCTGACTGAAGACTTCCCCAGTCCTGCTAGCAGGAGCTGAGAAGTTCTATTTTCTATAATTAGCAATTTCTTTGCTGTTTCATCCCTTACATTGAAGAAGTTAGGGTCGTCTTTATCACTGTGTGCAATTTGAAAAATTATGTGCAGAGACTTGAAACACTCTGTCATTCCCTGTTGAGCCAGAACTCGGCACTATCTTCACACATGCAGTTAAGCAGCAGATGTGATTTGTTACCATGGTCAAAACCAGTGGTACAGCAACAGTAAATTCAATGTGCTTGCTGTGTTAACAACATTCTCATATCGGGTGAGAATGCTTATGTGATGATCAGTCAGAGCATGAACCCCAGCCACTACACCACTTTGACAGCCATATCACAGATGGGTCCTTTGGCTTTCTTGAATCCAGTAGGCTCTTTGAAGGCTGAAGGTTGCCAAATGTATATAGACTGCTGTAACCATGTGGATGGATGATTTGTAAATTTGGCAACCATGCATCTTCTTGTGACCTAGAGACTTAGTTTGTTTGGGATACAGGGTTTTCATGTGATTGAAAAAACTGAGGGTCTCATTTTGTGATGTCTTGTCAACTGTATGTCAGAGAGCCAAGAACTTCAAGCCAATGTGAATAACTCAGATTACTCAAGGATCTGTCTTTCATGGCATCATACAGGCCAGAGATTTCTGCATCCCCCTCCTTACTGCAATTCTCATGACACACTATGAGTACATGTGACTCATCTGTACACAGCCAGGGAATGTGGACTAGATGTTTAATCTAACTATTTAACAGAATCAAGTGCATCCATTGAACAGCTTTATTTGGAAATGGGACTTAAATATCTAAGCCAAAGAACTGAGGAAAAGCTGTACACAGGTAACTTTAAAAAGTGAATCTTTTCAGGTGTCCACCAAAGTGTACCAAGTGATAAAACAATTTTTAGGGAGCATATCCTCTCCTTTGTATAATCCTCCTTTCTATTGACAGAAATACAGAAACTAGACTGATTTCTTTTGTTGATTTAGGATGATTACACCAGATGATTACACAGGAAACAACACTAAGAGCTGCAAAACAGAATTCAAAGCAGAAAATATTCCTTCTCAAAGCATATTCATGTTTGCATAGACAAGGAATCTTAACATCAAGTGTATTTTACCTACCTGTGTGTGAGAAACCTTTCTATAAAGAGAGAAACAGAGAAAGGAAGTGCAAATCTCTGCGATACACAGCATTTCGTAAATTCCTGAAGCTATGTAAGAGCTCTTGAATATTTAAAGAGTTAATTAGTTCTTCTCGTACTCTTTTTTTGTCCTGTTTGTCTTTGTGCAGTGCCATACAAAATCCAGAGGTGATTCTACTTTCAGATTTAGCCAGCAATATCTTGTTAAGATTAAAAAGCAGTGTAAAAATTTCAGAAGTACACAGGTGACTTTGAAGCCAAGTTGCCCTAATGGTCAGAATAGAGAAGATGCTGCTGCTCTGTTAGTATTTGTATCGGCTTACAAAATATTCATTCCCTATTTTGTCTGGAAAATTCACTTATTCTTCTTTGTGACAAAGTTGAAAACTAGTAGCCAGTTTTGATTCTAAGAAAAAAACAAACTTGATGTTGACAAAATTTCAATGGAGTGCTTCTTCTTTGTAAACAGAGGCTTTGCTCTGTAGAACAGTGTCTGAAGATTTTTGCTATGACTTGTGAACACTCAGTTAATATGCTCATAATTTATTTATAACATTTCTGTGCTTCAAATGCAAACTTCAAAATCTCTCTCTGAGAATCAGAGAAGAAAACAGAACTGGTTACAGCTGCAGAAAAAGGTAAGCACCTTTAAAATATGATTACACCAACTTAGAGTCATAAATTAGTATCTAAACTTGTGTTTGCCCCTATCTTCAACACTATGAACAGCTCTTGCCCCCCTAAAAAGATAATAACAAAATATCAGATAAGGGAAGTGAAGATGATTGCAGGAGTGGAATTCTTTCAAGCACAGAATAACTAAGTAAAACAAGGACTTTCAGTTTAGAAAATAAATGACCGGAGCCAGGGTGAAAACAAATGCTAAAAGATGGCACCTAAAATAAGAAATAACAACCTTGTTGAACTCCTTGCCAGAGGACATAATAGATTCTAAATTTTACATGGACTCTGGGGAAGACTGAAAAGCCTAATGGAAAAGAAATCTATTTAAATTTGCTAAATGCATCTAGCTCAGTCCTGAGGCAGAGAAAGCGATTAGAGGAAGAATCCTATTTTTACACTGTTTGTACTCTTACCTGAGTGCTCATGTACCACAACTACTGGAAACAGCACACTGAGTTGAATGGTCTTTTGCTCCAGTCAAGTACAGCCTTTTTTACTTATAATCTCAAACTCACTCTTCCTTCCTTTGTATTCTGTGGGAAACTTATTTTGCACCAAGTTACATTAGGTGCTTAAACAAACTCAAATCTCTATGATACCTGAAATCTTATTTTTTCCTTACTCATGTCCTGATGTGATAATTTCCTTCTTGAAGGACAAGTCACCAGTAGAAATTCAGGCATTTCTTTTAACTCCTCTTTTTAATTTTCTCCTTCTTTTTTCCCCTTCTCCAAACTATTAATTTGGAGGAGGAATTCCAGGGAAATGTGGTAGCTGTGGGGCTCCAAAATGTCATGCCCTAATTCATCTATGTTAAGGTATCTTCTTGGGGAAAAACAAGCTAAGATACACGTCCCTCAGACCTGTAATCTCAGCTCTGTTTATCAAATGGGATAGAATTTATAACTTTAGGGATCTCAAAAGTAATTTTCTCATACTCACTCTTCTTGCTGATGGCCTAATGTTAGCTGTAGAAGGCTGGAGGCAAGAGAGCTATAAGCTAGCTCATGCACATTAAAACAGACATAGATTATCTTTAAGAGCCAGGGAGAAACTCTACTGTTTTTGAAAAGCACCTATTCATTGAGTCTCTGGGGACTGAGCTCTAAAAAGTCAATATCAAATTCAGGCAGAACAGAAGAACACCTGTAATTTTGTTGCATTGTAATTTCTGTAACATCTGCTACAGAAAAATTGTCAAGAGTAAGGAAATCTTACGTTGCATGATGCAATTCAGAATCCTGTTTTTCAGGTGCCACTATCATAAAGTAGGCCTGTGGTAGGAAATAAGCAGCTGATGTGTCTACAGATTCGAGAAAATACACAAAGAATGCCTCTTTTAGAACATCAGAACACCTCACCCCTCACTAAGGAGTCAACTGTTTCCACATAGACAAGAACCATGCGGTTTTATGCAGGTAAATGTTTTGCAATCCCACCTAAAGGTTAGGCTAATTAATTCATTCGCTTATCTTGCTGGAAAGATCACTGTGAGTTCAGGTCATGGTTTTTTGTTCACATTACTTTTGTCTGTTTGGCTTACTTGGCTGGTTTAGATGATGTTTTCTAAATAAGACCTAATCTCACTGTTGATCCTAACTAGATGTTCTGTGCAGCTGGCCTGTACTGAAGCACAAGCAGCACTGTGTGCTCATGAAGCAGAAATGGCAGCCATGGGCTGCAGTGCACTTTAAAAGAAAAAGGAAATGAACCAATTGGTAAAAACAACAAACTGTGAACTACCTTACCTTTACTTTCTAACACATGGAATGACAACCAACTTTGATACTGTCTGATTTAAACATTTATTTCAATTTTGGTTGTGTTTCAAATTCAAGATTATTATTTCTAAATTAAACTGAGTTTAAAATGCTGGTGTTTCTTGATTTCACCATTTAGAAAAAGAACAGGTATCATCCTTTCTTATACTGCTTTGTAAAACAAAATACCTCCACTGTTGGCAAGTGGATAGAAACCAGCCCCAAGAATATGCTGCCATGAGTTCAGCATACAGGTATGGACACAGACTAAAATACTTGATGTCTGACAAACCATAGCAGGCATGCTAAGCAAAAATCCTTTATCATTAGGATTTCAGTCAGGTCTTCAAAGACAGCTGTAAATCTAAAGCTTAGCAACTACTTTCCTATCTTTCAATCTTTTAAACCTCTGTGATCTATTTTGCTACCAATAGGTTTTTTACCATTCAGGTACCCAAAGCACAGAAATAGGTACAGAGCTGGTTCTTGCACAGTTTTAGATAAAGATTCAATATCCTTTTGCATTTATTACCAGACCAGGGACTGCCATACTGCCTTGTAAGACAGCAAAGAACATATAAAGCTTTGAGAACTTGTAGAGAGAACATGTAGTTCAAGTGCCAGTCAGTATTCTCCTTTTGTGTTTCTGATTGCAGGCTGATTACACAACACTAATGGGAGCTTTCATTTATTTATCTAAATGAACAGAAGCCAACATGCAGAAAAAACAAGAGGTTAAATCTTTAAAGACATCTCTTTTCCCAGTTGTCATGGGGCTGCGGACAGTGCTTCTTTTCCAGCTACAGAAGGGAGAGAGCAGAGGAGATATGCAGGGAACATAATGCATTGCACAGGCTCAGTTTTACACTGTCTGTCTTCTGGCTCACATCCCAAAATGGTATGCCACTCCTCATCAAGATGAAGTCCCTGTCCCACAGTGGCCTTTCTTTTGCACAAAGAAGGCTATCTAATCTCAGCTGTTACCGCCCTGCTCAGCTTCATTATCTCCAGTGGTACTATGCAAACTTACAGTGGTTTTTAAGGATACATAAATATAACTATTCAGTGTTTATTTATAGAAAAAAAATAAAACCCCCAATGAATATAAGATAAATGACAAAACTGAAAATAAAGAATACACATGAAGAGGCATAGTAGGATTTTGGTACAATCTAATTTCATAGTACTGAGGCAGGAGACCTAGAGATTTTGCCAATGGCATCCCAGTTTTAAAGTATTTCATTTGAAATGCTTGGAAATAGCAAAGTTCTCATATCCCTCACCGTTGCATATTATTTTTAGCAGTTAGTTAGTTCCATTAGTTTATTAATGGAAATCTGTGATTAAAAAAAAATAAATTAAAACAAAAGCTAACTCTCAAGATATTACATTCTGAGACCTAATTTGTCATTAAGCAAAAAAGTATGACTCTAGTAATTGGCAGTTTTGTAAAATGTGCTTAATTATAAAATTAAATTAGGTTTCTTTACAGAACCATGCGGAAATCTGAAATGATAGCACATTCCGCAGCAGCTAACGTAGAGAAGTAGTACCATTACAAGAATTGCAATAGGCACTTCTCAAAATGCCAAACTTTTGCCTCCTTGCAGATGCCTGGAATCTCCAGATGTCTACAAATTATTCACATCTCACCATTTTTAGTTCCTGTTGTTCATCTCAAGCTGTCACTGCCTTTTCATCTGCACTACATGCTTCCCTCCTCTCATCCCCACGGATTCCTGAACGTGCCCTTGTACATGCCATGCCTTGCACATACCTTGGCAGATTCCACTCAGAACAAATGCACTGGGGGCCTATAACAGCATTTTTGACCAACATGGGCAATTAAGGGAGTGAAGCCTCTACCCTCTTAAGATATCTGAATGAGGCCACATAACAGCATTTGTTTAGAACAGTATCTTAATCAGTGTCCAGCCTTTGTGCTGACTCCAGCCACAGTTCAGATCAATCTGAACCAGCATTAGAAGCTGTCCAGAAATCTGGGCTGTCAATTTACTTGTCTACTCCTGAGTTATGCTGTGTCATACACTTAGAGCCTGATGATCTAAAATATTGTGTTTCTTACATTCCAGGAAATTTTTCTTTTACATTACTATATACCCCCATCTGGGCATTTTCAATCTCTTAAGAGCATCACTCAAGGTCACAGAAGTTGTATGATTATCTCAGACATCATTACATTAAAAGTATTTTCAAAGGTCATTTTTTAAATGCCTTATCATTTCTGAGTCTGTAGGGTGCTCAAAAGTGAGAGACTTCCAATAATTAATCTGTGAGTTAGGAAGAAGCAATAGGTTTCTAGTTTTTATTTGTGGCTGCACAGCCAAGGTGACACTTCTGAGGGCCATCACATTGCAGGGACATCCTGGCATGCATCTTCTCTTCCAGCTATGTCCTTTTGCTTTGCTGTTCTGGCAGCAGTGAAAGACATGGCACAAAAAGATCTGCTTAGCCTTCCAATGAAGAAAAAAACCATTCTTTCCACAGCTTGCAGTATGCCCTGTGAGGAAAATAAAAAAATCCTATTTACAGTATATTTTTGGCAACACTAAAATGCAACAAATTAAGAACTCTAGGCTATAGACTATCCTGCATTGACTACTTCTGTCAATGAGTAATATGAGCTAGCACATCATCATGTTTTCCTTGGACCAGAAGATACTGACCTCAGTTAGAAAGACAGACCCCAGCAAAATGTGATTCTATATACATTCAGGCAAGAAATATCACTACATGTTGATTAAAACTACTATTTTTTATTCTTGAGAGCTTTTTTTTTCATATCAGGGCATCAAAGAACATCATATCACTTCATCCTAAAAAGACAATCATATAACAACAGGATGAGAAGTCATGTTGTTCCTTGATATTCATGGTCCAAGAAGAGTTCTCAGTTTGATGTGAAAAACAACTATTTTTTATTCAATAATATCCTGGGCAAACATCGTACAACCTTTTTACAACCATTTTGCAGTAAGAATTTAATGGTCACTAAGATAGATTTGAGGTACCATTTTTGAGAATTTGTTTTTTGAGAGGTATGCTTGTAACTCAAAGCCAAAAGAGATGAAATCAGTACAGGCCACTTGCAAAAAAACATTTACAATAGTTCAACACTCATTTATTTAAATTCCACATTCTCTAACCACTTAATCAAACTTACACTTTACTGAAAGAAGGAAAGAACAGCCATATTAGAAATCTGTCTCTGCAAACTCTGGAGGGGAACAGATACACAAATTTACAGAAGAGCTTACTTAGATGAGTACATTTTATATCATAATGAAAGCAGAATATTCAATCCTCACTTGCAAATAAGATCTAAAAGACTAAAACATGATAAAATATGGTTAATTATTTTTTTCTAGATGTGTTTTCCAGTGTTTTAAGTGCTATGAACAGATTTTGCCTTAGAGCAAGGGACCTGTTAAGTAACTTTTGTGGCAGATGAATTCACAAAAGGTACAAGAGATATTGCAGGTTTGGTCTACCACAGAATTCCAGCTACAAGCTATTCATAATATAATAATTAAAACTGTGAACTGTATGTACTTCTTTTGATGAAGGCAATATTTATTTTAAATAAAAACTAGGTACTTTCAACATAGATTATACAATTGTACCCCTAAAGTTGCAGCAGAGAAAGTTAATTCTTATGCTTCTTTTTGTTGGTATATAACATTTTGAAATGCTTGTGGTGTTTCCAAGCACAGTCATACTCTGACTGCTTTCTCTAATTTCTGACTTCCAGAAATTCTGATGAACTCTTTCACAAAATGCCTGAAAGTAGGAGTTATATTTTTAAAGGAACAGAAGAAAAAACTAATGAAACAGTTCATCAAATTCATTCTTGATAAACAAATATATCTTTCTAAAATAGATAAATAGAAGTCTTATATCGGGAAACTATGCATCATGAAAAAAGAAGATTAACATATATGTTCAATCTCAGAAGACTTTCAGCTAAAATGCCCCACTAAGAAAAAAGAAGTCCTTGATTTGCAAGGAAAGCGAGCCACAACCCAAACACCTCCCAGTAAGCTTCAAATATCAGAGCCTGTTTTAAGCTCTGAATTCAGAACAAATTTAGTGTGCTTGCTGAGAGCCTTCATCACCTTCAAATCTCTCTGCACTTGACTGCATACATTTTCTGTGAAGACCTAGTTCAACACCATATAGACACAGCTTGCTTTCCAGCATTTTGACTCTTTCCCAAAATTGGCAGGATTTTAGGAACCTGATGACATGCATACACAAATTTACATATTACAATAGACAAGACTTGATTTTAGACAAAAGGATGAGAAGTCCCCCACTACAAGAAAGACAATGAGGTGCTGAAGTGCATCCAAAGAAGAGCAATGAAGCTGGTGAAGTGTCTGGAATGTAAATATGATGAAAATGAAGGCTGAGAGAGCTGGGGGTGTGTAGCCTGGAGAAGAGAAGGTTGAGAGCCAACCTTATAATTCTCTGCAATTATCTCAAAGAAGGTTGCAGTTGGGATTGGGTTGGAGTTGGGATTCAGTAGCTTCCCACAAATAACAAACGATAGTTAAAAGTCAGTCAAAAGTCATTTGTGCATCTAGCTAATTCTAGCTTCAGAAATGCAATAAATGCAAATTGGTCATATGTGTATCTGTCTGGCAGGACACACTATAGAGCAAAAGAGGAATAATTAAACAACACAATTAATAGAAGTTTTGCCAAATTGACCTGACAGATTTTTTTTTTAAACTTTAATAACGTCTGAATATTAGAAAAAAAAAAATATATCTTTATTAACCTTATAAGAAATGTTATTTCTTTTCCTTTCATTTTCCTTGCAACTTTAAATCAGAAAGAAAATTTCACCTACATTACCTTAAGAGGCCCTAAAGGAATGATAAACACATTTAGCTGTTTAAAACTATACCTTTAACTTATACATTTCTCAAGGGAAATTTTTTCAAAGGCTGCTATGAGTCTGTTGCTATGCAGGGCCAGCTGAGCTAAATGCAGATGAAGCAGATTGCTGGCAAACACTCCCAACAAGATGTGAACCATGAAACCCAGAAATCTTTGTTTATTGTCTAGACTGGCTCTTTACTAATCATTCTATTCACCTCATGTGTTAAGGGTACTAAGACATGGCTGTTGTCAGAAAAGGACAGAATATAAATAGGTAAATTCTGCATGCTGAAATCAACAGAATCATTCATTACATAGGATTTGCAAATGTATCCTAGAGTGATTGAGAGATACAGACATGCATTCAAGTGACAGAAACTTCAAAAAACCCTAGCATATCAACAAAGCCAGGGCATCTTCATGTAGGCTTACTCTTTTATTTCACCAAAGAGAAGGAAATTCATCTTAGCCTGGCCTGAAAATAAGAGGGTCAGGGAGGTTAGTAATTAGGCTGAGGAATAGATGAGAGCTACATCCATACTTTTAAAGATCTGATTATTGTGTGACTGGTTTAATGATGACTAACTGATCATACTCTGTCTGTAATATGCAGTTTCTCATGTCACCTCATTTTGATCAGCAACAATGTGGTCCTTTTTTTAACATGAAACAACTTATTTTTACAGAAGCAAACTTTTCTTTCAAATGTGTTACCAAAGGATGCTGGCAGTTGAGAAACCATCAATATTGAATCTATACCCAGCAGGTAAATCTTCCTCCTATCATTGAACAGCATCCTTTGGTATCAACAATTTTGTTGTAGAGCTGCATTGGTTAATAGCTATTTTGTTGCAAATGAACACATCTTGGCAATACAAAAGAATGGCACTGTTTTGAAGAAAAATATATATATATATATACAAAACAAAACTTCCTTTTAACTTCACTTTCCATCAGGCTCATATGGTACTCAGTTATTCATATGGTAGTTTGAAACAGACAATATTCTGCTGATCAGTGGAAGTGAATAATAAAGTCTATTATTCATGCTATGATTTGTTAGCTCATTAAGATCTAAATACTCCAACACACATTGTAAAGCCCATTCTCTTCAGCAATGCAACATTTTGTTTCTTCTGTTTCTCGGTTCATTTCTGTGTACCTATATCCCACACTACCATTGAGATTATGTTTCTTCAAGTGGCAGCTGTAGGATGCAATTTATAAAGAGAACAAACTTGAAAATCCTGAAACACAACAAAAGGTTCAAGAAAATGCAAAATCAACATTTCAAACTAAAATCCAGAAAACATAGAAAAAAGTTTATTTCTAGCCAAGATGTAGGATGAAAACAGAAAAAGGTTAAAAAAAAAAAACCCAAAGAATGTATAAGCAACTAGTCTCTTAGAAAAGCAATTAAGAGTGAAAATATTAATGGTTTTTACAGATACAAGTGTGCATTTATTATCTCTGACAGCCTGCCTTTTATCATGCTTCTGGTATTAGTTCTCTCTTGGCTTTGTACACAGCATATATTCACTTTGTACAACCTTTCAGAAAATAGCTGGAGACAAATATTGTCAAAGAATTTGCAATAAACAGCAGCATTTTTTTTAGAAAACACATTTTTGTTCCTATCATAACAGGCATTTTCCACATAATTTTCTTAAAAGCCAAGGTTGGGGTCAAGATTCAGAAGGTTAAAAAAAAAATTACTTGTACAAGTAGTGACATGACATAGGATGAGCTACAAAACATAAGCACACACTACTCACTGCAAAATCATTCAGAGAAGGCACTGGGCTAACACCCTACAGAAAAAAAAGCCAACCAAACAAAACCAAAAAAAAAAAAAAAAAAAAAAACCACCAAAACAAACAAACAAAAAACCTCAAAAAACAAAACACCCAACTAAAAAAAAATTATCTGCTTCACAGCTAAAATATCATGTGAAATAGATTGAAAAACACACAAACCTTTTCTTTATAACGAAAGCTGAATTTCACAGGAAAAATATAATCAGGTTCTTGTTCCTGTAAGTTACCAAACACAAACACAAACTGCAAAACTAAATGAACAAAAAAACCAGCTAAACCTTCAAAACTCAGCTGCAGAACACTAGATGCAGCTCAGCTGCACCTCCCGTGGGCTACAGGTCTTTGCAGCAATAAGGAGGCTGAACTACTTGTGCCTCTGGATCTGATAGACGCTGCCTGTGCCAGCCCACATCCAGCAAAAGATATCCAGAGGGCTTCATTTATTCAACTTATGTGTCTTTAAAAAGAGAAATAAACACACGGGAACATCCATGGGTGCTGCAATTTGCTTGCCTCCTTACATTCAAGAATGGTTTCTAAGCCAAGTATCTGTCTCTGAAAAAACCCCTGCGTATAGTTCAGGAACTAGAAGAGGACTACTCAGAATACAGTTTGCAAGTAGTATTTATAGAGTAAGAGACTTCAAATTTACAGATTGCACCAGCTGTCTAGTTCCCAAAAATCTGGTGAGAAATCACCTTTTCTGTTCTAGGAATATAGCTATTCTGTAGTCTTTCACTTAATACCAAATGTACTTACTGTGCTTTCGGAGGCAGACAGAATCAGGTCTGGCTACCAATACTTTCTGAAAGATAACAATGGTTTCCATATTCCAAACAAACAAGAATAGCAAGATTTTAAAATTTGAAATACTTACACTTGACCACATGAAGTTTTGTGATATATGAAGTGGCAAAATAATACAGAAGAAAAAAGAGGATAACACAAACACATTGTTTTACTAACAATAGTTTTATTTTATGCAGGATGTTTCAGAAAATTTTGTTAGGACAGTGTATACACTGGAATTGCTCAGACACAGATATCTACTTAAATGTAAGACCATACACATTTAAATCCAAATTCATCCTACTTCATCTGAGGCCTGTCAGAGGGCATCTAAATTAAGGGTTTCACCAATCCTGGCTTTTGAGCATTTAAAAAGATAGCAGCAATGTCTGATTTACCTCCGAGGGCAACACTCATTTTCCACTGATTCTAGGGTGACAAGACTCCTTATTTAGATGTGAAAGTTAAATCACCTAATGTGACAAGATTAATTCAGGTCATGTTCTTAAAACTCCACAATACCTTTCTCAGTAAAGGCAGTAAACAAAGTGTTGAATTTATACCACCATAAATTAAGCTTTCAGAAATTATTCTGTGTGAATGAGATCAGACTGTCTTTGTTCTCCTCCATCACAAATAACTCTCAGCACATTGCCTGCTCAAAAGATGTATAGTTTAATTTGAAACAGCATCATTTCAGCCACATGAAATAGCACTTTCCCATTATTAAGTATTTTCAGAGACAGCATGAGATTATCCATTCACATCCCTTATGAGAATAGTGCTGATCACATACCAGCAAATGTTTCCTCGCTAAAGAAAATCAGAGTCCTGACATTTGAAAACTGTGCTTTGTAGATTATTTTGAATATATGTTTGTTTCTATACCTCCTTTTATGGACTAAATTTATCAGGCAGCCTACAGCCTTTGATTAGATTTACAGATCAATTTATATTTTTAAAATTATTAGAATACCCTTCCTTTTTGCCACCAAATATCAAGAAGAATAATCTTTAATGATCACTTATGGTATCTATTTCCTGACATTTCTTCTGTTTTGGAATATTCAGGCTAACTAGTTGATAATAATTTTATGACAGTGGATGACAGTATTTTGTTCCTGTTGAAAGCAAGGGCACAACATTCACTGAGGTCACCAAGGCGTCACGCCACTTATGGTCCAATTCTGAACAGCTCACAATTTACAGATTTGATCCATAATTCATGGTCAGTATTCCACACTGAGATAGGGTATTTGAGACTGTAAGTCTCCAGACAGACTCTTCACTTGGAAAACAGCCCATTCCTCACGAGATTTAAGCAAATCAGGTTTTAGTCTGAACAAAATCTAATAAAGGAGTACACAAGAAATGAACACTTATGCCCTGACCAGAGAACTGTTAGGATCCAGTACTTCTCCTCTTGAAAAAAATTTATATGTAAATAAAAAGAAGTATTTTTATAAATTACTAAATCACCTAAACAAGTGTCACAGCTTCTAATTACAAAATATTCTAGCATATGGAACCCAACATATGGGCTACTTGCAAAAGGGATCATTTTTGCAACTTACAGAAATATTGATAACATGTTTTCATCCTTTATCTTGAACTGTGCACTTCAAATGTTTTCAGGAAATGCAGCATTATGTTCCAGTTAATGTATGTTTACATTCATCAAATAAATAGTGTCTTTAACGCTAGTAATTGACTGCAGGATGGACAGGAGTTTGCTACTAATTATACCATATTGTTTCAAGAGCAAATGAAACCATTTTTACAGTATCAAAAAATTCTGATCCATAATTGAAGCTTTACAAATCAGTTAACAATAACTTTATAAAATCTGAAAAGCAATTTTTATTTGAATTGCATTCTAGCACTAACAGAATAGCTTTACACTGTCAAATGAGTTGTGCCATATATTTTACATAATTGAGGATCTTGTGCAGAAATTAAAACTCTGGATCTGGCAAGTTCAAGCATAAATCTGATGAGGACTGAATGCCAGCTGCACGCAAAAAGGGTGAAGGAACCAGCCTGACCATGACACTGAGGATCAGCTCCACAGACACTGCTCTTGGAAAAAGCCTACTGAGAGCACTGGAGGCATTTAGATGTGCTCAGAGAGCACAGATTTATCCTGTTTGATAGAACTCTGAATGCCAAGACCTATGTGCATCTCCCCAGGGCCAATGTCACTTACTTACAAAGTAAATAACTGAAATGTTTTCCTTGGTATTTACTTTTCTTACGCTTCCAAATATGATTTAGAGGCAAGAATTTAAATAAAAACTGCATTTTTAAAAATACATTAGAATCTTAGCTGTGTCATAACTGGACAGTTCAAACTACAATACAGTACAAATAATTATCAACATTTAATAGAGGGAGAAAGAAAGAAAAGAAGATAAAGTACTGAGACTAAGTTTTCATGAGTGTATTTATGAAAGTGTAAATGAAATTGTCAGAGCACTTTTCAACACAATGTACCTAAACAAATATTTTTTTCAAAAAGTTCAAACAATTCTCAAAGTTTATTGACAGTCTTAAACATTACCATATGGAGAAAGGGGAGGTCAGTGTTTGTGTCTGTGTAGTGACCATTCTTCTTCTGAATACCGGTAACAGAAGAGAATTTTAGAGACAACTCTGTATAACCACAAAATCTTACTTCAGCTGCCCTAAAACTTCTGACAGAGAAAAGCCTTTTTATTTGTTCTGATTCTAGACTGTAAATCTTGGAAATAGAAAGTAAATGCTGAAATTTATTCTGTCAAGTACAAACTGTACAGACATCAATACTTTCTTTTAACATGCAATCAAAAATGGCTGCAGAGAGAAGGCAATTTGAGAGAATGATAGTTGGAAACAAAAGTTTCACTAAAATGTCAATGTATATTAACTTGTTTAATATTTCTTTTAACATGGCACTCCACCAAGCCAAAAGGTGAAATACAGGCTTGAAGGGGAAAATACAGCTACTGCTAGTAAATGACAGGTAATTTACTGTGAGTAAGACCACAAATTATCAATAGCTTTATTATGGTAGAGACCTGTTTTGCCATACTAATGACTGTCTGTGAAAGAGGTACTTTTATCTGGGTTAGAATGACCTATCTCAAGGACATGAAATGTACATATGGGAGACACAAAACAGCTGGGTAGGACAGGGACATAATGGTAACATTGGAAGAAAAAAGAAGAACTCCTTTATATTAAAATTCAGCAAGGGTATCTGTAATCTCTATGAAGAAACTCACTGCACTTTTGACATTGCCCAATACTTACCACCCAAATAAATAACAATTACACACATATTTTAATATAATAAGCTCTGATTCCAGCTCCCACAAACCAACTGAAGCATATTTCAACACAATTCCACTTATAATAAAAAACAGATGGTCAAGGAAATAGATGTCTCTTTGTGATCTGATATACACATCTGCAGACATTTACAATATGCATGCATTTCCAGAGAATGCTGAGCAAGTTAAATTGGGAAATGGGATTTTTTTTTTAATGGGCATGAGCAAACAAAGAATGTGATTCAAGAAAAGAATAAGCTGTGACAAAGATGCAACTATCCTATCAGGCCTATCTGTTTTCAAACAAATATCATATCACAGCATCATGTTAAAGTCAGATAACTTTGGAAATAGTTTGCTGCAGGGAAACATCACTCAAATGTGAGGTGGCTGAGGGTCAGGTGATTTTCAGATCTCTCCCCTCTCTGATGGAAGACCTGAGGTTAGCAATGGCTGTCCTTCAGAAATTCGTTATACAGACAAGCAAAACATCCTATGGCAACACAGGGCTAGAGATTTATTTGAGGTCTTCTGAATCTCAGATTGCATTTTGTGCAGACATCAACAATAAGCCATTGCCAATGGCATCACATAGCTGCACTGGTCCCAGGGCAATTATGCACAAAAATCAGCAGAGAAATGTGTTACAATGAAGAAGGATGGAAGAGTCTCACTCAAAAAGAGAATATCCTTGCAGAACCTCTAAGACAAGAGGTATAGAATAAAGGAGTTCAAGAAGTCAATATGTTAACAACATTCAAAATTAGGTTGAGGCAGGTTAAAACTACACAAATTTAACTGCTCATTTGAGGGATCTTGCTAATTTCTTAGATTTCATCCCATTTCTCTTCCTCCATATAATTTACTTCAAGCTCACAAGGGGTACCACATTGTCAGGAATGGAGAATTAATATTTCTCTTATGTGAAACATCAACCCCAAATTGAAGTATCACATTTCTGACATGCAGAAATCATATCCTAGAACAAGACTGAATAACCGAGTCCATCCCAGTCCTGGACCTGTCTGCTCAAATTGTAAATAAGAAACCAGATTTACTTAAATGTTCTGTTTCCTCCCACTAAGGGGATGCTGAACAGCCCTAAATCTCAGCTTATGTTTATTTTGTACCACCATAGTGACCAGTGAGACATTGACAGAATGCATCAGTAAACTTGTCCAAGGGGGCCAATAATGACCATTGGGAACAGGACCAGTTTGACAAGTATAATTTCACATAAACCATCATATACAATCATCAAATGGTAAATATTTTCTGGAATTAACCATTTGGGTTGGAGTCAAACTGGTGAGCTGGAGGTGAAAAGCTCTCTGTTCTATTACTAATCCCCTGAGCTATAGAGGCCCCAGCTGGTGCTTCTGCAAAGGTTCACACAGCTTTTTTCGAAAGGCCACAAAAATAGTTACAATATCTTTTTAAAGTAAACAAAATCAGAACAAAAAAAAACCCTTCCACAGTTTCAAGAACAGTTACATTTTTTCTTAAAATAATCTCTCTGAAAGTAGCAGACTGTACACATTTTACAAGAATAAACAAACTTATCTAATATTTATCCACAAATTGGGACTCAGAGATCATTAGTGCAAATTTCTGCTGACCAGCAGCATTTATTCTATAAACTTTGGGTATCCTAAGTGGTCCATCAGTGAACAACAGATATCTTCAATCTGTCTAATCTCGTCATGGGGCATGTTTTGTTTCCAGGCATGAATGCTACTTGGTGAAATCTCCCCTTCATAAGGAAGATAGAAAAGACTGGTGGAGGTGGCAAATAATATTTGGTTTAAGCTAGCAGGAGGAAGAGGAATACCAAGAAAGGCAAAAATTGTTTCAGCAGTCTTCTGAGGAAAGCTCACAATATCTTCAAACTTGACCAGCTGATAATTTCTTGGCAGCAAGTCCCTGTTTATCCTCATTGCTGCTGCTGTGTTTGCTAGCCATAAATAAGACAACACAGAAATAGCATTTGAATTAGAATTTGAAATTTCGTTTCTCAGTGATTCAAACTCAGAGGCATAGCCTTCATTTAAACTACATTTTCCTTTACCATTCTCCCCTTTAAACATTGCAGCCAAGCGTTGTGGAATATTTTTCAAGGAGTAAAGGCTTGGCTTATTTTTGTAGAGCATTGAATAGACCCATGCCCGTGGGTCCCTCACTACATATAACGCTCTCATTGATGGTCCTAAGATTTCCTGAAAGAAGGGAAGCTTTAATGTCCAGCTCCCACTGGTTAAACTAAGCACAGGCCGTGCATTAGGATAATAGACAAGGTGTCTTCTCAGTTCCCTAATATATTCAGCATCTTTTTCTTGACTTCCTCTTGCCCTGCTTCTTTGCTCTAACAGGGATTCTCTCTTTTTGGACCTTTTCTTTTTGTCTTTGCTTAATGCAGAATGCTGAGCAATTTTACTTCTGCTAGCTTCATATAAATGAATGTTTTGTAAATGCAACTTTGTGTCTTGAACTAGAGACTGGAGCCACCCTTGGATAAGACGAAAATTACCATTCTGGACATCAGAAACCTTCCATTCACATGGATCTACAAAGGAATCAATTTCAAATTCAGTCTCAGGAATTTCAAGATAGGGTGTAGGTATCCTGATGTATAAAAAGTCACTGGTGTTGAAAAACAGCTGTTTTAAAATTTCTGCACCAGAAGTGGGAAGTGAAGTAATGATAACATCTGGCAAAACGACAGGGTTTCCTTCTAATTGTTTGGCTTTATTGCCTTTATCACGTTCTAGCCTTGTCACGTCAGAGCTCCACTTTGCACAGATGGGCTGAGTACACATGCTCCACACATCCACCAATTCAATAAGCCACAGTGTAACAACCAGGATCAGGATCCAACGCAACATTTTGCCGAAGGATATGTAAAACCGCCACTGAAAATGCCAGTATGACCAAACTGATGCCCAAAATTAAGCCTGCAATTATGTTCACTTTGAATCCAAATGGGAAAACTACCCTATTATTTTTTATATCTTTTTTCACAGATTCTGTACCAAGACCAAACTTGGTCACTTTATTCTCATGAACTACTTTAGCAAAACCACCAAATCCCAAGTAATCAAACCTTGCCTTTAAATTCTGATACTCAGTCACAACAGAGATGGTATTTTCAGTGTTGTTGACACTGAGCGAAATCTGAAATCCAGATTTTGCATTATCCACGAGTCTACAGTTAGAAACATTGACATATGGGCCATAGAAAAGGTAAACAATCCTTGTAAGCATGTTTTTCATTGGAAAGGTAACATTTACAAACTGAGTCCATCGCTTTTTGAATTCAGCAGCTTGTTCAGCCTCCTGTATCCTAGCAACAGGACTACTCCCACGATGATCAAACCAAAACATCTTGTAGTGGGCATCCCACACATCCATCATAGCTCCATTGTACTTGTTCTTAAACTTATAGGGTATGTATTTAAAATCAATGTCAAGATTATGAAAAAAGGCACTGACTGAATTAACAGGAGAGTCTTCCTCCTTCTCGATATGGTCAACCACTAACAATGTCTGAGAATTTAAGAGCAGCAAAACGCGATACACACTTTTCAGTTTCATTGCTGATGTGTAAGCAGATACTGCCTCACCACTCACAAACATCATGTCACCAGCCTGGGAGGCTGTTATAATTTCTCCAGTTGAGTCTCCAACCTCGTCACCCATCCACTTCAGCCACTGGGCACACTCACCAAGCTGCCCTTCCCAAGGCTGGTTGCACTGGCTTGTAGGAGATGGAGCAAACACCAAGACATTGTTCAGGTGGCTCAGTTTAGGTCCATAGAGAGCCTCAGATACAAATACCTGTCCATTGGGGGCAAAAGTGAAGGAATTCTGATCGGGATGTTCATGCCCCGGATTGAAACTTCTCCACCCATCAATCCATCTGTAGGGTTGAAAGTGAACAATATCATAGACAGCACGTCCACCGAGTTTCCCAGACTTGAAGGATACAAAGGTGTTTGTCTGACTGTTTGGCAATCCAGCCCCGTAAGTAACAACTCCCCAGTTGGGAAACACATGCATTTTAGCAGTACCATAGTCAGAAGGTGGCCGAGGAGCGATTTCAGCAGCATACCATATAAATTCTGTATGTAATGTACTCCACCTCTGTGCAGTGGATGGCACCATTGGCCCATCCTTGGGTCTGTGTTTTCTAATTTGCTGTGCCAGCCAGTTACCAGCTCCATTCTTCATGATGAACTTATCCAAGAAAACCAGTTGGCTCTCAGGACCATAAAACCAGTTGTAATTAGAATCTGCAACACCCACAGTCCTCTGGAAGCCTGGCAGTAGGGTGGCATAGTAAAACCAAAAGTGCATTTTTAGCCAGTTATTCTCCAAGTTGTTAATACCGAAGTGGCGCTGGGCCAGGAAAACATACTGGGTTACTGACTTGGCTGTGTAACTCCCGTAAGCTACTCCCTCATCCAGAGACCCATCCACAATATGATTGAGGAGAAACATTGTTTTCTCCATCACATCAACCACAGTGTGTTTCCAAATATTTGCCTGAGATCCTTTGTCCACTCCAGCAACTAAAGCCCCAATAAGCAGAGCGAGCATATTGGTGGCTTGGTGATTATGGAGAAGCTGCTTTCCCCAGGAACGAACCTTGGAGTACTCATACATCTCCTCGCTTACAGACCATATCTTCTCCAGGTATTTTTGCCTTCTCTCATTTTCCAGTGAATTGTACAAGAAGTCAAAAGCAGTGGCAAATCCTGTCAGGGAGTGACCGAGTGGCACTTCATCTCCAGGAGCATTCTCAACCAACCAGTTTTTGTAGCCAGCCATTCTATCCATATACTCTAGGGCAAAATCAAACGCAGCTTTATCATCGGGGCACAGCAAACAGTAGAACGCTAGAGGGGGCAGGTTGTTCCCATAAATCTCATTCCACTTGGCCGCAAAATCAATGTGCTTGGGTGGAGGTAGGTAGTACAAAGGGTTGGACAGCATAACCATCACCGCACTTCTGATGGCTCTGAAGAGATGCAAATGGCTTGTACGAGCCTTTTGCCTCAGTGCCTGAACATCCTGAGGGTCAAAATACAAGCTTGGATGAAGAACTGTTCTTTTCAGCTTCTGCTCAGCATTAAGACCTTCAAGTTGCTGTTTTTCATATTGATCTACATTTTCTATGAAAGTCACCCAATCAGAGTAATTGCTTACAGATTCTTCGAAAGTGAAGACATCAAACACCATTAATGCTAGAAATAGAGTATGCCCTGTGAACATCAGAGCCATGATCCATTAGGCAGCTCCTCTTCCCCAGACATACATTTCTTCACAAAACAGTGTTCAGATATCAAACTTTCATCCAGTTTGTTAAAAAAATAGTATCTTAAGGCATATTTTTATGAGAAAAGACTTATTGTATACTGTGCATTACAACAAAGGCTCAGACTACTTGTAATCTGAGATACAACATTGAAATGACAAGGCTCTTGAAAAATTAAATCTCAGGTGCCTTGTCTATTCACATTTTTCCCAAATACAACACTACAAGCATAAGCACTAAAATCAGGGACAAATTAAAATCTCTACGATATGCATATAAAGCACAGGTTGACTGCACAGTAACAGACTGAAACACTATCTCTTGGTAACTTGAAAAGCATGACCTAAAAAGGGAACTGGAGTAATATGTTTGCTTTTTTAAAAAGCTTTCAATCAGACCAAATTCCACTTTTAGAGCTGATGAAAACTCCACTGATCACAGAATTATATCATTTATTCCAAACAATGTGTTATATTTGATAAAAGAGGGAATATAGAACACTTGGAAAATAGACTCCAAAATTGAAGTTACTGTCTTCAGTCGTTGCCTTCTTTCAACTTCCTTACACATTCTTTCCATCTTTCTCTTTTGGGATTCATGGAGAGACAGGAAGGAAAACAATAACAAAAAAAAAATCAGCACAGATCCTCCATTAGATCCTTTTGATGAAACTGCAGTGATTTTAACCACTATTCCTCTCTGTTTGAATTAAGAGTCATATTGACATATTTTCAAGTCTTTTTTAATCTTCTCTTCAGCTAGTGATGCCCAAATTTGGCCTCGATGATTCAAAAAATCCTGCTCCTTCCGTTATGATGCAAAAGGAAAACATGTGAAAGAGGCAGAAAGCCAATACTTTCTTGTAAGAAGATCAGTTTCAGGTTTCCTTTCACTTCACATGTAGGTTCTTTCTGTGGAAACAGAAACAAAAGTTCTCTGAAGCTGTGCAGATGTCAGAACATATTTAAAGTACTTTGGTTAACAAACTGCTGCTAAGTTTAGAGGAAAGATGAAGGAAATAAAGGAATTTTAACGAAATCAAGAAATAAAAGAAGGAGCATTTCAAAGTTCCACAAAAATTTACCCTCGGCAAAAGAGCAATTCAGATTGGCTACTCAAGCTCACTTTATTTCACCCTTTCCAGCGCGAACATGAGGTCTCATGGAATAAATTCCAGTTACGCTACCAGGAGCTACTCACGGAAATAAATACGCCACCGAAATTCAATTCATCTCCAATTAAGATAAGAGCAGGGGCGTGTGTTTCACCCCGCGAGCGGCTCAGCGTGCGGAAGGGCGGCGGGCAGCAGGAAGCCCGGCAGCCGGGACCGCCGGCCGGGAGCCGCGCCGCGCCGCCGCACCGAGCCCGCCAGAGGGCGCCCGCCGCCGCCGCGCCCCTGCCCGCGCCGCCGGGGCCGCACAACTTGCACAAGTTTCGGCGCGGACCGCGGGGCCGCCGCCCCGAGCCCAGCCCCGTCTTACCGCGGCGGCTCCGCGCCGGCTCCCGCGGGGCTGCGTCGCTCTGTCCCGGCCGGCGCGGCCCGGGGCGCGGGGCCGGCCCCGGCTGGGGGCTGCGGGTGGCGGCCGCCGTGCCGGCCCCGCTCGGCTGGGCCGGGCTGCGCTCGGTTCCGGCCTCTTCCGCTCTTGCCGCTACTTTTCCACCCGGGCTGGCCGCAACTTCTGGTCCCTGCCCTCCGCCGGCGGCTCCCAGGAGTTGATGGAGAGGGAGATGCGGCGGCGAGCGCCCAGCAACGGGCGCGGGCAGCCAGGCAAACTCGCAGGGACGTCGCTCCGGAGGGGCGGGGAGGGAAGGAAGGAGGCAGGGAAGGAGGGTGGGAGGGAGGCGGAGAAGCGGCGGGGGGGGTTGGCAGAGCCGCCCCCGGCGGAACGGGGATGTGCCGATCCTCCGCGCCGAGCACGGCTGCGGGCGGGCTGCCGGTCCCGCCGTGGCTCCCGGCGGCTCTTCCCTGCGGCTGCGTGCGCTGCTCCCGGCGCCCAGCCCCGCTCCCGGCCGCCGATGCTGGCGGAGCGGAGCCGGGCTCGGCGGGAGCGCCCGGGGACAGGGCCGGGGCCGGAGCCGGGGGGCCGCGGCTGGCAGGGGCGGGGGAGGCGAGAGACCCGGTGCAGCGGGTCTCGGTGAGGGGAGCGGGGAGCTGAGCAGGTACGAGGGGGTTCGAGGAGGAGAAGCTGCCGTGGTGGGTCACCCCCGTGGCTCGACAGCCGCCGCCCCGCCGCGGACCGGCCCCCGCAGCTCCCGGCCGGGCAGTGTCAGGGACGCTGTGGCGGCGGCGGCCCCGACACCGGCGAGCTCGGCAGGGCAAGGCAGGGCTGGGCTGGGCAGGGCTGGGCAGGGCTGGGCTGGGCTGGGCAGGGCAGGGCAGGGCAGGGCAGGGCAGGGCTGGGCAGGGCAGGGCAGGGCAGGGCAGGGCAGGGCGTCAGGAGCCGCCGCTCCTGCGGGTGACAACTTTGCGGGAGCGGAGTAACTACCTTAGCAGTGCCCGCGTCTCAGGGACCGCGGGGATGCGCACCCTCCGCTTTTGTTTGTGGCCCTCACACTTCTTTATTGACGGCGCTCCTGCACTGGCACTTCGTTTAGTGCGATGCAGTAAAATGGTTCTCATTCAGTTTTAGCTGAAGGCTTCTGAAGTAAAAGACTAAGGCGTCATGAGGAGTACAGTCCTCTGCCGCTCGGTGGTCATGGTCAGCGCTGCGCTGAAGGGCCAGCAGAAAATATTGGCCTGTCCCCCCGGTGCTGTGGTCTGCCCGCAAAATCCAAGATGTATAGCACCATTGTCGGGTTGGAATCGGTTTGGGTTGACGGTGATGACTTTCAGAGCCTGATTTCATGACCTGATGTTTGTGACCAAGCTGTTCTTCGGTAGTCCAGTGCAGGAAACAAAAGGTTGTGAGATTTTGGGTGTGTTACCACTTACTGTGTTTATAATCTGTACTTCAGAGGATGTGGATTTTAATCATCTCAATATGCCTAAGTTTTTCCAAGGCCTGTATTATTCTTTTTTTTATTTGCCCCCATACCTAGAAATGCTGTTGCATATTTAAGTATTGCTTAAGCTACTCAATGTGTAACTATATTGAAATGAATATATGAATAGATAACAGCCATACATTATGGATACTGATTCTGTTTCTTTGTGCTACAGAGTTCACCTCAGAAGGATTAAATTATTAAATTATGCACATTTACATTAGTGAGGAACTGTGCCTGGAACCATCTTAATGTCTCAGGTGTGCCCTATAGACTTGGCTTAAAAGGGAAAAATACTGATTATTGCCTGGATCATATCTTCCCATCAGAAGAAATTTGCATAATGAACAAAGATCTGCACATAATTCCCTGACCTTGAATCTTTTACAGTTGTGCCTTTTTATGCTACCAGGGAAGTTACTCCAGGAGGAAAGCAAAAGGAAATGTAAAGCAACAATAGAGGCCACATCCCCCTTTAAGTCTGTAGAAACTGGGTGGAATGCACTACAAATGAAAACCTCCCAAATCTTTCCTTCTATTCTCATTGTACCCATTACATTTTTTACCAAGGCTGGCCCATTCTGGAACATATTAAAGTCTCAGAGAATGACTTTTCCCATAAATTGTCAGGCAATTCAGAATGAGCAGAGTACGTGTAAGACTTATGTTAGGTTAAAAGCAAGAGTAAAGCTCTCCCAAGAGCTTTTCTCACTCCCTGGGACCTGTGCTGAGATCATTACATATACAGTGTTCAACTGCAGTGTGATATTTGTGGAAAAACATGAACATGATTTACTGACTTGCCCCATATACTCACAAATGGTACCATTTAGAAAAAGTCTAATAAATAAGGCAATGAGGGCATTTGTATGGCATTTCGCTTTTTCTGTGGCAGCTTTTTTCACATTAACAAAGATGCACTGGCAAAATAGTTCAGACTCATTTTTTGCTAAGCAATTTGCAAAGCAGGAGTGTCTCTAACCATGTGTGATTTCAAATGGTTTAGGCTACTTAGTGTCTGTCCTTTTCAAGCTACTTTGCTTCGAATGCAACCCATCAAAAAAAAACCCAAAAAACCAAAAAGACACAGAAACTCAACCAAAAAAACACCACAAAGCTCAAGTTCAGACAAAACCAAAAACCAGTAGTGGTAATATTTTTTTTTTTTCTATTGGTAGTTTTCAATAGTAAACAGAGACACATAGTAACTATACTACAACTCAAGAACAAAACCAAAAATTTGGATATAACTGGTATCAAGGAAAAACAATTAAGTAAAGCAAACTTCGAAGGAGCTGGATTTAGGTAATTAGAAATAGTGACTGCTTTGTGACCAACCCTTTTGCTCAAAATGAGTCTGAATTGTATTGGCATTCCACTTTACCTAATAATTGCATAATGCTGTTTAAAGAGTGGTCACTAAAACAGAGTCACTTCCAGAACAACTGTTAATTGTGAAAGTAACTATTAAAAGTTACCATTTACATTTTTATTTGTAGAGACACCATCTGGTAACAAATTGCATTATATTATTACAATTTCAAATATACTTCATAACTATGGATAGCTGAAAAGCAAGGTTTATGGGCTACCAGCAAGAAAAAGATACCATAACAGAGAAATAAGTTTCGAGTAATGGGAAAGTGACCTCACATTTCTTAATGCAAGAAATCATGGGTCATTGTTGGTGATACACTGTGGTGCACTGCTTCAGGGATAGCATTCTACACTGATACCAAGATCAACCATCTGAATGATCTTGAAAATTCTAGTAGTGCTATTTTCCTCGAGTACAGGCCAAGTGCTAACAGATGGGAGTGAAGAGTAGAACAGTCAGCTGAACTTCAACAAAATACTTGCCAGTGTCAAATGGAAAAATAATTCAGAAGTTCGTACATGAATGAGGTGCTGCTGTCAAATATGAGACATGAATCAACATTCACAAAAAGAGCCAGGTATTTAGGAAGGATCTGGATTGAGATAATCAATCCAGATTATCTCCAGTGGTGGTGAACTCTTCAAACTTCTGTCTAACTCCTCAAGTAGCACCACTGCATAAATTCCTAAGTTTAAAGTGGAGGTTTTATTTAAGAGGCATCACAAGTTTGGGTGAGAGTTCTTGACCACTCAGGAGTCTTTCCATATTGGCAGGGCTTGGTGCTTATTTCATTACTCAACCTTACTATAGATGGAAAGATAGAGTTTTCTGAATCTAAATCTACTCAAAGACCTAATTCACTGTTAATTTTCGAAACACTCATGCACAATTCCTTCTTTTACAACAGACAAATAAAAAAATATTGGAAAATAATACAGTGGTGATGAGGATCCAGTTTAAAGCATTAGTCTGTTGTCAGAAGAACTTGCCTTTCACAAAGAAAACATGGGTGAAATGGACTTTTCCCCTTTAAGGATGATAACCACAATCTCTCAACTCTCAGCCTAGTCTCTTGTCTAGTTCAGTAAACAGGATCTTTTTGTTTCAAACAAAAAGGGGCATCCTGTGAAATCATGTCATCTTTCAATAATGTAATCACACATAGAAACTTACACACATAAATTAATTTTATTAGAGGGAAGAAGTTAGACCTTCTGTCCCCCAAGATTAGCTCACATGTTTTATAATAAACAGGTATTGGATCAAAATGTATACCACAATCTCAGAGGAAAGAGCATTCCTCCAAATTGTGTCTCTTGCTTGACACTTTTTTTGCAATATCCATTTCCTCTTTGTATAACACTACATGACAGGAAAAATTACAAACTCCACATTGTGAGACCACTAGTTTTGGAGGGAGAAATCTGATGTTACTGATGTACGTGGGGCAAATAAAGGGGTGAAGGATAAAGTATATAAATTTATATATATATAAAAGTATATAATTGATATCAAAGTTTCTGTCTTTTGGGTACCAAGAGGTTTCAGGGAAAATGGAGAGTAGAGTACATGGAAAAGAGTGTGTGCTGACTCTCTTTATTTTTATAATATACTGCTATTTTATTTAAGATTTGTTTTTTGCATTTAGGAATGGTTACTAGCTATAAGCAATAACAACAAAACACAAAAAGGCAGGCAAGAATATCCTGGTTTTATTAAAACTGAAAATTAACATTTTTATCACACCGTGCAAACAAAGTACAAAAGGCAGTGACAATTTTTTCCATGTTGCAAATACTCTTTTTAGTGCAGTTCTCCATCACTGTATGACCGAAGAGCTGAGAAGTGTCTGATGTCACTGTGAGCAGAGAGGAGGATGGAGCACCTGCCAAAAGCTGTGGTGCTGCACTCCTCCTCTGTCCCAGCTGTGTGCTCCTGCCAGCCCCTTTGTGTCAGAGCAGTAGGCAATTCTCTTTGCTACAGAATTGGTGCTGCAGACTCAACGGGACTGCAGTTTTAGGCCAGCTTAAGTAGACGCTAAACTGCCCCTTACAAATGTCAGCTGCATACAGGGGTAATTTTAAATCCATTTGTGAGTACTGCAGATGCCGCGTATGAAGCAAATGGGACCATTTTTACTTTATTAGCATTTTAATCAAACAATCTTCAGTGGAAGTGGTTTAAAAGCATCAGTGATGATGCTGTGTACAGTGGTGGGATCTTGAGAAGGTTCTCAGTGGTAGGTCAGAACAGCACAAAGCCAAATTCTTTGGATATCAAATTCATTGGAATAACATCTGTGCAGATTTACATCAAAGCAAATGTTTCACTATGAAAACTCATCAGCAGGCAGAGAAAGAAGATTAATGCTACAAATGTTGTATTTGTGGAAGTATTTAAGTATTCAAGGCTAGCTGATTGTGTTTTTCAACCTGCTAGATATTGACATATTAAGCACAGTATGTAGGTAAATTAGTCATAACACAAAACCCAAAAGAGTGGAAGAGGAAAGAGCCTCCTTTTCATTGTACCTTCACAATCTATAAAGTTCTTGGTATTTAACTCTCCACTGCCAAAGAAAACCCAAGAAAACAAACCAAAATAAAAACACCAAGTTTACCAGGCATTGTTTTGAACCTCAGTGTGGTACATTCACCAGACATATGCATGATCAAATGTATGTTACAATCTGGATCAGAGAAACACTTAACATTAGAGTCTTCTGAGGTAGATAAGGTTTATATAATATTGCTGTAAAGAGGGTTCTACCCTTGGACTGCAGGTAGAGGTCACATGTGAAGAATCAATGCATGGAGGAATAACATTGTTGATTTTGTTACCAGTAACAAGTACTGGTAACAAATCCCATTTTTTTCATTCAATTCAGCAGAGATATCTCAGCTGCAGTTTTGCAATCCTAATATAAGCCCCATTGATGATGTGCATGCCTTTCTACTGACTTCATAAGCCCTGTATTTGGGCCTGAATCCCAGTACCCCATCACTGGGGTTCCTTTCACCAGCAGTTATTTATACACTAGTCTTACTCACAAGCAGCCATAAATTAGAATTAGCCCAAATACATTTTTTAATATATTGTCCAGCTCATGAGGAATGTATATGAAAAATGTTCTTACTGGACAAGCAGAACCTACAGAGGCAGCAATTAAATCATAAGACTGAAAACAAAAACTCTTATGATCTACACCATTGTCTCCAAATTATATGATTAAGGAGATACTAAATTATACATTATAGTTAAAAGGTACAACTACAAATCTTAACTAAGCATATTTCTATTCATTATACTAATGTACATGCTTATATTTAGCAGCTTTAGAAGCACTAGAAAACAGGAAAGCTACAGATTACAACCCATATGGGTATGCTCAGGTTGGCAGCAGTGATTAATAGTATCTCCTGGGTTTGCTTTTTATAACTTAAACAATATTTAAGGCAGATATTAAGATGATTTACATCACAAAGAGTTCAAACACTGTATTTGCTTGAACAAAGTGTAGTATATTATAAGGAATGTCAGACAAAGTAGAATGTATTAGTTCAGTCATTATCACAGGGAAACAGGCAAGGTCTCAGGTTTAAATGGGATATCTCAGTGTGCAGCACAGCACCCTGGATTCAAATTATACTTAACCCATTCTGCCTAAATATCCTGAGTGATTTTATGTCAATAAAGGCCACATTCATCCACTTCAGTGGGATATCTTACTTTACACAGTCCTATGAGATTTAATAAAATTACTATGAAGTACTAATTAATGGAAAAGTGTGTTTCTATAAGAATTTTAACATTGATGAGGGGATCTGCCACTCTTGTCATACCTGACTGACTATTCCCATCTCCCCCTTTTCCAAGGATTAGATAGCTGTGATGAACCAGGTTAGGGGACTGGTTTTGCAAAAATCTTACCTGTCAAAATAACTACTAGTTTTCAGCTCGAAAATCTCCCTCAGTTTAGTTCACCTGGCTTAGGAAATAACATATCTGAAGGTAGGCAGTTGTGAAGAACACACCTTTGGAGACTACTTTAAGGTAAACAATTTTGTAACTTGGTTGAATCCTTCCACTCTTAATTCTGATGTTTTGCTCTGTAGGAGGAAAGGTCTAGAATGCTAAATATTTTTAATTATTCCAAGGAACATGAAAAATTTGAGTGTCAGGCATGTAAAAATGTTGAAAATATATACTATCAAGCCTTTGAAGTAAGAGCTTATTGTTGCAAATACTTTTCTATGTTTTTGCAAAAGTTACATTCTCAAGTTCTTAGAGTTACCAGTCAATTTTAACATTTGTTTTGCTAAAAGTTAAGTAGATTGTCCCTGGGATTCTTTGAGTCATGTCAGGAAAGTAGTGCAGAAATATTAACATCATAACAATATACCCGTAGATATACCAGTGACTTAGGCTGGATTATAGACAGCACAGTGACTTTCACAACCTAGAACACAGGGTTTGCATTAAATTCCTTTGAATTTCGCCACAATCATTCAAGCACTAAATTTTAAGAAGTTTCCACTTTTATTGCCATTTTTCCTGCTAATGTATTTTGGCCTGTTGGTTTCTTTTAATGTATCATTTCTATCTGTTATTGTAAGTAACTTTTTATATATATATATATATTTTTTTTTTTTTTTTTAACATGTTAATGCTGCCAGAGAGACTGATTATGTCTACACAACACTGTGCACCTCTGCACACAGGTACCCAAGCCAGTTTTAACAAGCCTAGCTAACTGGAATAGATAGCATGCTCTATAAATGAGGCTCTTCCTCCTGGGATCTAAGCTGATGCATCAAAAATTTGCCTGAATATTACTTCAGGGCAGTGGATGGTTCTTAGCTGACCCATATTAAAGAGAAGTCTCTTATTTAAATTTTGGAGGATAAAGTTAGATTGCAAGTTAATCAGTCTATAGATCCCTACCCAGAGAGCTCACACTGGAGGGTTTATATATTAATAGCAAGAGGAATGAAATTATCAGATAGCTGAAACCTGAAGCCTTGAACTTTAATGATATATGAGTTTTACATTATTAACAGTGTTTGTAATTAAGACTGTAAGAGTTTTTCAAAGTATATGATGGATTAGCTGTAATTGAAGTCTTTAATTAAGACCAGATGTACTTCTTGAAAGATATTGTCAAATTTGATGCTAAAAGAACTATAAAGAGAAATTCAGAGGTCTTAAAATATGAATTTTTCATCACATCAGACTTTCTTTTATGGCATTCATTCATCTAGAAAAGTGGAAAAATACAGTGGACATTTATAAAGGTCATATAAATAGGTTTCTTATAATGGCAATTGAATTGCTTTCTGTTCTGCCAACATAACTGGTAAGGGGACCAGCTCAAGACCTCTCAGGAACACAAGACAAAAAATAATTTTTGCACTTCTGAGTGGGGGGAGGCAAGTCTGGCAGTAAAAGAAGACACAGGGAAAAGAAGTAGAGCTGAAACATGACAACAGAATTTCATATCAGTCTTACTGCCTCTTTTCTCCTGCCCTGCTTCTGCATAGCAGTAACTCCTAGCTCATACACACTGATCTTATATTAGCCAACCAAAAGACAGACATGTAGCATAGCTATGGGAATATATAGTAATTAAAGATCTACTTAAAGAAGATAATTAAACTATGGATATTTTCTTGCCCATAACAGTTTTACTGCCTAAGCAACTGCCTCTCCTTCAAATGCCTGAAGTTGGCCCTGACAATACCAGTGATTCATTGATCTGTCTTGGGCTTATTCAGAATCCCACCTTAGTAACCATTATGAGAGATTCCACAGCAATCTGCAGTCTAACTTCAACAATTCATTTGTGTCATAAGGACTTTTGTTTTGTTTAGGGGGTCTTGTGGGGTGATGAACTTCTATATGGAGGTGGTGTATGTCAACTGACAATTTTTTTTTCCGTAATACACACAATAGGTATCCTTGGCACATGTGAACAGTATTGTTTTGACTCACAGGACTGAAGTATTTACAGAAAGATAAATGCACTTGAGTGCTTTCTAAATAGCACTACTGAAAAGCAATAAATGTAAGAACAAAAAATATTCATCCATTTAACATGAGATACTTGCCATCACAAATGCTTCAAAGAAAAATTCAGCAGTCAGCACATTATCGGCATTTTTTCATTTCCAGAAAACATGGCAGTTGATAGATTTCATTTCTATCTAATTGTCAACAAAAATGGAGCCTTCCGTTTCAAATATTTTTCCCCCTTTGCTTTTCTAGTGCACAAAAAATCTATCTTCTGATCATTTGTAATATATTTACGATCATAAGAGCATCAACCAAACATCCAGACAAGGTGTGTCAAAAACCAAGATGAGTTCAATTGCATCTGCTGAACTATTCCTCTGCCACAGACATAGGATTACCTCTGGCAACCAGGAAGACTCTATAGCCTTCCTTCTTCCTCACAAATCTACATTGTTTTGCAATATGCCTAGAAAACTATCCAAGTTCCAGCTCCTACAGCCCAGAGCTCATTGAGGCTTGTGACCGATAGGCACTGCAGCTGCCTAGAGTTACAAAGAAATTACTGAGAATTGTTCAAAATTTTCCTGGCATTTCTCTGTAGAAGTCAATTATTTATTGATGTTACTGATTGGTGGGATCGAAATGTTTGAGTTAACGTATCAAATCTTTTGAAACTGTGACAATAACTGAGAAAATTTCTAGTCATCTTAGCACTTATATTCCTCATCTCCTTGGCAGTTCACTTGTCAGGAGTAAGGTGCCCTATCTTCTCTTAACCTCTGATTCCTTAGCAACCTAATGAATAAGAAAATAAAATATTTTAGACTGCTGTTAAATTAGCATGAGTGCTTTGAATATAGTAGAAAATAGCACAAACCTCTTCAAGCAGTTTTTCTATCTTTGTTCTGCCACAGAAGATGCCCTTTTTTTAGGCTTCAACACATTAGGTTGCCTGGGAATATCAAAGAGGACAAATTAAATAAAAATATGTATTATTTCCTAATTCAAACATGTATTACTAAAAATATCAAAAAATCAAAAGACATGCCTTCAAACTATAAAGCACAGAACCATAGTCAGAAAAAAAATACCAAAAGTTGCATGTTTAATTATGTCAAACATTAAGCAATTTTAATATTTCAAAGCATATTTAGCTTTTGTTTTAAACCGGAAAGCTTTCCTCAAACCTTGATGTATTAAAATTTCTTTCTGTGTCCGAAGGCCTGCTCTAAAAAAAGGAAGAAAAAAGGTAAATAGGAAAGGTTGCTGACAGATATGTCTCCTAAGTCATCTATCTTAGAATATGTTGAACAGTATGCAATAAACACCTCTGGATCTGTGGAAGAAGCCTATGTAATAAGTTGAGATACAGGTTACTGGTTTAGATATGTGGGTTTAGATGGAGTTTAATCCAATATCTGGTTCCCAGTCAGGCACTATCTGAAATCTGAAATCAAGAAGGATTTAATTTCTACTTCTCAGATGTTAAATTAACCCCTTGGTCATTACCAATGAAGCGAATCAAAGTCAATTTCAATCTTGTGATATTACTGTTTGAGATGTACAACATCCTTTTAGAAAAAAACATAAAAGATTCAAAATGTGTGTAAAGATACAAGCTAGTCTGTAGCAGTGGGATTTCTGTAGCATCAGAGATTTGGTAAAATAATGCAGTACATCAGTCACACACAGTGCAATATTTTAAAGGTTTTCTTGACATGCTGCAGCAAATTTATTTTAAAAATGGAAGAGTAAGAGAAATATCCTGCTGTAAAAGTAGTTTGTTTTCATCCTAACAATAACATGAGACTGCAGTAAAAAGAAATAAAGTTGTGGTGATGTAATGGGTGACCATCACCATTATTATTTTCAAACACAGCTTTATTTGGGGCTGTGAGATTTGCTAAGTACCCTTCAGTGACAGCTCTATAAACCCATATGAGAAAGAGGCAGGAAAAAGAGAGGGAAAAAATGTTGGAAAGAATTCTTTAATAAAATTACTGAACTGTAGGAGAGACTAGAGTAAAAATCAGTTATAACATTGAGAAAGAAAGCTGTATGCAGTTAAATTTATCATTTGAGGGCTTTAAATATAACATATTTTTGTTCACAAGAGTATAGGTGGTAAAGCTCCATTACCTGTGGACTTTATCTGACTCAAATTGAGGAGCAAGGGTAAATCATAGTTTTCTCAGTATATGTGAAATTAAAAAAAAAAAAAAAAAAAACCAAAAAACCAACAAACTACGAAACCAAAAGCTAGACCATCAGCCTTTTTCATAGGCAAGTTTCTCTGCTTTTCAAGTTGAGTACAACTGGGAGAAAGAAAAGTAATGTAGAATATTCTTCTGAAAGAGGAAGCGTCTGAACCTCAAATAATCAACAAAAAGTTGTTGTTCATTACATTGACTTGTCCAGTCAGCTCTCTGAAGAGCACTTCTGTATTTTTTATTCTGAAATTCCAACCAAAGGGCAGAATCAGAGAGTTTGCTATGATGTTTTAAAAGTGAATTGCAATGGCTTTCCTGAAGTGGAGCTTGTTTCAACTTATGTGGAGGCTTTGGCATGGCTGGAGCTTTGTCTTAGTAAGCATTTATTAACTGCATTGCAGTTTTGTAGTGGACTTTGAAGCATTCCAATTTAACACAGAAATTAATCCAATTCAGTCTATTATTGAAATGAGGAGTGAATTTCCAGAGGGTTTGTAATGTGTTATTAGGGCACAAAGCCAAGTTCCTTTCTTCCTGAAGATGGATACTGTTGAGACATAGCATTTCTCTATCCTTCATAGCAAATCTGCCAGCAGATATTGCAGAAATTTGCAGTAATTTTAGAATTATTTTTGCACACAACTGCTTTCTGGAAAGATATGTCTAAATATGTGTATCAAAATTTTCTCCCTACATTTTACTCTAGAACCAAATGTGCCCTGCTGTTCCAAAATTACTTCTGAAGTATCCCAGATAAGATATAGTCAAACATCAAAATGGAGAGACTATAATAATCACTTTCAAGAAAACAAAATCAGCAATAAAAGAGTGGTCACTATATATATATATATACTTAAATTACTTCACCAAGATATAAACTGTTACACACAGATTTTCATACTTTATTCCTGCCATGTGGTTTCTCTGTCAAGCTTATTACTCTATTGTTTCTTTAGAAATTTCCCAGTCTTGTGTAGATATTTGGTAATAGATGTCTGAAATGTTGTACATAATGCTGGACTCTTGGGAGAGGGTACCTCAGAGCTCTCAGCCTAAAGGTTAGGGTCTTCATTCAGACAACAATAAGGACAAGAGCCAAATAATGGCATTAACAAGCATGAGGAAAAAGGTATCATATGCTGACAAAAGGTTCAATTTTGCAATTAATGTATTTTAAGGTTTCCTCATGCATGGAATGAGTTTGTTCTTTTCTTCACCCCTCCAGCCCTGGCACTAGAGAGAAAAACCATTCTGTGGCATGGTGTGGAGATAAAGTAGTTTTTATTCCAATTTCATAGCTCTTACCTAACCCTGTTGTCTTCTATTCCTCTAGGGTCCTATTTTCCAACATCATAACATCTGCTTTTTGTTTCTTGACCTTGCACTCTCCCACTTTCCCTCTTTCCCTCCAGGCTATTCATTTATTTCCATTCCACTTCCTCCTCCTCAGCAGGACATCGGCAGGGGGAAGTGCAGGTTAAGCAGAAGGCAAAAGCTCCGTGTTTGTAGTCTTGATTTTTATTTGGCATTCCAGACAAACTTCTGCCTTTGCTCCTCTTACTACAGAATCTAAGTGCTACGCAGTTTCAACTTAATATATGAAAAATCCATTTTTTATAATCATTCTTTTGCTCTTGTGTTTCCCCTGACCCCTGTAAGGTTTGTCCAACCTTTTAATTCCCGTATGAAAGGACACAATAATCATACTAGACAGAGAGCACTGTCTCAGTCCTAGTGAATTCCTTTTCTTTGTTCAAAAGAAAGGCAATGGGAGAGTTTTTTAATGGACTTTTTTAGCATCAACTTTTTTTTTTTTTTAATAGGCTTTTTTAGCTTAAAGTTCACCCAAAATACTCAGCATGAGGCAGACTCCTCCCATACACAGCTTTTGGTGTGGATGTTTAAGTTCATTATGAACTTAATTGTGAAAAGTTGCAGATAAAGTTTTATAGAAACTGTGATCACGTAACAGTTAAATACAGTGGAGATGTAACTGTTTTAGTCTAAGTAATTAATTTGAACTTTTCTCCACTATTCTTTTTCCACAGATTATTGCATATTACTTTAGCTTCCTACAGCTTCAATAGCTGTAGAAATAAAGCTGGGATGTGATCGATTTTTGCTGGGCTTTTTTTTGCTTTTTAAAATGTGGAAAACACAAGTAAGAAAAAAAAATAAACAAGTCCAAAACAAACAAACAAACAAACAAACAAACAAAACAACAGCAACAAACCCAAAACCCCAAAAAAAACAATGCCCCCCTCAAAACATGTTCCCAACCAGTTATAGACCAACTTTTGCTCACTGTAAAGTGATTGATTTCTACCTCAAACCCCAAGTGGTAGAATAAGTAATTTATTTCAGACTTTTGTGAAGTTATAGTTGTTAGTGACCATAATATATGTTCCAGCATACTTGTTATGCATTATCAAGTTCCTGTTTAATTTTTTGCTCCTATAGGTGCAAGTGAAGGAACTGTACTTAATAAATTATTTAATAAACTGGGAGAATAAAACTGAAAATTGCAGGATAAATCAGATAAAAGTCTAAATAAAACATTAAATTATCTTTCTTCCATGTCTTCCATTAACCTGGCTGAATACATTGTCCCTTGTTCCAAAGTAAATACATATCTGACAAAGCAGTATTTTCAGAATTTTTGATTGAATTTATAGTTCTAAATGAAAGGAAGATGATAAGCATAAACTTAACTGTTTATCAATGCTTTTTATAACAAAAATTTATTTCTAAAAATTTGGGAACTGCTTGGAAAAACTTCTCTTGAGATAATGGAAATAATTCATAGGAGAGAATTTATGTCTTAAGCTGTGTTGATCAATTGATTTTTAAACAAGAAAGGGGAAGCTTTTACTTAGTACGTAATAATTGTTAAAATTGAAATAGTCTATGTCAAAATAGCGCATCATATTTATATTTAAATATGCATGTTTGAGAGGAAGATGAATGCTCAAAATGCAGTTGAGTTATTAATCTGAAAGCTGTGAGGATACCTAGAGATACATAGGAAAAAGCACCCCCACTTTTAAAATAGAAACATTTTGTACCATATTCCTTAATAATAAATATTAGTAGGCATCTGTAAATGAGGAGTCTTCGGACATCCATTGTGTGGTTAATGTGTTATGAGTCAGATATAAACATCAAGTTTTCAAAATCTTGCTAACAGGGCAATCTGGAACTCCCTAATTGAAGATGAATGTGTACAACCCTTAATCGGCTTTAGAAATTGCAAGATCAGATGTATGTTCCAAATGACTAGCACTACATCATGTTGGCAATACTGGTAGGAAATTAATGTTTATGACAGTTCTTGTTGACTGTATATCTCAGAATTGTATATCTCAGAATTGTATATCTCGGTATATACAATACCGAAATATACGGTCTGGATAACAGACTCTATATCTCAGTTTTCTCAAGAACTCTGGAAAACCAGTGTTGCTCCTGGTGTTGCCACCGAGGAGTCAAATGTCCTGGCATGTCAGGAGCACTCACTCTGCGTAGTCAGGCAGCCAAACCAGCAGGAGTATTCCCGACTCATAAGTATGACAGTCACTGGCAATGTCCATGACACTTCCCTGGAAATGCATTCCCAAGTAGCTACAGGAAAAGGAAGCCTGGGTATCCAAGGATCTTTTCCCAGATCAATCATCTTAGCTTTGCCCTTTTCCTCTGCCCTTTGGCTTCCCTGGGACAGAACAGCAAAATTCAATTTTGCCTGCCCTGCTGAGAATTCATAGTCTGCTCTGAGGGCTAAGCACATTCATGAAGAATAGCACCAAAGTATTGAGCCAGTGCATAATGAGTCTTTCTAATCATGCCCTTGCCCTTCATTTCCAATAGTCAACAGCTCTCAGCTGTGTGAAGTGTGAAGTGTACAAACACATGAAGAGCTTTGCATAATTTATTTGTGTTTGCTGTGAATAAAAAAATAATGTGGCATCTCCATGGCAAACAGATATTGCCCTTTTCCATTAGTAAATTGTTTCCAAAAGGTTAATTAAACAAAAAGAAAATGCAGTTCAGCATTTAGACACTGTATTAATACATTTATTATGTCTTAATGATCAGGGTTTGTAGCATTTCTTGGGGGATTAATGACCATCTGGGAGAGTTCATAGCCCAAGTCTTTTCCACAAGTCATTTATTCCATCTATTTGTTTATTTTCTAATAAATGATCCAGAGTCAAGGTCGTTACTGATAGGTCACTTGTGTAAAAATGAATTGTAATAACAAAAGCCCCCACCTTGTTATGTTTTTATTATGGAATGTTTATCTGAAACAAAATGTATACTGTCTCTTTATCAATGCTTCTTCTTCTGACAGCAAATATTTAAAATGGTAGGAAAGCAATTACATAGATAAATTTCAAAATGCATTTTTTGTTGTCATATAATAAAGAAGACTGTAAAACTTTTTTCTTCCTACTCACCCTGAGAAAAAGTGGGAAAAAAAGTCAAAATCTACTCTTGAATTTTTTGACAATAAGCCATCTTGTCCTTTTATATATGTAAAAATCATTCAAAAAGCTAAAATTCATAAACTCATTAACAAAATTAAGTCACCTGTGAAAACAAACAAGCAAAAATCCATCAACATATCTTTCCAAATTACTTTTTTTTTCCAGTTGGTTATCCTGCAAGCACGTCCTGTAATATGAAAATCAATTATAGTTTTCTTGATTAAATGCATGAATATCAAGCTGCAGTCTTTTCTGAGAGCTCTAGGGTCACAAAGTCCACTATCAGGAAGTTATATAAAATGGAAAGGAAGGCAAAGCAGCATTCACTGTCACAAAATTACCAATCTGAGAGACATTTTTCAGAGACACTAATCCTCACACCAACTGATCTTGTCAATTTGTCATTTCAGCTTTCTTAGGTAAAAAGCTAACTAGATTATTTTTCCAAAATTTAGTCTTATAGTCATCACAAAATTTTGTTGAAATACTTAGATTTTTTAATCTCACATAGGATCAAGAGGCTTAATGTTTCCTTGATAAATGAAAACAACAGTATATCTTTGGGGGTTTTTATCATGCTGGTAGTACAAAAACTACATTTATTTGCAGATATAAAACTCAATATAACATTGCATCTTAGGACCACCATCTCATAATGCTTTGATGTGCTTTTTTTTAAATCTAATTTTAATCTTACATAATTCTTAATTATTACATAGAGCTTTACATTCTCACTTTCCAGAGACTGTACTAATTTCCCATTCATTTCTGGAGGTAAATCTGTGCAATTGTTTTCCTCTGAGTTACATGTGGCTCAGGACCTGTCTTTCCCCCTCCTGCCACGTTTTTGAGGCCATGTCTGCATCATGGCATCAGGGGATTTCTGAGCTTTCCTGTGGCAGCTGCTTGGAGCTAATAGCAAGATGGTGGGATTTCTAAGGCTGTGTTTATTTGGTTCAGCATAGGGCCATGCAAACAAGGCCTTTTTAACTCTCACAACTGAGCTGTCTGTCTTCACTGACCCTGTGGTTGCCATGATTTGGGAATCTCTGCCACCAGGAACTGTTCCCTAATGCAGACTTGGCAGTAGCCATTCCCATTAGGTAAGAAGATTCAATGATATTTAGATTTGTATGTAAATTCAGCTGATAACAATGGGCTCAAAAATGTCCAGATACTTAATATTTGATTAACTATTGTTTAATAATTAACTAATGTTTTAATAATTGATCAGAGGAGATGATCTGAGCAAAAAGAATAATATCTGAACAACAGTGGAAACTGGGCAATGTCCCTTGACTGTAGTCAGTGTTAGGGCTTATGACAGTGCTTGAACGTGTGCTTATTCTCTTTATTTGTTTTCTTTTGTGTTTCTTAAAAGGCTTTCCATGAATATGAAATAACCTTCCTTCATATCAATCAGAAAACGTTTTTAAAAATCAGTTGACAGAGCTCAGAGCTCCTCGGAGACTGAACTATTTTGACTTCAGAGATACTAGTAATGAAGCTTGAAATTCAAACACTGCATTAAAATATTGTGGAGTCTCCCACCTTTCCTAGGTTTGCTTCATCTCCGTTTTACACAGCAGCTTTCTCTGCTGTGATTCCAAGTCTGTTTTCGAGCAAGGCTTTGTTTCTGTAAGCTGCTATTATGGTCTGACAAGCCAAGGGAAGCTGTCAGATATTTTACTTTGATCCAGATCCAAACAGAGGAAGCCTTCAGTACAAACATATCATTATCATTTCCTTGCTGCCCTTTGTCAGTGGTTGGTACATACGCTAGTGGAACTAAACAAACAGAATCTCATCTAGTTTTCTCTGTTTGTTTGGCTTTTGTTTGTGTTTTTTGTTTGTGGGGTTTTTTTGTTTTGTTTTTTGTTGTGGTTTTGTTTGTTTTTGTTTGGTTTGGGTTTTTGTTTGTTTTTTTTTTAAATTTCCTTTTCCAATAACAAGTGAGAATGAAATATCTATTTGCTGTTTCAATCATAAACTTGTGGTTGTTAGAATATTTTCCATGTTTGGTCTGATTTGAGTCTTCTAAAAAGGAAATATTACTGTTTAAGTTTTCTCAAACTTGCCCAAGTTTTAGAATATATTTGCAGTTGTATATTCAAATATGATTTGTTTCTGGGCTGAAGACCAGACACATTTCCTTCAATTCCTCTGTGCTTTCTGTTTAGTTTTTATCTTGTGTCTCTACTGTCCAGTTGTACACCTAATTTTACAAGGGTCTTATATTTTGGGTCTTATGATATTTTAATGTAAGCATATAGTTCAATATGTCTTTGTTATTTAACAGGTCCTGTTACATAGTGTTTCTTTCTGCAAAGCTCATAATAAAAATAAAATTAATTGAAACAACAGTCAGCACTTATACCTTTGCAAATTATGGTCAAATACATTTTTGAAATCAAAGCAATGGTATTTGGTATTTTTCAATCCACTACTTTGTCTCTTAGGTATTATGACCTGCTTTTTTAAATATACATCTACACTAGATTAAAAAAAAATGGAAGAACCAAGAAAAAAGCAGAAACCCGCAAAAAGCTGGTTGAAAAAAACATTACTTTTGATTTGTAGTTAAACACAGAGACAGGAAATGCAGTTTCATATTTGCTTCTGCAGTCTCCATTAAGTCTGTATTTGCATCCCCTCTTAGGTACTCTAGTAATTCATGTGTTCCAATAAAAAAAACATCCTACAAAATGTTGTGAATAGGAAGTTCAAATTGTGCTTGCAACCAAAGAGGCTTATTCAGCCAGTGTAAAGAATATAACATCCAGTATTTCAGAATTTCAAGTGCTTCCCTTGCAGACAAAGTTGGAGTGATCCAAATGTTGCATCGTGAGCTGACATAAACCCATAGGAATCTTCCCCATCTGTCTTTTCCCCACAGAAAGGAGAATGTCTGTTAAGGAAGAAGTACTGTGCAAAGAGTCAAATGGCCTGTTCTACATCTGCTAATAAACCTCCCCAGAGAGAGAGAGGTTACTACTGCTTCTATCACTCTGTAAGGAATGGTGAAGGAATGTCTGCCCTACCAAAATCCCTCTGAGTCACTCAGAGCAGCCTACTGCTGCTTCTGCCTCCTGGAAGGCAGAACCTAAGGGAGTTGTGGCACTGACAAAAGACCTGGCTCTTCCTGAAGCTGGGAAACAGTTCTGATGTAAATAATATCCTCTGGTATAAATTTAATTCAACTTATTAGTTCTTAAGACAGAAAAATATGATCAGAAAAATCTCCATCATATCTCATAAGGATAATGCCTCAGGCTTATAGCACAGGCTTTTATCATACAAGATACACAACTGACTACATTAGCTGACATCCAGATACTGTCACAAAAGGAAAAGATGCTGCTTAAGCCACAGGCACAAAGCTGATTCTTTCACAGCATTGTTCCATACTTCATGGCCCTTCCTAGGATGACATGTGTCTGCAGCTGTATTGGTTGGCAAGGTAGTTCTGTGTAAAGTGAGCATCCTTCTTCATTATTTTCATACCAGCCAGAATGTTTGGGATAAATGCAGGTTAGAGAAAGGCTATAACACATTTCAACCATTCACATTGCAAGAAAAAGCCAAGCAGAACATCTTTAGTTGAAAAAAAATTTCATTTGGTTTTAGCTGAAATAGAGTTAATTTTCTGCTTAGTAACTGGTGCTTTGTTTTGGATTCATATGAGAGTAGTGCTGATAACTCACTGATGTTTTGGTTGTTACTAAGTAGTGCTCACACTAAATCAAGTTTTTTTCAGTGCCTCCTGCTGTCAGTGAAGAATTGCACAAGAAGCTGTGATAGAGCATGGTCAGGACAGCTGATCCAAATCGGCCAAAGGAGTATTCCAGACTACTGAATGTCATGCTCAGTGTATAAAATGGGGCAGATGATCCACTGATTGCCTCTCAGGGACAGTCCAGGCATCAGTCAGTGGGTGGTAAGCAGTGGTATTGTGCATCACTTGGTTTTGGTTTTGTTTTTTTTTTAACTTGAGTTTTGTTTCTCTCCCTCTTTTTGCTATATCAATTTTAATTAGTACTATTTTTAGTAGTAGGAGTAGCACTTCATTTCAATTATTAAAATGTTCTTATCTCGAGCCCTGGATTTTGCATTTCTCAGATTCTGCTCACCATTCCACCAGTGAATGAGTGCATGTCTGTATGGTACTTAATTGCCACTTGAAGTTAAACCAAGGTGTAGGGAAACGCCTTACTGTATCAAATCAAATAGATACACTGAATTTCTCACAAGAAGTCTTTAGATTTAGATAATATTGTTGTGGGTTTCTTCTGAACCAAAGGAGTTGTCTCTAGCTTCAATTAAGATCTAAGCACGATCACAACAGAATAGGTTGTTTGCCCTTAAAGAACTGGCCAGACAAAGGTTTCCACTCAGTCATTATTTTAGAGATAGCAATGAAGAATCATTTATTTCCTGGTAGAAAAAGTGGCATAAAAATGTCTTTAGGTCCCATTTATGCTAGTTTTTTAATACATCAGGGTGAATAAAAAATTAAAAGTTTTTCACTAACAGTTCTAAATTATTGACAGCAAGGGAATGCAAAAGGTTTACACTATCCTTCAGCCTATGGTTAACCATCAGTGAATATTTCTAAACTGTGATATGAGCCAAAGTCTCTCATTAGAGAGCTGAAGACATGTAGATTTCCTTTGTGAAAGACATCAGCTGCTTTTCTGGGAAAGAAGAGCTTAGACTCTGAAACTATGGTGTATAAAGGGAAAAGAAATGTGAAAAACATCCAGAAAAACAAAATCTGCCTTCTATATGTTTATCTAATGTTTATGCATTTTCCAAAAAATATTTACAGTAGGAAAAACTGTGACTGCCATATCCTTTAGGATACAATTAAACAAAATAAATAGAAAAGATGAAATATTCAAAATGGAAAGATATACCTAGCTGCAGACAGCTACAGCAGCAGAAATCATTTCAGCTGGCAGTGGCTGATGCCAAAAAATCCAAGCTTGCAAGTTAACTTAAATGTCAACATGTTGTATCTTTCTGTGCCACTTCATTTAAAAAAAAGGAAAAGGTATTTTACCAGATGTAAAATTACAAGATTACACTTGTTTTTGCCTTATTGTTGGGAAGATGGATATTGAGATTTGCAGTAGCTCCTTCTCTCAAATCACTTCAAATCACAAATTCCTTGGGGGGTGTAGAGGCTCTATGAAATGCACAGAGCCCAGACAGTGCTGTCAGCTAATTCTGGGAAGCAGCCAAATCTTTGACATTGGTTCTGCATTAATAGAACTCTGCACTGTGTTGAACATATGCTTCTCAACAGGCAGTATAGTACTGTTTACAGCACAGACATGGTGCAATTATTTGCAGAACTTTACTTTTGCCCAGAAGAAAACACGCGATCATTCTGTTGTTATCCAAAAGAATTCTGAGGTTCCAATGCTTTAAAAACCAAGCTGTTTAACTGCCCTACTACAGGGCAGCATAGTACAGATTTAGAATCTTAATTTTAGATACACATTAAAGCCTCCTGACTTCCTTTATTTATTCAATTTACTGAAGGTTTTCAAATGCTTTCTAGAAACTGAGATCCAAAGTTTCTGAAAGAACTTACCGATATATTATAAGGTCTAAGTACCTCTAAACCTGTTAAGCCATTTAAGTAGGCCCCTTAAGCCATTTAAAATATACTAAGTACACAGAAGCAAAATCTATGTGAAGCTTATGGTTTAATTTATAAAGTAGGTTTAATTCACCTTAAGAATCAAAATACTAACAATTCTAACTGGCTTTGATTATGAAATCCATATTCCCAAAGCAGACACCTGACTCTCTAGATTAGATAATATTAGTATGACTTTTCTCCCCTGCAGTCTCTGTCAAAGAGTTTTATTGTCGTTGCAGGTTTGCTTTTGTTTGCTTTCTTGTTCGTAATTATTTCTTAATATTCCCATTACAACCTGTGATAGCTGTACCTGCCTTAGAAACAACTGCAGATATTAAAATACATCACAACACATAGCCTGCTGTGCACAACCTCTGTGGGGAAGGGTTTGGCTTAAATGAATTCTTTCTTTTCTTGATGATAAAAGTGCCTCACTTTGTGATGTGTTTGAGGATGTGGTGTGTCACTGAGGATTTAGAAACCTCATTTGGATTCTGGAATCTTGACTTCTTTTAGCAAGAGGTAGATAGTCCAGTTTTCTTTCAAAATGCCATGGTGAGAGGTGTCTTTAGAGGATAAGAGCACTCATTCAGAATGTTGTAAACACTAACTGCAGTTGTTTCTTTGTCTAAACAGATATGGATCTGTAGTTGTAGGGAGAATATCTAATCAGTAAAGAATGGGGCTCTCAAGCCTTTTTGTTCAAGGTTCATGGGCAATTTTAGGAAAGAAGGTGAAAGGATGCCAAATTTAATACTTGAGAAATTTACAGTAGAATAGAGAAACCTCTTTTACTTCCTACATTGATGACTGTCAATAGAGAGTAGCCTCAGGTACAAATAGTTTATGCTTTTTTACAGATAGGAACCAGAGCATTGCACCAGCTGCTCTTGATTTTCTGTCTCCTTCCAATGCCCAGTACTAGTGCAATTAGCTAAAATTCCTTCTTTAGCTATCAATTCCAAATCACCACTCATACCTATGCTCCTGCCCACCAAATGAGTGAAAGCTTCTAGGCTTTTCATGATTGATAGGCAATGGAGAAGCAGAAACTGACTGTCAGAGGGTTTCGGGACCTCTTATGAATGCACACACTGAGTACATGAATTTGTGTATTGAAGGGAAATGCACATTACCAGGCTGTTTCTTTCTTAACAGCAAACTAGGTCATGGCTTCATCCTATTGTAGTTACTGAAAGGTATCAGTAAGAGCATATAATCTTTTATATCTAGAAAAAAACCTGAACACTGAACTTTAAACTGCTGAAAGTCTAATTTGACATTTGGCCAAGGAAACACTTTCTTATCCTGAAACATGAGAACACTACATCAGGAAAACACTTTAAAATTCCCATATCAAGCCCAAGAGGGTGGCCATCCCTATTATATCCCGATCAAACCCCTGCTAAGTGGTTACAGAAAGTGATTCAATCAATCAATCAATCAATCAATCAAAATCAAATCAACTGCAAGTGATAAATACTCATCAAAAAGTTTCAGCAGCAGCAACCCAAATGCCATTATCACAATCTTGCTCTAGTGACCTATGGAAAGCGACCATGCAGCTTGTATAAAAAGAACCACCAAACATCTGAATTTTCCCTTTTTTTTTTTTTTTTTTTGGTGGTGGTGGTGGTGATTTTTTTGTTTGTTTGTTTGCTTGTGTTTTTACCTTTTATTGTAGCTTCAAGGCTTCAAGTTAGGAGTCACTTTCTCCACTGGCTCTCCAGTGCTGGTGCACATTCATTTCGGTACATCTGGATGCACTGATTGTTACTGAGACAATGCTGATTTCATATTTTAGAAGTTTAGATGCTTGAAATTTTCCAGACATCTGCAAATTTCTCAAAGTCCGCTAAAATACCAAACATGCTAAATTGTGAAAGCGTATTGTCTCCTCAGTCCTCTGTGTGTGTATAGGAGATCAAGCAATATATAGTATAATAGCAGTGTCTAGATCATGGGAGAACTCATGTATGGAGTTAGATATTGAGTTGCTCACCACATTCAAAAATGAGACAATTCTATATATTCAGGATTCTTGTTACTTCAGAAATCTCCTTGCAAAAGTATAAACTTTGTTTTCCAAAAGAGTCAGGGTGAGGAGAGTGTTGAGGAAGGATTAACATAATGAAAATCTGGAGTCAAGGGGAATAGGACCTTCAGTCCTAGCTTATGTTCTTTGAGGTCTGAGTTCTTTTATCTTCAGAGCAATACCTAAATTTATTTTCAACTTTAGAAGGTGTTAATGGTTGAATCTATTTAATCTATTTCTTATCTGTCTGTAGAAATTTCATTTAAATTTCATTTTTCTTCTTCTGCCCAGTATAGAATAATGATCACAGTCTTAGAAGTGAAAAAATAATTGAGTAGTTCAATTTTTTAATCTTTCCATTTAAAGCTTTCTCTGTAGTATCTGTGTAGGAAATACACATTGATTCAATATGCTTTATTTCAGTTATCTCTGTTTTTAGTAAGATAAATTAGCAGTTGGGAACTCTAGAGAGCCTGACACCTTTATCATTTTCCAAATAGTTTCAGCAGACTCTAGACCTTGAAGAACTGCTGGTTACTAGAATCATATTAGCTCTTATAAAGCTGTAGTAGCTGAGCTACTTGTCCATGTGTACTTCTAAAAATTAAAAAATAAATTAGTTTCCAATTTCATTTCCAGATTCTCAAGGTATTTATACCTCAGGTGGCTGAGTCTGTGTGTAGACTCCTTTTTTTTGGAGTTCCAGTTCATGTAGGAATAGTTCTGGGAAAAGTTCTGTTTATGGAGAAATCCCAACAGATGCTTTGAACACAGTCCCACAACGTATGGCAGCCTACATATGAAGTCATCCATCCCTGAGAATTTTAGCATATGTTGTGCTTTTCACGCCATGCACCTTCATGCCTCATGTCAGGGAAGATACATAAAGCTCCTAAGCTTTAAGGGTTTAAAACATTGCCCTTGATAGGGCCATGCACTGTTTCAAACATTGTGAACCGGACAAAAAAAATGAAAACCAAAACTAAAAAACCTCTTACTGGAGTGAGAGCACCCCCTGCGAGTCCAGACCACAAGCTATGCAATGAGATCATGGCTGTCTTCCCCAGGCAGATACAGCTGTCTGCTGAGAACGAGAATTGCTGTGTACCACGGGGTATTGAGGACCAGAAATCTCCCTCTGGGGTCATAGTTTAGCAGTACTAAAGTAGCTTGCTATTCCTAGACATGTTCCAATTCCTAGCAGAATTGTGTTGATCCCTTTGTGGGAGCATATCCTGCAAAATTATTTTCTTTAATTATTTCATTTTCATTAAACTAGATACTACCAAAAAAAAAATCATATTGGCCACTCTTTTTGTTGTTTGTTTTGATTTTTAAGGGTGAGGGATGAGGATTTGGCTGAAAATGAATTATGAGGTAATAAAAGTATTTCAGTCAGCCTTCATTCTATTTCTTCAACATTATGGTTTCATATAATTGGGAGCATTTTTGCCTGACCTGAAGAGCAGTGGAAATGGCATATTAGGAATAAAGCAAAATATCTTATATTCATGCTGGATGGCATACAGGCAGAAGGAAAGCTTGTAAGAGTGAGTTATTACATATAATCAGGAGATATTTGTGTTTTAGGTCATCTTGTATTTCTTAGCTTAAGAATATTTGAAAATACTATTTTCTTACAAACACGTTTTTATTTTATCCATACAAAAGATGCAGAAACAACAAAAAAGCAACAAACCTTCTTACTAATACACCAATATTGAGAATTTAAAAGATCATAGCTCAGCTTCCTATAAGTTATCTTTCCTAATACTACATTTCATCATTTTTTTCCCTTGAGACCCTTCCCAGGATTCTATTAGAAAAAAACATTTTTTCAATTGAATTGAAATTTTTATCCAAATTTATTCTATTCTCTAAAGGCTCTTCCATTTTTTAAAATTTTTTTTCCCTTTTGGTCTCAGAAGTCAATTTCTTCAGAAATTTTGGTCAGCTATGCTCAGTAGATGAGATTCATCACTCAATTTTCCCTTTTCTTTAGGAAAAGGAGAATACCCATTCAGTGTATGAATCACCTCCTGTGGTGTTTTCAGCTTGCTTGCTAGGGTGCTCAACAATTTTATCTGTCAGGAAATGTATTCATAGGGTTGTAATGTATTTGCTGTATTATCAATGTCTCTCTAAGAAATCAGCTGTAATATGCCATGTGGCAGTTTCAGTCTACTTTTTTGTTTGTTCTTAAACTTGAATTGTGTATTAAAATCTAAAGGAAAAAAAATAAGTGTGTTTTTTTTTTAATGTGTATTCCATCGTCCCTCTTGGAGGATAAAACTCATGTACTGTGTGATTGAAAACAAGACAAGTGTAATTTTTTTTTTCCATCTATTCTTTTGTATTCTCTCTCTTTTACTATTAGGTTTGGGGCAAAATTCTCAATATGATATGTGAATGCTTGTATTTTCTAATACTACATTAGTTTTTTCTCTTCTCCCTGCAACCTGAAGAACCTCTTTCATAGAAAGTTCTAAAAATTCTTTCCAGGAAGAATTTTTCAAGGAAGTCATACTTCCTTTTCTTATTTAATGGATAATTTTTCCTCTGGGCATTACTGTATTTACTTTTTTTCCATTCATCCAAACTGAGGCAAGCAACTAAAAAAGCAAAATATAAAAAAAAAAAAAAAAACAGGGAGAAATGCACTAGGTCACATGGAAGAACAATAGCTCTCAAGTGATGATTCATTGACATTTACTCTTGAAATGAAGGCTTACAATTCTAAAGGGGAAAAAACCCTAAGTCAATCTATTCTTTAGGAAAATGCTATTTTCTTAAAATACTACATATATGCTCCAAATAACCAAATTTAAAAAAAGAATGAACTTTTTAGAAATCTATGCAATTCTTTAAAAATAAGCTGATGCCTTAGGCTTTATACTTTCAGTATTTTAAAACCTGTTTGCAAAATTCAGCCAACTGGCATTTGTTCTGAGCATGTTAATTGTCTATTGACATTTACATGGGAGACTAGGAGAGTAAAACCCTGCACTGCTCTTTGTGCAGCATCTTTTATTTTTGACTAGTTGCTTGACTGTTATTGAGGAGGACAGTCTGCCACAGATTAATACTGTTCAGTAAGTAATGTATCTCAACCTCACAGTTTTTGAATGAAATAGAAATAATTCATTTTAAAAAATCTTTTCTTTTGTCGCTGTTTAGGTTTTTGATCCTTCCTGGAAGAAAGACTAATATTAAAGAACATTCCTCTTGGCTGTGGTGACATTAAAGATTAAAATAAAAAAGAAAGAATACACACGATGGTGAAGGGGGCAAAAGAAAAAGAAATAGAAACCAGAAAACTTGAAAAACAATAGTCCCTGTAGCATATTGAGCACTCTTCAAAAGAACCAGCTGATCCTTCCATCTGCCAGATGAGTCGAACCAGCTACATTTCAATTATCAGATGGGGTTCTTTGAGGAACCTAGTAACTGCAATAAACATTTTTACTTGCTTCTGCTTCTCATTTTCTCTGGGCATAAGCTGCACCCAAAATAAGTTTGAAAGCTGCTTCATTAGAATTGCAGGGTGGAGTGGAAACATATTTTCAGTATTTTAAGATTATTCATGTTGAACAGATATATTAAAAATACACAAAATATGAATGATATTCACCTTTTCCCTCCTCCTCCTTCCTCCAAACTCACAAAAGCTTCATCAAACCTTTAGTGGTGCTTTGTAGTATTAAAGGCACTGTTCGTGAGCCGTCGATAAAGAACCATTCCTACCTGGAGCATTGTAGTTAAAGTTCATTTAATTATTTGTGTCTGCCAGAAAGTCCCAGTGACTAGAAAGTGGAAACAAAATCCAGATGAAGTAAATAGAAAAATTGGTTGAGATTCATAAAGGATTAAGCATATTTTAGGAAGTAAAAACAGATCAGTAAAACAGAAAATCACCATTTGTCAGCATTGATCTAATATTTCTTGGGAACCTTTTAACTGTGGAATATTCATAGGCTTTGCATTCTTTGGATCTTTTTCTCCTTACAACATGTACATATGAACAGAAAGAAGCAGAAATACTGAAAATCAGAGCCAGCTTCAGCATGGTGTTCTGGCCAAGGTTCTTTGGAGCAGAGTAAAGAGAAATGAGAGTAGAAAATAAAATCTGTTCTATTTAAAAATACAGGATAAGACTACAGAGGCTGTGTGGGTTTGCACAGATTCTCTAAAATTTTAGCTTTATAGTGAGGAAGCGAGATGCATTTTGAAGAGTGGACTGAAAATTCGGTGGATGTTGGTAGAGACTAAACAGGCTTAAAGATCTGACAATATAAGGTTAGCACCTTTTATGGACTAAATAGTCCAACCCATTCTGAATTAATTTCTATAATCTGTAGTATAGATCATAAATACACATGCAGTAAACCTTATAACACAAGTTATACTGTAGGTTAAATAATTAAAGATCCTTAAAAAGCACAAAAAACAAATGAGAAAGGAGGATTCAGTATTAATATCACAACCTAAGATAGAGTCAAGCAAATTTGTTTTTTCTTATAAAAAGTTGTTCTGCTAATCTTCTGCTGAAATTTCTTTGTTGGGCATTTTTAAAATTTTGTGTGTGTATGTGTGTGTTTAAAGGAAACACAAAACTTCAATACTTTAATTCAAGATAAACCTGAGGAGAAAAGATGCTCAATTTTGGTTTTCAACTTGCAGGTATTTTCATAGCAGAGTTTAAAACTGAGTATTTCTTTCTGGCTATTATTGGACTCCAGCAGATGAGAATGCAAATATTTTCAAGAGCTGGAAAAATCAATCTGTAACAAAATCTTGAGAGTATTTTGGCAGATTATACTGAAAAGAAAATATTAATAAAGAGTAGGAAAGCTAGGTTAAAGGAAAAACACAGGATTAAGGATGTCTTTTTTGGTGTAAACCAGTCTGAATTTCATTATAACAATGTATCTGTGGTGATATACACCATACTCATACCTGAAATGAATCTAAAAATGAGTTAGCACAATTTCTTATGGTTTTTTTTCCTGTGCTTTTCTTCTTCTTCCTCTTCCTAGACTCCAATTGACTAGGAAGTAGTTTTCAAAGAACCTACAGGATAGAACTTCCTGTTCCAGAAAATGCATCCCTGGAACATCTTTATTCAGCATAGGAAAACTCTCAAATTGCTCTGCAAAAGACAGTCATTTATGTTAACAAATCTAGGCTTATATATAAATTTTCCTTTTCTTCTCAAAAGGAATTATTTGGCAATGTGGTAATAATACACCTTTTAATAATATAAATTTAGACAAAGAATGAAAAATAATTATCATTTTCAATATATGTATTATCACAGAAATTTTTCTCAGAGTAGGAAGAGTTTGCCTTTACACTGCCTTTTATTAACTCAGAATAAAATAAACCGAAGCATTTTGTGTTGAAATGCAAGTAGAAGTACAAGTGGAAAATTATCTAAGAAAACAAAAGAAGGTGCTCCAGCAGATCTGGAAAAAACATAGTAATATTTTATTTTTTTCATACTCAGAAAAAAGGTTGAACCAGAAAACTCTTTTCTGAGATGTGCCCAGTGGTGAAAAGGTCAGTGTTTCCTGCCAATTGAATCAGAAATGGTCACTTAACATTTTTAGTAAAAAATATTTAATCTAGTTGGCTTTTCCTGTCATTCTCTATGTGTAAACTGTAAGGAAAAGTGCTTTCTTAACTAATGTAAAGCCATATGTAATTGTCTTTTTCTGGAGTAGATCATCACACTTTCTAGAAGAACTGTACAAAACTACACAGAGGAATTACCACATAGATCCAATTAAGTCTTAGTAGAAAATGAGTTTTTTGACAGAAATCTTATACAAAAAGGGGCAGTTCTACTACCGTGTTAAATCCACATTTTTGAAATAGTAAGCAACAGAACAACAGCATCAACAAAAGAAGATTTGAGGAAAATAAATAAATATTATTGTGCTGTTTTAAAAATACTTCACCCTCAGAATCTTGAAAGAATTCTTTTTCTTCATTGACATTTCATAGTTTGCTGTCTTGTGGCTAATTATGCCATTCATTTAGCCTGAGAATACAAATCTTTTTCTGTAAAATTTATAGATTCCCATGACAATTCTGAACCCTGGCCCTGCTTTGGTTTTACTTTGTTAAGCTGTAATTAAAGTGAAAGAAAGAATTTCTTCTCTTTCCTATTTCTCCTCAACTCCATGCATTTATACTTTTTCTAATCATGAATTTATTCAGAAATACTCTCTTTCAACTAATGATCATTATAATCTCCATTTCATAGGTATTTGTTTCTGATATGTTTTTAAGTCAATTTACTATGCTTAGAAGAGGCTATATATTTTTATTAAATTGTACCCAGTTTGAGGCTAATAAGCAAAATGCTAGCTGTCCCCTTTTTGTAATGAGTCATAAACAGGGTACATCAGGGAGAAATACACCTCAGGCCTCACAGGCAGTGCTAGCTTACAGTAATGACCACAGAGCAGACATTGCTATCATTTTTCTAATTCTCATAACATATTTTTTTGATAATATCACCTAGGACAGTGATTCAATACGGGCTATTATATTCATCATTTCCAGAAGCAAAAAAGCACAGTTTGGACAAGCAGGCTCTGCTTATATATCAGTTTAGGACGTATGCACAGTGCACAACTTAGGAAGAAATACATTTTCACAACCTGAAGAAAACATCAAACTTCACAATAAATTTTCATGTGACTGGAAAGTTTCAAGCCTTTGTACTCCTAAACCATGAGATCAGGGTTGTCCCAGCTATTATCCCTGGGTACTGATACAAAGAAACAATTATGCACCAGCACTGGAAAACCTATGGAGGGTGTGGCTTCTAACTCAAAACTACAATAGAAAGGGAAAAAAGTATGTGGGAAAGAAAATTGCACAGACAGTTCTTGTCTATTTTTATTAAAAACTAGTGTTATACTTAGAGGTCTGTCCTCTCGAATTCATGTTGGTGGGACATCTGGTCCAACCTCCCTGCACAAGCAGGGTCTTCCTAGAGCACATGGTGCAGAATTGCATCCAGATGGTCCTTGAATATCTCAGCGAGGGAGACTCCACACCCTCTCTGGGCAGCCTGTTGGGCACCCACACAGTGAAGAAGTTCTTCATCATGTTCAGGTGGAATTTGGTGGAACTTCTCTGCGTCTGTTTCTTTCTGTTCCCTCTTGCCCTGTTGGGTGACACCACCAAGAAGAGCCTGGATCCTTCCTCTTGGTGAACCCTCCTTTAGACACTTACACACATACTCATACAGAGAGGTGTACAGCGGATGTGTATTTATACTTACCTAGGTTCTGGGTTCTCCATCTCAGGGTTCTGGTAGAGCACAAAGAAAGCAAGGTGTGGCTAGGGTTTCTAGAAGAAGAAAACCACAACACTTGCAGTAGAACCACCAAAGGGAAAATGGTATAAATGCCAGGCACTTGTTCTGGGGGCAGCTGGCATGCAAGATGTGACAGGTGTCCCATCCCCAGCTTATGAGAGAAGTCTGGTCCCTCCCCCAGCAACGTCCCAGACCTTTTGCCCTGGAAAGACACTCCAAACATATATTATAGCTTATGTTTCTTATAAAATAATACTATCAACAAAGGTTGGATGAAGCCAATTCTTGTAAATAAAAACCCAGAAGTGCTTCAGAAAAATCACAGCTGCATACAGAGAGAAACAGATTTTGGTTTTAGAAAATTAGTATAATAGTATTTTAAAAGGCAATCAAGAAAAATAATTCCTTTATGTGTTAAAAAAAAGATGAGTGTAAAAAATTAAAATTTTATGTTCTCTAACATCTACTATATGAAAAAGCAATGAGCAGACATGGGCAATAAAGGATTTTTAAAATAAACAGCTAAAGCACTGTAACAGCCAACACAGGCAGTCTTTCCCTAGAAATCCTGACTATAACCAAAATCTTGTTCTGAAATTCCTGAGACCTATTTTACAAAAAAAAAAAAAATCATAGTACTAGTTAATTAGAATATGAATAATTTAATATAATGCAACACTTGATGTCTATCCTGTCATATATGTTATTAAAAGTGATGACCATTTAAAAAATCAAAATAAATGGCAGTAATAGTTTCTTTCCTACTAACAAGTGTGATTCAAATTCCTTTAAAAATTATGATTTGCAAAAAACCTATTTTTTTCTTTCAATAGTAGAAGAGTATAGAAACTAAATTAAAAGATATCTGTTACTGCTGATCTAAATTTCTTGGAAATTTACAGTGAGTTGTACATATATATTCAGTGTACTTCAAGAAATGTTGAATGATTCTCCTTTTGGAAACAGAGTATCTTTCATAACAGGATTTTTTTTTCCAAAATACTTGGTTCTTCAGCTCTAACATTAAAAAAATTATTGTGATTCAGTGAATATTTGAGTACAATTCAATGAAATCTGAACAGTGTCAGAGCCAAGAAATTACAAGAAAAATGTCTGCAGAAAGTATGCTACTGAGTGTTGTGTGTTTGCACTTGAAATGGAAATAAATGTACTACTAAAGTGCTAGTGATGCATGTTATTCTATGCTTGCACATACATTTGAAGTGTCATACACATATTTGAAAATTATATATTTGAAAAATCAAAACAAAAATGAAATTGAAGATAGTCATGTTTTTCATAGTAGTTGCATTTAAAAAAGTGATTAAGAGTGGCCACATAGCAGTAAGGCACAGACAGTAAAATGCTATTATAAGACACATTAAATATAGCAGTGGAAGAATGTGATGAAAAAAATTAATTAAGTTTACTTTCCAACTACATTTGCTTAACAGAGTTTAAGGCTGTGATGACTGGTAAAGGTCACAGACACTGTCATGAATCTCTGATTTACAAATTATTTGTGGAAATTCCAGGGTAAAATTTGTGGAAATTTATGGAAATTTCAGGGTAAAAATATGAACACAAATATTTACTCAAGCCAGAAAAATGGGTAAGATTTATACTTAACAGGAAATTATTCTCAAGAGGAAAATTATTGTTATGGCTGAAGAACATTGGATCTCAAATTGCTGTTTTCTGGTTCCAAAGTTACAGAGTCATCTGGGAACTGAATTTCCATTCCGTGATTGTAAGAGAATGTTGTGATGGCCATTTTAAAAATCAAAATAAATGGCAGTAATAGTTTCTTTCCTACTAACAAGTGTGATTCAAATTCCTTTGAAAATTATGATTTGCAAAAAACCTATTTTTTTCTTTCAATAGTAGAAGAGTATAGAAACTAAATTACAAGATATCTGTTACTGCTGATCTAAATTTCTTGGAAATTTACAGTGAGTTGTACATATATATTCAGTCTACTTCAAGAAATGTTGAATGATTCTCCTTTTGGAAACGGTATCTTTCATAACAGGATTTTTTTTTCCAAAATACTTGGTTCTTCAGCTCTAACATTAAAAAAATTATTGTGATTCAGTGAATATTTGAGTACAATTCAATGAAATCTGAACAGTGTCAGAGCCAAGAAATTACAAGAAAAATGTCTGCAGAAAGTATGCTACTGAGTGTTGTGTGTTTGCACTTGAAATGGAAATAAATGTACTACTAAAGTGCTAGTGATGCATGTTATTCTATGCTTGCACATACATTTGAAGTGTCATACACATATTTGAAAATTATATATTTGAAAAGTCAAAACAAAAATGAAATTGAAGATAGTCATGTTTTTCATAGTAGTTGCATTTAAAAAAGTGATTAAGAGTGGCCACATAGCAGTAAGGCACAGACAGTAAAATGCTATTATAAGACACATTAAATATAGCAGTGGAAGAATGTGTTGAAAAAAATTAATTAAGTTTACTTTCCAACTACATTTGCTTAACAGAGTTTAAGGATGTGATGACTAGTAAAGGTCACAGACACTGTCATGAATCTGTGATTTACAAATTATTTGTGGAAATTCCCATTTCAGGGTAAAAATATGAACACAAATATTTACTCAAGCCAGAAAAATGGGTAAGATTTATACTTAACAGGAAATTATTCTCGAGAGGAAAATTATTGTTATGGCTAAAGAACATTGGATCTCAAATTGCTGTTTTCTGGTTCCAAAGTTACAGAGTCATCTGGGAACTGAATTTCCATTCCGTGATTGTAAGAGAATGTTAAACAACAATAACATATGAGTGTAAAACCAGTTCTCCTTCAGTTACTTTCAGAAACTTCATACATGGTTCTTAAGCAGGAAATTACTCCAAAGCAAAACACATAACTACAACCATTTTTTTTTTCATAAACCCAAAGTCTCATACTGTTTGGGAACACTGGTGTAGGATCACTGCTTTCAGCAATAAAAAGATTTCAGCTTCATTCCATAGCTACCAGGGTTTCCAGAGTTGAGACAGACTGTCCATGCAACTGCCTTTGAGGTAAGATTTCAGGCTTAACTGGGCTTCTGCTCAAACCAATTTATTTTCTTCAGTGTTGTTGCCAGTTTTCCTGTATTTTAGAAAGCCACTGTTGACATCATTCAAACACTTTATTTTTATTCATAAACAGAAGCAGGGAAGTTTTTGTACGGAATTTAATTTGACACAAGCAAATAAATTGTGGAAACAGTGACAGAGACTAAAATATGTAACAGCTGCCCTGCTGCCTAAAATGATTGCAGCAAGCCACTTTTTTATTCAAAAGGAAAAAATAAATATGTGATTGTTCCAAATTTGGAATGTTTATGCTATTTTATGGATTTATTTTAGCTCAGTAAATAAATATATAAGTAAAGTGGAATAATATGTAGCAATGATAGTATGATTCTAAAACAGTGAAGTAAAATTGGCTAGATAATTTGTGCAGTCAGGAAGAAGCATGCCCCAGACAATTAATTACTGCAGTTGAAATATTCTTATGAAAACAAATTTATTAAATAGATAAAATATGTAATACTTAGACCAATCACCCAGAAAATCCTATTTCATGTCACATTAAAATCTAAAATATTTTATAAACCTAATACATTTAATAAAACTTTCCATAAATAATACACACATATGGAAAATCTATATATTTGAAGCTATTTAATGCATAAAGTTTTGTTTCCATCTCTCTATGTATACTTAAAGTAGAGATACCATTGTCATCAGATTTCACACAAAAAAAAATCAGGACCTTTTGAGAATTTATTCACCAAAGCATTTTTCACACATAAGAAAGGATATAATAAAACCAAACCAGGCCATCATGCCTGCCTACAGGTGAAGCTCCCACACATGGCCAATGCAAGTTGTATCTCCAGTTAGGATGCCTAGGGGCCTGGTTTTGCTGCATATGGCTTTATAAACATGAAAAACATAATTATACTAACCCCAACCAAAAAAAAAAAACCCAACCAAAATACTTTTTAGTGTTTCTAAACAGAATTACCCTCAAACTTTGTACAGTGAAGGTGACACGTAGGACTGATGTCTGCAGGAAGGTCCTGTAGCTGCCAGCAGAGAACCCTTCCTGCAGGAACTGTCAAGGTTTTTCCAAGGTGGTGTAGGTCTTCTCTATGTGTACCATGAAAAGGGGATACTGAAGATGTTTAAACCTTTCATAACATCTAAACAGTATTGAAAGGAAAACAAGATTTTGGAAACATAAAAAGATCTACTGGATAATAGAGATGATACAAGGTTGCTGTTAAGGCTAACTAATACAGTGATTTTATGCCTGTGTCCTCGAATTTGAACTTTTGAAGCAGTTGATCTTTATAAAATCAGTTTCAGTTGAGAACTGTTTTACTCTGAGGTTCTTTATGTGTCTTGTTGGGTTTTTTCTCCCACATAAAGGCTAAGATGAACCAAGAAAGTTTTATATTTCTTTACCAATCCCCTAGTGTTTGGGTGAAGCTTTCTGAGTGGAAGACTGACCTCTACACTCACTTTTCCCTGTGGCCACTTGGCATTTCGGATACCTGTTTTCTCAGAGCAATCCATTCCACACCAGCTTTAGTAAGCTTCACATAATGGAACTGCTCCAAGCAGAGGACTCCACAGCTGCAGGAAAGATCCTTCTTGATTTTTGTTTTTTTAATATTTACCCTTGAAAGCGTGTTATTTTGAAACCTTTCTGAGAGAGAAACTGGGTCTTGATATGTTCATACATATACTCCACAAATATCATCACAAAGAATATATATTTCACTACAAATTGCTTAATGCTATTTTATTCCTCCCTATAATTTAATCAGTCATATAGTACCTATAGCTAATTTCTGGTCTTAATTCTGTTTATTTATTAATTATGTCTTTGCCCAGACTAATTCTGTTTTCTTCCCTTGGGAATCATGAAGCATCAAGAATACCATATAAAGTACAGAACTTTTTTGCAACAACTGTGAGTTCATTTGTTATCTTTTAAGAATTTTATTCTGTATTCTGTGTGTTTTGGGGTTTTTCACCCTCTTAGAAGACAAAGGTAAGTTGTCATTCACAGAATGGTGGCATGCTGTCAATAGAGTGTCCAGAACAGAACAGCTTTGTATGGACTGTGGTACTCAGCAAATGGGCCAGACACAGCCCCATCCATCCCACTTCAGTGTCTCCAACAGCAGACAGAAGAGGAAAATGCTTAGGAAAATAACAATATAAACAGAGAACACAGATGATAATTCTTTTCTTAGTACAGGTTTCTTTACTTCAGAAATAGCCAGTAATTTCCTGAGCTTGCAGCTGAATTCACACTGTCGCAATTTATATTTATCCAAGTATGTAAAGTGCATGGATTTGCATAATACATTTTTAACCTCTGAAATCCTCTGCAGATTCAGATATCTAAGTATATAGAAGCACATGGGAAGACACAGATTTGATCTTTTTTCATCTTTGTTTCTAGATGCTGTATGCTTGCTTGGAAACATCAGTAATGGATTTCTAGAATAATTAACACAGGTTTAGATCATAAAATTTCAGAACTTATGCATATAAATAATTTTTGAAACAAAGTTATATTTAGTAAAAAGTTCAAGTGAAGCATGTAGATTGCCACTATTGCATCTCAGATTAAAATCAAACAAAGTCACATTAGTCTTAAACAAAGCAACAAGGTATATATGTAATGAACAGTTAACGCTTTAATAAGTGTGTATTTTCAAATGTCATGTTCTAAAGTTAAATTTAATGTTTCAGATCCATAGGCTAAGATTGCTGCTTCAGGTTAACAAGGATAGGTGATTACCTTGTAATTTCCATAATGGTCTTTGCTATTCCTGCAAGACAAGTTTATATCTGCAGCCACTGAGGAACATCTCCAATGTCTCTCTTTTCAATTTCCCTATTATTGCTCTGGCTTTTTCTTATTGAAAAGAAAGCTTAAATGGGAGTTACAAGAGAGAGAAAGGCAATTGCTTGGGAGTTAGGCACACTCAGATCACTTAAGGCACTGATGGCAGATTTTGTGCTGCAATTCTTTCCCTCAGCTGTACCATAGGTTGGAACAAGATCAATGCTAATTTTTTTTTGTTTCCTTTATTCTTTAGGATTTCCTAGAGCCCATTCAATGGTTTTGGGTTTGGGGATGTTTCTGTCAGTTCAAAGATAATCTCTTATGGAAATATATTTTGCTTTTATGGTACATGCAACTACCATGCTCTTTGAAAACAGATTTTAGACTACTGCAAGAGGTATTTGAATTCATTGTGCCAGTGGCATTTAAGATGTTCAGTTCACTGGATTTTATGCACTTTTCATATGAAAAAGTTATTTTATCTCCAACTCAAAGTGGATTTTTTATTTTTCATGGTTGCTTTTGTTACCTCTGAAATATTCTGTGACCTGTGGGTGGCAATATTCTACTCAGGACTGGCTAGGAATTTGTTAATACCTGCCGTGTACCTGCCTATTTTTGAAACATTTTAAAGTATTTAAACATTAGAGTTTTAAAAGCTTGAATTTAGCCATTTTTATTAACATAAAATAGTAATTTTAGTTAATAATTTAAAATAAATATAAATAAAATGTTTCAAATAATACTTTTTGTAAACTGGACTAAACAAGAAAACAAAAACAAAAAAGCAAGTAAAAGCATTGAGTCAAAGCTGTATTGCACCACCATTGCAGAAAACTTTTTTTTTTTTTTTTTTTTTTTTCCTCTCCCAGGAGAGGAATTCCTATACAGTAATGATTTTCAGTTCAGTTTTGATAGTTGAAGCTGTAAAATTTGGACACTTTTAGAAAACTGTTTACTTGGTTTTTGTTTCCCTCTTTTCCTTATCATCAAGCAGCAGAAATTGCAGAAATTAGAACAAAACTTTTAAAATGGTTGTTTCAGTTTCAGTTAAATAGTTTCTGATATTTTATAACCATGGCAGTAGTCAGTTGTTTACCATGTTAGCCAAAATCAGTAAATTAATATCCCAGCAGAAGTGTTTTGTATTTCATCTGATCCATGTTTCACATCTCTTCCTAGTACTGGTTTTTGGTTTTGTTTTTTTTTTTTAACATGTCCAGCTTATACTAAAAAAAATATATATGAAATTTTGTTACTTTGGTATATAGATTTCCTCTTACACTGTCAGTGAATCCAATGCTCTCCCCTCCACTGTTCTTGAGAGTGTTAATGCCTGGTATGATGGGAATTACTGAATTTCCATGTATCACACTACAGCAACACTGAACTCTCTGATAGCCTCAGAAATTAACTGTGTCTATGATATTATTTGTCATACTGGCCTAGAAGTTGCTCTTAAAAAGAAAAAAAGATGTTAAGTTACAATACTGAAATAAAAGAACCAGTGCAAATCCTTCCCAGGATTTTATGGAGGTCATGCAACATGCATAGCAGAAGGTAAAGAGGTATTTTATGTTGCACATAAAAAGATGTATTGACTGGATATTGAACAGGAACTATGAAACTGCAACTATTTGCTGATGAAGACAGTCTTGGGCTGGCCTAAGCAGAGGGAGACAGAATGGAGCTAATTAAGTTCAAATCTGTCCTAGAGGTAAGCCACTGACTACTCATTTACTAGTTACTGGAAAGCAGTCATGAAGGAGAATGTGAGTTGAAGAAGGAGAGAAAATATGATCTGTAGAACACCCCAGCATCTGACATTTTGCCCTCAGAGATGTACAAAGCAGGTACCTGCCTGCCTCTCTGTAGACAGCCGACGTGAACAGGAAGAATTAATGCAACAGGCATGTCCACTAGAGTCAAGAAGAAAATTTTATGGCTGCAGCAAAGATGTCAAATCCTGTTTGGTTTGCTGTCTTTTCCTAGCGTCAGCGGAGAGAATGTATTCTTGGGGAATGTGCCGCTACATTTGTTGCAACCTAAGATGACATGAGCATTTCAGACATAGACTTGTGTAGTAAACAAGCCTGGAAATAGCTGCCAAAGGAAAAAGTTATGACAAAACACTGAGGAACTAGAAACATAGCTGAAAGGCAAGTGCAGGACAAAGATTTGACCAAGGGTTGAAGAGAAAGAACAACCCTGAAGATATTTACTCTTTTGTCTAGTCATTACATACTGTACATTGTTCAGTACATTAAGCTATACATTAAGCAATGTATGTCTTTATGTAGCAAATATTTATACATAACGTTGGGTTCTGTCCTGTCATCTTGGTATCAGGTGTTCATGCCATTCATGCCAGGTCTTTGGTCAGAGACAAAAAGTAAAAATACAGGTAAAAGTCCCTTGGGAAGCAACTGATTCACCCACTGATAACTGATAGAGCTATGAGAAGTTATAAGCAACCAACTTCTCACCATAATGATGTTATGTTTGAGATAAACTAGTGTATACAGTGCAAATATGTTACATTGCTTCCTATTATTTAACATTTATCCTACACTGTTCTTTGTGGAACTTTTCTGCAGCCCAGGAACATAGTGGAGTCACCATCCCTGGAGGCGCTTAAGAAAAGACTGGACGTGACGTTTAATACCATGGCTCATGGCTGAACTCAATGATCTCAGATGTCTTTTCCCAACCTAAATGGTTCTGTGATTCTCTTTTGCTGAAGTTAATGAAGGTATTTCAAAATATTCCAACCAAATCAATGTATACCAATTATTGTGAAGGAATCCAAAAATATTTTGAGCTTTAAAGTCTCAGCTGACTTGCATTTCACTGACTTAAAAATGTTTATACTGTGAATGATTCAAAGTGGCGTACAAATCATAAACAAAACTAAGGATTGAAAAAAATTACTAAAGCATCTTGCATAGAATAAACAACCAGAAATAACAACATAAACTATAGTTAGATTAAAAAAAAAAAGACATAAAGAAAAAGCCAGAAAGATTTTTTTTATTTCTTTTAAACATTTTACTTACATGTGGTGTGCCAATTATTGATATTTTATAGTAGAGTGCTTAATGCTTCACAATGGAGTACACAAGAAGTAGATATTTCTATTTTTAAATCCCATTTCTATTGGTCTCAATCAAAAGTCACTTCACAGATTTTAAACTTTTTCTCATAACTTCTGTGTCTCTCCTAGTAGGTAAAAATATGACTGAAGTTTACTTTGGGCTCAGCCAGGCTAAGAAAAAATTTTCACTCTTAAATTTACAGCAGGATCAGTAGTCAAAGCACTATATAACAATGTAGTATACTGGCCTTTAACATAAAAACTTTCATTTGTTACCAAAGACACCTCATGGCAGATTTCCTCAATATGCATACTGGGACTTTTTCCATACTATTTCAACTAGAACAGACAACAGGGACACTTTCACATTTAAATGTAAAGTACATTAGAGTTATTTATTGTCAAATTTGACTTATTCCCCTACAGAGAAAAAGTCTAAGGACCATTTAGCTTCCTATAGTATAAAAAAAGATTCATCTATATATTCCAGGGCTCCAGATACCCTTTATCTAACAATGAAAGTGTCTCAGCTGGTAAAGTTTGTTTCCTAGAAGATGAGGATGAGACACCAAGAGATGTTACCATAAGAAATGTTTTTGAAAGAGTTGCCTTACAAAGAACCTTCTGAGAAATTCATAGGCATAGTGTTGATAGGCTACATCAGTCTGCATCAGTAGAACAAAGAAGGCCAAAACTCTTCTGCTTCTTGATTTACTTTGGCATTTAGACATCGTTAATGATATTGACCACCAAAGTAAGTAGTGTCATAAATAAAATCTGAATTTTTTCTCATTCTCCATTTCAATAAAAATATTGGCTTTAGAGAATGCCATCATTGACTCTGTTACTAGAGGGAGGATGGATTAATGGTACTGCCGATGAACGGAACCATTAACAGTAGGTAGAATGTAATAAAGACCTTCCTTTTCCATTAAAAAAGTGGGAATTTATACCTACACCAAAATGTATGTGAAATTAAAGGTCTGAAATAATTCATTAGTGTAAAAGCAACAAAAAATACTTTGTGTATCAGCAATATTAGGCTGGAAATAACTGACAACAAAGGCAAAAATTGCAGCCATTATTATTTATAGGAAAGTCATATCGGATTAATATTTTAACATAAAAGCCAAAATTAACTTGAGGGCTTATTAACTTGATATCCTTATCCTTTCCATAACCACAAAACACAAAGGAAAAATATAAATATACATTCCCAAGATTCACTTCCAAGTTAGGATAAAGCGGTGATCCTCTTGGAATGAGGGCAAAACCTACTACTGTGTCCTAATGATTGCAAGTAGCAGCACACAGGTTTCCAGTAGGAAAAGACAATCAGTTAAACAAGCACAGTAATTACAATCTTTTCATTCTCAGGACACTTTTTTCTTTTTTAAAGATCATGTCATGTACAAAAAACCCCATCCTATTAGAAAGGTAGCACGGCACTAGCAAAGGAAAACTGTCCAGGAATGAAGGAGGGGGAACATTCCTTGATTTGGACTACTCTTCTGAGATGACCACATTCTTCCCCCAGGATAAATCCTACAAAAAACCTAGCCAGGGCCAGGTAAAATACAAAAATCCAAACCATCTGGTCCATCAAATTTGCAGTCATGCAGGCCTGGGAGAATACTGCCTTCAGAGACTGTGTTAGGCAGAATGTTGTTCAAGGCTGGGGGAAGAACATAGTATTTAACACATGCTTGATGGCTTAATTCACATGAAAATATGGAAATACATAATGAAAAGTTTCATTTAACATGACAGACATAGATACAAAATTTGTTTAAGGCCAGTCCCTGTCTAATAGAAAATATCTTCAACTTTTCCATGCTAACATCGGTAAAGCCAAAAAAAATCAAATAAAAAGGAAATCAATTAGGAATCTATAGGAATTTATGAATATAAAAAATAATAAGTTACATAGCTCATATTTTCTCAATACAAATAAATAAAATATTAAAAATATAAACACAATTTCAAAAAACAATTCTCAGTTTTCTCAGAGCATAATTTTTTATGTTGCAAACAGATTTTTGCTTTATAACTTTCTAGTTTCTTCATTTCACTTTTTACTGTGCCTTTCTTCAAGAAAAATTACCCAGGCATCTAAAGAATTCCTAGAACTGTAGTCACCTTCAGTAGCTATATCGATGGAAAACACAAAATAATTAAAGCCGGTGGAAATAAAGTGAAAATTAGAAAGTCTTTATGGAAGCTCAAGGAAAGAACCTATAAGAAGAACACAGAACAAACATACTTGATATTGCAATACAGAAGCTAATAATGCATTCTTTCATACCTTTTACATGGGCAGAATGCTTGAAATTCTTCACACAGTTATTGTGAAGATTTATCATATGTTTCTTCTGTTCCTTACTGCAATATTTAAGAAATATTTTGAATTTTCAAAAAAAAATGGCAATGGATTGATGGTCTCCTCAACTAAGAGGACATTTTTCAAAACAGAAGTGAAAAAATTAATACTCTAGATTAACTTTAAAAATGGACAATGTGACAGAACACAGTTACTTTTTGGTTTTGGTATTGCAGAAATTAATTTTCAAAAACTAAAAACAAAATTTAAGGTCAAGCGTGCTCACTTGCTTCTCTTTGGATCTGAGAACCTAAAATTAGTACATAGCTTCAGTAAAATCCTTCCTCACCCCTGCCCATAATTCCGTGCATCAATTTGACCATCTGTATAATTAATAAAGATAAAAATGTAATTTGAAAAATTTGGGGGGAGGGAGAGAAGAGAAGAGAAAATGTTTTCCCTAACCATTCAGCTATATTAAAGTTTTAGGAAGATAGATAGATAGATGGATGGATGGATGGATGGATGGATGGATGGATAGATAGATAGATAGATAGATAGATAGATAGATAGGTAGATAGATAGATAGATAGATAGATAGATACACAGACAGATTTAGATTTCTATTTTATTACCAATGAAGCATTTCATTTGTATTCTTACAATTATAAAGAGTTTGCTACTTTCAAGCTTAGCCAAGAATCACTTAATCTTTTGGTAAACAGAAAATAAAACCCAAAAAAAGTCCAGTGAGTCTTTACACTCAACTATTATAGACCACTTGAAAACATATTGTCTTGAAATAATTTCATTAGGAAATTAGCATCTCTGAATTTCTCAGAGCTCTCAGTAATCCTTTCTCAGTTACTACAGCAGAGAATTAAAGCTATCTGAGCATGTCAGAGTTTCTTCTGACTTCATCTTCCTCTGATTTCAAATGCAGAATGGACAAACTCAATTACTTAAAAAAAATGATCTTGCATGGTATATACTGTAGGTCTGTAGTTCTTCAGAAAGTTTTCATAAAGAAAATAAGGAATAATATTACTTTCATCTTTTAAAAATACAGGAGAATAATGTTGAAACAAATGGAAACTTGAAGCTAGTGTAACAAATGATGGAAATGAAGTTATTGAAATGAAATAGAATGAAAATTATTGGAAAAAATCCTATGAAGAAATAATAAATTACTAACTATCTGCAAAGTGGGAAATTGATAATTAAACTACCAGAACCAATTTGATACATATTTGTTACCATTATTATGATGTATTTTATCATGAATTATAAACTTCATGAGAGGTGAAGATTTTTGTAATTTTTAACAGAACTGTGTTATAGATTGGCACTGACAGAAGAGTGTGTTACTTCAAAAAAAGTAACATTAAAAGTAAAATCCTTTAAAAACTGAGACTTTCTCAATAGGCTTTTACTCATGAGAAAATGACTATTTATTTTAAATATTCTTCTCTTCGGTGATACAAAATGTGAATGTGTTCAAAAGCCGAAACTTTATATTAGACATCCTTATAAAATGTTGAATTGGCAGGAGATCAAAATAGCCCAGTAGCAACTGATGATTGTTAGAATACTATCTGATGATTCATTCCATGTAAAGAATAAAGAAACAAAAAAAAAAAGAAAAAGCCAGAAGAAGATAACAATGCTATGACCAGGTTTCAGACTAGTAAATGAACATTGGTAGTGTTGATTGAGAAAAGGAATCAAAGCAATTTTCCAGCACTATTGCTCTTCCATGAGCGTAGCAAAATCATATTTGGTCTAGAAATATGAGTGAATAATTAAATAGGAGACTTTTCAAACAGGGTTCTTAATGTGATTTTAAAAAGCCAGAGCTTTCAAAATTGAGTGTAGGGAGATATTCATCACACTTTCTTTTGTGTCTTTAACTGAAATTTTTTTTTCTTTGCATCTTACACATTAAAAAAAAGAAGGAAAAAGTTCTTTATGGGAGGACACCCAGAAATTACCATAAGTGCATTGTTAAAAGACAGGTAAAATTCCTGGCTGTTCTCTGAGAAGTAGCACAGTACATAGCACAATTTGTTTTAAAGCTGTGTCATGCTGATGAAAGGAGTTGATTGAACTATTATGAGACTATGTTGTTTAAATTTATGGGCTCTCTTATGGAGATGAGTTTCTGGATTTCCTGTTTACTGGTTTGCTGGCACTTCTAAAGAGATTCCTCATTTCTTTAGATTGTTGCTGAATTTAATTGAAGAGAGAAGTCAGAGGGAGTAAATTACTATGAAAATAAAAATGCTTTTATTGGGAAGGGAGGGAGGGAGGGAGGGAGGGAGGGAGGAAGGAAGGAAGGAAGGAAGGAAGGAAGGAAGGAAGGAAGGAAGGAAGGAAGGAAGGAAGGAAGGAAGGAAGGAAGGAAGGAAGGAAGGAAGGAAGGAAGGAAGGAAGGAAGGAAGGAAGGAAGGAAGGAAGGAAGGAAGGAAGGAAGGAAGGAAGGAAGGAAGGAAGGAAGGAAGGAAGGAAGGAAGGAAGGAAGGAAGGAAGGAAGGAAGGAAGGAAGGAAGGAAGGAAGGAAGGAAGGAAGGAAGGAAGGAAGGAAGGAAATACTTGGAGCAGATTGACATTTTTGGAGCCTGAAGCACCTTTGCATCTCTTGCAAAAACCTTAGAATTCCCTTTCTCTTTGTATTTATGTGCATGAACAGCTAGGATTTAATCATCTTTCAAAGAACAATGTGGTCTTTGATCTATTATTTTACTCCAAGACATTCAAATTAAGTCAAAACTTGACTGCTGCTTTTGAATTTTGGGTTCTGCCAAATTTTTTTTGTTGTTCTTGTTGTTCCTGAATATTAGCTTGATATTACAAATACAAGAGTCTCAGGCATGCTGTTTCAAAGCTGCTGAACAAGTAGCATTCAAACATGAAGCCAAATTAGGTTTTCTGCACTGGAGAACCCTTTTATTCATTCCATACAAGAAAACTGAGAAGCAGCATATAGACACTACAATAGTTAGGGAGGTTGGGCTCAGTCATGATTTTGAATTTGAATCTGGATCCCAGGCCTCCACTTATTTCATCTCATGTCTTTATTCTTTTTTTGCCTTAAATCTTGGCAAAAAAAAAAAAAACCACACAATGAGAGAACAGGAACTTTATACAGAAAATGTCAGAATTGGAGTACAATATCTACTGTAGAATAAAACTAAATAACAGTATGGTGGTGTAGTGTTCTGTAACTAATAGACTATGGTTTGCCACACAATCTCATTTAGAATGTAAAAGAAAACCTGCAGAACCTGAAAATGTTTGTCAAAATTTTCAGAGTCAGAATGGCAGGAAGACATTAATGTTTAGTGGAAAAAGAAGTATCTTTTTTTTTCCCCAATATCTCACTATGGAAAAAACCCTAAAATTGTAGTGCAGAATCACATTAATCTTGTAAGGTCAAAAGTCAGGCTCTTTCCTTTCTCTAGGTCTCTATTAGTTCAAAGTCCCTTGATATGCTTTTCTTTTTTTTCAGCATTTTATGCCACTTTTTTTTTCCCCCTCAATAAGTCATTGTGTTAAAAAATGTAATAATGGGAAATATTCATTTCTTCCTCCTAGGTCATGGGCTTGCAACCACAGTGACATAAAAAAGAATTAATTTCTATGTGGCTGCTTATCTCTTACTCGTAAGTCCATCTAACCATCAAACACAACTACCAATCTGCAAAACCATCCTCAGTGTGCTCTTGTTAGACTTTTAGTCTACTACAAAGTCTAAAGTTTACTGTAGTAAACTTTGTAGTCATTAGTGGAATTTTGTGCACAACTATTTTCTTCACTGAGTAAAAAAAAAATTCTCAAAGAAAATAATATAGAGAACAGAACAGGAAGAACATTTCTGTCCACAACCTTCTGTCTTTCTGTGTACAATGATTAAATAAAATATATAAAAAATGCACGTGCTATAAAAATGAAGGCAGCATTAGTTTTTTTTTATTTATTAATGTTTGCTATAAATCAGTTATCTAAAAGAGAGTCATCTGAATTTTTTTTCTCATAGTTCATTAGCAACCATATTCAAATGTCATATTTATATAAATACATTCCATTTATGTAAAACTGAAAGTAAATTTTGCTTTCTTTCTAATAGCTTGAGCAGACCCATTCTTCTTCCTTTTTTTTTCTAAATTCATTCTTTAAGTATGGATTTTGTCGCAATCAAAAGCAAACTTTTACTCAAATGCAGATCTGGATGCTGATGCAACATGAAAAAATCATGGACACTAATGCACTTTTATTAACTAGTTCATTCTCTTACTGTGTTTCAACCACTGTGACTCAAATAAAATTTTTATTTGAATGGTTTCTGAGTCTCATTTCTCTATCCTATGGTGATCATTTTGCTTGTGATACCACAGCCTTATTTACACAACTTAGACTGTTCTCGCTAGGTACTCATATCAGAATCTTAATCCTTTGGATTGCACTGCCATAGGTTCAATTAATGCAATTTAAAAAAATGTTTGGCCATCTAATAGAAAATAAAAAATTACAGACAGAAAAAATAAATTGTTGCAATATTGGTTCAAAATAACTGCTATTCTTTTCTAAATATCTATGTAATATCTCTATTTGGACTTTGAATCGCTCTCTGACTTCTACACACCTGAATATATTGAAAGCTTAGATATAACTAAGAACTGATCTTTTTTTAATAGGAAATGCATATATAATTTTATCTAAACCACATAATTGATGGAGGACTGAGTCCAAGTCAAGCAAATTATTCAGCTAAGCATGACTGTAGTATTCCTAAACTCTTCAGGATAGAAATAACATTTTAAATATTTTAAGTGGCAAAATTAGTTGTTAGAAGTGTATGGGGATAAAAAGCAGAATGACAAGTTTAGGTACAGAATCTAATAGTTACCAAGAAAAAGAGAGATTAAGGGTTTTAAGTTGTTTATCAGAGAGACAGAAACTAACAATTAACAAATAGTGAATAAAATGGGAATTTTATATCCATTAAAGTTTCCAAACATCATTTGAATCTGAATAAATTGAAAAGATGTTAGGTGAGATGTTATAAAATTTCCTTTTTTAATTTTCCCATAGGAATTCACATTACTAGACAACTTTTTTCTAAATCTATATCAGACTTAATAGTGGAAAAATTCTATATCATATACATATAAGACATTTAATGAACATTTCCTTTCTCTTTCCTGGTAGGAAGAAGATGACAGATGAAAGTGAATAAAAGAAGATGAAAGGAACAGAATCATTTTCATTATAATGCAGAAAGATTACTGTATTTGAAAGACTCAGTGTCTTTCCTGACAGTATTCCAAATCCTTGCATATCTATTTTCTTATAACCCAATTTTCTCTCCTAATATTGGTTCTGAGTACACGAGCTGAAATAGCAAGCACTGGTAAGACATGCTGCTGCTCAAGTTGGTTTACTTCTGGAATTTTTGTTTTCCAAAATCTTGGATGATAATTTAAAACATGTGACGGTTAATAAGAGGAAGAATAATTATTCAAAGGCAAACGACTGGGAGGATTAGATTTTCCTATACTTTGTTAGTAGTTGAACAGGCTTTTTTTTTTTTCTTTTCACAATGCAAGTGCAAGTCTTTCAGTCTCAGACTACTGAATTATACAGTTCCCTGTGTGTTAGTGCACAGATCTTTCTAGGATAAGTGGGATATCCAGGAGGGAAGGAAAAATGATACACTACCCCACCACAAACAAAGCAGTGCCTCTCTGTCATATCCATACCAAACATGTCCAGGGTATTCCGGCTCTTTACAGCCACATGATTTGTCACTCGGGAGGACGGTGTCACCTACTGCAGAAAGAGTTTTACAGGAACATAAAGGCACTTCACTCACTGTCAGGAAGGCATGAATGCCTTTTTTTGCACCTTTAAGCAAACATAAATTCCAAATGTATATTCTCCCTGAGTGACTGAAAGCAAGAATTTGGTTAAGATAACCTAATGGTTTTTAGCTATTCGAAATATGCATTATCCAGGCAAATGTTCTCATACTGTGACAGTGTTTTTGTGGTTTGTATTACTGATTCCTTTTAGAAGATGATTTATGGCAAGATAATGTTATGCTTTAGCACAGAGCATTTTATTCTGAGAACAAAATTTTTAGACTGCATTTTAACTCTGTTTATATATTTGTATATGGCCCAGGTACACATATGCTGTAAAATATAGGGCTTGTTTCCATAGTTGTAAAATGCATAGGTACATAGGCAGCACCCAGAAGTGCAGATGGAGAGATCATAGAAGTTTTTTTATATCTTCATTGTTCCTCCAGTTCCTCCTCCTATCAACCATACAGCTATTCACTTATCAATCCTGCCACACTCAACAGCCACGTTCTTGAAGTTTTCAAGTGATCTCCCATCTTCTCTGGCACCTGTTTCAAATGGAAAGATCAGTGCTTTACTATGTTTTATAAATGTTTTTCCATCTAACTAACCTCTCCTAACAAGAGTTTGACAGTAAGTGTCAACAATATAGTTAATGCTTGTTCTTGAAATCTTTTGAACTTTTCAACAAAGTAAATATGAGTAGAAGAGTCCTCAGTACGTAGCACTTTTCAATAGGAAAATTATATCCTTAATCCTGACTTTAACAGCAGTTTCAGACTGTTCTTCAAGCATTTCTCTCGAATAAGCTATTTCTTTTTGGACACTTTTTGGACAATTCAGTAACAACAATACAAGGAGTAATGCAAGCTTCTTATACGTCAGTTTTCTCAATGTTTTATTTAACCATCATCTCCAATTAAGACCCAAATATATTTCAAAAGTGTTAGGGTTTTTCTTACATAATTTTTCTTGGTTTTGAAGGAAACAGAAGATGGGAAATTTTGCTTCTTCATAATAATTCAGGTTTTTTAAGTAGAGTCATATTCTTTTTCCTCAGGGACTCGTTTTCTTCTTTGCGCCCCAAGAACTCTATTTTTATCTCAGTAACTTTCTTCTCAAGTCATTCAGCTAGAGTTTAAATAGCTCCATCTGACAAATAATACTGAAGTCTTTTCGATTAAACAAAGTAAATATGAGTAGAAGAGTCCTCAGTACGTAGCACTTTTCAATAGGAAAATTATATCCTTAAGCCTGACTCTAACAGCAGTTTCAGACTGTTCTTCAAGCATTTCTCTCGAATAAGCTGTTTCTTTTTGGACACTTTTTGGACAATTCAGTAACAACAATACAAGGAGTAATGCAAGCTTCTTATACGTCAGTTTTCTCAATGTTTTATTTAACCATCATCTCCAGTTAAGACCCAAATATATTTCAAAAGTGTTAGGGTTTTTCTTACATAATTTTTCTTGGTTTTGAAGGAAACAGAAGTTGGGAAATTTTGCTTCTTCATAATAATCCAGGTTTTTTAAGCAGAATCATATTCTTTTTCCTCTGGGACTCATTTTCTTCTTTGTGCCCCAAGAACTCTATTTTTATCTCAGTAACTTTCTTCTCAAGTCATTCAGCTAGAGTTTAAATAGCTCCATCTGACAAATAATACTGAAGTCTGTAAAAGTCATGGACGATTACAGAAGAGGGTATTGTATAGCTGGATCATTGTAACTATGTGTCTATTCTCAATAAAAGAAACTTTTAAGCAAAGAAGAGCATACTGCACAGTATATAGATGCTTTGATCTCTTTTCCACAAAATATATTGCATATGAAATTGAGGTAGGTCAGCATTGGATCATACTGTGGATCATCACTTTGTAGCCTGTAACATCATCCCATATTAGCCAGTGTTGTACGGAGTAAAAATGTCCATTCATATTCTCCTTTTATTCACCCTTAGTCTTTTTCTCAGTTACATTTCCTAACACAAAATATGAGCTCCAGCTTTTAAAGTTTGTTGTTCAAACCATACTTGTTTGCAAGCAGTCATAAAAAGTTGATTTTGAATAGTGTCTACTACAGGACTTTAAGGTAAGAGTTAATATTTGGCATTGTTTGCATATTGTGACTAATTTCCTATATTTTCTGTAATGAAATGTAATGATTTTCTCTACTGTTGCCTCCCACAAATCAATAAAAAGATGATCCAGAATTAATGCACTCTATAGTCTAGTTGAACACTTAAAGAAAGAAATAGGCCTTGAGCACTTTGGGACATAATCCAAATGGTTGGACTTTAAATGTGAAATAATTACACTGTGAAAGGCATTTTTCCCATAATTGAGATAAGCCCATAACTACACTTCAGTCTTATTATGAAACTATTCTCAAGAGGGAAAAAATGGATGTGGTTAAATAACATTGTGTAATATGGATTAAAAAAAAAAGAAAATTGTGAATTTTCATTCCACACAGGAAATCAAATAAGCATTAAGTAAATGCCTCAATTTCAAATTAAGTGATTACTTGTAAGAGTCTCTGAGAATTCATGAATGAATCCTCATTAATAGGAAGCAGGTGGAAGTGGAATTCATTAGCAAGCAGTCTCCCTCACAGTTCTTTATGGTATAGATATAGGTCACAGCCTAACTGTGCAGTGCAAGAAGAAACAGAAACACCCTTTTGAAGTCTTCAGAAATGGATTGCAAGCAAAAAAGGTGGAAGAAAACTGATTGACCATGCATGAATTTAGTAAAAACAAAGCTGTGAAAAGGGCAGAGAAATTTTTTTATCAACATATGCCCATTGAGGGTGAAAACATGGGAATAGAATTTGTAGAATAAGTGAAGAGGGAATGTCATTTACGTTTAATCTTATTGTCCCTTCTATGTATTTGCACAGATGTTGAACCTCAATGCAAACTTAAGAATTCCTCTTCCCAAATACACACTATTATTTTATGTTTCATTTTTCCTGTGATCAAAACATAATCATACATGAGGAGGAATAACTTCAAAGGTGATTTCAAATAATATCTTGCTAACATTCCTTTCAGAACTATTAAATTGGCATTATATAATATTTGGGTAATGTAGTAGTAAAGGATAACACAATAGTCTGTGTCATGGTTTGAGCCTGGCAAAATGCCAGTGCCCCCCCCATGAAAATACTTACTCCCTGGTACTTGCTGTGAGATGTGCCTAGGAATAAGCAAAGCAGTCCTCTACTTAAAACTATAGAAACCAGAACTTTATTAACTACACACTACATAGGTATAGAAAAGACAATCTCAAGGAAAATGAAAACTACAGAATACACCAAATTCCCAATACAATTACATCTTCTGGTCCAGCAAAAAACCACCCTTAAAAATACTCAATCCTCAATTCCTTAAGAGGAGGAGTCCTTCTTGTATGCCCTGGGCTTTTGGTCACATATCACCACCCGGATTGGAGATCGTGACCCCTTCCTCCCATTTCAGTGCTCTCACCACTGAACATGGACCAGAGCTACTTTGAGGGTTGTCTTTTTAAGGATTCTGTCGTCCCACTCCAAAAAAAGGCACAGTCTCCATTTTGGGACATCTGTCCCCCCATTATTTCACCTCCTGGGCCGGGAGGCTCCCACACTGCCCTCTTAACTCTGGGACACGGTGGCTCCCCCTGAAAATAGTCTCTGTATTCAGGAACAGTCCATGGCTCTACAAAAAGCGTCCAGCAAAGAATGCCACTCCACATCTCTTCCACCCTAGGTTCTTCTCACAGTCTCTCCCCTGCTCGGTCCTTTAAAAAACTTGCTTAAATCCTTCTTCATCTCCTCTCCCGGAAGGGTCAGTACTCTGCAAAAGCTTTCATTGTCTAAGAAAGGGTTAAAACTCCACAGCTCACAACCCACAAGCAGCCGGACTCCTTCTGGTTCAACCCCCCTCCTCTGCACAGGCCGGGCAGGCTGGCAGCCCACGATATCAAGCTTCAAGGCCACAGCCTCAGTCTCAGGCAGCAAGCACAGACACAGTCTCTCTCTCTCTCTCTCTGTCTCCCCAGGGGAGGGGGGGCTGCCCAGTAGCTCCCAGTGTCTCTCTCCTCCACCCTTCCACCCTGGGTGGGGGGGAACCAGGCCAGGCCTACCCACATCTCGATCCAGGCCCGGGCCTACCACATGGCTGCCCCTCCCCTGCCCAGCCGGGACAGCTGGAGCAGGGGGAGAGGTCCTTCCTCTTCCACGCCGAAGTCCCAAGAGGGCTTCCCAGGGGCAGAGCTCTGCTTTTAACCCCTGTGTGTTCTCAGAGGCGTGTCCAAATCTTAGTGGCCATCCAGATGTGAATCTAAAATCTACACCTTCAATTGGACTGACCACACTCCCAGAAATCCACTTCCCCTCAAACCAGGACAGTCTGACAAATCACAATGGTGTAGGTTTTTGCAAATAACTTATAACTCAAGACTTTTAGTATTTTTAGTGTTGCACTCAGACTTTGGGGATACTTATAGTAATGGTCGTGTGAGTCATATGCTTTTTTTATGCTTTGGGTTTCAATAACAACTATTTCAAACATGAAAATAATACCTGCCTAATGATGTAAAATGCTGCACAGATTATTAACTTTCAAGTAAACATTTAGAAAAAAAAATGTGACTCAATTAAGTCATTACATAAAAAATAGCACAGTTAGATTTTTAGCAGGACCTATTTATTCAAAACCAGACCATTTGTTCTTTCATTTGTCCAGTTCTGTAAAATAACATTTCAGTTTCTTTGGTCTATGTAGCATCCAAATTTTATTTTAAAAAGTCCTGGACAACATAAAATCATACATTTAATTAATTTAGAAGGGACCTTGAAGGTTTAACCACCTTGGAAAATCAGAGCCAAATAGATCAAGTTTCTCAGGGGCTTTTCAGGTTATTTTATTTGTCTTGAAGATGTAGTAGGCTTCACCAGCTTTCTGAGTCCCTGCTTCACTCTCAGAGTGCACCAACCTCATGAAAAGGTTGCCTCTGCCTCTCCTTGTTTAATATGTGTTCCAGTCCCAGTTGTCACTGTGGTGCTCCACTAGACTCACGGTGGTATGAAAGCATCTTTTCTTGTATTGAGATCTCTAAAGTAAGAAACAGCAGCACTCTGGATGCTGCTGACATTCAGCTTGCTTTTTACCATGCCTATCAAGTCCTGCAAAGGTCTTTCTGAGCCTGTAGAGCTACTCTGTCTCCAGCCAGGGCCGAGCCTACATTTGGTTATTTCAAACCAGAAGCAGAAGTTTCCATGGGTCTTCATTGAACTTCAGGGAGTAGTTTCTGTCAGCCTGTTTCACCAGGGTCAAGGCTGCTCTGCAGCAGCTCTGCCCTACAGAAGGTCGATCATTTTTTCTCCCACATCCACAATCCATATACAGTTTGGTGTCAGCCTTAAAAATGCTTCGAAATCTCTCCAGCTGTGTCATTATTAGAGACACTGAACACTATTGACCCCTGAGGAACCCACCTTATTACTTGCCACAAGCTTGACTTTTTACCACTCGTTGATTTCAAGCACTGGAGCCCAATAATTGAGCACATTTTTGCTGCATTTGCCAGCCACCCTTCCCAAACTGTGTTTGACTGGCTGCAAAGATAGAATGGGAGATGAAGTCAAGACAAACAACATCTGCTACTCTCCCTTCATGCAGGGGAGCTGTCATCTCATTGTAGGGTGCTCCCAGTTTAGGTAGAAACAAGCTGCTGGTTGCTCCTAATCACTTGCTCTTCCACTGGGTACCAATAAACAGCTTTTAGGAGGATGCATTCCATTATTTTTTGGATCAGATCTATCATGTTACCTTGAGTTCTCTGGATCTCCTTTCATGCCCTTTTGAAGATGATATTAAGGTTTTCTCAAATATATACTTTAGAGAAAATTTATTTATAGTATAAACAAAAGCAGTTTTAAATAAATAAATTCTATATTTATACTGCAACAAGACAAATATACATAAAACGTGTGGGATAATAATACTCTCTTAGTATTTTGAGCAATTATTTGCTAATGTGTGGTGCTGGAGTAGTGCCTAAATATTCTGACAGAATCCAATCTGAAAACAGAAACCAATTTATACACTAAAAAACATTAGTCAAATCTATTTAGTGTCTACAAGTGACAAAGTTTCCTTTTAATGCTAAGTGTAACAGCTCATCCAACATAATTAGGCATCTTAAAATACCTTGACACCAGAAAGCAAATGGAAAAAACAAACCTAAATAATTAAGCCTTTCAGTGTACTCTTTCTATTAGATATGGGGAAAATTTATTATGGCTATAAGTTCATTATTATTATTTTTTTTTACACACAGGTTTGTCTCAGATTATTCAAAAAACATTTCTTTATCTTTTACAGCTCAAACAGTTATATATTGCAAATAAAAATTGATAATTTTTAATATAACATGCAAATACTTGTGTAACATACAAACATCACAATATCTTCATTCAAAGAATAAAATATGGAGGTTAAACCTCCATATAGAGTGTCTAAGCATCCTATTCAAAGTTCTGGCTTCTACATCAGTATAAAATCTGCTCAGGGAGTTACTACAGCTTATAGCAACTCAGAATCTCCCCACTGGTAATCAAATTCCTGCTTGGTGCCATAGTATCTTTAATTGCAAGGGGAAGTTTTTCAATTTCTAGATAAACACAGTTTTACATGTACTCATTCTTACTGGACGTGAGTGAACCTATAGAAACCAACCTTTTATTTTAAAAATCTTTTAAGTCACATATCTCTCTATGCACTGTTTTACTTTGTTCTCTTAAACAGGTGTCATTAAGTGCATATCTAAATGGTATTGTCAATCTGAAACAGTTTTTACTTTTATTGACTTTTTATATTGTGGAAATTATTCAGAATATAGCATGAATAGAAAATTGCACCAAGATGGATCAAAGTGCTTTTCAAGCCTCATTCTGATTGGAGGAATATTCCAGGAGCTGGGAATTGACAGAATGAAGTTATGACCTCCAATTATTTTTGAAACACTCTTTCTTGAGAAGTGAAGTAATATATATCCTGAATTATATATGCTAAGTAAAGTATGATGCTGAATTGTTTGTTTTCTGCCCTATAATTTTTTCTTTGTTATTAGTAAATGCGAAAAAGAACAGCATATTACAGTTAGTTTAAAATGTAGGAATTGTTCCTGTAGCACGTAATGCACAAGATGTTCTGCCAGCACAGGAGGGTGATATGAGAACCCTAGGGGCGATTAAAGTGTTTTCTACTTAATTTTTGTTCTTTTTTGATGTCTCAGTCCTTGTTTGAAGTGTACTGAAATATATTGCAAGTAATTTTCAAGCTGTTTGTGAGTCATACTTAATAATATTTTGGAACAGAATTTAGACTGTAATATCCCAGACTCCAACTGATACAATAGTAATCATCTGAGAAGTTCTGCAAATCACTAATTCTGTCATTAAAACCAGCTGTGGACACCTAAATGTCAGAAAATGAGATTCAGTCCCTGCAGCTTATGATGAAGCATCAAACTATTGTTATAGCTAAGTTATTAGTAGAAGTTTATCAGCTCTTTTGAAAGACTCTTACAACCTAAAGGTTTTCCACCCATTTACACATAGGTATTTTTCCATATATAGGACAGTTTTCAATTCAGTCGTACTTCTAGATATTTTTATTGCTATTCAAAGAAATAATTAAAAATTACTCTATGATAAACAAAGGAATGGTTGACTGCTGTAGGACAAGGAACCCAGATCTTCCCTATACTGAGCAACAAAAAGAGACACACAAGATTTGTTCCCATATACAGGGAAATGTTTAAACCTGAGGAGCTTTACCTCTACTTTAGACACAGCAGAAAGGTGTTATATGATGAAACTCTCCTAAGCAGAAAATTTATCAAATTTTCCTGTTGGGTCTGTTCCTGCTTAGTTTTTCTGATATCACCCTTGCCCTTCAGAGGCAGTATGTTTGCTTTTTCTGTACGTATTGACAGCTGTGAATTGTGTTTCTCCAGTCAACGAGGAGCTTAATGGGCATGTTGGCTCTGTACTGATCCTACACACAAGCTGGAAGGTTGTACATATTCTTCTGAGCATCAGCGGCTTGTGGTCTCATGGCAAGGCAAGTTAGACTGAAGATTTAGCTCAACTTTTCCACACATTGATGATGCTGTGGTATCTTTCACTTTAATGATGAATTTGAAATCCTTAGGTTGGTAATGCAATGTTTTGAGTAATATTGCAACATTTTCCAGTATTTCTAGACTTGAACTTTTAGCATGTACTCCAGTATTTAATTCCCGGTTAATGGTATTTCCAAGATTTGCAATTTTGTGTACCACAGTGTATTGTAATATGGAAGTACTTCACCTTCTCCAGATGAAGTTCAGTTCCAAAATTAGGTTTCAAGTGCACATTAAAAAGAACGGAAATTAGAACATGAAATTAATGTTCATTACAAGATCTTCACACAAATCAGTGCCACTGACAAGTTTTGAGCAGAGTGAGAATGACAGGACTTTTGAAAGTCAGGCAATTAAATTAACTGGAAGAGATATATGAAGGAATTTACACAGCCCTTTCCAGTCCATTTGGAACCTCTAATGCTTATCTCTGCCATAAAAAGCACAGATCACTTAGTTTATTTCAAAATCATGCATTTATTTTGCACAAAACTAAAGAGCAGAATAGTTCATTTAAATATGAAATTTATCTGTTGACATGATCAGCCTTGTAAAAAGTTACTAATATTTAAACAAACTCATAAAAGTTGTAAATAAATAAAGCTGACCACAGTCTTAGTACCTTAGGGAAAATATATCAAAATCATTTTTCTCTCTACAAGCAACTACAGAAGATATCTGGATGATTACTTATGTAGTGGAAATAGCAAAATCAGATTAGTAATACAAAAGATTGAAAATCTAAAGCAAGCATTCCTGAAACAACCTTGAGATTTGTTATTACTTTCTGCTGACTAGAACTGCCACTTTAGAATTTCACTACTGAAATTTTTTGTGTCTATATATATTGCAATATATTTATTGCAAAATAAGAAATGCTGTATGTTATATACCTTTAGATTCGCAAAGAACTGTTGCTGTTACTAGGACTTTACTTACAGCTCTTCCTCTAAAAAGGCTTTTTTTTTCATACATAAAAAAAATTCCTCACAAAGAGCACATTGGCATACTGTAGTGGCAGATACATTAGGAAAGGTATGTTTCTGGAATCTTCTTTCCTGTGGCTGCTGATGGTACCCAGAGCAGCCACTAAGCCTTGTCCATTTAGTTGTTCTCATGCCTTGTTGGCTGCCTACCGATAATGACTGGACTGTTTGTCCATGCTTTACTGATCACATCACTCTCTGGAGAATAAATTTATTGATTCATTGATGACCCTTTTAATAATGCAATTGCATTTCATGCTGCTTAACTGATTCACTGCTTCCGTTGATTGTCCATTTATTGATTTCATTTGCTCAGCTAATTTTTAATCCTTTAACTTTGCCTGTTTAATTTCACTCCATTACCTGTGTATTTTACTTATAATGAGTTTTACAACCTAATTGACTCTGTACCTACATGATTTTCCCACTTAATTAATTGTGTGTTTATACAATTAATTGCATGGATTATAAACCCCTAATTAATTGATTACTGCTTAATCACATAATTTCCTGTTGCTGAACTGCAAAGAATTTGGTGGCCATAGTCACATTCTGCCAATATTTGCCCACATTTAACCATGTGTCCTTTGTCCTCCCTACTTTTTGTCATCTATCACCATCCACTCTATCTTTTTGATTACTCCATTCTTTCACTTTTACCTTTTTATTTTAGTTAAATACTCATTAGTCTCTAACACTGTTAGAACTTCTCTTTATTAATTCCATCATAAGCTTTAATTAAATTTTTATTTAAATTTTTCTGCTTTTAATTAGAAGCTGGAATATGCTTCTGCAAGGAATCTGGATTTAATCACATATTATCATATATTATTCTAGATTAATCCTGGCAAATCAATTTAAATCATTCAGGAAAAAAAAACAAAACAGGAATAATCATAGGCCTCTGATCGCATAGTCAGGAATCCAAGTATTTTTCCATACAGAACTACCCAGACTGCTATCTATTTACTCCTACGAATCTTAAAGGGAGTTAACATTACAGAAGTGTCTCACTAAAAGCAATCTATACCACAGCTGCTCAAAAATTTTCTGAGAAAAATAGATATGGCTTTGAGTGTCTTGAGGAAAAGACAGGAGCCAAACTTTTAAATGTCTTATAAGTACCTCTTCTTTTTTTTCCCCTTTTTTTTTTCTTCTCTCTCTACTTAAGGGATCATAACATCAATGCTTCCTTCCCAGTTTCAGAGCTTTTCAGTTATGCATCTCACTTCTGGACTGAGCCCAGTCTTTGAAGCCGAAGGAGATGGAACTCCTTTATGTGCAGAAAGAGCTTTACTTCATGCGCAGACTGCTGCAAATAGAAAATGCCTTGATAATATGGAATGGACTCTGTGGATGTCCCTTTCAAGGTCTGTCGTGTATGGACACAATATTTCATGATTCCTAAACCACTTTGGTGCAACCAGAAAGAGGTTAAGAAGCAGCTAAGTAGACTTGCTGAGTGTCTCCGAGCAGAAAGATTTTACTGGGTTTCACTGAAGGGAAATTGAAAAGGATTTGATGACAGAAGAATAAAATTAGTCCTCCAGAGAGAATACCATGATGCAACTGTGCTTCAAACACCTTTAAATTTCCCTCACCTGCTCTAGTGGGCTAATTTATTTATGAAAGAGTAAAACTTCTGAATAGAAATATTAGACATTTAGTGGCATGTTTTCCAAGTTACAGATTCTGCTATCAAATTAAAACTTTTGTTGCTAATTCACTTTAAAAGTATTGTGACCAAATATAGCTGTACCAGCTGACAGCATAATATTTCCCCCACATACAACATAGATAAATTTGATATTAAGTTATACCATTGTGCTAATAGGGATTCACATGCAAATCTTGCATTATTTAGCAGAAAAGGCTGAAAAGTTGCATTTCATTTTGTTTGTATGTCAGCAAAAATTATGGTGATGTGGGCAGACATAATGAATATCTTAATTTAACATAGAAGGAATTAGACTAGGCTAAAGCAAAAAGTTAGAAACTACACAAATACAATTTTTGGTGTCTGTTGCAGGCCTTGTGAAATTTAACTTACAATACTTAGGGAGATGAAGTGCCTGAGTTTAAGCTAAAAGTCATGTACCGTTATCTTTGAGAAAATGATGAGGAGAGTTGAAGAGCCAAGCTTTTGGAAAAGCAGATATACAGTGTTTAACCTTAAAAAGTGCAAAGCTGTGAATGTATAATCCTAAAGATAGTTTTCTCCATAGTGAAAGAAAAGATTTAGGGACATCTAGAAGGCAATAAGTGTGAAGGGCCAAACATTCCAAAGATTCTCTTTTGCTTTTTGTCAGAGGGTGAAAGACTGTGGATAGAACAGTACAATACCATGTGTACTGATTTATCCATTAATATATATATCCATAGTAGCACTTTTGAAAATGTATCTCACATGATTGCATAAGCATATTAGAAGCACATGGATTATTTGAAGTTACTACTGACCAGTATATTTTAAAAATACATTCAAAATAATTTTGTATTTTTTTTCCTCAAAAACTGTGCAGATACAGAAGAATTTAGAATATCTCCTATTTTAAATCTGATACCATTCAAAATGTCATGAATGTTTTTAAAGACTTAGTGGTGTTTATATTAAATATGCAGATGACAATCCGTGTAGGCTTAGTGGCAGACAGCACTAGTCTTCAGAAAGGTATCCATACATTGGAGCAATACCTTAAAAAATATAATCACAATAAGATTCAGTATCCTACATGTAATAAAAATATGTATTTAAATGGATGGATTGAAGATGACTGACACCAAGTTGCCAAAAATTACCTTTAGGTCATATTAGATTTAAAGCTGAGTATGAAACAGTATTACCATAATTCTATGAGAAAGACAAATAAGATAATAGGTCACACAGAAAAACTCATTATTTGTAAAATTGGCAGTAATCTTAATTTATTTTTTTTTAATAAATGTGTAACTGGAGTTCTGTGACCAACTTGAGGTATAGACTTTCCAAGAATTCTCATTCATCTATAGAAGACAACTAAGGAAATCTTGTGAGACTTTAACTTTTTAAGTCTAGACAGAGTGAATCAAGGCTCTTAGTTCTAGATCATAAGCTGCTCTTCATGTGCTTGACTGAGAGTCCAAGGAATTATGGTTTTATATTATAACTAAGGAACTTTAGATTAGATTCAGAACAAAATTTCTAAATTGAAAGGCTTGCTAAGCCTGACTGATTTCTTTGGCACACCAGAAAATTCAAGGGACAGCCAGATGAGGTTATATGATGAATAGACAATGGAATGTTATCACAAGATTCCACCTTGAGCAGGTTGCCATAGAAAATACCTGTATTTTCTCTGATGCCATATTACTTTTCAGTCCTGTGTGAGTTTATTTTTACCATCTATGTTCCAGCTTTATAGATTAGAAATACAGAGAAAGATATATTTTTTCCAATTAATGTTGGGATATTAAAAAAAATTATATTATCTAGGGTTCAGTTTAGTGCAAGACATTTTTTAGTCTCACTCACTCACTAAGAAAATTGTTGCCATTTTTAGATGATAAATGGTCATTTTAATGGAATTATAATGGCAAAAATTTGAAGTGTTTTGTCAAGGAAATGCTAGTCACCCAATGTATTCTTCATTCTTCACTCAAGTGTAATAATAAAAACTACTTTTTACTTCTAATTTAATGGGAATTATAAATTTTTTGTTTGAGAATATCTAGGGCAGACAGCCAGTGTAAAACATTTTCCTCCAGGCCAAAATTTGAAGTGCTTACTTTTTTCAGCTGACAAGCAAATCACCATGATCTTTTGAAGAAGCAGTCTTACAGAAAATGCCTGGGTACTAAACAAATGCTTTTGAAATTTCCAAGATCAAACAGAGATGGGCAATATACTCTGAATGCTTCAGAAACCTGTCCATGTATTTTCTAAGCCTGTCTTTCCCAGCTCCACTTCTAGCATAATCAGCGAAGCTTCGTATTCTACACAACTGACGGGAGAAATGAAATTACAAATCAAGGTCCTAGGGAAAGAGTGTCTAGGGAAGAGAGGGGCTGGGGTTTTTTCTTTCCCACGGCCTCACAGAGTCTGTAAGTCCAAATACAAGCTCAGAAAGTATAAGGATGGCTACAAAGACAAAACATATTTAGGGAAAATAGGAAAATGACCTTGCATTTTCTTGTGTAACAACATTCCTCCCAGTACCTGCATGCAAATAGACATGTTAAATACACTTATTTCTAGTTAATCCATAAAAGCTTGGAACTTGCCTTTGAACACTGCTGAAATCTTTGCTCAAAAAACAGAAAGGCCTTCAGGATCCCTCTGTAACTACTTAAAAAGTCCAAAGTAGTTTGGATTCCGAGTGCAAATCCATGCAAGCTCATGTGGAGTTTTGGTTCTTTGTAGATAGCAGAAAATGTTGTCAGATTATGAGATGGAAACATACAGCAGAGTTTTCAGTACACAGAGGCCTGAGATAAAAACAAAACACAGTATTGTCATTTTGTAACAGCTTTAATCACGCATAACAGTTTGTTCTTATGAATATGTATGAGACACTGATGAACATGAATGATTGATATTTATGATTTGCAAAGCGAAGAAGCTTATCTATATGCAGATTAAGTACCTCCAAGAAAACTATTCTTCCTTTTCTCCCTCCTGTTTTGGCAAAATTCCTGCACCACTGAATGTTCAAAACTTGTATCTTTCCTGCAAAAACAGCTTAAAGCTCATAAGAAAAATAATCTCATCTATTCTTTTCAAATATTTTACTCAAAGATTTCTCAGAATAATTTGTAAAAATATATAAGAATTACTATGCAGAACATTATTTTAAGATATGTAGTGAAGTACAGTGAGCAAGGGACAAATGAAGTATGACCAGTTTATATTAATTTTCATATATTTAACAGAGCTAATATTGGAATAGAAATATTATGCAAAAGCATTGTGAATTAATTTTACTAGTTATGATAATGAATAAACATAAATGGGCTTAAAAGTATTGGTTAAAGATACCTAGCCTTGAAGAAAATGAACCTTTCCCTGAAATTTCCTATACACCATATTAATCTATAAAAAGCATGAAATTTGGCCTCTGAAAAAACCTGAATTTTGCATATTTTATATAATACAAAATTCCTAATATTTAAAAAAAATATTGGACAAAGTTATGAGATATGTTCATATTTTACCATGTGATTTAGATCTTAAATTGCCTCTCACACAATTGCTGCAATTAATATACAGTGCCAAGCTCTTTCTCTTATTGCATGTTGGAATAGAAAATGAGAAGTGTATTGAAATATTAAAGTCATAAGGGTTTGTATTGCATTTAATACATGATAAACAACAGAAAAATATTGGCGGCATATTCAATGATACCATGCTTTTTTTTGGAAATGAAAACAAAATTATGCCTTGTCTATACAAACTAGAATATACTTTTTAAGTGGAAAACTACGTATAAAGGTAAACCTTTTGAAATGACATCATAATAGCAGCTCCTTCCCTGTTAGCATTTTTGAATGCCAGCTTCTTCATGGTTTCAGCATTTCAAGGCACACTCAGCTTCAGGAAGCTGGATTAATAATGTAATGACACAGTTAAGATGAAAAGAAAGGGACCTCCTGTTCAGGTGATAGGGACTGTGCATGAGATTTTGCCATACCAATATATATCTCAAGATGCTCAGGTATTTCTAACAAAAGTTTCTGTATCATCAAAGTGTATTTTGCCTTACACATGCCCTATGAATTCATCTAGATTTCTGAATTAATTTCCAGCGGCACTTATCTTAGCAATTAGGCATTTCATTTAGATCCATGTTCTGGTCCACGTCTATGAATGAAATTTATAAAAATGAAATAATGTGTGAATGTCCAGAAAGTGGACATTTATAGCTGTGAGCTTTGATGAAAAACTTTACAGGCTTCCTGAAATATGATCAACAGATATTTCTTCTAAATGTGGTGGATGTTGATGCAAGATGGCTTTTACTGAGGGAACAGCTTTTGGTTATCTTTTTAAACCTTTAGTCTTCAGGTGCAGATTTAATGTTGTTACTATTGACTGAATAATTTCATCTCAAAAATCCCCCAAAAGTCCCTTCTGAAGAGCACTTTTAAGCTCCTCTGGTTTACCTTGATAATGGTCTGAGAAGTCTTGTACTGGTTGCCAGTGACAAGCATTGAAGTTTGAAGAAGTGTAAGGAAGGCTATTAGAAGTGCAAAAGGAAAAAGGTGTGAACAAAACAAAACAAACCAGAGCAGTCAAAACTCAGTTCTCATTAGAGCAACGAAAGCAGGATGGAAAGCTGAAAAAGAGTGAAGATGGAGTTCTATTTGCTATTGGTAATGACTTACTAAAAATTTCCATACACTGTATTCAGCACAACAGTTGCAATATTCCAGTCTATTACACTGAAATGGTACTTTGTTTAATTAAAAAAAAAATTAAAAAAAAAAACCAATTTTTTTTCAGATTAATATCCCTGACCTACCATAATGGAACAACATTATTGTAATCTTCTAAAGCTGATTGTAATTAAATTAATATACATTACATTAACAGTAATTTAACACTCAGGACCTGGACTTTGTTACAGGAGTGATCTTTCACATGAATGGTCATATAACATGTCCAATAAAAAATGGAGGATTTTTTTATTACTTTTTATTAGATGAAAAAATGGTGTTATATTGGAGATACTATGAAAAGTGTGTATCCGAAGAACACCACTAGGAAGAATAATTATTCAACAAAATAGTTCTTGGCTTTGTTTGTTTTATATTTCTTATCATATTTAAAGATTATATAAGCATTCTAGTAGCTAACTGGGACAGTACTCTTTGAACAGGCTTTTAAGCTTGTGTGTTGCAGTTAGTTGTTGCATAAAGTATTTCATGTCTTCATCCAATTACTCTCCAAAATTGTGCGTGTATATATATATATATATATATATATATATAGATAGATAGATAGATAGATAGATAGATAGATAGATAGATATACACACATCACTGTACTTCAGTCTTTCATGAAAGTTTTAATAGGGCCAGATGGAGCAAAAATACAAGAACTAATTTTCTTTTAGTGAGGAGGGCAAAGATTTAGTGTATAATGAAATAAGAGTTAAAAAGTAATTAGAGAAATACATCTTAAATTTTAATGATGGTTTTATTTCTCCTTTTGTATGTATATATATGATATATACATATGAGTATATATGAATATAAGCAAAATATCAATTCTGTGTTCTTTTTACTGAAACAAAATTGTGTTTGATTAAAGTTTAGAATTCTTCAAGTAAATTGTTCTATTGCAAATACATTTAAACATTAATCCACATCTTCAAGAGGAGGACAATCTGGGTTAATATTTTCAGTCTTCACATATTGGTATGTATGCTGCAGTTCCCTGTTAGCCCATTTTAAAAACAATCAGTTCCAAAAAACATTCACCAGATTTGGCATTTTGATGGCAAACTCTGTGTTTAAATGTGCTCTTATTCAAATGAATACTAAAGTTTTTGCTAGCATAAAGAAAAAGGGATTGATCAATGGAACCATTCTTATTACTTCTGGTTTGAGATGCCACTATCTTTCAATCCACTAATTTTTGTAGATGGACAAAGAATAAGGAAATGGGCTCTCAATGACTTTTTAAATTCCTTTTTAAATTAAAAAGTTGTTCATAGGTTTACATAAAACCGGAATTATCTATTTCTTATGTACATTTGTTATATCAGAGTGCTTTTTATCTGTGAAATTATTAGGGTACCCAAAACCACTGTAGGAGAAACAATACAAAATCTATTTTTCATTTGAGGTACTGCCAGTTATACTCCTTAGGAAGAAATGACCACTAGTGTATAGATTAGAATTAAAGATCATGTTACTTAATTTAAATTTAGTTTTGTAATTTCCCCCAGAAGTTCTGAATCAAGTAAATAGATTCAAGTTGAACGATAAAGGAAAACCTAAGACCCAGATCCACAGATGTTCCAGCTTAAAAAAAAATAAAATTTTCATGCAAATATGAAGGTAAAAAAGAGTCCAGTCAAGCCACTAAATTATTAATTATACTTTCATTTTCCAAAATATTTACACTACCTATTAACTGGAGCAGCATCTATATAAGGAAATTATCAGGGTGCATCAAGAAGATTTTTCACTTTTGCAGGCAATATTGTATTGAAGATTTTTTGCTCTTAGTGTTTCTTATTCAGCAGGAGATTATATATACTGGAAGACTTGCAGATATCGGTCATCATCATGTATTTCCATGTGATTAAGGTTCTTCGCCCTTAGCACATTATAAGACATCCTTGACTCGTAGGAAGCACTAGTAGTATAAACCAGAGGATTCACCAAGTGTGAACAATAGGTCTTAAAAACTTAAATGACCTTGTCTTCACTTCAAACTTGTCAGCAGCATACTTTTAAAGCTTGGAAGAAGAATGATTACATATAACAAGGCTAACATCTTCAGTGGCTAATATCTTCAATGGCTAATATCTTCAATGAAGATATGAAAAAAAAGGAAAAGGAGAAAATAAAGGTCTCTTGTTTTCCCCTTCTCGGTGTGGAATGTAAACCCAGCAGAGAAATAACTTCCTCAACATATCACCCGCATAACATTAACCCATATTAAATTTTCCTTAGACAGTTTGAAAATTAATGGTATGAGTACTGAAACATCAGGAAGTTATTGTCACCAATTGTACTAAATAGTATAGCTTTCAGCTAGATGTCCTTGCTATGCTTCAGCAAACATATTTCATTTTAATATCAGCTTTTAAATCAACCTCCAAGTACATCTCAGGATAACAAAGGTTATAAATTAATTTGCATAATAAAACAATAATCCTGGTGTGCATTCAGAATTGCAGTGCATATTTTAATACCATTATACATGTTGATTAAAACTTTTCATTTCCTATTCTTTCTAAACAAATTAGTTACTTAATATGAAATTTTGAGAGGAAAGTGCTCTTTTGCCAGGATTCTGATGATTTAATGGATTTTAATGGAGAAGTCAATGGTGACTTCATGTAGAATATAGTATTATGACTCATATATACAGCAATGTGACTCAGAGAAATATTTTCTCATGAATTATACATTCATGAGAAACTATTTGATGAACAGTGCCTATATTATACCTTTATAACTAAAGCTATTCAATAGAATTAAAACTCAGTTTTTTTTTTATTTCTTCCATATTTCCTAATCTTACTAAAAATTCGCTAAACTCCCTGTTTTAAAAACAAAAGTATAATCCATAGAGCTCACATACATTGTGGCACCTCTTCTGTCTAACATTTACTATGACTAAAACTCACACATTCTATAATAAATTACTTCAGATGTTAATTTATCTCCAACCTTGCCTTTAACAACCCTAAAAAACCTCAGAAGAAAATACCGTGAGTTATTCAAAGTAATTATTTTCTTAATTGATTGGAAATAATTCTAGATAGGTTTCCAGATGTTTTTAATTAGTTTATTCCCTCCATATCTCAAAATTCAAAGCAAGAGCTTAATATATCATACTTTTTAGGAGATTACTCATGCTTCACACAAGCAAATAAGCTATTGAAACAATTTATTTATTTGGTCAACTAATAAATCTCTTTCATAATTTCTAATTATTCCTGGAGTTGTCATAGCCCGTGAGATTCTGGGAAAGCCAGCATTTTTCTCCTGTGTACTTTCCCTACTCATAGCTGATTTATTTATCAGCTTTATCTATTTTTCCCAAGTGTTAATTGGTAATTTTATTTCACATTTGTGTTTTTACACAATCAGCAGACTTGCTATTATCAGTGACAGTGAGTAAAACAGTTTTATTTATTGTTTAAATGTTTTAAATTATTCTTGTTAACTCTTTTTTACAGTAAAACAAGTGCAGATTATTAAACTGAAATAAGGAGGTATTAAATAATTTAAATGTGTCTGAAATGATGGTTTTAAAAATATTGCATAGACAAAATATAGCATATAATTTCCTGGTCACACTGAAAAATTTGGAGAAAACCAGACGTTCATCTACATCTCAAATAGAAATGCACCACTGATGTTGAGAATTACACTAAATTTAAGTAGATTACGCAAATTAGACTAATTTGAAAAATGAGAGGGCTAATACCTATGGGTGAGGAGGATGATGTGGAAGCAGAGGAAGAGGTGATATGGCTGTTAAATGTATTGGGAGAGAGACAAGTAGAAAACTATCAGTCCTGGAACATTGGGTACTAGGTGAAAGTAGGGAAATACTACGGAATAACTCCTCATGACACTATGAAACCATGAAGTTTATGGATTTTCTCAGGCTCATCTTTTAAAGTGGCCTAAGTGTTTAGAGATGGAAAAGCTCTTTGTCAAAAATATTCTAGCATTAACTGTGTGTTTCCATTACCTTCTTTATCTTAGGCATGAAATCTTTCTAATATGTAGATGTTCAGTTTCACCTATATAATTACTAGGCAAGATCAATTTTATCCTGATAAATGTCTGTATGACAACCAGCAATTCGAGTTTTTTCTGTTGCTTGATGAGGGGTAGAAAGGAGATTACAGAGATATTTTCAGGGCATATAAGCCCTTTCCCAAGAACTTGCCAACACAAAACATGTGCAAAATCAAAAATCTGCATCATCTGGTATCATAAAGGATATCCCCTCTTCCTGCAATATTTGTCTTGCTTACAGTGTTGTGCTAGTGCAGCTATAAGAGCAATGGAACTACCTACCTTTAAGACACACCTACCTTTAAGACACATCATTCTAAATAGAATGAAAAATTTTACTCCATAAATTCTCCTTTTTAAAATTCAAACTATTTTGGCAGCTGTTTTAGAAGAAAGAGTGCAAACCACTGAAGCACTGATGTAACAAAACACCACATTATCTTCCTGCACAGATAGAAATATAATCATTATACCTTCTTATATCCCTGGGGCCTATGCTGTCCATATTGATCTTTAAATAAATGAAAAACAATTTGTCTCTGTAAGACAACATTGTTCTATTCCCTTAAGGGAAATAGCTGACTTCTGTTTGTTCAGTGTGTAACAAACTGCTCCTAGATGGGACAGAGACTCTTGTTGTCTCACTTTAGAAACAAATGCCTGAACGGGAAGAGGTGACACACCTGTGGTCTCAAATACCTTGCTTTGACTTTATATGCAAAGGGAAGAGAAAGTTTCACAGAACAGGTGAGAAGTGAGAAGCAACTTTCACAGCATGTCCCTCAATAATTAAGCAAAGCTACCAGAGATCAGGTATAACAGAAACACACATGAGGATATAACCCTGCATTTAAGAATTAACCTTGTAACACTGATGAGGCTGTAAGCTCTTTCTGGGTGCCTGAATGCATGACTGGAGATTAAAAGATAACATGAGGAAATGATCATACATGAGCTTCCTACATCATTGTACTGAAATGGGATTTGGAAGCCAACAAAGTGTTGAAACCTTTCTGCCGTGTCCTACATCCTAAAATCATACCATGTTTTTGTTTTTAAGAGACCTTAAGGATCACTTAGTCTCACCATGCTTATAGTCAAGAATTTCTTCCTAATAGCTAACCTAGACTGATCCTCTTTCAGTTTGAACCCATTCCTCCTTTTCCTGTCACTACATATACTTGTCAAGGGTCCCTCTCCAGCTTTGTTGTAGGCCCCCTTCAGGTACCAAAAGGCTGCTATAAGGTCTTCCTGTAGCCTTTTTTTCTCCAGGCTGAACAACCCCCAGCTCAACCTGTCTCCATCAGAGAGGTTCTGCAGCCCTCTGAGCATTGCTGTCACTCCCCTGGCCTGGTTCCAGCAGGTCCACATCCTTCTTCTATTGCAAGACTTAGAGCTAGACAGAGTACTCCAGGTGGGGTCCCAGCAGAGCAGAGTAGAGGGATGGAATCAGCTCCCTTGCCCTGCTGTCCCCGCTGCTTCTCAAACTGGCTTTCTGGGCTGCAAGCAGACATTGCAAACTCAGGCCAAGTTTCTCACCCATCAGTACCAAGCCCTTCTCCTCAGGGCTGCTCTCAACCCATTATTCATCCAGACTATATCAGTGCTTGTGAATGCCTGACGCAGATGTGGGACCTTAGACTAGGCCTTGTGGAACTTTGTGAGCTCTCAAATAGTTGTGGTTCAGCAGTTTTTTATGCAAATGGAGACCAGTGAGGAGCATTGCTCCTCAAGGGTTGGTATTGGAATTGGCACTGTTGGACTTCTTTGTTGGTGACATGGACAAGAAAACTGAGTGCACCTCCAGGAATTCTGCAGGTGACGCCAAGCTGAGTTATGCAGTTGACACTGTGAAGGCATCCAAATGGATGCCATCCAAATGGACCTTAACAGTCTTGAGGCACAGGCTTATGAAAATCTCATGAAGTACTACAAGGTCAAATGTCTTACATCCTTGATTTTTTCCAATAATATGTGTTTGAAGTAAAAAATCACTGGGTGATAAAAACTAGGTTGGAGACTAAGGGAACAAGCAGCAAATTAGGGCACACAGATGAAGCCCAAAATTAGAGAAATTCCAAATCTTGGTTCCCAAGAGAGGAAATGAGAAAGACAGCCAACTACTCACAATCTTTCATACTACTGTTTATTCCAGCTTGCATTTACAGTGATTTATATTAGAAGATGTATAAACTGTCATAACATCTAGTTGGGAGAAGTAGTTAAAGGGAGACAGAACACCCTAGGTTTAGTAAATAGCAATCTGTGAGATATTATTACTGGAAGAAATTATTAACAAGGCCTATTTCCTTTTCAGCAAACTGAAAAATATTTTTTTAATTCACATTTGAATGACCACAATACTTTATCTGTGGAAAATGTACCTTCTAGGAAATTATTTTGTGATGTAGATGTACATTGTTCTGATATTTCAAAGTGAAGCTATTTAGAGAAGCCTTGACTTTCTTGTTTCCAGCTTCCTTTGCCTGCAAAGTACAGATAAATCTGCTTGTGCATGTATTATTGATATCCCAGTATCAGAATGAGGAAGATAACAAAACATGAGTTTTAGCATTGCTATGTAGAATGCAGCTGTCTGTATTTCTGCAGCTAAGATATTTCATTATCACCCATTTAAGGTGATTATGCTTCATTTAATATGAATGCAAAGTGTATAATGCTGGATAGGTTTAAAGCATTCATATAATTTTGATCCCACAAACCAATCTATTGCAACACAGATTAACCTCTTACATTTTTTATTTTTTTCAGAAGTATCCTTTCACACACAGAGCTTCATACCTGTGGGGGTAATGTGCCTGTGTGTGTGAGAGTGAATGACAAATGGAAAAAAATTCATGGGAATAGGTTAATATTAATTTCTTAATCACTCTGTTCCTAAAACAAATAAATGTGAGTTGAATATTTAGCAGGATTGACACATATTTTTCCCTGCTTGATACATGGAATAACTGCTTATCTCTCCCAGTTTTCTTGGTGGAAATAATATTATGACAGTTTAAGTCCAGAACTTGCTCAAATGCAGCATTTTCAAAATTCTGTGGCTAGTCTGAATATGTGGATTGTCTTCTGACAAACCATTCTTTGACATGTAAATGTGAGCTTCAACATTACTATTTGTACATTTTATACTTAGTCTTCACATAATTAGTATATTAAAAAAACCCCAAGAAGCCAAAAACAAAAAGACAGATAATCAGTGGATTAATCAATTAACATGATCTTTACAATCTGAAATCACTTTTTTACTGCTCTATGGTTTTGAGAGTAAATGCTATTAAACATTGATTATTATTTTCCCATTAACTTCTTCTCCTTTGCAATGTGTTAATACAAACAGAAAGACTATGCAGCCATCTATCTAGTCAGTACATCTTATTATACATTTTTTATATTTTTCTGTTAGATATTATTTAACTTGCTAAAATCCTAGGTTCTCTACTTAAACTTACAAGCTTGTAATGACTTACAAAAGTAGAAATATTTTTTTCTGTAGAAACAGACAAATTATTTTTAATCTGTAGCCCAAGACCCCTAAATGGATTATATTATTCATAAAATTATTTGTGGTCAATAGACCTTGGCTGGCTGGCAGGAGCTCACCAAGCTGCTCTGTCACTCCATTCATCAACAGGACAGTGGGAGAAAATAAAAGGAAACTCTTTGGGGTCAATACAAGGACAGGGAGATTACTTACTAATTAACAACAAGGACAAAAGAGGAATTCTTCCTTGATTTGAGGAAGAATAACCTGATTTGTTGTCAATTTCTTGTAATGGAGTAGGATGCTTTGACATACCTAGAAACATGAAAAATACTAAACCCAAATTCACCCATCCTTCCCTTCCTCTCAGATTTGATTTTCTCCCTAATTCTTTTTACCTTTTGACCCCTGCTATCCCTTCCATGCCATCTGGAGCAGGAAAGGTAGTTGTGTTTAGTTCATAATTCTCCATCTATTCCACTCTTTCCTCCTCATGCTCTTCCCCTATTTCAGCATGGGATCCCTCCATGGGAGACAGCCCTTCATTAAATGCTTCAGTTTGGGTCCCATTCAATGAAGTACAGTCCTTCAGAAGGATACCACTCCCACATGAGGCTACAGCTACTGCCAGAAAACTTCTTCCTCTGTGGGTTCCTCTCCACAAGTCACAGTTCCTTCCAGGCATCTGCTTCAGCTTGCAATCCCCCATGGACTGCAGTGTGGATATCTGCTTTGCCATGGTCCTCCATGGGCTGCACAGGCACAGCCAGCATCACCATTGTCTGCACCATGGACTGCAGGGGAATCTCTGCTCCCTGTCTGGAGGATCTCCTCATGATCCTTGTTCTCCAGCCTTGATGTCTCCAGGGCTGTTTCTCTCGCATTTTCTCACTCCTCTCTCACAGCTGTTGAACAGCATCTTTTTCTGTTATGCTTTCTTTCATACATTATCACAAAGGCAATACCAGCCTTGTTGATATTGGATCCTCCTTGGCCACTGGTGAGTAATTCTTGAGGATGACTGGAACTGGGTTTTTCTGACCTGGGGAAAACTTATGTGGTCTCCCTGGAGAAGCCACCCTGAAACACCCTCAGCTACCAAAACCTTGACAATTAAACCCCATACATTACAGTCAAGAATTTTAATTGCTTACATTCCTTCCAAAAGAATAAAAGATCATGGAAATTGGAGCAGAAAACAGATTTTGCACAGAAAATTTTAAGGCATAAAAACTCCAACTCAGAACAGGAATCCCAGCATTATTCTGAATTCAGTACTTTCCTTCCTTTGTTTCTGGAGTACAGTTTTATAGGCCTTGTTTCCTTTAGATTGTTCAAGACCTTGTGCAACTCAAGGTGTGGAGACAAATCAAGCTTAAACTGTGTGTAAAAATGCTTTCATGCATTTCAAATCCAACTCTTCTGTAATAAACTTGCTTGCCTTCACTCCTAACTATGAAAGTTGTTTTATGCCTAGCTTCTCGCATGAAATTGGGGCGTTGTCAGAGAGACAGACTCACAAGTGCTGTCACACAATTCCCAGGTGCTATGATATACTCTTGTATATTGGAAAAAGTAGTAAGACAAGATAAGTTTAAAAAAATCTGTTAATTCAGCATGTTTAGAAATAAAACATGCTGCTTAGTATAATAATAATAATTCCTGTTTTTCTTTTCAATTTTCTGAAGAGTCCAGTAAAATACTTCCAACTGAATTACTGAGGCAGTTTCACTGATCTATCTTAGTTACTCTGTTTCTGGGTTTAAAGTGTGTCTTCTTGCTTTATATGTTCAAGGGAAGAATATTTCTAGTTTGAAGATTTATTTTAATAATTTGAAAACTATTGCAATATCATCTTTTTAACAGTTGCAATTGTGACCCAGAAAATTTTAGTTTTAAATTCTTAAAAAAAAATGCCTTGCTGTTTGGACAATAAAAGGCTCAGAAATGTTCACAGCTTATTACAGGAGCAGTTAAGAAGAAAGGTTAATTTAATGCCCAAGGTTACAGAATGGACAGGTAACAAGCACAGGGGAGACCATCACTCCTAAACACTGAGGTAGCCAGAACATTTATTTAGCCTGGGTATGTGAGAGGATTAGGTCTTAAATCAACTGATAAAATCCTCTCTCTCCTTTCTATTCCAATGATCTTTTCTTCTCAGCCTGTTTCTCTTTATGTTATTGTCAAGACTCTACAGGCTCCTGCCTTCTGCTCATCTGTGCTTTGGACAAGCTGAGCCTGCAACAAAATAATCCACTGCTGTTCCTCAGGATTCCACCTTTTCTGGTTTCCTCCTTCATTCACTGAACATTATTCTTAAATATGAAAGATAAGGCATGAGTCCATTTTAGATCAGCAAAAAGACAATTAAGACAACAACTCTTCTGAAAACTTTTTAAATGGGGGGAGAGAAGATAAAGTGCATTTAGGCAAGTGAGATGTAATGGACATTTTACTGAGGGTATAAGTCCATATCACTTTTTAACATGAATTATAATTAATACAAATAAGAATTCAGGAATACTGATGAATCAATCTCTGAATATTTGATATTTGTTGATAGAAGAAAATGCAAAATTATAGTCACATAACTGAAGACAACATCACATTCCAGGCTGGCAATGCTCACACTTCACACTAATATGGTGCCGCGTATTAAATATATATATATATAACTCTCTTCTTTGTCAGGGTACTAGAGAAGAGAGAGAGAGAGAGAGAGAAATATCTAGATTTAATATATCTGCAAAGTACAGATAAATCTGCTTGTGCATGTATTATTGATATCCCAGTATCAGAATGAGGAAGATAACAAAACACAAGTTTTAGCATTGCTATGTAGAATGCAGCTGCCTATATTTCTGCAGCTAAGATATTTCATTATCACCCATTTAAGGTGATTATGCTTCATTTAATATGAATGCAAAGTGTATAATGCTGGATAGGTTTAAAGCATTCATATAATTTTGATCCCACAAAGCAATCAATTGCAACACAGATTTAAGACTCTTTTCACTTTCAGAGTGAGTTTAACAGCTGAATGAGAAACTGAAGAAATACAGAGTTTCAACTTTAATTAACTGTTTTGAGTGACATCAAATCTGATGCTGGCTGCTATGTCATTTTCTTATGTCATCGTGAAATCCCCATTAGAAATTATTTTATGAGTTAAAGGACTTCAGTTGAATCAATGTTTCTAAATTAAACAATGAAAAAAAATGATACTTAGTGGAAAGCAACAACAATTATCAAGAAAAGCTTAATAGTACACGAATAATAGTAAAATTATACTGTGCCATAGATCTGTCCTTTTTGTCACAAAGGTATCATAACACAGAAGCTAGAAAAAACAGTATTTTCTTGGATATGCTCAAATTGTTGAAGAAAATGTACTCATCTTCCCCTACAGTTCTTAATTTCTTCACATTGTTATGTCTACATCTGCCCTTTCTCCAGCTGTGCAACTCCATGTATAGGTCATAAAGTTAGTGCAGCCCAAGGAGAATGTGTTCAACAGGCTCTCTCCCAGTGGGAACAATTATTTTAAAAAAAAGCAGTGAGAAACAGGATGGATAGAAATTCCCTGGATGTACACAGGAACTTTGTTGCCATAGCTAATAGGGCATTTCAACGACTGACAAGTGGGACACATTTTCTGTTGAACAGAGCCCTAAATTAAATTCAATTCTTGTCTCCCAAAAAATTTTAACTCTTGGAATACTTTTCTTTTTCATGTAATGAGAGGAAAGCATAGGTAGGAGTGCAGAACAGCCTCTGTTTGTTCAAATTTTCATCAGGAAGAAATCCATACCATAGCATAAATCAGCCTTTACTTCAAAAACTGACCTTGGTTTCCTCAGAATAAATGGAAATCTCAGTTTTCCTTCTCTCTCACTATTGAATATCTCACACTGATTATAAAGCAGTCAATGACAAAGCCCTTTGGCTTGTGGACTGAGAAGGTCTAGACGTATTTTAACCATCTGTGCAGTTTTTTGTAACTTGTAGTTAGCTACAGAAATACTTGTAGCTGCAGAAATACTTATTCCCTAGAATCAGATTTTAATGATATTTCCTTCCATACAACTGAAAAACATTTCCTTTCCATTATTAGCCATTGGGAAAAAAACCTAAAACCAAGCAGGAACAACAAGAATAAAGGGTTTCAAGACTTCCGAAGTGATTTTATCTTATTTAAAATGTACTGGCTTCAAAGATTCTAATAGCAAGTATATTTTCTCTTGTCTTTCGCTTAATCCATTTATAACCCCATAGTAACAATGAAGAAAAATTACAATCAGATAGTAGGGCAAATCTCTTTATGTATCATTTGACCCTCACCAACCCTTAAAACATCTGTCAAAGCATACATTTTCGGTGTTTCCACATTTACTTATTGTTTTATTAGAAAATTTGTCTTCATACATTCTTTCTGTTGGATGGTTAAAGCATCCCCTCCTCTTGCTTAGAGAGTGATTATATTGCAGACTATTGCATTTGCTCAAAAACATATCTTTATTAGTCATTCACCTTGCCAGCTGATACTCCAGTAATCAATACAGAACCTTCATAATGACACATATGGTCTCAAAGAGTATTTTTACATGCTTTACTCCAGAAAAAACAAACAAACAAGCAAGCAAAACCACTAAAAAACCCAACCAAACAAGGAACATATAAAAGGTAAACCCAGGTAAATTATTTCAAAGTGCAAATAGTTTTAATGCTATTTTCCTCATTGTTATCAAAGATGCTACTTTTTCATTACTACTTCAGTTGAAATAAGAAGGAGGAGGCGTTTTTGCTTGAAAGCAATAAAAATAAGCAGATTTAAAATTTAATTTCTTCTCTTTATGTGTGCAAAGGAGACAGGGTACTATGCTGGGTTCTTAAATTAGGTCTGATAGCTACTGTTTGTCTCCTAACCTCTAACAGTAAAATATTCAAGGCAATTTTCATTTGAGTAAATAAGTTTGCAAGCCTTACCGTTCTGTATCATCTGTAATTTTGGGACACTGGATGCAAAGAGTGACACTTATGTAACTTTTGGTATGGGAATGTGTATGATGCAAGAATTCTGTCTTGGTACTTGAATTGCTATGTGTACTTACTAAAGAAACCTTTTACACAGAGACTTTCTCCTTCGGAGAGGAACACACAGCCAACTTCCAGGCATTCTGAAAAAACACAATAGCATACCTAATTAAGAACATAATAAAGACATTTACTCAATAAAAGCCCAAGACTAGTTATTTTTATATCCTAGCTAAAAAAACTATAGCATCTTGTTCCCAAGTGTAGGCATTTCTGCATATAAGTAACTGAGGATTAATCATCATTACCCCAGTGACTTCAATTAGCTGCAATTTAGATAAACAGAAAATCTGTGAAGTATGTGAAAGTACGACTTTGTTCTCAAGGTTGGGAGAATTCCAGTTACCAAAACTGTAAAATCAGAAATATAGAATTTTAACTGGCGTGTTGGAAATGAAATTAAGCAGATAATGAAAGTAAATACAATAAACCCCCAAACATTTACTGCCTAGCAGGTCTTATCAACAGTTTACAATGTTGGAATGCTATATTCCATGCAAAATTATCTGATTATGGGTTAAATGTTGACTGAGGAGGTTTACAGTAACTGAAGTAGATTGTGAATTACTGTGTCTTTGAGATTTATGTAGAAGATTAATCTCCGGATACCAAAACCATTTAAGACAGAAATCTTGGGGATTATTTTGTCTTGAGCTTTAGCAAAGGACATGAAGAACATCACAAAAATAACTTTGGTATGCCCTCATAGACACATTAGTTTTGAAACCACTCTTCTTATTTTTCCTATAATTTTTGGTTTTGAAAAACACTTTTATAGAAGAATGAATGAGTTTTTTTGTTGGTTTGTAGAATTCTACAACCCTGATCTGATTGTTCCAAAACTGGAGATGTAACTTTAGAGTCAATACGACAGCACAATACTCCCAAATTCTTTCCATCTTGTTCACAGGAAGCTTATTATTTAAGGGTAGCATATTTAGCTGATTTGGGGATAGAAACAACACAAAGCAGAACTCAAAAGTTGCACTACAGAAATAATTGACTGACAGTTTTTGTGTGATGTATTGCCTTTACACTGACAATACTTCTAGTCAGTATATTATTCTTTCTAAACAGTTCAAACAACATTGTGTAAAAAATTTACTCTTTTTATGATGAAAAAATTGCATGGCTTATCCCATTTCCCCTTACTTCTAGGTTCTGTGGGAGTAACAGAACAGTATATGCACAGACATTCACCAGCAGAATAATTAAAGAACTGATGTTGTCCATCAGCATGTTTTCTTCAAGTTTGGGACTCCTTGTGTGTATAGGCAATGACCATTGATAGACCCATTTGACACACACAACTATTTGGCAGTTCCATAAACTGAATAAAAAAGTAAAAGTAATTACATTGTTCCAAACCCACTGGATCTCCTGGGTGGACAGGTCCAGTCCATGCTTTTAAAGTGCAGGAAGGAAATAGAAGATAGTTGTGTGGATATTCTTTGTTTGGATGGATTTTATCACCAACTGTTACTTGTAGCAACCTGAAGAGCAGAAAAGTTTTGTCCAGAGCTATAGTGGGAAGAAATATTTTAGTTGTTGCACAAAAGTTTTTTCTTGATATCTGTGACTTCTAAAAAATCAGGGGAGGGACAAGGATAATCAAAAAGAAAAACAATACAAAATGGTCACCTGAAGTGACAAAATGGTCTATTTCTGTATGCTGGACATTTCCATAAGAAATAAACATCCCTCATGAGGTTTCCATGTGCTCTCTTTTTTGAGCTTATCCAGGTCCCTCTGGATGGCATCCCTTCCTTCTGATGTCTCAGCTGCACCACCCATCAGGGTGTCATCGGCAAATTTGTTGAGGGTGCACTTGCTGCCTTACTCTATGTATTGATGAAAACACTAAACAGCAAGTACAGATCCCTGAGGGAAACCAACTGTCACCCTTGTCCCCACGTGCCCATTGGGACATTGAACCATTCACCACTACCCTCTGGGTATGACTGTCTAACCAATTCGTTGTCCACTGAACTGTCCACCCATCAAATCCTTCTCTCTAATATAGAGTGAAGGATGTTATGGGGAAGAGTGACAAAGGTCTTACAGAAATCCGGATGGATGACATCCATAGCCCCTCCCTTGTCCACGATGCAATCATTCCATCACAAAAGGCCAGTAGACTGGTCAGACAGAACCACATTTTGTTTTGTCAGGAGTGTTGCTGCAAGGTCAGCTGTCACAAAAATCTTAATAGTCCACCTGGCTCAGCAAATTTGTCAGCAACTGGGCTTCATCTCTTTGGAGATCAGCTCAGTAATGAATACTCATAAAGAGGAATGGGAACTTCTGGCCAGCAGTAGTTTTACAAGAGTGGTGAAACCACTCACCTCTTTCATACTACCACTTATTTTCCAGTCCCTTGTCCATGTTGTTTCAGGGATTGAGTCTGAAAGTATTTTCAGTAGAGGATTTGAAGAGACAGATAGGGAAAGTTGAGTTTCAATCAAATGGATATACCTCTAAGAAGACAATAGAGATTTGATTCAGCACATATCAGTCTTTCATTTGAACCTCATTTCTCACAGTTCTCTTGTTTAATTTCAGAAAAAAGCTAGAAACTATTGACATGATGTAATGAACACATTACATTTAATCACATCACTAACACTGGCTGGCACAAGTTAATGAGCATTCATTTGAGATTTTGGACTCCTTTTTATTTTAATCATTAAAGCAAATAAACATTGCTATCAGCAAATTATCTTGCTTTAAATAGAGAGTTTGTGTACATGAGCAGCTCTAGCATTTCATATACAAGTTTTGATCTCAGTAGTGCTTCAGACTTATACAAATATTACACCTATCTGAAACCAGGGAGTTTGTTCTATAGGTCAACAGCATAATATCCTGAACTTAATCATCACAGATTTCAGCTTCATTTGCATTTGATTCTGTGATTTTTTGGTGTTTATTCAGTCACAAAGTACAATGTTGACCTGGTTTTGGCTGGGGTAGCTGGTACAGTGCTGTGTGTTGAATTCAGCATGAGAATGATGTAGGTAACACACTGATGTTTTGGTTGTTGCTAGGTGTTTGCCTGAAACCAAGGACTTCTTTTGTGTCTCGTTCTCTGCCAGTGAGAAGGTACACAAAAAAGGCTGGGAGACAGGTGACACAAACTGGCCAAAGGGATATTCTACACCATGGAATATGTCCAGTACTTGAACTGGGAGAATTACTTGGAAAGAGGAATGATCAAGGTTCAGGGATGGGGTCTGACATTGGTCAGCAGGTGGTGAGCAATTGTATTGTGCATAATTTGGTTTTTCTTGGGTTTTATTTTTTCCTATAATAATAACAATATAATAATTTATTATTTATTCCTTAGTTTTGTTTCCATTATTAGATTGTTCATTTTTATCTCAACTTTTGATTCTCCTCCTCATTTCACTGGGGTTGGGGGTGAATGAGCAGTTGGTTCTGCATTGCTGGCAGGGCTTAAATCACAACAAATGTGAAATTCAAGTAACTGAAAATTAAATTTTTGTCTAATTTCTATGTACTTGCTTTTATAGATCATTATTTCAAATTACTCTGCACATATGAAATTTATTTAAAGGAAATTTTCTGGTTTTCTATACAGTGAGCTGCAACACAGCTTGCCCTAAGCTCTCATGTATGACAGTGTGAGATTCTAGTTTAAGATGTGTTTTAAAGGAATTTCAAGTGCCATTGACATGTCAGCTCTTCTTTATTCTTTTGAAAAAGATCAGTAGCAGAAACTCTAGTTTCCACTCTAGTATATACAAGTAAAATTTTTATGTTAGGGAAGATTTACAGTTTGCACCACACCTTTTTTCAGTATCATTGGTTTAATTAACTTATGCAAATATGTGAGACAACACACAATAGTCATATAACTTGTGTGGTAGAATAATAGTAATAGTATTCTCACAATAAAAACAAAATAAAAATAGTTTCTTCTCATGAAAAACATAATTGTAGTTAATGATAACAATTTATAAATCATATTTCATATCTTACATAATACTTTTCCTTATTTGGACACGGAAAAAATATGAAAGGAAATTTTAAATAAAAAGTCAGTCTGTCTGGGACAAACGCAAAATTCCTTAAATCTTAGGAAAAATCAAGTAACAGACCTCTCTTTAGGTTTCAAAAAGGAGAAGGAAAATCCAAAAAACGATCATAAAGGGATGTTTCTGTTTTAAGAAAAAATCCAGAAAACCAGTAGCATTCAAGCCGGTTTTTGCACCACCTTTATATCATTGCACTTACAGACAGTCCTTTTCTATATGGAATATTTTTGTTTATTTGTTTCTCTACTTACTGAGCTTGGATTATAATTACCTAGGTATAAACATGCCACTACATTTTGAATAAATGGAAAGGTTATTTTCCAAAGTGAATTCCTCCCAACATGCAGTTAGAAATAATCTATAAAGGTGGACTTCAGTGCTGGGTCCTAATTAAAATAGTTTCAATAGTAGAGTGGATGTTAGGCCCATGCATTTCTTTCACACATTGTTTATTGGTTAGGCACTGGAGTGGAGAGCTCTCACTAATAATCAGTAAATCATTGCTGATGCCCAAAAAGAGCTCCATCCTTTCCTCTTGCCTTCCTCAATTCTCTCTTGTTAACTTCACTTAGGATGAACAAATTATCAAGGGACATCTCAGGCTGCAAACTCATTATCTCTTCTCTAATTATAGACACACACACACACAACACTACCAGGCGTTTTTCCCCACTTATGTGATTTATCTGCCCATGTTCCTGAAAAGGGTGACCAAGCAAATTTAGAGCAGACCTGACAGACTCAATTCCTATGAAAAGAAAAAAACAGGATACCTGACTAGCAAGATTCAGAAGACTGGATATTTTAAGTGTCAGAGATAGCTTAAGTAGGAAGGATTATACAAAGCCAAACAGCTGAGACCTCCCCCCGCAGTCCCTTCCAAAGGCAAAACAAACAAAACAAAGAAAAAAATACAGCTACTACTCAGCAAAAAATTCCAAAGAGGTGTAAATCTGAAATTTTCCAAATTAAAAATTCTAATACAGACTATTGCACGGCTATTCCTAAAATTTTTGCTACTGGAAAAATTAAAAACGTTAGGAGTGTTAATAGCTGTCAGAAATGGATTCAGGAAGAATTCAAGTAGCCAGTAACTTGGGGTTAAGAGTTTGGTATCAAGCCAATTAGATGAAAATACATTTAAAAAGGTAAAAAAAAAGAATAAAAAAATAATCATACAGATATATTATCTAGTCCGGAACTGTTTATATTGGTGTTTTTAATAATAATTCCCACCAAAAACCCAGCAGTCTTACATGAGCAGTCACTTAGGAAGGCTGCTTAAAGCCTAGGAATGTTATTTTGTGGATTAAATCAAGAAGTAAGAAAAGAAGAATATATATTTATGTGTAGTGTGAAAACTGTCAACATATGTTACCAACAGAGCTCCAAAAAGTTCTATGCTGAAACCTGAGGCATTCAACACAAATCTGTTGTAAAAACCCACAACAAATTACGAGGCTTTCCTGATACAAATGCTGAATTTAAGATGAGGAAAACAAATGGTTACTGCAAAGAGTATACAGATGTACACAGTAGGGGGAATAAACTAGAAGAATTAAAAATTGATATGAAATCTCATTGCAGTTACAGAGACATGGTGTGATAGCTCACATCACTGGAATGTTGTCATGGATGGCTCTACCTTGTTTACGTAAGAGAGGTGAGGTGATGGATTTGCTCTTTCATGTGAGGGAGCATCTGGAATATCTCAAGCTCTACCCAGGGGCAGACAAATGAATTGAGAACTTATGGGTGGGAAGTAAGGGACTGGATAATATGGGTGATAATATGACTGGATAATGTGAGTGGGCATCTGCTGTAGGCTGCCTGACCAGGAGGAGGAAGTTCATGTGAGGCTTTCTTTGGAAAAGACTGCCCAAGGAGGTCCTGGAACCTCCCTGTCTGGAGACATTCAAAATGCACCTGGACACATTCCAGTTTAACCCGTTCTGGGTGGCATTCCAGAGGTCCCTTCCAACACTAACGATTTTGTCATTTTGTGATCTGTGACACCAAGGTTCCAAAGGTAGAATAAACGATCTAAGCTAAAAGCTAAAGTCACAGGATGCACTTGCAACAGGGAAACACATCTGGGACACAGGTGATTGGCTTTCAAGTACCTTTTGAATATTCAGTCAGAAAAATATCTGCAATTTAAATATCTTGTTAGATTTAATAACAGTTGTCAAAAAAGCACATTAACATGCCTAGGGGATTAATTCCCAACTTCCTTAACTGCATCTATGTGACTAAGACAAGATTCAACATGTGCTGTATAGTCCCAGATGAATATATTTCCATGTTTTATGCAACGATAAATTAAACTAGCTGAAATCTTTTAAACACATTGTTCAATTAGTAGACATACTTCCAATATAGAGAAAGATAGAAATTGTGTAAGTCATGTTCATTCACACAACAGTCTGCAAATGTACCAAATCATAACCATGTTTAATCAAGCTCAGCCAACCAACTTCCTTTTGACTGAAGTTTCCCCTAAGATATTCATAGAGAAGTTGATGAACTGTGAGCTGAACGAGAAAGCAGTTCAGTGGGTTAAAACTGCCTGAATGATTGGGCTCAGAGGGTGGTGATCAGAGATATAAAGTCTAGTTGGAAGCCAGTAGCTAGCAGTGTACCCCAGAGATCAATATTGGCCACATCACCAAAAAAGATTGGAGTGCAGAGTTCATCCTCATTTTGCAGATGGCACAAAACTGGCAGAAGTAGCAGAGGACCTGCTGCCATCCAGAGGGGCCTTGAAGAAATGATCTGAGAGGAACCTTGTCCAGATAAGCAATAGGAAGTGTGAACTCCTGGAACTGGACACCAAGCTGAACATGAACCAGCAATGTACCCTTGAGCCAAAAAAAAGGCTAATGCTTTCCTGGCATGTATTAGACAAAGCATTTTCAGCTGGTCAAGAGAGGTGCTCCTTCCCCTCTATTTAGCACTGGTGAGATCACATCTGGATTTTTTGTGTCCAGTTCTTTCTTCCCTGGAAAAAGAGAGACATGGACGTACCAGAGAGGGTCTGACAAAGTGCCACTAGCATGATGATGGGACAGGAGCATCTCGGTCCTGAGGAATGGCTGAGAGAGTGGGAAAGGCTGTTCTGCATGGAGAAGAGAAGGCTTGGGGGAGATCTAATTGCTGTTCATAAGTTCCTGAAGGGACAAAATGCAAAAGATGAAGCCAGGCTCTTTTAATTGGTGCCCAGCGAGAGGACAACTTGCAGTAGGCAGATACTGAATCACAGGAGGCTTCCTCTAAACATCCAGAAGAAGTTTTTCAATATGAGGGCAACTGAACACTGTTGCCTCATAAGTTGCCCACAACAGTTGTGTATTTTCCACCCCTGAAGATATTCAAAGTCCACCTGGACATGGTCCTGGGCAATCATCTGTAGGCCTCCCTACTTGAGCAAGGAAGATTAGACAAGGTGACTTCTAAAGGTCCTTTTGAACCTCAACCATTTTGTGATGCTGTGACTGAAGTTTTATTATCCCCCTAATTTTAAAAAAACACCTACAAGATGTAGTGTGTGTGACGAATTAAGTTATCTCTCTATCACAATTTGCTTTTATTTTTTAAATTTTATTTAAAAATTGCTTGTTAAATTTTTTAAATTTTCCTAAATTTTTGGAGAAAAGGTGAAAGAACAGTAGATTTGACTTTTTTCACAGTAGCTTGAAAGAATAACATGGTTTTAAGACAAATAATAATATATTCACATTGGTCCAGGTTGTAAACCATGAAAATTGACATAGCCTTACTGAAGGAGAAGCATCTGACCTTTTAACGCAGTTAATATTTTTAAGGCTAGGTAAATTAATTTTAAAAATTACTCAGATTTAAAGTGTATGGTTGCTCTTTTATTCAACTACATGACTACACAGCCTGTGACAGGCATCAACCACTTCAGGAAGGAAATATAATGGGGCCATAAGTACATGCAAAGCAATGTTCAGCAGAACAGAAGTAAAACAGAAGCCTGTACTACAAAAGCTAAACATTAGCAAGAAAAACAAGTTTTGTAGTTTACAGAACTACAATTATATACATTTTCATGAAAAAAAAAAGATTTAAAATTTTGTACTTAGATTTTGGTTTGGATTTTTTAAATTGAAATTATCATTAAAAACTCATAAGGAGGAAAAGTCAAGGACCAAAGTTTCAAGCATTGATAGTAACAGGGTTATTTTAAGTGGTTGGATAGATAGCACTGCTTTCTAGACTAGTTTAACAAATAAAGTTTGAAAGAAGTACCTAAAAGCTATAGGAACTGGTTTGGAAACAAACTATTGACTTGAAGATGAAGATGTAGTTTAAAATAAATAAAACCACAACAAGGATGGAAACTGAAAGGATCTGCTGTCTTCTCAGGTACTGCAAATCTCACTTTTGGTGAGGTGATCGCGAAAGTTTTACCTTTGCATAGAATCAGAATGATTTGGGTTGGGAGTGACCTTACAGATCACCTATTTTCAAACTGTGTGCAGTGGACAGGGACCCTTTCCACTACACCAGATTAATTCGACAAATAATAATATATTCACATTGGTCCAGGTTGTAAACCATGAAAATTGACATAGCCTTACTGAAGGAGAAGCATCTGACCTTTTAACGCAGTTAATATTTTTAAGGCTAGGTAAATTAATTTTAAAAAATTACTCAGATTTAAAGTGTATGGTTGCTCTTTTATTCAACTACATGACTACACAGCCTGTGACAGGCATCAATCACTTCAGGAAGGAAATATAATGGGGCCATAAGTACATGCAAAGCAATGTTCAGCAGAACAGAAGTAAAACAGAAGCCTGTACTACAAAAGCTAAACATTAGCAAGAAAAACAAGTTTTGTAGTTTACAGAACTACAATTATATACATTTTCATGAAAAAAAAAGATTTAAAAATTTGTACTTAGGTTTTGGTTTGGATTTTTTAAATTGAAATTATCATTAAAAACTCATAAGGAGGAAAAGTCAAGGACCAAAGTTTCAAGTATTGATAGTAACAGGGTTATTTTAAGTGGTTGGATAGATAGCGCTGCTTTCTAGACTAGTTTAACAAATAAAGTTTGAAAGAAGTACCTAAAAGCTATAGGAACTGGTTTGGAAACAAACTATTGACTTGAAGATGAAGATGTAGTTTAAAATAAATAAAACCACAACAAGGATGGAAACTGAAAGGATCTGGTGTCTTCTCAGGTACTGCAAATCTCACTTTTGGTGAGGTGATCTCGAAAGTTTTACCTTTGCCATAGAATCAGAATGATTTGGGTTGGGAGTGACCTTACAGATCACCTATTTTCAAACTGTGTGCAGTGGACAGGGACCCTTTCCACTACACCAGATTAATTCTGTATCTCTTAATATTTACCTTTAATAACTGCAAGATGCTTCATATGTACATTTTTTGATTATGACATTATCTACTAGTTTCAATATCTCTTCTTCCTTCTGGGAATTTAGCTTTCATATGCATTTATAGAGAGAAATCACAGCTATTTTCTACTTTTGCTCTGTCATACAGAAGAAGCCAAATTTTTCTCATCTGTTGCTTTTTTACGATGAGTCTTTTCTTACTCTAAGCATGTAAATATCACTTCCTGGCCTTATTTTAATTTACCATCTTGGAAAGAGACAGGTGAGAGTACACATAATCTTGGCAATTTAAATTTTTTTCTGTGACTATTATAGATCATGAGTATTTTCCAGTCTCAGTGGAAATAGCTTTTCTTGCTTATCTAAGAATAATCAATTATAATGTCAAAGAAGTATAACATATTATTTAAGTAAAATTATTTTACAATAAGCCATATTAGATTTTATTTCAGCTTCCATTAACATCATCATTGTAATTATTCCTCTGCTCATTTTTCCCCTAATATGTCTGTATCTGTCTTACTCTATGGGTTTTTTTTTTTTATTTCTGATATTATTACTCCTGATTCCTCAATTTACAAAATCTTTAACCCAGTTTTTCACATTAGTTCATGAAAAATTATAGAATAAATATTTTAGACTCTACATTCTTCATGGATTCAAAGAAATGCTTTTTAATTACACCAGTTAGATTTTTCAGAACCTTTCTCTTATCAGCCAAACTGAATAACCCTTTTAGTTTCTCTATTCTTACACGTTACTTTTTGCTATATTTACTGCAGCTTTACTGTCCTATTCTTACAGCACAGCAGCTGTGTATCCTAAATTAATCTTTACACAGTTTAAGAACCTTCTTCTGTCTCCTTCAGTATCTGCTAGATATAAAGTCAGCATGTCTTTGAGTAGGTCTCATTTTATCCCAAATCCATCTGTTAATTACAAATGGATTTTTAAATTAGAAATATGTTTAAGGACAGAATTTGAACCATTATTCTTGTTCAGATGACTAAAGTCTAGACAGAAATCTGAAATGCCTCACTTTATTAATTGGAATGCTTATAATGGATCCATAGTAATCCATACAACATTCTGTTTGCAAGATGGATCTAGGAGCTTAGACTACGTGCAGTAAATTCCACAGGACTAGAATTATATAAGTTTTCCATTCAGCTCAGTAAATTAAAATGTATTTCTGCAGCCTGTAACTAATGACAAGGATTTATTTTAGAATTTAAATAAAGCTCAGTTTTTACTGCCATTAATTAAAAAGGAAGATATTTTTGTTTATCTAAGATGATACTTTAAAGGAAAGCAAGAGAATCAAGCCAGAACAAATAGATTTATATGTGAGCACAAACACCTAATTATGGAATTGCTCCAGCCTTCACTTAATTTGGTCAAGGTTCTCTTTCCCCTTGAGCAGCAAAGTAGTCTGCTGGCAGCTAATGAGGTGAAAACAAACAGACAAAATTAGAAATTGTGTAATTAACATATTTACCACTATAAATACTGATTTGGTGGAAATTATGATTTTGAAAAATTTCCAAATTTTAAAGTGGAAAAGAAGAAGAATTTTTAAAGGAAAATATATCTGATTTTATATAATTTAATATATATATTAAATTATATAAAATCAGATACATTATATCAGAGTATAATTTAATCTTTATTTTTCATTTGTTAATCTTTATTTTTAATTTGTTACATGTTTCATTTTATGTAATATGTTAATATCTCACCAAGAAAGAGGTCAATGCACCTGTTTTACCCAGCGTCATTACATATTAATTTCAAATATTTCAAAAATTACCATTATCAGTATTCAGTATATTTTATTCTTCCTTTCATTGAGAAAATATAATCAAAACTGTCAAACTGTAGTATAAACATCCCATACAGTCCCTCCAACTCCCATGGAACAGTACATTTACCCCCACACTGGAAAATAAATATGACTCACAGTGGCTCCTCAGTGTTATCTTGAAAAATATTCAATGGTTGAATTTAACAGGTTAAGGTTTACTTTACACCAATGGAAACCTACAAAGTTCTGAGACCTGAATCATCTGTTGGAGATGCTCCTCATTTTATCTCAGTTTATGATGTGTGGAGAGCCTGGGTCATGTAGGATATTAATTTTCCTTCCTTCAGGTCACTGAATGGCTCTTGGACCAAAGCTAAATAGCACGTGGGATATAATATTAACTCTCTGCAAGACATCCAGTTTTGAAACTTCTTCACATTTAAAAACTGTACAACCTAAGTCTTGGCATTTTTTTCCCTACAAGAATACCCCTGAGAGTGCAGGTGGAAAATTTTAATTAACTCAGTAGGTAACTGCATTTTTTGTTCTGATCTTCATTAAAGGCCTCTTGATTATTCTTCTCTCATTGTCCATCTGCAGGATTTTCACTGGCAGAAACATGAATATTGCATAGGGAATTAGTATATGAGGTGGTTGTGTGTTGGGGAATGAGGAAATGTCCTGCAGATGTAGCAGACTCAGTTCTCTTTCTGCAAAGGCTGAGACAGACAGGAGGAAAGGAGAAGCATGGTGTATTAAAAAAAATAAACTGAGAGTATTTCTTCCATACTTCTGACTTTTAGTATTGTTACTACAATGATTTCTAGAAGTCCCTAATGACAGAGAAAGTAAAAACTGGAGTCATTGCTACTTTACAGGGAGGGATCATGAGAGAGAATATATATCTGTTATAAAGCCAGCCAATGTCTTTTAAAAGTCAAAGTGGATTTGGACATAGTATGTTCATAACTTTTGACAGAATAGCAATAAATGCCAAAATCAGGTTGGACAAAACATACTTTTGGTTTAATTTTCTTTGTCTTTATCTGTTAGGTATAGGAATTCCTGAAAGTAGATTGTGTCTGCCTTACAGGAGTGGGGTATTACGCACTTGGGCAAGGGGCATCAGGGATAATCCCCAGTCACAGAGAACTACTGATGTACAGGCCTCTGACTCTGGTATATCCTGTGAGATTCACAGCCTTACTTCATCCTGTACCTTCATCCAAACAAATAGTAATTACCTTCTCTTTTCCTGTGCTCCCTCTTTGACCCATGCCCCAAGATCTATTTGCATTGCCATCACTACAGTCAGACAAAAACCATGAAAATCTCTTTGTCAGAGATTACACTAAAGACCAAGTATGAGCAGTCTAAGCCATTTCATTTGAAAGGGACAGGTGTTATTTCAGAAGCTAGATTTGCAAACCCAACTGTAATTCAACACTGATGAAAAACAGAGGAATTGGAGATTGAACAGCAATAATCTGGAAATAGGCCCAGCAGAGAAACATCGTTTCAGAGTAATACATCAGTGAGGGACTTACATTTTAATGAGAAAATCCAGAGGCCCAGAGATTAACCTGCAAAGAAATTCAGTAGCTTTCAGATAAGATTTCAAGTCAGACCTGATACTCATACCAGACATCTAAATACATCCACTAGAATGCATCCAAAGGAATCCATTAATTTGATTTCTTTAAAAGATATGAATGAAATCAGAAGCATTGTGTTTACTTCATATGTCCCTTGAAGAAACCCATCCTATATTGTACAGAGCCCACCCACATTTATTAAAGCTTAGATAATAATCTGAGCAACAAATAAATTTTCTTTCTCATAGTGAAAATACAATCTAAATAATAATGGGAAAGTACATTAACTTGACCTCAACTTTTATAATTGCATTTTCCTACTAAACCAGGTATACCAGTCAGTCTCCTTAGAACACAATGACAGCACGGAGCACAAAAAAAGACCCTGAATAGTATTTGATTTATTTTAGGAGGACATTTAGTTACAGAAGTTCATAACTTAACATTAGAATTACAAAGAATGCATGTTAATTATAGTGACATTATAGTTGGTGTTCTGTATAGCCACCTAACCAGAAAACCAACCAAATGAGGCCCCAGAGACCAGGGGAAGAGGCTGAAAGAAAGACATAACCTGATGGAAAAGGTTCAATTCAGGAAAGACATAGCCAAATGGGAAACACATATAATCCATGGGACTTGATGGGATTCGCCCAGAAGTCCTATAGGTGCTGGCTGATGTCATTGCAAGGCCCCTCTTGATAAACTTTGGCTGATCATGACAGATGGGAGAGAGGTTCTCAAAGACTGAAGGTTTCGGTAATATATTTCCCACTTTCATCTATTCTGAGCTGTTCAGTGAGGAATTTACAGATCTTAATTTATTTATTGCAGTAGGCATGCTGAAAGAAAAGATATTTAGAATCAAGTTAACATGTCCTGATTCAAGTACTTCTATTCATCTTTATGCTTAAAAAAATTCTACAAACGCTCTCACAGTTAAAGGCAGTGGGAATATCTTAACAGTTTTTCAGTTCTTAGAGGAAAATATATTGCTAAGTGAAAGCAAGCAATGTACCTTAGACTATTAATTTCTCAAAGGGAGCAATCATCTGTGGAAGAAAAATACCTTTGATGGTTTCTTAATGGCAATGGGTCATACAGATGAGGATTCAATTTATTAATTTATTATTGTTATTAACAGTTGCAACCATTCGACTTCCAGACAATGCACTTTAATCTGGGACTTGCTGCTAGCTTACATCTCATCTTGGCATAGGCATACATAGAGCACTGAAGGAACAACTTAAAAGTTATGATGGTTTAGATAAAAGGTGCTCAGACCTTAAAATAAAGTTCTGGTCTTCCAGCTGTGAAATCCACCAAATGAATATGCTTATTACTAAACTGAATTTCACACATATTTCTGCAATGCTTTATTCATTTATTTCACCCCAATCCCAAAGAAAGAAAAATAATTATTTTTAATGCTATCACTTTTTGCATTTACTTTTGAAAAATCAGGTTATTCAATAAAGGAGACACTTAAAGTATAAACATTTTTCTGAGTCCTTTGATGTTCCTTTCTTGCACCATGTCAAGATTTTCATGCTTAAATATTCTTAGCTTATTTTAAGTTAAAAATGGATTTAGACACTTCTGATAATACCATAATAACACAAAATAATCCTCTACAGAATATTTCTAGGCAAATTTAAATTCCTATTCACTCTCAAATAATAGGTGCTTTAACAGCTGGACTCAAAAATACATAACCTATATTATTATTGCAAAGGTTATTACACTGATATAGAAAGTATATCAAAAGTTCATTCCATAAAAATTCACAACAAATACAAAATCACATTAATAGTGATGACTTTAGCCACCTAAATTTCTCAAGAGAGACATAAAAAGAAATAAAAAAAATCTGCACTTGAACTAAAATTTGTCATAGACCATCAACAGCCATATTTTCTTCTTCTCTGTTTGAGACTTTGAGACATCCAGAAGTATTTATTATTGAGCTTCCCTAATTGACCTCACAAGCTATATTCATTGCTAATCTAAAGTATTATCTTTACTGACAATTTTAACCTATCCAAATGTGACAGAAAATGATGTTTAGAATTTAGTTCAAGGGTGCTTTTGAAAAATTTGAAAAGAATATTTGTCTTATGCTAAAGAATCCTTGAGTCTTTCTTTCATGAGCAGGAGCAAAAATGTGGCAATTTTTAAATTCTGGAAAGCCTTTTCTTTCAGATAATGAGCCCTTACTTCTTAAGAACAAAAAAAGTCTGGTGTCAAAAAACCCCCACAAACTAAAAAGCTAAAGGACACATACTGCAGACGCTGATTAAATAGTGTGACAGTGATTTTTTTTTGTCATCTCTAGTGAAATTCTCGATTCTCAAAACCCTATATGTAGAAGTTATTAATCCATCACCTTAACTCAAAATGTTTGTTTTTGAAATTCATATGTTGAATTCACGGCGCTTACTGGCATCACATATTTTCCACATGAAATGTCCCAGACATTCTTCATTCTGTTTGGAGATTTGACATCACCACTTTTTAAAAAAGGCTATGGGATGGCCTTTTCTGTGTGTTGGCTTGCTTTCACAGCCATGGTCTGCTACACAATCTCAAATCATGCCTTTGTAAAATGTTGCAGCAATCACCACTTTCTTTTAAAAGAACAGTTTTTTCTTCTGTTCGTTCACCAGCTCCATTCAGAGCTCTCCTTGATGTTCAGTTCTTTTCTCTCCCTTAGAGGAGTTGAACACCTTTCTTCCTTGATATCATTCAACTACACCTAGTGTTCCGAGTTTCTATGTGACGGGAGGGCAGAGCACTCTACCTTTTTTTGTGCCATTTTGCAGTAAAGAATAAAATATTTTTTAGGCTAACAAAGCCTGTAAACAAGACTTTAATGCAGACAGCTCATTGTGGGCAAGAAAATTACTATTTGATTGCAGTCACCTGCAGATGTCCAGTATCCAGTCCTGTTGCAGAGGCTGAGTATATGTTTTACTGAGAATAAAAAAGTTGTTTTGCCCTTAAACATATATATATTTTCCCCCAGTGTCCCTGATGTAGTCTGGCAATATTTTAGCTTTGTTAACTGTGAATGTATATCTTATTAACAAAAGTTGTGGGAATTCAGCACATCCCTCTGGGATGTTCAGAGCTACCGAGAACCCTTGGGGGGACTCGGAGGTCCTGGATGTGGCCAAAAGCACCTGGTGGCTTGACTTTGACCCTTTTAGGGATCTGCCACCTGTTTGTGGGGACATGGGAATCACTTGGGTTTGAATGGTTTGTTCACAGGGTGAAAAACGTAGATTTTAGGATTTTGGTACAGGGGGGTTTGGGAGACAAGATGGAGGATTCAGGCCCTGACCTCGTGGTCTTTATTCTTCTTCTTGGCATCCATCTTCTCTGTGATGTTGGCACTTTGGATTGGTTCATGGTGAAGGTGCACTGTCTAACATGGGTGATGGGTATTGGAGAGTAATTGTAAATATTGTACACGTAGTTTTTAGTATAAAAGACGACACCGCCTCATCAGGGGAGGAGAATGCTTCAGACGATCCTGCTAAGCTGACCTCGTCAGGGCAGGAGAAAGAATTTTATAGATAAGAAATAATAAACAACCTTGAGACCGTGAAATGAAGAGCCCTGACTCCTTCTTTAAGCGCTGGGCTGGGAACAGAGACTTTCCAACCTTTTTCGGGATCACTCAGGCCAACTAATGATCCCGCAAAAAAGTGACTGTGAAAGAGACCCGTAAGAGCAACTGATCCCCTATGGTACAGACAAGTTGTAGGTTGAATGGGTTACTTCTACTAGTCTCACTGCAAAGTAGAATTCTGCCCTGATTAGAAAAATTCTTTCCTCTGTGCTTTTAAACCCAATTAGTTTGCTACTGAAGATTGGCCAATGAAAAATGCCGTTGAAGACTCCTGAAGAACTGCGAAGGAAGATGCAAAACAAATGAGTTACACTCCAACCTTGGACACAACTTTCTTTCCTGTATCAGATACAGGCATTCTGCATCTCAAGCTGCATCTCAAATTATTGCAAGGAACTTCATTCAAATTTTCAGGTGGCTTTTTTCTCAAATTTCATCTCAGTTCTTAAAATCTAGTACAAGGTGGGTTTTTGTTTGTTTGTTTTTTGTTTGTTTTGGTTTTGGTTTTGGTGTTTTTTTGTTTGTCACTATCTGCTATGGATGTTGGCAGAATTCCTCTGCTGCCTGCTCCATTTTCTGGGGAAAGCACATTTGATCACCATTATTGTTAAACATTGCTGGCTTTCTTTTTTACTGAAGAAAATAACGCAAAGCAGACGTTTTCATATAGGTGTTTTCACATAGCAGGCATTTCATACATATATGTTCAGTTTTCTCTCACTAGATTACTACCATTCAAACAAAAAAAAAAATCAGAGTATTGTGTGGTTTTTAAACTGATACCCTCACTACAGACAAATATACAGCTTTTCATAAATTAAAAGAAAAAATACCAGGGACTGATACTTTTTTGTGGTGGTTGTAGTGGTAGGAAAGTAAGCAAAACTACAGTGCAACAAAAATCCAAGCATGGTAAAGTGGATCATGATTATTAACACCCTCTGCACAGCAACAAATATCTGTAAAAGTTCTTTTACCCTTGTAATTCACATTTCTCCTTCACAACCCACTTTCAATGGAAAAAATACTCTGCTATTCCCAACCCATTATTCCTTCATAACAGACTGTTAAGTAAAACAGAGAGACAGTAAAAAACAGATGCAAAAACAGATGCAAAAATCTCCCTCTCTCCACTTGTCCTAGCATGGCAGCCTAGTTAAGGACTGATACAATATTACTGTAAATCTGAAGACTGAGTTTTCCTTCACATTAGAAAATAAGAACTGCTAGAAAAATAGATTTTCTTCAGCAGCAAGGACTTATCCTAATTCATTTCAGCAAGCAGAGTATCTCATAGGTGCCAAACTTATTACTGCAAGTAAAGGCACTGCAAGGCTGTTCCAATGGCAGACAGGGCTCTATGCACATTTAGGCTGTGAAGAATGAAGACTGTATTGACAGTATGGAAAAGAAGAGGAGGTGAGAATTAAGGGAGGTTCAAATCCTTCTCATTGCCATTAATTTTATAAGTGAGTACAGTAAATATTTTATAAGTGTGCTGCATTAGAAGTTGTTGAATGAAAAAGGAAAAATAGCAGATAGAGACTTTGCAGTCTCTTCCTGGTGTTTCAAACAGTACAATATCCTTTGCTTCAAGCACACCCTTAAGCAATTGTTTGGCTAAGACTGTCCAACTCTATTAACAGACCATGAGCTCATTACCATGAGATACATGGTAATAACCCCAAAGAAATTTTATTAGCACAACAAATTATCTTATCTTTGCCTAAAAAATATTCTTGCAGGAGCTGAGAAGAGGGAAGAAATTTTTTATTTATGACTATCTACTTGAAAAGATCAAAACAATAAAAGTGTTCATTAACACATAAAAATCATAATTATCTCCCTTGTAAAATGCCCTTCAGCAGAGTCAAACTATAAGAATTGATATGGCAAACTGAAACAAGAAAATTTTGGAATTATTTTCTTACACCCATTTCCTCTCAGTGTCCAGCCAGTTGCATGATGGATCTTTCTAGTCTATGTTATTAATTTCTCCAAGAAATCCTTCTTTTATAATGAGCCTGGCATCACCAAATTATGCAGCTTAAAAATCTTTTCCCTTCTCCTTTTCTTTTTTATGTTTGATGGTTCAATTTTAAAGGCAGAGAAAAGCAGGCTTATCCATAGTAACACTAAAATCTGCTATGAGTTAGAGGTCTGAAAGGTTTTATATTCATTTGTACAATCTAACTCAAAGACTTCACAAAACGTCATAGTGTATAAAAGGAAATCTGAAAAATCTGTGGCTATTGAAATGGCGTAGTAATCTGTGTGTTCATGGTGTTGCTAATCTGACTGGAGAAGAAAAGCTCTGAAATCTAGTCAACAACCCGTGGGGTTACACTGGGGCTTCATACAATGTTATATCACCTCACTCTAGTTAGCTTTGCTCTGATTTCTGTGACTGAGTCTATCTTCTGTCTTACATTTATAAATTATTCAGCAGATGCTCCTTAAAGCATCTTGACTTTCTAAAGCTGTCATGTTTTGCCCTTGCATGTACATATATATTTATATATATATGTACCTTTATTTAGTTTTATATACATACAATATTCTTAAAACTTGACCTGATCCTGCATTTTTTTCACAGCCTAGCTCAAAATATTTTCTCTTCTTTAGGAGAGATTACTTCAGACTCTGAATTGGAATATTCAGCTGCATATGGCATACATTCTAAAATTCATTTCAGTTGGAACGAAAGCAAAAAGCAAAGAAGTTTATGCTTTATTTTGTGGGTTTCTGGTTTTGTTTTTGCATTGTTTTCAAATGGAATATGCAATTCAATGCCATGAGGTTGTAAGCAGTACAAAGTGAATTATTTATTGTGTGCTTTTGCAAATCGATTAGAAATTATTTCTACACAAACCAGTACTGAGAATTTTAAGAGGCAATCACAAGTCACAACAACACGAATGTGAAGAAGTAATGTCACCATCTGATTTGAGATGCCATGCTGCCTTCTTCCTTCTTCCAAAGGTCCTCGAGACTGAAAGTTTTAAAAGGTTTTAGTTGTATCTGTCTTTTGGATATGCCCATGAGCAATTTCAAAAGTGATGCCATTAGTGCATCTGGACTTTTCTCATTACATTGCATTCTGGGACTTTTCATTGTGGAATCTGGAAGATTTTTCTTCTAAAATTAGAGGGTTTAGAGCTCTTAACTCTTGCTCTGACCTTTAGAAGTAGAACAGGAGGTACAGTCTTTCCACTAATGAAGGATTTTTAGCAACTCAATTATTTCTCCAAGCATCCTTCAACTATTTTACCATTAGGGAGAGACCAATATTTCTTTCATAAAAAAGAGAAAATAGATATGATGTATGATATAATTTAATATCTTTTCCACAAAGCCCCCTCTCTGCACCTAAGAATTACCTCATGAGATGGACAGATTCTTCTATCTAGTCTGCTAATAACTGTCGAGAATTGGAACTTAGGTGCTACTTCGATTCTCTGATTCAGAAAATTGCTTATGCTAGTGGCTATGAAGTTTCTTTTTTTTATTTTAGTAAAGAATACATTTTTTCAAGTCTTGTATACTCTAATTGAAGGAAGGTTTACCAAAGTACAGCTCACAATTCATATAAATGAACCCTAAGTTGGAAGACCTACTGCACTTCAAGAAGAAGCTCCAGTTACTTATATATGCCAGGCATAGAGGTTATGTAAATTATGTATAAACAATCAAATAATTTCACAGCTTCATAGCAAAAAAGACAGATGTAAAACCAAAATGAATACAAATTTTAAAAATTAATTAAGCAGAATATGAATAGGGGAAATATCTTGAAATGTCACTGAACATATCAATTACCAGAGTAAAATTCTTAGGTGTCATTGAAATTGGGATTCATATCGATCTTAGTAGGATTTCACTTTCAGAGTTTTACTCCAAACCACCTTTTTTTTTTTTAATTAATACTTTCAGTGGTAAAAAAAATGAAACTGAAATATATTTTATCTGGACTCTACACAAGGAACTGTCTGGCAGCAACAAGCATTGCAAGACTTGACAGGACAGATTTTTAAACCCGACACAATCATATCAATCAGAGGGCACAAGCCAGAGCAAAACTTAATAACCTGCTGCCTCCTGTGTTGATGACAGCAAAAAAAAATCCATAAGCCAGGCAGTTTAAGGCAGCTTCAGTTCCTTCCAAAGCCCGTATAAGAAATACAGGTTTCACTACAGCCACAAACCAAAACGAGATGATATGAAGAAATACTGCACTATATTTTAAATCAGTCAAATGGGTATTGCAAAAAGCCCTGTTCCATGAGAGCTAGCATAAGCAGCCAAAGAAAAATAAAAGTAAACAGCAAAGACCAAAAAATTTGGACTGACTTATTTACTAAAAATAATTGAAAGATACTGGGCAGGATAATTCTCTTAGGATAATTGCCCCTTTCATGTGGAGAATTTGTCAGAGAAGAGCAATACAATTCCCTGTGAAGTGTTATTCTACGGTGAACAGGGATGGTGTACTGCAGAAAATTGAGGGACACCATTGTCCAGAACATATTTGAAGCACCTACCTGATAATGTGTGTTTAGTGATTCTTATTCTGAATTCTAACATGGTATGAAGGGCCATGAGGGGGTTGCACATTCCTTTCTCATAGCACTTAGAAACAAAACATGGTCAAAACCCTAAAGGCACAAATAAAGGAGTACCATCTTGTCATGAAGTCTCACTTGTCCTTCCAAGATCCCTTGGCAAGTCATGCAGTTTTAAATGGAAACTCTGACTTTAGACATAATGCAAAACTAGGTCTGTATTAGTCTTGAGATTTTAATAAGAAACAGAACTGTAAACTTTAACCTATGCTTGCTAATTGACAGTCATATGAAAAGAAAACTATTTAAGACTCAACAGGATTAAACATAAACTTTATGCAAATGAGAATCATAAGGGCCTGTCCTGCCAATATTACAGTACGAAATACCACTTTCAAAATTAGCAGTGTTTATAGCTACTCAATTTTACATCAAAGAATAAGGGCTTGAAACTGCAATCAGAGCTGCTGCCAGTGATGCTCTAAAATTACACCTGTACCTATCCTGCTCACATAGAGTCAATTTTGGTTTTAGTAGCAGATACAGTCTTGTGTTTTGGTTTTAGGATGAGGCTAATGTTGATGATGCACTGATGGTCCAGTTACTGCTGAGCAGAGCTTACACAGAGTAAAGACCATTTCTGCTTCTCACCCCACCCCACCAGCGAGGATGCTGGGGGTGCACAAGGATTTAGGAGGGGACACAGCCAGGACAGCTGACCCCAACTGACCCAGGGGTTTTTCTGTACCATAAGATAACATACTCCATATAAAAAGCTGGGGAAGAAGAAGGAAGAGGGGATTTTTAAAGTTACAGCATATGTCTTCCCAAATATAACTTAGACATGGTGGATCTGTGCTGTCCTGGGGATGGCTGAACAGTTGCTTTCCAGGGTAAGTATTAAATGAATTCCTTGTTTTGCTTTGGTTGTTTGTGTGGCTTTTGCTTTACCTCTTAAGCCATCTTTATCTCAAGCCATGATTTTTCTCATTTTTACCTTTCCAATTCTTTCCTCCATATGACTGAGGGGGAGTGAGCAAGTGGCTTTGTGAGGCTTAGTTGCTGGCTGGGGTTGAGGCATATCAATATCCACTGAGATAATACCATAATTAGTCCCCATTGCAAGAAGCTGGAATCTGCCTGTCCCAATTAAATAACTGCAAAACCATTCTGAAAGACATATTCTCCCCAGAGCTCTGCAGAAATGTAAAATGAGCCAGGTGAATTAGCTGCAGTATGTAGGTGTCCTGCTCTCTGCCTCTAGGTATAATTTTAAGCATTTCTAAGATCTACTCAATCAATGCATTCCTTTTGTGACTCATAGCAGTAACAAATACCATTTTCATTTTGTATAAGTTTTGTCTAATTTTCTTGAAAAATGTGTATTGGACTTAGCTGCTGTGCAAGAGTCATGATTTAATATAAACTAGAATATTAAGTAACTAGTTATATTAACTAGTAATTATAAACTAGAATATTAAGACCTGGATTCTTGCATAGGTGCAAATACAAAAGCTCAAAACAAAACAAAATAATGAGGAAACAACATTCAGTTTGAGATCAGGAGTAATCATTAGTTAATGATGACTTAATGACACAGATGAAGAGTACACTGGGGATTTTGTTGTAATGTTAACACATGATAATTACCTTTGAGCACATTCACTTTTATAGATCAAAGGAGTGCAATATATCCATAAGTAATTGCAGAAAAGGGGATCAAATTAGTGCTGATGCTGACATTCATATCCTACTCTCTGGTAGGAAATGAAGTTTTGAAGTTAAAAGATTAGGGTCCCTAAACATTTCTGACTAACCTCTAGAAATACTGCCAAGCATTCACCTGACCACATGATGCAATTCCTTCTCTACAGTTATTTATGCAGCGATTGCAGCCACAACTGCAAAATGCCTTATTTTCATCACTGTAAGTTATTTGAATACGCCTCAAGCATTCAGTCGCTTCCATTATAAAAACACTGTATTGCAGCATCCCTGGGTCTGTGATAAGAATTGCAGCCCTCCCCTCATTTTATTAGGAGCCATTCAAATGGTCACTATACATATATATATATAGCTACTCCAGCATTTATAGTTCTGTTTTGTTATAAAATTTATTCTTTGGTGCTAGAATGAAAAGGCATATACAAAATTAGTGTATAAGCAACAATAATTGTTTCGGAAATTAAATACATGAAAGTCAGGATATTAAATTCCTATTGTTAAATTTCAGTATTAAACCAATTCACTTGTGATCATGTATGGAAAAGTGATTTCTAGAGGACATCAATTGTACTTTGCCCGTGGTACAATTATAAGTAGAACTGATAAGGCAGTTTGACATTTCATGTTAGAAGAAGCAGTTTTAGATTATCGCTAGCATCAAACTTGAAATATGCCAGCTTGAATATATGCCTTAGGAGTACTTCTTTTGTGCTCAGTGGATTTCATTTATCAAGAAGAAGACAAAGATGAAGACAAAGAAGAAGGAGAAGAAGAAGAGGAAGAGGAAGAGGAAGAGGAAGAGGAAGAGGAAGAGGAAGAGGAAGAGGAAGAGGAAGAGGAAGAGGAAGAGGAAGAGGAAGAGGAAGAGGAAGAGGAAGAGGAAGAGGAAGAATTGTGAAAGGTGATTTAATCGCAACTTATAGTCACTTCCATAACGGATAAAGATCTCTTTAAGGAATAGGACAGAGCAAGGACCAATGGCTGGAAGATAAAACTAGGCAAACTCAAATAGGAAACAAGTTTACAGGTTTTTTTTTTTTAACTGAGTAATTTATCTATAGAAAGAAAACTACATGTGAAATACAATGACATCCATATTTTTTAAGAAAGGAAGTGTGCTATCTTTTTGGAACAGGCTTTCATTGCACAGGTTCATGACAAATACTAGTGAAAAAGTATTTTACTTGATGACTTGAGACATAAGAGAATGTAGTCTGCAAGTACTGAGAGGCTGAAGAGCACTCAGCAAATTGCACAGTGTGAGGAAAAGCCCAAGAAGAATAAGGCAGTAACTAAAGTAATGAAATTCTATCTGACTAACAACATTGATACAAAGACTTAGAGCTCCCTGGATTTAGAAGGAAAATAAAATTATGTATGTAGTCCCTTAGCACATCTGTTCTGCAAGATGTGGCAGTCCTAGATCCTTCCAATGTAAGCAGTTTGGCAGGCATGCAAAGTATCTCTGACATTCCCGTGCTCTTTCTCTAAATCCATTTTGATCTCTTTTTCTGATATTGCTGGAATCATCTTAGCTCTGAGGTTATACTCAGCTGTCTGTGACTATTATTGCTAATTCGTAAGAGCAGTGAAAAACTATGATTTTTGAGCTTTAAGTGTGGAGAAATGGCTACATTGCACTAGACATTCACTTGTTAGCTGACCAGCAGCCGGGGAAGTACCGAACACAGTTATTTTGAGCTGTTGCACCTGCAGGACAGTGTGTCCTTGGGCCTAGCAGGGTATGATAGCAAAGTAGACAGAGAGATGTGGGAAAAGAGAAGGTAGGCCCGAAGGAATGGGAAGAGTTGGTGACATAGCATAACCAATGGGTTGCTTGGCTTACAGAATATTCATGAGCTTATTACTTGCTGTATAAGTGTCTGGTGCTCTATCAATAAACTCAAGCTTGCTGATCTCATATTGAGTGTCCGAGTCTTCCCGCACCCGACATTTAAGTATTTATTTTTGTTGTTAACTGTTTTTTTTTCTCTCCACAATAAAATCACTACAGTTCTTTTCTCACTGCCTGCAAATTCTTCAGTTATTTCCTGGGGATGTGCCTGGCATTTGAAAGCCAAGTTTTTAATGCTTATACATTTGTTTCTGATAGCAAGCCCCAACATAAATCAACTGTTCTACCTACTAGGTGGACATAATGCTTCACTGTTTCATAGAATGTAACTTACCTTATTTTCATACTTCCTTTAATCCATTTAATGAAACCAAGCAGCACGATAATGGAAATTCTTTCCAGGTGTAATGAAAGAGTCAAACATCTGTTCACTCTCCTCAATACTCAATGTGTTGGACTACATGCAACCGTCAGGACAAGTCTAAATGTCTCCTTAAACACTTTACAGACTGTACCCTGAACAAGTAAAAATTCAGAATTCATTAAAGCTCATTCTTGTGCAGTAACTGTAGGGTACAGCTAAGAAATCCATGAAATGGCATGTGGACACTAAACTTGCTAGAAAGCTACAAGTTGAACTTGTGCAGGAGTTGGTCCATAGACAGCTCAGAAAAGTGCTACCACTCTTAGAAATACCATCACAACATTACTGTGCTTGCATGCATGACAGATTATGAACTCCCTGAATACATTCTGTTTGGAATTGCTGAGGGATTAGGATGAAAGAGAGAAGGAAAAAATATGTGCATTAATGATGTAGGGATAAGGAAAGATGTAACAGGTGCAAGAAATAGCAGAATGAGAGTAAAAAAATTGTGCCCATAGTATTTTTAGGCTCATTTCACTGTCCTCATTAAATCTAGCCCTTAATAGGTGTGGGGTTTTTTCACCCCTCCCTTACTATTAGAGAATGAATGAGACCATATTTTTTCTCCCTATTGGGCTGTTTCAGTCTTTTCATCTCTCATTGGCAAGGCATTTTTAAATTTCACAGTACTTGATAACAAGAAAAATTTTTGTTGACTCCATTTATATTTTCAACTTCTAGTTTATGCTGCTTTATGAGAAAGTTAAAATTCTTCCAGATCTCATGCTTTCCCAACAAATAGAGAGATAACGAGATTCACTACCTAAGGCAAATAAAAAAGAAATAGTTTCTTATAATGTGAATGCAAGCTTATTGTATTAAAAAAGCCCACTTGTTTTGATTAGTAATAATATTTTCATTGAAAAGCAGAAATAAAATTCACCCACACAAAAAATTATATATCTATATATATTGTTTTCCAACACACATATCTTTCATTTTTTAATCTTTATGTTCTGCACTAATATCAACATGCAATATTTTTCACTGGTTGTTTTTCTGTTGTTATCTCTTTATACCTAGAATTGTGCCAGGAGCTTAATTTTAATTCACAGTGCAAAAAAAAAAAAAAAAAAAAAGCAATGAACACTTTTGTCTTTGTAAATAAGTTTTCTTTGAAGATCAGCTAAATGTTCATGAAAGTTATGTTTACAGCAATTTTTAACTGTTTTTTCAAAGAGCATTCAAATTTTAGACTTCCAGGGATATTTATTAATCTTTTAATCTATTAATCTTAAGATTGCATCAAGGCTTCTCTGTACAATATGGGTGTAATCAACACAACTAATGATAAGTTAGAAATCTCAGATATAGCCTACCACATAGTATAAATGTGCATATTGACAAAATATCCAAGTCTTCCTAAACTGCTTACTACTACTGGTCATTGCTCAGTGTGCTATATGGAGCTGTGATCACAAGAATCATTGATAATATTTGGAAAATGTCAAGATGCTGGTGGCATCACTTTCAAGATAAAAAGCTGTACAGTGCTTTTTTTTTGCCTTTCCTGATAAGAACATTTGCTTTAACTTTAGGAACAAATACTGTAAACAAAAATGCTGGAAAGATAATGGAGTCCCATATTTTTTCTCAATAAACTTGCCTTTGATTTGTAACTATGGAAGAACATAATTACATTTGAATACAGCAGCATTTTTACTTAACCCATTAAATGACATGAAATATCAAATAGCTAATAATAATGCAATTAATTAATGAATCAAAATTAAACAATGGTTTTCTGTTGAATACCTGTAATATATTTCTTTTCTGGGATTTTTCTTCTGGCCAGTCCCAACAATATTCTTAACATTTTTGCATAAACTTTAACGCTTCTGCAAACAGCTTTGTTGAGATCCAGAAGTACCAACCCAAGCTGCGCACTGACATCTTGCAATAGACTGAATTCTTCACATTTCCCTGGGTGACTCAGCCCTGGCTCCAATCAGAACTTTCCTCCCAGGAGCAGAGGAGGCAGACTTGCCTGGGGTTATGCTGCTGCCAGCCTTGTGGAGGCAACGGCCCAGGCTAATTCTGGATGTGGTTGGTGCCAAGTTTGTCCTGACAGCTCTGCTCCACACTGACAATGCAAATTACTGATGCCTCTATGTCCAGCCAGTTCTTATGCCTTTTGGCACCTCAAACTGATGATTATGGCAGATTTAAAGCATTTTCATGCTTTTTCCTTTCCTTATTTTCTGGAACAAAACTGTCAACAAGCTGACCCCCTGATCTTTCAGCTGATAATCACTATGTCAGCTTAGTTTGCTTTTGGACAGTGCTATCATATTGAATTAACATTGTCCTTAGAGAAAGTTTGTCATTTTCTGCTTTGCCACATGAGAGGCATGAAAGCCATTAGATTTATGTGATTTTAAACAAAAAAGGCTAGATAACTAACATCTTAAAAGTTTTGCAGATACTTTCATTAGAACTCCCGTGGAAGAACAAAATCATTAAGTAATTTTATACTTAAAGACGCTATAAAATATATAACTCTCAAAGTTCAAATTAACTAGTGGTTTTGATTCAGTTATGCTCCATGATGTTTATAGTCTAATTTCAGAAAATAGTGTCATATTTTAGATTCTGTTATACTTGATGGCCACAGTAGGGGCCCAAACTCAAAATCTTGATTTTTTTCACAAGCAAGTTGTAATTTTAACGCATAAGTCACAGTTTGTACCGCATGGACAACCAAAAGAAAGTCCTCAGCAATTCAAATTAAAGGACAGAAGTTATCTGTGGACCCTCTCTTTTGTTGTCATAATTCTAGATCTTGAAAAAGAAGATAAATTCCTAACATGGACAAAACACCCCCCCTACAATATAATCTTTAGAAAGCACCTCTGTGATGGTATATTTGCAAAATGATATCTTTATTATTTTCAGTATTCTGTCACAGAGTTTATAGGAGAGAGAAAAAAAAATCAAGCAAATACCATCACTTGATTCTAGATAAATAAACTGCATTATTTAAACAGTGTTTGCCCTGCTTGTGCCTGAGAGTTGACCGAGCCATGGTGTAATATCAAGAGTTGTCTGTCCTGTCAACAGTGAGGAGGAAATTCATCACCTGAAATCCTATGTATTACTGCAAGACAAGGCATGAAACTCCATGCAAATTTAATGCTGCTAACAAAATTTCTCAACTGCAGAGGAAGTTAACGTTAAGTATGTAAAATTTGTTCTATTTGACTGAGATAGAACTCACTTTTTGACTTAACTATTTCATCACTACTATTCGCAGATAAGGAGGCATGTCATGATTTATAGTTTTTAAAATGTTGAGAAATAATTCTTCTTTTCTTTAATCACCTAGCAACCAAATTTGAAGATTTGAAAATTTATTTTCATTTAACATTCAATCTCAGACAAATAAAGGGAAATGTCATTAACAGATTCTGAATATGTGTTCTTCTAGGGACAAAAAAAGACTGTGGATTAATTGACAGATACAGTTTGTCTTCAATATATTTGCTAATTTTTCATAAAAATGCTTTAAGCTTTCAGTGGATGACAAAATAATAGGCTAGTAGAAATCTTTAAATAAGTACATATAGCAGCTGTTACGACCTTCCCCTGAACTTAAGTTCTTGTTAATAGATCCCTTGGGGCAGATTAGAATGAATGATTGGTGTTTCTAAATATATTTATAGAACAATGTGGTTGTGATGGAAAACAAGTATGTAACCATTTTGGTTGTTATTATTATCTATAGTGATATACAAGTACAAAAACATAAAAAAATACACTCAAGAAAATGTATAAGGAAAAGAAAGAAAGGGAAAGAAGGGACAGGAATGGGAAAATATCACCACCTATAGATCCAGCGAAGAGACTTGATTGATATCCATTGGTTGAGGGGATGGTCACAGTCTTTGCCCATCAAGGGTGGGGATAAGTCAGCAAAAAACAAAGTTCAGTGGGTTAATAGACATTTAGATGTGGGTGGAATACCCAGGTACCTCTCCTGGGCAGGAGGGAATTTTATGCTGCCTTTGTAACATCGTGATTCTGTTGCGACACTGGGGACTCATGGGCAGTCATCTGGCGGAAGGCCTCAGAAATGGGTCTGGGGTACTTTGGGAGGCTCTAATGATGTATGGCCCCTTCTGAGACATGGCAACTGCTTCTCATGTCAGCAGAGCTGTGTGAGTTACGTCCCGTCAGAAGGGATGAATGCCTTCATGCCTGTGTGTGAGTGAGAATGTCCTCTGTGAATGTGACCTTCCCCAGGGATGGGGCAGGGGAGGACATTGGCACAACAAAAAGCACTACCCCACCTTGCAGGTTCTGCTTTTTATCAGACTTTTCCTTTATCTGGCTCAAAATAGAGTCTCCTGTGGTGGGTGCTCACCCCCTCTGTCTCATGCAGATCAGAGGTTTCGCTATCACATACCCAAAACTCATCTTCTGCCCCCTGGCATGCGCAAACATGGCCCCAGCAAAGCTGCCTGCTGCATCTGCAAATGGCTGATCGTTTTGAGTCATTAACCTTAGCTTTTCACTCACTCAAAGTTGCTCAGCATAAAAAACAGCTTTGTCTTTAGAAATTTGTATCATTCCTATCCATCTGTTCATTCAAGATAAAATGGATAAGCTAAATGCTTTTCACCTCAAACCTAAAAAAAAAAAAAAAATTTTCCCATTAGAAATTAATTTCACACTTTAACTGTATCTGGATCCACACCAAAATCTGCTGTTTCTGTGAAAACACATAAGTAGAAATTACTTCAAAATCAGCTGAAGGAAAAAAACCCACATTGGAGCACTACAATCATTCTTGAAAAAGAAGACATCATCAGAGATGTAAAGAGCTGATAAAGGGCTGGCTACAAAACTCAGGCCTGCAGAAGGCATGCCTGAATCTTGACTCAATGTGGTTAGAGGTAGGATGCCTTCGGTTTGTTTCCTTCAAGTTAAAGTACAGTCACATGAGGAGAAAAAAAAAAGGATCAGAGCAGTGAAGCAGAAAATAGAAGAGGAGAAAGTAGCCCCTTAAATAATGAATATCTGAAGTAATTGACCCCATTATACTCTTGGGTATATCAGTAGTACTTTGAAAGATAACAGTTCTACATCTGTCTTTTGAAGCATGTTTGGTGTGGTTTGTGCTTTGTAGGCAACACCCAACCAATGTCACTCCTAGCAAGCTGTGCTTTTATTTTCCATTTGTTCCCTGTTCTGTAGCTTGTGCAGCCATTCAGCAGGACTTTCATCCTGAACACTTACTGGTATTCTGACTTCAGAAGTCATAAACCATCTCTGGGCAATTTCGTTCTAAAACCACTAGCCCCAGTACATCTATTTGTTTTTTTTTATAGTGACTTGAAAAAACCCTCAAAACACTATTGACAAAGGAAACAGTTTTGCTAAAACTTCCACATAAATGTTCTAAGTCGATCAATAGTACAAACGCTTGATCAAATAATGGCCAATCAGAAAGTCAGCACAGCACTACTGATTTCAGTAGAATCTGAAAAAATAGCATTCTCTTGACATACATAATCCTTCTTCTTAAGAGACAGATAAACATTTTCATTCTGGTTGAAAGAATCATGGTATACATAGGAGATTCTTACAATATTTCAGCCAAGAGTAGGAAACTTTTTTTTCTCCTTCCTAATAGAAAATGAATTCTTCCAGAAGTTTGAAAACTTATAAAGATGCTTGGAAATAGTTTTATTTCCTAGTTATGAGTCACAGGGTGCATTTCATATTTTCTCTACCGTTTCTTCTTTTTAAAGTTTCTATTAATGTTGAAATTCTGCATCTTTTTTTAACTGGATTTCTGTCATGAATAGCAGGCATGTCTTACAGAGATTTCCTCAGAAAAAATAGTCTGTAATCATCACTCTCCTCACCCCTTGTAGAAGGTTTCTAAATCAAGAGCTTCCATTTAATCCCAGCATCATGATGTATTTTTTTTCAGCAGACTTCCATGTATAATGACTGTCGATGTCATGCTGACCTTCCCTGTCTTCTACTTTCCTACGACTCTACCATGGGAGAACAAAATCCTTCATTATTAATAGACTATTTTGAAATCTTCCACACATCTATCTTGGAATCACAATAAGTCAATATTCAATGATATATGCTGCTCTGTCTGTCATTTTTAATCACAAACTGCACTCTCATAATAGTTATAGTAATGGTGAATGAATCATGCACCTTGATAATAATAAGGTCTTTCAATGCATCTAAAATAGATGGGAATTTCCCCTGAATTTTAATGACTGTATTTTAATAACTGTCATCCTGACATGTAGTTCGCTTTGCATTAGTAGATAGTAGTTATTAGTGGACGTGCACAGATTTTTAATTTTAGGGAGATTAGGTTAATCAGAAATGGACCAAGACATTAAAAAAATTGATAAAATGCATCAGGATTTTGCAATCTAAAATTATACTTTTTAATAGTATAAATTATAGTTAATTAATAAATTATAGTTAATTCTAAAAGAGAATGACAACTTGCAAAATCCTGAAGGATATGATGTTTTCCTTTTACTAACCCTTTTTTTGGGGGGGAGTTGGGGTTGTTGGGTGTCACTTTATCCCTTCTGGTTTAAACTCTTTAATTTAACAAAATTCAAAAGTAAAAGAAAAAAATTTTAAAAACTCCAACAAACCAAAATGAAATCCAAAAAATGCAAAACCCAATAAAGATATCAAGTAAAAAAAAATCATCACTTATCATTTATCTTATGAAAACATACCACAAACACTTCAATTTTACCTAAGAGACCCTTAGCATATCCGAGTATTAGGAAAGAATGTAAAAGAATATTATTTTCCTCCAGGTGGAAGGCTCTGCCAATTCACACTGAGCCTACACCCAAAGTTGTGAAACTGAACTAATGTCAACCACAAAAAAAGAGAAGTATAAGCAAATTATAAACACACATTTATAGATTGTATAAGGAAAATGCTGTGTGCATTTAGAACACACTAAAATAATTTCTATTTTGCTACAAATGAACATGAACCTCATTTACACCCACATATCTTAAAAAGCATGTTTGTTGTGGCTTTAGTGGGTTTTTTTTGGAAAATACATAAAAAGCCATGTAGAGTGGAAAAACCTAAGATTTATTAATAGGAAAAAAAGTGAAAAATATTTTCAAAAAAGAATTCTTTTGGTTTGGTTTGGTTTGGTTTGGTTTGGCTTTGGTTTTGGTTTTTTGTTTGTTTGGCTCTTTTATAAGCATATGTTTGTGAAAGAAGCAATATATTTTATAGATGCTATTTTTTGGGGGTGCAAAATTCAGGACACTGCTTCAGAAGATAAGAGACAAGAGAAAGGAAGAAGCATCTTTTTCCTTTCTTACAAATCTATCTAGATAAAGTAATGCTGAAAAAGTTTTGCAAGAACAAAGAGCCTTTTGTATTTTGGTGTGTTTTACCAGAGCTTGAGTTTAATACAATGTTCCTTTCTTCCCTTTTGGCTTCAAGAGTTTCACTTTAGGACTTTGGAATCATGAAAATGAAGAAATTGGATAATGAAGTCATAATTCATCAAAGAAGATTGTGGGGACCCAGGGCACAGGGAATATTGCTCTAGACAAAGAAATGCTCTGAGGGGTCCTGACCCCCAGAGAAACACTGACTTGGACCGTCATTCATGGGGAAAGTTTCCAAGACTTCAAGATAAACTTGAGCCCACAAAAGTGTGAAATAGATTATAGAGAGTAGTGTAGTATGCCACTGGGTGAGAAATTTGGGTTTTGGTATTTTTAGCATGTTGTAGATGGGAACAAGATGGTGGGCATAGGGCGTGGTCCCGAGCTCCTTCTTCCTTCTTCTTCATGGGTTTGGGAGATATTCTGGAATTGGGCAGAAAAGTTCACATTGCAGGATTCAAGGGATAAGTTATTGGGCTAAAAGGGAAAATAATCTAGGTGTCATTTCTTAAAAAATTGGATTGTTTAGTCTTAAAAGACGTTGTAACAAGAGATTTTTAGCCATTTTTGCAGTGCTTTTCCAGTGCGCAGAGTCTAGTATAGATGGCGTGAAAAACTTTAGCTAAGATAACAATAAACAAGAAACTGAAGACTGAAAAGTCCTGTGCATCTCCATTTCCTGAAACCACTCCAGGAGGGTTTCCCCTGACAGGGGAACCCCGAGGGAGTGGCCCAGGGTGAGGCCCAGAAACCAACACAGATGTGTATTTGCATGCATTTTAATGAAGATTTTGTACTTAGACTAAAATACACTTGAATGCTTTGTCAAAGCATGGAAAACCCAAATTTATTTTAGGATAAGATGGTCCAACATCCAATGTAAATCTTCAAAAACATGGATTATGTGCTATTGATCCTTCATGATCATTCCAACTCATATGCTAGTTTTCTCCCACATGTTAATTATACTTTTTAACAAGCCCAGATATGAGATGATATTTTATGTGTGCAAATAAGAGCTTTCATATTATATATCTTACATTAAGTAGAACCAATAATATGCTTTTTGAACATTAATATTTAGGATTTGTGATAATGGTTGGTTTGTGATAATGAAGCATCTTTTGGTCTAGCTCTAAATCTCAGTATTTATATGTAATTTAATTATATCTATTGCTTATAAATAAGGTTAGGGGAACAAGACTAGATGCATGCTATTTGATATTAAGAATAAGTCACATTCCTCCCTAGCTGCAGGGTTAGTGAGGCAAAGCTAATTAATTAAACTATGAAGCTGAAAACTAATAAACCTTCAGGAGCAAAAAGTATTTGTCTCATAATTGAAAACATGAGATATTTGTGAGCCAATGGCAATCACACTACAGAGTTTAGTGAATAAAGCAAAGTCCCTAGAAGACTGAAAATATCGGGTATTCAGCTTCAGGAAAGAAAGATTTACAGAGTATATTCATTACAGAGCATAGTCAAATATGCATTTCAACAATACCATATGCTGAAATACAAATATGTTTAAATAAAGGGGAATCATTTATTCAATTGATCTTCTATAACTTCATAATTCTATTTGCACCTTACTTAGGTTTCGTGCATTTCAGAAGATGTAAAATGGATTTCAGTCTGAATCACTGCTGAGGACAGAAATCCTTGTTTCAGCTGGGCTGTGTTGTAGCTATCTCTAAATAGCCAGCTAGGTTTCTCTTGCTTGGCTCCATGGCCATGGTCCCAGCGTAGCCACAGTGTCAGTGTACACCTCTGGCCCTGCTTTTGGAGCAGTGAAGCTCACTCCCCCCAGCACTCAGGCAGTCCCCATGGTCCATAGAGCCCACCACTGCATGGCCCCTTTCTGAAGGCCAGCAGGGAGCTGCTTTGCCCCAGCTCGGCTCGTCTGAAAATTTCAACAGCACCATCCACCAGGCACACCATGAGCGCCAGCTAATCTAATGGAAAGCAGGAACTCCTTGGGCTCTTCCCTTCTGAATTTTTCCCTTTATGTTGTTTAATTTATCATTAGAGTATAGATTTTGGAACTTGAAGACAACCAGCCCATATCTGTTTGCTGCAAAGTCCAGTGTTTAGTGTTGGTTTACCACCCACAAAAGTAGGGATATGGTCTTCACAGCAGTTAATGACAGGTTTAGAATTGCAGCTTGAAATACATAGGGAAAGATTTAAAGAAAGCTAAGAGAATGTCAAGGTATGGCTGAACTCAGCAGATCACCTCAGTTAGAAACTACTAGATTCTGACTGCAAATAATTTCCATTGCTGTTGCCTGGACATATTTCCTTGATAAGAGTGAAAAGAGGATTAAAAATGAAAATTAAAATTGAGGATTACCATAGGTTTCATTGTATATTTCAGGAGCATATGACCAAGACAGAAAGATCAACAGCTAGATAAAAGTTTCTACAGGTTTTATGGTGTCATAATACTGAAAGAAAGCTGGTCAAAGGGTAGAGTTTGCCAGGGTAGGGTGTTTACTTTAAAGCAATCATCTATAGCCTGTGCAGATAAATAGCTTCCCATACTGAATTTTTACATGTCCACAGACTATATTAACTGCATTCAGTGTCTTAATTTCAATGGAATCCAAATCCTGCCATAATTTGTGTCCAATAATTTTATTGTTTGATACATGTTGGGGTTTTTTTCCCTCAAACCATTATAGAGGAAATTGAGTGTGGTGTTTGAGTGTGAGTTGAGTATGATGGGGAACATGAGTACAGGGAAAGAAAGTGATTGCTGAGGATTTTTTTATTCTATAAGGATTTTATAAGATTTTTTTTATTTTATAAGAAGGGAACTACTATAACAGTTGTCTAACCTTGTTATGGTATTTTTAAATTTTTTTATATAATCATATCTTAATATGATTAAGTTTACAATGAGAGTAAATAGATTTGTTAATGTATCAGGAAAGAGCTCTCACTATTTCACAGGACAAAGTCTTCATAGTTAGGATGGCAACTAAAAATTTCTTGTATATAATGCTTTATATTCTGCTTTTCCACATCAGTGAATCTTTTTTACTGTGACGAAGTGAAGACATAGGGAGGGAACCTCAGTGTTGCCTTTGAGACTGAAGAATTAATGTGACTATTTCATTTTCTTTCCTATAAAACTATTACTCTATAGTTTTTAATGTATATGTATTTTAACCTGTCCTTATTATCAGCATAAAAGAAGCTCTTATTCCACTGCATCTACTGGAAATGCTTCATACAGTACTCCACTATTTATTTTCACTAAGTTTTCTAGAGATAAAAGGAGATCAAATATCAATGCTCCCTGTAGAACAGAAATTGTGCCAATACATTTAAACTAGTATTTTTCCCTTTATGATTTATAAAATAGGTGAAGTTTATGAACCAATATCCACCAGAAAATCACAAAAAAATCCATCCTTCCTTCCTTCCTTCCTTCCTTCCTTCCTTCCTTCCTTCCTTCCTTCCTTCCTTCCTTCCTTCCTTCCTTCCTTCCTTCCTTCCTTCCTTCCTTCCTTCCTTCCTTCCTTCCTTCCTTCCTTCCTTCCTTCCTTCCTTCCTTCCTTCCTTCCTTCCTTCCTTCCTTCCTTCCTTCCCCCCTCTCTTTCTCTTTCTCTGTTTCAGTATTTCCCTCTTTATCTCTTTCTTTCTCATTTTGGCATCTTGGTGGGAATGAACTTGCAGGTTTGTGGGGGAGTTTCAATGTTGTGCTGTCGAACAGCCTTAAAATAATGGAAATATTGGGTGAAAAGCCACCAATTAAAATTAATCAGTTGTTCTGCATTGGAAAGTAAAATTTAGATTCTTTGATTGAAACTGAAAACTTAAGAAGTTGTTCATTTAAAGACACAGTGTTTGAAGGGGAGGAGAATAAAATGTCTTTAAAATAACTCTTTCTTTTCCAGATTAGGTGTCAATGTATTTTTTATTCATTCCCTTCAGATGGTAAAATCTTCAGTAATGATTAATCCCAATACAAGATAAAAATTCTTCAGAACAAAAAGGCAAACATTTTTCTAAGCTTTGTTCTTAGACTCAAAGCAGGCCCTACTTTTCATGTGTTTTCCTAAGGTTTTTTTATATATTGTAAGTTCATCCTGATTTCTGAAGCTTTCATTCACAGTAATCTATTCAAAATCTTTTTTCTCCTTTTTTTTTTTTTTTTTTTTTTTTTGTAAATTAGAATATTCTTTGTGTAGTTTTAGCCACTCTTGTAAGGAAGTCTTCAAAATGTCTCTGCCTATTAGTTCTTTTATGTGGTTAATTTAAAAGCAATAGGATAATCCTGCATTAAAGGAGTTTACTCAGGGAAAAACCTTCTGGAGTTCTGCTTAAAAAAAGAAAACCTGGAAAAAACAAGAGTAAACACAAAAGTAATCAGTATTTTACTTTACAAACAGTGTATCTGTGAAAATAATAATAGGAACCATAGTGCTGAAAAGTTCATAAGAAACTGCATTTGGAGAAAGTCATGCTGGAAGAGACTGCCTCTCTTACCAGTTTTGTTTGAGCTAGTAATACTAAATATTTCAGCATCAACTGAAAATTTCCTTTATATTTACTAAACTTAATGTTTCCCAATATGATTATTTTATACAAACTCTATTAAGCATAATATTGGAAAAGTAGAAGATCCAATCATAGTAAAAGAATTACTTTTCTGATGCTTGTAGTAATGTTATACAGTAGAAAAAAGGCTTTTCTTCATCCATTTTTTCTCTGTTTAATCGAATTATTTTTTCAAGAGATACCAAAATAATTCTCATGTAAAAAATGGAAAACTAATTTCCTTGCTATATGGTAGAAATTTTTTTCAGACTTTCAACAAGTGGTTGTTTTTCCTAAAAATATAATAAACTAATTTGATATTGCTGATTAGGAAGAGAGGGAGGAAAAAACGACACATCATTTTTACCTCATTATATGACAGTTTCCAGTGATTTATTTTATTCTTTTTATTTTCACATGTAATGGTTTAAACAAAGTTCCTAAATTCCTCAAGGTGTTTTTTTTTAAAAAAGAAAAAAACCCATACAGTTATGAAAGAAACACATGCTTGCATATTACAGATTTTTTTAAATCATAAAATTTTATCAGCCGTGTGATAGCATCTGAAAAGCTAGCAGGTATCATATGCTTAATTACCCTAGCATATGGTAAAATAGTAGCTGCAAAAAATTTCTAGAAAGAGTCTTGGCAGCATGGGAAACATAGCCTCCAGACCAACAACAGTGGAAGGAGGTTAATTGCTCGCTGCAGTAATGATATATGGTCATTGCATTCTGGGCACTTATTCTGTTGCCCTCTAGAAAATTTTAATATATGTAGAGTCTATATAACTTTAACAACTTTAATGTAGATTAACATGCACAGATATGCAAATAACTAATATGCATAGTCTAGTATGGCATATATAATTTATTACAAATAATTTTGTATACATACATACATACATACATACATACATACATACATACATGTATTAATATGTATCTGTATAAATACATATACACCCATGGCTGAGAAATAATACTACTTAATACTTGTCCTTCAAGATGTAAGTTGGAAAAAAAAGATAACGCTTGAATGAAATACAAGAAAGGATAAAGTACAAGAAAAACATAATCAAGGGAATAAACAGAACATCAATGATGTCACATTGTTTGATATCTGAGTCATTTTACCTTCTACTACTGAGGACCTCCTAGAAACTTATTTTAATGAGCATTAATAGTATTTCATCACTTTTCCTGTTCTCCAGTCATTCCTTTGATGATGAGAGCAGTTTTAATTTACAAGCAACTTTCTTATTTTATTAATGGAAAGAAAGGGAAGATGGGAGGAAGAAAATGGGCAACAGCTTTGAAATTCTTCAAGACAAGTTACTAGATATCTCTTTTCTCTGTTAAAATTAAAAGTTTGCTATAAGAAAAAGATAACCTGCTTTTTTATTCAGTTCAAATAAACATTTTGATAGAATTTGAAGAAATATTTATTTTGAGCTTGCTAGATTAGACTAATCATATTCCTCAGAGTTCTATGTCCTATCATTCCTTATTTGGAGGTTTTAACATATGGGTTTTCTCCTTCCTGATTTTTAGCACAAATATTTATAAATAAATTAATCTAGACACACTTTAATTTCTGGTTAGTAATTTTTAAAAAATTATTCAGAGTAAAGCAGAAAACACCTTTGCTCCTCTTCCCGCCATCATATGTTATAATTTATTTTTGTTAGGAAGCTCTCTATGAGCAACTGTGTAATTAGGTGTAACAAAATAAAAGAAAGAAAAAGGTAAAAGCTTTTCATGAGATTTTTCAGGGTGATCTTAGCCCTTGTGCTAATTAGCCAAAAGTAAGACATCATTCTTGTCTTTCTAGAAACAGCTCAAGAACCAATGAGTTACTCAATGAGTAACCCATTACTGGTTCTAGGTTTTGAAAGAGGAGTTACTATTTCAATGAGAGATACAAAAATAAAAGCTACATTGTTTGCTTTTTTCTTTCTCCAGTACTCACTCTCTTTGCTTCAACCTATTCTCTTTGTCTGCTCCAAGTCAGTTTCTGGTTATCTTTAATCCAAAGGTTTTGCACATGCACAACCACTGGCTACATCCATCATGGTTCCCACCAGTTTATAGAAAAGGATTGTGGAAAACTAGGCTTCACCAGTTATATAAAGGTTTGCATGCAGTGTTTGAGAATAAGCCCTTGCTCATTATACAAGACAGACAATGCGGGTCCGTGGGATGTTTTTCAGAAAGTATTTGCTGGACATTGGAAGCTCTCTCCCAGCTCAGCACCTTTAGGCCTATCTCAGGTGTGAACAAAACCACTAAGCAATTTCTAATGATGACTGTGAACACTTGCTAAATAGTAAAACAGCACAACACACAAATGCAAATGCAAATGCAAAAAAAACCCCCACATTTACTAGTGTTGAAAACTTCTGAAAACTTTTTCTGCTGAAAACACAAATTCAATAGATAAGCTACTGAAATAAACTACGAGGTAAAGTAGCACCTCAGCTCAGTTCTTTACGCCAGGCACATATGCTTTACTGTAGGACACAATGAAAACTGCAGACAAGACTGAGCTCCATATTTATCTTGGTGTCCAAAAAGCCTGAAATGTGTATAGACAAATATGCACTTACAGACCTTATTAGGAATTCCCTTAAACCATATTTTCAGTGAGCAACACCTTCTGATTTCATTTCAGGTTAATAAGCACAACATTCAATTTCAACCCCAAAGCAGCCTGAAATGCAAAATGTTTTGCCATTTTTTAAATTCTTTTTCCTGAAAAAGAAAATCAGAAGGAAATGGATGAGAGATTTCTAGTTAAATAACTCTTTGACTTATTTCCATCCTGTACTCATCCTGCTGGAAAGGAAAACACCGCTGATGGCAAAGCACACAGGTAGGACAACAATCAGGATTTTGAAAACTCTGGTTTTATTATCCATATCAATGCTGACAGAAATGTTGCCCATTTTTCTTAAAATAAGCTTAAAAGGAATATGGTAAATATTTCCTTTAGACAGTTCTGGACTGAGGATAGAAGTGAATCAGAATGTGGAAGAGTTGACAGTCAAAAATAGCCAATGTCTTCCTAAAATCAGACAAGTACAAATAGCAACAATAAATGAATTACATAATTTCTTTATCTATTGTCATAAGCCATGGTAGGGTATAGATAGAATAACTCTTTAATATCAGTCCTGACTTGATTAGTTTATCATGATCTCAGTATGATGTGCTAAGTTTCTCTGTGTAGGCAGATGAATAACCTGCAGAACATTATTACTTTCACTTGCTATTGAGCTGGGCTGACTTTGAATGCCATATTCAATTTATTCCTCCCTAAGCAGCCCATCTGCAATGTCAACACTTTTCCAATCAGCTTGCATGAAACTATGGCAGGCACAATGATTTGTTAAATATTTCCTATAAGCAGTTATTACTGTGCTATCAGCGTGCATGTACTCTGCATTACTCATGCAGCATGTTTATAAATTACATTGCCATCATGAACCTCTTCCATGCACTTTGTTTGTCCTTGCTGTCTTAAAATACGCATTGGTTATCAGTCAAAACTGTAGCAAATATTCTACAAGGTCATTCAGTGCAAAGCAGATGTTCATATAATTTATGGAGATAAACATGAGCTTGTGCTTTATTAGTTTAAATATTAGATAATAAATTAAGGGAAATATTGTCTTGCAGGGGTTCATCAACCTAACTATATGTTCTGCAATTTATTTTAATTTAATTTCAGGATCTTAAATATTTTTTGGTTCTGGCAAAGTGCTAATTTAATACACACATACTAGTCTATCTTCAACAGTATTTTATAACTTCCTCTATAGCTGTAATAAAAGGAAAATGTTACACTAACTGAGATTATTCATCAGGAAATTAAAGCAAAAAAATTGCTGATGGTCTTTCATGTGTAATATTAGAAAAGCAAATTTTTGTCTCAATTTCCTACCCTAAGTTTTATGGAAAAGTTGAGTAAGCAGTAAAAACATTATAAAATTCAGAATAAGTTTCAACTTCTAGGTCGTAAGACTCAGCTATCCCTTCATTGTAAAGAAACCCCTCTCCAAGATCTATATTATTTGGAAAATTAATTATTTCTATTATTGTTTTTTACAGAATTTTTCTCAAAAAAAGCTAGACTACACAAAAATCCCAACAATTTATGAAAAATCATTTGTACCATTAAATCAGAGTTGTTAGTAAGTTTCCTCAAACTACTCAGAGATATGAATAATAAAATTATTATTATTCATATCTCTGACTAGTTTGAGGAACAAAACTCTCCTATAACAAAATTATCATGTGGCATTTTTTTCAAAATTAATAAGACATTACTGTTTCTTTTGGGGCTTTTTTTGAAAGAAGTCTTGATTTGAATTCCAGTGCCTGGTGATTGCTGCATTGCTGAAGTGGAAGAAGAACAGGCTGGTGCTGATGTTCTTTCGGTCACTTGCATTTAATGAAAAGAAGGGACATTTGATCGAATCTCCCTCAGGACCTTTGGAAGCTCCCCGTGTAAAACACCAGTGCACTGCAACAACTGCAGGTTCTGACATTTCTTTCCTGCTATAAGTTGGCAAATATCAGCTACTGCTGGATTTTCTGCTTTCCCATATCACAGTGAGAAATGGAGATGTGAATGCAACCAAACTGGAACAAATGCACACACACATATGTGCCTGCACACACAGTTGCACACACACAATCCTCAATGCCCACTTATAAGTACTGGACCAAATAAGTCAGAAATCGTAGCAGCAAATTCTACGCTCACCATGCAAAACCTGATGTCTTTCCAACAGATGAGAGTCTTGTTTCCTAGTCTGTATGGAGAGGTTGAACACTTTTTTTTTGCATCTAAGTGAAATTAAGATTTGACTTACAGAGTGGGTTGCAGTGGCCAGATTTATCTAGGATATAAGGGATTGCTCCAAGCAAAATTTACACTGTAACAGACTCTGTGAGGTAGACACAGAGGACTTTTGACAAACTCCAAATAAATGTTCTCATCAGATATTTTCCCAGTATAACATAACTATTCTTTCATGAGAGTTTGCTCACTTTTGAGGTTTTGATGTACACTTATGCTGTTTAAATTAATTTTAAGTATTTGGGTGAAGGAATTAAAGCACAAATAATGTATAAAATCCAGTCTTTCAAACTTACTCTGTCTCTGTAAAGACAGCAGCTCCTGATGATTTCCTGTGGGCATTTTAATGCAGCCTTTCTGTCCTTACTGTCCTATCAAAGAGAATGGTGATGTTCAACATATAATCAGCTAAATGGTTTACTCATTGTTTTTCAAAAGCATGGGACTGTGGTTTATGAAGATAAACACATGACTCAAAGACCTTACACAAGGATTAATCTGTCAAGTGTAGTCAAAACCTGTTCTTCCTTTCTATGTCACTTTGTATTGAATGACAAGTTATACATACAGGGACTTTTTTGCCATTGCAAGTTAAAGACACAGAGCAAAAGGATTTACTATTGCATTATTGGACAGTTTTCTTGCACACTTTTTAGAGGTGTAGCAACAATAATCCCAAACTCTTTCTCTCTTTTTGTATTTGGAGAATCAAATCCAATTTGTAATATACAAGACAAAGGAAAACAAGTTTTGAACTTGCTTGTACCCATTAGGTAATCTCTTCAAAGTCACCAGCTCTGCACAAAGAAAGCTGGTACAGCTCACAGGCCCTTCTCATAAAGTAGCTTCAGGAAAGCATCTAGACATGAAGCATCTACTTCAGTTTTCGCTTGTTCACTGGGGAGACACATTTCCACTCTCACTCACTTTCAGGCTTTTCTGTACACACTACACATCTGTCTTCAGTAGTAGGAAGACTTCATTTTCACCTCTTTCCTTCTAAAATGCCTGGGTGAATTTGCTCCAGAAGTATAAAATATATGTTTTACATGATGGATTATGATTGGACATATTAAAGATACCGTCAAGAAGCTAGAAAAATAATGTTCATAGACCTGCCAAGTACCATTAATTTTCAATGAGTCTCTATTTTACAATGATTTAGGATCATTTGGAGCAATTTGGGGTATACAAATTGATTCATAATAATTTTTGAGGCCCCCTTGATAACTAACGTCTTTCTAATCTTTTCAGGACTATTTTAAAAGAATATTTTAATGCACCTCATAGTTTGTTTCTACTGTCTAATGATATGTTGACCACTTTCCCAGTGTGCTTTTTTTTTAAATTGTGCTATGCATAATACATAGGAGTGAAAACAGACAACTACCTGAAAAAGTTAACGTAATTTGTATTCATACAAATTTACTAAAATCCAGAGATATTCCTCAGCCATGGCAGGTAGGAAACTCTCTTTCTATCTTACTCGAGCATTTGAAATCTTGAAAAGAAATCAAAAGGAAAACCAGTAATTATAAAGGGATCAGAAAACCCCGCTGCCTGATGAAAGTCATTGCATAATTCAAATAATAATACTGTTAATTAAAAGAAAAATAATATTTATCAAAATTTCCCAGATTAACTGTTCTCTGGAGTTGATTTCCTCTTTCTTTTTGAATAATAAGCTACTGTTTTTCCTTTTAAAAAACCAAAGATCCCACAAAAACAAATGGTAGTGGAGCAAGCCAAAAGAGTATATCACTTAAAAAGCTTCACTCTCTTGGTTCTTAGGAGCACCTTTAGCAGTATATCCTTTAATCTGTCACCTCAGTAGTACCTTTATCATATGAAGCACTTGATCTTAAACTTTATTTGCATACAAGCTCTATTCTACATCTTAATTACCTACTGGTGAAAAGCCAACATTTTTCACATACAAAGCCCTGTCATCCATTAGCTTTTCCACTTCCACAGCCCTTGCAAGTAAAAGATAAAGGTTGTGTTTGAAGCACCGACATGGTATAAAATGCCAACATCACAAAAAGAATAATGGTGTTCATAAATCATTGCCTGAGTAGTAAGAAGAAAATCACATTTTCATTGTTTTATTATTCTTATAATAATTTCATAAATTATCAATGATTTTTACAGAAGAATTTAAGGAAAAGTTAGACTATTTTCAGTATGCGCACACAATGAAAAAAATAGACAGGAAACTAAGATTTACTCCCATATTTAAAATAAGGCTAATGTATTTATTCAAGGGAAAAGGTTGTTGTTGTTGGTTTTTTTTTTTTGATGAGTGGACAAGCAGACAAGAGAGAGCTTGTTCAGTTTTGTTGCCAAAAAGTATAAGTAGTTCATCTAGACAAATTACACCTTCAACAGCATTGAATTTTTCATTTCTCTGAAAACTAAAATACAAAGTTTGAACTAAAAATCTATAGAATTTAATATTTTTGATATTTCAGAAACTACTAAATTAATTCTTAAAAATAAAATAGTATGTGTGATACTTAATCTTAAAAATTATAAAAAAAAAAACCTAAGCAACTTATATCACACTATAGAGAGGTTTAAGTGATGATCAAATAAAGAAGACAGAGCACAATTTACAGTACATGACTGAAGTCCCATCAACTGATCTTAAACTATAGCACAGAAGTTCATCTGAAATAAGTTATTGGTTAATGGAATGCAACAAATAATTACTGCTACTTTTTTTTTCCTTTTCTCTAACAAAATGTAGTAAAATATTAATACCAACACTTTTTAAAGCATCCTAGAACTGTGTCTCAATATGAGGGAAGCTCATTTGGGACCAGGACCATAATAGTAGCTATTATCAAGTCTGTCTTGCCTTTTTTTTTTTTTTTTGCTAAAAAATGGCATAACACAAGTTAGTATCAGCCCCAAGATATTACAAGGTTTTTTTGAGAAGTGATTTAAATAGTTTTTGTGCTTAGTTGTAGCAGAAGATTATAAAATTTAACACTCTAAAGTGTCACGCTTCTGGATCACTACTCAGCAAGACAAATTCTTATTATTTCATGTTTTACTGAGACCTCTAGGTCTAATATTGCAATCCACCATGTTGAAAAGCATCAAAGCTCAATATGCTAATTCATGGTTACTAGTAAACCTTGAATAATGAGAGAAATTATTGAAAACTCTGTTTGACATCAATGTAAGAAAAGCTAAAGATTGAAAAAGGCTTATGTAACATAATTATGTTTCTGTTGACCCTACGTGTGGTCAAGGACTAAGACTTAAAGAAGATGAAGTATTTTCTTTGTCTGTTTTCCCACTGAACAGCAGTGATTAAACTATGTGGACTGACTGAAATATCAGTATTATGCGCTATCCACCTGAAAGAAACTGAACACAGTTTCTAAAGCATTATTTCAATTTTTAATTATAACAAATTATTCCTTTTGGGCAAATAGCATAAATCCCAGTGAGCAAACACCCTAGAATATTCTGTAGTGTTTTTAGTTACTCATAAACATCTGCTGTTGCTGGGAAAGTTTCCTCTATTTTACCTCAAGTCAGATGAAATACTTGTTAGAAAATGCAATCATAAATGCAGACTCTTCTATTTCTTTTTCTAGTAAGCAAAGCAGCCTATATAATCTATAATCAACCGACAGGAATATTGAAGGGATGTGATTTTACATTGTAGTATGGCAATAGAACCCAGTTGCTAACTGGTGCTATGTGACTATCTAGTGATAACAGATTTTAAAAATTTGAACCTGTAATTAAATTTAATATGAAAATGCAGTTCAAACAAACTAGTCCCCACTTTCATTCCTTAGGTCTTTCTTTCGGTTAAAGATTTTAACCATATTGAGAGCAGAGATTTTTTTTTAATAAAAACTGCATGAACATTATTTGTAGTTCTCAAATGGAACATACACCAGGGATTCTGAGTTTATGATGATATCCAAGAATAAGATTTGCTGTTAAATAACCTTTCATCACTGAAAATGCAATTCATTCATTTTCCTCTGTATAAAGCAGGGAGTGCCATTCTCAGAAGAGTAATTTCACACTGTCCTTCTCTTCCTGAAATAAGGCGATTTCTGTCATTTGTCTATAACCTTATCTCATGTGTTTCTAGCTTATACCTCTCTGTTCCTCTTAGATTTCATTTATCTCTAAAAAGAGATGGCCTAAAAATTTAGGAGCCAAAAAACATAGTTTAAAATATTTCTTTCAAAAGACAGCATAACAGGATGAAAAGATAAAGATATTTGATGTGAACCATTAGAGGGATTTTGTGATAATTTTGGAAACTTATATTAACATTCATAAGGCAAATTCAACTGCTACATAAAAAGTGAAATTTCTACTCTTTAAACATGTACCAGAAGAATTTCTATGTAAATTGGTTGGCAAGTGAGGTACAGAAGTAACACTGCATTAATTAGTTTAGTCTGGTCTACAGTCATGCAGGTTTAGGACAGAAGTTAAACTTGTTTATTGTTAGTCTATAAATTAATTCAATCTTCTCAGTATGCAGATACTCCTTGGATTGTCATCAAAGGATGGTGGACCAATAATTTCAAAACAACCTGAAGTTAGCATTCAGATAAATCAACTCTTAGTTCTAATCTCTTCTGAACTTCTTATCACAAAAAAAAAATATCTGTATTTCTTAAAAAATTTAGTGAATAAATTGGTATCTAGGATTGTAAAGTGTATAATTTTTCGTTGACTGCTGCAAATAACAAATGACAATTCACTCCTGGAGAGATTCTAATTGGACAAAGGAAGAAGTTTTTCACAATAAGAATGATAGCTATCAGACCATTTAGAGTTTTCTTGTAGGCTTCTCCCAGGCTGTAAGTGACAAGCATTGCCAAGGAAACTGGTAATCTTCTTATATCAATCCATACTAGCTCACTTTACAGGTGGATCTTTGTGGGAATTCAGCACATCCCTCTGGGATGTTGCCAAAAGCACCTGGTGGCTTGACTTTGACCCTTTTAGGGATCTGCCACCTGTTTGTGGGGACATGGGAATCACTTGGGTTTGAATAGTTCATTCACAGGGTGAAAAATGTAGATTTTAGGATTTAGGTACAGGGGGGTTTGGGAGACAAGATGGAGGATTCAGGCCCCGACCTCGTGGTCTTTTCTCCTTCTTCTTGTCATCCATTTTCTGTGTGATGTTGGCACTTGGGGATTGGCTTAGAGTAGAGGCTCACTGTCTAACATAGGTGATGGGCATTGGGTGATAATTGTAAATATGTTATACGTAGTTTGTGGTATAAGAAGGCACGGCTGCCCCGTGGGTGGGCAGAATGCCTCAGACGATCCTGCTAAGCTGACCTCGTCAGGGCAGGAGAAAGAATTTTATAGATAAGAAACAATAAATGACCTTGAGACCGCGAAATGAAGAGCTCAGACTCCTTCTTTAAGCACCGGGCTGGGAACAGAGACTTTCCAACAATTCTCGGGATCACTCAGACAAACTAATGATCCCACAGATCTTATTCTAAATTTGTCTTGCTGCTACGGACAGAGGTTTATATAACTCTTAGAATAGAACCATAAATTAACATACTACATTTGAATCTCCCAAAAAGTAGGTGAAAAATTTATTTAGGATAGCAGGCAGTAATTTCATTACCTAAATTAGTGAATGAAATAGTCACACCAAAACTATGAGGAAGGATAAGTGCTTGCAAAAGTAAGATATGATGCTATTTTGTAGGTCTATATCCATTAACGTGGTAGCATTCTTTGTATAAGCTGAGCCCTGCAAGTACATTTTATCAGGAGACTAACACAAAAGATGTTCTACTTCAATATTACTATGCTGCATGCAATCTGTAACACATTAATTTTATGTACAAGATAGGAAATTTTTCATATGGGTGTATTTTAATGGATGTTGGCATCAAAATATCACTGTCAAATCATTGGGGCTCTGATATATCGTAAGCTCATCACCAGCATATCAGATGGAACTGGTTTTGCTCTGTGAACATTAAGATCAAAGCAATATCCTCAGCCTTGTTTAGCACCCTTTTTATGACATGTTTATTTCTCCAAATCTATTTGCCCTAACCTCTTATGACAGCTTGGATTGCAGCCCTATTCTTTCAGAATACCCTCCACTGCTGCTGTGGGAATTGATTGGCAGGTAATCATATGTGAGAAACCTGGCACCAGAATCCTGCTCAGGACTAAACCTGACACAGCTGGCCCTGGTCTGGTAGCTGAAAATTGTTCAAAAGTTTAATTTCTGGGCTGGGGAGAAATAATACAGATAGAGAGAGTCAGTTCCAACTCTGTGAAATACTGATGCTGATCTGTTTATTAATATCTTAAGGAGTGTCGTTATGAATTTTTACCCAGGACCTTGGACTCAAGAAAAAATTGTAATGTATAGTGACATCTAATTTGTTAAAGTTGCAGCAAAGTGCAGCCTTTTAGAAAATAAAAGGTGCTGACAAAACATTAATGGTGGTAAGGAAGCAATATTTTTTGTAATAAGTCTTTAAGATTTCTGAGATCAAATAATATTTCTATCCAGTTGTGCCATCAAGGCACAATGCTTCTAACTACCCTTCATAAAGGAGAAAATTGCTTGCATCATTACACTGATGATATTAAATCTTATTTGTTTGTCATTTCAGCATTCACCAGCTAATAGTAAGGATTAGTATTCTAGAATGGATACTGGAATGGCTGAGAATACAACAACAACAAAAAACCCTCTTATAATTAGACATATAAGTGAAAAAGCTTGGTTGGCAGAAATCCAGTACCCATATATTAATGTAAATAGCCATTACAGCAACTTTCTTTACTGCTATTCTCACGAGATCTAACAACACAGAAAACAAAGATGTGCTGACTGTTGTCTACTGTGATAATCTGTTACAGATAGAAAACTAATCCACAAAATGCCATTGTTTTCACAAAATCTCTCTTATATATAAAAATAAAATGCATTTTCATTTCACTTTTAGATCATAACAGACTTTTGTGTCACTATCAACTTTTCCAGTCCATGTTTGATAGTATGATACCCTGAATTTAGTAAAGTGTGCCAGGCAGAGGAGTAAAAGAAGCTTTACTAGGAGTATGTCCTGCTGAATGAGAGAAGGAGTAAAATTTAGGGGTTTTTTTTGAGACACAAAGGCATTTAAAATAACTTAAATCAACACCATTCCAAATATTTCCCAAAATTATTACTAAAGAAAAATTTTAATATTCTTAAGAAAAAGAGAAAAAATATTAAAAAGTGTCCAAAAGCATATCTAATTAGCTAATCATGTTGCTAGTCTGAAGTAAAGGTGATTTCTGCTCTCAACTTTTGAAACCTTATTGCACTAGAAAAAGAAGGGACAAACATGACTGTGCATCTAGATGATCTCTGTCTTCACAGCTCCTCCCTTCTTTTGTCACTCTGGGAAACCTGTTTCAAGGAAAGATTTGAATTTTCAAGACATATCTGTATTCAGATCAGAACATTAAGAGAAAAGGCTTGTTTTGTATTTCTCTTTCTTAAATATTTATAAATAGATAGTGACTTAGAACTACTAGTTCTACAGTCTACTGTATTGTACTCTGTATACTTAGTATAGTAAATTTGCATTTACTACTAAATTGGGAGGAGCTGTTTGCTTTCTCAAAGGCAGAGAGGTCCTGCAGAGAGACCTTGATAAGCTAGAGGCCTGGGCAACCACCCTATGTATGAAGCTCAACAAAATGCAGGATGCCACAGGAGGGATGGGGCAACTCAGAGTGAACAGACAGACTGGGAAATGGGCAATGCTGTAGAAAGGGACCTGGGGGTCGTGGTTGTTGGCAAGTTGAGCCTGAGTCAGCAGTGCCCTGGCAGCCAGGAGGGCCAACCCTGTCCTGGGGGGCAGCACTAGGCACAGCATCACCAACCAGGCAAGGGAGCATCACCACTAGGCACAGCATCACCAACCAGAGTGGGATTGTCCCACTCTGCTCTGAGCTGGGGCAGCCTCACCTCCAGTGCTGGGGGCAGTTTTGGGAGCTGCAAAATGAGAAGATATAAAGATAATAGAAGGTTCAGAGGAGGGCCATGAAAATGGTGAAGGCTCTGGAGGGGAACTGTATGAGTGGCTGAGTTCATTTGGTCTGCTCAGACTGGACAAGATTGATGGTAGACCTCGTGGCATTCTACAGCTTCCTGATGACTGGAGTAGGAGGGGCAGGCAGTGATCTCTGCTCTGTGCTGGCCAGTGACAGGAGCCAAGGGAATGGCCTGATGTTGTGTAGGGAAGGTTTAGGCTGGATAATAGAAAAAGGTTTTTCACCCAGAGGGCTGGGCACTGGAACAGGTTCCCCAGGAAAGTGGTCACAGCACCAGCCTGACAGAGCTCAAGAAGTGTTTTAACAATGCTCTCAAGCACATGGTGTCATTCTTGAGCTGTCCTGTGCATGGCCAGGAGTTGGATTTTGATGATCCCTGGCTCCCTTCCAAGACAGGATATTCAATGACTCTGCGATTCGATGATGCATTCTTTGGTGTATTTATTGCACTTTGGTAATGAAACACCTTGGGATATAATTTATCATTACTGTAATTCTTATTAAAGTTTTTCATAAAATCAAATGTGTGGACATCTATTCGACTGTTTTTGACAGTTTCCCTCAATAAACAACTTGTATTTTCTTCAATGCAAGGCACATTAAAAAAAAACAACCAAACAAAAAACAAAGCCCAGCAACCTAAAATAATTTAGAATTTGGTAAATTTATGAGCCTTATTAATCGCAATTATCCACTGTATCTTGTCTTGGTACCTGTTTTGTACAGAAATTCTATACTGGTTTGATATCTTTATACAATATCAATCCTGAAGTTTAGTAAGCACTGTGGTAGATTTAATCAATGGATTTTTTGAGGAAGGTTTTATTGATGAGTATAGCTCACCTAGAAATACTTCACTATATATAAAAAAAATTCTATAAATTGTTCTTTCATTTTTTGGAGTTGAGCAACTATCTAGACAGAGTATCACAGTCCACAACATGGTATAAAGCCTACAAAATAAGATTAGGAACTCAGTCTTCCAGGATTAATTCTTACTACTTATGCTTTTGAGTAGCTAGATGATTATAAATGTATAGCTAGGTGTGCTGGATTGGGAAGCCAGGTTTCCTGCTGACTGCACACATGCAAGCCAGGGAAGACATGGACTGACACCAGGCAGTAATCAGTATTTTGGGAAAGGTATAGAAGCTCCACTCTTTGCTTCCCTTTTGTTTCAGATACTTTAACAATCATTTCCTCCATGGTGCTGTGTCATTGAGAAAAAGAACAAGTTCTCTGAGCTTTTGCCTGTTTATTTTGATACCAGAAAGAAACCATATTACTAAAATTCTGCAATACGGGTCACCATAACAAAATGGAGTTCTTAGTTTATCATCAGAGACAGCTCAGAAAACAAGAAACAGGACAGGGCTGGTCATCTGGTGAGAACAGAGGGGCAGATGGGACCAGGATCATCATGAGAAAAATTGGCAAAGATATTTAATTTTATATTTTTTTTTTAATATTTAAACCCAGAAGTGTGTAGAAGTGAGCATCTGGGAGGAGACAAATGGGGTAGGGCAAAAGGTACAGCTGCAAAAACACAGGAAACAATAGAGTAACTTTTTAGAGTTAAACTCTACAATTGAGTTGTAGAGAGACTGCTTGAAAGAGAAATTATGAGGAAAAAAAATATGAGACAAAATACAGAGCAGCAAGTCATGTAGAAATATAGAGAATACAAATGGGAAGTGTAAGTGTTGTATTGCTGAAATGTGAGTTGTGTGCCATACAGAGTGAATTAAAGTTTAGCTTACAAACGCTTCTCTGTGTCAGGAGTTCAAGTATTACATCTCTGCTCACTGCTTAAATCAATGTGAGCTCTTGAATCAGAACAGAGTGGTCAGGAGTGTATGATAAACAGTAGGATAAAAGTCATTTGTGCAAACAACATTTAAGAAAACTTTCCAAAATCAACAACAACAGCAAAACAAAGTTAAGCCAACAGCACAAACAAAGAGAATCTTATAAATTATAAAGTAGAGGTTAGAGAAGTCTTATAAATGTAAGATATTTTCATTCAGGTAAAGGAATACAGAAATACAAAACTTGATAATTCATACCCTTTAATAATGTATTAAACAAAGACCTGTTCATCAAAAAAGGGAAAATGTCCAATTCTGCAGTCTGACAAATATAAGCATTGCTTGTGAAGCATCAACTGATTTGTTCTGGGGTTTTCACCTTTATATCTTCTTTTGCTTCTAAGCTTGAAAAATTGTCACCACACCATCCACCCCAAGATTTAAAAAGCAAAAAAGTTTTCCTGAATATGATCTGTCAGCAGAGAAAACATCTCTCAGAGAAGTATTACACCTGTAAGAACTGCAGCTTATATTTACCAGGAAATGCAATGCTAGCCAATAAACTGGGCTGGTGGAGTTTGGACATTTGGGATAAAGGCAACCAAAAGATATTTTTGCAATATCATCCAGAGCAGTTACTCTCATTCTCAGCAGCAGAGAACAGAAATTGTCTTCAGGACAAAGCACTTCAAGCAACACATGAACATGAACCTGATGCAAATATTGCTTGCATGATAATATCTCTGTGCTAGATAAACTTGCAAAGGAGGATCCCTTGGGATCATCTGAGCATATGTGTAGTCACTCTTATTTTATGTTCATAACCCCATTTGCTATCAGCACTGCACTAGAAAGCAGGCAGCAGCCTTTAGGGAACAGAGCCAGGGTCACCCCTCCCTCACCACAGGAATGGGAGCCCCAGGGGCTGTGCAGCTGAGTTTGTGTTAAACCAAAAGCTAGTCAGTTCATACAGATCATCATCTGCCTCTGTTTTCCATTCTCAAAACTGCTGGAATAACAGAAATTATGAATATCACACACGAGCTTTTTTGTTTGCTTGTTTTGCTTTGTTTTTAATGCAACACATCAAGAAACCTGTTTCTCTCTTACAGAAAAGGGATAAGTGCAGGCATTAGTAGAAATATGAAAATAACCATTGTGGTCAGACAGAAAAGGGGTGGAGTTTCTACCACGGTTTACTTCCATACCACTCACATCCTGGCAGGGGTATGGTTTCAGCAGGAGAATAATGGGCCAAAAGTGGAACAGGGTAACAGAAATGGTTTAATCTTCCTGCTGGGCTTTAAGCCACCACAGTAACATAGCCAGAAGAAAGAATTCAGCCACTCCGTGGCCGAGCAGATCTGTAGATTAGTATTAAAAAATTATTTAAAAACAAGTCCCACATTTTTTAGAAAACATTGCAATTGAACTGTTTTGCTAGTTGAAGAGCATTAAGCTGAAAGTGACTCACAAATATAAGATGGTAGAACAGGTTGATATTCTTAAATTTAAAACAGTATTTCAGCTTGTCTGCTTTCACATGAATAAAGGACTAAAAATAGGCATAAAAAGGAGAATATTTAATTTTAAATAATTGATGTCATTCCTATCCACATCCTGACACCACTATTCATACTTGCATTTGATTTTTGTTGAGAAATAAATTTGCCTATTGTGCTATTACTACTGAAGGTAAGCCAATTATCTACTATACTTTTTAATGCTGCCTGCTGGTTTTTTTTATTATACTTTAATAGTCTATGTTACTCTTATGCTTGCTTTCTTGTAATCTTTAGCTAGGTTACCTAGCTAAACATTAACCTTTAAATGTTAGGCTAGCTAAAGCAACTACTTAGAACTAGAGATTTTCCTCTCCTGAATTCCATATCACCTGAAGCAAATTCCATTTTTTATGACTTTTTGACGTAGAATTTATTTTGTGGAAGAGAAATTGAAAAAAGCTTCAATTTTGAATTAGTACAAATGCAAATATATTGAGTCTAAGTATTTTAGTATTTTGTAAATCACAATTTTTTGGCTTTGGGTTTTTTTCTGTCATGAAAGCAACATTTTCCTAATTCATATCGCACTACATACACATAATTTACAAGTTTTTAGTTTATATTTGAAATTTACAGATACCATAACAGAAATTCAGGGATGTATAAGGTTAGGATTTAAGCCATGCATGTACTTTATTTTTTCACGACATTACATTTTTGGAACATAAGAGCTAGAGTTTTAAAAGGCTTAAAATACTGACAATTTCTCTTACCCATCATCTTCTTCTAATGAATTTTCAATATTATAAGGGTGGTTATCCTCAAATTAATCAACATAATAAAGTTTGAAAGTCTGAAGGACTTAGGAGAGCCTTTTAAGAAGCAATATATAGGGGTCTTTTTTCATGGAAAAACAAAAAAACACTGTTGTCATGTATTAAAGCCAAACAATGGCGAAGAACATTTTAGCCAGAAATAAAATCATAATTTTTAAAATTACACGTTCTTTCAACAAAATTTATTTTACCAATGCACACTTCCTGTTTTTGTACATGGTCATAAAAACATATTTTCCTTCAAGAGATACTTGGCAATATACTGGGCCTCCCAGAATTTCACAGTATGATTCATAAACTGGTTAGAGATGTCACCCAAGAAAAAGAAAAAAGTACATTGCTTTGTCTTGCTAATTGGTGTTTAAAAATGCCTCCCAGTTATTTAAATATGTCTTTTCAAAATAGGCAAACAGTAAGCTTAGTGAAAAGTGATTATATTTGTTTAATTTAATAAAGAAAAAACTTATTTGCTTAGTCAAATATGTGTTTGGAATATGTTCTACTTTACAACATTTTTTTTACTTTACAATAAAAAAGAAATACAATTGTCTTCAATCTTTCTCCCCACCTTATCCATGAGCAAACACTTCAAAGGCAATATTTGTGATTCCTGTTGCTGAAAATTTAAACTCCAGGTGTTTTCTTGCTTAAAAAGGTGGCTACCTTACTGCATTACTTCTCCTAAAATGCAGCACTGGCTGAGCCAACATCAGAGAAAACCATGTATTGGAGGAGAGCTGCATTACTGGTATGTACCATGAAGGTGTGACCAAGCTGAACCATAAAGAACTGCTACATGAAATCTTCAGATTAAAATCTTAAGGAGGTTTTCAATTCCAGAATTGAAGCATCTTCCTGTATATGCATTTTTACCAACTTTCGCACTCCTTGCTGTTTCTATAAGTACATATAAAACTAGTGGTAATGTAGATGTAGCAATTCAAAACAAAAATAAATTAAAAATATATATTTATTAATTTTGGAAAATGATAATGTAAAGGGTAAAAAGCCATGGTGGAATTCAAAGTTCTTAAAGGATTGCTAGAAACAATTGTCTCAAAACTATAAACTCAGGTGCCATAAATGGAATTTCTTTTTGTCATTGTTGTTTTGTGTTTTGCTTTTTTGTTTTTTTAAATGAATGATAATGTAGGGAAGCTAAAAGGAGAGCAGGAATATATAATCACCAGCATTCATTGTCTAGTGCCAGTGTCTGATTGCACAGAGAAGGAATCCCCATGCCTGGACCTGAAAAAAAAAAAAAAAAAAGGAATATATTTCACAGTTCCTTCAGGGATTTTCCTTGAAGATTTTGCCATGTGAATACAGCTCTAAATACTTTTATTTCAAGGAAATTAACCCTCAAACATTTAATTCTATTTGTATTTCACCTCAGGGTAAAAAATTACGAAATACAGTTTGTAGGTAACATTTTGTATGCTTGAGGAAGTAACTCTTAATTAATAGAAGGAGAGGAGGAACTGAAATTTAAACTTTTTTAGTCTAAATGGATGAAAGTTTATAAACATGTAGTCAATCTGTCTGGTTTGGTTTGGGTTTCCTAGCACAAATACATAAAAATCAATAGCTGCCTAAAGTCTGGTAAAGGATACAGAGAAAGAAGATAAGTTTCTGCATTGTGGAAATGCTGATGCTACAGAGAGTTCCTGTCGTGTAGCATGAGATATTCTATGAAAATAAAAATTATACTTTGCTTCTTATAAGGCTGGCCTACTTCTATTAATTTTAACGTTCCTGCATCTGCATCTGAATTTCCTTTCTTATGAAGTCCAAAACTGGCCTCAATCTTTAATGCAGGGAGAAAATGGAATTGAGGAATGACATGGGAGTACTTCAAAGCATTCTGACTTACCATAAATTTGGACATGTTTTCAGTTGCATAATAGGGGAGGGAGATACCACAAAGTCTTCAGAAATCTTTCCCTCTCTTCCTTTATTTGTTAAGGTCTTTAATGGAAATAAATTTAATACTTTCAGTGATTGATTCTACTGAGAAGATTCTTCATTTAATAATGGTTTTTAAAATTTGGCAATGACTGAAAATGGTGGGAATAGTCAGTGACAGATAAAGAACAATCAAATATTCCAGGTAGCATGGTCTCCTCTACTGTCTTGTAATTTTAAATACCTTAACTCCAAGCTATGTATGTTACAGGCATTGAGAAATTTCCTTTCTTCATTGATGAACCAAAACTAACTTTATTTGCAGTTGCAAATTTTGTAGGGTTGCACACCTGATCTTGGACTTAGAGGTGGACATAAATTTTAAAATCCTCCAGTACCCTATAGAATCTAAAGAAGAGCAATGAATAACACATATGGAAAACATGCTGAAAAAATTCATATGGAAGAGTACCGACAACATGCTAGTACAGACAGCAAAGACTGTATGGACAACATAACACACTTCTAACTTGCCAGAATTATAAACCCACAATAAGACTTTTTTTTTCCTTTTCACCTGCCAAAGGGAAAAAGGTGTTTTTTGTTTTTTGGGGTTTTGTGGGTTTTTTTTGTGGTTTTTGTTGGTTTTTTTGATTTTTTGGTTTTTTTTTTTTTTTTTGTGGGGTTTTGTTTTTTTCTTTTCTAGAACATTTTCACACTGATTCATAAATATCTTTTTTAACCTCATGGACCAATTTCTCCCTCCTCCTCAATTGAATAAGCAATTTACCAGCTCAACCATCACTCTGCAAAAAAGAATTCCTCCCTTCTCTGTCATTACAAGGACATTTTGTACCTGCCATTGAAAAGTCAGGCCAAACCATGAGCAGCTGCTGAGCCATGGTTTGTGTATCTGCCAAAACTTCAGAACATAAGATGCAGATATTTCATACCAATACTTTTTGTGAGATATGTTGAAGAAATTGGGATTTTTTTTTTTAAATGACAGTTCCTTTTTTTAGCTTAGAGGCCCATATTAATATTTTACAGTAACAATAATTGATGACAAATATCAGAATATATGTTTTATACCCACATGTTTTTTCTACTTACTTTTCTATTTTATAATATAGTGGAGATTCCTAATAATGTTCCATTTCTTCCTTTCTTGTAATATAACTTCACTTTTCTCTCTCTGTCTCATATAAATTTTTTCAATTATATCAGTTATCACCATCTGCAAAAAAGAGACATTGAAATCAATTTATCAGGATTTTATACTTTCTGAATATAAATGGTTATTTAGTGGATGGTAAAACAAGTTCGTAGGATGAATCACAGAAAAAAGACCCAAATGTTTTCAAACAGTTGATTTTTTCAAATGTCCTCAACAAGTCTGTTTGAAATGAAACACAATAACGTTCTCTGCCTACCCTGTGCTATTAACTTTTGTGTGGGCGTATGTATAATTTTACAGATTTCCACAGGAGATTTAGAAAACAGGTCAAGGTGACAGCAACTCTGTTATATATTTTCCACTACAAAACTCTAAACCATATAAAAATCAACTTGAATTTTTATCACAAATTAAAAAGGACCACAAAGAAATTGATTTTTGTTTTTATTTTTAACCCAAGGTGTTAGAATTATGGATATAAAGACATAAAAAATTTTCTTGTGAAAACATGAATCTCTTAAAGCAAAATAGCCTTTCCCAAGAGACATAGAACATAAACCCTTCTCAGCTCTTCTTCCTCTCTGCTCTTCTTCCCCTCAAACTGGCTGGATGAACTGCTAAAAATATATGAGGACAAATGAATTATGGAATAATAAAATGGTTTGAGTTGGAACGGACCTTAGAGACCATCTAGTTCCAACAACCCTAACATGGACTGGGACACCTTCCACCAGACCAGGTTTCTTGATGTCCCTTTCAAGCAGGCCTTGAAGATTTCCAGAGACAGGGCATCCACAGCATCTCTGGGAAACCTCTTCCTGTGCCTCATTACCTTCACAGTAATGAAATTCTTCTTTATATGAAATCTTTCTCCATCTTTGTATAAGATCCTTTTTATATCATGAAAAGTCACGATAAGGTCTCCCTGGAGCCTTGTCTTCTCCAACTGTGCTTTATCTTTCCTAACCAAATCCCCACACAGCAGAGTAGTGTTCCTATATTCTTCCCCAGGGACACAATCCTGGTTCCTCTGTCTGTGCATTTTCTTCTTATTCTTTACTTTGAGCAGGACGTCCTCATTGAGCCATGCTCGTCTTGGGCTTTCCTTGTCCAAATTAATACACGTGGGAATCAAGAGCTCCTGTGCTCTAAGAAAAATGTTCTTAAAGAGCTGACAGCTCTGTTCAGCTTCATTGTCCCCTTCATTGGGCTGTTTCCCAGGGGAGTCTCATCCATTGCTGCCTTAAACAACAGAAAGTTTGCTTTCCTAAAGTACAGTGTACTGACTCTACTCTTCACAAGGCCCATGTCCCTCAAGACTTTGAATTCCACCAGGATATCATGGCTACAGCTCAGGCTGCCACCAATCTTGACATCCCTAATTAGTTGTTCTGCGTTGGTGAGCAGCAAGCCTAGTAACACTTCTCTTTTGGTCAGAATAAAAAAATATTCTTGACTACCTCCAAGATTGTCCTGAACAGCTTACAGTTTGCTGTGCCACTTTTTCAGCAGATGCAAAGCTCCAATTGCACATTTTGTTCCATCATGTGTCAACAACAGCAATTAGGTCTTAACATTCAGCTCCTCCTGCTTCCTACCATGAATGGACATTGGTGTGGAGGCACTTCAGGTGCAATATTGACTCTGTCACCCTTACAGGGGAGCATGCCTTAATTCCCTTGAGGAATTTCACAGTTGTTTCTGTATTGGTTTCTTATATATTAGCAGCCTCTGTCTCTTCTCAAAAAAATCTTGAGAGGCTATCATGAATCAGTGGTTTGGACAGCTTAAAGAATCACTATAAACACATTGGAAAAACAACAGGTTTTAATATAAATTTGTGAAAGTGCAACTTAACAGAGTTCGACAGCAAAGTTTACTTATTTACTTCCTAGATGAAGCATATGCAGGAAAATTGAAGTAGAATAGTTTAGGATGATTTGCAGGGATAGCAGGAATGCAAAAGTGTGAGCACATAAAGGATATAGATACAAAAGAGAAGGGTGCAAAAGAGGTTAGCAACACTTAATCATTAATTGATTTAACATTTATAAAATTATTCAATAGGATTTGCTAGAGTTGTAACAACGACTTTCATGCCCTTATCAATCCACATGCATGCAGCTAGGCAGCAAGATCCATCTTTATTTGTGCCTGTAAAGGCACCTATCAAAAATTCCCATTGGGTGCAGTGGAACACTCACATCAAACTCTTAGTGTTTCTCACCAGGCAAGGGCTGCATCTTGAGGAATTTGTGTGTGTAGGGCAGTTCCAGACCTTTTGAAAAGGTGTCATAATGATGGTGCCCTTTCACTCAGGCTATGATTCAGGGGAATAATTTGCCATGGCTGAGAAGTATAATTGTTAACCCTTCATTCACCACTTTGGTCAGGCAGCTGATATTGCTGGTATAACTGTTTCCGCCTTTACCTTGCAAGAGATCCTGATCTGGTCAGGAGAGGGGCACTTCACCATTCAGCTCGTTCAGTCAAGCCTTGTCAGGAGCTCCTGAGATCACAGAGAAGGTCCAAGGAGGAGGAGGTTGGGGTGGGGGGAGCACCATCCACACAAGAAGTTAATAGGCATTGATTGACACAAGCAAGATGTTAATAGGCATTGATTCCTTAAGAAAGAAGAAAGGGATGTCGCCAGTGTTTGACAAGATTTGGAACTGAACATTTTGTATAATGATATTAAGATTTCTAGGTATTGCCACTAGCTCAAACAAGTATAAAACAATTTTTAAAAGGTGAAAATCCTTACATTATATGTCTATGTAAATCTCAGATATAGATATAGAATCATATAATGTATTGTGAGTCCAAGTACTTGCATTTTTTTGTAATTAGAAATCAAAACCAGCAACTTTTAAAATAATAATATTAATAAAAAGGCAAAACTGTTGGATTATGCAGCTTAGGCTTCAATAAACAAGATCCATTTTAAATGTTCAAATGCTTACTCTTCCTTCCTATCAGAAAGTACAAACCGGTGAAGGACATTTTCATGAATTTGATTAATTCCACTAGAAAGTTTTATAGAACACCAGAATTAATCATATTGTCTAACCTGACATATCCTAGCAATTTTGAAATGCATGGCTCTGCAAATATGATTTCTTTTAAATACAGCTCTTGAAAGAAAAATATTTACTTCACTTTTTTTGGAAAAGCAGCAGAACAAAAAAGGTTAGCAATGAAATATGCATAGGCACTAACAAAAACTTTCTCCCAGCATGGTTTATTAGCAATTTTTTTATGTCCTATTGAAAGAACATATGACCCAAACTTGAACTCATTTCTATCGCAAGTGATGATACATTGCAATAATCTGGAAGCATGCTGTGGAAAAACTCAAAAGCAGAAGGAGAAATCTGGCCCTGTTTTTTGGCTTTCTGTGAAGACAGAACCAGGGAAAGATTTTTCTGCTAAAGCTTAGAGGAAGAAAAAGAATATTTAAAAGCTGAAATATGAAACAAGATCTGACCTCTTACCTCCCCCAACCTGAAAAAGATTCAGAACAGACCTGTGAAGGTTGAAAATTTATACCCTAGGGCAAGTTTTTCTTCAAATATTTCACCTACAACAGAAAAATAATTTTCATAACAAATGAAGTGGTGAACCAGACAGTTTTAGCTATGTGACAGTGTTCTCAACACATTACTCAGTAACTATACTAGCACCTTGGAATTCAATCCTTCCTTCCAGAGGATCCCATTTAATTTCAGTTTTTAAGAAGATCATGATGAATAGAGAATTTATCTATAAAAAGATAACGAATTTTTTTTTAAAGTCTGTTCTAGAAATGACAACTATTTCTGTTTCTCATACATCCAGACCTTTGGTAGGCAGACAATAAAGCTGGTTTAAGAAGTAAGAATTGATAAAAGAGAGCACTAAAATTTAGGGGGGTTCAACTACAGGAAGGATCTCATGCAAAGGCATTTAACAGCATTCATTTTGACTACTTCTTCCCTTATCTCTAAGAAGGCAGACACGCTGCTAAAATCTAAGAATGGGTATAGCTATTTTCTTGTGTCTATGTGCAATTTGTATGAAGGGCTCATTTAATTTCTGAATTTCATCAGTGTCAAAATAGAAAAAAACTATTTTATTTTAAAGCAATTAACCACTACTTTCAAAAAATAAGAAAATAAAAATTGCAATAGAAGTTCTTGCATTTTTTTTTCTCATTTCATGAAATTATGACAAGCTATACAGAAACACCTTTTATCCTCTATATTGCCACTAGCCTGGTCTAGCTAAATGTGCAAATAAATATGCAACTCAGCAAAATTCAGAAAAAATTCAGTCTTTCTATACAATACAAGAATAGAACCCAACAACAGTTTCAGGAATTGCTTTTCCTTGAAAATGCATTAGTCATGTGTTTATTTCATTCCTTTCCTGAACTCAAAAAAACTTCAGTTCACAGCATTAGAAAGTTAATTTACACATCATACATACTCAGTAAATGCATGTCCTACCCTGACAGCAAGTATTTATCCTGGGGAAAAAATTAATTAGAAGCTAAACCATAGCAAACAGGCATCAAGATGCACTTATTCAGTATGAAAAATCATCTGAAAAATGAAATAAAATGATTTCTGCCCTCAACCTCTCATTCATACAGACTTTTACTAGTGTAGTTAACAGTAAAATAGTTTTGTATGCTTGGTCACAATGTACAAAACATTTTAGCTAAATATTTGGTCAAATAGATGGCTGGATCATAGGCCAGCTAATCTTCTGGACATGCAAGTGATTTGCCATCTTTGGGAGTAGAACATGCTCGTCTCTAAAAAACTCTGTGCATTGCAGATGGAGTTTGAAGGAGAATAACTAGAAAGGCACAAGTGTCAAGTGTGCAAAATGAGACATTTTCACGGCACTGGATCACACCCATTGCAAGCAGGGAGCACCAGCATGGGCTGATAGCAGGGACATTGAGATTACAGGCACAAAATGACACCACAGGGACACCAGAGGCCCAGGACAAAACACTGAGAATATCTTCTGAACATTTAGATAAAGCAGTATTCAGGGCAAACGAAGGTAAAACACTATATGCAAAACAACTCATGTGGTAAAAATGGGAGGGAACAAGCAATAAGGTATTAAAAAAACAGACTACAAAATTTGAACAGATGAAGACTATAGAGCAGAGTTTCTGCCACCTTTAATGACACCATGTTTCAGCAATACCATTGCATATCTGCCATAAGGTTTTCCTCAGTGCATCTCTTTTTGATTCATCTTTGGCCATATTTTGCTACTGGAACTAAGGAATAATAAGTAAAGTACTATTTCTTGTGGCATCGATAGCTAAAGTTAGTTAAAATTTAAACAGCAACTTTTTCACCTGTGTTTTTTGCTCCATATGAGAATATGACAAAGTGGTTTAATACAGCAGCCCAAAGTCAGAATAAAGTTTTACACAGCACAGACATCAGCACTAATCATAACAGTGATGGAAAATAGATGGAAATTAGATCTATTAACCTCATGGCTTTCTCTCACAATAGAATATTCTACTTGAACTTTTTCTGGGGCAGAAAAGACTGATGACATATTCACCTGTCACAATTTCTGAATTGCACTTCTAAAACTCTCTAATAACTCATGGTAATGGAATAGTTCAGATTCTGAGCCCAGTTTATCCTGTCCGATGCACCTCATCAGGGCACCAAGGTGGTTTCAAAGTAGTGGCTGGTTACTAAAGAGACCAAAACCTTCTCATCATTTTTTTTCTGTTTGGACCGTACTTTGAGAAATGTGTTTTTTAATTCCCCCCTGGAGTGTGGTGAACTTCCAGTTAGACCTAACACTGGACCTCAAAAGAGTCCTATAGGAGAAAACATAAACACAGAGGATTTTTTCATTGACATAGTTGAGCTCAAAACTTTCCAAATTAAGCAGAGAAGACATAAGTGAGTGTTCCTTCTCTCTGCTGTTCAAATGCTAATTTCTCACTCAGCCTGGGTAACAAACTGGCCTTACTTAGGCAAATTCAGTCTTTCTTTTCTTCCTGTGCCAGAGTAGAAAGACTCCCTAAAAAGAGTATGCTAATGTTTAAACTGAGAAGCTTATGAAAATCTTGTTTCAAGATCGATGGCACTATTTTACCCAGAGGAAAAATTCAAATGATCTATTCTTTTTGTAGACTTGGCAGGAGGGAGGGAGAGAAGGTCCTTAATTAGACATCTCTGAGATACGATCATAACACACAGAAGCATCACAATAAATTTAATAACTAAGAGAGCACAGTATTTCCTTTCCTTCCAGTTTTGCCTCCTGCACTTTATATCTCCGGGGAAATAGCTGAATGTTATTTAAGGAAAACTGTTTTCTTTTTTTTTCTTTAAAAATGAAATCTGTAATACCAACAGCAGATTAAAAAAAAAAGGTTGTTATGGCACATATGGATCATCATGCAAATTAACCTAAGAAGACTAAAGTCCCTGAGCTGGTATTATCCAGGTTGAAGATGCATTACTGCTATTTTTGATTATAAGAAATGATAAACAAAAAGGAAGACAATCTGTTTTCCAAGCTGTTTTATAACTCCCTTTCATTCTCAGGAAGGAGTTGATCGAAAAGGCAAAAAATTCCCCTTCTCACTTTTTGCAATAAATAAACAAGAAGGGATTATGATTTATTCACACAATAATCTCTATGCTTAAAAGTAGTAGAAGGGTATTTATAATTCCAGTATCTTGAGGATGTTTCAAAATGTGTCAGCATTATTTGAATATAGCTGCCATATTTTCCTATAGACAATAGTCTTGTCAGCACTGAATTAGTCAGACAAAATAAATTCAGAAATATTCTACACTCTTTCAGAAACGTCAAACATTAGCATATGCACTTGCAAAGTTCAGGTATTGTTATTCTATGTCTAGCAAAATCTGTTACTAAAAAAGTCAGACAAAAGGAAAGAACTGTCCAAGTTCTTGAAAATAATACTCAATTTTTTATTTTCCTTCTATTTAGTTCAGCACTCTACTTTTGATCTTGTGTTCCTAGTCTACTGAATAGTTCACCTCTGAGTCTTTGCCTTCCTTCTTGAAACAAAAATATTAAGAGGTAAGAGAATACTTCCATAATTTCAAGTGTAGACTGTGGGATTTCAATGAAATGTGAGACAGAACAGAGCCACTGTGTTGTGCTGGGAGCACTGTGTCCTGTGCCCTGCTTATGAATCCAATTTATTGTTTAAAAGGGTAAGGGAACATTCTGCTGATAAAAATGCATTTCCGTCCTTGTTGGGATCACTTTTATCAGCAAAATCAACAACAACAGAAATAAAGGGGGAAAAAAAACTCTTCTTTTTTAATATTCTGAAATCCTCTTGTTTATTTTCACCTAGATATATTCAAATATAGTGGGAAACTGAATTAAGTCAATGAACCTCAGAACACATTAAACCAATATAAATCCTTTTAGATGTAACTTTATTTGCCTTGTATATAATTTCACAGAAAGACAAATATCTTCTTGTTTTCCTAATCTATCCTGCAGAACAAAGGTAACTATTCCTATTTCACTCTACCTGAATTTGGATTCATTTAGTTTTCAAATCACTTCCAGAAGAATAATATGCAGCCAGCATGGCCACCTGGCAGTGTAGAAAATTAATTTGAAATGAAAGCTGTGGTCATTTTAGTGAATTATGGATGCCAAGGCCCTCAAAAGCTGTTTATTTCAATTTACTTCTCTCTCATCACTAAGAAACAAAATTTGTTCCTTTTAGACAAATTTTTAATTTCCTCAGTTTCAGAGACTTTGCAAATATGGAGCTCAGACACAGAAATATCTCATCAGATTTGACCAAGTGGTAAATTATTTAGGAAAAATGCATTTGGCATGATCATGGATATAAGAATTCTTTTGCTTTTGCCTTCTACCTTTTTCCACCTTTTCACATATTTTCACATATTTTCACATATTTTCACATATTATTTTTGGTTAACACTTATGGTCAGTTAAGGTATTATCAGCGAAGTAACACTTTAAGATAGCAAAGATGAGTAGGTATCTCAAGAAGTGGTACAAATTAATAGATTTCTGAATGTCAAATTATAGCAAAGACTTTACATTACTATACTGATTTTGCTGTAAAAAGGGTTTCTTTTGCTTCAAAACACAAATGTAATTTTCAAAAATTCTTTCTCAGAAAATGAGTCATGTTTAGTGGTCTAAACTCAGTGACTGGAAATGGCATTCTGGATGTTCAGGGTGCTCCTGGAAAAAGGCATACAATGTAGAGCATTAAACACTATTTCTTCTCTTTTTGTACGTGTGAAGACATTGTGAATGGGCTCAGTTACAAAGCTGGAAAAAAATTGCTTTTTATGTGATTAGAATGGGCTTCAAGAAGAAAACTATGAACCCCATAGGAAACAATTCAAGGTCTAAGTCTAATCTGCAAACATATATGTTTTCTGATTAAAAATCCAAAACAATCCCAACCCCAAAAAAATTACCTTTTTTTCCTCCATTTACACAAAAATAACTACTGGAACCATAGAAAAATAAAAGCCTGTATCAATCCTCAGTCTTTCTGATCTGAAAAATTTATTTATGTCAATAGATTAGGTAAGCATTTCTTCAGACATAACCAATGTAGACTTATCTCTTCCTCCAGAGCAAGATTTAATATCAGTACTGCAACACATTGCCCATAACTGAATGCAAGGCACCACATCAGCCAGACCTAGCAGCAATACTTTTTTATCCTGTCTGCTTCAGAGATATTATTCTCTCATAAAAGCCTTGGAAATAGCCTATCAATTTGCATGACATTAAATAATCTTCTTTGAATTGCTGCATTACAAAATACTCAGCTGCAGGGTGTCACTTAAGTAATTGCAAATAAAAATACTTAAAGGTCTGGTTTATATGGGCTAGAGATACTGTAAATTCACCTTCCAGAGTAAATCTGCTGTGAATCAGAATCTGAAGTCTGTGGAAAACAATGGGAAAGGGTAATTCCTGTTTTATTCACTGTATCTTCACACCTTTCTTTATAATCTCTTGTTCAGAGACCTAGATGACACAGTGGCTTGCTACTCCGATTTTTCATGTGTGAGACAACACAGGAGGTAATCTGACGTTCCAGAAGGGAGAATGTATTTGATTTTCTGGAAGTTGTCTGTTTGGCATGTTTGCGCACGTCACAGAACTGCGGCTTGTTTTATTGCAACTATCTATCCTGATTCAGGATAAAACTCATACTGCTGTGGCAGGAGCATTGGAAGTCAGGTTATTTCTGTGTAGAAAATACTGGGGGGCAATTTTAGCCCTTATTGGGCTACATATCATATTTTGATCAATACGTGTTTTTCAATCTGCCTCATGTGCATCTAAGGAACTTTGAAGGAAAACCTTTCAGAGGGAAATGATGATTTATCAACACAAAAGGTTTGTAGGGATCGATCAGGTTCAGCTAAGCATTTATTCAGAAGGCTTACAGGTAGGTGCAGAAAGAAATTTTAAGCATGAGAATAGAGTACTCTTAAAAGCATACAACAGACACTGCTGACAGCATGATGTTGAGGGTGTTGACCAGTCTCTTGGGGATGTGGATTTTTTTTCAGTCTTGTTCCACAGAAATATTTGACCACTCTGTGCCTGCAGGTATAAAGAATCCCTAACTAACAGGTAAAACAATGAAGTTATTTAGTATCTTAAGAAATTTTAAAGGATCATGTATGACATTTATATGACAGAGATTAATGGGAAAATAAAAATTAATTTTCTTAAGTATTCTGATTTTTTTTACACACTGTGTATCATTTCTATAGTAAATATATAGTGTTGTAACTATTCTGTAGTGTTATTCCCTCACCAAAAATGTAAGTCTATCTTTGCACTTAGACAGCTCTTCTGCTTTCTACTTTCTCCATTTGTTCATATCAAGACTTTATGATAGACTCGTCTACCGCAGCTTTTTGTAAGAAAATCTCATTATCTGAGTATGTGTTCAGTCTTCCAGTGAGAATCATTTGCAGTAAAACCTCTCTCATTTTTTCCAGATATCCATTTATATAAAATAGAGCCAAGTCCCTAGTTCCATTGGGACAGACAGGATTTCTGCCTAATTTTGTTCTACTTTTCTCCTCCATAAATTTATTTTGGTTAGTTGCTGCTTCTGTCCCTTTGGCTACCACAGGCATTAATATAAATTTTCTCCTATACCATTTGCACCACTTTGATCTGAAAAGGCCATGAGACCACCCATGGAGTTTGTAACATTTCCAGCAGGAAAAACAATTTGCTATCAAACCACCTTCTTCAATACTATTGATTGTCAAATAAACAAGAAAATTTAAGTGCATAAAAATCATGGTGTTTAAATATCTTCTAGTACACCCTGTAAGTGTTATAGTGGTGATGTTTGAAAGCACTTTGAGACTACTATGAGTCATGTTCTTTCATTTTGATAGCCTCAGCATGAAAGAAAGAAGCTGGAAATTAAATAGGAATAAATGCAATGCTTTTATATGTAATGCATAGTATATTTAACCTGTGTGCAACATCCCGCTCCTAAGGGAAGGGGAACACCCAAAATTCATAAATGCACGTGGTTGAAAGAAAGTCAGACGATCTGCAAAAACCTCAAAGTTTTGTAAGTAAATTACGCACTTGGCCTGGAAAGTGGTGTGTTAGTCAGTTATTGGAAACAATCCTTGGTTGTTCCACAGCCATCCAGCCATCAGTGCTTGAGACACGCACATTAGTCCCTTATATTCAGGGATTATAAACCTCTGCAATTCACTTCTATGGGACTCCAGTCAAACATCTTTCAATACAAGTTAGATGTCTAAAAATTGTACATTAAGCAGAGTTGGTTATTATAAATATAGAAATGTTGTTGTTCATTCTCAAACCTCAAGGATTAAATTTATTCTGAATTAGATTTAGGAAGAAGTATACTTCATTAAGTACACTACAGTTTAAACATATTTTGAGTATAAGTTTACTTACAAATACACTGCAGTTTCCATAATTCATAGGATAACTGGTACAAAAAAAATACTCTCCTTTAAAGATGAGTGGCTATACATGTCATGATATTACAAAATAATGAAAATAATGTAATTTGATAATTTTTGTTTGTTTAATTGCATATATTGCATTCAAAGAGTGAAGTTAACACTCACTGAATATATTACCTGGAGTAGTGGGTTGTATTAGTCTTTCTGCATTGTCTTAGGTCTGTAGTTCAAAGAAGAAAAAGAGCTTGGGTTTTAATTCCAGCTCTAATGCTGCTTTAACATATTAATATGACCTCTTTAGGGTCAGATGTTTTAATCTGATGTAGATGTTAAGCTTTTATATCTAATTTACAAATAAATGCTGAAAGTTACACTCATACAGATGCTCACACACACAGAGGATGGCTTCCAGAGATCCTCCAGAATGGAGTTTTAACTTCTATAACTGCTAAGTTACTTGCAATTAACCATTTCTGGAAAAAACATTAACAGCAAAATACACTTTTATAGCAAACAATGTTATAGCACATCATTTCCTTTTCACAGATGGAAAATTAAAGCACGATGGATCTCTTATGCCAAATACTACATAACAAATCTTGTAAGAGCAGTAAAAATAGAACAGAGAAGTGTCAGTTTCATGCTTTGGTTCTTTGTTTTGATGGCAGTACTTTCCTGTAGAAAAATCTTTCCTTCCAAATTAAAAAAAAAACAAACAAACCAAGGCTGAAGCCCCCCCAGTTTTAATTTTGTTAAAGACAATATTAGCTGAATCAAGAAAAGTGATTTTTATTTTGATTTTATCCTTTTATTCTGCGTTTTATCCTTCTGTGAATTCATGTTTTGAAGACAATATAAAAAATTTTCAATCACATTTGCAGCCAGATGAAATTGCAAAAAAGCCTAACCTATTACTTCAAGGTAATGAGTCAGAGTGATTCACTGCAGCCTCTTGGTGATTTCTGTATGAGCCAATCAAATGAAAGGGCACAAAAGCCATTCACAGTGAAGATAATCCTTAGCTCTATTGCACAATCTGATGCCATTAAAATGCGTAAGAGGAGAGCAAAGGAAACATGAAAGACAAAGTTTTTGCCCTCCCCTCCCCAGCCCCCAAATTCCACAACACAAATAGCAAAACCTTAAAATCAAACATGACCCTGCTCCAGTGTGGGCTTCCCACAGTGTCCCAGCTTCTTTTGGCAGTGTTCATCTGCTCTGGCCTGGGCTGCAGGTGGATCCCTGCTCCTCCCTGGGCTGCAGGTGGATCTCTGCTCCTCCCTGGGCTGCAGGGACACTGCTGCCTCACCTGGGTCTGCACCACAGGCTGCAGAGGGAACTCTGCTGCCATGCCTGGAGCACCTCTTCCCCACCTTCTTTGCTGCCCTTAGTGTCTGTAGAGTTGTTTCTCTCAGACATTCTCACTCCTCTGCTGCTCCGTAACTCTGTTATACCAGAGGTGTTACCACTGGCCACCTTGGTCAGTGCTGTGCCCGTGTTGGAGCCAGCTGGCATTAGCTCTGTTGGACATAAGGAAACCTTCTGGCAGCTTCTCACATCAGCCACCTCTGTAGCCTCATCTACCAAAACCTTGTCACACAAATCTAATGCTCTGGTCGACAAGAGAAAAAAAAAATCTAAGGTCCCACATTCAGTCCTTGTGAGGGGGCTCTGCATGAACTGCGGGACAGTGACCTCCTGCATGGAATCTAAACACCAACAGAGGCTTTATACTGAAATATAGATGCCTCAGAGTTGTATGCAAGCAGTGATAATGGCAAGTATTTTGCTATATAGCAGTCCTGTCCTGAACACTCCTGACTGAAAATTACTGCAAGGTAAGCCAGCATTTACCAGCCTGGATCCTTTCCTTAAGGTAAATACAGTCACTTTCTCACTGAAAGCTCAGAAATCACCATTTTATTACAAGCTAGGGCTTGAGTTGCTGATTTATTTTTTTCCTTAATTTCCAGTGTAAAACATTAAACATCACAGGCAGTGGATAACAGATTTATGAAGCAGTTTCCCTCTGTCCCACAGTGTCCCAGCTTCTTTTGGCAGTGTTCATCTGCTCTGGCCTGGGCTGCAGGTGGATCTCTGCTCCTCCCTGGGCTGCAGGTGGATCTCTGCTCCTCCCTGGGCTGCAGGGACACTGCTGCCTCACCTGGGTCTGCACCACAGGCTGCAGAGGGAACTCTGCTGCCATGCCTGGAGCACCTCTTCCCCACCTTCTTTGCTGCCCTTAGTGTCTGTAGAGTTGTTTCTCTCAGACATTCTCACTCCTCTGCTGCTCCGTAACTCTGTTATACCAGAGGTGTTACCACTGGCCACCTTGGCCAGTGCTGTGCCCGTGTTGGAGCCAGCTGGCATTAGCTCTGTTGGACATAAGGAAACCTTCTGGCAGCTTCTCACATCAGCCACCTCTGTAGCCTCATCTACCAAAACCTTGTCACACAAATCTAATGCTCTGGTCGACAAGAGAAAAAAAATCTAAGGTCCCACATTCAGTCCTTGTGAGGGGGCTCTGCATGAACTGCTGGACAGTGACCTCCTGCATGGAATCTAAACACCAACAGAGGCTTTATACTGAAATATAGATGCCTCAGAGTTGTATGCAAGCAGTGATAATGGCAAGTATTTTGCTATATAGCAGTCCTGTCCTGAACTGAAAATTACTGCAAGGTAAGCCAGCATTTACCAGCCTGGATCCTTTCCTTAAGGTAAATACAGTCACTTTCTCACTGAAAGCTCAGAAATCACCATTTTATTACAAGCTAGGGCTTGAGTTGCTGATTTATTTTTTTCCTTAATTTCCAGTGTAAAACATTAAACATCACAGGCAGTGGATAACAGATTTATGAAGCAGTTTCCCTCTGAACAGGTTTTCAGGAACATGCCAAAATATGATAAATGGAGCATAATGAAATACAGTTGTACCTATCTTAAAGCTGTTTTCCTCAGCTGGGCACCTTTTTTCTCCTTTCTTTCTTTCTTTCTTTCTTTCTTTCTTTCTTTCTTTCTTTCTTTCTTTCTTTCTTTCTTTCTTTCTTTCTTTCTTTCTTTCTTTCTTTCTTTCTTTCTTTCTTTCTTTCTTTCTTTCTTTCTTTCTTTCTTTCTTTCTCTCTTTCTCTCTTTCTCTCTTTCTCTCTTTCTTTCTCTCTCTCTTTCTCTCTTTCTCTCTCTCTCTCTCTCTCTCTCTTTTTTAAAATCTCACTTATTCATTTCCACTGTCTATGAGATTTTTATCTGATTGACCTTATGATACACAGTCTCTATTCTTAAAGGAAATAGAAATGCCTCATTCGGGATTTCCTTTCCATCTTTTTCTGTTTTCTTAAATGCTGAATCCAAAACCTTAATATGGCTACAAACTAAAATATCAACTCATAAGAGTTTCATCCATGTTCATAATTTAACCTAATGTTGTTGAGAGATTATAATAATTCAATATATCTACATTTCTTAATGGTTCAGGATGTGTGTCAAGAAGCAATTGATATAAACTTTTTTTTGGACTATTGTACATGTTTTGGTTTTTTATTCTTGTTCCCCAGAGAGTAGTTTATTACTTCAGCCTTGAATTTCAACCTATATTTAATTTTTTCATGGCAAGCATCATCCTTTTGGGTAAAGAGGAGATTTCAGATCTGAAGTTGGTTGCAAGGTTTCATTTAAAAAAAAAAAAAAGTCATATCATTGAAAAGAAATAATTCTGATACTTTTTATCCTCTTTATATGTGATTCCAGGACGTCACAATCACATAGAAAATGTAGAGCTTATAAACTGAAGATGGCTTATGTAATAGGTCCAATTTTGTCTATTTTCAGATTTGATTTAAAGAAATCATGATCTTCCTATAATTTTCCAAAACTTGGGGGCTTTTTTTTCTTCAATATGCCCACTAAAACAAAGTCTAAAAAAAGCAATCCCTTTTTATTGAGTTACAGAAAAAACTCTAAATTTTACATTAAAGAGCACTGAATTGAGTTATATGATTTTTACATTAGTCAGTTTTGTCTCATTTTTTCTTCCTAGAAAAGCCTGAAGATATCAAAGGATCTCTGTTCATATCCTGATCTGATTCTGAAGCCTTTAAATAGAATCTTTATATAACCTTGCTGTAACATTTTTAGCTTCTTCCTCAATATAATTTGACCTGTATCAAGCTTGGATTATTGAATTATGGTTTCTTTGGGGGGGGTGTTTATTTGTTTGTTTCCTTTGAGTAATTTATTTAATCAGTATACTCTGTTATCCTACTTATTGAACTAATATTTCAGTCTCTTCTGTGAAATACCTTATGCTGTGTTCATGATTCCTCTTCTTCCATTACTTTAGAACAAGACTTATAGCCCACATGAACATGACTTACAGCCCATTTAGCATCTATATTTCCAGGCTGAATTCTATATTTTCTCAACACTTTTTTTCCTCAAAGTTCCAGGTAAAACCTTAGTGACTATTCTTAAAAGAAAAATCATTGATTACAGGGGCATTTCTCAGGGTTGATATAAGTCCCTCCAATATTCTCAGGTCTGAGAAGGATTCAAATTGACTTCTTGGAGACCTCCTGGTTATCTTCCCCTCTTCTTTCACATCCTGCTATTGCTGTAATCAGATGACACGGGCCTAATTAATTTATTCTTCCTCTGTAGCAATCTGCTTTCTGATTGACAAGTTTTCCCCACTCTTTAGGGTAGTCTCTCTTATTCTTTTGTAACTTTTTTCCTTTTGATTTGCCTCTTTTCTCTTCCTGACTTATTCATGTGGCCACATTCTTCAGCACATCACCCTTTCTTAAGAGTTTGCCCTCTAGACTCTCAGTAAATTTTAAGAGTAGAGATTGAACAAATAACTCATCTTCCTTTTGTGTTAGAAACACTTTCTGACTTCTGTCATCTCTCCTTGGTGCGATTTTATTTCCGAGATCTATTTCTCCATGAACTTTACCTGTCAATATTTCATTCATAAATAACTTGTGTCAGGTAGCCACTCAAAAACAACGTACATCCAGCACTGTTGACATCCCATAACTCATTTTGTCTCCTCCATTTTTCAGGTTACTTTTGCTGCTGCCTCAGGTTCTATAAACATCTTTGTCTAGTTCTCACATATAAAAAGAAAAACAGTACTCCTGAAATCTGCTCCTCCTGGCCAGGATATTTCTCATTTTCTTCTCTCTGTGTCATTGGACTTTTCACGTTCAGAGGGCAAAAACAAAGCTCTGCTCCTGAGCAAATGGCAAACTGCTATTTTAGATTGAAGAATTGTATTTCAGCTGTACAAAGAAACCTCTGAACAGATTCTGCTCATGGAATTTTCAGAGGAATAAGCCTGTGAATAGAGGAAATGCACAAGGAGAAAAAGGTTTGCTTAATATTTATACTAAATTGTTTGCACTTTATCACCTGAAAATATAATTTTGAAATAAGTATAACAATGTCATTTTTAGGCATCCATTTCAATCCGTGACTATGCTTGTAAGACAAAAAGACAGTAAAGTAAATAAATATTAAAAGCAGTAATTTAAAGAAAGAAAAAGCAATGGAAGAATAAGGGTCCTGAAACTTGGCTCTATCAGAATACCAAAATCAATCCATACAAGTAGGTATTTTATGAGATTTTTTTTTTGCCAGATGTTGTGCAAAAAACCAAAGATATATGGTTATTATCTTTACCCATTATTTGGATTATCAGATTGAATACATCCTTGGTCAGGAGGGTTCATCTGCTGGACAGGCTGGGTCATGGGCTGCGGCAAATTGTGTGAGGTTCAATAAGGCCAAGGGCCAGGTCCCACTCTTGGGTTACAACAGCCCCAGGCAGTGCCACAGGCTGGGCAGAGTGGCTGGAGAGCTGTCCAGAAGAAAAGAGCCCGGGGGTGCTGTTTGACAGCAGCTGAACGTGAGCCAGCTTTGCTCAGGGGACAAAGAAGGCCGAGGACATCCCGGCCTGTATCAAAAACCGTGTGATCAGCCGGGCTAGGGAAGAAATTTTCCACCTGTACTCAGCAATGGTGAGGCCACACCTCAAATCCTGCGTTGAAATTTTGGTACAAGAAGAGTATTGAGGTGCTGAAGCCTGTCCAGGGAAGGACAACAAAACTGGAAAAGGGTCTGGAACACAAGTACTATGAGAAGTGGCTGAGGGGGCTGGAATGGTTTAGCCTGGAGGAAAGCAGGCTCAAGGAAGACCTTATTGCTTTCTACAACTGCCTAAAAGGGGGTTGTAATGAGGTGAGGCTTTGTGTCTCCCCTCAAGAAAGAAGTGGTAGAATGAGAGAAAATGGCCTCAGGCTGTGCCAGGGAAGTTGTAGATTGGATATTAAAAAAGCTTCCTCACCAAAAGGGTTATCAAGCACTGGAACAATCTTGATGGAGTCACCACCCAGAAGGTAGGGAATTAAAAGATGCAGGGATATGGCATATAGGGACATTTTACAGAGGTGGACTTGGCAGTCCTGGGTTTACTCTTGGAGTTGATAGTCTTGTGGGTCTTTTCCAATATTAATTATTTTATGACTCTGCATTTATTGTTTTGCTGATTCAGCTGATTATACAGTTCCTCATCAAATGATTAAAAACAAACTCTCCTTAATTTTGTAAGAGTAAGAACCTGAAGTATTTTTCCAGAAATAAAAATCAAGCTGCAGACTGATCAGAAAAGCAGCTCTATGTTGTTAAAGTATAGATAAAGAAATTATGGATTAACAGTCCTTTGGACTATTACAGTGAAAACTGAAAAACCTTAACTGTCTTCTAATGTGACTACCTGGGCCAGACTAAAGACTTCTCAAGAAAAATAATTCTCAGGGGTTCAAAGACTAAACCTTCAAATACTTAAAGTTTTACCCAGGAAAACTGATTTTTTACTCAGGAATCATTCCATTGACTGCTCAGCCTTAAAGGACTGAAAATGTACATGCTGTTTACATCTAATATTCCAGATATTATAAATTACATTTCAGAAATTATTGGGAATAAATAAAAAAGTTGTTTCTTTTTATATAATTTTGAAGCTTCAAAAAACTTCATTATCTTCACATTTTAATGAGAACATCAAAAGAAATCTCAGAATAACCCATACCTCAAAGAACTGTACTAGCTGGTGCAAGATTATTAGCAATCTAGTAAAAAATGGAAGAAAAATTCAGAGTTCAAACAGTTCCATGACAAACTGCTTGGGAAAAACTGTTCTTTAATTTTTAGTCACAGCTTTTAAAACTTTTTATTTTCAGCAGAAGGAGTACATCTCTATCATAAACAGAATAAATTGTATTTACCTTGGAATATGGTCTAATGTATGAAAACATAAATATTTAGTAACACATTAATGCAACGGCTGTGAGCTTTCTGGCATCAAGCCACGCTAAGCTGAGCATCTGCACACAGAGAGGACAACACATTAGCATGTGTATGCTAAACCTTCCCCCATTTTTCCTCCTCCTTTGTTCCCTGTGAAAACTAATTGCATTTTGAATTACTAAGCCTCTTCTGCACTTTGTTGAGTAATAAATGGATAGTTAGTCAAAACTGAAAAACTGTGACACTGCAGGGTGAGTGTCAATTAGACCATTTTTAAATTGCCCTTCAGCTTGCTGGATTAACTTTAATTGATGTCCCAGTAATATCCCCTGTTAAATAATTTACAATGGTTTTTTACTCCCCAAAGCATTACTTAATGCCTTGCAATTATTAAAGAAGCATGCAGTATCAAATTGGCCAGATAAATTAGTTGAAAAAAGGGTGGGATCTCTTTCGTGTTAGGAAGTGTACACTATGGACACAGATTTTCCAGTATAATTATCAGTCTAGAGGTTATGGATGTTTGTTAAATGGACAAAACCTATCAAGAAACATAATTTCTTTCTTTCTTTCCAATTAGACAGAAAGCATATTTTGTCAAGCCAAATTAGATTCACAAATGCCTATTTCCTTAATTATAATATACAGCTCGGTGCCACAGAGGTCGATTTTTTTATTATTTGATTTTAGCAAGATCACCCTAATATACTTCTGGAATAATCATCATCCAATAAATAAAAAGACTGACAGAATGTTCATTGAATAAATCCAAATGAGGCAAAATGGTTGAATATCATATACCTCATTTCTTAATGCTTCTGTACTGAAAAGTACCTCTGAATAAATATTAGGACAGGAATTATATGAAACACCAAATGCTCGTGGCAGAAATTTAGTGAGAGAATTCTGCTTTCAAATCATTCCTCTTGAAGGTACAGCATAAACTATCAGCTAGAGCTGGGGTTCTTTTTCCAGTGGGGAAAGAAGTTAGAATTTCTAACATAAGAAGTATCATGATACTAATTACATAGATAAGTGAATTTCAGACTCTTTTCTTTGAAGAAGATAGGCACCAGATATTTTCCAAGTTTAAAATTCTACCCAAATTTACCTGAGATATTTTAATAATCACGATTAAAAGAACTATTTATGACTCACCTTACCATTCTTCAATTAAATCTGAAGATAAAGTATATAAGTCAAGATTGATTTTATACTACTCACTAAATGAATCAAATCCAGAGATGAGGGATTATCTCTGGATTTGATTCAGTTAGTGAGTAGTATAAAATTTATCATCCAGTAGACAAAATAAGAACCTGACCATGTTTTCATGGACATCCATCCTTTTGCCACTACAACTATATTGATCTTAGTTGCATAAAGCCTGATTTATACTGATATGAAAAGGAAAATGCATTGTTTATTTTGAAATGTTATTCTTCTGATTGATTTTAATTATGCAAATGAAATGTATGCTTGCCAAAGGCAGCTAATAGATTAGCCTGGAAAATTATGGTTAGGGCACTGCTGAAAGCACAACAGCTGGAGAGCAGGACTATAACAACACCTACAGCTCCATGAGGTGTTAGAAGGATTGGATATTTGTTCTTCTACGAGAGCTAATAGTTTCTTAAATCAGTATAAAGTATATGGTTTAGTGAAAATCTTTTTTTTTTTTTTTTATTTCATGTGCATTCATATAATCTTTTCTATCAAGATTCTTTCTGGATGCAGCAACAAACACACACAAGACTACATCTTGAAATCACATCACTGAACTGCAAGAGACTTGTTCCTCCTCTCTTTCCATCCTGTTCTTGTGCACTGGAAGCAAGATCAGCTCTTAGAAAGCCACCTTTGGGACGCACAAATCTGACATCAATAAGCTCATTTGTATGGCACACAAAAGTTGTCTAAAGTCTCACTGCAGCCAGAAGTGTTTAGACTGACTTGCTGCTTATGAGTCAGGAAAAAATGTCTGTCAGAGCATGCAGCAACATCACCTCAACATAACACAGAGACTGACCATTGGCTTCCACCAGTTTTGGCTTTTTGTAAATTTTTGTAACATTTGTAACTTTTTGTAACTTCTTCCCTTCCTGATGTGCATTTTGTCAAACAGTAGTTAGTGCTGTCGCACTTTGTATTTTATTCTCTTGGAGCAGAAGAAAGACATGAAGTGAGAAGGAATTTTTCGGTCTGTCATAAACAGACTGAACAGGAAAAATGCAATCAATGTAATGTAAAAGACTAAACCAATTACAGACGTCATTTTGGTTTGAAGAGGAAAAAGGTCAGGGACTATGATTGAAATCCTCCCTAACTGAAACTTGGCAACCTAAGCATAGCTTTAGCATAACATCTGAAAAATGTTTCAAAGTAAAATCTGAGAACATGATGAATGTGAAATGCGAATCTGTTTAAGTCAAGGAGAATTTTGACAAGATTTTACCATCAGCATTTTCTCTGGAATTTGCTTCCCGCTTTGGGAGCACATTAATTTCACAGTCTTTTCACATGGCATTCGTGCTCCAGATTAGACAGTGTGTGTATAGACATGCATAGTTATGAATTCTGCTTCTGAGTGGGTTTTTTTGGGTTGGTTTTTTTTTTTAATTGTTGAAGGTTTTCTTTTACTAGGTGTCTTTTTCCCGAGTTTCTTAAATGACATTGTTTTTAAGGAAGTTACAACAGCGTTCAATATTCTACAAAATTTATTTAAGACAACTGAGAAGTAAACTGGTTTTTCTATGAAAAAACCAAAAAATATTCTTTTCCATATGTATGGATTGTGCTCCATTTATCTTCCCAGTGAAGTGAAAAGTGTCGTTGAGATGAGGAATGCTATATTTCAAGTGTGGCCTAAGTGCAGATATTTCTTGGTAGCAGTCGTGTTGCTTCACGGTTTTAGATTTGAGAACCATCTTTTTTAATATACTGAGGTTATTAGACGTCAATCACATAAGGATGAGCTTATACAGGAATCTTGATCTGGGAAGTGGGAAGGTATTGATATTGTGAAATATAGGAGGCCCTTGAAAATATACGTATTGTGTAAGTGGCCTTTGAGTCCATGTAAAATATACCTGTACTGTATTTGAATATCTTTGCCCCGGCAGGTCCCAGTTATGCTTGATGGGCTGCAGCTGCGATGCCCTTCATTGGGCAGCAGCTGTGGCCAGTCAAGGTAACTGGGATAAAAGGGGGTGGGCAGGCCAGTCAGGGAGAGCCTTGGAGGAGCCCTGACTAAGGAATACCCAGAGTCTGTGCTGTGAAGATCTGCCGCCCACGAGACAACACCAGAAAGGTACAGGACTCCTGAAATATGGTAAATACAACAGTGAAACACAGATATTTATGTGAAGTCATTTGTGCCCTGTTTTCATAAACATCTGGCGATAACCTTGACTATATGACTTTGTCACTCATTAAAAAAAATAAAATTCATTATAATATAGCAAGATGCATTTACACAATCACATGTGACCTAATTTCCACAGGTTAGCAAAGCAGTACTCCTCAGTTAAGTAAGTGCCTGCTGAAACAACCGTGCTGGGAAGCGAACGTTATGTATACCTTGTATTGGCAATGAATAAAAACATGAGTCAATTACTGAAAGTCTGCTACAGAAAAACCTCAACATTTTTAAAGCGCATTTGTGCATACTTTTTCTAATTGCTTTTTGAAAAACAAAAGGCAAGTTTTCAATAAAATTTACCAAAAGCACATTTGTAAAAGTTATGAAAAATGCAATAAATTTACAAATAAGAATGCTTACAAGTATTTTCTAAGAATATGTTTGGTTATTGACAGTAATTTCTTTTCCTGTAGATTTGGCATACTTATATTATTGACTGGAAGTTCATGCCAAAGTTTAAAAAAACAGGTAAATGAAACAAATAAATACATTTTAAAAATCTTCTGTTTAACAAAGAAGGAAAACTTGTGCTTCTTATAAAAAAATACCCTGTACTATCACATTTTCTCTTCAGCCATTTTAATATTAGATGTAAACACATAGTATTTCAGTTTTATAGACTTCCCTTGTGAGAAAAATAGAAAAAAATACTTCTGAAATACGGGAATTGTTTTGTGTAGTGAAAATGGTAGGTGGCTGTGCTGTTTGGAATTTTTTTGGTTTTTAGCTAAAGCAGGTTCTCTTTTGCTCTAAATATTTTTTAAAAAAAACCCTCCAAAACATAAAAACAAAGACCTCCCTGTCCTCCTTGTTACATAATAATTTTGCAGAAGACATGGTTATCAGGATTCACTGGGAGGCTGGCCCTGCATTTCATTGAAGTTTTCTTTTTCTGGTCTATTATCTTAATTAGTGGTACAGAGTCCTTTTTTCTTCTTTTTAGTGTCCTTTGCAATTGAAAACATCAGTATGTTGGCAGTTGCAAGGGCAGGGAAATTCTGGATAAACATCTCAAGTTTTGTTAATAAAACGAGGTAAGTTGTTTCCCCAAGAAAAGTCAGAGCAGGTTTCCTCTTGTGCACTTCCCCTGGTAGGACTTCACAACAGATAATCTTGCAATCACACCCAAGAGGCATGAGGACATCAGCAATATGGACAAAGCAAACTCAACAGATTCATTTTGTTAAGTAGTATCCGGAAGATTAAATTGTGGCGACAGACCAGTTTTGCCTTCATGTCCCCTCCCTTCCTGTCAAGCACTGAAAAACTTTATCTACCCTACAAGCAGGAGATATTCCCTTCATGATGCAGTCTGCAGAGCAGTGACTAGTTACATACTACTGGTGTGTAGCATCAAACACCCAAGGAGCCATACCACTAAATTGCTAGATGCTGTTATGCTCTTCTTTCCTGCCTGTGACACATCCTGCTGTGAGCTCTGTGCCATTGCTGTGGGGGCACCTATTGCCTGTCTGAAATACCACAGCCAGAATAGAGCAGGAAGGAGATCCCTGCCATAGTGACTGCCCTGCCAAAACATTATGTCCTGAAACTGCCCTCATTATGTCCTGAAACAAGTTTATTACTATATAATCTTATGTGAGATAAGCATTAGTCTTGTAAACAAATCAGACTATAAACCCTGCCAGTAAGCACTTGGATGCCTTCAAATTTGTAGTAACCAAAAGATGTCTTTTACAGAATATTGGGAAGAAGGATCCTCATTTGGTCTCTTCAAATGACAAAAGGATTTCTTTGCTGATGTCAATCCTTCCCTGATGGTTCACCCCACATAGCATATGCAAAAAAAAAGTATGTATTTGCAAATATGTCAACACGTGCATGATCAAACTCTATTACACAAACATTTGGTGTATCTTCCCAAAAGACACCATGTTCTTCCAAGCAAGTAGAGGATAATGACAGAAGTTTAAGGTCTGAAGTTTTGGGTTAAAGCATTTAGGCAGTTCCTGAAATACTTAGGAAGTTCCTGAATTCCACGACACCCTTTGGAAAGGTTACATGTTGAAGAAATTATTGAAGAGAATTGCATCTTGTGAGAAGGTGCCCATGTTACAGGTGCTCATTGAAGATTGTCTCCTGTGGGAGGGACCCTATGTTGGAACAGGCATCAATACTAGGGAATTTGGATAGAGTTGAATTCAGAGAGAAAAAGAACCAATGTTTTGCTTTCACTGTTTTTTCCTCATTGTGCCTGTGTGTGATTCACAGAAGACGGATAACACACTAAAATTAGGTGGTAGACCAGGAAACAAGGTATTTCAAACCTCTTATCCAAGGGAAAGAATTCTCTCAGTCTATCAGAACTAATAAATAATAGTGGAATATAACCATTACTGCCAAATGTGAGAGCTAATAATTTCCCCCTCCTGCTGTTGCCTGCCATCTGTACCTTAGCCTTCCCTTTTAAGTAATACTCCAGAATTAGATGGACAGCACTCACATTCTCTGTGCTCCAGGTATTGAAGTCTACATAATATCAGACATCTACTAATGAGTTTTACACCAATAAATCACAAAAACCTGTCCAGAAAATCCCAATGAACCATTTATAGTCAAGGGCCTTTTGGCAGATGCTTGGTCCTTGGTTATGCACACAGCACTGTCACTCCAAGCATGTTCCTATCATCTGCAAGTATGTACTTTTCTCTTTCCCAGTCTGATGGAGAGAAGAAGCTTGATTGTCTCATTGGGAGAGAGGGTTAAGGGCTAGAATGATAATGTATGTTTCTGGGAGTTACTTACTGAGGAGGAACTACAACACTGAAAAATCGGCTTTTCCTTTAGCTTTGAGAAAGAAGGTCTTCAGTCATGCCAGTCCTAACAGAGATAATATCAGAGCTTAGGTTCTGCTATAGCCACACATTTATGCTTCCAGAATGGTTTAAATACCATTGAGACTGTTAACAGAACAGAAAATCTTTTTTTGGTAGCAATTTTGTCTTTACATTTCTACCAAAGAAAGAAAGAAATACTTATGTTCTTCAATTTTGAGCAAAAATACATATTATTATATTTAACACTGTTTATGTTGACACGGAAAGAATACACCTTAAGAGAATCTGGCCTTACTGCTGAATATTGGGGGATTTTTTGCTTATGCAGCAAATTATTTTGAAAGCATACTAATTAGACCTAGTTATGAGTGTTGTATTAATTATAGAAGTGTTATGCATCAGTAGTATGACTAGAAAGCTTTTAAATTAAAAAATAAGGCTATACCCAAGAAATTAATTGCATAATCTATATTAATTCACTTGCTATTTGAGTTACTAAGGGGTTTATTTTATAATTAAAAAGCTTTACAAGATATTATTCCTATGGATCATTTAAATGTATAGTGAAGACCTACATGAGCTAATTTACAGATAACCAAAATCACAGCGTTCCTACAGAACAAATTAATTCTAGTAAAATAATTAAAACCTTCATTAATTATGTTGCACTGGTCAAAATTATGCTCTGTTAGCTCTTGACTCAGCAAAAACATATGATCTTTGTGCATATTGGCACTTCCATTCAGATTTTATTGATTATTATTTTGTTATGAAAAAAATGAATGAAAAATAGCTATTCATAAGCATATTTTGAGCTGAAAAGAATTCTAAGTGGCCTTTTTGAGGCAAATATGTGCTTCTGTGTTTTCCATCTCCTGCTGCCTTGCAAGAAGTAAGAGGAGCAAAGGAAGGGTAGATACAGCAACCACAGAGCTGCCCTAAGTTGGGCAGCTGAGATAAGTGTGGCCAAATCATTTGGTCAGAAAAATCATATGGGGCATGCTCAGCTCAGCTATCTCTCCTCTGCCTGACTGGCATTACTTCAAATAACTTGCTGCCCTAAACATCAGTGCCAGTATGGAATTTGTGACCAGTCCACATGATTCCAGAGGCACCAAGAGGTGATAGATGGGACTGAGGCATCTCGCTCAAGATGAATTCAGATAAGTTTGTTTTCTGTAAATGTGGGTTTATGTATAAGAGATCCAAGCGACAGAACTATTTATGAAACACACTTACATGTATGTCATTATTTTGGAATGGTATTGACCAATTTACTACTCCCAAAAAAAGGAAAACCAAAAGCCTTTCTGCTTTTTCCTCTGGTGGCAGATGCAAAAGGCAGAGGTTGTGGGTTGAGACAATTTTGCTGTACTGGAAAGCATTACAAGAATATGCAGCATTTTTAATGAAGGAAAAAATCCTTCTTTGCATTCAAATATTGCAAAGAGTAAACACATTTTTTAATGCCACTATAACCAAAAATGAACTTTGTTATTACCATCATAAAAACTTTTCTCATAAAATTAATACTTTAAGGCATATAAAATAGTTGAACTTAGATCTGAAAATTTCAAAATTAAATTATCAATCTTTGGAGCTAAAGAAAAGTCTATATTTAGTTGGTTTTTTTTTTTTTTTTTTTTTTTTTTTTACTATGTTTTTTGGTTTTGTTTTGGGTCAAAATTGAAAAGCAGTTTGTTTTTCACAATTAAAATATTCTTTATTGTTTTGGAATACCTAAATTTATTTTGGATCTTTTTGAGATAATATTTTAAATAAGTCTTGTTGTTGTTGAAGAAGAAGAAGAAGAAGGTATTGATATCCTGCTAAAATTCTGACTTTCAAATTTCTTTTATTTTTTCAAGAATAAGCGAGTCTCATAACTTATGTGATGTGGACAAAAAAATTACTTTCAGAATTTTGGTGGAAAACTTTCCTTATGCAGAATGAATATCCAGTGTGTTATTCTAGTTCTTATATAACTAGAACTCACTTTTGTGGCAAAATAAAATGGAAAACAATGGTAGACTTTAAGCCTCTACTTTTTCTATGATTTTTTTTGTAATACAAAACAATGATTAAAAAAAGAAAAATCTCATCCCAAATTTGATTGGAAATGCTGCAATCCTAATTATATATTGATGCTTTTTTCTAAAAGTTTTGTTTGCTACAGGCCTGATCATGGCTGCTGCTCCACCAAGGTGGAGGATGTTCCATGTACTGCAGGCAGTCTCTTTTGTACATGGGGAAAATGGGAAAGGTTACGTTGGGGCTGTGATGTCATAACCCAGTGCTGGAACCCCTTTCCCAGCCAAGACACCTCATATTAGGCTGATGCGTAACCCTCTCACAATCCTGAACTCAAATTCCAGGGAGGATATTGCTGGAAGGACATAAAATAGGAAGTAGGGATGAGATTCGCATATCCCAAAACATCAAACATGAAAAAATGTGAAGGCATTAGAGGGGTAATTAAATGAAATGAATGAACCACTAAGGAAATGTAGGCAAAATCAGTCAGTTTTCCAGTTCTCTCTGTTGTTTTCTGTTCCTCTCAAGAGGGATGTATCTGCATTTGCTGTTCAAATTTGTAAGCATTCTAATGACAGTGTGCTGTGCTACTGGCAAGAGTTTTGACGCTGCAGAAAACCATATTTTATGAGCTTATTGTTCACCCACATTTAACAAAACATTTGGAATGGGAAAAAGTGGGAAACTGAAGAGAAGAATCTGCTAGTGAACACAAACACCATATCAGGGCCCTGGAAGATTGTCAGTAAAACTTATATAACTTTTAAAAATATGAGCCTTAAACCTCACAAATGAAATTAATTTCAAGTGCTGCAAAAATATTTTTAGAGCAAACCAAGAATTAGAAAAATCCAGAGCTGGAACAAAAGGTCTGAATGGAAGAGGCCCCTGCTGGTGAGTAGAGATTGGGCCCTCTCCAACCTGTCATCTCAGAACACCGGGACCAGACACAAGTCTTCCAGTACAGTTGGATTTAGCCAAATAGGTTTTGGCAAGCAGAGGCAGCCTTTGCCAGAATGCCAGGAAACACACCAGGTAACACTGCCACCATTTACCCCATGATCCACAGCTTTGTTCAGGAGCAGCAAAGACTGAAACACTAATTTGAGAATTCATCCTACCGCAAGTACAAAAAGCAGACTTTGAATTTCCAATGTCTCTGCCAGCTGGCAACAAACGGAATTCAAGATGCAAAATGCATTATGGAAATCAGAAAAAAATTAAAAGGAGAAAAAAATGAGGCTTTCTACTTGAAAAGGAAAGGGAAAATTATTGAGTTTTAATGTGAAACATTTTATAGTCCCACTACTAGGAGAAAGTAAGTCACTTCCAATGACTTTTTTCACTTTTTCAAATACAAAGAAGCTTGTAAAGCTGATATATTGATAAGATAAAAAATCTTAAAAGAAACACTGACCAATTGCAAACACATAAGGGAGGACAATTGCAAGTACTAACCAAAATAAAACTCTAAGAATTTTAAAAAATATTCTTAATTTTCATATGACAAAAAATGTTAACCCTATGAACACTTTTAATGCTGTGTCTTTTGCTTTTCTTTTCAGTTCTTTTTCAGCTTTGCTGCTGCTCAAAACACTCAACCACACTTTGAATAAGTATTCAGTGTTGAAATCCACATAACATAAGCAGGATGTAAAAAATATTAGAATATGTCCCAAGGTGGGCAAGAAAGACAGTTAAAGGTGTAGAGGGTATGACTGTTCAGATTACAGAAAAGGAAGCTGAGTCATGAGCTCATTGCTGTCTACAATTTCCTCATGATGGGGTGCAGAAATGGGGGTGCCAATCACGTTCTCTGGTGCATGGTAGCAGGGCATAAAAGAATGTTAAAGCTGAATCAGGGGATTTCAGATTGCGTATTAGGAAAAAGGTCTTTACTGAGAGGATTATCAAGAAATGGAACTGCTCCCTGTGGGACAGATCATGGCCTCAAGCCTGTCAGTTTTCAAGAAGCATTTGGGCAATGCTCTCAGACACGTGGTTTAATATGTAGGTTGCCCTGTGCAGAGTTAGGAGGTGGACTCAATGATCATCATGGGTCCCTTCCAGCTCAGCATATTCTTCAAGTTCTTAATGAATTTTTCTTCAATTCCAAAAAACCAGTGGAAAAAAAAACCAGGCTACATTTATAACTTTACTTACTCTTCCTTAAATGGCATGCCATCCAAAACTACAAACAGCTGTGTTAATGCATTTCAATAGCGTTTTAAATCCTTGATTCAACTGACATTTGTCAAAACTTAATGAAAACATCAATGCAAGTTTCTTTCCAATAAAATCTTGCACTACAAAGAAAAATGTCACAACACCCCTAAGATACAAGTGCTGTCTTCCTAAGTTGCTTTGAAATTTGTTTCTTCTATTTCACAAGAGGCTGACCTCAGAACAAAGTCTGCAGGAACTGTGGTCAATATACTCAGGCATATTCACCATGCAGCACTGAAGAAAGTGAATTATCAAGCAGAGCAGGTTTTTTTTCCTCCTGAGCAAGAAAAGAGAGCTTCATCTTGTCAGTTAACAGGTAGGATAGGTAACACTTTGAATTAATAAATCCATGTTAATGGGCTGCTGTAATAATTCTCAATTTTGTTGCAAAAAATTCTTCTGTTACATGTTACTCTGCATAGCTCCTCAGAAACACACAGCAGTAAATGAAAAGAAAGATATAAAGAAAACAGAATTAATTGCTTGGACAGGCTGCAAAAATAGTACATACATATTCCCAGAGGGGTAGTTCTTAGGTTCATACAATTTTCCCTGTCTCCAGACAAACACTTCATTCAAATAAAGTTACATATCTTTACAGGAATTTTATTTATGATGTTTTTATTATGTATATAATCATAATTATTCAGTAGTACAATTTTAATTCTGTACTAACCATCTATGTTTTTTGCAATATTGTACTTTTTTTTCATATTGTTTTGCATCGTTCTATGTGCATAACATACTTTTCCCTATTGGAAACAGTGGTGGTATTTTAAAAGTTTTTCGGTTTTAATCCTACTTCCAGAAAGTTATGTATTATTATAAATAGAATTTATTGAAAAAATTAGAAAAAAACAATGGGAAGATTATTTTCCATGAGAGGGAAGACAGTTAGTTCCAAGAGTCATCTGTTTTTATACCCATAATCAATTTTTATATTTGAAAAAATTTAAAATTATGAATTCACCTTTTTCTTCAAAGCAGGAACTGAGGGATACCAAACTAAATTATTATTTCCAGGTGGAAGATTTAAAATTACATTGTGCAGTAGTCAGTGGACTGGAACAGCAGTTCCGCAAGCTGATTCTAAATCTACCTGTGATGCTAAAATGATCAAGTATTTTTAATGCTTTATCTTCATTCCCACACTTGTTAAGTCATCCAGGAAATGATTGTCATCCAAATATTAATTTGTACATTCATAGCAGGGCAACAATGAAAATTAATCTGATTTTGCCTTAAAGTAAAAATTTACATGATGAGGGAGATAGAAGAAATTAGCACATTAATTACATGTTTTAGATTTTTCATACTCCTCTGAAGAATTATTTTTAAAAATATCATTTCCTAAGCTATTCAAATAGTGGATAAGTGTATTTAAACACAGGCAATATATATTCTGTAGAACATTGGGACAGTCAAGGTGATTAAAGATCAATATTTCTGTGTGTCCTTCTGACCAACTGTCAATGTTTGATTTTTGGCAATTAAAGAAGCTTTATTTTGACCCCATTCTTAGCACTGCAAAGTTACAGTTATTTATGCATAATGAATAATTGAAATATGTTTGGATGACCCAAAAAGATACAAGTAGCAATGTTATTTGTTTACATTTCACATATTTTTTTACAAAATGCAAAGAAAGTGCAAACTATGCTGCTTCAGCTCTTCCCATTAGTCTTGTTTATCACTTGTGCTTTAGGAGGACTGTCTTTGTTAACAAAGTGTCTGAATAAAAGGTTTTCTCAGATATAAATCCTGGTGCTGAACTCAGTTAATATAGCTATTCACACAATTTTTTTAAAAACCTTTCTAATTCAACAGTATATAGCTCATTTCCTTTATGCCCTGAGTTGTAAATTACCTGAAGAAATTTCATGCTGAAAACGACGGTAACTGCTAATATAAAATCAGTTTAAAGTCTTCTCTTCGAAGGCTCAGCTTCTTCCTTGAATATAAGGCAATTGCCAGCTGTGATTGTCTCATTCACCTACCTAAAGGCTAAAGTTGCCTTAGGTGACAGCCAAATTCTTCCTGCTTATCTGTGGGACTAGCATCTTACTCTAGAACATGCTTATTTTCCCATACTGACAAGTTGTTGACCCGCTGGGCAGAATGAAGAGCGAATGTGGTGATCACGCATCAATCACCTTCCATCACATTCCCTAGCCCAAATGGCAGTGATTGGACAAACCTGCTGTGACAGGCAGCCCGTCTGGACAAACAGCTTGTCAGTTTTCTAATAGGATTCAGCTGCTCTCTCGCCATAAGCTTCGCAACCTGAGTCACTTCAAATATTCCCCAGGGAAAATGGGCAAAATTGAATGAAAAGAGAAGGCATGGGAAGGGTGGGGTGGTGTCATTTTGGCAATTTTTGAGTAAATTACAACTTTCAGAACTTTACTTTTGAAAATTATTTTGCCGTAACAAAAAAAGATAAGAATTGCAAATTTAAAACTGACATTAACCAACAGCTGTTATGGTAAATTCTTCTTTTAACAAAAGCATGGTTTGGGAGATGTGCCTGATACTGAGGTCATGCCCCTTATTTAGGGGACAAGCAACTTTGAAAAGCATTTACATGAAGAAACTAAGAAAACAACCTTTCCTATAGCAATCGATGCTCACAATCCTCATCACAGTCACATTTGAGGGGTCAATTCAATTCAAGGTATGTTTTCAGACCAAGGATCTTTGCTCATTAAAGACGTACATATTAGAGTACAAGCAAAATATAATGCAGAACTATAATGTTTTCTTATTAAATGCAATACGAAAAGAACTACTTGTCTTGCACAGGGACACACTTTATGACTACATTGGGAAAAAAACAAACACATAATACTATATTGCAGTCAAAAGCTATGATTTATATAATTGAAAAAGCATAAATAAGAAAAGTTTTAGAAAACAGTGCACTCTTTTTAATGAAACGTAAAAATGATTTCATCTCAGTTTTCTATTGATTCTCTCATAATTATAAACACTGAACTTTTAGAAAAATCTAACAATGACAGTAAGACATTTCAAGAAAGCATAAATCAAAAAATGTTAAGTATAAATTTAATCCTAGAAAATTTTATTGATTCTGCATCATACATAAATGGACAATCACATCACCAGTTTGGATGCCTAGAAATTTTGATTAGTTTACTAAGAGAGTTGTAAATGAATGGCTCAAGAAGTTGTTACCAGAATACAAAATTATTAACAAACAAACTCAACACTAATAATCATTACTTAATCCTGTATCGGTCCCGGGGTGTTGGCACAGAATTGTGTGTGTGCAGTTCACATTGCAGGAGCACAGTCCAAACATAACGTTAAGAGCACATCAGAACCCTGATGCTGCACGGTGTTTCCACTCTGCTGCCATTTGGCCATTGTGCTTCCACTCCTTCCACTACACAAGGTACCTTTGCTGCCCTTTGGCCACTCCATGGCTTAGGCCTTATGTCTGTAGGCACTTCCCAGTCACATCAACACATCCATTTTCAAAGACAGACAATCTCAAATCACTGAAAAGCTACATATATTAAGTCAAACTCCCCCTCCCCCACATTCTGTACTATTTATCTTTTAAAGGGAGACCAACTATAGCAGGAAATTAAACAAAGGTCTTGGAAAAAATATAGCTAAGATCATGAAAAAATATACTGATATTTCTCAAATTACTCTTGTAAATAAAGGGTATGCTTTGAAACATCAAAAAAAAAATCTTATCTCCAGCATCTTAGTATAAAGAACAAAGTACAAATCAAAGTGGAAAAAAATGCACCTTCACACATCAGGGAGAAAAATACGTGTAGATAATGGAATGATTTCAGAACATGCACATAACCCAGAATAAATTTGAAGCTGCTATGTTTCATTGACACAAACACTTATTTTTCTGGAAACAACCTTAATAATTTTAATATTGATTTGTCACAAGCAAAATATTCTGAAGACAGAAGACACATCATAAAACAGCTCTATAAAAGAGATGTATTGAAATAGTTTGGATACAAATTTAGCATTGAAGAAACACCCAAAAATTGTAGAGTGATCCAGAATCTCCTTATGTATCAACACTTAGTGAACACCAGTAGTAGCAATGACAAAAATATCCACTTTTGTGTGAACTTAGTTGATTGAATATGGGAAGGCCAGATAATGTGATTGTGAGGATCTCATCATGTGAGGCTATGATCTTGTGAAAACATGATAATTTACTGGGATCTTTTACCATGACAAGCTCCCAAAATTCCATGTTCTCATGTTATAAAACACAACTTTTCAAGGAAATCGTCCTGGTTTCCAATCAGCAAATCTGAGCACACAAATTTCACTTCCATCAAAATGGAAGTCTCCAAGGACTAAATGGCGACTCTTGTTAAGAATATTTTGAGTCTAGTTTTGCAATTATTGTTTCATAGGCTGGTTATTAAGAATTTTAACCTAATCTGTAGAGGATCCAAGTGATTGAAAGTCTAGTTAACTAGAAATTCTGCATAATTGAAAGCTGTGGTGATTGGCAAAATTTCTATACAACAGTACTCTACACTAACTATTGCTGTACATAAAAATAAACTTTGCATACTGTTAAAATATTTATTTAATAATAAAGCTCTTGTAGTAACTACAACCATGTGGCCAGTCCTCGTTCTACCAAGGAGCCCTAAAACATGTATATTATGTAAATCATATATATGTGTATATATTATAAATAGCATATATAAATAAGTTTTACATAAAAGATGTAGAGACATAGATGTGTGTGTGTGCATATAAATATTTATCTAAAAATATGTATAGAGATATGTTTCATATACACATCTACATACATATGTTAGTGTCCTCTATTTGTTCTGCCATCACAAGTTACTTTCTGGAGCTACAGATCAGAGTATTCAGCTTATAAAGAAAATTCCCTTAAAATTCTTAGTTTTCTTGTAGTTGAGTAAGGCAAGTTTATGAGAAGCATTCAGTCCAAGCCCTGACCCTACACATCAATTAAAATAAAATTTCTAGGTATAAGCAAGTATTGTTCTAGCACCTAGGAAATGACCAAGAAAACTCTGGTGCCAATGTATTTAATTTTTAATTGGGATTAAATGTTATGTGTCTACCAAGAACAGACTTAAGTTGCAGGCAGGCACTTAAGAAAGGGAAATGGAAGAACAAACAAACAGAGAGGAAGAGGAAAGGGAAGACAGATGTGCAGGCAGAGAAGGTGGTGTCTATTGGCTGATGATAGGGAAGTCAGAAGCTTTGGGATAGGTGGAGCCTTCTAACACCGTTCATCCCTAGGGAATGCAGGAGGCCATTTGTTAAAAGAAAAGCAAATACAGTAACATGTCATTGCTCCTAGCACTGACTATTAACAGTGAGAGATCAGTTTCACAGAACTGATTTTCAGGGGATCTTCATTTTGATGAGATCTTTTTCATTCCTTCCCTGTAGGACAGAATTATAAGATGCAAAATCTTGCATCTCAGCAGGTCTGTTCTGTCTCTAATGAGATAGAAGGGAAAACCCTGTCAAGACTAATACCTAAAATGAAAATGATACAGTACTCTGTATGACAGCTTGCCATTAAGATGTAAGGCATGTTTTATTTTCTTTTTTCTTTTCTCCCCATCAAATTCATTGTCTAGTATTTACTTAGTATTATGGTAAAAAATGAAAAAAAAAAAAATTGAGTTTAAAGAGCCTTTAAACTTCCAGATAGTTTTAGCTATGAATTGCTAACTGTCCTTCTCCTTTTACTGTTTTATACATGACCTGACCCCACAATCCCAGTAACAATTTGAGTTAAATCTCAGCCAGAAGTCATGTAGAAAAGTTTCTTTACATAAGATTTGCATTTTTTTTTCAAATCCTGTGCGATACACATATTTTGTCCTTATCTTGGAAAATCAAAGTAAGACTCTAATGGCTTCATACAGCAAAAATACATATACACAAGCTGTTAACAGCATTAATTCTAGTGTAAAAATGAATAAATTATATGCTTTATATGGGGTGTATATATACATATTACACACATATGTACCATATATATATCTGCAGTTCATATGGTTTCTCTACCATTCCTAGAAATTATTATTTTAAGTAGAAATTAATCTAAGCATTTAAAAGTAACATTTTTCTAAATAAAATATTTTAACTTGTAAAATCTAGGAACAGACCTCATCTAGAGAAAAAGCTAGGGTGTTTGCAGGTGTTTTTTGGTTGTGTCTAGTATTCTGTAAGAAGTATAGATTTGGAATAATGTGCACAACTGGCATGAAATGCTTTTAACACAACTTTTATCAAATATATTTACTGATTTTATTAACTGCTTTTATACTCAGTGTTTGTCTACAATTAAAGAGGAAAACTCAAATTAAAGCCTCATTAAAGGATGCAGTTAAACAGTCACTCCACAGTTAGGAATGCTGCAAATTCATTTCTGAACAATGACAGAAATCAATTTTATTTCAATACTGTTTTACTTTATTAAGCACTGAAATATGCAATGCAGGAATATAAGAGATAAAAATTTACCTTAGTAAGCAAGAAAAGCCAGGTGAAAAGCATGGGCCTGTCCCAGCCAGAACCCATGTGAATGGCTAAAAAATCTGGAAACAGGTTGGACTCACAGTTGGTGGTAGCAGGTTAAGGTATGTGTTTGTACAGACAGACAGAAAGAAAGGAATAATGTTTAATAAATGATAGCAAATATATTCTACAAAAAGTAAGTCTAGAAAATGATTTGGCAAACTTTTGCAGATATCTATTCATATATTGTCTTGTTCAGAGCAACAAAACACAAAATCAAGCATGAAATGTTTGGATTGTATGTGTTGTTGAGTATCAAGAATACATGAAAAGTGAAGAAAATAGAACTTTATGACACAAAACTTTGTCTAACCTTTCATTTAATTTTAAAATCCTTTGATAGGCTTTAGAAATGTCACAGGAAAGTTGGCATTTTCTGTTTATTACTTAACGGCCTTTCCTGGCTTCAAAAATGCAGCTTAATGAAGCTCTAACATTTATAGGCTCTAAGATCTTTATTTGTGTGAATTTATTGCATTTATAAATTATATGAAAATAAAGAAAGTCTCCTCAAACTGAAGTGCTCTAACAGAATGAGTAGTTATTCTTGAACAAAGGCACAGCAAAAGGCTTTAAAAGATAAAAAGAGCTGAGTCTGTCAAAAAATACTGTGGGGAAATAAAGAAAAAAGACCCTGTATATTTATATCAATAGGAAATCCTCTCCAGGGGGCTGTTAAGTATTGCTGTGGTCCAGGGAAGGTGCTTCACATGACAGCCATGCAATGTGCTACTGGTTTGCAAACACTTGGTCTGGCTGGGATTTTTCTTTGCAGTAAGAAAATAGACATGAGGCATAAACAAACATCTCAGTTTTGCTGCTCATAATTTCTTTGGCACTACATTATAATGCCAGTAACAATGGAATATAATGACTTGTATTGACTCAGGTAACATAATGAGGAATAGATAAATCCTTTGTTACTTCTGGGTAGTAGAAGTAAATCAAGTAAGCATATATAAATCATTTCAGATTAAAGGCTACAGAATTTTGGTGCAGTTCCAAATTCCTGGATATGGTGGATTTCTGGTTTTCACACAGAAGATTAAAAACTTTCTCACACTTCTCTTGGACATAATGATATAATGTAGGAATTTTGACTCTACAGGTCTGCCTCTAATTGAATATGTGTAATTTCATTCTTAATTGCTGAGAACCAAGAAAACTATGCTTCTCATTCCACAGTAGAACATAAATAAGTTAGATAGGATTTTGTATAAAGAAAGGAATGCATCTGAATCTTTGGTCATAGCATCTTTCTTTTTTCATTCCAGTTGATATCATAATTGTTTGTGAACTTATTTTTAGGCAAACACAGTCTTTATTGAGAGACCTCCATGATTATTATTGTTAATGCAAAGAGAGATTCATGTATTGACTACAAAATTTCTCTTAAAAACATCTGCTAGGAAAAAGTAGTCATGATAAGAAATACTTACTTATCCAATAATATTTGTAGCCCATCTTTATATATATTTATTTTTAAGGGCAATGAAAATGTTAAGGAGGAAGAAAAGCTATTTCTTAGGTAAAAGTCCTGGAGAACCTTAGTCACTGTCAACTCTGACAGATGAAAAATCTATCCCTTTTTAGTGCAGAAACTTGTCCAATCTTTTTTCATTATTTATCCCCTAATTCTGCCCAAATGTATGCCTGAATCCTGAGAACATGGGTAGTCTGGGATTGAATAAATGATCTTTTACATTTACCATCACATTGAAACAAATTAAACATCACTTAGCACATTCATATGGGGAAGCAAAGTGCAGGTAACTGTATAAAAAAAAATCTGTATGTTCAAAATATATTAACCACTTGCTTTCAGTCTTCACCCTTCTAAAAGATGTGCACAAGCTATTAGGTTTTTGGTAATTATTTGGCAATGCTGCAGTAGCACATGTAACAAGTAACAAAATTTACTTGTGCAATTTTAAAAATGTTTCTTTGTTTGGTTTAAGAATACCTATATGTAATTTACTCTTAACTCATAAACTTCTGTGTTCTGTGCATAAAATGCAGGGAATTCTGAAAAAAGACAGACATCAGTCCTCTGGCCCAGTATATAAAAGCCAGTGAGTCTCCATCAATGAATGGAACAATTTCACAGAATCACGGAATGGCAGAGCCTGTTCAAGCCAAGGTGTGTGTAAATTCAAGGCCAGTGTAATTCCATCCGATACGGGCAGAGTCCTTCCTGGGCAGTGCCTCACCCAGAAGGAGCAGACACTAATACACAATCCTAAATATCCTATTTGTTTTATGAGAAGACCTAAAACAAGACCAGTTTAGATTTAACGGCCAGTTAATGTAATAGTTTTTTCCTATGATGATTTTTTTTTAAATTACAGCTTTAAAGCCCAAACACATGGGAAAGCCATTAAGGTAAAACCTATTGTAAGCTCCTATAATGGAAAAATATCAGCCAAGGGAAACAGAGAAACTTAATGCTCCTTCATCCAATAGTAATTAAGTTGATTTCACTGAAAGGGAAAACAATAAAAAAAAATTAAGAAATAAAACCATGTCATCTTGCTACTATTGTAAAAGAAAATTAAATAACAATATTAGTTTTTACTTTAATTTTCAGTTGAAAAATATTTCTATATTGATTTTTGTACTTTTCACCCAAATAATCTTTCTCTTGGAGATTTTTTTAAATTTTTATACCATATTTCCTATTGCTCTACTAGGAATCCATACCAAGGGTTATATTTTGTTTAATATTGAACTAAAAATAGTGCTGTAATTTAATCTCTAGACAAACAAAATGGGTTACATAAATATTTTTTCTTGATGTTAAATGTGCAACAGTTCCCTTTCAAAAACTCATCAATCACTCTAGCTCAAAACCAGTTTAAGTAGTTGGGCATCAAAACACTTAAGGTCCATTTATTGCTTATTACTTTAGCTATGTTTGACTGAACAGTCACATTAGAATTAATATGGGAAAGATATGGTCTTTTCCTCTTTCTTGCACTGGTGCACATCTGATTGCTGCTAAAAAAACAGGCACAGCAGAAAATTACTCACTTTTTCATTTTGTTTTTCTTTTGCTATTTAGCCTCCTGAGATGGCTCACAGTAGGATCAAATAAGAAGAAGCTGAGTTGTTCATAAAATACAGCAACATTTATGGGAATATTAAGCAGAAACCAAGGAGCAAAGAGTATTTTATTTTTTTATTAAAAAATAACAGAAACATTCCTGCAATGCTAAAGCATCTTGTGATTTTTATCAAATCTCTCACTTGGAGAATCATCTTTGACCAGGAACACGATGACCATAGTCATATGAAAAGCTATCCCCCCTATCTTGAGGAAATTTTGGAAGTTGAGTTCTTCCACAATAAAACTGGAATATCTTGTTCTAGAACTTCTACACTATCACTGCCACCTCTTCTACACTATTACAGCATCACAGTTACAGAACTGTTTTACCTAAATCGGAGCAATATAAACTCAAAAACAGCTGGTTGGAATCTCATTTACATTAATACATCATCATGAAGTGCAAACATGTCAGACCGTTATATTCAAACACTTGTAAGGTTACTATTCAGTCAATAAAAGCTTAATGTAGGGATGGGGTTTGTCATCAGAGTCCAATGTGTTAATATGTCTCTAGTCAGCCGTCTTCACGACCTCTTTCCATTCACTTCATGCAACCACAGTTCCCAGAAATGTGAATCTGCTTGCTACCAAAACTCTTCCCACACTACATGGGAGCTACTAATTTTGAGACTAAGCATGAGCAATTTTTATAAGCATGTGCTTCTTTTATAGCACTAAGCATAGTGATGCCAAAAATAATCTTTTCACAGCATTGCCTACTTCGTGAAAATATAGCTCCATCATCATCATTCTAAAAAATTTGAACAAAAAAATGACTCTGAACAAGTCTAAAAAAGAAGATGAGAATATTAATAACATTTTTTCTGATAAAATGTATGAATCTGTTTTAAATTATGAAAAAATTATAAATATCTTCATTTGAAAAAGGATACATTTATCAATTTCAAATAAAAGAATACTTTACTGTATATAAATTAACTTTTAGTGTAAACACAGCTGTAGGTGTTTATTTTTGTGTTGCTGTCTTTTAACCACTATCTCATTGAATAAAAAATAATTATACTTACAGAAAAGTCAAAAATATTTATTCTATTTGTATGCACCTCATTTTTGCACTTAGAATTTCTAATTAGCCCTTAAGTTTCTTTTTAAAATCTGTTTGATTTTTATTATTTCCTCATTGGCACTATTGATTGAATCCAGATTTAGGGAGTCCTGCTTGCTTTTGAAGATTTGATTTATGCAGAAAATGATTTGAAGTATGTAGAAGCACATTGGCATGTACTACACACTGCTCTAAAGGTTGGATACAGATCCACAAGCTGTGTTGATACTTTATTGAATACTAAACACAATAGAGTAATTTCATGAGTTATCACCAATATATAAAATGGATTCTGAATGTTTCAAGAAAAAGAGATCTCTGTTTTCCTTCCTACTACTGAAGAAAGTCATGAGTAATTTTAAGTGTCAGCTTTTGAGTATCCAAAGGCAAAATATGCAATCCCTGACAAGCATCTTGATCCTTATGCCCTAGGAAGGATTTAAACCAGGTGCTGTTCTGCTCTACAAATACTTTAAGGGGATCCTTTCTGGTATCATGCCTACAAAGTCAGGCTCCACGCACAATATTTGTGGTATTATGGCATCAAACAGTCCAACAACCACTTCATTCCTTTGTGAAAGTTATTCAAGTCTTTTTTTTCAGCTTAATGGAAAGGTTGTGCATTATCTAGTTAAATGTTTTTGCACAGAGAGGCAGACCCAAGGGTCACTGCAGTAAAGGCACATTTCCCTTACTATTTCAGCAGCACTGTGTTTACAGCACATGGCACTGGCAGTGCTGATTTCTTGCTCATTCCTTGCAGTCAGAGGAAAGATCAAGGGGACCCCAGACTCAGCTCACCATGGCCTGTCAGCTCCATGGCACAGATGAAGATCCTCAGTTTTACTGGTGGCTGATCCTCAGCCCAGATCTCCTCCCCAATTCTCCCTGACTTTATCAGAAACACTCTAGTGTTCTGACTCTCATGCCTTCTGCTTTCTCAAAAAACACTGTTGTTTCCTCCTCCAGCTATGTACAGGTTGGATTTCTCAGTAGAGAGGTGCAAAGTGAGTCATGGTACTGAGACAAAGCAGGAGACAAATGGTAACAGCTTCTGATGAAGAGGCTAATAATTTCCATAAAAGGTATAGGAGAAAGTGTTTGATCCAGTTATTTTAAGGCAAAAAAGCATATATATTGACATTCTTTAATGTTACACATTACAATGCCAGACAGTGGCCTAGACCAACATTTTATAAGCATGTGTGAAGAAAATTAGTGATTCAAAATGTTTCTACCTGCACTTTAAACTGTTGATACCCAGATAAATCAATTCCTTGTTTCAGCCCACAAGGCCATTACTTCTGAGTGAAGAGCTGCCCATCTGCAAACTGAGCAGGACAATAAAAAAAAGATGCTGGTATGCTTAATCCATCAATATTACAGAACCAAGGGATGAAAACAAGAAATATCAATGAGACAAATGATTATCAGACAAATCCTACCAGTCTTATTTTATCCAACCTGTTTGCCAGGCTGTGTCTTATAAAAACTGGGGAGAAGAGGGCTACCCTCCTGTTCTGCCCAGCCTACCCTCCAGTGCAGCGTTATCAAAACCTCTGGGTGACTTCTGTCACAAGGCTTTGTCCAGAGGGACTTTCTGAAGTTTATTATAACTCAGAAGGCCAATAGAATTCAGTGGAATGAGAGTAAGAGTGATGTGAAGATCCCCACCCTGAAGAGGATATGCTATACAGGGAATAGATGTGGTTTGAAATAATTTTATTTTTCTTCTGTCTTTCCTACAAGTCATTGTTCTCTGTTTCAAAAGTTCCCCCTCAAAAAAAAGACACATATTGAAGTTCTGGCTCACTAATGCAGCAACATCATACACCTTTTCAGAGGTTTTTATTGATGGCTCTTTCAAGTAAAAATTGATATATCTGAACTGCTTTCACATTTAACAATTAATTTTTATTCATTTATTATGGTCTATTTGGGAAAAATTAGTATAAATGGCTGACTTTATTATACATGTATATTTTGGGATTTTTTAAAATACGTTCTTCATCCCTTTTAAAGACTTTAAATATACTATCATGCTAGTTGGACTAGAGAGTTTTACAGCCTTTACTAAGGAAATGGGCGTTTTGACTAATTAAATATTTCATCCTATAAGACTGATTTATTTAACTCTAATCAGTTTGACTAAAATCACTGGAGTCGGTGCGAGACAGCGATTGCTGCATTTGTTATGTAATAAATGGAACATCACACAAAATATTATTTGGCTGGAAAAGATTCAAGGATAAATCACAGCTAGGAACTGACATTGTGTCTGGCTCTGTTCTTAAAAAAAAGGAGAGGGGAAGGAGAAGGAGAATGAGAAGGAAGGGAAAGGAAAGGAAGGGAAGGAAGGGAAGGGAAGGGAAGGGAAGGAAGGGAAGGGAAGGAAGGAAGGAAGGGAAGGGGAAGGGAAGGGGAAGGGGAAGGGAAGGGAAGGGAAGGGGAAGGAAAGGAGAGGAAAGGAGAGGAGAGGAGAGGAGAGGAGAGGAAAGGAGGAAAGGAGAGGAAGGAGAGGAAAGGAAAGGAAAGGAAAGGAAAAGGAAAGGAAAGGAAAGGAAAGGAAAGGAAAGGAAAGGAAAGGAAAGGAAAGGAAAGGAAAGGAAAGGAAAGGAAAGGAAAGGAAAGGAAAGGAAAGGAAAGGAAAGGAAAGGAAAGGAAAGGAAAGGAAAGGAAAGGAAAGGAAAGGAAAGGAAAGGGAAAGGAAAGGAAAGGAAAGGAAAGGAAAAGGAAAGGAAAGGAAAGGAAAGGAAAGGAAAGGAAAGGAAAGGAAAGGGAAGGGAAGGGAAGGGAAGGGAAGGGAAGGGAAGGGAAGGGAAGGGAAGGGAAGGGGAAGGGGAAGGGGAAGGGGAAGGGGAAGGGGAAGGGGAAGGGGGAGGGGAAGGGGAAGGGAAGGGAAGGGGAGGGGGGAAGGGGAAAGGAAAGGAAAGGAAAAGGAAAGGAAAGGAAAGGAAAGGAAAGGAAAGGAAAGGAAAGGAAAGGAAAGGAAAGGAAAGGAAAGGAAAGGAAAGGAAAGGAAAGGAAAGGAAAGGAAAGGAAAGGAAAGGAAAGGAAAGGAAAGGAAAGGAAAGGAAAGGAAAGGAAAGGAAAGGAAAGGAAAGGAAAGGAAAGGAAAGGAAAGGAAAGGAAAGGAAAGGAAAGGAAAGGAAAGGAAAGGAAAGGAAAGGAAAGGAGTATATTTTAAGAATTCTGCTACATCCTAAAATTATTGTTTCTTTTTTTTTCTCTCACTGAATAGATATATGTGTATATGTATCCTTGCAACTCCCTAGTCCCTGTCCTTTGGCTACTCTTCAAGGCAAAGAATAAATATATTTGGCTGTCTAAATTTATTCTTATCCTAAGCTCCCAGAGGTAAAGTTCAAGACATAAATATGTTTCTAAAATTTAACATTTCCGTTTTATTATTAACTTTCAGTATAATTCTTGATGTTTTTGAGATTTATATAAATGCTGAAGCTCTTTTTTGATGTTAATCTAAATTTTAGCCTCAGTGAATCCATTTGGAATATTTTATACAGATAAATGACAGTAAGGGAGTCCTGCAGATTAAAAAAATTATTTTCTTTTTTTATGAGTACAGATTTTAAAGCCAGAAGGGGCCATTATAATCTTCTAAACTTTCTGCAGTTATGAAGCCCATAGTGATTTGCACAGCTTCTTTTCTGAATAATAGAATCTTTTAAATCAGTCTTAATTAAAAAAATCTCCAGAGATAAAGAATTCACCATACTTTCTATTTCTTCACTTATGAATTTCAGTGCAGTTTTCATTCCTCATTCAGGGTTTTAATTGCAATAATTGTGCTCCACATTTATATGTCTTCTTGAAATGGTACAAAGGACTGCTTCCTTCTTCTGCGTTATATTTTAAGAAATCCCTAAGATAATCTTGTCTATCAAACACAAAAGCTAATGTTTTGGTTTTTTTTCCATTCCAAAGATAAGGTTCCAAATTCACAAAATATTTACACATTTTTTATTGATCCACAGCCTTTGTGTTTGCTTGAATTCAACTTTGATGTTGATTCTCTTAGAATTTATCTATGGGTCTTTCTTTGTTTATCTTTTGACTTTTCCAAGTCAAAGCAAATATGACCTTAAAAGCACTAATTTTAGTGTGCCAAAAATTGCTTCAGAATTTTATAAATAAAATCAAGAGGAGTTCTTCTCAGGTATTAACTGGAAAATGCATAATTACAATATCTCTAAATACTGTGTGTTTCCATCTTATCTGACTCTGTAGAATATATTAGGAGAAATTACCCAGGCAAAAATATGCAAAGTTCTAGTCCACAAGCAAAGTTTTCACGACCAGGAAATTCGTGAAAAAAAAATCTCAGATTCAGTAACAAACTCTCAGCATGTTTCATTCTTTTCACCTTTTTACCTTTATTTTCATTATTTTTACCTAGATGTTACCTACATTTATTATCTCTAATGATGGCACATTTCCTGCTTCCATGCATCCTTTAGTAAAACAGTTGACCTCCATAAAAAAAAGTAAAAGATCTTATCTATATAGATAGTTATCTATCTATATAGATAGTTATCTTATCTGTATAGATATCTATATCTATAAAGATAACTGAAAGTTTAAGCTTTGCTTCCAGTCCGGAGCAAGTTGCTCATGTTGACATAATAAAATTTCAAGGAGAAAAGGTGGCCTGTGATGCAAATGTCCTTATAGTATAAATCTGATCCCAGATTACATTCAGCTTTAGAAAGTCTATTTTCTAGCTTCAGATGTCATAATACTGGCGTAATCCGATGAACACATATGATTCTTTTTATTTTAAAAATAGTGTCTGAATTTTTAGTTCAGTCACATAGAAATTAAAGTTTCGTCTTTGTGCAGCTTTATACTCACAAGCGAGCTAAAATATCCTAAAGAAGCTTTGGAATTGTAAATACTCTTCCTTCAAGCACAATCTCATTTTCAATAGCTCTTATTCTTAGAATATTCTGCTATGATATTATCATTCCATGATGAAAGGATGACTTATTATCATGTGCTTAAGCCCCAGAAATATGAATAGAACATCTGATTTGTCATCTGATCACTCCCATGCCAATGGCCCAGTGTTAGGTTCAGTGTTGCTGTTGGGACTGTCCTTTAAAACATAAGGCACAGCTTTCTCCTGCTGGCTGTGGACTGATCAGATGTGTTCAGTGCTGTGTGTTTTCCTCGGTTGAGTATGAACCTCAACAAACCATAGCCCATGCACTGGCAAGCTGTCTCCACGACCCTTCTGATGGCATCTCTCTAACGTGCTGGCTTCATGGCCAGCATGAAGACAACAAGGATAAGAGAAAAAACAAGCGGAGCTGCCACTGTCTTGAGTTCAGAAATCAGCGCAGGCTCTGGTTTTGGGAGGTGGCTGGTGCAGAGTTTGGATTTGGGTTTTGGTTAGTGGGAGTTTTTTTTGGGTTGGGAAGGATTGCTTGGGGGTTTTTATGAAGGAGGTGTGTTTTGAGTTGTTTGGGTTTTTTTAGAGAAAATGGTACTTCTATTTTATAGTTTTCTGAAATTTGTGGCTGGGAATTAATCCAAACAAAAAAGCAAAAAAAAAAAACCCTGAACTATCAAATGGTCTTTATCCTTCCTGTAGCTGAAAAATCAGACTTGTTATACATAAACTTCAATTGTTGATGACAAATCAGTCATTATGGTAATAGTTCAGACACAACTGAAACACTAAGGCAGAAAACAAATAGAAAAGTAAGAAGCCTTTCTATAAGCAAACAACTTATTTTTTGTTTTATTTTCTCTTGAAGAAGGTACTTTGAGGACTAATCTGACAGCAGCTGGAGCTAAGATGCCATATAAACATAAACATGAAATATTGTCATAAGGTTTTAAAAGGAATTTAATCTAATTGTTCTTGAAATTTATTACCTATTGGATTTGCATTCTGACTCCAAATGAGCAGCTTATTTTTAATTCATTGGATTCATCTATGCTTTTGTATTTTTAATGTGAAGGGTAGAACAGAAAAGATTCAGTACAAGCAGATGCCAGTTTTAATATAATGTTCTCCTACTTTGGGGACTTCACTAGCTGTGTGGGTTAGCCAGTAAGGCCACTCAGACTTTATAATTGACAGTAAATAATGCTCTTGCAGTCATCTACTTCCATTTGCTAAAGGAAGGCAAGCCATAATAAAACCCAGTCAATTCAAAATACTAGAAAACAAATGAAATAATTTAGATATATCAACTTATTGTTCAGGGGCAAAACTGAAAGCCCCTAATAGAAAGCTGATTTTTGAAGTGTATATATTTCTTAGCATAGAGATGTAAACATTATTTATAGCATGCCAACCAAAATCTCAAGAAGGATGAAAACTGCATGAAAAAGTGATGAAAAAATCAAATATAGAGACAGTGGAGCTTGGTCAGCACCAGTAACAGGCATCCACTTCTCTGGACAACTTTTTCCTGTGCCTCAGCACTCTCACAGTAAAGAATTCCTTCCTAACATCTATTCTAAACATCTCTTCTTTTAGTTTCAAATCATTCTGCCTTATCCTATTACTCTCTGCCTATGTAAATGGTCACTCTCCTTCTTTTTTACATTTAGTGGAAGGCTGCAGTGAGGTGTCCCCAGAGCCTTCTGTTCTCCATAGTGAAGAATCCCAACTTTCTCAGATTCTGTTTATAGGACAGGTGCTCCAGCCCCCTGATCCTCTTTGTGACCCTCCTCTGGACCCGCTCCATCCAACAGGGCAAACAGAAATAAGGGGCTCAGCTGAAGCAGGTTTCTTCCATCCTCCTGCAGCAACACAACACTGTGTGATTTGGCACCAAAGACATGACCTCTGACTCAGCCTTGTATGAGCTATCTCATCCAGTAGCAAAATAATCTGGCATTCAGCTAAGTACTACCAGAAGACATGTTAGAATCATCACAGGATCATAGAATTGTTCAGGTTGCAAAAATCTACTATGCTATCGAGTCCATCTGTAAACTCAGCACTTCCAAGTGCACTACTGAGCCATGTTCCTGAGCACCAGGTCTGCACATCTTTTAAATTCCTCCAGGGATTTGGATTCTGCCACTTCCCAGGGTGGCCTGTTCCAGTGCTTGAAATATGGGGATCTGCACAACTTTTCTCTGGATTCCAGAAGTCCAAATCCAAATCTGTAAGCTAGACCTGCCAGACTAAAATTTTCACAACTCCTCAGATATCAAGAGAAGTAAAAACCAGCAAAGTATTTTTGTCACTGGTAGGCAAGTCTTTATGTTTTAGTCCTTTTTTTTTCCTCTTCTAATCTATTCTGTGCTTCTGGATGTTAAAGGACATAGATATGTAGTTACTGGAATACATTCACTTATAAAAAGCTAACAAGGGGGTTTTTATCCCTCATGTATAACGAGGCTCAGTCTTTTTCTAATTATAGTGAGTACTTTATACCAGAACCTCTTGGGATATTTCCCTCTTTCCAAAATGAGCACTTTTATTGTGTTGAGTAGATTCAGATGTTTTTATAATAATTGTATGATTTTTCCTTACTCGCTGTGGCACAGTGTTATTAGCCTCTGTAAAGCTACCCTCTGGTGGAAGCTGATAACATAAATGAATACTGGACAAAGTCATTTTTGGGGACATAGTGATGATATCTTCTTTCAATTGCCTTTTTTTTAAATGAGTACATCTAATAATTTATAAATAAAAACCCATGTAAAATATATAAAAATGAACAATGATTTACCATTTGAAATTCTACATCAGAATGAAAATTCCCAATTTTGTAGTTTCCAAGATTTGGTTTGATTAAAATAATTTTTTTTTGCTATAAAATCTCTAATTTATCTGCAATAAAAATGACAAGAAAGAGGAAAATTATAAACTGTATTTACCTATGAATAAAACTCACAGAATCATATTGTATACAGAAGTTTAAAGTCAGTGAAACCACAAGTATCTTATCAAGGCCTATTTTTACCCTAACATGAGGTCTTCTTATTGAACCTAACATGGTAGAGGGTATTAAAAAAACAGTATAATACCAGCAGGATGAAAAGAGTCAGAAGACAGTTGCCACTATGGTGCTGAGCCAGAAGCGAGCTAGTAAAAAATTTAAATTGAGGAACAAAAAACTCAATTAGAATGAATTCAAAAACCATGGTTGAAACACTTCTTTGCTTCTTGCTTCAAGTCCTCTCCTGCTGAGAGTAAAACAACATGCCAGCAAGAGAGGCACGAAGAGCAGCTGGCAGTCCAATAACATACTAGAACTGTCAATGCCATCCACATGGTTCTCCACATGAGGTTTTTAGAGACTCCTGATACAGTAATCTATAATGCATTGGGAAAAAAAGACATCCCTTTTCAAGGCTATTCTCCACTGAGGAGAAGTATAGGGTTAATGCAAAAATAAAATTAAAAAAGCAGCACTTCTATGTCTTTGGACCAGTAACTAAGGAAAGGGCATGGTAAAACCAGAAGCTGTGTCACAGAATACTGTGAAAGAGGTTATCATATGAAATGGTGCAAAAATGTTGATCTATACCTGGCAAAATTCTTTAGTTTATATCCAGTTAAAAAAAATTAAATCAACTAGAAGCAAAATGGCCACAAGACATTAATTTTCTTTGGTGCACTCCACTGAGGAGAAGTATAGGGTTAATGCAAAAATAAAATTAAAAAAGCAAATGTCTTTGGACCAGTAACTAAGGAAAGGGCATGGTAAAACCAGAATGTGTCACAGAATACTGTGAAAGAGGTTATCATATGAAATGGTGCAAAAATGTTGATCTATACCTGGCAAAATTCTTTCGTTTATATCCAGTTAAAAAAAATTAAATCAACTAGAAGCAAAATGTTAAATAAAATTGCCACAAGACATTAATTTTCTTTTTTTTTTTTGTGGGTTTTTTTTTGTTTTTTTTTAATTTTATAATTTGCTTTAAAACTTCTAGTCTTGTAACACTTACACCATAGAATCAATCACAGAATGTGTTGAGTTGGAAGAGAACCATTAGGATCAATGAGTCCAACTCCTGGCCAAGAGTCACACCATGTGCCTGAGATCTCTGTCCTAACAGTTCCTGAACTCAGATAGGTTTGGCACTTGTATGATTTTCATGGGGAGCCTGTTCCAGTGCTCAAGCATCCTTTAGGTGAAGAATTTTTTCCTGGTATCTAATCTAAACCACCCTTTACTCAGCTTAATGCCATTTTCTCTAGTCCTGTCAATGGTCATGAGGCGGAAGAGATTGGTGCCTGCCCTGCCGTTTCCCCTTGTGAGGATGTTGAAGACTGCAATGAGGTCTGTCCTCAGTGTCTTCTTCTTCAGGCTAAACAGAACAAAGTGACCTCAACCATTCCTCATCCAGCTTCCCCTCTAGAACCTTCGCCATCTTTGTTGCCCTCCTCTGGACTGTCTCAAATAGCTTAATGTCTTTCTTATGTTGCAGTGACCAGAACTGTGTACAAAATTCAAGGTGAGGCCACCCCAGTGCAGAGCAGAGTGGGACAATCCCCTCCCTTGCCCTGGCTGGTGATGCTGTGCCTGATGCCCCCAGGACAGGCTTGGCCCTCCTGGCTGCCAGGGCACTGCTGACTCAGGTTCAACTTGCCATCGACCAGGACCTCAGGTCCCTTTCTGTGGCACTGCTCTCCAGCACCTCATTCCCCAGTCTGTCCATCCTCCCAGGACTGCCCTGTCCCAGGTGCAGAATCCAGCACTTGTCTTTTTTAATCTCCATACTGTTGGTGGTTGCCCATCTCTGCAGGGTCTCTCTGCCCCTGGGAGCGTCAACACATTCTCCCAATTTAGTTTAATTGGTGAACTTACAAAGTATTCCCTCAAGTCCTGCATCTAAGTCTTTAATGAAGATGTTGAAGAGCACAGGACTGAAGATGGAGCCCTCTGGAACCCCACTAGTGACAGATCACTGGTCTGATGTCACCCCATTCACCATAACCCTTTGTGCCTGACCCATGAGCCAGTTGCTCACACATCACTTAACACAGTTATCCAGCTGTGTGCTGGACATTTTATCCAGAAGGATCCTGTGAGAGACAGCATCAAAAGCTTTGCTTAAATCCAAAAAGATTACATCAACTGGCTTCCCCAGATCAACCAGGTGGGTTATGCTGAAGTAGAAAGATACCAGGTTCAATAAGCAGGACTGTCCTCTCATGAAGTTATGTTTGCTGTGACCAGTGACTAAGTTGTCCTCTAGGTGTTTTTCAACACCTCCCAGAATAACCTTTTCCATTATTTCAGTGAGCACTGAAGTGAGACTGACTGGTCTGTAGTTACTGGGGTCCTCCTTCTTGCTCTTCTTGAAAATCAGGACAACTTTGACCAGCTTCCAGTCAGCTGGGACCTCTCTGGATTCCAAAAACTGCTCAAAAATCACTGAGAGGCTTTGCAATGACATCAGCAGCTCCTTTAGGATACATTTAGAGGGCAATACTCAATATTAAGGGCACAATTAAGACTGAGGAATCTTGTGAAGAAATGATGTATTATGATGCTTTAGCAATTTAATTTATACTTTCATTTTGATTGTGAATATATTAGTTGAAAGTTTTTCTATTGATTTTGTTAGCAGTGTCCAACCATATGGTACATTTTGGTCTAACTTTAAAAATAAAAAACTTACAGAATTTCTACAAGAAGCAAACATTTATTAAAAAGGTTTTTGTCCTCTCTATCTTGATTGAAGTGGGTTTGGTTACTTCGTATTTGACCAGGCTCTTTGTAGTGAGTACTTTTGCCTTTTATATATTGACATTTAGGCATTTCTTCTCTAAGGTCACAGAGGACATGCCTTATGTAAGAAAAAACCTTAAATGTCAGCAAGCCTTTACCTGCAGTACTTTCATATGTTTTTACTTCTTTCTTACAAAATGGAAGCGATTTCCATATTCCTTAGCATACAGCACTTGGTAAAGAAGGCATGTTGGGCAGCCAGGATGATAGCCAATATTTGACATAAATTTAAACCAGGAAAGATATGTCTCTTCCCAGATACAACAAATTTGTGACTAAAAATAAAACATGAAATTTCTTTTTGCTTGTTTGAAAACAAAAAAAAAAATCAAATTTTCAAGACTTTAAGAAGCTCTGCACTTATTTCAGAGGAAAAAAATAGACTTCATATTTTGAAAACATTTTTGTAGAAAGATTTATATGAGGCCAAGGAATAAATTTTCATATTATTACAGAATTCATTTAAAATGCATATTTTCTGAAGGCAACCTGTGTTTAATGCATATTTTTGGCAAATGATCTTTCTGTTTCCATATGTCTTTTCAAATTCTCCACTGGGCTTATGCTTCTTTAGGGTGTGTTTCACCTTCAACATTGTCAGAGTAGGTATAAAATAAGCAGAGTTTGATTTCTACTCAGTAAATTAGCTTTTCATCTAACATGGGCCATAGAATTTCTGCAGGAAGGAATCCACATAACTCAGATCTATCACATAGAAAAAAGACACCTCTTCCCATTTCCCCTGCACTGATTTTAATGAGATAATTGTGGTAGGTTCACCCCAGCTGGATGGACAGTGTCAACCAAAGAGGCTCAATCACCCTGCACCTCAGCTGGATAGGGGAGAGAAAATGTAACCAAAGGTTAATGGATTGTGATAAGGACAGTGAGAGATCAGGCACTGGTTACTGTCACAGGCAAATCAGACTTGATTTGAGGAAATTAATTTGATTTATTGCTAATCAAATCAGCATAGGACAATGAGAAATAAAACCAGTTCTTCCTGGGATCAACTTCTCTCCTGAATTCTCTGCCTTATCCCCTCCAGCAGCACAGAAGGGATGGGAAATAGGAATTGTGGCACTTTTTTCTCCTCAGTAGAGCTCTCCATGGTCTTCCCCTGTCCCAGTGTGGGGTTCTTCAGAGCAGACTGTCCTCTACCAGCCTCTCCAACATGAGCCCTTCCTCATGGGCTGCAGTGCTTCAGAAACTGCTCCAGGCCTTTCCCCAGGGTGCAGTCCTTCAGGAACAGGCTGCTCCAGTGTGGGTCCCCCGCAGGATCACAAGTCCTACCAGAAAACCTGATCCAGGGTAATTCCATATCGGAGATGGGGGAAGCTTATGATGTCCTCTCACAGGAGCCACCCCTGTAGCCCCCCACCTCAAAACCTTTCCACAAAAACAAAATAAACTCATGAAAATCTGTGGTCTCCAGTGTTGACTTACGACTGCAGACATGCTCCAGAATTATTTTTGTCATCAGTTTCTTGTTTTACCACCATAGAATATTGTACTTTTAACTAGAGCAGGGGCATTCAAACTAAAATAATTTCAGTAGTTTCTACAAAAAATGCTGATTGGATAAAAATGTTATCTCTCTTTATCAGCCATGAGTAGACACAAATGTAAGGACACAATGAAATTTCTTATCAGTTTATAAGAAGAAAGAAGCAGTGTACAATAAATAAACAAATAATCATTCTTTGATTTATCACAACTCCACCTCTACAGCATAAAAATATCACAGAAATATTTTTTCTCTTCAGTTTTTTGATTATTGTTTTTTTAAACAGTAGGGAGCTATCACCATCTTAAATCTAGGATTCAAAAGAGAATCCAAGATATAAAATAATTTTTCTTCAGTCCATGGATTCATAACTCCATTTTATTTTTGGCTGATGTATCAAACAACGTGATTCTGAACTCTTAGGACCTTAATACCCGCCTGCTACGAGGACATTAGCAACATATTCAGTGCAGTTTGCTAGGCTGTCATCAGGCCATAGCATCAGGGTACTGTCCATCACTGTTCTGCTGACCTTTAACAATTTGGATCAAACAGCCTGGAGTCAATAGCTTCCATTATCTTAGAAGCAATCCTCTGAGATATCTGGTCTACAAGTAAGAAAATCTAATAGATGAAACGCTGACAAAATCACACCAATAAATAACATCCCTACTCTTGGCCAGCCTCAAAATTTGGGCTGTATTCCTCTTAAAGTCACAGATGAATAGCAAACAAGACTTTACAGTACACATCCTTTGAGTAGCTCAGTTGGTTCAAGCATGGTGCTAATTCCACTAAGGTTCTGGAGTCTAATCCCATACAGACCATTTGCTTAAGACTTGGACTTGATGATCCTTGTGGGTCCCTTCCAGTTCAGAATATTCTGTGAATCTAAAGATAAATATTTGCATCTCTTGCTGCTGCCTAGTACTGGGTGTTTTCCTTGTTGAAATTGCCTGCCTTGCTGTTCTATACCTTAGTCAATAGGTGGCAATGCCTACTCCAGTACATTTCTTTCATGGACATTTGTGATGCTGTATATTCTCCATCTTTATATCAGCCTTCAGTAAATATTTCCATTCCACAAAAAACCCCTACCAAAAAAGCCAACCCAACCCACCCATCACACACGCCTCTCTAAAAACAAAAGTCTGTGTGACATTGACCTCTACTTTCAGAGCCTTCTTTTAGCATCATTTACCACCAGGAAATACTGGTGTCTGGACATGTTCTTAGCCTTCTTCCCCAAACTCTAATTAGAATTTTACCCCAATTACTTGAAATTAAGATTTTTTGGTAGCAATGCTTCAGGGACTGCTATGTTTTCTATGATGCAAAGGTAATTTTAAAACACTAGTTCCTGTTTATTCTGAGGAAACAGTCGGACATTATTGTATTTCATTATAAATAGTTTTCATAGGTAATAACCATTGAAGTAATTAATTTTCTGAAGGTAGAGAATCCTTGAAAAGCATCCTTGCCAATATTGCAAGGAAATTTTAAAGAGGTGTGTCTTAAATGGCAAGTAAGGTTCCTTTTTCACTCTAATGGTGATTTACATAAATATTTCCACATAATTTTGGCACTAGTTTAACCCTAATAGGTCACTCTTAAGAGATCATTCAACAAGACTTATATATATATTTTTCCCTATAGAGCTTTACATAGCATCAAATATTTACCTAGCCCCTTTTGTAATAGTAACAAAAAGAAGATGGTATAAGAAGACTGGTTTTTTCCTTTCATGTGGTAATGGAGAGTTGCTCTTGTGGCTCCAGTGAGTCACACTGAAGTGAGTTTCTAAACAACAAACTACAAATTATACTGGGTTTTTTTGTAATTAAATACTGTGCAGGGAAGTAATAAAAACAAAGCAGAACTTGTTTTTACCTGGTATGTGCCAGATCACTCTGAAGAGTGGCCAGTAAAACAGGGAAGAGCTTGGAAATTTAGTGGTTTCAGATAAGTTTCTTCATTCCAAGATCAATGAAGACAAGTGTGGAGTTATTACACTCGGGCTTAGCTGTCCAGATTTCTGTCAGGGCCAGTTTAAGCAATTACTAAATCTTGGTTGTTTGCTTCAGTCTGTGTTGCTCTTCCATTTGTGTTACAGAGTTAGGTGTAGGGCTGCAGAGTGAGCTGGTCTGGATTAAAATCATAATTTTGGAAGGGTTGGTGATAAAATCAGAATCAGTTTCCTGATTCCAGTACCAGCTATAAGGCTTCTCAGCTGGTGAAATCCTTGACTGAAAATTTGTAGTAGTAAAAATAATAATAATGCATTTCAACATTTGTTATAAAAGTAAGCAGACAAACAAAAAATCAGTGGAAAATTGCTTCAAAGCGATTTTTCACAAAGTGTTAGCTCTGAGTTACATTGCCATTGCATTTTTCTATTGAAATAGAATAACTAAGGGAGACTGTAGGAAGGGGATTCAGCTGGAAAGGGGTGTCATCCCAAAGTCAAATCAGGTCTGATTCAGTTTTTCATGCTGCTTTGCACTACTGGGCAAAGATGGGCACAACAGCAGAAGCCTGCAAGCAACACCATAAACTGTATATAAAATCAAGACCTTGGGAACAGGGGAAGCTGAAAATTAAACATGTAAATGTAGGAATAAAATAGTAAATAGGGATAAGAAATCACTGCTAAATTACAATTATTATTATAATGGAATGATTTTGCAAAACAGTGTCTGATATTCATTTTCTCATTGATACACATAGGAAATAATTCACTTTGCTCATAAAACACAAGTTGTCAGTATATGTCTGCATCCAGTTTGAGGCATTCATTACATTTCAATAAGAATATATATATTATATCTGGGAGAACACAGAGGGGATACAATCATAAGCAGTTTTGGAAAAAGATCTCATGAGAAAGAGAAGGCAGAAAAAATCTTCAAATAAATTTGCTACAAATTAGAGAAAGTAGAAGTGTTGTTGTACCTGCAATCACCAATGAGATCACATAAGCTTAGACATAAGAGCAGTAGAAATTAGGTGATATGGAAAAAGATATTTTAATTTTAAAAAGGAAAAAAATTGCAATAAATTCACTGAGAAAGCCTTCCCATTGAAATTTTAGATACATTTTTGCAGCTTCAGAGCATGGAAATGGATTAGATGTTCTTCTCAGATTTCTTTCAGCACAAAATTTTTAGGTTTCTTTCCACCCTCTAAGAAATCATACTTTCTAACTCTGCTTCCTCCCAACTATTTTAGGAGTTCCAGCTTTCATTTTTAAATTCTCCAGGACAGGACATACTGTAGCAAGTGAGAACACAGACTGCTACTGAGGTATTGTAATAAATGCCATTATTTAAAACAAAAATACCCACAAAAAACCCTATGACTATCAACAAAAAACCCCAAACCATGTATATCTTTTTTCCTACTTCCCTTTATACTAAAGGATCAAGCTACTGTAAAACTCCAATGGTCTTGGATGTGATGTACAACTAATAATAAAAAATCAGTAAGTTTAGAACCCATAAAACCATGTGAGGCTGCAGTAACAAAATCATTTTCTTGGGTGGTGAGACTTCTGCAACATTAGGTCAACAGAACAGGCTAGAGGGAAAAAATGGGCATAGAGCAAAGAAGAAAAACCTTTATCATTAAGAAGTCACACACAATTACACTGCAATGCCACAGCCCTTAATGTGTCAACTCATGGTTACTGATGATAAGAATACTTTGCCTTTGGCAAGTTGTGGCAAACAAAATAATTTTATTTCTGTTAAAAATAAAAGGTTCTTTTAACTTTATTTCAAATCAGTGTTTAACATTGATTTTTCTACCTCTATCTCACAATACCCCAACACTTTGAAATGGCAACATATTATAATGCTGTTTTCCATAACAGTGGTGAATGAAACAATACATGAAGTGGTGAAAGAGGGATAATACAATATAATCTAGTCCTATTCATTTCAGACGAGAGACACATGGTTGGTTTTTTTTTTCCAAATAAAAAGGAGATCAAAAGTAAGAAAAACTAAACAAAGCTGAACCAACTCTCATCCCTTCCTACAGTAATCCTTACAGTGGAGAAAGAAAAAAAAAAATACAGTCAAAATACCTGCAGATATGAGTCTAACTGTTTAATAAGATTTCCACATAAAAGCACATAGACAACAAAAAATAAGTTTACCAGGTTCTTATGTATAAGGAACAGGTGTTCAAAGAGCTTCAAAAGAAAGAAAATAATCCCACCAAAATGATTGTGCGTATGCACGCATACCTGTATATGTAAAGGAAAGTTAAAATGTTGCTATGGGCTGTCCTGGATTGAAGAGAAATTGTGCCATTTCTCAAAAGGAACAGTTTTGCCTAGCAAGTTAGCATGTGTTACCCTCAGGACCCTCAACAGAGTCTAGAAATGCATACTATGCCTCCATGACACATCAGGAGGTATCTTCACCAAAATCTTTAAAAGTACCTTCTTCCCCAGCTTTTCTGTGATTCTAAGGTGTTACATTCAATGAAAAAATTTTATCTGTGAATTTGGCCCTAAATGATCTAGGTGACTGCTGCTTTTGCAAAACTATAAAACTTGTCAGAAATCTTCATTCTGTGCAAGTATCCTGCATGTCAAGCTGTTATTTTAAAAGTTGATGAGTTCTGTTCTGATAGAGCTTTCTTTTGATAGTGCACACATGACCAGGAAAGTATTTTGTCACGTGAACTACTTTTTTTTAGGTGCAAGTTCTGTTCAAAAGCTTCTGATACAAGCAATTTAGATCACACAGTATCAAAACATTAGTCTCAAACAAATAATATGTCCAAAACATACACTCAGAAGAATGTATTTCTTCATACCTGGATAACTCCAGTGTCATGAGAAGACATGCTGGCACAGTACTGTGGGCATGCATTGCAGGCTGTGGGCAATAGCTCAAGCCCATCTGTCAGTTCAGGGTTTTTTTAGTATAACCATGTATAAATCTATGTGTATTTTTTCCAATAACAATGGCAAATTTTCATTTGATCTTGAAATTAAATCCTAAACAAATTACACATAAGTGGTTGTGTTATTTACCTAGTCAGGAAACCTTACAAAGGAGTATCTTGAAGTTTCTCTTTTATTTGTTGTTCTAGAAAGACAGGTATTTATATAATTTCTGAAAAGGCTTCACATTGTAAAGTATTACAAAGTCAGCAAAGATTATGATGATGATGATAATTATGGTTGCATTACATTTTATCATCGATCTCTATATTCTTTTTTGTTGAAAGCCTTACACATAGTGCCATTCTGTAATCAAATTTGTAGTTTGATAATAAAGACAACCTACTGTCCAAGGTTATGTGCAAATGATTAGGTATATTAATCTATGACATAGCTGTACAACTGTATTATAATAAAGTAATACACTGAAAAAACTACCAAGGCAGTAGCAAGGACACCAGCATGACAGATTTTACAAGAAGGCACAATGGACATAAAGAAATTAGGGAACAATCCAAATAATCAGCAAATCTGTCATTCCTAAGTAGTTTAAATTAATCCATCCAATTTACACAATCTGTTAGTCTCACTTTATCTCGTAGCAATTATCACAATCTTACTGATGCTCTTGTGTGCTACAGGAAATAACAATCTTCTGTCTTGCCTTGTGTCTTGATAAACAAGCAAATTATATCGATTGTCATCTTAATGGAAAATACCAATGCAAAGTCCTCAAGGTCTTTTATCTTGTGGAAAAGAGGTGAGAAATGCTCTATAAAGTTCTTTTGTCTTTGTTTTTCAGTTGAGAAGGAATATTTTACAATAAGCTTAAAAACCTGTCACAATGCACATTTCACTTCTGTAATTCAATCTTCTTTCAAACATGAAGCAAATACATAGTCTTACATTAGCCATTATTTAGCTAGGAGATTGAAACAAATAAACAGCCTTTTCATGGTCGTGGCAAATTTAGCTCTAGTCATAATTATACAATGTATTTTATTCCTTTGCAAAATCAAGACAACTATAACGTTTCACAAGCCTGTTTGTTGCAGCAATCAGCATCTTAAGTATTTGATAAGAAATTGGTTTTTTTTTTTAATTCTTCATCAGACAGTGAGGTGTCTTCAGTATCCTCACAAGGAGAAGCAAAGGGACATGTACTGATCTCTCCTCTCTTGTGAACAGTGACAGGACATGAGGAAACAGCATGAAGCTGAGTCAGAGGACATTTAGGGTGGATATCAGGAAAAGGTTTCTCACCCAGAGGGTGATTGGGCCCTGGAACAGGCTCCTCAGGGAGGTGGTCACAGCACCAGCCTGACAGAGTTCAAGAAGCATTTGGACAATGCTCTCAGGCACATGATGTGACTCTTGGGGTGTCCCACACAGCACCAGGAGTTGGACTCAGTGATCCTGATGGGTGTTAATCAACTCAGCATATTCTATGATTCTAAGTGATTCTGTTCCATGAAGTTTTCCTAACTAGAATTTTTCACATTTCATAAGTTGTGAGACTCAGAACTTTAAGAACAGTGTCTCTTTGGAAAGGCAATCCTGAATGAGCAATTGATACAAAAATTCTTAATATCATGAGATAATGGGTAGGAAGCTTGTGGTGGTGCATTTTACAGCCATCACCAGCAACCACCTCCTCAGGCCCCACTGTGATCTGAGAGATTCTTGCTCAGCCTTGATGAGCACCACCTGGGCTAAGCTTCTCTTGACCTTAGCAGAAACACTGCCTGCTCCCAGATACCAGTGCTGTCTAACAAGCTTCTGTTTCTTAATGAACAGCCTTGGAAACTTATTTGTCTTACCTGGATAACAGATCAAGTGGAATAATAATTTTGTTATCAAACCTTCAGAGAAAGTTATTGACTTGGTTTGTGGCCCGGATCAAAAATTATTATGGCTAAAGCTCACTCTCCAGCAACCCTGTAAACAGTGGTCCAAAAGAAACCCTTGGAGCTCTCCTAGAACACAGCAGGCTGCAAACAGCATTCTCCTTCTGAGTGGGGCCTCTCAGAGCCACAAACAGCTCAGAGCCACAGAAAACTCTCAAGCTGGCTGAACTCAGAGAATCACCAAACGACCACGATGGATCGTGGGCTGATACTCCCAACTCCTCAAGTGTCCACCCTTCACCCACTGAGAAGCCACAAAGGCATCTGAAGTGAGAACTTCACTGATTTCAAGGGGAACTTTTTCACAGGTATGTGTCCTGCACAGACTCCTTCTGTCTATGTGCATGTGAGTATGAATATGTCATAGCAAATGTGCCACGAGTGTTGTTCTCCTAGATTCTTAAGTCCTTCACACTTGTATTAAGTCAGGCCTGTAAATGAGTTACTATCATGATAAAATAAATTCCATATGAATCTTTTGCTAAACTGTTTAACCTCAGTTATCACTTAAGTATTGTTAAGTTTAAATGCTGGTAATTTCAAGTTCTGTTGGGTCTTTAGGCATAAACTTTTAGTCAAGTGCCAGCTCAGTTTAGCAGAATGCTCTACTCTGTACCTTGTGACTCAACAGGGAAGGTCTTTTGTATTCCTTTTTAACCTTACTCTTTCCTATCCTTTTCTCTTCCCCCCTCACCCTCCCAGCCTCCATATAGACTTTTTGGGGTTTATTTCAGTTTGGATTCATTGATTTTGGATTTTTGTTTGCTTTTCCTTGGTGCACTTTAATTATCTAGTAAGTATTTGGATGAGCTTTGCCAGTAAACTTTGTCATGCTTTCAATTTTATATTAAACTTGTTTTTGCTGATACCTTTGCCAGTGATTCTTGAAGCGATCTTAGAACAGGCATTGGTGAAAAGTCTGAGGCAAAGGAAAAAAGGTGCCAGGGTCTTGCAGAGCAAGCAATAGAACTGTCAGATTAGTAGTGCTCAGACCCTTTTCACTTTCTCGTCCTTACTGTACATTTTACTATTTTTCAGAACTCATGGACTGAAAAAAATAATAAGTAAAAAATTTCAGTCACATTTACACAGGTCAGACTAGAATGCCTTACCTTTTGAACTTTTTAAAATGAAAACACAAGCAAAAGAGAAAACCAACTACCTAATGTCATAAAATAAACTAGATTTTTTTTCCAAATAATTGTTTCAGTCCTATTTACCATTGGAGGAGACCAATTTACCAGATCCAGATTAATTTTTGCTGATTTTAGGCTCCTCTGGGCTTAAAATCTCTAGCAATAGAATATAAAAATAACTGGCTTAAAAAATGGCAAGATTCTATGATATTTATTTTCACTTCTGGCTAAGCAGAAGAGAACAGTGAGCTGTCAGGTAAAATCAAATACAAGTCAATTACTTAAAATCTCATTTTCCCACCTGGAAAAACCAAAGGAGAATAACAAACACATATTTCTTGTTTAGGAGGTTACAATGCCCACCCTCACCACTACTGCACAATGAAAAGAAAAGAAGGCCACAGATTGCTATCAGACTTGCTTAATATCTCAGTTGATTTCAGTCTTACTGTCATAGTTTCACAGTCAATTTAATATGGCATAAACTGGCAATGAGGCCAAATAAACCTTTCCCACTGATCCCTTCATCTTATTTGCTCTGGCTTCTTTTGATGAGGCGTAAGAGTTAATGAGGTCATTGAACACACGGGGGTAGGAAAATTTTTTATGGATTCTTGTGCTGCCGTGAGACAGGGAACAAAGCAGTCTGCAATGGGCTTGCAGTCAGGGATCAGAGATGCTGACAGCTGAAAACAACTGAAACTCTGCTTGTAGGTATGTCTGTAAAGGCTTGTACTGTACGAGAAGCTAGCTGTGCTGTGTTTTGTGAAAACAGTATGAAACACTTGTCTACACTTGAAGGCAAGATTGGATTGAATGGCATTGGTAAGTTTGGTTTAGTAACAGACAGGGGAGTTTTTGTGTCAGCTTCCCATCACAAATAGTAAGCCTAAAAGCTTTTTGCTAATTTGAAAGTTGTTCAGTTTATGAGAACTATTTACAATTGGGTTGCTGAAGACTTCTTCAGAAGGTTTTCTCCACTTCTCTCTTCCCATAATCCATTAGTCTTTGGCTGCCAGCCCAAGTATTCAGCTAATAGCCAGGAAAACAAATGTTGCAAGAATAATAAAACTGTAAATAACCAGAAAAAATTGGAAGATTTATATAGCTATTTAATAAAATAAGGAATGCACAAAACTAGTCCTTTCATCAGATTTGAGTATGGAAGCAGCATTAAACTAAGTGTGTGGAATAAATAAACTATGAAGTATTTTGTATCTTTTGAAAAACTATGAAATATTTTGTATCTTTTGAAAAAAATCCTGCTAAAGAAAGTGTACATTTTGTTAAGATACTGACAGACACAAAAAAGAACATGGTAAAAAAGAGCAGCTGGTGCTCTCCAAAAGGAAAGCAAGCAAACAAAAACCCTTTTGTTGCTCGTGTATTCAGTACAATGATGTTAAGACTACCTGAGGCTCTGAAATAAAAAATCCTAACTATTGCAAAAAGGCTCTTCATGAGTCTCCATTACTTTTTGGAAGGTAGAAAAGATAGTCTTGACAAAGAGGGACATGCACATGACAGCAGGGTTTTTTGAAAGATAGATAGCCATATAGATGCTGTGAGATTAACACAAATAGAGACTTTTATCCAGATAGTAAGCTACATGTGACATCTAAGGATGTTTTGGGATTTTTTTCTGAATTTTCAAATACACTTTCATGAAGGTACTTTTGCATGCTCTGTTTGAAATGGCCTAGATTTACTTTTGAGGATGAGAAAATGAGGAACAGGATGATCTTTGAGCCGTGCTAGTCCAATATATGAGCCGAAGCAAGATCTTTCTAATCACGCTTCCAGACTGTCACTGGGAGAAAACTTAGGAAAAATTTGTCAGTATGAGCAAGGCAAAATGAAACAAAAGTACAAAGAGGTTGCTGAAATTGGCTGTATGTGTTGCTGAGAGACTGCTCCTTTGGAGAAGAGCAACACTGCACAACAGAGACCTGCCTTAATGATCACACAGAATGAATTCACAGTGTGCCAGTTTGCCCACAGCACCCTGTGTAGAGCAGTAAAACTCTCTCTTCTCTCTGAAATACATGCATCAGCCTCCTGCACAAGTAAGTGTGCTGTTCCTTGGCAATACTGGGACACACTTGGTCTTGCCACCTGATGTCAACATCCCTTAAGGGAAATTTTCAGGTCCATCTCTGCAGTTTCACTGTTTGTTCAAGCCCATTCTGCATCACAGAGAGAGAACAGAAATTTTGAAAAAAGTGTCTGGAGTATACAGTGGGGAAGGCTAAATTCCAAGAAACTTCTGATGACCTGATAACAGAAAGACATACGATTATTTTTTTCTCATAATTGGCTTTTATTAAACTTAGTAAATTACATCCACAGGAAAGAATCTTGGGGAAAATACTGTGCCTCCAGCTTGTGTTTTAATCTTATCTAAAGTTAATAAGAAAAACAATGAATAGGAAGTGGAAAGTGTGAAATCAGATTTAGAATGAAGTCAGGGTATTTTGTACTGGCTTTCCCTGAGCTGTAAGCAGAAAGGCATTTCTAGCAGAAGTGCTCTCATAGAAACATCATCAGATCATCTATCAAAAAGCAACTTGTCTCTGTAGAACAACTCCTTGAAACACAGATGTTTTAGAGCAGGAGAAATGGAACTAAAATAGGCCATCAGTAAAAGGGTTGCATAAGGAAAATTGTTTTCCCTTGGATGAACAGAAAGGTTTGGAAATTCAATGCTGCTGTCTTTTTCATTGATGTATTATGTGCATTGCCAGAAACGACCTGATTTATTAGTGCGCTGTGATTTTATACCACCAAAGAAGAACTGTCAATAGAACATGCATATTTTTCTAAAGAAAAATCATGAGGCGCTCATCATGAGGGTACTAAAGTCTGTTCCCCCCTGAACTCTGTAATATCAGTAAAATTCTTCTGAGTGACTGGAGTGGCAATTTACCAACATCAGGAGCAGCCTGAGGGAGGGTACACACGAGCATGAAACACTCCCCAGAACAAGAAGAACCTGTACTTGCACTCTGGCTGTCTGTGGGTGGGAGGGAGGCAAATCTCCACCAGCTAAAATGTGTCTCATAAGACATACTTAACAACAAATTGATACTTAGGGACTAAATACATTGAAAGCTGTAGATATTTCAAAGAGAATTCTTGTAAGATAATCAATTATCTTTAATTATTACTTTGGCCTTTTTTTTTCAAGCTGAAGTAATTTTTTTCAGCTTCTGAGAAAGTATGTTTTCCACGGGTTTCAAAGACAAGCACTTATTCCATTGTCACCTTGAGAATGTTATTCACTTATGCTTTCTATAGCTAATATTTATAAACAAAGCAGAAAAATTAAAGTACTGTCCTTAGTAATTGAATGGAAGTAAATAAAACTGTTTTGAAACATGATTGTTTGATTTGCACAGCAGTTAAACAGCTCTAGAAAAAAGTGAAGATTGTTAGCCAAACCATAACTCTGTGAAACTTGAGACAGTGCATTTGTGCTTGATTACACACAATTCAGGACGCAAAGATAGAAATACACACAAAAGGGCCATTGAATACTCATGTTTGTACCTAACAGAAAAGAAGTATTTCAAGAAAGGAATTGATGACCCACAGAGATAACTCACACAGCAGATACAATTCTTAAAATCTTTTTTCTGCTCCTTAATAGTGTTTGAACCTTCCCAGCTTTGAAACAGATCTGTGTATATAAGAAAAATTGAATTGTTATGCTTAGTCATACCTATCACATGACAATCCATAAATACATTAGAATAAAATTAACAGAAAATTGGAGTTGTCAGTCATTTTGAGACTCTATATGTTGTTGTATCATTAAGAAAAAGTATGCAACTAAATCTCCACATTAGTAACAGAGATCCAACTGGAGTGTTAATAGATCTAGTGTGTTAATCATCTTGAAATAAATTAATGAGCTGTCAACAAAAATAATTTGCATGAGGTAATGCAAAATACCTTTTCAAGACTGCAAGATTTGTGCAAGATCTTATGACATTAGACATGATACTCAGTTTCTGTGCTGAAATTGTTTGGCAAAACAAAACTCAAAACTACTAAACATACTTTTCAAGCCTTCTTAGTATTAATAACTGAGGTATGAAGTAAGCACAGTTACTTTTCCCTCCTCTATTTCTGTTTTGGCTGGTATAAGAGAAACCAGAAGAAGCACAAACATCTGGAGTTCCACTCATAACTACATCATCAATAATCACAGAAAAGGAAAACACATTCTAATTCAAATCAGTCATTTATCTGGGATATTAAAATAGCAGAAGTTGCCAGTAAAGACTAAGCACTAGTGAGTTTTGTTTCTATATATATATAGAAATCAAACTGAATAGAAGAAGAATGTGCTAGGAAATATATTATAATTTCAGAAATTCTCAACATTCTTGACTAATTAAGAGTAAAACAAGCAAAGAAAAAGAGTAGACAATTTAAACCCTGTAGATCACCAGAGCCACTTCACACAAACCAAAATCTTCACACAAACCAAAATCAGGTTTTTACCTGTATCCAGGCTGAACAACATGAAAACCAGGTTCTCATTGTTTTGTCCAGGTGCTGAGGAATTCTGGACTTCATGGGCATTCTTAAATCTCTTAAAAGCCTGTGCAATGCTTAGGTACACCAGCAGACTTCATTAAACATGGCTTCTTTAATGAAACAATTAAAAACAATTATATGTTTACATACATTTTAACCAAACAAGAAAATAAAATTATGTAAGGTATTTAGCAAAAATAATGGAGTTTTTCAAAGATTTGGACAAGCATGATGAGGAAATAATTAGGAGAAAAAAGGTTGTAAATCCATGAGTTTGGGAATTCTCATGTCTGTGGTCTCAGTGGGAAGCTTAACTTTCTCTGGCTTCCCTTTTGACTTTATTTTTCCAGATTATTAACAGCAGATTATTACTTCTCCTCTAACTGCAAACAACTCTGACAAATGAAGTGCTAGGATGTAAAGTACACACTGAGCAACACTTCAGGTTCTCATAAACATGGACACAGTCCTCCATGCAGGCTTTTTGCTCATGTCATATAAAAGCTGCTCAACGTTGCAGACATCTTTTATGAAAAATCCTTTCCTTAGGATTTTTCCTCCTGAGAAGCTGAGAGGCCTCAGGAACAAAACGTAAACCATTGATTATCTGCTGCTGTGGAATGCAACAGGTGGATCTTTGATTGACCCATCTTGGATGTTTGTAATTAACGGCCAATCACAGCCCAGCTGGCTCGGACAGAAAGCCAAGCCACAAACCTTTGTTAGGATTCTTTGCTATTCTATTCCTAGCTAGCCTTCTGATTAAATCTTTTCTTCTACTCTTTTAGTATAGTTTTAATGTAATATATATCATAAAATAATAAATCAAGCCTTCAGAAACATGGAGTCAACATTCTCATCTCTTCCCTCATCCAAAAACCCCTGTGAACACCGTCACAGCTCAACACTATTCGCTCACCTTAAATAGATTCAGCACCTCCATATCAGCTAAGGGCTTTCAATAATTGATGGTGACAGTTTACAAACTCTTCTAAAGCTTCTGTATATATTTCTCTGATGGAAATCTCTTACATCTGTACTATAAACCTGCTATTTAGTATGAGCAATTAAACAGGCCATCAGTCTGCAACTGCCTCTCAGTAGGTGAATTTAGCCCCTAGGTATGTCAGTGTGACATGAAACATTCATGCAGAATCACTTATTCTTTCTTATGTTACATGTAAAATAGAAAGAATTATACATAATTCTTTCTTCAAATTAGAGGAAAATATATTGTAATATTTTTTGAAAGGGTTGTGAGTTATTTCATGTCTGCTGGCAGTTAGTTGTAACTTTTAAAGAGATTTTTATGAGCACATCTGGCTTTCAGCCAGGAAGAAAAAATCTCATTGATAGCAAAAGGTGTAATTCTCATAGAGTAGGCAACTGTAAACAGTAGTTTTAAGGCAAATAATGGTAAATCAGGAAATTAAAACCTTCTCTAGAACTTCTATTATAATTGTTTTTCATATATCAAAGTGCAAAATGACACAGCCCTTGTCAATAACTAGCATTATCCAGTATAGTCCAAAACAACCTTTATGTTTCCTAAAGGCATTCCAAGATCTAGGAATTTTAGCTAATTTTTTTTGAAACAGGATATTAAATATTGTTTGGGACTGGAACTTCACTGTATGAAGCAAAGTAAGACAATGAAGACTTGACATGAAAGATTTTGTAATTCGACACAACAGAACAGAGAAAGTTGATGTGGGCTTGCTTTCCCACTTGGTGCATAGGAATTTAAAAGCTATTCCACTGAAACATTAACACTTGGTTCTTTGGCTTTTTTGGTTATAAGTCTTGTTCATAGATACAATGAAAAGTGGAATTATAGAATTGCACTTCAGTTCTCATATTTGGATGCATTTAGAAACAGGCTTGTCTCATTTATCCAAAGTAAATTTACAGAAAAATAATGTAAATTGACATAGCCAAAATGTACATCTGATTTGCCTGTTTGATCAAAACTATTTGGATGGGGGTCAAAGGATTTTTGGGTTTTGTATGGCCTATTTGATGATGAACATACAGAAACATGTACGTACATTTGCACGTACACTTTAAATTAAATTAAAAGGAAATTTTTTCAGAATAAGAGAATATATTTCCAAAAGGTTTCTGAGCATCTTAACTGGAACACATAATTGTACAGCCTTGTAAACAGAACAAGTTTCTTTATGACAACATTTATTATATTCATTACATAAAAAATTAAACTCACAAGAAAGCAATGCCTACAAGCACTTCTGTCCTCTTGGTGGTATTTTAACAATTAATATTCTCTGGTGGTGGTATTTCTCTAAAAGGCCACAGAGAAGGGCCTGGTATGACAAAGCATATTTTGAAAGAAATCTCTTTGCCCTTTAAGATTTGGTCTATTAACTATATGTGGAAACAGAATTCCTTCAATTTCTCCTTTTCCCTGGGAAGTGGCATCCTGGCTACTCTTCATACTTTAGCTAAAAATAAAAATCATTGTCCAGGAATGTTAATTGGGAACAAACCAACTTATGAATACACAGATTACATATTTAGTAACAGAAAGCGCTACAAGAAAATCTATAAAGAGATTAAAAATATAGCTGTAGTTGTCACAATAGTATAGCAGAGTAAAATATTTCATTAAACATTACTGCAATCTTCATAATAGTTGACATTTATCTGATCATAATAAGAAATACTGGTATAGATAGGTTTTAAAAGTACTGGTATAGATAGGTTCCTGCATTCTTAACTCATATTTTATGTGTCTATAAACACATGTATATGCATATATATGAATATATTTATATGAACAGAAACAAGAAAAAGGCAATTATCATGTCCTAAATTCTGTGTTTCTACCTGAGACTGATGTAGATTCCAAATTTTCTTTTTGACAGTGCTCATTTCTCTGTATAACTTCCTCTTGTTTCAGTACACTTAAACCAGAGCTGAGAGGTACCCAAGAAGTGCAGGGCTAAAGTGTAATTTTACCAGGCTTTGAAACAGCTTTTAACCCTGTAGTGTGTGGGGACAACTCAGATGGATTCGTTTTTGTTAGATTAGGGATTCCTACAGCTCTTGTGGATACTACAGACACGGCAGAGTTATATATTCCCTACCACTTCAAAGTACTTTATTGCATGCAGAAGAGAAAGAGTCATGGAGAGGTTGCAATGCTTGCTTAAAATCATACAGAATTTCTGCAACAGCTACAAGGAGAAAGCTGATCTACTGAAGTCTCATATTGTGAATTGCAAATCATATGTTCAATGTAAGTATATCACTGGCAGTGGGTATTTCTTGAAATTAATACTGTAATTATATGTATCAAGTGAAAAATTTAGTGCACTAAATATGAAAAGTCATAATGCAATATTAATATCAACACATACACCTTAAGTTATGCTAAATTTAATTTCTATTCTTGCTTCATTCCTTCTTTTCTTCTCCTACTTTTATTGATGTGAAAGCAAACTATTTGCTGTTAGAAAAGAGATATTAGAACTTGAAAGGAAATTACTACATATTTGGGAAATGGAGGAGATATGGCTATTTTCTTTTTTTATTTTTGTAATGCAATATAATATACAGTCATGCAGAGATAAGCATACATAGGTCCCATAGATGTCAGATTCAGATAGGAGAACTAAATTGAGAAAAAACAAAGTGAAACAGGGTTTAAAAAAAGGTATAACAAAGGTTGAAGCCCCATCCCTACCAAAAATAAGCTGGAGAGATATTATTTTTGTTTGTTTAAAGATCTCTTCACTCTTTTTTGGTTAAATTACTGTGTGTAAGAATGTAAATAAAAAACATAACTCAAACAGTTGAATTCAGATTTTGATGAACTCCAAGTACTCCACCTGTTGCTGGAGATGAGGGAAAAATCATGGCTGTTTTCCAACTGACCATTTACAGTTCACAACAAATAGTGTCAAACAAGCTGTTTCTCATCATCAGAAAGCAGCCTTCAAAAATACAAATAAGCAGCAGCATAAAAGAGATTTTACAGTTCACTAATTGAATGAACTCTGATAACATCAGTCTTTTGCACAGAAACACAACACGTACAAATCTACGTGCACCTTGCTAGAATATACAAAAAAGTGCCAGGTGTTAAACATATGCACCAAGATAAAGAAATAAAGTAATTATTTTCTAAAACTGGAAGCATACACATTTAGCTACAGAATTCATTTATTAAGATTTTTTAAATTAATCTAGTGTGAGAAAAAGAGTCAATCAACAGGGCTAGTATCTAAAAGTTCTCACCAAAAATGTTGTAAAATTTCTCTAAGTAATGAGTGTTACATCATCCCAGGAAATTAAATATTACACAAAGTGACCAGTGAAAAAAAGAAAATGAGAAAAATGTACCCAAACCAAGAATAAAATCTAGGCTTCTCAGGTTAGTGTCCTATTTGCTCTTCTATGCCTGTGTTACAAGGTTATTAATCTGTCATTTTCCTTCCTTTTTCAACAATTTGGTATTTTCTTCAGATTTCCTGTGTCAATAACACTATTTTCCATCAGAACAGTTATTAAAAGCAATGAAATTAAAATAGCAAGTACACCTATGCAAAAAGTAATGTCAATAGCACAGCTCAAAACAAATCCATGACTTGATGCAAGCCTAATTTTGGTGAGTAGATTTAATTGCAACTCGTTCTGCTTCATAAGTACTGAGCAGCTCTATATTTGGTAAACAGAAAGCGTTGGTACTGTTTTGTCTTGTGTGTTAAACACAAACATCCTGGGCCTTGGTTTATACCAGTCCATGTTTGGTTCCCACAAGAACTCATTATCCTCTAGCAATGACAAAAGACATTAATCTTGGATAAGCATAGAGATCATGTAGAAAAAGAAAACACAAAAGAAAGAAGAATATAACAGTAGTTTTGAGATAGTTTTTACCCAGATTGAATGTTCACTGAAGCCATGAATGCCAGAGTTCCCAATGCTTATAATGAAGGTGCTTCCCCTTGACAGTAGTGTGCTCCTACCAGGACATCTGGATATTCTTCTCCTGATTTTTTTGACCATGTTTCTTAATTTAATACAAAAGTAGTAAAGGACTGACTTTATAGCTTCTTGGATCTTCACATTTCAGGAGAAAAATAATCTTTACAGGGAGGAAAAAACTCCTAAATAAACACAAGTAACTTTTTAAGTCCTAGTTTTTTCCTCATATTTATGACTGGTATGCTGCAGGACTAGCAAACAAATATCTTTTATTTAAGATACAGATTCCCCACTTTTCTTAAACTTTTCCTTTGGCCTTTATTAAGACCTTCTCATGAAAAATTTGTTAGACTACTGTATGGTAGAAAGAAATATGAGTGAGAAATCACTTAAGGGAGAGTGCTTCCCTTCTGAGTTACTGGTTAGGCACAATTTTAAATTAGCCATCATTAATCATATCTGATGAAACAGATGTATTTTTAAAATACATGTAGCTCAAGAAAGAAATTCAAATGAATTGTCTTAAGAATTTTACAATGTAAAATAATTTTTAGCTTTTTCCTTTTTATAAACTCTTTCTTCAATTGCTTTTAATTTTGGAAAAAATAGCAGAAACAGGCAAATCCAAGAGATGGGAATTTTTCATTTAATGACATTTTGAGAGAATATTTTTTGAGGGATGTTGTGACTGGAAAATGCTTTAAAAAAGAAGATAAAAGTACTTTTTAAATCTAAAGTAAAAAAAGCTTTTCTTTTGAACTTTCAATGAAACTTAGACCAAAAACCCATTAATATAATCTAATAATTCATCAATTATAGCTTGAAGTTGCCGTTAATTAGGATCAAAATATTTCCTTCGTTTCTTTGACTGAAAATAATTTTTACCCTTGTTTTTCAGAGAGGCAGATACACACATCTCTATGTATGTTTCATGACTGTCCAGAAGCTTCTTAGTAATTTGAAACAATTTTGGAAAACATAGAGATTAGTTCATTGTGTTTCCACCCCTGAAAATAATCAAGTAAAAAGATAATTAGGAAGTCCTGAGAAACCTATAAGAAGTAAAGCAAAGGATATCTACAGCAATGAATCACATCTGAAAGTGATTAGATAATATAATTTTCTTTGGAAAACATTGAAGGACAACTTTTTCAGTGTGATGGAAGTTTTGAAACTTTGTCTTTTGAGCTGACTTCCTCCCAGTGCACCTGAGAGCACTGAAGAAGAAAGGATGCTACTCAGTTCTCTATTTAACAGGACATTTCCATTTCAGAAAGTCAAGAGAGCTTCTCCCTCTAGCTTGCACTGTACAAAAGGAAGAAGAGGAGAGGAGAGAGGATGCATCTGTTTATTTTACACCTACTGTAACGTCTTTCTTTTAGGAAGGCTGATACAGCCCATGGAAGCAGTAGAGGGGAAAGATTTAATAGAAGCTATTAAGTTCAAAACAAAAAAGAGCTTTGTTCTGTTGTCACCTCTCTCTGTTACCTCATGAAGTTGACTGAGTCTGTTACAGTACTGATCTAACACAAACATAAGGATCATATTTCATACAGCCTAACAGCAAATACATCAAGATATAGAACATATATCAGTAATATATGAATTATCAAGTATCACAGACTTTGGACTCAGCTTCTTACTGCAGTCTCTAATCTTTCTTTTAAAACTTGCATATTTTCTGTCACAGCTACATAAAATATTCATACAACAGTGTGACAACAATTAAAGTGATACAAAAAAGTTTAATAAACAGAAAACAATATATGAACAAACATACCATCATCTAAATTCAAGGCTCTGCTTTATCTGATTCTTTACTCCTCTGATCACATTAAAAGAATTCAATTTCTCAAAATGCCTATGAAGCTGGAGTAGTAATGTGTAAGAGTGTCTGCAGCACATTGACAATTTACTTCAAGTCAGTTTCCCTAGGACTCTTAAGCTGAGTGCTAGAGAGAGAACCCCTGGTGGTTTAACCCCAGCTGGCAATTAAACACCATGCAGTTCATCACTCACCCCTCTGACACAGCAGGTAGGAGAATTGAAAGAAATAAAAGAAGCAAAACTCACAGGTTGAGATAAGAACAGTTTAATAACTGAAACTAAATAAAACAGAAGAAGAATAAAACCAGAATAATGAAAATAAGAGAGAGAAATAGAGTCTAAGACAAACATGGAATTGCTCATCAGTGGACCGATGCTCAGTTTGTTCCTCAGCAGCAGTTGGCATCTCCTGGCCAATTCCCCCAGTTTATATATTAAGCATGTCATTCTGTGGTATGGAATATCCCTTTTGCCAGTTGGGACTGGTTATCCTGATTATGTTCCCTTTCAGCTTCTTGTGCATTTTCTTACTTGTAGAGCATGCAACATTGAAAAGTCCTTCACTTAGGGTAAGCATCACTTAGCAACTACCAAAACATCAGTGGATTATCAACATTAGTCTCAAATGAATTCAAAATACAGCACTATATCAGCTAGGAGGAAAATTGACTCTATTCAAGCAGGACAGAACTATATTCTAAAAAAATCTTTCAAACAGAGTGTTTGCAAGTGTTTGTCTAGTCCAGACAAGATTTCAGTTTTCCAGGTGTTTACAAATAACCTCCTCGTGTTGTTCCTGTATAACAAGTTTCTAACAAGCTACCATTTCTTTAGAGCATGCTGTAAAAATGAAATATGTGAAAAAGGAAAGACAAACAACAACAAAGTAATGGAACCACACAGTTCTATAACACTTAAAAAGAACACAAAAAACTATCTGAATATGAGAACAGAAGTTTGGGGGTTTTTTTTAATTTTTCCAAGCAAATGTCACAATACATAATATTGTCACTGTAAATAATCCCTCTGCCAGTTTTGCTGAGCAGTCCAAACTCTCTCAGCCTGTCTTCAGAGCAGAGGTACTCCAGCCCTCTGATCCTCTCCAAGCTCCTTTTCTGAACTCCACATCCTTCTCATGTTGGGGACTCTAGAGCTGGATGCAGCACTGCAGGTGGGGTCTCAACACAGCAAAAAGCAGAGGGGTAAAATCCCCTCCCTCTCCCTGCTGTTCACACTGCTTTGGATGCAGCCCAGGACATATTTGCCCTTCTGGGTGTTCTGAGCTGCAAGCACATGTTGCTAGGTCACGTCCAGCCTCTCACCCACCAGCACTCCCAAGGTTTTCTTCACAGGGCTGCTCTCGACCTGCTCATACACCAGCCTGTGCTGCAAATCAATTGTTTGCAGTTTAAACCAAAAACTAACATGTTTTCATGTCACTGCAAAATGCATCTGCATTTGTTTTGTCTTTAAACAAAAAGAAAAAGCAGGTTTCACTGTTGAGAGGCAGAAATCCCTGTTCCATAATTCTCTCATGAATTTGTATGTGTAGTAGTTTTATTTCAGAACAATTTGGTTGTAATGGAAAGGAGGTATGTAGCTGTTTTGGTTATTATCTATGGTAATATAGCAATATGAAAGACTAAAAATAACACTTTACAAAATGCATAAAGAAAAGAAAGGAAGACAAGGAAAGGATAAGAGTAGAAAGATATCACCGCCCTCGGATCCAGCAACGAGGTGTTGGTTTGAAGTGATGGTCACAGTCTTGATCCATCAAAAAATATAATTTAATAGGTTAAAATACCCTATACCTAAAATATAATTTAATAGGTTAATACCATATATACATATATATATACATATATACATATACATATACATATACATATACATATACATATACATATACATATATATATATACATATACATATGTCATATATATACATATACATATATATATATACATATATATACATACATATACATATACATATACATATACATATACATATACATATACATATACATATACATATACATATACATATACATATACATATACATATACATGTAGGTGCCCCCAAGCATCTTCCCTGGAGGGTTTTTTTTACATTGTCTTTTGCAAGAGGCTCTGGGTCTGTTGCAGCACTGTGGATCATGTGCAGTCCTCTGGTAGAAGGTCTGGCCTCAGGAATGAGTCTGTGAGAACTTTGGGGGTCTCTGATGGTGTATTGCCCCTCCTAAGACGTGACAGCTGCCTCTCATGCCAACATTCAGAAGGGATGAATACTCTCATGCCATGGGCAGTTTTAAAACTCAGTTGTATAAAAAAGGACTATCAGCATGATAAAAAGCACCATCCTTCTTCCAAAGGATCTCCTTCAACCTTCTTCTTCCTTCGTATGGCTCAAAACCCAGAGCCTCCTGTGGTGGGTGCTCACACTCTATGGCTTATTCAGACCAGAGACTTGGCCAGACCACACCCAAAAGTTCACTTCCTCCCCCTCAGGGTTTTTAGCTGTTAAGTAAAAAGTTAACCAAAAAAAAATTCCAGACAAAGCACTTATTTGCATCAGTTTGGCACTTTATGTAACAGTGTAAAAACCACAAACCCTAAATATGACTGAAAATGATTTGCAGTATAGATTAAATAACTGACTTTTTTAACACCTTAGAGCTGTTTTACGTGCTAATGCTGTGAGTAAAAGCAGTCATGCATCTAAAATTTTTCTTTTTTCCTTAATACAATCTGTGCTAATAATTCCATACAAATAGAAAAAAGTCATAGCTTGATTATTGAAAATTTCAACAGCCATTTCTTACAGACCACCAGAAACATGACTACAAAGGGTACAGCAGTAAAACAAAATAATTTTGGCAATTATACTTGACTGGGAGTATCTTAATTAAATGGGTCTGCGGTGGATAGTAGGACCAAACATGGGTAAAAGTTACATTAATGTTAAGGAAAATGAACTGAGGATCTACAAACAAAAAATAAAATTTTGTTAATAAAAATGGGAAAAATAAAAATACACTTAAACCAACTGAACTCTAATTTTTTTTTATATTTCAAAGAATATCAGCATGATATAACAACTTGATTCTCAACCTTCTCTTCATCATGTGTCGCATTTCCACAGGGAAAAAAATGTCATCCAATTGTTTACTTTAATAATCACAAAACTGAATTTTCTAATAATCCACAGCAGAATTGCAGATACCTAACCATACATTGTTATTGAAAAGTATTCATGGCATTAAACTGTATTACTCTAAGGATTCTTTTCAAGGCATTAAAAAAGTAGCAGAAATTATAAAGTAAGAGCTTAATTTTTTTTTATTTCTGTTGTTATTGCTGCCATTCAAGAGGAGATTGGAAGAGAATGTGTCCACACATTCACACATAAACTGCCAAAAATCTAATTCAACTGTTCAAAGGCTGACTCATTAACAAGTGTTACAATACCCAGACACAGGAAAAAATGCTATTTTGATCATAACACAAAGTCTAAAAATGTCTTTCTTATTAGCCTTATGATATATTTTAAATATCTTCAGTGCAATTACCTCACAAACATGGATTGTTTGTGAGGTAATTTGGTTTGTGAGTAATTGGGTAGATTGGGTAACATCCCAATCTATAACAGTGAAAGTCTTCTACACTGATAAAATAGATGGAATACTCTTCTGACATAACAGCAGCTCAAACACAAATCAATGATTTCTAACAATACAGGTGGGTCATACTTAAATTTCAGTCATCAAAAATGACAAGTAGGTATTGGAAGATGAAATTAAGAAGAAGTTTGTCAAGATTAGCTATTTAAATCCAAATCTGTTGTAATTTTGTATCCCCTTCACCATCCTCAAGTTCTCTTCAAGGCATTGGTATGATTTAAAAATGGTATTTGATCCTTAGCTCTCATATCAACATCTATTTCACTGAAAATGCAGCTGGAGGAAGGATTATATATTTAGTAATATAAAAATAAGACAACATTTCAAAATAATTAATTCATAGGACACTTGGGAGCAGATTCTGCTTTTGAGGAAATCTCCTAGAAAGTAGTAAAATGGAAATTTTTGAGATCTCATTCAAACTCTTGTCTTTGAAGCTCATACTTACAGTTTTCTCTACAAACTGACTTTTGGGGAATATATACACAGACCTTTGAGAAATTTTCAAGTTCCTGGGTAATCTGGAAGCAATAGTTCTTTGATGTAATGTACAAATTAGGCATATTAGCAGGCAAACGAGTAAAAATATTTCTTGTGCACTAGTACATTTCAAGACCTTGTGGTTTTCAGCAGCTATTTAGCACTTGTAGAGATCTTCTATCCCATTTACTCAGCTACTTAACATTAGGCAGGAGCAAGCATCTATGCTGAATGTTTGCTGAGCCAGATCATCCAGTAAATTAAATCTGACGCGGAGTCCCCGCCAGCGCAGCACCTGCTCCTGCCAAGTGCAGCTCTTTATAAATGTGATGGGTTCAGCCTGGTGCCACCTGTGCAGTTTGGCAGTGCTGCTGATTGCCTCTCGCTCAAAGCTGCTCACCGGGAGCTCTTACTCACCCCTTGAGCACCCATCGTGCATCAACAGAGTAGGATGGCAGACAAAGATTTACAAAGGCAGGGCTTGAGGCCAGCTTCCAGGATGACACAAAATGCAGTGTCTGCAAGGCTCCTGAGAAGAGGGGACCAGAGGACAGAGAAGCTGAATCTCTGAGCAGCAGAGGTGCAGGCAGCCTCTGCCCCCACGGGCCACTCATTGACAGCGGAGACAAGCTGCACTGCCCGAACTGCTGAGCAGAGACCCATTCTGTGTGCTTGGCTCATTTTGAATTTCTAATTCTTAATAATTCTTTTTCAGTTACTGGTTTTGGCAGTTGAATGGTTTCTTATGGATTCGCCTTATTCTCAGTTAATAATTCTGTCTCCTTCCTCCTAATACATCTAGTCCTTCTCTTAGTGCTTCATGAACCTCCCTGGCCTATGTCTGATCTTCATTCCCTGAAACACCAACTCTTTTCCTTTAAAAGATTGTTTGTGCAAGCAAATAATATTATTTGCTGGACTTTATCCTGAGACTCCTTATTGGGGAGCCCAGAACTTGAGACAGAAGTCCAGGCGGTCCTGAGAATGCACACCCTTTGTTATCCACATCATTAATGGAAAATTTTAGTAGGGTTTGATCCAATATTGGCTACTGGGGTACATTGGTGGCTCCCAACTAGACTTTGTTACAATGATCACCACTACTCAGAGCCCTGCTAACAAATTTTCAATGAACCATTACAGCCTGATCATCCAGCTTATACTTACCAGCTTCTCTGTAAGGCTTTTGTGGCAGACAGAATAGAAAATTGTCCTAAAGTCTAGGCAGACAAAACCCACTGCTCTCCCTTCTTGTACCTCCTGTACAAGATACTTTGTCACAGAGGTGTATCAAGTCAGGCAAGAATGACTTCTCACTAGGGAATCCAAGATGATATTCTCTATGGCCTCGACCTTTGTGTGCCTGGAAATTGCTCCATCACCTTCCCAGGCACTGAGGTGACCAATAGATCTAAAACCTTGCTACATGTTTTATGCAGTTATACAACCTTTACATTCAGGGAATTGAATGTTACATTTGAAACTGTAGTTTAAGTTTTTTACATTTTCCTGTTCAGATTACACATGCAAACACTCAGGGAAATGCACTGTAAGAGGAACTATACTAGGAATCCCTGAAATCAGAGAGTATTTAATGAAATTTAAGGAGAAACTTGCATCCTAGAAGGAAACAATATAAAATATTCCAGTAGAGAGATATCAGTGCTCATTTTGGAATTTATAAAGACCACTTATGTTGACAGTTTCATTTAATTTACCGTGAGTAGAAGCAGCATATGAGTCTATTTTGCCCAGTAATTTCCTAAATATTTACCCTATAAAAATAATTTTTGAAAATAGTGTTCTGTGTGAATCCAAATTATAATCCTTATCCTAGTTGTTTTCTGTGTTTCAGGTTTTTCACATTTTCTCTATAGGAACTGAATCAATGTATCACACCCAGCCCTTAAAACATTCCAATATGAAAGATACAAGACCTATTCCTTAAACCATGTAATTAAATTCAGAATTTCTTGTCTCTCTGCCAGCAGGAATACCAATTTGCTTAAGTCATAAAATGGGAAAAATTCACTTAACAAGCAGCTATTTAAAATCAGGCTTATTTATTTGAGGCATAGTAAACACTTGACATCTTTCTGAAGTGTTTTCCACAGCCCCAGTCAGGCAGCTACTGTCCCCCCATTGCTCAGCAGTTAACTACCTCTTACTGGGTGAGGAGATGCTTGTGCAAAGCAGCAAGGACATATTCTCCCTTATAATTCTCTGCTCACTTCCATATGATTCCATTAAGTTTTCTTTCATAGCACCTACTCCCCCATCCATCTTTTAAAATTTTACTTTTTCCAGCCACACTTTTTAAGAGAAGCTGATTTTCCTCCTCTTTGCTTGCAAGGAATATGCAGGAGCAACTTTGCCATTGGCACAGAAACACCCAAGTTCCTTATATACAAGCCCAGGTGTAACCAAAACATGCACATTTGATTTTTCATTTAAACTAGAACATGCTCAGACAAAAGGCTGGTGTAAACTGCAACCACAGATGAAGTGGTGGTCAGCTTATTGCAAGTGGTGTGGTTTGAATTCCATTTGCATACAATTGCAAGAAATAAATCTGCAGAAAGGCAAATGTTTCACAAATTGCTTATTTCTGTTCTTCAACAAAGAGAAAATAATTCATAGTATCAGACAGTGTGGCAATGTTTTCTTCCTTCTTATGGCACAGTGAGACTGAAGACACTTTTCATTGCAAAGCAATAGTAACCTCAGTTATCAGTGGTGCACACAGAGCTTTAGAGCAAGATTACAATATTGATGAGAGGAACACTCATTTAGTCATTAGCACTCATTAAGTAATTGCAGATTTATTATCTCTTATTCTCCTTCTCTTTTAAGAAGAGTACAAAGAAACATATGTACCTAAGATTCAAGACTCAAGTCAGTCTCATGTACAAACCATGCAACATGAACAGACTTGGAACATCTCTTGCTACTTAGCACTGCTGATTCCAGCTTCCATAAACATTATTATCTTTATCCTTAGTAAGTGGAGAATCACTTTTATTCAAAGGAGAGATGCACATTTCTCTCTGTGGCATGAGAAATGGTAGTATTACAGTCTTCCTTGGCAAAGAATATATTACTTCACTGTTGACACTTTACATTGAAGTAGAGTACATTGTTCTAGAACATTAAATATTTCTTGATGTTCTGCTGCTTGTGTTAATTCACCACTCTTATGACGATTTTGCCTGAAGAGCAGAGACTTTATCACAAAATTTCTAATTATCTGTCCAGCAGAGCTTCCTCAAACACCGGCAGAAGACCATATGCTTAAGGGCAACTGTGCACTCCACAAAACAACATGCAGCTTTGTCATCTCCCCCTAGCAGATAGCCTCTGCCCATGGTGGTAATAGCAGACATGCTACCCTGACCTAAATGGGGCTTGCACAAGAAAAACCTTATGTTTTATGAATCAGAGGTCTTAAACTCAGTTTCTACAATAATTCCTCCAGAGTCTTTGCATGCATTGGGATATTGCTGTGCCGTAACAGATTTATTCATAGTTGAAATAGAGAAAATGCCTCCAAATATATTTTGAATTAAGAAAAATCTTAATTTTGACTGGAATTGTAACCTGAGTCAGAACAAGCTGTCCCATGCAGACATTAGACAACCTGGTTTTGATCCCTTTGGGTTGTTCATTCAAAGTTAAAAGAAAAAATACATGAATTTACATGCTGACTTTTCCATCACACTAAGCCAAATTTTTAGTCACCAATTGCTGTTTGTATCCTAAAGCTACCCAATGCTGGAGCACTGGTTTATCAGGAAAGCAGTGGAATCAGGCTTGTCATGGGTGGTGCTGTCTGCATGTTCCTGAGCCATCTGACAAACCAATACCATTTCTCCCATAACCTTACAGATGGGAATTCTTTTTTTGTGTTTAACTGAGATTACAGAAAAAATGTTCTCAGTTACTCAATAAGAAAGAAATTAGATGAAGAGGATTAAATTTCTAGAAAAATACCTGATAACCAGATAAGCCTGAGTTTGCACAGTAAACAGAAGAAGGAAAACTATCATGTATCATATCACACATATAGTGTATCATATTATTATTTGATAAATGGATGCACTAGGCAAGAAAGAATTACAAATAATTATTAGCAGCAAATATTTCATTGCTGGATGGTTACTACAGTAAATATAAAAATCAATTCGTACTAATATTTGAACTTTGCAAAGTGAAACCACTTTAGAAATTTGATTCAACTGCCCATAAATTTATATTTGTTCAGTGAGAAATGAAGACACATACATCAATACTGCACTCAGAGCTGAAATGGAAATGAAAAAAACACCTCTTTCACTTAGTGAACAGATTGCAGGGAGCTTTTAATTTATGCCCTCAATTCCTAATAGAATAGTCAAATTATTAATTTCTTTAAAATACTGCACACAACCATTATGTTTCATTATGAAACAAATAGAAGGTCTTGAAGTTCTTCTACCAGTCACCATTATTCAAGACTTCTATCACCTTAAACCTGCCTACCCAGCCATTTTTTTCCCATGGAGATGCTTGAATTTTCCCATGTAGAGTTTTCGTAAAAGCACACACATACATATGTCATCACAACAGTTTGGTTCTATAGGCTCTTGGGATGACTGATAGCTGAAACAGGACCAACCACAACAGCACCTAAGAAAGCCAATTAAAAAAATAAAGAAAGCAAGTACACCTCACGTGGATGAAAGAAACAACAAATAATCCCTCTCATTTCTAGATGAGGCAACATGGAGAAATAATCAGGAAACCAGAATATAAATAACAACCTTAAAATGAAATATCTACCTGGGCAGAACCCAGGGTAGTCTTTTTATCCCACATCTTCAAATCCTCAGTTTTCCTCCATCGTCATAGTCATTGGTTTAATTGACAAAAGTTAGTTAAATTGGTGAAGAGGTGGGACAGTTATTTTGTTGAATAGTAATTCTCAAGAGCTAAGGCTAAGTCTGCTTCTCTAAAAGTGTGACCAAATTGGAGCAGGTTTGTGGAATAAAGTGTATGGTACTGACTATACTTAGTGCACAACATGTATATATTCACAAACTAGAGTATTTTCAGTCTGATCCCATGGATTAATTATCTATCAGATTCTGCAATACATTTTTCTGTTCAGTTACATCTCTAAAAAAATCTACTTTTCATTCTTCTTGACTACTCAAAGCTACTAAAGTGGAATTATCAGGATATCTATGCCCCATGCACAACTCTGGTCTGAACTAAGACATTTATGTACATACACTTTAGGTAGTGGTGACAAATAAAACATAGAATAAGAGAAAATAAGTAACACAGAAAATTGAATAGTAGCTAAAACACAAGTAGAAAAGGGAAGAAAACAAAGAAAATATAGAATAAAGAAAGGCAGCGATAGAACAAACAAAATCTTTCCATTTGAACTTGCAATTTAATTCTTACTATGAGTTTCTCTTTTATAATACTATCTACATGTTTGGCAATGACATTTTATAGGGTTTATAGATAACAGAATGTATCAAAGCTTAAAGAGATAGGGAAAGGTAAGGAAAAAAGAAATTTTCACCAAGAAACATGTGAATAATTCTTTCATTATGAAAATATTTTTACACAATTTTTTCCTAAAAGCATAGTTGCAAGTGAAAGGATGATAGTGTGAAAAAAGTGTTCTGAGTGCATCTGGACCAGAATTCTGTTCAAGTGAATTAATAAAAAACTACATGAATTTTTCTGGTTGCTTGGAGATAAGAATACCACAAAAATAAGTTGTCAATCATAGTTGACTAAATACACTAACCATCAGCCTACTGACAGTTCTGATTGTAGATTTAGTTTTTTTCACATCTACAGTCTGTTGCTATAAATTAAAAATTCTAAGCTGCTATTATGTCATGCAACCTTGTGGACTTTAGTGCTATCACACTAAATTTACATGACCTGCAGATCCTGTCCTTAGAACGTCTTGTGTACCATAACTCATTTCTCCTGTGCATCTTCAATCCCACTCTCAGTATGGTATTTTTGAAGGAAAGTCCCTTCAAAATTTTGAATTTTGAAGTATTTTATAGATTCCTTTGAAGTAGAAAATATTTTTCTTCCTTAATAATTTCCTGTAATCATTTCTATATTTTGTTTTACAAAATATATAAAATTCCAACCAATTATTGAACATAAATTATAAGTTTTCCCTTATGTGATCTGACCTTTCCCTTATGTGAGGATGACCTCAAAAATTTGCCTGTTTTTAATAAAAATACCAACAGGTCCATTACACTATGAGCCTGGAATTGTCCTATCTTCATTTTACACAGGCAAACTCAGACATAAAATGCCTAAAATTTTTTTACTTATGTAGAAATCATAGGGCAAAATTACTTGAACTGGCTGTATGAACTCAATTTTGATCAGAGGGTATTAATGAGAATTTGAAAGCCCTTTTCAACCAAGACTGTTCTAATTATGTTTATTATTTAAGCTAAATTATGCAAGCTTTTGCAACCTTTTTTAGTGCAACTTTTGCACTAAAAGTGGCAAGTCAAATCAGTAAATTTACTGTAACATTAAGTCAGTAAAGTTACCAAACCATAATGACTAATTTTAGGGGCTTTTTAAGACAAATGACAGCTCAGTCTCTAAGGTCTCAATTCCTTTGGAAAACAAAGATAGCAAGATGCACTTACCTTATTTTAGAGACTGATATTGTAGGAAAAGATCAAAATAAGGAGGAAGAGGAATAAGAAAAGGAAGAGGGGAAAGAAGAAAATGAGGAGGAAGAAGAGGAAGAACAGCACAGCACTAAATAAGTGAGATAGAATGATGAAATGCTTTAGGTTGAAAGCTGCCTCTGGAGGTTATCTGGTCTTACTCTCTACTCAAAACAGGATCTATTTCAAAATTAGATTAAAATTCTGAGTTAGATCATACTTGTAGGTTAAAGAGCAAAACGACACTGCCTGACACGGCTGTGCTCTAGGCTGTCATGGAGATATCTAACTCTTTTCATAACAACCATGCGTACTGCAAACAGAGGGAAAAAAAGATGGTCATTTTATTCAAAGAAAAAACAAACAGAATGACAAACCAATAAGCCAACAAAAAAAAAAAAAAAAAAGAAAAAAGAAAAACAACCCCACAAAAAAACCCCAAAAATCTCTACATGAAGTAGAGGCACCATAAGTACCTTTTAGAAATTCTAAAGAAATTCTAACAAGTTACAAGTTTCTTTTATTAGCTATGACATAAATTTGTCTATATCAATTTCTGATCTTATCACTGTATTTGAGAGTACCATTTGGAAAAATTTTCAGCATAACTTAAATGGACCTGTTGGTTTTTGACCATTTGGGGGTTTTATTTTACTTTGCATTTTATAATGACTTTACAATTTGCTATCCTACATTCCAGAGTATCAAACATACTGTGAGAATGTTTTTTGTTGGGAAAACTAAAAAGAGAGCTCTAAGTGACAAGAAAAGGATGCTAAAAATTATATTGAGACATATTATAGTTATGGCTATGATGGAACTGAAAAAAATTACAAGATCAGTAGTTAACAGACAATAATTTCATCAAGCTATATTAGCTCATCTGAATGTCTATTCAGACCATAATGTTTATATTTTTATGAAAACAACATCACATCATTCATATTGAAAAATGTCAGGATATTAAAAGTGGATTTACTGAAGGTAGACCTGTTAAAATATTTCTTATTTTCTCAGGTGAGTGAAAAAGAAGATGCTGAACATATCTGTAAGGTTATTTATTAAAGAAGACAGTTGAAGGAAAAATTTTCACTATCCAGACTGCATCTTAGATCAAAACTGAGACCAAAGTAGAGAAATGGGGAGAGGAGGAGAAATAAAAATTGAATCTTTAGCTTAGAAACTGTGGCAAACAGACATACTTGGACACAGGTAAAAAATTAGTTATGTTTACATATGTAAACAATAAGAATATTAAATATGATGGCCCAATTATAACACTAGAAATGACAGTACTACACAAGGCCACATGCTCTTTACTTTTAGCAGTAACAGATTCTGAGGAATGTTCTGAATTAGTATTTTTTCCTATAGATGAAAAATAAAGAAAATATGATGAAAAGCACATCAAATAATTTTCACTGGGATCTAGATAATTGTCATATTTAAAAAAATCTTTGTATTTTTCAACGAAAGAAGTTTGTTGCTTGAAACAGCTTTGGAATTTTTAGTGAGGAGTAAAAAGTCAGAATCTACATAGTAGTTATCTGTACCCATATATTAGAAAATACAAACACAAGGGAAAGCACAAATATCAATAGCCACAGAAAGAAAAAACGTGTGTTCTCAGTCATCTGACAAACCATTTCTGTTTCCTGATGAAAGCAAGAATTCACTTTTAGTGTAATATCACCAAGATGCTAATAAAAAAAACTTTGTGACATCTACCTCATTCAGATTTTGATGTTATGTCTTCAGAATCTGGAATTAATATTAATTTCTTGCCTGATGATTACTTCTGCATGGTTTCCTGGAGTAATTGTACAGTGTCAGTGTAATTGTATTAGCTTAACACAAAAGGTGTTACAGTTAAGCCCATGATGCACCAGCACCATCTGCCCATGGCAGTATCTGGGTCTTTTTATCATTACTGCAAGGACTGCATGAACAACTGAGCTGAACAAAAGCAGATAATGTGTTTAGTTCACCCACCCCTGTTCTAAAGATTGTAAGCTTGTTATAAGACACTGAGTGGTGCTCAACGTCATAAGAGATGCTCTGGGCAAAATGGTTACATAAATATCTGTGATTTATGGCATGCTGAACACATCACTGATAGCTATGAACTCCCATTTTCACATGTTAGCTTTCTGTCTGTCTGTATCATCCTCTGGATTGTTTCTTCAAGCTATTTCCCAATTTCTTTCTTTGAGTCTTCCATGTGTAAAGATTATAAGTGCACAACACTGTAGGACCATCCATTTTCTAAGTGTCATCTCTGAAAAACTACTTTTTTGTTTAAGGTACACTTCAGGCTGACTATAACTATATAAATCATAGTTTAGCAAAAAAGAAACTTCCCTAGTAGACAAACATATTCGAAATACATCAGTTCATTGCAATGGTTTCAAGTGGGAAAAAAATCAATAAAAAGAAAAAGGAAAAGGAAAATAAAGGGAAAAAAAGGAGAAAAGAAAATGAAAAGTAAACTTGAAATAATGCAGCTTAATGAACAGAATAAACTATTTATGTGTTTACTCAATACTTCTCTTATACTTCAACTCATGTTGTTCTCTATTAAGTCTCTTATATCTGATCAGTAGGGGAAAAATTATGTACAAAAACTGAATAATTTTTTGTGATAAATAGTGTGCATTTATTATGTTTTACCATATGATTATTTCTTGATCTGAAGCTTCCCATCTGAAATTAGATTTACCAAATGGGGAGTAAAATAGAGAAAAAGCTGTAAAGTGTATCTCTGCAGAGAGTCTCTACTCTATTGAAGATCAACTTCTCTCTCCATATAATGAAACTTACACCACCATTCCGTACACAGTGGGATAGAAAGAGATGAAGACAGGAGGATTTATTTCTTCTCATTTAAAAAGTCTGTATAACACCTCTTAATCAAAATAAATGGTGACAAGCCTAACAGTAAACACAGTAATACAAGATTCACAGGAACAGTGACTTTAAGAAATAACAGGCTTAAAGGTGTTTTCTCCCTCTCCCTTTTAGCGTGTTTAGAATTATTTTTATTTAAGAGTAACCACTAATTATTATAATTTTGTAGGTGAAAGGAAAAATTTATGTATATATGTGTGTGTTAAGGTAATATGTACTGGCCAGTGAATGCCTGATGAGAGCCTTTGGACTTTGCCAATGTTATGTCTTGAAACACAATTATGTGGCTAAAGCAGTGTGGTATAGAATAAATATGCTTTAAAAAGTATACAGAGGAGTTTCACAAACACTAATATACAAATTATCAGTGGGTACTGACAATGCCTTGTATCTAATTTCTAGTGCAATTTTGAAGATTTTTGGAAATCCTTGGAGGGATTGCTGGTTAAAAGAGTTCTCTATACATCTGATGTGCTTTGAATATCTCACAAACCATTTTAAAATGTCAAAAGTCTCTGTCAAGAGGAGAAAGCAGTTAAGGACGGACATTTCAATTGAGATGTCTTAAAACATTTTAAATGTAAGGCATAGCTGAGATTTGTTCACGGTACAGAGTGTGTTATTACAGAGATGTTTACAGCTCAGCCCTGTTACGCGGTGCGTGCTGTGCCATCTAGAGACAGAACGCCAGCAAAGCGCTCCTACCTTTTCTAACCCCTGAGCAAGGCCGGGTCCAATGACAGATCTTTTAGCTGATGCTTTGTCTCTTTGTCTCTGGCCTTGATGGATGCTGCTCTGCTCGGGCCAGCTGAACCATAAAGGAGAGGACGGGATGGTAACAGCTCACTCAGTGGCACATCACAGCACATCAGCGTGGCGCTGTCCCGCTCGTCCCCAGCGTTCCGCCTACATGGCGCTGCTCAGAGTAATGAAGATGCAGGAAATAAGAGATGTTGGTGCTCTCCATAGGCCCATTGAATAGATGTGTGGATAGAAACCCCAGCAGACGGAGAAGATTAAAGCAGAATGAGGAATGCCTTAGGATGGAAAATATATACCTTGGGAGAGGATATCGATCACTGAGAAAGATCTGCAATGGTAGAATGAGACACAGTAGGGTGTGAAATAGAAAAAAAAATACAGCAGGAGTTAAGGGTGAAAAAGTACAGCTCCAAGTAAATGAAACGAGAAAGAGAAGATTTAACACTTTGAAGAGTAATTAGAATGCAGAGATTGTATCAGAAAAAAAAAGATCACAAACTCTGTTCTGGTTTTGTCAAGGTGTGTTGGTGGACCATATGCAAGGAAACTCTATCAGCAGTCCTTTCCTCAGCCTATCTTCTGGTTTCATTTGTATATTCTACTAGTTTGCAGCACTTTGAACTTCATGGCATTTTGGAGTTGGTGGTCTCTTTTAAGCTTAACATTATTGTGGGCGATAAAATACAGCAATATATATGTATGTATACATAAAATATCTAAGTCACAACAACAGAAAAAAATCAGGTTGCTCACAAACAAATGTAATTTCTGGATTTTTGTCATACTTTTTACATTAGGCTTGGCAAATATAGCAACTGCAATATTGGAAATATTTCTGGCATGTACAAGCAACGACATTTCTCAGAGATGAGAGATAAAGGAGATTTCATACCCTAATGTTCTCATGTCAAGCTGCTCAGAAAAGACAAATCCATACGAAAATATAATTTGACAGATAAAGTGTTCCTACCATGTTCCTGAGGAGAGGAAATATTGTTTCTTCTATGGCTAAATTTTCCTATCAGAAATAAGAAAGATGTGCAATATATATATGAAACTAAAGACTAATGGACTTTTATCACGGAACTGATCCCAGTACAGAAGTAAAGATACTTTAAACATTTCAAGAGGTCACTCTGTGAAACAAACACCAATATAACAGGACTTTCACAGGCTCTTACGAGAAAAACTAAACCAGAAACATGAACAGGACTTTAAAACAGTGGGATAGAGCGCACACTCCTCTCTTGGATGCTATTAGGCCTGCACAGGTTCCAAATACCCAGAAAAACAGTTTGTAGCTCAGTCTTCCACTATGCAGCTTTTTACCATTTATAATTGGTTAGTGGACTAAAACAGATAGAAAGATCTGGTTTGGTGTTTGAGTTTAGGTTTGGTTTTGTTTTTTCTTTTGTTTTGGGTTGAGGCATTTTTTTGCTTTTTTTTTGGTATAGTTTTGTTTTGTTTGGGGTTTTTGTTGTCTTGTTGGGTTTTTTGTCATTTTGTTTCTTTTTGGTTTTATTTGGTCTGGTTTTTAATGAACTCTTCTAATGTGGGGGAGATGATACCAGCAGAGGAAAGCATACTTCAGAACATTGGAAACAGATTCTCAAAATAACCATAGTGAAGCACTTGTCTTCTTTACTAATATCTTTATTGACTGTCAATAGACCAAAGGTTAGTTACAATTGATTCTGTCCATAATGCAGAGAAAAAGTATGGATGTCCCAAAAAAATAATAAACTGGTCACTTCCATGCACATGGCCTGATTGTGTTCACACAAGTTACTTTGTTTTCTCTGTCAAGAAATCCTGAATGTCCAAAATATATCCAGAGGAAAAATTAGAAACAAAGACAGGACTTGAAAAGAGAAAAAGACAGTTGTATTTTCTTTGATGAAAAACCTTCATTCTCAGATGTGAATAATTATCTTCCTGATTTTAGAGCTCTCAGACATGGAGTCCTTTCTCCTGACACGATTCTGATGTACACAACCAGCCAGAGATGATCCCTGTAGTACCAGTTCACAGCCTTTTCCTAAGTTTTTAATGAACACGTACAGAAAGACAGACAAAGAACAGGTAGAAAATTAGTATTCAGACCCTAAGTCCTATTGCACATTAGGTTTTGATTCAATTAGCTTCATAACAAAAATATTAATTTCAACATTAAAATTGATCAGTGAACAGTTTACTGTGTCCTGTGATTTAACCATGAATATGAAGCTCTATTTTTATCCTTGGTATTTAGATGAGTGCAAAATCAAGGATTTGCAGAAGAGATTGAAATTTTAAATCCATTTTTATCTCCTTTTGGGTGGTTATCATTCCTTCCCTTTAAAAATGAAGCTTCATTTTTGCATACCCTCTATCCTTTTACATTTGCATATGCATCATATTTCAATTTCTGAATAATAATTTTCCTAAAACTCTTTTGATTTTGGAAGCCTTACACATTTGTAATGCTGTAGAAGACTGTTAGGAAGGATACATAAACTAATTGACAGGGAGATCTTCAGAGCAATACATTTCAAAATAATAAGATTAGGTAGAATTAGATTAGAGAAGAATTCTTGCTGTTAATGTAAAATAAGAATTGTTATCTTCTTCCTTAGAGAGTCACCTTCTTTTTGGCAGAATAATTTTAGAGAGCTCAGTCAAATATTTTAGTGGCTTTCCTAATCTTTTTTACTAAATTTATGCTCAGCTTACTTTTAAAGCATTGTGAGAATTAGAAACCCCACCAAAAAAAAAGTAGGGTTAGAAATTATTTTTTAAAAGGAAGCATACATGACGGAGATAAAATGACCATTCAAAAGAATATTAAATTGTACTTTGTTTTCTACCAAGGATGGAGGACATCGTTAATATTTTTGAAAGTAATATTTTTGTTCATTTTCATTCAGATGAGCAGAAAAAAAGATATTGCATGCTTTAAATTCAGTGTCTAAGACCTGATTGAATGAACCTGTTGTAAAAAAATCCATACACATAAGAACTTTTTCTGTGGGTACAGAGCTGCTGTAAATAAGGATCTGCATAAGTACCAAGTTCATGTAGTTTCACAGAGAGCTTATAAACATCCTTAAAAATCCATAATAGATTCCTGGTTGTTTTGTTTCTCATGACCTCTATTTAAATAGAACTTTAATTTTCTGAGATGAAGCTAATACAAGCTCAATAACAAGAAAACCAACAAAAGCTCTGCAAGGATTGGATGGGGTCAGGAAGAAGAAACTCTACTTTCACAAGCTCAGACCTCAATCTACGTCATGTGAATCATCAAGTGAGCCATAACATACAAGAGGCTGCACAAATAACTGCAATTTTCCATGTACTTTACATTTGTCTGGTCAATACAACTCAAATTCACTCCTGAATTTCCAGACTTCTACATCACTTGCTCTGAACTACATTTGCTCAATTGCCATACATCAGGGGTTTCAATATGTAATGTCCATTTCTTGGTAAGAAAGTAGCCTGTGATTCCATTTTCACTCTATTTTAAACATTCTGAAAAGGGAAAAGAATATTAACAAAAATTATATTCATACATCTTAAGGAAGCTGTCTTACCAAATAGTCAAGAGACAATCCAAGGATAAGTAATATAGTTTGGTCTTAAAGCTAGAGAATGGTCTCTCACCTTGTTTTATGTAGGTTTGTCAACAAAGCTTGAGGTGGCAGAGGGCTAAAAGCAGTGTTGGTGTGCTTACTCTTGCTGATCAATTCAGTCTAAGTGGGACAATGAAATAACAGAAACTCATTGAGAAATCCTATATATTTAGAATTTTCTTTTCTGCTTATTTATGTCTCTTTTGTTTCTACCAGCTGTCTCTCCATCAAAATAATCCACTTTCACAGAATAACTTCATATAGTTTGCATACATCACTGAATATGAGTGCTCAGACCTCAATCTACGTCATGTGAATCATCAAGTGAGCCATAACATACAAGAGGCTGCACAAATAACTGCAGTTTTCCATGTACTTTACATTTGTCTGGTCAATACAACTCAAATTCACTCCTGAATTTCCAGACTTCTACACCACTTGCTCTGAACTACATTTGCTCAATTGCCATACATCAGGGGTTTCAATATGTAATGCCCATTTCTTGGTAAGAAAGTAGCCTGTGATTCCATTTTCACTCTATTTTAAACATTCTGAAAAGGGAAAAGAATATAAACAAAAATTATATTCATACATCTTAAGGAAGCTGTCTTACCAAATAGTCAAGAGACAATCCAAGGATAAGTAATATAGTTTGGTCTTAAAGCTAGAGAATGGTCTCTCACCTTGTTTTATGTAGGTTTGTCAACAAAGCTTGAGGTGGCAGAGGGCTAAAAGCAGTGTTGGTGTGCTTACTCTTGCTGATCAATTCAGTCTAAGTGGGACAATGAAATAACAGAAACTCATTGAGAAATCCTATATATTTAGAATTTTCTTTTCTGCTTATTTATGTCTCTTTTTGTTTCTACCAGCTGTCTCTCCATCAAAATAATCCACTTTCACAGAATAACTTCATATAGTTTGCATACATCACTGAATATGAGTCACTTTTAATACTGCAGAATAAGGAATACCCAATACTGCCAGCTGTCATTTTCAAAGCATGGATAAGGTCTCAGATAGCCACAGGTAGAATTTGGTAAAGATACTAATTTTATTATTCATATAGGAAGAATTGGTTTTGATTCTCAATCTTATATATGCTACCATAAATTTTGAAATTATCAAAATTTTCTGGTAAGATTTACAAAATTATAATGCATTAAATCCTTTTTGCACTGATAATTTAAAAGACTGCTCAAAATTGATACTCAGGACACCTATTTTCCCTGTTTAAAACAAATACATTTCACTATTTTCTTTCTCCAGAATGAGGACTTAGATGTCACCACATAGATAGGGAAGAAGTCTTTTAATGTGAATGAGACTTTCTACGTGTATTTCTTCAAATATGTGTCTTTGAAGGCAGACATTTTCTCTGATAGTAAATATTTCAGTAGTACAAAAATAAAATGGATAACATGTCCAAAGAGCAAAAATGTTAGGTGAAGAAAAAAAGCAAAATCTGTAATGGTATTCCAGATTCTCTGTGGTACAGGAATTTATAATTTTTGTACGCAACCTCGCTGACCAGAACCAAGACTTAAAAGTCTGAAAATTGGGAAGAGCCAAAAGAATTATCAACAGCTTACACTTTTTATTCTTAAAACAAGTATGAAATCCCATCTAGATAAAATGATCAGCAAGAGACGCTCTTCTTGCATTGACCTGTTGCAGGATATGGCACCCACTGATGTCAGGAAAAGCATTCAGATCCTGCTACACACTGCAATAATAGTCTTGTTTTAAGTGGTATTGCCACAAATCAAAAAAAATTTCAAAGTTTTTAGTCAATCTTTCTATATCTCACAATAGTGTGTAAAAGAAATTATAAGAAGTATTCAAACAATTTTAAATGTCATCGAATTTTTTTCTAAAACTTCATGACAAAAATTCTACAAACTATTTCTCATTACAAAATTTGTCTTATGGAAAGCTCTTTCTGAGACATCCTCTAAAGTGTAAAAAAATTAGTAATGCATGATTTATTGGTTACAGTATAATATCTTGCTTCCACCATTCTTTCTTTAGCATACAAAAGGATCTTTCTAGAAAAAAAAAGGATTATTTCCATTTGCAATAATGCCAGATCATTCAGTTAGTATGATATCTCCACCTCTCATTTTATTCCCTAACATGTTGAAAATATTCCCAGCCTTTCAGAGTTAGTTACAAAGGCACATTTGGCAAATGCACCACCTTTGATAGCATAATTTTTAATCTGCTTCTGTAACCCAAGAGAATCTTTTTATAAAGAGAGTAAAGTATTGAAATTTTATTCTTCATGCTCAAGAGGACAATATTTGGCCCTGATGGCTAATTGAAAGCTAAATTTTACTGCATTACACGGGACACTAATTAAATCAGTTGGGACACTTTTCCAGCAATGCAACAGTCACCATAAAAAATCCTCCATACTTAAAAAAAAATAAAAATGGAAGGACCACAGAGAAATGGAACAAAAAAAAATAAAATATACCTACTTAATATAATCAGAAATGAAGAGGGAGATCATAACAGAATTAGATTAAAAATAAAGAGGATTATAATTTAATTAAATTGGTTTGTGGCAGAGTTAGTTAATCAGATTTTTTTTGTTTGTTTCTTTGTTTTTTTTAATATCCTATTTTGAGATAAAGAGTTTTTCAGCAGGAACAGAAGTTGTTTACAGAGATAATGCAAAATTGCATCTTTGCAGTCAACAACAGTTACTTTACTTGCAGCAGCATTAATTAACATCCTTAGTCCTGGAGTAAATTCCTCTAATAAACACACTTTGATGTAAACTGACAATATCCTCCCAAATAAAGCCAAATTTTTGCACCATGAGACTGCGTAAATAAATTATACTGCTTTAATGAGATCCATATTAACATCTACATCTGATGCTTACCCAGAGTAAAAAATATGTTACAGTCCATGCTAGCATATCTAGTATCACTTTCCTTTGTGTGTATGTGAATTTCATTTGTTTTTCTGACCAACAACAACAGCTGGTGTAGGGAAAAAAACCCCAAAAACAAAAACCTACCTTGATAGTTTTTATATTGCTCTTTTCTTTCTTTAAACAGCCTGTGGTGGTGTTTGCAGGGGTCTTAGGATGAGGGAAGAGATGAGAATGTTGAGTCCATATTTCAGAAGGCTTGATTTATTATTTTATTATAGATATTATTTTAAAACTATACTAATAGAATAGAAGAAAGGATTTCATCAGAAGGCTAGCTAAGAATAGAAAAGGAATGATAACAAAGGCCTGTGACTGACTGAGACAGTCCAGACAGCTGGGGCTGTGATTGACCATTAATTAGAAACAACCACATGAGACCAATCACAGATCCACCTGTTGCATTCCACAGCAGCAGATAACCATTGTTTGCATTTTGTTCCTGAGGCCTCTCAGCTTCTCACGGAGAAAAAATCCTAAGGAAAGGATTTTTCAGAAAATATCATGGCTACACCAGCCCTGAATTTCTTGTGTCATGTTGATAATGATTTGGTGAAACTTCTCGTTTCTAGGATTACATTTGCCCTACTTAATTATTCCAGGAAAAGTGTCCATGGACGGAGTAAGCCATGCTAAAACTATATGGTCATAGTCCCCCTGAAGCTCTGACAGTACCAGAAAGGAATATTCATTTCCATTAGACCAGCTGGTGGAACACCCAGCTGATCTCACGAGATCGCTACACAAGTCCAAGACCTGACACAGGACTATGTGTGAACTCATGTTTGAAAGGGAGAGGAGAGTAAAAGAGAGGGACGGGCATGAGGAAGAAAAGGACAGGGAGAATGGAGTAAAAAAAAAAAAAAAAAAAAAAAAAAAAAAAAAGGTGAGCAAGTCTTTAAAATAGTAATTCACTAATACATTGACATATGCCAATCATGAAAAAGAGAACAAGTTTCAAGGCTTCCAAGCATTAAATTCTGGAAACAGTGTTGGGTTTTCAGGCTTTTTACTCTCTGGATACTAGGAAAGGACTTTGGCAACACAGTGTGCTGATGAATTTAGTACTTGAAAAACTTAATAAATTTAATTTTTTTTCCACTAAACACAAGCTATTGCACACCATTTATTCACCAAGTTGCATAATTATGTTTTTTCAAGGAAAGATAATAGACAAGATGCCCACAGGCTTACAGAATTTTTTTGCAATGAACTGAAGAACCTTCTTACCTGAATTTCAAACAGAACTGTACATTTCTATTCTAGTTCTATGACCAGTTTTAAGGGCCATGCCACCAATATTGAGTATTGCATAACTCTTTCTTGTTGTTAAAATTTTTGATGGCATGTTTCTTTATAGGGCTAGTATAATAAATATACCTTTGAAAATCTTAAAACAACACATTTTAATACTTTCAAACTAATCTAAATCACTTTTAAAAAAAGAAAAAGAAATTGTCCTTAAATAAAGAAATTATATTCTTTTTTTGTCACACACATACTTGTACCTTTAAAAAATATGAAAAATATTCCCTTCATTTACATCCTCATTCAAGGAGTAGGCACTAAAAATTCAAATGAGCCCTAATTAAAGTTATTATCTTAAAGCTTCAGTAGAACAGCTCTCATCTATATTAAAGAAGTTTCTAGTTCAAAGGAAAACTCTTTGCAGTGAAAATAATGCGTTTTTTTTTTCTCTTGTCAGAAATCAATCATGGTTTTGTCATCATTAAGGGGAAGAGTTGGCCCTTCTTAAGAGAAAGGACAAAAGTGCCTGGTCATGAAATATCCCTACTTAATCATAATACCCCTATGACAGGCTCCTATTTACAGTTATAAAAAAAAAATCCTCATACTTTAAAATTTATGTCAATAGGCAACAGAGGAAAATTAAGACTTATAAAGAAAATTCTACAATGCAAAAGTATAGATATGAATTGCCACACATATCAAGAATTGTTGTGATGAACATGACAGAGGAGGAAAGGTGATAAATGTAGGTGAAATTTATCACTGTATAAAAAATCCCACAGAACTAATCTTCCAAACTATGGTTGACAATGGATGTCCTATAATTCATGTATTAAGTTCAAGAGGTCATGCACACAAATTTGCCTAAAAAAGCTGATTTCCTAGAATCCAAATACCTAGTGTTGCTAGGTACTTCAGGAGCTCGTAAAATCATAAGATAATCTAGGCTGATCAGGTAAACTTTGCGTGGTCTCTGCAGCTCTAACCTCCTACCCACAAGAAAGAGCCTCGCTCTGTGCTCCTGATCACCATTTCTTGTTTATATATAAATACAAAAAAAGTGACTGTGAGGGCCTGTGTTGTTCTTCCTCAACTTCACAGTGTCTCTGTTGGCCCATTTCTCCAGGTTGGAGAATGCCCAGAACATTCTGTACAGCAGCCCTGCCTCTGATCTTGTCAACTGCTGCCTCGTGTTTGTTGTCATCTTTAGACTTGGAAAATGCACCAAGGTACCTTCTGCTTCCTCCTACAGGCCACTGATGGAGAATAGGAACAGGCCAACTCCAAGGAGACGCTCCAGAGATCCTCCAGTTTTTACTGACCTCCAGGCAAAGCACCAGCCACTCACTAACTTCAGTTCACTAACCTGACGGTCCAGCCATGTTCTCATTCATTCTGTTTTACTCCTCTCCGGACTGTTACTTCCCAAAACAGATCACTGTGGGACACCATGGCAAAGCCTTTTTAAATTCAAAGTAAGCAACTTTTAATATCTAATTATTACATACAGGTTTTTTTCCTCTTATCTCACATCAGAGGAATGAAACATTAGACAAAACTTATTAGCTGTTGTTGGACACAGAACATAATAGAAAAGCAGCTCTTCCAACAGAATATTGTTTCTAAAATATTAGCACAATATGTTGTTTTTTTAATAGCTAAAACAGATATCACCTGCTTTTCTTCCTTTGTTTTTATTAGCTTAGGCAGATTGCATTGAAGCCATCAACCACCTAAGCTTTTCCAAGCCTTCTGAAAGGAAAAGGCTTTTTTTCAGGTGACGTTCTGAGTGGCAATATGAAAGTCTGATAAAATTAAATTATTCACTGAAGAGTATTGAAAAAAACTTATCTCTCTAGGCTTCATTTCCTTTAGACAAACAGGAATCCACTGAGAAAAACTGGGTTTGGATGTAACACCTAATAATTTTACCAATGTGTTATTTAATCATATTTATCCCACAAATTCTATTTCTTGCCTCTTTCATTATCTTAATTAGTCAAATGGAAACAAAACAGAACAAAGTGTACCTTTGAGATGAAGACTCACGAAACCAAAGAAACCTTAGCTGTTAAGACTAAGGATCTTTTGCCCACTGAAGAGCAAACTGGCTTCCTTTTTTGTCAAGTGGATGATCATGAAACTCCAGCTGTACCATATATCCAGGACTCCAATAAGCAAATTACCTGTTCCAAGCTGTAATTCAAGGTCTGAAACATCTGGCTGTAGGGTATTTGGGGTAATGAATTTAGTCTTAGGTTTTACTTAGACACAGAAAATTAGATTACTATCCAGATGCTCATGGTATCTTACTCTGGAAAAGAATTCTGCTTCCATTTTTCAGTATCATAAATAGAGTCAATGAAAGAAAAAAGCACACAGAGCATACTCAGCAAGTAAGTAGAGCTGGTTTGGATATAAGCAGGCAATTTCTGTTCATGTTTTATGTAGCAGTCATCATATCATGCTTTTGCACACATCAGGCAAAGGCATCCACAAGAGAAGAGATGGACAGAAAAATGCACCCCAGGCTCACACAGAACATGGGAACGGACAAAGATGTGCCTTGTGTACAAAGCAGGAAGACTTCACAGCAAGCTGGGAGGTGTCTGTTCCTTCTATGTACTTTGTCTGCCCTTTGAACAGGACAAAAAGGCAGGCTAAATTCAATTGAGAGGAGATAAAAGTCTAAAAAAAGGAAGTTATGATTTTATCTGTGACTTCTGAGGGAGTATATCATTATCTCTGTTTCTGTCTACAATCTCTAAAACTCTTTTTAACTTCGGATATTCTGGTTTTTGGTGTCTGTTTCTTTGGAGTTTTGGGGTTTTTGACTGCTTGATTGTTTTTGGGGGGTGTTCTTCCTTGGGGGAGGTATTTTGTTCTTTTTTCTTTAACTACATTTGTGATTTAATCTTATCCAAGTTTCTCTTTTTACCTCAGCAAGATAAAGACTTTTTTCATTGCAATTACTTTCTTGAACTGCACACAAAAATTTAATTGTAGATTCTTTAGATATCAGTGATTAAATTGTCAGTCAGCATTTTCACTGTGGCAGTTTTTTCTGACATTCTTCAAAAGCTGGAATTAAATCTAGCATTACCAGGCTAAGAGATCTTTTTATCTTCTCAGCCAGTGTTATCTTTCAGTTTTGTAGCCCACAACACAGATGCTGAATAGTCTTCCACAGCACTTTTGAACCCATTTTTCTTGTAACCTACAATGCAACTACTGTTTAAGGCATGAAAGCATAAAATTTCTTTGTTTTATCAATGAAGTAAAAATTTGTAAAGGTTACAGTTTTTAATGACTATGGTCAAAAACACTGGGCATAGCCAGATTTCAGAAACATTTCATAAATATCGGGTCATTCCACAAACATAATTCTAGACTTATCCCATGGCAAAAAAGAAAATATAAACCAGAGTGACCTGTACTCCCATAATCAATAAATCACTGACAATATTTCAAATTAATTATATGTATATATATATATGTAAAATTGTTGCAAAGGATACAGTATTTCAGGTTAATGTCTAGTCTGACTAGATTCACTGAGCAAACCAAATCTTGAGGTCCAAAGGAAGAGCTGTTTAGCCATCACTGACCCATTGCTATAAAAGCTTGCAGTAAATGAAAATTTATATGTAAAATCATTTTGCTAACTACAAAAACAATCTGCAAGGGCATGTGGAAGGATGATAGATGCTCTTTTAAGGGTATCTGGTCAAAGGAGCCATAAACAAGAACGCAGAAAGGCAAACCTGAGTGTCAATTGGTAAGGGAAGTTATGATAAGGATAAACCCAGTCAATCACGCTAATTGGTGTGGAGGTGAGAAGGTTTTGTTTTTCTTCAGTATGATTGTCTGACTAATGACCTTGCAAAATTGGGATGATTAGGGAGAGAGACAAACAGAGATACAAAACCTGAACAAAGCCTAATGAAGAACAGAAATGTACCTGTTCAATCACACTAAACCCAAGAAACTGCAAACCTTTTCAACTGGCAAGGGGAAGAGGATAATGCAGGTGGGGGCAAATTGGAATCAATGCAGGAAGGGAATAATGCGTTATGATAAGGATAAACCCAGTCAATCACGCTAATTGGTGTGGAGGTGAGAAGGTTTTGTTTTTCTTCAGTATGATTGTCTGACTAATGACCTTGCAAAATTGGGATGATTAGGGAGAGAGACAAACAGAGATACAAAACCTGAACAATTAGCCTAATGAAGACAATAAGCAGAAATGTACCTGTTCAATCACACTAATTGTTGCCCTACCAAGAAACTGCAGTCAACCTTTTCAACTGGCAAGGAGGCAAAGAGGATAATGCAGGTGGGGGGGGCAAGGGGACTAGGCCAACTGAGGAATCAATGAGCAAGTGAAGGGAATCTGGGAAGGGGATAGACCGAAAAAGGTATTAAAGAGGTCAGCTTCACTTGGCGGTGACTGATCACCAGTCTGTTCCATAATCTCATTCATTCTTTCTTCAACTCTCTCACTGCATGGTCTCAGTCTCTATCTATGTGTGTCCTGCATGCTCACCCAGGTGACCCTGAGTGGACCTGGTGTCAGGGGTGTAAAGGCACCACTGGCCTATGGTGTCAGCTACTGCAGCAAGTGAGGTCTTAGCAACAAAGCCAAAATGAGCTGGGGTTTTTAACTTCCAGCTGCAGGGGCTAGAATGGGGTGTGTTCTCCCAAATCCTGCTACAGGGAGGACTTCTGTGAATGAGTTGAGTGATGGTTTCTGCATGGGCTGCTGGAGCAGGACCATGGGGCACAGCCTGTGTGCCCACTGCCAGCTGCTGGGGGCTGACAGGAGTTTGTCTCTTACCCAAACCAGCTGAGTGTGCACTTCTGTGCGGGCTTGTGTCTGGGCTTGCTCTCAAACCTCCAGCTGGACTCCACAGCAGGTAAGGAGCTCGAAGGTCTGGACCAGGGTAGTAGGTCAGGAGGAGGCCCATGTGCTGCAGAGGACTTGAGAATGTGGGGTTTGTGAGAGATAAATTTGCCAGTGAGCCTCAAGCTAGACCAGCTGGTGAGTCAGGGACTGTGAAGCAGGTAAGGACCTATGATCTGGGCAGGTGTGCCAGGCAGACAGAATCCATGGTGATACTGAGAGGATCTGCCTGTCTGTGTGTGCTTATGAACTTGGAGAGTGTCAGGGAAAAGGGGGTTAGAGAGGAGGGTGGGGCTGTTCTTCTAACATCACTAAGAGCAATTGATTACTCCAAATGACACTATAATGACTGTTCCTAACATCCTGAACACACTCAAAAAGTTTGGAATTAGCAAATATCAGTAAAGATGTACTTTCTGAAGTATATGATCCAGAGGGATCATAAAATTACTGAGCTTTCCACACTTGAAAGTATTTCTTGTTATTTTGAGCTCTCTTTCAGAGAGGTTCTAGCAGTAACAATACAGTAGATGGGGGGAAAAAGAAATATGAGCAGCAGTATTTTCTCATTTGTACCAAGAAAGAACTATGCTTTTCAGAGCCTTCCTTCCTAGTTCTTTGTTAATTCAAATAATGTTTCCACTAGCTCCTGGACAACAGGAAGCGCAAGTACCTGAGAACATTTATTTTAAACATTAAACACTGTATTAGCTGCATTAATCAGGCACACGCCAGAATGAGGAGAGGGAGAGGAAGGCAGACATGAAAGCTTACAGCGTCTTTGATTGCGTTGCAGTTAAAGAAACCTTGAAATATTTTATCCTCTGGTCTTACAAACTTCTGCCTCTTCATCTGTTATCTCACTGACAGCCTCTTTGAGTCATCACTCTTAGTAGTCTCCTGTTTTAATGGCCTTCTCTCATTAGGTAGCAGACTGTTTTCTTCTTTTGTCAGACTACGAGCACAACCAAAGTCAGTTCATTTTTAAAAATAACCTTTTTCAACAACATAACATGGAAATTAACTGCCTACCATTTTTCAAATAAATATAATCAAAAAATTAAAACATTTTTTTCATTGTCTTATAGAAACAGATTTTTTTTAATCAGAAAAAGAGCTCAGTCACTGCACAGTGTGTTCCTTTGCCTTTGACATTTAGCAGCATGACTGATTGATAACTTAGCATTACTTAGGTACGAGATTAATCTCCAAGTAGATTCAAGGGTATGAAAAAAGAGACATTGAAATTCTGTCTTTATACCTGTACTGCTGTAAATTAGAAAAGTAAAAATGTAATTCATCAATTTTTATGCATTGACAGGCAGCAATATTTCATTAAAAATACTAACAGCAGGAATATTAATTTTTAAGCCAAAACTGCGTACAAATATTTAATTTGTATACAAAATATCTACAAAATTCCTCATTTTTTTTTAAAAATGCCCTGCCATCTAAAAAAAATAATTAGTGTATGGGAACAACCATTAGTGTCTCAAGTAGCGCATGAAATGCAGAACAAATAATAGTTATGTTATTTATACATACAAATGTATGTAGCAAATTTAAAACAATTCCACATTAAAAGAATTCTTAGCTGTTGCAAGAAAAAAACCCAAAAAATACGTTTAACAGTATCAGGAAACTCTTTGATGAGTTTTACTTGCACTTGACGGGCTGAAATGGAGATGTTTCTGTAGGCTATGCCTGTGTCCCAAAACTGCTTAGGAAAGAAAACACAACACCAAAATGCCCACACTATCACAGAGGTTAGAGTAGTCATGACATGTTCTGTGCCAGTCTACTGTCCTAGATAAAGTTTCCTGGGATAAGAGTTGACAGGCAGCACATCAAACTTGGAACTGCATCAAGCTGCCATGGACACAGTTACATTTCTATTCAAATTTATTTTTTGCATTTGAGCTCACCTCCAGCTCCAGCAGAGGAACATGACTGGCCACACAGACTTTTTCTCTTCACCATTCTCATCCAGGGGATTTTGAGGGACTTATAAATTAGTCCATCCTCATTTTGTCCCTTTTTCCCTCTTGGATGATGAGGCACGTTCAGAATCAGAGTGACACCCTAAATACTCCTGGAATATCTCTTCTTATAAATAAATTCAGTCTTGAAATTATAAAAAGGCAATAGAACTTCCATTTAAATCATGATTTAAAGACTAGCCAGTTCTTTACACAGAAGTGGGACAATGGATAAAATATTATGTTATTCTGCAAAAAATATTTTCTAAATTTTATCATCCTCACCATATAGCATTGTAAAAACCCAACAAATAAATAATATTAATTAAATTAAAATAATGTAATATGATATGATATAGTAATATAAGATGAAAAAAACTGAAGAAATTCAATTTTCTGATTAAGGCTTTAGAAAAAAAATCTAGAAAACAAACACATCCTAGAATGAAAAGCAAGCAATAGGTGAATATGATTACCTTCTTCAGATGTATTACTCCATATATTAATATATTTTTTTCACAAAGTAAACATTTTCACACACAAGTGCTTGTTGTCTTGTTATGTAAAACTCTACCTAACAACATCCTTGTAGATGAAAGTGTGCTTGCTAAGTGAACTATGGTTTAAAACAAAAAAAAATCCAAAACAGCTCCATAGTTTTATCTTTTGAAAGGATGTTTCATTGTTTGGAAGCAAAGAATACTGAGTCATAAACCTCTAGGTTTTTTTAACCTTCATCTTGATATCTCATCTCATTTTCTTAAATATAAATCTATTTGAAAAGTCTTGCCAGAACGTTAGATGAGACCCACTGAATTAAAAATATATTGTATTATGTCTTTTGAGAACTGGAATACATGTTTAGTTACTCCAAGTAATTTCCTCCCATTTCCAAACATGTAATTGAATATAATTAGAACATAACTACATCCTTTTTATAAGCACATGAAAACTATATGAAAATTCATCATTAACTCTGAAAATTTGAGAGCCAGAAAATGCCAGAATTACAGTCTGTGTTTCAATGCTTTATGTTTTATGGTGTTTCACACCATGGATTGAATACTGTCACCAACATACTGTCCCCAGTTAATTCAGTTCCTGAGATGGGTGGGATTCACAGACTGTGCAGCTATTCAGTGCTGGGGTTTTGGGTTTTCTTGTTTGTGTTGGGGATTATTTTATCACTCGCTGAGTGGATCAATGCACTATTAACTGCACATTATCCAAATTACATTAATTTTGTCATGGGCTTTTCTGTGGTTTTCCTATCACATCATTTATCACCACAATTCCCATCTGAGACAAAAATTACTTGAGATCATTAGTAGAGCAATTTAATATATCAGAGATGGGCATAGACATATTTATGTTAAAACCATTGAATGCTATTATGCTTTTGATTCATCTGATATTTTGAAAGTTCTCAAAAACTTCTCAAGTTCCTACCATGAATGCTTAAATAGTTTAATTGTTCATGCATTCCAGCACCCAAGTTCCATAGACAGAGATATGGAAGACATCAGTGACTTGTTGCAGGCACTTTGTTTATGTAATTTTCCCACCACCACACAGCAAATTCACAGCCACAGAAACCAGGCACTGTGCGGATACGGGTTGTGGAAACAGGATATGAGATGAAGCACACAGGACAAAAGGAGCAGGATGTGTTAGCAGATGACCAGTAAGTAAAGTCAGGTAGGAAAGGTAGAGAAGTCCATATATGGTGAACTGTGGTGTTATTGGTTAAGCAAGAACAGTGTGTCACCATAAGGCAATGTTTAAGGTCATTGGAGGCGGTGTTAAGAGGTCCTATATAAATGCCATGTTGGGCCCCATAAATTGGCTTCTGATCATCAATCAGTTGTCCTGGCCTCTTGGGTCCTGACAGCACTGCTCAACTGTCATGCCCCAAACAGTTTCTTAAATTCCCTAAGTGACATTTCTGAACAGATTGACCAAAACTCTTCTATCAGTGCCCCAATTCACTACAACCTCTGGTTTATGACATAGGAAAACTAGTTTAATTCATTGCCAATCAAATCAGAGTAGGGTAATGAAAAATAAAACCAAATTGTAAGTAACACCATCCCCAGACCTCTCCCTTTTTCCAGGGCTCAACTTCACCCCTGATTTTCTCAGCCTCCTTACACAAAGCTACACAAGGGGTTGAAGTCAGTTCATTGCATTTGCCTCTGACACTCCTTCTTCCTCGGGGCAAGGGCTCCTCACGCCCTCCCCCACTCCTGTGTGGAGTTCCCAAGAACTTTTCCAGTGTTTCCCGCAGGCTTTCACGAATTGCTCCAGCATGGGTCCCTCTTCTGGTGGACGTGGGAGAAGCTTCTGGCAGCTTCTCACAAAAGCCACCCCTGTAGCAACCTCCACTCTACTACCTGGCACCATCGCTTATTCAACTACGCTAGGAGACGTGGATTACTAGGGGGAACAAGTGATGTGACAGTTCCCTGCTTTCAGTGTCTGTATTTGGTGACTATGAATCTGGACAGCTGAGAGAAAAAAAAGGAAAGGAAGGCTACAGTCCAAGGCCTCAGTCTGCTTGCTGGGTATTGCTGCGGATCACTCCTTTCAGAGCCTGTTGTATTTTCCAACAATCTGACTGATTGTTATACTGTTGAAATTTCACAGAATGCCATTTTCAAGTGGAATAATGTCATAAGAAGCTTCACTCAAGTCACTCCTAGCCAGAAAAAATGTCCATACAAGTGTATATTTAAGGCAACATTATCACAGATAATTTGAAGACTCTTTGTCCCTCTGAATCAAGTAATTTGTATAACTCTCACAAGGCAAAATTACTTGAAATATCTGCACAAGTTAATTAAACACCTGAGCTTTCATCAACAACATTGTAGCATTTATAAACCAAACACTGTATTCTGATAATGTTGAAGATTATATAAATTGTTAAATAGATCAATTATCAATAGATAAATTACAGAAATACTCTAAAGAAACAGCATCTGAAATTGCATTTAAGGGAAATAATCTATGTTTCTAAAAAAAAGTATATGACTCCAGAAATTTGCCATGAAAACTGATGATTTATTTCCAGACACACAAAGATTGAAAAACTATTCTTTACTGTATTTCTATTGAACCACAAGATCTACTTTAGTTTTGTTGTTAAAATTATAAAGTAACAATTACATTTATCTTGTGGACTTACAATCTAGCACAGCTCCTTTCAGGTCTGTGATGAGAGCATCTTGCACAGAAGTTATTGCTCAAAGGCCTCAGTCGGTAAGATTGAAAAGTCCAATCTGCCTTTCTAAAAATAGTAAATCTTGCTTAATCTTTGTTAAAACAATTTTGAAAATATTGCAAAAAGATGGAATCTGAAAGAATAGGATTTGATGGCCTAGAAGAAGATTTCTGGTACTGATGGACACATAACAGTGAGGTGGTATGGAATAACCTTGAGGTTCTAGCCATGATCCCTCCTGGCTAGTGCAAAAATTAAACCTGTCCTGGCTGGAATAAGGAAAATGTCTAATGAATTTTTTTTTGTTTGTTTTCTTCTTATCTTTTGTAGCCAGACTAAATAAAATCTAGGTATGTTATGTTGACTAAGTTGGTAAAACCTAAAATCAATCTGGTAACGAATATAAAGTTCAGTTCAACCTATTTAGTAGGGATGAAGTAATAAATGGGACTAATGCACTTTGAAAATACAGGAAGAAAAATGTAATACGAGGGTGCTGGGTTTCTTTATTCAAACATAAATTTGCTGAGTGTTGTGATGCAATTCCATTTGTGATTCAAAATTTAGATTTGTGACATCAGTATTTAAATGTGTTCTTAAGGTGTTCTTCCATATCCGAATTATTTCATAGGAAAAGAAGAATTACAAAGCACTGAAATATGATAAAATATAGGGAAAAATGTTAGGAAAAGTACTAGAAGATACAACCATGTATTAACTTCAATCTACAAAGCTACAAATATATGAAAATATGTAAAAGCTAAAGATCTTTAGGCATCATTTAAAGCATGTTTTAACAGAGAAGGAGAGATCTTATGTGTCTCAAAAGGTAACTTAGGTTGTTTTCCAGAGAACATGAAAAAACAATTTAAATTAGCTTGAGGTTGCACAGGTTTTTTCCTTTCAGTTATTTTTGTTTGAAAGAAGTCAAGAAGACAAAACTGCTTTCTGCTTTACAGAAAAAAAATCAAATCAGGGTTTGAAAAGTTCACCACATATTATAAAGAGATAGGGAAATAATACAATATGAAAGACCAAAAGCTCATTAGCCACTCTAAATAAGTAGGTCATAATTTGTTTCAGTATTTACAGGAGAGATTAACTCCCAGACTGAGCTATTTCATTAAAAGAGACTTTGACATCCTAAGTTAGAAAAATATATTTGTCCACTTACATATCATACTTGAAATGTTAGCAGCCTGAAAAAGTAATACTTAGATGAGAATATACTGTTGCATGCACAAAAAAACCACCAAGCACAAACACAGAAAACCAGCAATTTTTACTGACAATTTACCTCAAGAACTCTAGCAGCTGGAAACCCATAAAAGTCATCACATCACTGCAATGCCACGATCATGTGTTCTGTAAACTGACTGGGGAAAACTACAATACCCAAGTCATTACACACAGATAAGAGAGGGGAGGATAATGAAAATGCAATTTCTCAGATCACATTGACGAAAGAATGGGAGAGTTTGCATCCAGGCCAACAAATTCACAGAGAAAGCAGCAATGCCAAAGGCTCCAAGGGAACATTCTCAGAACTCAGAATTAAGAGCACGCATCTGAAAAGCACAGTGCTATCCCTGAGATGCTTCTGTTGGCAGCATCAGCCGGCACCTGGCTAAATCAGCAGCACTACCAGTCTGGAGTGAAAGATGCTAGCAGCCAGACTGAGAAAAACAGCCAGCTGCAACATAAGACTGAAAAACAAACCAACAAAACAATCCATCTGACTAATTGAATAAATGTAGAATACTTGGGAAGCCATTCAGCACCTGCATAGTTAGGGGGAAAAAATCCAAAAAATTGTTTTAGACAGCTTAGTTTCATTGCAAGGAGGAGATATGCAAACAGATCCCGGTTTCTTGCCACATGAAATGACACTGCAATGCTTCTTTCATTTGTGAGCTGAAATGGCAGAAAGAAGCTATATCCACAGAACAGCCAGGCTCCGGGCTGCTGCCTTGAGCTGAATACCTTACAGCCTCTGATCCTGATCCTGCCCAGCAGGCAACTGCTCTCCAGAGGACAGGTCTCAGCTCTCATATGGGGTGGATACGTACACAGCATGCTGAATCTAAGGGTTGGGCTCCTGACTTTTAAGGATGCCCCCAAGCATGCAGGGCCTCCAGTTCTGTAAAAGCTTCCTGAAGGGGTATCGAAATTGTCCGTAATGTACAGGAGGAGTTTAAATCACCAAAGAGAAAGCGTCACTCTAGGCAGGGATCTTAGTAGCAGAGGTGCCTCAGACAGATGCTACGAATCAAAGTAAACCCAGACTTTTATTATTTACTCTAGCATGGAGAGAAATGTCTCCCCCAAACTAGGATCCATGTTAACTCACCTGAAGGGTTAGCCTTGTAAAGGACACCTCCTCCACCCATTTTTTTTTTAATAGTAATTAAATATAAATTACTCTTCAGGACTGATGCCACTATTTTATCCAAGAACTGAGCAGCTGAAAAAAGTATTGCATATCTGGTTTTAACTTCATATATTTAAAAAATCCCCTCTAAAATGCTTGAAGCAGGTCTTTAATGTTGTGCTTCTTATCAAAAGCAAAGGCTCTTTCAAGATATACTGGCTGAATTCAACTGTGAAATTTTGAACTGTCATAATTTCTCATCTTCTGAATCTATTTGAACACAACTTCCAACCATCCAGTTCTGAACTGTGTATTTTCAGGGCTGTTAATGACTCTCATTGATTGTATTTTTTGCCTCACAAACTCCAAAACAAATGGAAATTTATAGTTATCTTCAATAGAATTTTTTCCAGTCCAAACAAATATGCTTGTTTTTACATCAATGTCCTATGGCAAATGGAGCTAGAATTTAATAGCATCACCCCAAATACCTCAAAATACCTGAAACATCCTTTTAATACAGTGTAGTTTAAGAATTTCCATGTAATTTTTTTATTTCATTACCTTGTGTCTTTTGCAGAGACTTAGTTAAGAGAAAGAGAAATTATCATCTTAAAACAGAAGGTAATTTACATCTAGGAAGGTATATCTAGTGATTTTCACAGCAGTCACAGGCTAAGATTGTTCTCGCTTTCCTAATAAAACCCCACTAGTTTTACTTTGGGAATTGTGAAAATACACAGAATTTATCTGCAATGAACCTACTCACAAAAACCAACAGAGAACACTTTGGCCACAGCAAAACTCATATTTGTCAAGACAGTTTCTTGCAAATGCATGAGTAGGTTATTGGATGAGGGCATGGTGATGAGAAGACCCTATAAGACATAACACAAGTTGTTCTCTTCTTTGCTTCAACTTTAGTTGCACTCCTGGGGCAGTGCTTAGTCAAAGCATGCAGGAATATTAATAGGAACATGCACAATCAACAGGAATGCAAAAATTAGCTTTTATAGCATAGCACACTCTCCCATGGATTTCTCTCTTTACACTAAAGCATCAAGGTTATGTTATGTTATGTTATATAGGTTATGTTCCTCCATCTTTTCTTGCTTCCCCTGCTTTCTACAGAGAGGAAGTGTGCTTGTCACAGACCATTTCAGACAGAAATACCAATATGATCTGTGCTCAGATGAGTTAATCAGGGACTAAATTATGAGACCAGCTGTGGACTCATAATTTCTTTTCAACCTATTTGAAAAGAAATTTTGAGTCCACAGCTGGACGAACTATTTTCAAATAGAATCTTTAATATGTTAACTTTGGAGAAAACATCTTAAACTTAATAGGCTACTCAAGAAAAGCCTTTCATTGCTACCTCAGCTCTAGTACATTTCTTTCCAATGGGCAAAAAAAATACATTTTCTGAAGGCAGTTACTCCCTAAACAGCATAATAAATGGAACATCCAATATAACATGTTAATATACTGCTTTGGAGGATGCATTTGTAAGCACAGTAGGACAACTTTGGTATTTCCTCTTCTTTAGGTAGTGAACATTATCTGTCGCAACAGGACAGGGCTTACAGTCCTGTGTCTAATGTTCTTTAGTGTTTTTCTAATACTTTTGAAGAAAATAGATTTCATTCTCTCAGTTCGTATTTAATGGAGTTGGGCTACATCAATCTTATTTTAGTGAAACATGCAGTTCTAAATTAAATGTACTTTTTTGGGCTCAACCAAGTCTCTAGTGAACAGCAGTTTTCCCGAGAAAACTACTACACATAAATCATCATAATTCATTGGGAAAACAGCAACAATGATATTGAACAAGGTGTTGGTTACAGTGTGGTGCCAATAACACCAAGACTGTGGGTGTGATCCCTGTAGGCACCATTGGCTTAAGAGTTAGACTTGGGAATTTCTGATGGTCCTTTCCAACACAAAGTATTTTGTGATTCTAAATGAATTGTGAATTTGAACTTGTTTTAAACTCTAGGATATATGGACATCTCAACGTTCATATTATGGTCAATATGATATGAGAGACTGCCTTTAAAAGGATGTCTATTAAATTTTATAGCCCATTAAAAACAAGAAGTATCTGGTTTGATTTTGCATTCAACTTTCATTTTTCTTCCCTCAAGCATATAAGATACAGCATAAATTTTGGCTGACCTAAGAGTTTTAATATTATTTTTATTAGCATTATAGTTTAGGTTTAACATTTAATATGTTGGACTTATTTCCAGATGAGTTCAATGCTCTGAAATTTTGGTCACAAACTCAAAACACTAGATCCCACTATACCCAGTCAACATAAAGGAATTTTTATTTTGTGGTTATTTCTGGATTCAAATAAAAATAGCCAAATTTAATAGTTGCTCATAAGACTTGGTAGAGAAAAGTAAAAATTAGGAAATCCAGCTGTTGAAAAGTATAATTTCAAAAGGCCCTTGAATATGTAGCTATATACAACTGATAGTGGAATACAGACAGAAAAAAACCAATCAAGTGTTCTTTGCCTGACAATGTGTCCCAGTCTTTCCTGTCTTTTCTATTTCCACATGTGCTCCAAGGTAACGTGATGAGGGCATCGGACGTGGTGTGATTTCATGTAGAAATGTAAGCCTTATCCTAAGGACAAAGGGCAGAGTCCCTTCAGGTCTTCTCTTTACAGCCTTTACAGCTCCCTGCTATGTCTTTATTTCTGTCCAGCTGGCTGCAAAGAGTTTCCCACCTGTCTAGATGCATCAGAAGATGTACATCTGAGTTTATATGGCAAGAGGAAGTCTGAGTCACTACTGAGGCACTACTGCATTGCTGGAAACACACATCCCTTCAGCTGTCATGGAATTCCTGAAAGTTTCTTTCTGCTGGCAGTGACCCTGGTCACTGCCATAGTTTTTTGACTGCTGGCAGAAAGCTCTAGTCAAGTCAATAGGCTTCTAATGCAGAATTTTAGCCTAAAAAATATTCCTGCTGACATAGCATGTGCTGATCTAGATGATGAAAAGTGATCAGTATAACAATATTACATAATACTACAAAGCACATTAGAAAAATACAGGCCATATTGGAATTTTCAAGTTAATAACTTCAAAGTTAAGTGTGCTATGCTAAGACCTTTGCAGCAAGCTCCAACATAAAAGCTCAGACCTTGCAACTTTTGCTAATACTGTTTTTATTAAGGAGAGGAATAAAGCAATGATGTGTACTGTTCAGGACAAAGATCACACCAGGCACAACAGTGAGGTAGGAGAAATCCCTCTCTTCCCTCATCTTTGGCTGTAAAAAACCTAGCTGTTACCTTCAGATGTGTTTCTACAAGAAATCTGGATCTAACAGATTAAATTAGAGCAGAAAATCACTCTAATCTGGAAGGAAAGTAACTTACGAGATAGAGGTGGTAAAAGGAAATCAAAGTTGCTGACTGGAGAGGGGGTGAACCTTTGTGATGGCCAGAGCTGAGTGTGAGTTTAGTTGGTTCAAATAGAAATATTTGTGACCCTTTTCTCATACAGCAATTTTCTGCTTTATTGTAAGGGCATTTAAGCCGCTCCCTTTTGAAAGAGACTGATCAGGAGCTGTCAGCACACACATTGGTCCTCACTTTTGTCGTATCTTCTGTAACCCAGAATGTCTGCACATAGATTTCTGAGTTTTTTACTTTCAAAAATAATTTCTAGCTTTAGAAATCTAAATAGTGATACATGGTAATAATACATATGTGTGTGTGTGCATATGTGTGCATGTATATATTTATAAAAAGATTTTTTTAATGGCACTGAATATCTAAACCTTAATAGAAGAAGGGAAATTTAGGATCAGTGTTTATTGAAATTGGTCATTGACAGATGTTTATGTCTAGATGAAGAGAAAGGTCTCTTCCATCCTCACTGCATGAAAAAGCTCATTTAGTTTCAGTGACGTTACTGGGAAAATCCTCAATGTGACAGCAGGGTTAAAAACATGTCATTGCAGAAGCAGTCTCAAAAAGATTCACTTGGCACAAACACCATCTCTGAAAATGTGTGTAGATTCAGAAAACCAATATAAATCAGACGGCAGGCTTCACAGAATGAAGAGCAGAATTTAATTAAAATCCATCTCATTTGCATTCACACTGATAGGCACCTCTGAACTAAAAAAAAAAAAAAGTCTGATTTCACCATAATATTGGAAAACATTTGAAGTGTGGCATGTAGTATTTTCCAGAAGAATGAAGAATTGTGCTTGTTATCAGCATGAAATCCTTTCTGTACTTTGGGAAAATAGGCAAATATCTCAACTGCAGATGTTTTTGTGTCAGAAGCAATCATTTGATTTGTGGAGGTGGTTGAGAGCATGTATGATGCTACCCTCTATTATACATAAACTTAATTTCAATAACATGCATATGGCTTACAAAACATATTTTTAGCAGAAAAGTTCTCATATATTTCATATCTTTTATGATTGACACTTTTATCCAAGAGTAATTAAGTTTCATCACTGGAGCTGACTAACATTTTGACTAACAAATATTACCAGATGCTAAAATTTGTCTGAAAAGGACAAAGTCCAAAACAAGGATTCCCAGTCCTGTGAAGATAGCAAAACTTAAAAGAATGTATAATTTTAATATCTATGACAACATGTATTCAAAAAAAATTCAATTTGCTGCAGTTTTTTCATATTTTCATAAGCTATCATAGTCACTGTGGTGATTATGAGTGCTGCTGGACTCATCTTCAAGCTGCTCTGAGGATTCAATGAAATCTTTTAAATAAATAATAGCAATAAGAGCATTGAACAGAATATATATGACAAAGGATTAGTTAGCATGTATGAGGGTTTATACAGCAAAATTCCATTAAATGAGAGATATTAAAGTATTATTAGTTAGAAAAAAAAAAAAAACATCAACAGGCAGCTAAAACTAAAAGCAAGAAGACTGCTTGCCAACAAAAAACAAAACAAAACAAAATTTAAAAAAAAAAGAAAATAGAAAATTATCAAAGAAGAATTGCAGTGGACAGAGCTTTTTAAAAATCTTTTTAAAAAACATTTCAAGATTCCCTGTGGAGTATTAGTTCAAAGTAAATACAACAAAAAAAGATGGAAACACTGAAACTTTTAATAGTAGACATAATTCTGAGAACCCTGAATTCACTGAATGAAACAAAAAATCTTACTAAGGGGATAATAGCAACCTGGAGTATTCCTGGCCTCATAGAATTCTAATTAACATTTTTAATCTTGTCCCTAGTTTTGGACAGAAAATTATCTATTCCTCTCAAGTTTTTCTTGTCTCTCAATCATTAATATAATTTTTTAAATTTTAATTCTTCAGTATTGGTTTGTTATTGTTCTATTGTTTCTATTATTATTAGAAATAAATTCCATTGTCATTTATAGAACTGATAGTGATTGCTATCCATTTCTCTTTTAAGTAAATACATAAGGTTTTATGTATTAACAATGTGAACATTTAGTCATAAAAACTGCTGCTAAGTGGAATGGCAGATTTGTCATCTCATCAAACAAAAATTTTAAAAAATATTAAAAGGCATAAAATATTAAAAGGCTGGTCCAGTTTGACTAGATGAAAGTTAAAGGTCTGCAATTACAAGAGGTCATATCATCATGACATCATGCTTCTTCTTTGCTCTAAATAGGATGAAAAATTATCAAAGATGTTCTTGTTCCCCACCATAATTCAAGGACTCAGTTCTTGCAGTTCCACACTTGTAACTCACATGAAGTACCATCATTCAAGTTTAAATTTGGAGAAAAACTGCACCGAAATTCTTTCTCTCTTCTCCCATTTTTTCATAAGTATTTAAGCAATAAAAGTAATTTAGCAAATTAACACTTACAAAAAGAAGACCCTAGAAGTAGCTAAGAAACAAGATGAAGCCTCTATCTAGACTCATACCCAGAATTATACATTTTATACACACAACACGCTAGTGTAACAGAATCCCAAGATGATTAGGGGCTGTAAGGGACTTCTGGAGATCATCTAGTCAAGCTTCCCTGCCGAGGCACGGTCACCTAGAGCAGGTGACACAGGGACATGTGCAGGCGGATTTTGCATGTCTCCAGAGAGGGAGACTCCACAATCAGCCTGGGCAGCTGGTTCCAGTGCTCTGACACCTTCAGTGTGAAGAAGTTCTTCTTCATGCTGAAGCGAAACTTCTTGGGTTCTGTTTACGGCCATTTGCTCCTTGTCCTGTCACTGGGCACCACTCTTTTGGTACCCACCTTAGAGATGTTTATATGTCTAAATGCAAACCCCTCTCAATCTTCTCCAGAATAAACAGGTGCAGTTCCTGCAGTCCCTCCTCATACAAGAGATACTGCAGACCCCAAACCATCTCTGTGACCCCGTTCTGAACCCTCTCCTGCAGCTCCTTGCCCTTCTTGCTCTGGGGAGCCCAACTGGACACAGCACTCCAGATGTGGCCTCACTAGAGCTGTTTAGAAGGGCAGGACCACCCGCCTCCCTTGGCCTGCTGGCCACATTCTTCCCAATGCACTCAGGATACCAGGAGTGTTTCAAATGAGAAAACTTCATATGGAAGCCATGAAAAATGTACAGCTGTGGGAATGGAGTTCATACAGTTTTCCCAGGCTCATACAATCATTAAAAAAAATGTATGTTTTCCTGTGGCTGCTTCCTCAGGGATGGAGAAATCCTGCAATAACACAGAGCTCTTTGGTACAGTTTCTATGCTCTCACTCATCCAGAGAGGGCTGGAAGGATGTCCAAATTTGCCAGCAGCTGGAAGAATTTCTTGACAATTTCTTCAACATAGACCAAATAAATTTAGGGACTACTTCAGACATCACTAGAAACTAGCTTCCAGCAACCTCTCTTGATCCTCTGTGTTTATTTTAACAGCTTTCCAGTCAGACTAAGAAAGGGATCCCTGAGCTATAAAACTTTCTTATGCAGAACTCCAGTAGTCAACTTGTGTTGAAAGACTCATAAAAGGAAGGGATTGAAAACCAGTTTCCCAAAAGAAAAATAATCTAAATTTTACAAAGAAACAGGTATTTCAACTCCATAATACAGTAACTAGCAAATGATTAAAGATTAATATGGGATATTTAGTGTCATAAAACAAGCTATAAAATTGATAAATAGAATATTCCCAAAATACTCTCACAAATAAATCACATAGACAGTATTGAAATAATGATTAAATTCCTGCTTAACTCACAAAATCTCTTAAGATTAAGTATCATGTTTGAAGTAATTAACTTATAAATTGAACCTGTAAAAAGGGTTTTCTTACCTTTTATTTTATTCCTCATGGACTGCATATGCAAAGGCTACATGACTTTTTTTAAGCTGAGCCTTTGTAAAAATGCTTAGACATAAACATAAGATGGTCTTCCTAAAATCCATGTAAACAAGAATGAAGCCATTAACAAGATCTATGAGTTTTAAAAATCCTCCAGTCATGATGACAACATGGTCTTGAAGATGCATTGTTTTAACATGGAAGATTCTCAGCAACCCAGAATCAGCATTGTGGGCAGAGTCAGGAGTGAAAAAGAGGCAGAAAGCACACTCCAGGTGACTCCCTTTGTCACCAATCTAAGTTACAGTAATTTGAAGACATAAATGATAAGCCAGCTTTACACAATACAGAGTGTTTCAAGGTCATTCCAGAGTCCATAGGATCGGTGTCAACACATCGGGGTTCAATTCCACATTAGCATTTTTAGTTGATTTCCAAGTTGTGGGATCATATCTGAGCAATACCACCCTAAAATATGTAGGCATGTTACTACAAACTGATCTGGATATTTTTTCATGTTATTGCACATTGTATATATTATATATTATTTAACATTTCCTTTTATGCTTCTGTGTGTTTGCATTTCTAACATAACTGCTGTAATGAATACATTTTGAACAGCAAACTAACATTCTTCTTTTAAAGAAATAACTGAAGACAGTAAAATGTAAAAATATTATGCTTGTAGTTTTCCTTTTAAATTTAGAAAATTGCTAAAATTAACTCTGTCATTAAAAAAACTTTTGGTCTGAATTAATGATAGGCAGCAGTATTACTGGGATTATAATAGATAAATAAACCTGAAGAGTTGTATGGTATTATTAAACCTTAATCACCTGTTCTTATTACTTCTCAAAGTTATACTCAATGGAATATACATAACAGTAATTAGTGAGGCTTGATGAGTTTGTGTTTTGCTATCTGTTCATGTGTCACAGAAATCAAGATCAACCTTCACCTCCAAATATCTCGTCTGGTTCCATTTATATAATCTATCCTGCCCCCTCAAATTTTAATTCACTCTATATGCATATTTGACTGAAAGATGAGTTTCAGTTGACTTCTAAGCCTTGATGAGAAAAAATAAAATTTTTAAGCACACACATTGAAACAAATATGTTATAATTATAACAGATTCCTCTGAGAAGCTTTTCCTAATATACTGTTCCAGATGGCCAGTTCCTAATAAGCTTAAAAGCTTCATGGATAAAACCCTGGACATTAGAACTGATAAATAAATTGCTTTAAACAAAGAAGAAGAAAAAATTTAAAGTTGCAGAGGTCAGTCAGTACTCTGAACCCTGAGATTTTAATCCTTCTAAAGCATACAAATAAGAGGACCATCTGCAAACTAATTTAATTTAGAGATGGCTGTGTACAACTAATTCCTTGCTGGAGGTGGAAAAATGAACCAGCTTGCTTGGAGCAAACAAAATTCATTCTGTAAAGCAAAGCATACACAATCCCCCACCCCCACCCTGTATGTAAGTGCCTGAAGAGAGGAAGGAATGCAGAAAATAAGTTAAAAGATCACTTTCTTATTTAAAAATTAACAATTTAGTTTCATAGACAAGATAAAGAGAAGGTAATAAAAGTTTTAAGAATAATTAGAAGTACAGATAATTAAAGAAGGAGGGAATGCACTTGCATTTTAAAATTTTTACCAATAGATATATCAAAAACTACCTACAAAAAGAGCAAAGTGTGGGAGGAGCTTTTCCCACCAAGCAGTCATGGATCTGTCTTCTATAATACTTTGTCACCGTCACATGTGTGAAGTTAATCATTAAAAATGTATCTATCCAATTTATCATAAAGACAATGTTTATTAAAGTAAACCAAAACAAACCAAAACCCTCTGCAGGTAATTAACAAACATGCATTGCTGTTAATCCAAGAGGGCACAGCAGAAGGTCAATTTGAACATCTCTAAAGCCATTGCTATTTCATATATGGATGGTGCAGGTGACAGAGTAAGGAATACACTTGGAAAGTTCTTTGAGGACACTAAGATGAAAAGAAGTGAAAGCAGTGTGGTGAACAAGAGCAAAATTTGAAATTCTGTTGATGAGGCTGGGATATCTCTAAAGCCAGCACGAAACTGAAGTAATTGCAGACTTCTACAGTGACTAGTGAGCCAGCTTTCCATGTATTGTTATAAAAACAAACTTCTGGCAGAAGTCTGCATGGAAAACAATGTGAAAAAAATACAGTTTACACAGCTGGTGTTTTGGAGGGATTAGAAGCCTCATGCCTTCTTGATAAGACATTTGCTCATCTCATCCAATAACATAATTCTGAGATGCAGCTCAAATAAGAACTGTCTTTCTAAACATCTATTCTCTCTGAATATATGTCTTCCACAAATTTCCCTAGAAAACCCACTGAAGCACCAGCAAAACATGGAGGGAAACTGGCACAGTGTTTGTTGAATAAATGAAGCCAGTTGTATTGGATCCATACTTGGAAACCCCTCAACTTCCAAAAATACAGTCTCAGAAATCTCTAGTTTATCACGCTTAAATCACATTTCAGTTGAATAGCACGTCACAATTAAGACCTAAAGAATTTAATTTGTATTTAGTATCCTTCATGAGATTATGATTGTTTCCTTAATTATATGGTGCTTTAAAACCACATCCCCATTTATTTTATAATGAAGATTAACATGCATACCCATAAATGATGACTACAGCAATTTCACAGATTTAATGAAGGTAGACAGGGGATTAGAAGTGCTTCAACCTAAAAGAAAATAGTGTATTAATTCCAAACATTTACCTATTTGTAAATCTCTGTCCTTGCCCACAACAAATAACATTTTTAAATTGTAGTTAGCCAAGCTTGGACTGTAAACAAATCTGAAACGCCAAGTGCTGTGAAAACCAGCCTATCTGCTAAAATAAAATTAATGGGTAAGGAATGAGCACTTAAAATTTAAACATGTTATTTACCTTTAAATTTTCTACCATAATAATTCAGATTAATCTTATCAATTAGCACAATTCTTTTCCTTGGAAAAAAATAAAGGAAAAAACTAATAAAAAGCATTTTAACAGCTAAAATTTTTCATAACTAACTCCAAACAGTCCAGAATTCTGTAAAAGCAAGAATCTGGGTTCTACAGTTTGATCATATAGTGAAGATTTAAAAAAACTTTTCAAAAAAAATCTTAAAATATTGAGGAATCCCCAACATTTTTCCCCATATAGACTAAAAAATTGTAATTCTCTTATCATGTGACAAAATTGTGAAGTTTAAGAAGAGAGAAGGCATTTCCATTATATTTGTATTTTAGATGCCAAACATGCACATAAAGTTCAAACTCAGACTGCATGAGTCTCTCATTGGCTTTTACTTGAAATTAAAAATAGTTCTAAAGAAAAACAACAACAGCTTTTAATGGAAATAAGCTGTTTTTCATTTCTGCTCTGCTCCAGTGCCCCAGGTATGAGATGCATGTCATCCCTGGGTTCACCAGTAGCCAAATGGTGCAATGCTACCAAATGAGGTTCCAAGGTTAATTCCAGACAATCTGAAATGTTTGTCATAAGGAATTGGGTGGCTATAACATGAATTTAAATGAAAATTCTTCAAAAACAGCATTAAATAAAGCAAATTAAGACACAAAGCACAAGGAAAAAATACATAGGTCAAAGAATTCCCCATGGTTTCTCATGACACTGCAAGATAAAGGATAAAGTTTTGGAATTCACCTATATCTCAGGAGAAGTACAGTATCTAGACCACAGGCTTTTTAAAATATTTTCTACCTCTTCCTATTCTTTGTTACACCAAAACTCTAAACAGAAACAAAGTTGCATAAAAATCACATTACTGATGTTCAATTTCTGTCTCAAATGAAAAGCAGTAAAAATTCTCTTTCACTTGAGTAAGACCAGAAATTCTCCCTGAATAATTATTTTCACCGAGAAAGCATAGAAATAAAATAAAAACCCTTTCAGGCAAAGACTGATGTTAAACCCGAGCATGGTGTTGAGGCTGAGTATTTTGGAAAAAAAAAAATTTTTTTTTTTTTTTGTCATCACCATAAACACCAAATTTGATACCATCATCACCACATTTGATTTTTGAAGGTTGCATAGCAGCTTTCTTGTGTCTCAGTTCAGTCATAACTGAGATGCAAAGACAGATTGGGAAAAAATATATAACAACGAAATACTTAAACACTTTCATTTGGTAACCCTGAGTGCAGGTTTCATGGTAAGTATTTTTCATTAAAAATGTGAAAGATCTCAGAGTCTGGAAAGTATTCTATGTATTTGCCTTTTGATTACCTCATTCAAGCAAAATGTGCGAGCGACTAACTGTTACACTCACTGAATTCACAGTGTAGGGAAGCAGACTTACTATGGAATAATTGACTCCACAATCAAATTTACCTCCCTGGAACATATTTGTGTACATGCAGCAAAACACATTACAGTAAACTGTGCTTCACAATGCCTATCCTTACACACAGCACAGTAAAAGAAATAGAAAGGCTAAGGTTTTAAACAGAAAAAAAAATTATTATATTGGAGTGATTTTCTATTCATTCACTGGTATGTACTGCTAGAAGAGCAATAGATTGGGGTGCTTTTCAAACCTAACCCTGTAAAAATAAGTAAGTAATAATTTTGTTTGAGGTTTATCTTTACAGCAAAGCAGCACAACCCTATGGGCCACAGTGGAAACCTCTGTGAAACACAAAAGGTTCAGTCCATCTACAACTTCTGTTTAACCCTCATCAGGATGAAACTCAAATGCTGTAGAGCATATTTTGCTTACTTCTTTTCATACCAATGATAAAAATAAAAAAAAAACTTAAATTGCAAGGATTGGGCAACTTGGGTGGGTAAGAGAGGAAAGTACTGGAGTAATATTTCACAGAGCTTGCAATCTACTTGATTACTATTTACACAATTTGCCTTTTTGGTGTCTGAACCAGTGATTTTTTTTTTATCAAGATCATTTAATTTTTCTTTGAAGAAAATTAACAAAAAAAAATTATAACATGAGAAAAATTCCAGTCAAGTTCCAATTCAGACTATTGCTCTATAAAGTGATAACTTTCACTAGACTTTGCAGAATGCTGTTCAAATTGAAAGGCCACAAAATATTTCTCCAGCAGTGAAAACAATGAAAGCAATCTGGGCTGCAGAAATGTTAGGAAGCATCCAACCAGTGTTAAACAATAGGAAGGACTTACCGTTCAGGCAGGCAATTTTCTCTGCATGAATATAATGTGATTACAATGGGAGCTGCTGTAGGCTAATGAGCTCCTATTCACTGTTTTTACGGCATGAAACTAAGGGAAGTGTTCAGCATTTCCCCCTGCACTGTCAAGCAGATGGTACTGTGGTGAGACAGTGCCCTTCCATGATGCACGGCATAATCCCTGTGCTGCACAAACAGCTCAGAGGCCTCTTCTGTATGTTGATGGCATTTAAGATAGACTAACAGAAACTCCAACAAGGCAAATTGGTTTTGCTGAAGGCATTTAATTAATGGGATTTAAAATACATATCATCAGAGCCAGCAGAGATTTATAACAGCCATAGTTTTCTTCTGTAAGCAAAATCTTTTGGTGCTTTCTATTTGTTTTGGTTTTGTTGGGAGGTTTTTCTCATAAGGGTCATCAGCAAAACTCAAACATGGTTGGTTGAAGATAGTCCTTTTATTTAAAAAGATTATCTTCAGAAAGTTTTTATTAAAGAAAAAAAGAGAATCTTTTGTTAAAGAAAGAAATATTTATAGCTTTTCGATGTCATCTCAAGTGATTGAGAAGTAAACAAACATAAGGTTTGACAAAAACTTTGAACTTAGTTGCAGGAACTGATTGACAAATCAAATAAAGCACAGAGTCATGTAATTGATATTGCTGTACTGAAATCAGTAGAATCCTTCAATTTTAGGCAGGTGCACAACCTGGCACAAGGTAGGCAGGTCACACTCACTGTGCTGGCATTCTTCCTCTTGAACTCTTCAGATGAGGACTTTACTGTTTCTTAAACCTGGCCATTGTTACATTTGAGCTCAGAGACTGCAAAGCCCAGATTATCACTGAAAGTCCACATACAGAATAGTGTGATGCAGTCATTCCAAATGGAAAATCTTTTGTTTGTATGCTTTGTTTTCCTGTGACTGCTCCTCATTCTTGAATTAGATTTCCTTTGCCAGTTCCAGCAAAATAAAAACAGACTTTGCTCTATTTCTTCTTTGACTGCAGAACTGAAGATCAATGTCTACCTCCAGTTCAGTGAGAAAGTCTTATTTAATATTTAAGAGCTATATTTTCTTCCATATCTCAAACACACAGTCAAGCTCACTAGAGATGCATTTATTTGTCTGTGTGGAGCTCTTATTCAGTTTTTATTACAAATGCTGTGGGTGATCATCAAACACTATTTGAAGTTGTGTGCAGAGAAATTACAGAGGAGCAGAGCAGGTGTTCAGACTAGCTCAGCAACCACAGAAAGGAAACCACCTCCTTATCTGTCAGACTTATCAAGATTGCTGTTCTCCCAAGATGTATTGTTATAGTAGAAAAATTAAAGGAAAATCAGTGCCTTTTACAGATAGTGATTTTATCCTAGATTATATAGCTTTTAAAGAGAGATCTATTAGTTCTTTATAAAATTACAGACTTCTGTGGTTTAATTAACAGTAATTCACACAACTTGTTGCTGTGGAAATGTATATACAAACAAGACCTCCACTCCTTAGCTTATTCTCATTCAGACAATTGTTTGGATTCTCACTTCCAAGAGCATTGCACCTAATGTAATTACTTCTTAGATATCAAAGCAAAAATCAGATAAATCTACATTCTAGGAATTAGCAAAACTTGTCCTTGACATAATGCACAGGCTAGGTAACCATGGCTTTGATCTATGAGAACAAGAGATTCTAGTACCCTGCCCTCTCAAACTCAAAGGACAATGACAAATATCTGCCTACTCTATAAATTAATTGCTCACATGCATTCTGCATTTATGTCCAGAACTCAAAGTAAAGCTCGAAATGAGAACATATTTTCCCTATTTCTACCACTAAGTCTTTATGTTTCCTCAGTGAGCAAGATTAAGACCAGTTTCAATAATTTGCAGTTTGCTCATAATCTAAAAGGAACTCTGATGTTTAATACAAAATTTGCTTTCAAAAATAGGGTTTTATGACATTGAAGAGACAAGGTGGAACAGCATAATGATTACTGCTTTTAGGACTAAAAGCACTGTAATCTCAAAGAACATTTTGTCAATGCATAGATCCACACAACACAACTGTGTGTTCACACTGTCTGTTTGCAAATATTAACTCACAGTTGCCACTTCATTTTCCATTAGCATCCTTTCTGGGCCCATGGCAATACTTCTAGCCTGTTTTAGACAGTTTTCTCTGCATTCCATCATTCTTATGTCAAAAAGAACAGTATTTAGTCTGTCTTAAACTCATAGGGACAGTGAAAAACTTACTAAAAATGTACTGATGCACCATCTTCTTGCTCTTCAAAATTTTAAAAAGATAGAAATGTTATAAAAATGGCTGCTTATTCTCAGAGGTATGATTTTATTGCCATTTTTCCAGAGTTGTAGAATTTTCTGTATCCTTCAGACTGAATTAGTTTTGGTTCTCAGCAGAGAGCTCTGTGTGGTAGGAATCACAACCTGGTTGTCATGATTTCTACACTGACATCAGAGAAACTCCCAACTGTTTTGGCTGAAGTAGGGATTTACGTGGTAATAATCTCAGCAACTGATAAGAATGCAGTCATTTATTGAGCTAGTTCAATTCTCCACTGATTGTTTGGAGAACTGTGTTAAACCTAGGAAATAAGGCACTACATTTTAAATTTTGCAGAATGGCAGCCCTGGAGCACAGGCAAGTCTTCAGACAAGTGCCTCCAGGGGTTCATTCATGTTAAAGGAATAGTTAGGCATGAGAGATGATCAGCATCAGGCAGGACTGTTGCTTAGATACAGAGACTGTCCTTTTATTTGTATTCTTCAGAGGAGACGCAGCACTGCCCTTAGCCTCACTCCTATGCTAATGCAGTCTGTAATTGCCCTGCATGGCACAATCTGTTCCTTAAAATGAAAAAAGAAGGATTCGTGAAAATCTTGGGGTGCATCTTCCTAATTGTTCCTATTAATTAATCATCATAATAAGAGTCTGAAATTTGAGAATACAGAAATGTTGTGTGAAGAGACTTCTATTTTCAACAGCTCTTTAAAATGCAAACTGAGACCAAGAAATTATTTGGATTGGACCTTTGAAAACATTTCCCTCTTAAAAACAAATTCTTTATTTTCTGGTAAACAGCTGGATAGGTAAAGTAACTACTTATGCTCTGAGATCTCAGGTTATATTGCTTCTGGGGAAAAAAAATCCCTCTCTTAACAAAATAAAATGTCTAAATATCCTGTTTTCCTGCTTTAAGTTATACACTACCAGAAAGAAATTTAAAGTATTTGTGCAAAAATAAGAGGTACTTTAAGGAAAAGAGAATTCATTTTGTTTTATTCTTAGAGAAATATACTCAAAAATTAATTGAATAGTAAATGCATACTCAAGACATGATTTTATTTCAGATGGGTCTTGTTTTTGTTCTTCTGTTTTAAAGATGCATAAAAATAAACCTATCTATAATAACACCTATTAACACAAATTTTCCAGAATATTTTGGAAAAAGTAACAAATATTATGCTGCTATTCAGTCTCAGTCTTACATTTATTTCACAATAAACATCCATTTCACTGCTGATGTTTCTGTGTTTTACTTTGAATTTACAAGGTTTTACAAAACAATTTTTTTTGTTACAATTTGCAGCCTAATTCTTACCCATTGTAGACTATCACAACAATCACTTATCATGTGTTTCTTCATGAGAAATGTTTTTGGATTAGAAATCTAATCTGCTTGAAGATATATATATATATATATATATATATATGTACACATACACAGATGTGATGCTTGCATAAAACACATCTGTAAGATCTTTGTGCCATGATGTTTAAATTATCCTTTGCCATAAAAAAATGCAGATGAAGTTGTCAGAATGTTATTTTTAGTTCCTGACAAATATCCCAAACAAATTGCTAACTGCTACAAATGTACAGATAGACATGCACTGCTTTCCTGCCAGCTTGACCAGTAAACAGGATTGAAGCCATCATAGGATATGAAATTCATTATCTATAAGGGGTCAAGGTAAATTTTGTCCTTCAAAACAATGTGGGTTTTTCATATTACCCTGTTTTGACCTCTGCAAATTGCAAATCACACCTGGTAATCAGCCAGAATAATGGCAGCTGGCATAGGCCAAGACTAGTTAGTGATTGCACTAAAAATGAACATTTCCAGTGACCACATGATCATGTCTGTATAGTTTTCTAGTACTACAGCAGTATTTTTCCAGGACTGTGATTATAAGTACAGTAAGAAGGGCCCATCAAAAGTTTAGGGCTCATCAAAAAACACTGCACTGTCTAGAACAGGTTTACTGTGATATACCAAACATGGTTTCTTGTGTAAAAGAAAATACCAGCAAAAAACCCACAGAATTTTAAGAGAATTTGAAAGAAATGGACAAGGACAATTCTGTTCCCTATAATACCATAAGCTCTGGATGTGTATTTTCACTTTTTACTCAATCACACAATTCTGGCAAGGGACAGCTGCACTTTCATATCATTCAATATATTAGCATCAACTCTCTAATATTAAAGTTGTAAATGCCACAAGTTCATGGATGTTTTTGAGCTCTCTATCTCGCCTCAGAACTTGTTTTGTTTTCCTTTTGTTCCAAATACTTTTCTCCTGTAAAATGTAAAAATTTTGAAGAAGGCTTCTTGAAGCTTTAAATAGTAATGTTCATAATGTTCATGTAAGTTACTAAATTTTTGTAATCCAAAATAATAATTTGTAAAATCTTTGCTCACTTTGCAGTTTCTCATAATTGCTTCCATGGCAGCAACACCCAACAAGTATAATCTTTACTCACCAAGACCAGACATTCAAAATCTTATTTATTTTTTCTGAAGTGTTTTCTTGGCAAGCCGTGATGCCATAATTATGTCATTTCTTTGAAATCTAGGAAAAGTGGTCCATAGAGACATTCTTGTGATTTAAATTTTCTTTATATTTCTGAAAAAAAAAAAATTCTCATCTCAGATTGAATTATTGCCACTCTTTGGAACATTAATAGTAACCAAGACCCTAAATCACAGCTTTACCTATTCTGGTGTCACTAATTTTTGTAGTGTCAACTAAGGATTCTTTAAATTTGTGTTAATTTAATATTTGCCAGAATAGCAGGAGCTGATGAAACTGAAGGAGACCAGGATCACTCTAAAAGAGAAAGTGTTCCCAGGGTGTTCTCTTGAGATTCCTGACATAACTGATTGCTGCTGAGCAAACCCCACTGTTATCTGTTTCATGGATCACGATGCCTATCCTTGGTGCTGCAAAAAGTGTGTATGTGTTCACTATTGTCAAACTGACATTCAATTACCTGCATTACACTAAGCAAAGAAAGCATTGTGAGTTTGCTTATAAGAGAAATAACTACAATATTGTAGCATGATTATTTTAGGCATGGCTGAAAACTAATCTGATATGGGTTTTGTGGTTTTTTAAACAGTCTCATTCAATAGGAGAAACTCAGATCAAATTCCAGGAGGTCACATATTCAAGTTCACCTTCCCACCATCTGGATTGTTACCTCAGCAAGTGCTACCGGCAGTTTTATTCTTAGTTATGTCATATTGTATCCTGAGGTAAATAATGAAAACCAAATATATTTCTCCTTCCAATGTCAATATTTTTATATGAATGAAAAATGAATAATATTTTTGCAACATTCTCACTGACATCCAATTTGACTCCATCTACAGAATTATATTATTCATTATTCTGTCTGAGTAATTCTCTAGAAAGAGACTACATGAAGTCCAGAGCAATTTCCATCCAAAAGATAAGTGAGTAAATATATTCAACTCCTGCAGTCTTCAAAAGGTAAGAAATAATATAGATAAGTTTTCATTTGGGCCATGGTTGCAGCTGCAGTGAGGAGAATTTATTTGTAGGCTGTTCCTCCTTGCACTCTGTGCATAAGTCATCACGTGTATTACCATTTGTTACTGATGGACACTTTGCATTCAAGTTTGCCAATTCAAGAAATGAATCACAGAAAGGATATTTGCTCAGGATTGATTTGCAGACTGTGGAAAAGCAGCTTGCCTCCACAGTGCAGTAGACACTAAGGCTATGGAAGAGAGACGTGTCTGTCACTGAGAGTGAAGAGCACATTGCAGAGTGCCTCTAGAGGAAGGGGCGCTGCTCTAATCCCTGCGCTGTGCCACTGGACATACTACCATCAGCTCTGGATCGGAGGAGCTACTTGAAAAATTCTAAAACTCTAAAACTAATTTTCTCTTATTGTGTAAAACTGCTATACTGTTTAAGGAGCCAGTGTTAGCAAATTGTAATTGTCACCTGAGTGGAGGGCTAATATTGATTTCTTCCTGCTTATGGCATGCATGCCACAGGTCTTAAGAATTCTGCTAAGGCTCTGCTCTGCTTAATGAAGAGATCCTTTGTTTGATTTAGAGTTGCATTGCCTTGAGATAGAGACTTCTGGCACGAGGATTTCAATCAAAAAAATTGCCTGATAATCAAATCATTAATTTTGTTTTATGTAATGGAATTTGTAAAAAGTGAAAAAACATGATCACTTGCTCTAATGAAAATGAATCCTATTTCTTAATTGTCTGTCTTTAGTTTAATTACCATAATAAATCTATCTGTCTCAAACTAATATATATATCCAAACAGAAATGTTCTTGATCTTACAAAAACAATTTTGGTTTCAGTCCTATGAAATCCTTCTAGTGATTTATAATAAAGTATTAATGAAAAGTCTTCTAAACCAATGTTGCACTCGAATTCAAGCAATAAAAAAGCTCCTAATTTTGTGTTCAGACACTTTGGAAAGTAAATAGGCAGGGGAAAAAAAAAGAAGCACTAAATAACAAATAAGAATAAGCAACATCTTCTCTGTATGATTCCCCACAGCGAACAGGCATTCTGTCAAGAACAGGTCTTACTCAAATTGTACCAACAGTTTGAAAAATCCATCAGAAAAAGACACAGCACAAAAAACACCCCAAATATGTGTGCTGCAGCCCAACAGATTGATGCTTCTGACTTCCCCTTACATCTAATGCTCAGATAAAATTTCTTAGAAATTTCAGCCGCTTTTTACTGTGTGACAGTGTTGCCTGGTATAAAACATGAAACCTTTCCAAACAACATTAAAAATGACAGTATAAAACCAAATAAATTTTTAATGAAATCTTTCAGGTGCACAAAACATTGCTACATGCACATGTGATACAGTATTTCTACAAATTCCATAGGGTTAATTAATTAGTACATCTGGCAGATACATCCAATAGGAGGTTAGTTACCACAGGAACTCACCCCTAGGTCAGCCCCTCAGACTGGGTCCAGAGGCTTGTTTGCCCTATTTTCTTCTTATGTCTCTAAAGCTCTGGTAAAAAAAGAGGTGTCCTAGTCAGGAATTGTCTGCTTAGGAACAAGACTTAACAGAATTTCAGGAATATATTAATAAGGAATTAGGTAAAACATCAAAGAGGGTAGGAAAGTACTGGAAGGTATATTACCATATATTATGAATCTGCAGAGCTACGAATATGACAAAGCAAAAAATTTTTAGGCATCAACAGCCCATGTTGCTCTGGCTATAGTGGTTTGTGTATTTGTATCTCCTTGTCCCCAGCACCTAAGACTATATCCAAACTTAAATACAAACCATGGGATCTGAAAATATGCTGAGTTTTCATATATTTTACTATATCAATCAATGTCCTGAAAAATCCACATCAAAATCATGATAAAGAAATATCTGTTGGTTATTCTTTTTGTCAATGAGTTCCAGTATCCATTAATGTAGCAATAGGATCTCCATTAACCACCTCAGAGTGAGACATCAGGCAGGGATTGGGAAGAGGGACAGGACTAGAAATCACATAATCCTTGACATAACCACAGGCACATGAAAAGCTAACATTAGCATGAAGAGCAGCCGCCAGATTTTCTGCCACCAAATTTTTTTAGAGCATCTCCACAGCCACAAAATGCATTATCCAAATACTGCCACCAAACATCATAACAAATGTTGAGTTTGGCAATAAAACTGAAATTGCCTCCCAGTATAGAAATGGCACCAGAAACACAAGGCCATAACTCCTATTTATGAAAATAACTGCCCCAAGGTATCATAAGTCTTATAGTAAAAGGTGAAGTCCTTCAACAAGTTACAAAGGTTGCATGAAAAAACTTGTGTCGGTGTATTGGTTTTGTATTAATCATCTATTTGCATTATTTTATAATATTTAAATGACAACTAAATGCATCAGAAGGTCATATATTTACTAAAAATTACAAAAAAGAGAAACATATTTCCTTACATTTCTCCTTCATGTCTCATCACTATCTAAACCATAAAGCTAAATTAAAACCCTGGATACATCACAGCAGTCATAATTTTCAAGCCTCATATGAAGACTTTTAGAAAAAAGTTTTGGATTTCATCTTGGATATAAAATGAATATGAATTCAATCTTGAACAGTTTATTTGTACTGCATACTATCAGCAGTGAATGAGTTTTTTCTTGTCTAAAGCCCAATTTCTAATGCAATAGGAATGAGATATTAGATTGCAGAAGTGATTGAGTTCTGCTATAGAGAGAAACTCCATTTGAGAGTGTATTTCTGACTTAATATTGAAATTTAATGCTTAGGGCTTTCTTTTTTGAAGATGAGAAAAACTAGTTCTATTGTATTTAAAAGAAAAGAATTTTTGCAGGCATAAAAACATGCTACATTTTTTTTTCCTGATATCAGAGGTTTATTCAGAATCAATCTCCCAAAGAACTTCAGAGTTTTTATTACCCACAGAAATACTGTGTGCTTAACTTTTATATACTAGTTCAACAACACTGAGTTCCAGTTGCATAATCAGCAATAAAAGTTCTGTGGTCCCTTAAGCAAATTTTAATCTTCAAGGAAAAAAACATAAATGGGATAACATTAGATACCATAGACCACATTAAAAAAATCTATAAGGCATTACATATTTAAAAGAAATGCCCCCAATCTTATAATTCAGTAAAAATCTCTTTTGTTATACATCAAGGTCAATCACATCTCATTCACAAACTAGAATTTGTGAAATTCTGTAACAAAGTTGCTACTTTTTTTTTTTAATATACCAGAGAAAAAATTCATGTCAGGTATAGAAAAGATAATTTCTTTACAGTCTTAAAAAAAATCTTTACTATAAATGTTAATATGAATGGAAAAATACAATTAAAAAATAAATACAGCTGTATCTAATACTTTTAATAATATATAAATGATCATAAGCTATATTAATACATTTTTTTTTACCTTTCTGGTCTTAAACATAATTTCAAAGTCCTGAGATAAAACATAAGGCTAAAAAGGTAAAATGAAACAATTTTTTTTTTCATATAATATAGGACTTATGTAAGCATGTAAATTTCTCTAAGTGCAGTGGTATTTCTATTTGGTAGTGAATCAAGTCTGAGTCTGTCATCCAAGAATATCCTCTGATAAAGAAAGGCACTAAGGAAATTTGCAGTTCTAAAACCCCAATGTTATGCTTTCTCACCACTCTGAAATGCAAATCAGTAACATTTTGCACCTTTTATAATGCTTACTAAATTTAAACAAATCCAGTAAAGGAATCTGGACCTGAAAAAAGCACCTTCATTATTATTCTGCATAATTGGATGTCCTCTAACAGTGATGTACTATATTAATCACTTTCATTACACAGGTGCCTTCTGATGGGACTGAAGTCCCATTATGCAAACACAGGATTTTCTCAGAGTTTACAAGCTGCATAACACAAGGTGAAAAAAGAGACATTATACATGGCAATGTTAGAGCCCCAGTTATTGTGTTGGCTCATGGTTATTCATTTTCTAAAGCTACTTAAAAAATATGGGGAAATACTTGAGATAGAAGGGTAGAAAGGGGCTAGGGCAGGTGTTAGGAGCCACTTCTGAGGCAGGGTAACTGAGGTTCTTAATAGTAGATCCCTTGGGGTTGATTAGTGTGAAACAACATGGTGTTCTTTGTTAGACTGGTGATATGTGTAGGAAGAGTTGCTTCCTCTCACACAGTTTGCCTCAGTGGGAATTTTTGTCCATGTCTTAACCAGGATGTGCTTACCAGGTCTCACCCCCACCAGGCCAGGAATCAGCACCTTCCTGTTGCAAATTCGTCCTTTCTGTGCTCATCTCAAGTTCCCACTCTGGTGATTTACCTTATGGTGATCTATCTTATCTTTATCTTTATCCCTTCCATGGTCTTGGCAGTGTTTGAGACAGGCGATGATGCTCTTTAACTCCTTACAGCAGGATTTACATGAAGCCAAGAGACAAAAGTAACACAACACCTAGTTATGCAGGTAGGTAGGAAGCTGAGGTCCACATTGAAAGCAAATTAAATATTAAAGAAAGAGTAAAAATAATTAGAAATATGAAGCTTTGGAACCCATATCAGCTCCTTAGCAAGGCTGAAATACTGCCTGGAGAAGTGTAAGCTGGTTCTGCTGGAATCAATTCTACCATCTTACCATCAATAACAACTGAGTGCAGAAAGGTTCCCCAGGATTGTTTAATTTACTTGCACAGACCCTGAATGTCCATATATCTATGATTTATCAACTTACATTCCATTCTCTTCATGTTTCAGCCTGGCTACATGGCAGCAAGGGAGGAAGGCATCACCTTTATCATAATTTCCCTTGACATGATGTGCTACACCATTTCTGTATCCCTGGGCACAGGAGGATTGATACAGCACCCTGCTAGATCTGCTCTATCTAATGCACCAGCTCACATTCTGTTTCCTCATACACATGCTACTGCTGATACCTGTGTAGCAGCAAATGGGAAACGTGACAAACTTGCTGTATTTAACTTAGCTGGACAGCGTGATGCATTGGCCTCATCTGGCTGCCAGGTGTCCATCAATGCTGCTCTATCACTGCCCCTCTGCTGCAGGATAGGGGGAGAAAATAAGATTAAAGGGTTCTGAGTAATCAAATGAGTGTATATATCTCTTTTCACCCAGTGAAAGACAGAATCTTTAGAGTGCGAGTTTATATGAATTAATTTTATCCTTAAATGAAAGCATAAATACAAAACACAGAAAAGTGGGAAACACAATTCAGCTAAACTCTCTTGCTGGTAGCCAAAAATTCCGTATTTTCCCAAAGCCTAAATTTAAATATCTTGAATTAATCATTTCAGTGTTAGAAGTCTAAAGTCTGCTGAGAGACGTTCCTGTTCTTTCTGCACCCTGAGACAAGAACTCACTGCAAGGATACTGAGGTAGAGGACAGTCAGAAGACTGCTTAATCATTTTTGTAGTAGAAACCAGCACATCTTCTCAGCAGGTGCCTCACTAACACAGGAAGGGCTTCGGTCACTAACAGCTGAGAAAACTGTTCTTTAAATCATGTAGATATGTGAACTTTTAATTCACATCTTTAATAGCAGCTCATTGATCGCAGCTTTTATTGAATGTTAAGGGAGAGAAAATGGTTTGATTGGAAAATTTTATTCAAGGAGAAAAACCCACAAAACAGATTTTGAGCATATTTGAAATTAATAATTATATGTTTCACCAGCAAAGTTCAGAATTTTTTCACTGTTTTTTAATAAATTTTATGATCCCTTTGATGCCCTAAATAAATGAAGTGGTGAAGGGCATAAATGCCTGAGAAAGCCTTAATTGCAGCAGCTTATGAGCTGCAGAAAATTTAATCATGGTGCTGTTGCCTTCCATGAGGAAAAAGTAGGCAAATAAGATTTTTCAAGCTCTAATATAGAGCTTGCAAGATACCAGCTACATGAGGAAAAAGTAGGCAAATAAGACTTTTCAAGCTTGAATATAGAGCTTGAAAGATACCAGCTACTAGATAATAAAAAAATTTCAAACCATTATTTTCACCAGCAGGTTAAAAGAAAATAAGTGTTGAATGTGCATATATTAAATGTCAATTAGTGGTGATATAGAGATTAGTTGTTAGTATACAAGATACTACATGTAAACATAAATGGAGCAAAAATGTAAAATTTTAGTAAATTTTCCACCAGTATTGTAGTCAGAAACTCTGAAGAAAACACATTGTATCCCAATAAAAATCTATTACAGAAGCCTTACATGGAAGCAAAATGCGACCCATAATACTCTATCATAAACAGCAAAACTCTATATACTCTTATTTCCATGCCCTTCTTATAAGGGTGAAGAGACTGATTCATACTTTCATTCAGAGATTTAATTAATACTTTCAAATAAATCAAGAAAGTAAAGCATAGATTCTATTTCAAGAATAATAATTTAAAAATAATAACAACCAATTGCATGACAGCAGTACAAAATCCTGCAGAAAGTTCTTATTTGAAAATAGAGTCAACAGCAAGAATGAATTTACTGTCAAAAATACATTGGCCTCACTATCAAAGATTTATTTGAATGAAGTTCCTGCCAAACGATCCAAGAAAGTAGTAACGACAAACCTTATACTGAGATGTAAATACAGTAGCACAACATTGTAGCCTCAGAGAATTCAGTGATAAACAAAACAAGACTGCAATTTTTGGCAGCAACAAATTCAGCAAGTCAGCCCAGAGAGCTAATTTGCTTTGAAGTGAAAAAAATAAACTTAGAAATAAAACAGCAGATACAGACTACAACATGCTTCATAAAAAGCAGTCAATAAACACAACTATCCAGAGAATATGAGTTCATTCAATGAGAAAAGACAGTCATGCCAGCAAAATTATAGATGTATGGTAAATCCAAAGTGCAGCTAGAAAACTAAGGGGAAAAGTCAGGATAAAAATAAAATAAAATAAAATAAAATAAAATAAAATAAAATAAAATAAAATAAAATAAAATAAAATAAAATAAAATAAAATAAATAAAATAAAATAAAATAAAATAAAATAAAATAAAATAAAATAAAATAAAATAAAATAAAATAAAATAATTCCCCCAATGAAGATAATCCCAAAAAAGATCAAATCTTGAAGGAAGAAAGGGGGCATACAAGCAATTATCAAAAATATAAAACCATTTCAAATTACTTTTCGCAAAACTGAAAATAAATTATTAGACCCAATAGTCCAAATTTTTAATTTTAAAATATTTGTGAAATCCCCAATTTTTCCCTTCAGATTTTTTAAAACATGTATACATTATATTTAAAATTTCTTCATGAAATTTTACATTTAATTAATACAGTGAGCACTTGGAATACCTTATAAATGTTCATGGCTTCTGTAGCCTTATTTTACCAAGAAATTATGATGATATTAGATTAAAATCAAATTTTAGTATTTCAAATTTTTTTAATTACTGCCATTTTTGTTATATTAGAGTCACATATGCATTGTAATTCATAGTTTGTAAACCAATGTTTTACCACATTATTTAAAATGGCACTTAAAATCATGACTCTCATACTATAAAAAACCTGGTTTGGAAGTTGCTTTCAAGTAAAGTATTAATTTTTAAAAGGGTACTGCATTTCTGCCTTATTTAAAACTGATAAGAATAATGTAAGATGCAGAATACATTTCTGATCTTCAGTGTTTACACTCAGATAAAACAAAAATGGAATGTCTGTTTCTTGTCTCTGTTACAGACCTAATCTGTCTATTTCCAGTATCTGGTTTCAGTGACAAAAGAAGGAATAAGGGGTGAAGAGGTTTGGTCAAGAGTCCACATGACCATCCTGCCATTTCTGGTAGAATAATTCTTATGTCTATAGGATAAATCAATAAACACAATGAGTCAATTAGAGAACGATTTTTTCATTTGCATATTATTTCACAGAATCACAGAATCACAGAATTTCTAGGTTGGAAGAGACCTTTAGATCATCGAGTCCAACCCATGTTCTAACACCTCAACTAGATCATGGCACCAAGTGCCACATCCAGTCTTTTTTTAAACACATCCAGGGATGGTGACTCCACCACCTCCCTGGGCGGATGATTCCAGTATTAATGAAATATACAAAATTAAGAGACTCAATATCATTGTGCTAGAATTACAAATTACTGTTCTTGGACAGTGACTTTGAAAAGGGAAAAATATTAAACAATATTTTCCTATTTAAACAAGCAATGTATACGTTTTGAGCTCTGATTCTTGTCACACGTGGTCTAGTTATAGACAGTAACTGGATTTCCAAAGGAATGGAAGAAATTATGACAAAACATATATTAAAAATAGCCAAAGTTAGATCCACATTGAGGAGTAGTGGAATAAATGTAACAAGGAAAGAAAAGATATATCTTTTGAAGTTAGAAAAAATAGAAATAAAAATTAGATGGAGCAACATTCTCAATATATAACAGACTGAAATAAATCCTATCTGATTAATAAAACAACTGTGATACTGCCTTTTAAGCAAGAGTTAACATGGGGGTATGAACATCTGCAATGAAGAGCTGATTAAAGTTTTGGAAAGGCAAGGTAGCTTTAGACAGCAAAAAGAAAGACTGGAATTTCTCCCTAAACTTCAAAGCTCAATCTACAATCAAATAAAGTATCTTAATCCTATATATTCTTTTTAAACAAGGCTAAGAATGCATAGCCTTTGCCACAGGGATCTGGAGATTTTTAGATTTGCTCTCGAGCATCTGAACATAAAAGAGTGAGAAACTGGTTTTCAGGAAGTTACCGTAAAATAAGTTTGCATTGATCTCTAGAATTATCCATTGCTAACACTCATTGTTCACCTCCTAAGATTTCAGGTGTGTCAGAAGGTCTAGGCAACTTTGCTGGTTTTGGCTGGGATAGAGCTGCTAACACGGAGCTGTGATTTAGGTCTGTGCTGGAAACAGAGTTGATAACCCAGGGATGTTTTAGTTGTCACTGAGCACTTCTCACACAGAACCAAGGCCTCTTCTCCCTCACTCCACCCCACGAGAGAGGAGGCTGGGAGTGCACAAGGAGTGTTGAGGGGACACAGCCAGGACTGTGTCCAACTGACAAAGGGTTATTCTGTACAATATGGCATCATGCTCAGCATATAGAGCCAGGGGAAGGAGGAGGAAGAGTGGGAACATTTGGAGTGATGGTGTTTGTCTTCCCAAGTCACCATTAAGGGTGATAAAACTGTGTTTTTCTGGAGATGGCTGAACATCTGCCTGTCCATGGGAAGTGGTGAATTAATTCCTTGCTTTGCTTCACTCACGTGAGTGGCTTTTGCTTTACCTGTTAAAATGTCTAAGTCTCAGCCCATGGATTTTCTCACATTTACTGTTCAAATTCTCTTCTCCATCCCTCCAGGGGAAAGCGAACAAGCATCTGTGTGGTGCTTGTTTGCTGTCTGGGGTTAAACCACAACACCCATCATGTTCAGTGTCCAGAATGCTTGTTTTGAGATTATGATTATAATCACAGAATTCTAGAAAACTAGACACCTAAAAAAATACTGCCTAAATTTATTGGTCTGTTCAAGGTTATGCCATATAAAGTTGTTTTAAAGGCCTGAAAGAATTGATATTTCAGTTTTCCTAATCCATCTACTCTAGCATTAGAAGCTTTATTTCTGCACAATCAAGAAATCATTCTCGTCATTTAAACCCTGTGGTTTTGTATTATAAAGACAACACAAAGAGCAGCTTATTTCCTATCTTCTTGAAGAATATTTTTGTGTATATAAAAAAGTATTATCTGGTTGTTTTTTAAAATACCTCTTCTCTAGACATCCTCAGTTACTTCAGTTTCTCTTCTTGGATAATTCCAGATTTTCTATCATTCCTATTTGGCTCACAGGGGCTCCAATTGATCCAGATTTTTCTTGGGATACCAGTGTCATATATTGGTCACAATATTACAGGCAAGCATTGCCATTATGGATTCAAGAGTAAGTTCATTTCCATGTGTCTGTAAAAAATGCACCTAGTTATACAGCTCAGAAAAATGTTTTTCTCTTTAGCAAAAACACCATTATTATTACATACCAGTGGCTAAGATAAAATTTATTAATTACTTTCCCCATTATGTTATTTTCCAGAGACTGCACCTAGGTCAGCTGTGTCTCACCTTTCTATTTATATGTCAGGTTATCCCTACCTGCATGCAGGACATTACCTTTATTCATTTAACCCATCTAGTTGAGTAATGAGTTATCCAGTGTCTTTATTAGCCAGTATGGTTGCTGCTATTCCTCAATCACATCAACATTTCAAGCAGTGTCTCCTATTGAACCAGAAAACATAAAATTAATTAAAATAACAACAATTAATAAATAAGTAAATAAATAAATGAAACTACCAGACACGACTGCAAAGAATCACAGGTGGTTATATAATGCTGGTCTTCATTTTGACAGCAAATCAATCAGTACTTCTCTCCTGGTGCAGCTTTCCAACTGCTTGTGAATTTATTTTGCAACACTATTTTTGTAGACTGTGTTTCCCCTAACTGGAAATCAAGACAGAGTATAAAGAAGCTAAGTCAAAACACTGTATTTTCTGTCAGTCTTTAATCCATATGCCCTTCTCCCTTCTCATGGAAGGAAATTAGATTCATTTGTCACTGCCTGGTTTCTTCTCTTTCTATAACGTACCTGTGAATGCACTCACGCACGCACGGTTTTACCACCATCCCTCCAGTGGGACCTGCTGTTGCAGAACCTGGGGTCTTTTTTTTTTGTTTTATTGCTTCTTTTATTAACAGGAGCTAGGTTTCTGTCTGCTATAAATCTACAACTCCAATTGCTGCTGTTATCATATACAACTAGTGGAGTTTTAGCACATTGCTGTTGATTCAGGACTGAGAATTCTCTAGAGCAAATCATGCACAACAACTCAAAGCGATACTTAAAAGTGAGCAGAAATTTCAAATGGATCACAGTGCAGGGAACTAAATGCTTCTGTAGGTGCTTTGACAGTATTTACTGCAAAGGGGAAAAAATCATATTCACACAATCTCACAATCACAGAGTCACAGAATGGCTCAGGTTGAAAGGAACCACAGCCATCTGGTCCCGCTTTCCTGCTCAAGCAGGGTCATCCTGGAGTATGTTGAACAGGATTGTGTCCAGACAGTTCTTTAATTTATCTCCAATGGGGGAAGGCCCCTCTCTGGACAGTTTTTTCCAGTGTGGGGTCACCCACACTTTAAAGAAGTTCTTCCTCATACTCAGGTGGAACTTTCTGTGCATTAGTTTCTGCCCATCACCTCTTGTCTTACTACTTAATACTTACTATTCTGTTATATACTCCTAAATTTCTTTATAAATTTTATAATACTTTAAATCATCATAATACTTTTCTGACGTTTATTGCAAGGACTCAGTGAGAGAAAAACTGTTAATCAGCAATAGTAGAGAATCAGATAAATATTTATGTATATCTTGTGGCTTGACTTCTTCCTTTTTTGTCATATTCATCCTTCGCAAATTATTCAGTGTCAAAAGCCACAGCTGATTACATGAACCTGAACAAAGCTAATAAAAAAAATCTATTTAGCCTTTCCTTTTAGAAAAAAAAAACCTCAGTGAAAAAAGAACTCTTTTCAAGAAGCTGGAAGATAAGAATCCTCTCTTTCAGTTGTGTGAGCAAAGGTGGATAATGTACCTTTCACTAGCCATTCTTACCACTGGTCAAGGAGTTGACCTGTGCTTGATAAGAGAGAAAGAGTGAAGATGCACAGAATGCAATGAATGAAATTGGGTCACAGTTCTCTTACTAATTCTAAGGAAAAGTGGATTTTCACTTCTTGGAGAATTGCCAAACAGCTCACTTTATGCTGTAAGGAGGCTCTCTTCTCCTTGACCCATAAAACAGACTATTACATGGTAAGATTCAAGTAATGTTTCTAAGATTCAAAGTTGTCCTTGCTGGTTTACTTTTTGAATTACTTAAAATGTGGATGAAAAAAAAAAAAAAATTTCTGCACTATTTATTCAAGGAATAACTATTTACTTAGCCTTGTTTACATCTTCCAAGATCAGATGCAGGCAGTAGAGTCTTTTTCCATTCCTCTAACCAAATACTCATAAATATTCTCAAGACCCTACAGAGACAAAATCCTTCTTAGCTGTTATGATTCATTGGGCTACAAGTTACACACGGACTAAGTGAAGCCAAGGTCGATATCTCCCATGAGGTCCAATACATCTCAGTATTGATTGAAGCACTGAAATCAATGGAATTATAATTGGACAGAACTTTTAGGTAACTAGAAGCTCTACTGAAAACTTGGAGGGCTTAACAAATGTCAAAGGGAAATCCTTGGAATTCACATATCTAGAGAAAATATTGCCACTGATTTTTGACTCAACCATAGATATTTTTGAAGTCTTCAATGGCACTGTAGTGCCTGTCAAGCACTCAAATAGCTGTTTTAGAAGATGGGCCAGGGTAAGGGTAAACAAAGAGTTTACTATAATAGAGGTACCTGTGATAACATTAATGTCCTTTCCCTGTAGGTTTCAGTATATACAAAATCCTTTTTCAACAATCTGATTCCTGCTGGGTCCATTGATAGGCCTCCTGTGATGTAGCACACGTCTCTGCTTACTCCATAAAAATTTTACTCAGTTAATACATTACGAGACAACTGATTGTTGTCCCAACTTTTATTGAAACATGACTGCTGAATTGCAGTAATGGTATTGGTCGTATGCCATCCTTGACAGCAGCTGTCCTAACATGTTATTAAGAAGATTTTGAGACAAGCTGCTTTTTTACTGTCTTAGTGTTCTTTGCAGAGTTCTTTTTCCACCATAGTCAAAGTATAATTGAAATAAAACCCATAATTTTCTCTGTTTTTTATAAAATCAAGCAGATGTTCACATAAAACATTTTTGGGGAGAAACATATGTACACACAGAGAAAAACACATATAAATTAAAAAGTATGTATATTTTACCTATTTTTTTAGTATTTATATATATAACATCATCTCCATTCTCATCCATGCAAGCATTCCATATGTAAAGAGAAAATATGCTCTCAAAATGCAGTGAAAGTAAAGTAAATCAGAGACAGAGCAGCCAGATACTCAGCTAATATAAATCACCTTGATCTACCAATTTCAGAGGAGTTATATGGTCTGTTTGGTTTTGAATATGACCCTAGACATAATCAATTTCCTGTTTGTTTGGTGTATGATTTTTCCTGTAGGGATACCTTTAACTAAATTTCTTACAAGCCCCACCTTAAAGCATTAAGAGCACAGTAAGCAAACACATGGTAGCTTCTCAACCACTATAAAAGGGGTGGGAAATTATACCCCTGGTATGGAATCTTTTACATTATGTCCAAGGAGTACAGCTATATAAAATGCATTCACACAGAATCTTGCAGCAGAGCTTCAGAGCTAAGGAATGCGCTACAAGGAAATTTTTCTTTTCTTCTTGAAGCATGAAAAACATCATAGATGCACAAAGGCCTAATATATGCTCTGAAATGCTGCAAAGAGTGACAAAGGTTATAAATGCTTTCATCATGTCTTCTGAGGCAGATGATATGCTCCATATTCTATCTGGCAGAACCAAACACATCTCACAGTGGGTTAAATGGGGATGGTGTATGAAGTTGAAGGCAAGACAATGATCACTTCAGTGTCTACTCTACCAAACTTATTGCAATCCTATAAAAGTAGAGTCTTGCATACAAAAGTCACTCGTGTTTGTGCAATCTACATTACTCTGAAAGAAGGTTTAAGAATGGTGTAAAGCAACTTACCAAGACTGAGTAATGTGATAATAGCATTGAGCTGAGTAATTAGATTCATGAGGAATAAGTAAAAAGAAAACTTTAATATTCAAAAGAATAGAATAAATAAAAGACCTCAGGTTAAGAATTTACTTCTGTCCTTATTTCTGAGAAATACAGATCTATAATCAAAGCTTTGTATTTCCTTTTTCATCTTTCCTGGATAGATGTTCAGTGTAGTAAGCTAATTTTTCACATTAGTGTCTATTATTCTGCGCATCTCTTTCAGCTGCCTAAAACTTTTTTATGTGATTCATCTGCAAAAGAAGAAAGGCAATGAGCAACTCGTAAAAAAAGACTAATAATTAGAATTGATGGTATATGATTGTACCAATCAGTGAGCCTAAGCTTGAGAGTTGCACAGTAAGGTCACCTTGAGTGCTACCCAGAAAAGGGTAAGCAGAATCAGCATGAACAGCATCCTAGTCAAGCAAAACTTTTAATTCAAATTTTTACATTTGGCATACATAATAAGTGATATCTTTTCCCTATTAGGCTTTCCTGGTTTCTTTTCAGAACTAATTTGTGAAAAAGAAGTGGAAACTCTGCACAATACACCTTTTCTTCTTTAGCTCCAAGAATATCCTTATCTTGTGTATGATGTGGTAAGTAAGTAACATGCCAGGTATTAAACTGTTGATATCCCATAGCCCTTCTGGTCGTTTTTGTTGACAGTTCATTAGTGTAGCAGCAAAAGGAAACTTTTTGTATAAAGTTTCTATTGTATACCATCACTACAATATCCTTCTGATTTTTGCTTTGTCTTTTAGTTCTGTGGAACCAAACTTGCAATCTTTCCTTTGTCTGCCTATGCAGAGGAGATGGAATACTGGTCAATCAAATGGGGGCACAATTTATGTAATTAACTGTCTTCTACTCAATTTCAATTATTTTTTTAATTTGGGGCATGGGTGCAGAGTTTGATTTCTAACTGGTTGAGTTTTCCCTGTCTTTTAGTTGGGAATATACACATTTAAGATGTTCTTTTGGTTTTGGATATATTCAAGTAGACAAAGCTATTTAATATAGTGTAGAACCATGTACTTCAGTGTTGAGGGTGGTTGTAAACCTCAGGCAAACATGATTTTTTTTTTTAAGGAATAGGTGTTATCTTAAAAAAACTGCAGCCAATTTTTAAAATTTATTTTTAAACTAACATTGTGGAATTCTAAAGTCACTGGAAAAAAAAAATTATAGAATCTACTCACCTCTAATTATCTGATTGTCACAAGTTGCAGATTTCTTTACAGTTGCATCCTGATCATTGACCAAAACCCAAAAGATTATAATATTTAATTACTGTATATTGCAATATTATCTAAATTCTGACTTTGATTGCATACCTTTAGTGGCTGATAAAAGGATTTTACTATAATTTTTATGAGTTAGCAATTAATATTATGCATGTACTCATATCTCAGTTAGATATATTTCATCCATTAATTGTATAATAATGAGTATGATTATACTATTAGCATATTAGCACATTAGTAAAGGAAATAATAATGAAATATATGTGATTAAGAAAAACTCTTCCATTTACAGCAGAAGGAAAAATATCTAGAATTAATCTGTTTTAACAGGAAGTTCAACATAGGTGTGGTGGGAAAATTTAGCCTTTTAGAAAAATCAATGAAATTTTTTTGTCATTTTTGAATATTAACTCAAAAAAGTGGTTAAGAGAATGTAAAGATGCATAACATGTGAATGGAACACAATATGATCACACATGAAAACCTCTTGCGTCTCTTTTAAAATCTTCATACATTCAAGAAAATCTGTCATTCTTCATTCAAAATAAACAATAAAAACTGAACAGTAACTTAAATTATCAGAAACTCTTTTTCATGTTTTCCTCATTCTTTGCACAGCTTTCTAGATAAGAATGGCAATCATTTAAATCTGTTTGACATTAAAAATATGATATATTTATATCTGCAAATTTATTTTCCTTTCAAAATAGAGACCTGCTTTGCCTTCTTCTGACAGCAGGAATCGATTTCCTAAAAAAACCCTCGCCCATTTTCAAAACTTAATCTTTGGAAAGCTTAAAATGTCACATCATCCAGATTATAAGTTTTTACTTTTAGGCTGATTCTTCACCTGCAGAGAGTAATTTTGTGCAGAGATTCTTCATCACAGCTCTTTTTTCTGAGAGACTTAAATAAAGCTGGTTCTTGTCATATGCATAAGCTTTGCCACTGGGAGAATAAAACAAAAGATCTGTCAGACATACAAGTTCCCAGCTCCCAGAGAATATGAGGCAGTATAAGTGAATAAACCTACATAAGATATTCATATGTGAAGACTGTTTAATAATAGAGGAAAAAATTCTCCCTATCATCATTACAAGTTCAATCTTATCATTACAACCCCAGCTGCAAAAAAATCAAAAAAACTTTCTAATTGTTCAATATTTCCTTGATTTGTCTTGGCTGTTAGACTGGCAATTGCTCTACTACCAAAATATCTGGTTACTTATAGGTAAATGTCATGGCACTTCCTCATTTTCTTCCAAAGATTAGGTATAAAATTTTTCTTAAATATCTCAAGAGACAGTTTTTCTATTAGACCAGAAAACACTCTTATAGGAAAGACATAATGGGAAAAGGACTTTGTAGGAGGTAAGATATGATGTAAATTAAATGATTGTCAATACATATGAATAAACTATAAACCTATGTCAACTATGAATAAAGTTAAATATTTTAGGATTTCAGCCTTCATATATGTAAAAACCCCACTCTTTTATGAGGGAACTTTGTTTTGGACATCCTCTAAGTCACTCAGATATTTGATTTGAACAATTGTTAACTGTCTGCACTACTACTACTACTTATAATAGATCCCGCAAACAGATATCAACACCTCAAAATAAGCCAATTACCTACAAGCTTTAGTTATTTTTTTCTTCAACATATAATATATTTTTGCACAAAATCAAGTCTCAAAATCTGATTTCTGTTCAGCTTTTCTATTTGTTTTGGACAGTCAAGGGCAAAATATGGCACTTCCTTTTTGCTACAGAAACAGTAATATTTTACTTTATTTCAATGTTTTACTGCAGTGGAGGACTCCTGACATTCTATTGGATTAATCAGGAAAGTCAAAGAGATATCTAAAACGGAATAGGTTGAGTACCTGCCTGTACAGTGGTTAGAATGGATCAATGAGAGCACATATCAAAGGTCGTTCATTTTCCCAGACAATGCAAATCCAAAGGTCATTTCACCTGAAAAAGTCAGATTCTTAATACACTATATCTTGGAGGAAAAACGTGCAATTTAAACAGTATATGAGATAACTAAACTTCAGAAAATGAAACAAAGAAGGGGTTTTAAAAGTTTGAAAGCAATTCAAATTTAATTTGAAATGGACTGAGGAGACTTTTAAATTTTATCTTTACATGTTCTTTTAACTTGTAAGAATTCCTTTGAGGACTGGTTTAATCTGCATAAGTACATTATGTGCTTTCACAAGTCTTTCATAATTTGCACTCCAAATGCTTCAAAATCCTGGTTTCAAGGGTCTTTTTGGGTGAGTTTTTAGGGTTGTGAGGTTTTTTTAAATCCACGCTACAGTTATGAAATGTAATGAAGAAGTTTCTCTTGGGAAAGTGATGAAGGGCAATTAGGACACCAGAAATTGAATCGCTGTAGGAAGTTAAATGTCGAAGGCCTAGGGTTCAAAAATGCATTAGAAAATAGTTAAGTTCCAAATATACTTAAAATTATATTTTTAATTATAAAATTCTCAGAGATTCATATTGTCCTCTACCAATGTCATTGTTGATGCAATCATATCCACAATATCTGGTGTAAATTCAATTTTATCTTCCACTCTGCTAATACAAAGTGCTAGTTCTATTCCTTCAAGCACAGTGATTTAGACCAGTTTCATATACATTCTACAGTAACATAAACTTTCTCTAAGAGAAGGAGAAGCAATTATGAAATATTTTCTTATTTATTTTTCTCCTTATAGAAAGCCCACAGACAATTTACAGGGATGTGAGATGATGGTGTCTCACAGTGTATCAGCTGCTCCACTGATCATGCCAGTATGATTCAAGACTTTTGGTGTCAAACTCATCAATTCAACTTGGGCAATTAACTTTGCTCCCACAGATGTTTAAGGTGCCTATGGATTAATTAACTTGGGGTAGCATTCATCAGGTTAACACCCACAAAGAGTAATCTGCCTACACTGACATCCACTAAGTATTATTGTGACACTTCTAAGAGACTGTGAAAAGAGCTTCTTGAAACTGTTGGAAAAGGCATTCTTTCTAAATATAGCTTTGTTAATTAAAAAAAAAAAAAATCAGATTATGCAATGATTCTTTCTTAGTGTTCTTGACCAAAATCAGGCAAATTTCGCTCAACAATTATAGTTTTGGTCCAAATATCCAAAATTACAGAGCAAGCTGAATCACTAGACACTAAACAGACTCAGCTACTGCAAGCTATTTTAACTGGGTAGGTTAAAATGATCTTTTTTTTTTAAACTCAAATCTAGATCTGTTTTTATGTTTATGCTTGGGGATAATAAAATATTTTTCAAACTCCCCTCTCTCAACCACTTATGCAGTTTATAGACCAAGATGTTGGCATGACTCCACATTGCATATTTTCTATCTACTCCTGGAATTCAAACCATCTTGGAGATGACTGGGGACTTGTCAGTACATCCACTGTTTGCTCCCTAGGAGCAGCAAAGACACAACGTAGCTATTAACTGTATTTTACAATCCTGGGGGAAAAAAAGAAAAATAGGCACTAAGAAAGACTGACATGTACAGTGGGATTTGCTTGGACTATTTTTCTCCATCTTAGAAAGTACTGAGTTATTGATGCTATGCTATTAAAAAATCAATTTGACTGTAAAAGTCTACCCCTTACCAAGGATGACTGAATGAAATAAATGGTGGAGTAAAACCCCAAATAACTGACTGGTACCCAAGTACTTACTGAGTTCATTTATGTCTTTTAATTTCTAAGAGCTATTTAATTTCCTAACCCTAAGCAAAGAACTCCTCTAGAAGACAGGAAAAAACCCATCCCATAAACATTTTCTCCAAGCGGTATTTTAAAAGGTATTCCACCTCTCCTTTGGTTTTGAAGAGCTTCTTTCAACTACATCAAACTGCATGATTTCCTATTAAGGCTTCTAAGAAAACTGTACAGATGTACTTAATACTATTGATATTTTTTGCAACATTAAAAACTGTAGACATGGTTTCAGTCAGTGATTCAAAAGCACTGAAAGTTCTTCAGGCTAATAAGTAATAGTAAAGATAAGTAAAAATTAATAGATGCAGATGCTTAAAGTTATTTCTCTTTCTGCCTGCACCAGTAGAGATATTTTAAGGTCAATTTAGTAGTGAAAGAGTTACAAACTTAACAACAGCTTAAACCCTTATAAATCTTCAGGTTATGAGTGATGTGGCTACCAGATTGAAGAGCTTTTCCCACTGCTTGCCAAAGCATGTAACAACACTACAATTACGAGAGATTTCTTTGGAGCATTTCTCCAATGGTCTCCATCAAGAGTGCCTTAAGGCAGAGAGGAGGCTGTGGCTTCCCCAGGCTCTGGTTCTCTCACACCCTTGCTATGGCACATGCAAACACACCAGGTGTACTCCAGGTGCAATAGGCTGACATCTGTCTGCTGTCCGACCTGTTTGGCTGAGCTCCCCTGAACTCTCCTGAACCTGTCAGAGCTGCTGCACACACGTCCTGGGCTGCACAAAATCAGGTGCAATTCCACCATTTGCTGAGGTCACAGCTGACGCATTCAGCACAGAACACAGGAAAATCTGGTGTTCACACTAGTTTGGGGACAGCTTCAACAAATGCTACAGGCACATTTGCTATGTCCAATCACCTCTAGGAAGAAATTAGCTGGCAGTTGAGCAAACTAATTCAGTGTCCTTTATTTGATCTTCAGCTTTCTGGAGACAGAGAAAATCAATTGAGTTGCAGTGCAGCAATTGTTACTCATCAAACACACGTCTTTGTTTCAATGTGCTGTAACAATACATTATAAAGTATTTAATGAAATTTTACTTCATTCACATGAATAGACAAAGGGAGTTGCTCTCCATTCCACTCTTCATGACACCCCCCGTCAAAAAAGTATCAGGATCATATGTTAAACATTCAGCATGGCGTATCTTAAGCCAGCTCTGCTGACATCCATTGTTGTAGTGATTTAAATGATTCACAACCTATTTTTCAGAAAAAAAATGTACTCAGCCTGTCAGCATCAACATGTTATGTTCTCTGAGACCATACAGTACAGATTTGCATGTGGGTTTCAAGGCAATCTTATAAAAAGCAAATCACACATACACAGCTTGGAAAAGTTTAGGGGCACTATGGATCCCAAATTCAATGGACGAGACCTTCACAAAGCAATTCAAATCCTCACTGTGAATCTTGGAGCAAGAATGAACACTAAAAGCTCCCACATGTGTCGTGGACCTGTACTGCCCATCCCATCCTGTAGCTTGTTAGCTACTGAGCTGAAACAGAGGGGAGAATGCCAAGATTACATTCTCCACTTTGTAAGCAGAACCTAACATAAAACTTAGAAATGGATTTTGAAAAACTCCAAACAAATGGACTCACCACATCTGATTTCTGCACCCCCTCCAAATCATAACACATCCAGCTGAAATAGAATACTCTTTAAGCAGTTTGATATGCAAACTCTTTTCTGGTGGGGAAATAAACTAGGCACTTAAAAGCAGTTGATCCAAAAAAACCCCAGCGCTGTCCAAACACATAAAGAAAGCCACAACTATTGACAGCATAGAAGTCTGTCTTCTTTAGTTTTGGAAACATTATTTGGATAAGATTTTTCATGAGCAGGGCAGAATCTAATATTAATATTTAACACTAAATTTCACAAGCATTTAGGGTTTCATTGTGTCTTTAGAATTCTCAAAATCACATAAAATCCAATATAAAATTTTTCAGACTCTTCAAAGACTGTAAATAGCATGATTCATTTTTGCTGCTGCAATTTGGCTGTCAAGTCTTTTGGGTTTTAGTCTCTAAAAGTCAATATCTGAAATTTTAAACCCCTCAAGCTTCAATTGCATTGTGACTTTTCATACAGAATTAATATCAACCTTGAATTAAGTATTAGAAAATTACAGCATCTTTCAATCACAGTGTAATTTAAAAAAATCTTCAAATGAATTGAGCATCAATTCAGAGAAAATCTCTATTTTCACTGTAAACACAATGCCAGAATTCTTCACACTAAAAAGTGGTCTGAAAGCAACTATTAAAAAGATTTTAATGGAACCTAATGTCATCTACAATTCAATTTACAAAATGAGCTACATTTTAGAAAACAACCCTTTAGACAAGCAATATTGTTTCAGCAATTTTGAGTCAAAGTTCTAATTAAGCCTAATTTATTTCAAAGGGTTTATAGCTAGAAATACAGATTTACAATATTGTAATGTTTTAGTATTTGTAACTGACTGAATATTTCTGGCTTAACACGAGCCTACCATTTAAAGTACAAGTTCCAGAAGTTGCACAGTTCTTAGTGTTTCTGCATAGTCCCCCTTGGAAACAGATTTGATAATAATTTATGAATTATTATATGGTGTGGTTCTGTGGTTTAACCCCAGCCAGCAGCCAAGCCCCACACAGCTGCTCACTCACTTCCCCACCAGCAGGACTGGGAAGAGAACTGGAAGGGTAAAAGCTGGAAAAGTCAAGAGTTCATATAAAGACAGCTTCAAAGGGAAAGTAAATTTGTACAGGGAAGCAAAGCAAAATAGTTAATTGAGTCACCACTTTTCAAGAGCAGACAGGCGTTCAGCCATTTCCAGGAGAGCAGGGTCCCATCACATATGACAGTGATTTGGGAAGGCAAATGTTATCACTCCAAACATCTCCCACGTGGAATATGCCTTCGGTCAGTTTGGGTCACCTGTCCCAGTTTGTGTCTTCTCCCTAAGCAGCATGGCACACAAAAAGCAGAAAAGGCCTTGGCTTTGTGCAATCCCTGCTCAGCAAAAACAAAACCATTTCTGTATTATCAGACCTGTGTTCAGCACAAATCCAAAACACAGCCCCATAGCAGCCACTGGGAAGCAAATTAACTCTGCCCCAGCTGAAAACAGTGCATGTGGTTAGATTTATATAAGGACATCCATCAAGGATTGATCCAACCTTTGGTATAAGTCTCAGTCTTTCAGGGTGTTTAAGGAGGCGGCAATCACAAACAGCAGAACTCTAACACTTGTCTAAGCAGAGAGCATTCCACACTGCAGTGGATTTAGAGATATACCCCTAACATGTTAAAAATAAAAGAAAATGGTCTTCCAGTCTCTATAGAGATATAAAACAATTCCAAATCAACAGGTGGTAGTCCTTATTCTGGTTTTGAAAAGCTCCTAGCAGATGTTATATTTCAAGCCTTAGTACACTAATGAAATCATTATGTCCACTGAAAAAAGTGTAAATTTATTTAGTATAAGTAACAAAGAGCTGTATAAAAATTTTTTTTTGCATTTGTTGCATTTGTTCCTTTTTTTGGTTGATATTGTAGCCACTGATCTAAATGTTATAAAATGAAAATGAGACATTCCAGATAATATTTTTAAAATCAATCTTAAAAGATATAGTCCACATCATCTATGGAGCTATACAGTAAAATTGATGTAGAAAAAAAAATTTGTTAGTTTTTTTTGTGTTTAAATCAGGTCATTATTTGTTATCTGCACAGAGACAGGATGACTTGTTTCCTCTGTAAGATCTTTTGAGTTTTATGTTTTTCTGACATCTGAATTTTTTCATCTTCCACATGTAGCTCTTGGAAGCATGAAGGATGGCTCTATTTGTCAGAACATTTATCCTAAGGTGAGCAGCTCTGTTTCAAATCTGTTTTCACCTGAGATGCTTCATGCTTTTGACAACAGTTCCCTAAACATCATCTAATTTGAGGCAGAGTCACGCTCCACTGCCCTTGGGGAAATGAAGAAACTGGGCAGAAAAGAGGACAAGCTTCAGTGCATCATGGATAAAGGAGGATGGCTGTGAAGACATAGGAGCTGAGTAGTTAATGCTGATAGCCCATTCACCCAGGAGTAAAGCTGTTGACTTCAGAACTCTCACTTATTCTCAACAATTTCCCTGATCTACCAGTGGCTTAAGAAACAAGCAGCTGCCACTTTCAAAATGTGCGAGGTCTTTAAACAAGATGTCAGGCTTTTGGCTTATAGGTGTTGGGGAGGAAAAAAGGAATGTTTTTGTTCTTTCCTCCCTCATTTAAAAGGATTTCTTAGGAATTGGGAGTGGTCCCAGTTGACTGGGAACTGAATAACATCCCAATTTTCAAAAGGGCAAGAAGGATGATCCTGGAAACTGCAGGCCTGTCAGTGTCACTTCAGTGGCTGGTTAAGTCATGGAGATTATTCTGGGAGATACTGAGAAACATCTGAAGGAAAACACAGCCAGTACAGCTTCACAAGGAGAAAGTCCTGCTTGTCAAATTTGATTTACTTTCCTGAAAATGTAACCCACCTAGTTGACCAAGGGAAGCCAGTTGATGCAATCTGTTTGGATTTCAGGAAAGATTTTGGTACCATCTCTCACAGGATATTTCAGGACAAAATATCCAAGCCATATCTGGATAAACACAGTATGTGATGGGTGAGCAAGTGGATTATGGGTCAGGCATGAAGGTTATAATGAATGGCGTGACATCACACGGGGACCTGTGGGGCCCTGCAGGGCTCCATCTTCAGCCCCTGCTCTTCAACCTCTTCATTAATGACTTGGACACAGGATTCCAAGGAATACTAAGCAAGATTTCAGATGATACAAAACTGGGAGGTGTTGACTCCCTTGAAGGCAGAGAGGTCCTCCAGAGAAACCTTGACAAAATAGAAGGCTAGGCCATTCCCAATTGTATGAAGCATAACAAGGGTGAGTGCCCAGTCCTGCACTTGGGATGGGGCAACTCCGGATGGACAGACAGACTGGGGAATGAGATGCTGGAGAGCAGTGCCACAGAAAGGGACCTGGGGGTCTTGGTCAATGGCAAGTTGAACCCGAGTCAGCAGTGCCCTGAATGCCAGGAGGGCCAACCTTGTCCTGGGGGGCATCAGGCCCAGCATCACCAACCAGGCAAGGGAGGGGATTGTCCCACTCTGCTCTGAGCTGGGGCAGCCTCACCTCGAGTGCTGGGGGCAGTTTTGGTGCCACAATATATGAAAGAGGTTAAACTATCAGAGAGCATCCAAAGGAGGGCAACAAAGATGCTGAAGGGCTTTGAGGGGAAGTCATATGAGGAGTGGCTGAGGTCACTTGGTCTGTTCAGCCTGGAGAAGAGGAGATTGAGGGGAGACCTCATTGCAGTCTGCAATGTCTTTGTTGGGGAAGAGAAGGAGGAGACATTGGTCTCTCTGGAAATCAGCAATAGGGCCCCTGGAAATACCTTGAACTTTTATCAGAAGAGATTTAGGTTGGATATTAGGAAAAGGTTCTTTCCGCCTAGGCTGTTTGGGTGCTGGAACAGTCTCCCCAGGGAAGTGGCCACAGCACCAGGCCTGCCAGAGTTCAAGAAGTATTTGGACAATGTTCTCAGGAACATGGTGTGACCCTTGGGGTGTTCCTCTGCAGGGCCAGGAGGTGGACTTGATTCTTACAAGTGACTTTCATCTCAGAATATTCTGTGATTCTGTGAATTGAAGCTGTTTGGTCTTGGCAAAGATTGAAGTTCCTAACTTTTATGTGAGTAGAATTAAGAACAAATAAAACCCAAACAAACAAACAAAAAAAAAAAAGTACAATATAAATTTTTCATGAAAAACTGAGGTGTTCAAATAATACAATGTTGAGTCACTGCCTTGTATTATCAACATCAACAAAGCTTTCATTTGCTTGGACTATTCTGATTAACAGAAAAATGAGCAGAAGAGCATTGTTAATGACACTGTTGTCATTTTTTCTATTAAACTGAAGAGTACAGTTTCTATATTATTGGGATACAGTTTCATACATACATCAATATTTGTATTGCCTGTGCAGAGCACTTATAGTTCATTTCTGGCCAGTCATTCTTCTACATTGCAGGAGTCCATTGTATCACTTTTCTGCAAAATAAGATAAATCAGACTGTTGTTGAAAAGACCACATGCAATGCAGTCTTTTGTACTGGATCAAAAAGTGTCAAATAATAGGTACAAACCAGGAAGATTTCACTCATTTGTCTTATTAAGGGAAGTTAAAATAACTGTTCATCATCATAGCTATATGTTCAGCTGTATCCCAGTGTATTATATATCTAGTTCCTGACTGCTAACAGAACCTCAGTGCAATCAACAAGACATATGGAGGAAAGACTGAACAGTGCTTCAGCCATCCATCATGATTCTGCAGGTCCCGCTGAATCACAAAAAGCAAAGAGCTCAGAATCTTGAACAACCAGGGTTGTTGGAGGACAAAAGTGCTTTCACTGAAAGTGCTGTTTTCTGTTAGACATAAGTGTTCACAGGCTTCCATGTTCCTTTCAAACTACCGAAGAAGAAGATTCTGGAATAGTTTGATACTTTTCCTGTCGGACTTCAAATGGTCAGAAGAAGCAAAAAGATATTTTTATAGTCAATTATGAACAGGACACTGCATAGTATGTGCTGTCCCTCACTTACATATAAGTAAAAGCAGAATCCTCAAATATAAAAGAACTAGGGATGCAAATAACCAGATGCAGAATCTCCTTTCCTGAAAAATATTTTTTTAAAATGTGTTATTTGTCACAAATGAACACATACCCATCCTATGATTTTGATTGCCAGATAATAGCATCAGTTACAGTGTGTAAACCTGTAGAAGACCCCAACATCCTAAGAAGCATGTCTAGGACTGAAAAACCAAGCAACAAAACAATAATACTTTTTAGGTAGAATTCCATCTGTCACCACACCTACAATTGCACTGCTTTTATAGATCTTTCTTGGAGAAGCAGCATACCTCATGGTTTTGGGGGAAATCATAACCCCTACAACATGTACAGCTGCAGTGCAGCACATACTGTGATGTTAATTAGAAACTTTCTGAATGCCAAGAAGAAAGAGATTCTAAATATAGCCAGCTCTGCAGATTATACAGAATTTCTTTTGTGTCTGCACACCTGCATAGGCCAGGGCAGTTTTTTATCTTGGCAGGGAATCTCGGGTATGTACGGCCTCATGATAAGTGATAACATTTTAAATAAAGAAACATTAAGAAATCAAAGGACAACAACAATATCCTACAAAGATGTTAATATGCTTAATGCCTGATACTCATTGGCACCTATGATGTGATTGGTCTTCACAACTTGTTGTCCTGGGATACATCTCCCCATCCCTGAAAAATGAATCAAGAATCCCCAAGGCAGCCATAGAGACATTGATAACCTCTACATTACCAAAAACCAGCAAATTTATTATTTAGGACCTCACAACAGTTTTAACATGCTAATAGGACTGTACCAGAGCCCAAGGAATTCATAGCTTAGCATAATTAGGCATTTTTGTGACTCACACAGACCACATGAGTACAGATATGGCACATCCTTCTTGCAAACTAAGGAAAAGAGAAAACTTGAATCCACCAGGGAATTTATTTTTTTTAAAATTGATCCAGCAATTGCCTCACAAATGCAGGCTGGAAAATGGTCTTAGGAAGTGGGTTATTGAGTGTAGGAAGTATTCAGAAATGTCCCCAGCCATGATACTACAGCCAAGTCTCACTGGTACTAAGTATTGACATCAATAAATGTTCTCCTGAGAAGAAAAACTTTTCACACTTTATCTAGTCCTGTACTTCCTGAAGAATCCTCCAGTAAGTCAAATAAGCAAAACTAAAAACCAGGAGCTTAATTAGTCCTTTGAATTTATGATGATGTCTAAGAAAGAAAGAACTGCACCTTACTATGTGTCCCTTTAAGAGCTTACAGGGCTAGTGACTGGAAACATTGATGTTTAGAGAGGGTTTGATTACAAAAGTGACAATAAAAATTTGCAGCTGTCTGGTTTTCAGTGTTCTCCAGCAAATAATTACTCTGCAAAAGGTTTTAAAGTATTTTCTTGATTGCTAAAGTACATGCTTCGTCTGGCTTTTTGCATATATAAATATTTGGTCAGAATTTTGGATTTCAGACGCAAGTCTCACTAGCACACTTTGTTTCCTGTCAAAGTAGAAGTATTTTTCAGAGTAACATCATTCATTACTATTGTGATATCACCAATTTAAGGCAAATGTAGAAATAAGGTTCCAGAGCAAGACAAAAATTTTAGAAAAAGCAAGTCTATTAAAATGACCATAAATTAGAAGAATTTCTTTAAGATTCAAAGGGACATAGGTTTATTAGCATTGCAGACATTTGGCAAATCATAAAACCAACAGTTCTTTTCTGTGTCTGAAAGGAAAAAGCAGCCTGATGTTGCCATCATCCTTAGAAATGGCCACGCTGGCTCTGGCTAGGATAATTTTATTCCTAGCAGCGGTACAGTGATGCATTTTGGAGTTAGGATGAGAGTACTTTTCATTACTGCTGAGCAGTGCTCACACAGAGGTTTTTTCTGTCTCTCACCCCACCAATGAGGTGGGTCAAGGTGCACACAGGGTGGGGAGGGGACACAGCTGACCCCGACTGACCATGACCGTACAGATATTCCTTACTGTACGGTGCCATGCTCAGCATACAGACCTGGGGGAGAGGGAGAAAAGGAACAATGCTCAGAGGGTGATGTTTTTCTTTCCAAGTCACCGTTATGGGTGATGGAGTCCTGCTTTCCAGGGAATGCCTGAACACCTGCCTGTCACGGGATGTGCTGAATGAATTTCTTGTTTTTCTTTCCTTGTGTGCGGCCTTTGCTCTCCCAATTAAATTGCCTTGATCTCAAGCCACAAATTTTCTCACTTTTACCCTTGCAATTCTCCTCCTGGCACAGATAGGTTATTTTCTAATAAGCTCTTCCATGTGGGATGTCTGAAAATTCAAAAGATCTTGCCTTTTTTTGCTCAGGGAAACAAATATTTTCTTCAAGTTAAACAAATTATTACAGCTACATCTGTGGTAGGAACATGTTATTGTTATTTTACATGTAGGCAAGCTCAATCATTACTGCACCTGCACTTTGCAAAAAACACATATCAACTTTCATACTCAGCTACAAAAATTTTTTATGGATCCACTTCCTTAAAACAGATTTCCAAAGTCACTAATAATTTATATTTGAGCATACTTATAGTAAATGTATTGCAATTAAAAATAACAGCATTTGAATTGTGTAATTCTTAGTAAAATTAGCAATATATATACAAGCAATTGTAAGCTAATATTTGAAGGTGAGAAGTGTACACCTTCTAAGCAAATGGAATTATGAGTTCAGATACTGACAGGTGACCAAATCAAGAAATGAAGAAAATATGTTATGGTCTCAGTTGTTAGTTTTAGATTGTTTCAGATTTTTTTTTCTTTATAGATTTAGAAAAGAATAGAAAATATTTAAAAACAAAGAAAAAATCTACATCTTAAAATTTCAATAAAAGTTTGGGGATTTTTTTTAACTTTGGCTGGTGTTTTTCTGATTGCTTGGTTTTCTTTGTTGTTAGTTTGGGCTTTTCCAGCCATCTAGTTTGCTTTAAATATACCTGCAGAATCATTCTACTGAGAGAGAGAGGACTCATGTGCTATTTTTTAATTTCCTTTAAGTGACATTTTAATTCCAATTTTTTCTCCTATCAATACCCATTTATTGGGTGTTTTTCCATTCATTCACAAACTGCAGAAAAGAGGGCTTTTTTCTGCAACAAGAAATGAAGTGGGTATCAATAACAAAGCTAAGAATATAGTAAAAGTTTCCAAGATTTACTTAGAAATGGGCAAAAAAAAAAAAAAAAAGGCAGTTGAATGAAAGTCTGAACAGGAAGACTGTGAGTTAGGGAAAAGATATATGCACGCAAAAATCTCTTCAGGCAAAACTACTTGTAAATATAAAGACTCACTGCAGGCCCTCAATGGGGACATTTGTTTAATTAAATGAGGTATAGATACCATATTACCAATTTCAACTCTTCACCCAGTGGCTCTGGGTCAAGATTTAGATTCTTTCCAAAAATTCATAGCTTAGAGAAGAAAGTAGTTCTGACATTATATTTACTATAATTTTGTTTTACTTTAAGACTTACAATTCTTCTTCCCAGTTTGAAAATTATTAATCAAAACCATTCCTTTACATTTGGCTATCATTGACACTGATGTGATTTCACAAATAAAGAAGTGAATGAAAAACCCATGTTTAACAAGTTTAATGAGGCACAGCTAGAGTAAATGGATATTGCCTTGCTAGTTTCCATAATATTTCCTGACATCAGTGGATCCCTAAGAATAGACATTTTCAGCCAACCTGGTTTTGGTGGGGGTTTTAGCAGAGATGTTAGCTGTCCAGAAATAATGAAAAGAAAAAGAAAAATGTTATCTAATCAGTGCAGAAGAAATATGTCAGTACATTACAACAGGAGAAATGAAAAGCATGAAAAAAATATATTAGAAATGACCAGAAATTGTTGGCTGAATAGAGTACAGAAAGCTTTTCATGTGAAATATAAATCATGTATAAATTAGAAATTTCATTGATGGGCCTGTAACAATCTGTACATTCAATAAGCTGCATTAGAGCTGTTTAATCAGTAACTTTCTCCTAATTGTCTCTCAGATCTGAATCCCAGGAAAGTCAGGGAAAAAAGTGAAAAAAAGCAAAACTGAGATGAAAACACCTAAGGAAAAAAATACCTAAGGAAAAAAAAAAATAGGACCAGAAAAAAAGAGCTTATAAAATGGTTAGAACACACACAATTGATCAGATGGTTCCAGATAATTTCCCAAAAGTTCATTAGAGATCAAAAGAATTTCAATGAAGACATGGTTTTCAAAACACGACATGCTGTATTGAAGGTGATTCATAAAACCAAACATTATAACCACTATGCAAGAAAAAATAATACTAACAATTTTTTAAAAACCAACACTTTGTTTAGGATCAAATTCCTTTGCAGTAGGATATCCATGAGAAAATGGAATGAAGCTGTATCAGAGAAGGTTCAGAATGGGCATTAGGAAAAGGTTCTTCACCAAGAAGTTGCTCAGTCACTGGAAGTGGCTCCCTAGAAATGTGGTTGTGGCATCAAGTCTGTCAGAGTTCAAGGAGTATCCAAGTGATATTCTTAGCCCAATGGTTTAGTTTTACACAGTCCTGTGAGGACTGAACTGGAAGTCCAACTGATAGTTGGACTTAATGATCCTTCTGTGTCACTTTCAAACAGAGAAATTCTATGACTCTGTGACAGTGGCCTTGTAAAACAGGCTCCAGAGAGAGAAAAAGAGTCAAATGAAGAGTCAAATATTTTGAAGGGAATTTTTTTTTGCCATTTTCATAAGAAAATGTGCGAATTGTCATACTATAGTGCATTTGATCAAAATATTTTGCAGCATACCAGTTATTGATAGGAATTATTTGGTCTTTGTTTAAGAGGACATGAATTTTCTATGCAATACACAGTTGAAGAGAAACTGTCCACAAAATGCTCTCAGCCACATTTGCATGCTCATGTCAAGCTCCTGGCAGCTCTCTGCAACAAATACAGTGCAGCACGTAGGACAATCAACTTGAAAAAAATGACTTTAAACACAGCACTCAGAAGGAAGCAGGCAGAACAGGTTGTACAAAGGAAAATTATCTTTATTTAGATATTTAGATATTAGATTACCCTTAGTTAGCATAAAACTACATATGGCATCTTCTTTAGCTATATTTTATGCAGCTCTCTCTGCTAAATCTTTCTACCAATACATCTTATTTGCAAAGCAAATAGACCTGTGCATTAATTACCCAATCTTCTATTCAGGTTTCTGGAAAGAGAGTGGAAACAGAGGCAGTCAGGAGGAAGAAGGAACAGTAGGAAGGCTACAAGTAAGCTTCTTTTATTTACTGGAGGTCTGTGGGATGCAAATAAATTCCAGATGCTCTTAGTGAATCAAGCCAAAAGCTAACCAAATTCAACTTCCTCCATGGTAGGATTTGTGGACCAGGTAAAACCTTGCCAGAGATCAAGCTGTACGACATGAACTGATGGGGGCCATCCCTACCCAAGGGATGAGCACAGAACATGTTAGTGTCATAATCCTGCACTTCTCTGAGAAGCTGAAAACGCTTTGCATGCTGAAAATGGAGTAGCTATATTAGCACAGTGCCTTACCTGATCAGCACACTTAACAACTCAGCCAGCTAATGAACCAGGCAGAATGCCACACTAGCGTGCCCAGACTGCTCCTGGTACTAAAACAAACTGGCTCCAAGCTTGCCATGCTGTCTCCAGATGGCACTGCCTTGTGATGTGCAGTTGGACTTGAATGGCATGAGGAATTAAAATAAAATTTACAAAACATATTATCTCATGTTTATGTTTCAGGTACCAGAACTAGGCAAAGATTGCCTGCCAAACCATATAAAAATACTTTGAAAAAGTGAAACCACAGGTGCTAAGATAAAACTACAAAGGTTAAAAACAATTATAACACAATGTTTAAAAAGCAAAATTACTAGCATTGTTGACAACAAAGACCCAGTCTTTCTTAGACTTTTGACTTTTCTTCTTTCCTCTCTTATGCTGCCCATCTTTTCTTTTACCCCTCCCAGTCAGATCAAGGGAGGGGGTTATTATCATAATTGCAGGAGTGAGAACAATGCTTTTCAATTTTGCTGCAGCAATCATTCACTGAAACATTTATTGATTGAAAAAGCCCCATGAGAATTCTGATTATCCTAACATTTTCTCTGGAAGTGAAAAGAACGGGCTTTCTAATTTCATTTTATGCAAAATTACAGTAATTGGTATCTGACCTTTTTGGAATAGACTGTTAAGCTTTACACTGCTGGATTTTTTTTCATCGATTCAATTATTTAAATTATGGCTATCTCAAAAGGAGCAACAGGGTGCAAACAAGAATAGAATATTTAAATGAAACTGAAAACTGATTCTCCACCACTACCCCATTAACACAAAACATGCTATTAGCTGAGAATCCAACCACTGGAGGCTACTAACACTTGGATTAAAATTTAGTTTTTAAATAATTAAAATAATCCAGCACAAACAAGGACAAATGACATTTCTGAGAATTAAAAAAAAAAGGCTAAATGAAAATACAAGGATAGAAAAAATAAAAAAGCCTAATCAAAATGTGAGAATGTATGTTGGAGAAATAAGTCATTCTTGACTGGTCTAAGATAAGTTACTCATTCTGAGCACATATCTTTATAAAACATGAAACAAAGATAGAAAAAGAGAGGGCAGCTCAGTAAATTGTCTGCAAGGTCACATGCTTTCCAGAACAATCACCACTAAAAAGTCACCATTCCCAACTGGTATCATAGAAACAGTATGCTTCTTTCCTAACCAAGACAGGAGAAAGGGAACTGACTTGTCATTCACATGGTAAATCCATCCAAAACCAACCTGGGCACAATTCTGTAGGGAGTTGGTTTCAAGGAAACTGAGATTAAAGCACTGTTGAAAACTTAAATATCTCTTCTGACCTCAAATGGTTAAAAAATACTAGGAGGCAAATCTATAATTTTCAGAAATAAAAATATGTTAGATTCAGGACAGGATAATTTAAAAATTATCTAGGGGAAGATAGACAGTCATCATAAATTAGTACTTTCAGTCCCTTTAGACAGTCTCTTCTGGTTTGAAGTATTGTCATGGAGTTTCTACTCATATCTGGCAAGATTTTCATTCCCTCAAATAAGCCCTTTTCAGTTTCTATGTGAAAACCACCACTACATCAGGAGGTGCTGAAAAGGCAACCATTCCCCTTGGGAAAGGACAGGTAACCAGCGTCAGCTTCCTGAAAGTAAAATATAATTAATGCAGAGAAGGTGTCTTTAGGGAAAATACCCCTAAGACAGCACTCATGTTGTTATCAATCTGCATTGCAGGGCTTGACATAGTTATTTCCTTAAGTCAGGAACAATTTGGCTTCCCAGCTCCTGAGAGAGTTTCCCATTTCCATTAGGATCCAATATACTAGTTCTCATTTTTCCAAAAATAAATCTGCATTTTCCTTAGAAAAAGGGTATAACACACCTGATTTTCCCTCAAGCTTAAGCACAGCTCAGGAGAAAATGTGCTTGAATTAAGATTTTAATGTCACTAACTGCAATTTCTCTAATCAGAAGTACCACACTTCCACTCCTTCTCTCCTGCCCAGCAAGTAGACTTGTTGGTGGGCAAGAGATTGGGAGGGAGCACAAACATGGCAGCTGACCTGAACTGGCCAAAGGGATACTCCACACATCATGCTCAGGAATAAAAAACAAAACACACACACACACACACACAAAAAAAAAAAAAAAAAAAAAAAAAACCAAAAACCAAAAAAAAAAAACCCAACCCACAACAACAAACAAACATACAAAATATATATAAATATATATATATATATATTAAAAAACCCATCAGGGATTGTCTCCCAAAGTGGCTGCCATTTAGAATGTCTGGGCATTGGTCTGCTGGTGGGAGATGGAGAGGGATTGCCTTTGTCTAAGTTATCCTTTTTCTTTCCTTATTGGATTCAACTCTCCTTACCCACAAATTTTCTTGTTTTTGATCTTCCTATTCTCTCCTCCATCTTGGTCTCTGAGGGCCTGAGTGCATAAAAATGTGTGGGGTCTTATCTTCTGTTTGTGGTTAACCCTCCAAAGGCCACAAATGAAAATATACTTCCTTAGTTGATTGTGCTGGAAATGATTGAAAAATATAACAATAAAGAATACATTTACCACATTCTTGTAACTTACTGTGACTTATAATATTGTTATTCTTTGCTGCAATAATACTGGTTTTTCTACCCCTTAGTGATATAAATATCTGTAGTGATCATACTGTTATAAGAAGCTCCTTCAAGAATTTTAGATAAGGTTGCCATTGTCATTTGGTTTCATAGTTTTGCAATTCAGTTTTCAGCAAGAATTTCCCTAGCACTCCTGCAGTATAATGATGGCATGTCACATTTTACATGGAAAATATTATTTTCCATCATCATACTATAGGACACAGCCTCCAAATAATGAAATCATGGAGGTTACATGAGTAATTTAATTATCTAAAGTTTCTTCATTAACATACACTGAAGCTGCTTAGAAATAAAAATGTGGAGGAAAGATCTTGTTTTTCTGCTTCTACAGCAGTGAAAAATAAAAATGCCAAAAATGAGACAGCATTCCAGGGTTTGCTCACAACAGAAAAAAAAGTTTTGTCACATTCCCTTCTATTCTATTCTGCAGAGCTCACTATCAATCTGCGTGCAGGCATTCATAATTTACAGCAAATCTCAAAGGAGTTTGCATTCTGTGACAGAGCATTACAAATGATATACAAAACCCAGGTGAGACTTGGAGAGACAAACACGTTCTGTCTACAGTCTAGTGCAGTGCACGTCTCCTGCTTGTCAAGTACAGACCAAATTTCATCACAAAATTTTAAGTTAAACAGATTTTAAATTTGCATCATAAAAGTTGATTTCTTCTGTGAATAATTCAGACCTTTAATCTGCAGAATGCATGGGGGACAATTTGATCACCAAATATGTAATTTTGATTTCTAACTCAGAAATTATCAAATTACTACATCAAGAAACTATTTTGCATTTTTATACACATATATATATATATATACAAATATATATATATGCATATATACAAAAATATATATATGTATACATTATACAAATATATATAAAGTGAATGACAGTCTGTGACCTTCAGATAAAAAATTAAGGTTTTAATGTTCAAATTTATCTTCTTTAGGTTTTACCAAAATGCATATATACAAAAATATATATATGCATACCTTATACAAATATATATAAAGTGAATGACAGTCTGTGACCTTCAGATAAAAAATTAAGGTTTTAATGTTCAAATTTATCTTCTTTAGGTTTTACCAGGTGGAGATCTTCTTATCAATGTGAACCATTTCCTTTAAAGAATTTTTTTTTGTGAAACCTGTGGAAAACAATTGCGGAAATATAAACACTATATTATATCTGATAATTTAATTCATAGTGCATGTGTTTGATAAAAACTAGATACTTTGAAATACCATTTTTTATTCAATTGAAATTTTAACCAAAATAATAATTCTGAATCAATACTTTTTACTTGACTTTCATAAACTTTGATGTCATTATTTAGTCCCTCTCATATACTAAATGAGTGTTTCTTCATGTACTTTTGATTTATAGTTTCTTCTGTGGTTTAGATATTTTTCAATGTTCTGTCACTGGTAGTCTTCTCTAAGAGGTTCTTTGACAAATTAGTATACATTTCTTAAGATCAATTGCTAGTCTGCTTCAAAACATGTAGTTCAGCTTTATACACAACAAAACTCTTTACTTGCCCTTCATTGACTGCTATTTTGTACAATTTTTATTTTTAGGAGAAATTTTATGATATTTTATTTAAAATTCTGGGCATTGTGTAACTGGCCTATCAACTGTAACTGCACATGTATCTCAGATACTATTTTTCCAAAACTGTAAAAATAAAAATGTTTATGTATTAGCTGAATAAAAACTCTTCTTGTCCTGGGAAGACCTAATATATAATTGAATTTAAATATTACATTAGTCACATTCAAATTATTTAATTTTTTTACTATTGCTAAAATATCATATTTAAGAAGCTCAACTGGCATAACAAAAATTATCATATTCCTTTGAGATGCTTGTAATGTTTTGGGTAATTGAGTACCGTGCTGTTGATTCTCATTATTTATCGAAAGTCCTCACTCTCATTATTTTAAATCTTTAAAGACAGTAAATCAAGCCTTGTTGTAATTATATTTTATCCTCAAGAATTTCACAGGACATTGTTGTTTTGGTGACAGATTATTCCCTTGTTCATTATTTTAAACAGTCCACCTAATTTGCAATCTTTTGTGAATCTTGAGTTCATTTTTGCTGCTTATTATTTCAACTAATAAAGTTGAATACAACTTATAACTGATGCTACAAGTTACTGTTTTTTACTTAAAAAAAAGTCAGTTTCCTTCCTGTGGTATGTTCATTATTTTAAACAGTCCACCTAATTTGCTATCTTTTGTGAATCTTGAGTTCATTTTTGCTGCTTATTATTTCGACTAATAAAGTTGAATACAACTTATAACTTATGCTATAAGTTACATTTTTTACTTAAAAAAAAGTCAGTTTCCTTCCTGTGGTATGCCTCCCTGCTTGTCAAATGTGTCACGACATTATGAGGCTTATTACCATTAGAAACAGTAATCAATAGTCTAATTTTATATATCCTGTAGTATTTTAAATATTCATGTATCACGAAAATCCAGTAATAATTGTTAAACATTAACAATCAGACGTAAATATGTTTATCCCCAGATGTAATTTTCTTTCTTTCTATGTTCTTGATTACTTGTCACTCAACATCTTAGAAAGATAAAGCTTTAAATCCCCCAAATCAGACTGATCCAGATAAGTAGGTGACAATTAGGACTGAATTTTAAGTGACAGGCTTCAATTTAACTATGTAAATGTACCAGATGTATCCTAATGTGTCACTTGAAGAGTCCTGTCATATTTATATGCAATTCATATTCTACCATCAGCCTACTCAGAAGGTCACCTCAGAGAATATTCTCCTTGTCATGACAGGAAAACTCCAAGGCGATCTTCAGTGTGTGAAAAATCAGAGCTGTCGAAAAACACCCGAACCAAACCTAACCAAACAAAATAACCCCACCACAAAAGCCACCAGCTTCCAAAAAAGAAAGCCACAGATTCCCCCAAAAGTGAAACACCCTTCAAGACACATTAACATTTTAAAAACTTGGTGCCTTTCACCATCTTTAACCAACTAATGATTGTAATTAGCAGGGAGAAAGAAGTAATTTCTAAGGACACTGTCTCCTACATTTCCTTTCCTTTGACAAATGATCCTGCTCTAGGTTTGTAAGCACACAGAGCTTTTCACTCAGATGTACATATTTAGCTGGTTAACCTGAGCTTCATGACATGAGTTTCATATTGCTATAATTTTCATCTTTAGTGAAGTTACTTTGAATTCAAATAGTATTATTAGGGATAGACTAGATACAACTGGGAAACAATCATTTTGGTTTTCATCTTATTTTAATTTTGTTTGTAGAAGTCCAAAATATTGAATAACAGGAACTTAACGACACATTTTATTGTGTACACACATTTGTGTTCATAGGAGCACCATTTTTTGCACAGCAGCAATTCATATACTGCACTAACTCTTTTTAAGCAAGTGGGGTACAGACTTCACGTCTCATAACTAGAAGGCTCATTATAGGTGTTTCAGTCTACATAGAGAGTGTGCTTTGCATTAGTTCAGATAATTACCAGAGCAAGAGTAGAATGAAGTAGCAAATGGTTCTTCAGATGGGAGAAGAAAAAATCATTTTGTATATTGATGATCTGTATTCTGATGATGATCATCATCATCATCACCACCATCATCATCATCATCATATCACTTACTTTTTCCTCCTAGTACCTTGAAAATATTGTTATATTCATTTCACAGATTAGATCTGAGAAACTGAAAAAGAAGTATGCGGTGTTAATCAAACAGTACTTACTTATGTCCTGAAAGTATTTTTCCTTAACTGGGCCTGAGTCAAATGTTCAGAAACTGAACATTTATAAATTGTTCCTATGTGAATCCTATTTCAGTAGATATATCTAATCTTTCTCAGTTATGCCCAGACACATCAGAAGGACTGCTTCCAGGCTAAATTTCTTTTTTTTCTTGTCACCAAAACAGTAAAATGCATAAATGATTGAGGTTAGAATCTAATTTTGATCTGATTGATATTAGGTCTGATTTTTATACATTGGTATCCCATTTACAAGAGTACATGAAGGTTTTTCTGGAAGCAGTAGAAGAGTAATAGAGATATATTAAAAGAAAATAGTTTAAAAATACTGTACTGAAATGACCACAGTATTTACTCTCATTTCTGCTTTAAACTACATAAATTGTAAATTAACTTTTCACAGGAAAAAGCGTTAACTCTTCTGATTTTGATTCTGTGTTGCTTCTTAAATTTATTCCCTCTTTCAGCAAAATTAGAACATTTTATCCTTTCCAAAACAAACCCTGAATTCTTAATCTCTCATTAACTTTGCCTCACTAGACTTCTAGCTGCAAGGAATAACACACCTTACATATTTTTTTTAACGTTACTTTAAATAATGGAGTGAAAGCAAGAACAAGTAGGAAGTTTAACAGAGAATCTCCTTTGCCAAAAAGGGGGTTACCTGCAAGTATTGTTTCTGCTTGGGGGAAATCATGGCTCTGTTTGTTCCATGAAACATACTCTACAATCTGCTGTTGGAGGAGGCAGGGCAGTGTGGCTATTTTGAGCTAGCAACATTATCACTGAAAGTGCCAAAGATCAACCACATTAAAACAGACAGAGCTGTGTGCTGCATAATGTTCTGTCTAAAACCTTGCTGCAAAATCAGGGTGAGCATTCCTTCAGTGTGACAAATGTTGGCAGTGTTTTTCCCTTGACAGATATTCACCTTACTAAAATATATTGGTTAAAAATTCCATGAAAGTCTTGATTTGTAAGTTTTCCCCTTACCTCTCCAAGTTCCTTCTCCTTCTATTCCTTGCAGCATTTAGCCAAAGTCATTGTTCAGTATATCTCTCATTTTTATGTTTGCTTACATAACTGGTATTTATTTGTGCTTTAAATGAAAGTGTAGCATTACGTAGCAACAGCAAAAAGGGAACTAATTCAATATAAAATTCTGAGGAGGCAGTAATTTTATCCCTGAAATCTTCTCAGATATTTTTTTAAATATGTAAGTTTTAGTACAGAATAAATTCTCATAATTCAATAGTAGAAGAGCCAAACCCCCTCACTTTAATATTTAAATTAGGTTTCTCTTTACAACATAAACACTATTTTTAAAAAATTACCAAAAAATGAAAACTTTTATTTTACCCAGTGATAAAATATAAATCTTATTGCAAAGTCCTATTTCACACAGCTTTTAAGTAATAACGAAGTTACAATGTTAGGAAGATCCCCTCTATGTTAGGAACATCAGTTCAATGTTAGCAACAACAACAAAAAAGCAGCAATTTGGAACCAAGGACACGTCCTGGTGTCATTATTAGAATAATTTTCTAACTTTCTGTGCATATGCTCCATATACATAAATGTCATCTCCTCAAGCCAACATGAGCTGCTTTGTTGCAAGAGACAAAATTTGCTGTATTTAGTTTCAAGAACCAAAACTGACTTCAAGAGAAATGTCTTTTGTCCTAGTAAATTTAAACAGTGAAGTGACTTGTGAAAAAACTGATTTCAAAATTCAGTATTATCATCAATTGCAATCAAATGAGAAACTAAAGAAACAGAAAAACAAAACCAAAATCCAACAAAAAAACCCCAAAAAAAAAAAAACCCCAACAATTAAATAGTCTTGACAATATTTCTTACCTTTGCCTGAGACATACTATTCAAAGCTGAATTACAATCAAGAGTATGTTATTTCTCTATGAAAGTTATATAAAAAGATTTTCTTTGAAAGGAAAAGCACATAATGGAAAATAACATCTTGTTAAAATGACTGAAATTGAAGAAAAGTTTCTTTAAAAATAGAAACATAAGAACACAGTACTTGGAGTCATTCTCATTACTCAAGGAGTGGTCAAGCTGTAAATTCCACTATCCTTTAGTGGATAAAGCCACAACTATTTCCCCATAAAACTTTGGGACCATCTGGGGGATATCTGTGCAGAATTTAATTGGGTTTTTGCATGCCATTGAGATAATTAAAGGGGATAGATATGCTCTAATTTAGTTATATGAAGAATAGACAGCAGTATATAATTAATGAATAAATTATTAGTAAACTCTGAAGAGAAAAAAAATGTAACTTGAAAAAAAACCACTTGTAGTATAAGAGCACACAGGGCTTTCAGCCCTCTTTCCCCTGGCTCTTTTGATTTTTTTAAAGTAATTAAGATATAACCTAATTTGGTTGGTTTGCTGTTTTTATTAAAAAAGCTCATAAAAATAATTTATAAGATGTATTAAACACCATCTTGGAACCTGAATATCTGAAAATCTTACTCTCAAATAAAAAAAAATAAAGGAATGTAAAGCATTTGAATTAGGATATTAAAATTATTAAAGTAAAATTGAGAAAGCAAGCATTAAGAATACAAATAAATGCTTATATTAATGGTATCAAAAGAAACAAAAACTGTGTTTTGTGGAAACTGCTGCAAAGCAGTTGGTTCTGGTAACATATCTATAGCAGTATCGTTCAGGATTTCATTTAACTTTATAGAGGCTATGCATAATTTATTAGGAACTAATTTAGTCATGAATATAAATATTCTGCTGGTTGGAAAAAAATCTTTATTATGCATATTTTGCAGCTCAGCTTCCTCCTTTCCTTGATAAAATGTGCCATTATGGCACATTCTTGCATTAACTTCAGAATGTATAATTATAAACCAGCAGGGACCATCAAAAGAAATCTCACAAGACACAGGTTTGTGATACTTATCTACCAGGGCATCTTATTTATAACCAAATAAGATATTGCACTAAAATTTTAATTTTCCATTAGGTTCCTTCACTATATCTAGTTCTCTACTTCACCAGACACTCAGCTTTGTGGTTTGTGGTAAAAACTAGAGAGTTTATTTTCAAAAGAAAAGCTGACATAACATACAATTATATTTTATATTTCGTTTAGCCTTCCACTATTACATGCTAGGAGAAAAAAAAAAAAGAAAAGAAAGAAAATGCAAAAAAACAAAGACAAAACAAGAAATCTTTTCCTGGTAACTGTGTTCCACCTCCTTAAAGAAAAAAAAAGGTAAAAGCATTGCAATAATTTGTCAGTTTGATTTTTGGCATATATTGCTAATAATATATACTATTAACAGCTTTTAGCATGCCTTAGAAGCAGGAAAAGGAAAAACTATGAGTGTTGACCAGCATTCCATCAGTGATCATATTTCTGAAAAATGGGGAAAAAGGTTATTAGAGGTGTGAGATTCTGAAATCCTTATAGAACTGAACCGTGGTGCCACTCAGAGGGTCTAAGCAGCTACAAAAGGAAAGGAAAATCTGAGATTGGGAAAATGCAAACAAATAAGCAGGTGTCCTTGTCTCCTCAAACTTCCGGATGAAAGATTCGTGCATGGTGACTGTAATACCACAGCACACTCCTGGAAAAGCCAACAGCCCGTGGCTTGGACAGGAGCACTCTTTGCTGGGTGCATGGCCAGGCCCAGAGAGGGGTGGGGAACAGTGCTGCATCCAGCTGGTGGCTGCTCCCCAGGGGTGTCCCTCAGGGCTCTGTGCAGGGGCCAGTTCTGTTCAGTATCTTCATTGATGACACGGATGAGAATATTGAGTCCTTCATTAGTAAGTTAGCAGATGACACCAAGCTGGGGACAGGTGCTGATCTGTTGGAAGGTAGGAGGGCTCTGCAGAGAGACCTAGAATGGTTGGATGGATGGGCAGAGTCCAGTGGGATGAAACTTAGGAAGTCCAAGTGCTGAGTCCTGCATTTTGGCCACAATAACCCCCTGCAGTGTTATAGGCTGGGGACGGTGTGGCTGGACAGTGCTCAGGTGGAAAGGGACCTGGGGGTGCTGGTCCACAGCCGGCTGTACATGAGCCAGCAGTGTGCCCAGGTGGCCAAGAAGGTCAAGGACATCCTGGCCAGTATCAGGAATAGTGTGGCCAGCAGGAGCAGGGAGGTCATTCTCTCCCTGTACCCAGCACTAGTGAGGCCACACCTGGAGTGCTGTGCCCAGCTCTGGGCCCTCAGTTTGGGAAGGACGTTGAGATGCTTGAGCAAGACCAGAGAAGAGCGACAAGGCTGGAGAGGGGCTTGGAACACAAGCCCTGTGAGGGGCGACTGTGGGAGCTGGGGGTGTTTAGCTTGGGGAAAAGGAGAATCAGGGGTGACCTCACCACTCGCTACAGCTCCCTGAAAGGGCTGTAGTCAGGTGGGGGTTGTTCTCTTTCTCCAGGCAGCAACTGGCAGAACAAGAGCGCACAGTCTCAAGCTGAGTCAAGGAAAATATAGATTGGATATTAGGAAGAAGTTTTTCACAGAAAGAGTGATAAAATATTGGAATGGTCTGCCTGAGGAGGTGGTGGAGTCACCATCCCTGGATGTGTTCCACAAAAGACTGGATATGGCTCTGGGCGCCATGGTTTAGTTAAGGTGTTTAGGGCATGGGTTGGACTTGATGATCTTGAAGGTTTCTTCCAACCTCATCATTCTGTGATTCTGTAATCCAAATGCACTTTTCACTTTCATAGTTCACTATCCTGTGCAATATTATTGCTCTATCACATCTTAAATAAAATCAAAACAACCCCCATTGAATATGGTTACATAAATTATTTTTTTTAAGTGGCAGCGAAGGGTTAATCATGGTAAGGAGAGCCAGGAACCTACTTTCTCAATGTACTAAAAGCTCTTGCTTAGTTCAGCAAAAAGATGAATGAGAGGGAATATGATTACAGTTTTATAAGTGCTTCAGCTGAGAACACACAAGGGCTGCAGGGGAGATAAACTATTTAACTAGACAACAATACTGGCACAGAAACAAATGTGTACAGATTGACCATAAATAAATTTAAACTGACAACAAACCTCTTACAGGCTTACAAAAGACAGAAGAGATGGTAAGAGTACAATAAAAAACTGTACTTCTAAATAGCAGTTTATAAAGCAATGCTGTGTGTTACCCAAGGTGCTCCTTATGAGTGCCCATGGCTACACTTCAGCTCATGGGAAATCCTTTCCAATCCCATGTTTTAGGATTGAATTCTTTTTTCACTCATCTAAGAAAAGATAAATAAAACATGAAAAGCAAGATTTACTCTTAGGGAAAGAATACAATAGCACAATGTCTCTGGATTTTGAGGTCTGGGTTTTTAAAACAGAGGAGGTATGTAAACTACTATTACTGGCTTTTTGAGAAACCTGTTAGAGGAACTTTTTGTGCCTTGACAATTTTGAGATCTCTTTCCTTCTCTCTTAGTTTTGCTCTAATATCAAGTGCAAAAATGTGTACAACATTCTGGAAAGGTCAATGTATTCCGATTCACAAAACACATACATACAGAATTTTGAAAAACCCCCTCATTTCTGAGAATCTCTACATTTTAAAGACAAACATTTTCACTGAAAAACCTGTTACATATTTTATGTCTTCACTATACACAACTCAACTAATGCGCCAGATGTGAGCATAACCTTAATGAGGAATTTGCTAATGGTTTTACTTAAAGCACTTCAGAGCATTAATTTTGAACTGAATAAGGACATGCCAAATACAGAAGAACATAAGCTAATTTATTTTGATAAAAGAGAAATGAAAAGATTCCTATAAAATCACACACAAAGATGAAAATGTAAGTGATATAAGAAATTAGGTTAAACTCTATTTTAAAAGCAGAAAGGAAAGCTGCTGGATTTTGTTACATTTCCCATTTATGCTATCATAAGACAAAACATTCCTATTTACATGAAGGACTAAGAATTTGCAATTCTGAAAGCTGTGACACAAAATCTTCAAAACAAGAAAGAGGTCAAATGTGTGATGAGGATAAAAGCAAAACAAAGGCACATACGCTCTCAGCCGTGTTCAGTGTTACTAAATGCTAGCAAGTAAGATAAAAATTATCCCATCAACAGTTCATCATATTCCTTAAATTCCTATTCCCTGCATCATCCAAGTTGAATGGAAGAAGAAAAGTGAAAAAAAAAAAAACAAACAACAAAGATGAAACAAACTCTCCAAAAGAATATCTGAATAGGCAAGGTGTTTGGTTTCTTTATGCAAACAGAAATCTAGGTCACTCTGTAAAGTAAGGCTTTATTTGCATATAGGTTTCAAGATTTCAGATGGCTTAAAATATTAATGACTTTAGAAATCCATTTAAGAGACACATTATGCTCACAGGGCATTGTAACTGCAGAACTCTGTGCTACACCATAATAATCTATCATTGTATGTTAAAGCTGAATTGTTTCTATAACAATATATAATATATATTTTGGCTACATAATTGAGTAACTTATGAGTAGAGTTCATAGAAGTTTGTGTTTTATGTAAGGCTCTAGAGATTCAACAAATGGTAAAAATTTTATTTGACTAGACAAATTATTGACTGTGAACCCCACAGTCAAGGAGATTAGTTAGGAAGATTATACATGCAATACTCCCTCATTATATACAATTGTAGTAAACCCTACAGCCATTTGTTCTACTCAGAAGCCAATCTATATATCTAATGCTCAGTCAGGTATATAAAAACATATTCAAAATTGTTTGATACAAAGATATCTATATCTATATATCTATATATATATATCTATCTCTCTCTATATATATATATATAAAATTATATTCTGTGCATCCCCTTAGCTTTCAGTAACTTCAAATATTGGAGTGAGAAAGATGGCAAAAAAAAGAGCAATCAGGAACACCAGCTGGAGAATCTTGAAAAGCAATTCATATCACCTTTCCCACCAGTAGATCAAATATCTTCCTCTCAGAGTAAGAAAAATAAGCAGAATGGATGCCTTTCAACACTCATCTGTAACTAAATTTTTTGCTAAACTAAATCCAGACCTGATTCAAGCTGCCAGCATACAGCACAAAATGTGTCTGATCTGGGCAGAGCAGAGCTAAGGAACAGAAAGTGATGAGAGACCTACAAAGAACCATAAAGATTTGTGTTTGAAGAATACTGAGAAAAACCATTAACAAGCCTATTTGGTGATGATAGGAAGTTAAAATTCCTGAGCAAAAGACAGCAATGAAAACTCAGTCCTAAATAAGAGGGAGTCAAATATGGAAGTTGAGCAGAAAAGGAAGCAGCAACTGGTCAAGAGGCAGAAATGGATTACCAAAGACATTGCAGATATATATTTTTGGATCCAACTGTATGAAAGTGCAGTTCATTTAATGATAAAATAAATACTGGAAATATGATGCATTCAATTTATAAAACTAAGAAAAAAATAATGCCAATACTACTCAAAGCTTTTATTTTAAATGCAATATTGCACAATGGTTAGAGAATGAGTAGAGAATAACTTTTATAAAAGCACTGCATGTATGGATAAAGAATCATAAATATTTCAGAGAAGAACCTGATGCAGATTGTGAAACAGAAACAGTGATCTGAGAGACAAGAAGTGTCATTTCACACACACCAGCAGCATCCATTTCTGCATCAACACTGAAATACCCCTACCATCAGAGATGGAGGGAGGTGTGACTAATAGAGGGAGTGGAGTAATAAGCTTATTAAACAATCTTACAATAAAATATATGCATATTCACACCCCCCCCCCACCCCATTGTATCACCTTTCAGGGTGGATTGAATGTGAGACCTGAGGAAGTTTAAGTGTTTATACTGAGATTTTCTTATGTTTATCTTTCTTATTCTTTGTGCAGAAAACAAAACAAAGAAAGCCAATGCACTTCCCATCTCAAAAAAAAAAAAAAACCAACCCAAAAAAACCCAAAAACAAAAAAACAAACAAAAAAACACAAAAACCCCAAACCTGAAACAAAATAAATTGGGGAATTAGTAAGTGCTTTAGAGATATCCTGATCACCTCCAGCAAGCAGCAGTGTTAAAATTAGATTAGCCTTGTAATATACTGTCACATTTGGCTTGATTTAAATATAATCATTAGACTAATACTTAGTAACTACATTGTGTTCCAATCCAATAAAACCTTCATATTTCCATGTTTTATGTTTTTTAGAAAAATACTCAAAAAATTTACTGTTTTCTTTCAATGTTCATATGATATTTTGACTGCATATTCATCTATGACATGCAAATGGAAAGGACTGTAAAATACACAGATCTGCAAGATCGTGTTATCTTATAAACTGCTTACTGAGCAACACCCATACAAGGAAAGCAAAACATAATTAGAGAGTGCAGTTTCAGGACAGGCTGCTCTGTGTTCTTCTGGGTTAAATTCATCTTTAATGTAATGTCTTTGTGATTTTATTATCATTGAAGTTACTCAAGAGATTATCTGACTCATGGAACATAAGACAAGCATACTCAGAAGCAGCACTTTGCAGATAAACACGAAGAAAAGAGGCTTTCTTGCATATCAAGCAATGTTATATAAAGGTTTTCTTAAAGTTTTTTTTTTTAGACTTGTGAATACAAAGCCTTTGGTCACCGACAATAGCTTTGTTGACACCTCTGGCTCTCCTGAAATGCTGATGAGGACAGGGAGACACATGAAACATCCTGCCTTAGAAGGGCAGAACTGTTTTCTGCACTTGTGTCAGAAAACTTGTTCCAGCAGAGATCTCTGCCTCCAACGAGTGACACTGACACATTAAAAATCTAGGTGAGCTGCCAGCACTGTATTCTTCTTCCCATTTCCTCAGTTTGAAGGTTATGATGCCTTTCCTCACTCCTTTACAAACAGTAAGGTACATTTTTCAGTTTAGTGAATGCTTGGCACGTCTGCCTTTTCAGCAGGTACTTGAGCTGCTAAACTCTACCAAACTTGACTCAGGGGCAATTGAAACCTCCAATTTGGTTAAAAGGAGAAGTATCTGCTCCTGCTGGGCTCTAAGCTGCAAACCTTCAACACAGAAGCAGGATTTGTGCTATTTGAGTTGAAAAAATGTTAAGGAGCCATGTGTGGCCAAAAGAAAAGATCCATCATAAAAGCTGTCTCAGATGTAATCTAAGGAGGCAATGAAAACACAGGTCAAAGCCTTTCTGAGCACAGTATCAGATTTAACTTCTGATAATGACACAGATAACTGTGGGGTGAATGATCAGCACTGATTGTAAATTAATCCAGTCAGAAGGTGCACCTGGTGCAAAAAATTAGTGATTTACAGAACAGGGAGCATATTATGAAAAACAATTTTTACTTTGACGCTAAGAAGTAATATAACTCTAAACCTGGTAATGCCAGGGTAAATAATTTGAACAAAATAATTTGAATTGAGAATCATATTCTAGGTTAAATTCTTTTTTTAAGGAACCTCACTTTGTGAGCATTCCACTAGGATACAGCTCCAACCACGATGACAGAAATAAAATCTAATTAAAATACAAACTCTTACAAATACAGGAAAAAACCACCAAAATACACTGCTGCCTTGGAAACACTGCACCACACCAGCTTTGAGCTGTATTCTTTGCTGCCCACTCCAAGTGAAACAGGAATATCTTTTCTCTCTTCATCAGTTTCCTACAGATTGTTCATATTATTCAGAGGCAATGCAGATGCAGAAGTTTTCTAAAATACTTTCTTCGCTCACAACAGAGAAGCATCTGTAACATTTTGTGATAAACCAGTAAAAATGATCTTAGTTTAATCATTCTTTGGTATGTGTCTGTCTGAAAAAGAGAAATGGGCAAATCCATATTCCTTACACATTTATGGGAAAAACCTGCTAGGTATAAGATTAGGACAGGGTGGTAGATACCATCTGGAAAAGACACTTCACTTTTCTTCAAGTCCTTATTTAACTATGACATTGCACCATAGGACACACCATGTAACACCACACCACAAAATCTAATGACGTTCCTGTAAGAATGATAAAAATTAATTTCATTATTTGGTAGGGTGGGGTTTTATGGGTTTTTTTTTTGATTTTTTTTCCATTTTTTTCTTCTCTAATACAGAAGAGAGTTATTAAGAAATTAGGAGAGTTATTAGTTATTAGGAGAACTCTCTATTTCCTATAGTTGATAATGTATTTCTTTTCCTAGTAAAGAAAGATAATCTGTTCATTTACTGCTTAATTTACACCACTTCAGTCTACATTATTGAATTTGTAACACAATTGGGACTGTGCATTTGTTTTGAGGTTTGGGGAGCCATGGAATAAAGTTAATGAAACAGCTGGGAAAAGTAAAGGAAGGAAATTGAAGTGACAACACGAAATGTAAAAGATAAATTAACCTGAATTAAATAAACTTATTCAAGGCCTAAAGTAACTGTACAATTCAAAGCATAATCAGTCAAGTGCCCAAGTTGTCTGAGACAAAGGTTTGTAGAGGGGTGAATTAAAGGTGAATTTGAATTTACAACTGAGTTACAATCAAATTGGAATGCAGATGGAAAAGAAATAAGACATAAATTCAGTCAGGAAGTGTGATCCTTTTTTTGGTCAGTCATAACAAGGCAACAGCGTCAAACATTTGGAATATTTCACCTTTATCTTAACATTTTTTTAAACATCCGTTAAGATGTCAAGGTGTTTTACACCTTGTAATGAAGCTTGTGAGAGAATGGTGGGGATTAAGCACTATTTCACTGTCACAGAAGGAGAGGAAGAGAGGCTGGAAGGGTGATTTGCTCCTTGGGTGTCTTCAAAATACTGAGAAGGACATTTGTTCATTAGTAGTAGTACCTGAATACCAAAAATCTGCTAAAAGCTACACAGGTGACAAAGGGGAAAAAGCACTTTCCTTGAGTCAAGAACCAAATAAATTAGTATCAGTAATTCTATGTATTAGATGTGATCACTAAATTGGAGTTTCCAATTCCTCTGTTCAAATTCCCAAAAAATTTCCCAAGAAGCTTCTGCCTAAGGATGGTTTAGGCAGAAAAAAGAACCCCCAAGAATTCAAATAATCGCCCTCAAACCCTACCCCAAAGTGCACAACATTAAATACAAATGTAGTTATTTCTATATTAATTATGATTTTATAAGCTTAAATACTTCTATTGATACAGAAATAAGACTATAAACTAAAATAGAGATGGGTCCTTTTTCTGTAGCAACTTAAATGGCGATGCCATTACTGGTTAAAGTAGACACAAAGAAGCAGAGATTTTTGCTAGGGTTCTCAAAAGCCTAGTTGTATTTCATTGCTACGCCTACAGCACCATTGCTACTAAAAACTTTAATTAAACTACAGATACCATAGCATCTGCCACTCATTTTTCAGTTCAGGAATGCAATTACAGAATATTTCTCATGTGGTAAAGATGCAATTGTACATATTTTATCTAAATGAAAATTTGCAATATAATAACTTCCTAACGTTAATGGTAAAAATTACCATGTAAAATTACAGTGATGTTGCTAAATTAGTTACTAATTAAAAAGAACAATACAGCTGCAATACAGAATATCTATCACAATAGGCACTGGCAATAGCCAAGTTGCTTATTTACCGAACTCAAAAATGGTGTATCCAAAGGAGAAAGAAGATTTTTTTTAAAATATTACTCAAATTAAAAGTTTGTCTTTAAAAATCAAATGGAAATACTGTAATGACAGTCAGAATATCACTTTGCAATGTACTTTCTTGCAACAGAACTTCAATTGCCAATAGTGACAGATTGAACCAGACGCAAATTTCAGAAAATGGATTACAAAAGTGAAAAATTAAAGAACTGCTGCAGAGATGGTCTGGGAATGTTCAACCACAAAATCCCCAGTGTTTTAAATACACATAAAGCAGACAAAATGTCAATGAAAATGTTACACAGATTAGCTCAGTATGGAGCTGTGTTGACAAATTTCAAATGTGTTTAATGTGGAACGGGTGTTATGAAAATTTTTGAAAGGCTTCTAAATTGAAAAGAGAAGTCTTCCTCTGCTTCTATTCAGCTTTAAAATTAATTTTATTTATCTGTATTAGTGGTGGACAAACATGTAAAAATACAGAGAATGAAAGGCAACACAAAGATTCATTGAGTGTTCAGGGCACTATTTATAAAATATGCCACCACTAAGAACCAGTGTCACAAGGGAAGACCATGTCTGTGCGAGGATTTTTTTTCTTGTAGTTTTATAAATGGGATACTAAAACCCTAATTTAATTTGCCCTGATTTAATTTACATCACAGATGCTATCATTGGCTTCAAACCTTCCATGAGACAAACACCGATGTAACTAAGGTTCCTGACTCTTCCAGAATAGCTTCTCTTCAGATAATACTTGGAAAACATTTTATTAATAACATCATTTTAAAGAATACCTTTTAGTTTTAAGGATATTAATATTATCTTGCATATATTTCTTTCATTCTCCTTTAATTATGGCTCTATAACCTGGTTTGGTTAATTCTGAAAAAAAATCTTTATTTAAAAAAAAAAAACCTTCTTCCTTAGTTTTGTAGTCCCCTTTTCATTTTAAAAGTAAAAATTATATTTGATAAGTTTCCTAACTTTGCTGTTTATTTTCTTGCTATGTCACCATTATTTGGGGGGGGGGAAAAAAGCCAAAGTTGCTAAAATATTGTGCAAGAAAATTTCATAATCTCCTTTCCAAACCACACAAAAATGGAAGTGACGGAAGTCAATTCCAGGATTGGATAATCACTGCAGTGAACAGCACAGCAGGTAGGCAGTTTGTGCCATCGTTCTAGCACACATTTGAAAGCTGAGGAGGAAGGCCCTCATCAATACCCCATTTGCTAGAGGCCACCTGCAAGAGGTTCTTTCCATGGATACAAAATACCAGCGCAAAATGGGATGTTAAGCCCTATGCTATTTTTTGCTGACCCTTTTCTTCTGTTTGTAGATGCAATAATAATATGTTGATTTATTTTACCATCCAGGTCTTAAAGCTATACCAATTTCTTGGCACCAGCTGCAGTAGTTCCCTTTGTGAATACGAAGTGTGTTGTGATATGCACTGCCTAAGCACATTCCTGTCCTGAAAGCTCATTTCTCGACTACAAGCCAAGAGGGAAAAACATATGGCTACATTTAGGCAGAGGACATCACCAAAAAAAAAAAAAGAAAGCGCTTTTGAACTGCTGTCCATTTACTACTAATACATCTTTCCTTTTTTTCTCTTTTTTCTTTTAAAAGCTCAGCTATTTTCTTGTTCTCTCCACAGTACTTTGGGGGTTTCTGGCTTTTCTACAATCATAAACACTAGCATCTAGGAAGTGCTATTAGAATATTGGAATATTAGAAGTTTTTTCAGCTCTCCTAAGCAATTTGTAGAAACTGTATGATGTGTTCCATGTGATTTTTAATTTTATGCACACTATAAGAGCAATTAAAGACATGGAATTATGAAAACATTGAGGAGAAAAAAAAATTCCACTAACTTTGCTCTTATGTGTGGAAACAAACATATAGATACTGAAAGCCAAACAATGTTAAGTCCAAGCTCCTAAAAAATATTTATCAAAGCAGTTAAACCCAAATAAATACATATATAGAATATGGTATCTGTTTTATTATCTGTGTAGTTGCAGCACATGGTCAGCAGTTTGAAAAATAAACAGTTTTTAAATCACCTACTAAAATGATATAAAATACATCCAATAAAATACATCTTTCATTCTCTAGGTTACATATAAATTTATGACCTATGTTCTGTGCATATGTTGAGGAGTTGTGTGTAATGGTTCAGATACTGTTACAATGTCGTATTGCGTGTTTTATATAGGCTTTGTTATAAAATTGGTTATTTTTTATAAGCTAAGATTTGGTTTGACCCTTGGTTCCCCCCACGTTCTCCCTCCTAATGGTTTGTTCCCCCACATGTTACCTGTCAGTCATTGTAACCGTCCCCTTTCGAGAGTCTTCTATGTCAATCATCCCTCACCTAGAATATGATTTGTCCCCTGGGCCTTTTCCCTCCCCTGGGCCCTTCCTATTGGTTCAGCTGTGTCCCTCCTTTCCCCCCCCTAGGCTTTGCTCATTGGTCCCTCATGTCTCCAACCGTTACCCCCCCCCCTTAGCCTGCCCTAAGGGCTTTTCCTTGACACCGTTACTGGCCCCGTGTGGGTTAATTAAATTGCCTTGGCTTCCACACACGTGTCCGTTCCTTCCTCCTTTTGCCTCGGTTCTTCGCAGTCCGGCTCTCACCTGCGAAATGACGCCGCAGACGGAGCCACACTCGGGGTTCCCGCAGAGAGCCTGGGAGTGGCGGGATCAGTAGTCTCCTCCGGTTACACCGAGCCAGACTAGCCGGCCCGTCAGCTCCAGTGGCCGCGGTAGCGAGACTGCATTACAGTAACAGCTCCCCAGACACAATCCTTCATTTTAAGCAGCTTGTTGCATTGCAAACCCCACCAGACCCACAGTACTGCATTGTTTGGGGGCTCACAAGTTCTTGGTAGATTTGCAACAACCTGCAGTTTGAGAGACTGCATAACTCAGATAACACAGGATGCTTCCCACAATTATTATAAAAACAAGCAAAATTCTAGGGGTGTTAGCACGTGGCTGGCTATTGGGAGCAGATTATGAGATTTCTTTCTAGAAGCTGTGGCTTGTATAACATGAAGTCTATGTTTCTTGGAGTATTGCAGCAGTGCTGATGGGTGCATGACTCTACCTTGCTAGTGTGTGCAGCTATGAATATCCAATGAGTATTTGTTTCCTCTCTGCAACTCACATGCATTTGCCTATTTATCTCCTTAAACATGTATGGTTGTTCATGTGACTTTTTCTTGTTAAGGATATGGCAAACCAAACCAAACTTGAAGTGAAGCTAGGCAACAAAATCATCATTTTCAAAAATCCCAGACAAGCCTGAATACACTGTTTTTTCTAGTAAAAATAACAGCAGAAAAAGAAGGGCTTTCCTGATGGATTTTCACAATATTAACTTTTGTGGAGACATCTATAGTTATTTATTACTGATTGCTCAGCAGCCCTCAGAGAGTGGCAGTCTGCAAAGGTAGAGATGTAGCAGACAAAAATCTGTATATGGTTGAGTTTTACCATTATTAAGAGATTGGAGAAGCCCAGGCTTAATCTGTGAGTATTGAAAGACAACAGAACACACAGAAACATCATAAGTGTCCTATCTGGCATTTTTTCTGTGCTGTGCACTTAGAAGAATTCAGTTTCCCAGCTTTTCCTCCAACATCATTTCTTCTAGTAATTTTTACTTTTTCCATGCACAGAGGAAGAACACAGATGGGATCATTCTGTCTTGGCTTGTACTTTGAGTATAAAGTATTTTTTTATGATTCTTCAGAAGGTCTTTGGAATCTGTATAAAGCAATGTCTTTCCACCCCAGGAACATAGCTAGGGAGAAATCACAGCTTTAGCAAAACAGAATTTCTATTGAAATTACTGTTAGCGTTGTACTTACAAGAATGAACTACCTCCTTTGTCAAGGAAAATAACCTCCAAGACTCCAATGCTAACACTTTCACTTCTAGTAAACAAAATAAAACTAGTATTTTCTTCACATGCTACTAAATACAATACATTGCCTACTCTCTTATTAGAAGAGGAATATTTAAAGTGGTTATCCAACATTTCTTAGGATCAAAAAACCCACCTAAGTGCATAGGCTACTAATTTTTCTACTTGTTTTCAGATAAATCCTGGAATTAAAGAATGAAGTATATGAATGGAAATTAATATTTCAATACTCTATTATGAAAAATGTTCTGAAGTGTCAAAGTTTTGTGAGATTTCATATTGTCTAATGTATTCCAAAACCATGGCAGCTGCCAGAACCTGACTAGCTTGGTGCTCATACATATCAGACTAACTGATTTGATTAAATGCATTTTTCCATATCCAGTCTATACTTGTTATCTTCCAGCACATTTTTGATGTACTATACAGCTTCTCAGGTAAAAGCAAAATAGCATCTTAACAGTAGAAATTAAAAACTAGCAGCAGTAGTTTTAAAACAAGTTCTTTTTGTCTACCATGTGGAGAAATGTTAAAAACCATAAACTCCAGCTGGAGAAAAATGTGTACATATTTTTTTTCCGCAAGTGTAAAAACATGTACTTTAAAAGACATTCAAATATATATGAATTGTAAATGAATTTTATTTTTATAACTGCTGAGGAGAAAATTAAGGAGATTGGGGGAGGAGGGGCTTGTTTCTCAATATAAGCATTTTGAACAGTCATCCTAAATTTAAATATATTACAATGCTTCAAAATTTATGAACACATTTAAACATTTCACACTGCATGAAATGAAACCTTCTATTTTTATTGAGTGAATTACTCTCCCATAGCTTAAGATATATGAAGTCCAAAGTTGTACCTCTGCAAAGTAAATTTAACCAGAGAGAAATAAACCAAACAAACAACCTGGAAATTATCTCCCAACACTGAAATTCTGTGGGAAATTCAAGAGGTTCTGGTCTTCAAAATAATGAGAGACAATCTTGTCCCCTCTGGCCAATCTCACAGATAGATACTGTCTCATGGTGGAGTTTGTTTCTGCCAATAAACAAGAGACAGTTTAAAAACAAAAGACCAGGACAATATCCAGTCTTTGCTGATGGTAGTGGTAAAGTTCAAGTAAAATGCAACCAGAATGTCATGCTTCAGGTGTACCATTTGATGTATTTTAAATATTAAATGGTAATTCTGGACTCAGAACTTCATAGACTGAATTAGACATCTATTCAGAGCTTTGGCAGTTTAATGGACATCCACAAAGAAGTCTTTCAGACACCTTGTTCAGAGCAGGATTAAGGACCTAGTACTTCTCTCTGCTCTGGCACAGAGCACATTTATAGTGCTGAGAAACAAAATGAGCATTTTTGTCACTTCTTTTCATAGTCATCTTCTTTCCCCCTGTGGTACAGACCTGCTGTTGGCCAGCACCGATTGCAGATCACTCAAGAGGACCTGCAGGACAGGCCACCCTCGTTTGTTTCAGCACTGGGGACTGCAGTATCACAAGTGTAGGTGAGATGAGGTTACTCATTCAATTGTAATCCAACAGACACACACATGTAAAATGGCCATGTTCATATATTTTATGTATGTTAATACTTATATAAAGCTTTCAGTAGGTTCAGCTTGTTCACTCAGCCAGTAGAGTGTGACAGGAGATTACAAACTGCCAGGCTACAAGAAATGAACTTCATCTTTCTATCACAATGAGATGCCATACAAAGATTAGCATCAGCTTGGGAGCCACATACAATAAATAGCAAACATTCCACTTCTAGCACTGTGCTACCCTTCTTTCACACTTGGAGAAGTGTTCCCATCACCAGCCATGGAGTACCACTACTTTGAAGAAAAACAGCGTGCATAAACAAAGACTAGAAGAAGTCAAAAATAAGAGGTCAAATTAAGTATACTTGAATTTACACTATTTTTTTTTTCCCTCTTAAAGTCTTTCCTGTAATAGTCCCTAAAGGGACACATGCAACTAAAACTAAAATTGTACTAAAAGTATAATAACTAACAAGTACTTACAGATTGATACCAAATTTCTGGTATAATCTTGGATATAGCACTCATTTTCTCCCAACAAGGAGTAGTCTGGGCCACCAAAAATACTTTAATCAGAAGTTTTTAATATCAGGTAAAATACTTCCTGTACTGCTTTAAAATTAGAAATTGAAAAGTTATTTTTTTACCTCATAGTTTTGCTTGCCCTATTATTACAATGAGAAGACTAACAGAAAGTCATGTAGGCATGATGTTATCAGGATTTTAGGATTCAATCACTCCCTAGCAGATAACAAATTGCTGCTTTGAGCTTACTGCTTGACAACAGGACATGAAATTGCTGCCTATAATTTTTTAAATGCTAACACAGTGCAAGTCTATTGTAACCCTAATGAGGTTTCAATACCTGATATTGACAGGTGGTGCTTTAGAAACCAAAGGAATGGTAAAAAAAAAAAGAAAACCCCACAAAACAACCATAAAAACAACAAAAAACAAACAAAACCAAAAACCAAACAAAAACAAAAAAAAACAAACAAAACCCACAAAAAACACACAGCAAAAAACTCACCACCACAAAAGAAACCCACAAACAATCATAAAATATTTCGACAGTATATTGATATGTGATAAAAATGGGTAATAAATTTCAGGATCAAATGTGTATTTTTTTAATATGTGTGTATTTTTTAATATGTGCAAATGTATACAATTAACCAAAAAAACCCCAGTACAAAAGATCTCAAATCAAAGTAAGAATTCTACTTTTTCATGGTATTTGTTAAAGAGTTTGAAGTCCCGTGACTTTATTTAGTAAAATTCAGCGGGATGAGGTAACATTCTGATCATTTTCCATTGTATCCAGTGGGTCTTTAAATGGTAGCCAGGTGGGATTGACTTTGCAAGTGATGCCTTTTCATAGAAAAATCCTCTGAATACTACCAATCTTTTACACTAGCTATTTTTATAGTATTTAGCCTTGCTGCCACTACCAAAGTTCCAGAGAAAGTGGGAATTCTGTTGTTCAGAAAACTAGATTCAACTAAAAGGCACCCTATATCTGTAGTATGCTGTTGCATATTTATATTTTATTTAAGCCTTACTTTTTTTTTCACCATCAAGGGTTTTTTTCCTATAATTACAGAGTTGGATAACTCTAAGAAACTGTAGTGTAGCTGCTGAAATTCTAAAGGCTCTCTCTGTTCCAATGCTTTTCAAAGCAGTAAATGCAAAACACAATTTAAATGTGACATCTGGTAGAGTTATTAAATGCAGCAGCTGCTGAGGAAACATAAAAGGATTTTTCTTTTAAATAGAAAACAAGCTGACATTTTACAAACATTTATTCACCATTTCAGCTACTGCTGTACATTAGAGAAGACTAAAATAATCAGAAAGAATTTGAATGATCTGCAAAACAAAAGTATCTACTAAATTACAAAGACAGCAGATGCTTCAGCATTTATTTTTCTTTAAACCCTCTGCTTTCATACATTTCCAGGTCAAATATTCAGTACATATTTTTTTTTCTCCTATTAATTTTCAACTGCATATTCCATCCCATAGCATGTATGACATTTTGCTACCTTATCCTGAAACCATGTCTCAGCCAGATCACAGAGATGCAATATAATTACTGTCCCATTATAACAATTTTTCTTTGATTCCTCCACCTCTTTTTCTAAGTAGTAGCTCCTTGAACTTCAGGTGTCTGATTTGCATGATCACAGCAGTCATTGTTGTGAACCCAAATACTACTTTTACTGCATGCGTATTTTTAACCAGGCATGCCTAACTGGTGTGGAATAAAGCCTTTTCACTACCAGAATATATCACCCATCATTTTACAACTAGCATATGCTAGCATATGGTACGTGCAGTTTGGTTTCAGGCACAGTCAAAACAGGAAGTTATCAATAAACAAACCTAGCCCTCTTTACACAAAAACTATCTTTTAAAAATTATGCCTCCTATTAGAACCCCCTTTCCTCAGAGCAAAACTTTCCACTCAGGAGGGAGTGGAGTTATTTTGGTGGGTTGTTTTTCCTTTGTTTTTGGTCCTATGGTCTTGAATATGCCTTCTGTTATATTGTACTTACCTTTCCTTACAAAGTTGTTTCTTTCTTATTTTATTTGTCAAATAGTAAATTAAGGTTTTTGGAAAGACAAAAGTTATAAAAACTATATTAAGAAAGAAAGAAATGCAAAAACAAAGAGTAAATGGTGCATTCCTTTTTTCAAAGGAAATTTCAATTGACACATGGAAAATTATATCTTGCTCACCTTGGATTGAGAACTCCTTCTCTAACAATTTCTTTCAGACTAACGATGAACATGTTCTTATTGATGTTATACTGCACCAAATGAGTCACAATCTATTCAATTCTAAAGGGCCCCCAGTAATAAAGCTAATAGAAATATCAAACAGAAATACATGGCTTAAGATGCTTGCTGGCAGTGCAGTGATTGGATTAAAGCTGCTCTCAATTCTAGAAAATAATAGAAATTGAGAAAAAAAAAGAAGAAATCAAAGATTACACAGTGGATTGTGGGGTTTCTTTGGGTTTTTTGGTTGGTTGGTTTTTGTTTTTATTGGTTTCTTTGGTTGCATTTTTTTATAAAAATTGAAGTTTGATGTAGATTTTACAATGGGTAGAGCTCAGACCACCTGGGACAAAAAAGTCTACAAAAAAAAAAAAAGGAAATTAAAAGAAACCCATCTAGAAAGGGTTTCTAGACTCCATTGAAATATGCAGATTTTTCTTTGGAAAGATTAAATGTATTTTATTTTCATTGCCAAGTATTCATATTAATTCACTTGCTGATAATTTACTTTGAAGTCCAAGGCCTAAATTCTAGCTGTAAGGCCTATTTTTCATACCAGACATAGAATCATAGAATAGCCATATATCTGCTGGGTTAGAATGGACTTCCAAGATCATCTTGATCCAATCCTTCTGCCATGGGTTGGAACAGTTTCCTCTTGACCAGATTATTCAGAGCTCCATCCAGCCTGTCCATGAACACTCCAGGAATGGGGCACCCACAGCTTGTCTGGGTAACCTGTTCCAGCGCCTCACCACCCTCACAGTAAAGAATTTCTTCCTAGTATCTAATCTAAAACTATTCTCAGTTTGAGGCCATTCCTTCTTGTCCTGTCACTACATGCTCTTGTAAAAAATGACTCTCCAGCCCTCTTGTAGGCTCCCTTCAGGTACTAAAAGGCTGAAATTGGGTCATTCTGGAGTCTTCTCATTTCCAGGGTATTTTCTTTCACATATGCAAAAGAAAAACTTTATTGAGTCCTGTGAGTACTGAAAAACTCAAGCTGCTACATGAACTTTCTGTTCTATGAAAAAGCTGGTTTGGCAACCAGTCCCAAACACTCACTCCCATTTCTTTTCTTGCCTTCAGCCAATCCCTTCTTACTGTGCCAATGCAACTGTTTATTTAGGTGGCTTCACCAGAAACTGAATCATTAAAATACTCATGGTTATAATTCCTTCATGTCACAACAGAGTCAGAAATGAACTTTTAAATCCCCTTTCTGCTGTCTCACATCCAGCTTTGAACAGCAGTCATGTGAAAGATGGGTGAGCCATCAGCCCTGCTGATCAATTAAATCAAAAATCACATGGTAGACACAGGCTGTAATTTTACCAAGATTTATGGGATGAAAGGAAACCTTTCAGTTCCCACGGACATTTCTCATATGCACAGACCTAAAAGTACTTAAATTCTGGAGCAAGAGTTGGGTGAAGCTTGGATGCTTAGTTCTGAAATATGTTTATTCTGATGCTTCAGACACTCAAAGCATTACTCCTAAGGATGATACTGAGGGCTGTGCTGACCAGTGTGGTCCCGGGGTTTCTCTTCATATCCCTTCAACAGTTCTTGCACTATATTTATGTGACTCTGTTATGCTGTTCGAGGCAAAGATCATTTTTTCATTACAGAAGTGAAGGATTGTTAACAGAGGAGAAATCTCAAAGTTCTAGTACTCTGCAATTAAAAGGATGCCAACAGTCATGTTGATTATGATGAAAAATTGCTGGATGGGGTTTGAAATCACTGAATCTACCACAAATCTGTTCTTGGAGTTGTGAAATTTATGCTGTATGGATTTATACACTTCTCTTCATCTCTATGAATATAATGTAAATCTGAACGAAATCCAGTGTGTTCTAATTCCTATAAGAAGGAAGAATTAAGTAGGATGTTAGAAGATATCTTTTAGATTTCCTTATCCCTGAAAGTGATATTTTGTAGTGCTTCAGATAAAACTTTAAAATAATTAAGAATTCCTACCAAATTAAGGGGATCAAAAGTTCTGGTTTTCAAAGAGCTTCCTGTATCAAAGTTGTTCCATTCTACTTTTGAAAAAAAAAAAGCTATTAAGATCTTTATGCTGGAAGATACATTTAAAAAACCTTCAGTGAATAAAACATGTCCTTTTACATTCTTGTAAAATGATAATTTTTTGCAGCTGCCAAAAGTAATTTCAAATGGAAAATTGAAATATATTATTTAATTTAATTTATGCAGTTTCTTCAAATAGATGCCTCAACTGATTTGTTAAGGACGACATTTTTGTATCAGCTGTTCCCTTGGAAAATTCTTCAACTGAAGTTTCAACAGAAAGCTGTAAGATATTTAATAAAATTTTCCTATCAAATTTAAAGTGTTAAGCTTGCATAGATACCTGGATATATACCCAATGTATCCTAACTTTTCACTTTCAATCTTCTGCAGCTTTTATTAAAGCCTGTATAGTAACTATATAAAGACTATACAGGATTATCTAAAGGATTACATTAAACTTTGGGTTTATAGTTTTGAATGAGAGATGACAATGAAATATAGTTTCCCAAAGTGTTCAAATTAAACTTTAAGAATAGTCACAGAGATAGCAAAAAACCAACTCTAAACCCCAAACTTGCTTTTTCATTCAGACTCTTCAATCATCAGAATGGTCCCTGTAGCCCTTTGTATCATCAGTGTGTTTATGTTAGATATCCATATAGGAAATAATGGCAGTAGTGGCAATGGATTCCTGCTTTTATGAAAACTGAAAATCATTCCAGTCAGATGCTTCTAAACAAATCTAAGCAAAATTGCTTTGGGGACCATCCATTCAGATGGAAGTGATTTACAGCAGAAACCTGCCAATGAAACAAGGAAATTCTGCACAGGAAAGTCACAAGTTGCAAAAATACTTCGTGGACTTGAAACAAAACTAGTATGAAAAGTCACTGGGAGATGTAAACATTTTTCTAAGGTACATAACTAGAGATTGAAATTGTTCCTATGTAAAAGAGGACAAAACAAAAAAAAGTTGTCATACATGTGTATGACAATTTTTTTTTATTTTCTCCTCTTTTAAGGAGTATTAAGTGCTATAGAGGTCTCACCTACTTAAACAAAAAACTCTACACAGATTGATGCATCAGCCTGAGAATAATTGAGCATTTGTTTACTAGCATTATTCTTTTCTCTTTTCATAAAATGCTCACTTCTTATATTTGAAGGTGGTCTTGCTCCCCTAAATGGTCTGAAATAACAAAAAGATGGCATGAAATGACTGCTACTGCTTTTCTATATAAAATATGAAGCACCATATAACATTTGTACAATACTGTGAATTTGCTAAATTTATTAGGAGAGTACAGCAAAAATAGCATGTTAATGAGTTAGAAAGTTCTTTCATGATTTGGGTGTCTGTAAAGCAGTTGTTTCTTTGAGTCTTCTCCTAACTTCAATGTGTTCAACATATGTCTGTGTGCTGGGAACATCATGGCCTGATAATCCTTTCAAGGAGGAAACTCAAATATTACAGTATTGAAATCTAAAGGCTAATACCATAAAACAAATATTCTAATGACTTATAATGAAGTTAATCATAAGTCGTTAGAATATTTGTTATCATTAAGTTAAGGCATGATGAAGTAAAACACACAGCCTTACTGAGACAGGCTAGTACACCAGACTGTACATTGTACATGTATGTATGCAAGTAGATGTCACTGGATCCCTCATGATTTAGTTGAAAGTGCCCCCAGGTGTATCAATAAGCCCTTTTCATTCTTCAGTGTCCACCAAGTTTACCTTCTGGAGAATACTTTAGAACCTGTGGATCAAGCTGGTATATCCCACAGGCTCAGGAAAGCTCCGTGTCTCAGAAGGAGTCTCCCTCTACTGCCAAGGGAAAGTCTGGGAAATACAGTGAGGTCAGGAGAAGTGGGGACAACTGCAGTTAGAGTCTCCCTGCAGGACATTCAAATCAAGCCGGAATGAGAAATCAGGAAGCCAACAGGGCAGGTTTGTTGGGTCCAGGCAAACAATCTAACTGAACATCAGCTACTCGCTTTGCCCATTGCCCATTAAATTATTTTCTCTACAGGCTCACAGCTGAAGCAGAAAAGTTAGTGAATATCCTCATTTGCAAGATTCTCTAGACCTGTAGCTGGGGCAAAGTTTGAATAGAAAATGTATATGCACAGTCAATTTCCCACAGTAGGAAAATGAGGTCTCCTAGTATCACTCCTAGTGAGAAAACATCATGGCACCATTTTTTAAGCAACATTGTGAAAACAAAGCAATAATAAAGAAATGAGACCTTACCAGCATTTTAGAGAAAGGGGGTGTATTTACAGATAAATTTAAGACTTTCATCCTTGTATTTAATGGTGTGCTGTGTTTCGTGATTTCTCTGACCTTTTTCTTCCATACCAAACAATTCAGTTAAGGCAAACTCAAGACACATGGCAAGGTTTTTGGTGAGCCTGGGGGCTATAGGGTTGGCTTTTGTGAGAAAGTGCCAGAAGCTTCCTCCATGCCCAGCAGAGCCCATGCCAGCCAGCTCAAAGATGTACGTGTCACTGGCCAAGGCTGGAACAATAAGAAATTATGATAATGTCTGTGATAACATATTTAAGAAGGAAAACAAAAAAAGTTTTAAAAAGTATTGTACAGATGATGTAATTGCAGCCAGAGAAGAATAGGGTGAGAATATATGGGAGAAGCAACTCTGCAGACATCAAGGTCACTGGAAAAGGAAGGGAGGAGGTGCTCCAGGCCCTGGAGCTGAGATTCCCCTGCAGCCCATGGTGAAGCAGCTCTGACCTGCAGCCCATGAAGGACCACTGGGATGCAAAGATCCACCTGCAGCCCCTGGAGGAGCCCCACACTGAAGCGGGTGGATGACTGAGAGGAATCTGTGATCCTGAGGAAGGTCTGTGCTGGAGAAGGATCCTGGCACGGACCTCTGGTCCCGCGGAGAGAGGAGCCTACATGGGAGCAGGTTTCTGGGCAGTAATTGTGACCCTGTATGGAACCTACCTCAGAGCAGCCTGAAAGGCTGCACCTTGTGGAAGAGTGACCCACATTGCTGTAGTTCGTGGAGAACATTGCCTGTGGGATGGACTCACATGGAAGCAATTCATGGAGAACTGTTATAAAATTTTAAATCGTTTCTGTCCTACTAAAAAATTAATTAATGGAAAGGTGGGATTGTCAATTTGAAAATGGAAAATTTTCTCATGCTTTGGGATGAGTTAATCAATACATGGTTTTGAAAGTAGATTATCTCTTTATTCAGTCTCTCTCTATTAAAGTAATTACAGCAATATTTATTCACAAACATTTGCTTTACAGCTGAAAAATTCTTTGCGAATCATTGCAACTTCCTTAGGAAGGGCCTCAAGCTTCTAATGGTTAATATTTATTATTAAATTAATATTTAGAATTATTAGAAATGTAAAAATACTATAAATATTAGAAATCTTTAGAAAGTGACCATCAGGATAAATGGAGACTTCTTCTGTTCCAAACTCTAACTCTTTTTCAGTCAGAAGACTCAGATATTAAAACTACTAAAGCAATACAGGGAATAGTGTTATTCTGGATATCAGTGACTAAGTAGATAAGATTAATCAGCCTGTGACTATTTCAAGACCTATTATTAAAACAGTGAGTATCTCATCAGCTGCAGTTATGTTTTATCGTGTCTTCATCTGAACCCTGATATATAGCAGACATGACAGTGTCATGGTTGAACCCCAGACCGCACCTTGGCACAACACCGCTGCTCACTCACTCACCACCCCCACTGGGATAGGAGGAAGAATTGATAAAAATAGTAAAATTTGTGGGTTCAGATAAAGACAGCTTAATAGATAAAGCAAATGCCATACACAGAAGCAAAGCAACACAAGAAATTCATTCACCACTTCCTGTTGAGTTTGTGAGGGTCCCCAGGATGGGGTGAAAGATAAGTGAATCTGACTCCATGCTCTCAGAAGGCTGATTTATTATTATATTATATTATATTATATTATATTATATTATATTATATTATATTATATTATATTATATTATATTATATTATATTATATTATATTATATTATATTATATATTAAATTTATTATATTATGCTATACTAAAACTATATTAAAGAAAGAGAAGGATGCAGACAGAAGGTTTAACAAGAATGAATAATAAAAACTCATGACTCCTCAGAGCCTCAACACAGCTGGCTGTGATTGGTCATAAAATTAAAACAATTCACATGTTGGATAAACAATCTCCAGACCACATTCCAGAGCAGCAAACATAGGAGAATCTGAGGCTTCTCAGCTTCCCAGGAGAAAATCCTGGACAAAGGATTTTTCAGAAAATATGACAGTGACAACTTCCTATTGCCGGGAAGGTGTTCAGCCACCTCCTGGACAGCAGGGCTCTGTCACATATAGCAGTGACTTAGGAAGACAAATGCCATCACTCCAAAAGTTGTCCCTTCCTTCTTCTTCCTGCAGCTGAGTATGACACCGTGTGCTCTGGAGCATCCTTGTGGTCAGCTGGGGTCAGCTGTCCTGGCCGTGTCCTCTCCCAGCCTCCTTGCTGGTCAGGGGTGATGAGGAGCAGAAAAGGCCATGACTGCGTAACAACTGCTCAGTAATGAAAACATTCCTGTGTTATCAGCACTATTTTCAGTACAAACCCAAAACACAGCCCCATAAGACCTATTCAGAGGAAAATTAACTCTATCTAAATCATAACCAGCACAGAGTGCAAACTTCTTCAAGACAAAGAAAAATTTTAAAATATTCTATTTCCTGCCTCAGAGTTCCATTTTATCATCCCCTTTGGGTGCAGTGATGTTTGCTCACTTTTTCAAATGCTGTAACTTACTGCATTCAGGTCAGGATCTCAAATGGATGAAAGTATTTTCTGAAATCCTTTAAGCATCTAAACTTTAGAGAAGGATGAATCTCAGGATATAAGTCTGTTCACATTTTCTTTTGAATGGTTTTGCACTGCTCAGCCCAACATTCTGAGCAAATTTCATTCTCAACCAAGCTACTTAAGAAACTGAGGTGCCCTATGTAGAAAAAAAAAAAAAAAAATCCCCAAAACTTATTTATTGTAATACTTAGCTCCTGGGCATCAGACTTTAATGGATCTAGGCTCAGCTCACTTTTTTTCATTTTGCTATTAGTTTTTGCTAATAAAGCACTTGAGATGTCTGTCAAGTGTTAATGATGAAATCAGCATTTTGGTCATGTCTGAAGGCCTTTTTAGGCATAAATCAAAAACAAATTATGGATTGAAATGCTCTGATAGCATTATGTAATATCAAGCAATGCTAGCTGTCCCTTTTTCTTTATTGCCTGAAAATCCAGTTACTGCATATGCTATTTTCCTCAAGCATCCCTTTAGAGGAAGATGAATTCTACATTTTCCCTGCATGTTGGGGATCTTGATTAATTCCATCAAGCACTCTTTTTAGATTTACTCTTTATTTGACCTTGAAAATATGAATCCATGATTGGATGTATGGATTGACTGCATATTGCTTACAAGGTTCTGAAAGCCAGAAAAACAAATTCCTCTTAACAGATCATCTTTCCACCTATCTCTTCTTCTATTTAGGTATTTCACATGATTGGAAGAATCTTAATATGATTTATGAAGAAAAAAAATTCCTAGAACTAGTTTTGAAAAAAAAATTAAAACATAATTAATTTTTATTTCTCTAATAACAGTCAGAAGCCAGATTCATGCTGTAAATGAGGATTAGTTGAAATCAAACCCCAGGACTTCCAATGGTTCCAACTGCTTGTTCCTTCAGATTTTTTTCTTCCTCCATTTACAATAATTTTTCCACTGGGTCTTATTAAATGTATGAAATCTTCCGACCAAGAAACCCACCTGTCTTCTTCTCTTCAGGACACAGTTTTCATTTGACAGCTCTTCAATGAATGATAATTGCATTTTGCATGGGGTGCTAGAAGGGGCAATTTAACTCATTAGTGTGTAGTTAAGAGGTAAAATATATAGATCCTGTGTTTTGCACATTCTCAAATGCTTCTGTATTCACAAGTTATTCCAGTCCAGAATGCTGAAGATTCCTCCTTTATATGTACATGTTTGTTTGCTTGTTTATATTATGATGTCTTGATGTCACTGCCTACGTTATGGAAACTGATTCCAGAGGAACACTTACAAGGCACAGGCAATGTCCAATTATTCCCCTGCTCCAGTATGGGGTTCCTCCTACAGAAAACAGCCCTCCATGAGCTTCTCCCATGTGAGTCCTTTCCATGGGATGCAGTTAACAAATCAGAGTGGGCCCCTTCCATGGGGGCCACAAGTCCTGCCAGGATCCTGCTCAAGCACAGGGTCTTCTCTCCACAGAGTCACAGCTCCTGCCAGGATCCTGTTCCAGGGCAGGCTTCCCATGGGGTTATAGACTCCATCATACATCTGCCTGCTCCAGAGGGGGTCCTCCACAGGCTGTAGGTGGATCTTTGCTCCTCTGTGTATTTGTGTGAGCTGCCGGAGCACAGCTGCTTCTCCATGGGCTGCCCCATGAGCTGCAGGGGAATCTCTGCTCTGGCTCCTGGAGCCCTCCTGCCCCTCCTCCTTCACTGACCCTGGTGTCTCTGCAGATCTGTTTCTCCCACATATTCTCACTCCTCTATGTATTCTCCAGAGGCTTTTACTCTTACACAACAGGTTTTTCCCCTTCTTAAATACATCATCCCAGAAGTACTACCTCTGTTACTGATGAGTTTAGCCTTGGCCAGTGGTTTGTCCATCTTGGAGCTGCTTGGCATTGGCCGTGTTGGACATGGAAGAAGTTTCTGGCAGCTGCTCACAGAAGCCACCTATAGACCCTTCCCCACTACCATAACTTTGCAACACAAACCCAAAACAGCAAGGCAGTGGGACAATTTCATTAAATGGATTTTTTAATGCACTTATTTTTTACTAATTATGGGCTGGTAGTGCCTTTATTAAAACATATATTTTAACTAAGGAATCACTCTCTTGAAAGCCTACTTGATTCCATAATCTCAATTAAAGACAAAGATGGATGTGGGGAAAGGAAAATAGTAGTCCCAATTAACTGGGAAATGAAATAGTATCACTGATGTAAAGCTACACAAAATTTTACCCATATTTTTAGATAACAGCAGCACAATATTGGGAAAATTCTCTCTTCTCAAAAGTTTAGAGATAATAAAGTATATTCAAATATTTTTAAGTTGTTTCAAAACACACCTAAAACAACAATAAAGGTTTCATCACAGAAATAGTATCTTGGAGCTCCTCTGTTATTTACTTTTCCCTCTATGATGGAAAAAATATAGGAACTGGCAACTGTACATTACTTCAGCCTCCTGGCAGTAGAAATTTTTCCAAAGCTCATGTGCAAATTCTGAGGCTAGAGTTATGCCATGCAAAAAGAACCTTAAGCTCCTTTAAGTTTTTTAAATAAAATTAGAGCAAGGTTATTACTGAACCTGTGTTATGGAAGAAAAATAAGGTGCTTTGCTGCTGGAAATTCTTCAGTCAATCAGTTTCGGGCCTGAACTCCATTCCGATTTCCCACAGAATGTATGAGAAACTCAAAAGTATTAAGGAAGTATATTAATATATTGGAAAAGTATTTTAAATTGGCTAGAAGCCTAGAATTCTACATCCTCTAGAGGTCAAGTCTTCCAGTTCATCATGAAAAATGCCTGGGAATAGTTTAAAGCTTGATACAACACAATACTTTAAAAATGAGAAATCATTTCATAAGAAAAGGACAACATTACAATTTTATGTTTTGCTAATATTGTTGCAGAAGATATTCAAATGCTAGTCAGTTAAGGAAATTGAATTATTCATTAACTGAATGGATGTGTGCAATTCTAAGACTGCAAAAATATAATTGCTTTATCATTTCATCTGTATTTACTATCCATAGCCTAGTGAAAAAAGACCAACCATAAATGTAAAACTAAGGCTAATGTGTAACTACAGTGTATATTTGAAAGGAGGACCAGAATGAGTGCATGTCTCTGATATTTTCTTTTTATGCATTACATGAAATCAATTCACCCTAAAAAAATAAAATATGCACAACCCTCTAATGACAGCAAAAGTGCAGATGAATTTTTCTTACAATAAAAATATGATCTGAAAAACACTTGGACAGCCTCACAATAGCAACTCTGACAAAGTTAATGTCCCTGTGGCTGTTTTTCTTTGATTACATAATGAGCTTTAAATGCAAATATGCAGAAATAGAACATTATTTTTAACATCTTCTGCCAGAAGAAATAGGAATTTATTTACTACTCAGGGCTCACAGGTAATTTTCCTTGTCTATAGGCATCTTCAGTGTCAGAGTAAGATGCTGTATATGGAAAAGTGTGTTTGCTTGAGGGAATGTTGGAAACAGATCATCATGCAACCCCTTTATACTTTTATGTTTTGTCCTTCGTATGACATAGATGGAAAGAGAATTATTTTTTTGTGCCAGCAATAGTATTCTTCTGTGTTAGGAAGAAAATAGTATTTTTCAACACAACAGCACATCTGTCTGAAGCAATTAACAAAATTTGAATGACTAAACTGTAGTATCTCATAATGGTCACTCTGAACTGAGACCATTAGTATGTTTTATTTGCATTTCTTTAGGACCATGTATAGCCATTTTTCAGCTCTTTTATCCATTCCAGAGAAGATATCTAATTGCCAAATGTAAAGAACATTTGAACAAGACCTAATCTTGAAGATGCAATCTGAGCCTGAGTTTAAACAAAAATGATTATATATAAGATAGACTGATCTAACTCACTTGTACAAAAAATAGACTATTTCATATTCATTGTATAAAATTCCTGCTGAGAGAAAATTATTTTTTCTGCTATCTTGATGAGAAACGCAAATAACGATGTATAATTTTTGTGATAAGCATATATAAAGACCAGAATTTAAAAGGTTTTATTTTGGTTATTCAAGAAGCTGCAACATGAAGCTGTAAATCTATCATCTCTCATTATCATTAGATTTCAAATTATAGTCAGAAGAGAGGTAGGATGGCTGCTAATGGTACACATTTTTAATGACCAATGGTCAATTTTAATGCTTTAATGAGCATTTTATATATTAAATAACACAATCGGGTTGACTGGCAGTATCATGCTGATGATGAAGTTCCAGGCAGTGTCACAGAGCAGGGCTGACACACACATTAGCATGATCAGCAGTGTCACATACAGAGGGACTAATAAGGGGTATGTCTCACTGTGAACACTTAGATTGTTCATAATTAGGTGAGATTCTATCTTCTATGGCATCTTTCCATTTAAAAGAAGCATTTATTTTAAAATCTTCTAAACATTCTGGCTTGTTTACTTTCAAATACTTTAATGCCAAATAATCAGCAGGGGTCTTTTTTATGGTGAATGACCTCTTTTTCCTTTCTGGACTTTTTTTAATCTACATTCACGTTTTCTATTTTCTTCCAGAGGAAAACCACTGATTGAGGCATTATCAAATAAGCTAATCAAAGAGAAGAAAATCTTTCCATGTTTAAGTAGCTCGACAGATATACAAGTTAGAATTTCAGTGCTACTCCTTCTGAGTAATTCCATCAGTAAGCAATTTCAGAATTGATTAAGAGAGGGGTCTTAAAATATTTGTCACAGAATAACAGGCTGAGTCATTACTGTTCTTCTTAACTCTTCCCTTCCAGTATGACACTACAGTGCAATCCAAAAGTTCATGCAAGTTTATAATCACATCTTAGCCCTAGTACTTGCTAGGACAGACTGCAGACAAATTCTGAGATTTTATACACAAGGCATGGCACAAGTTTTTCCAAGGTTATATTCTAGCTGCATCTTTCAAAACCAAATCAAGTTTTTCACAAAATGTGTTCTGCAATACCTCTTAGAAATAGAAATAATTATCTTTAAATAACAGCAGCACTGGTTGAGAGAAACAAAATGATTGCAAAGAAGAGCCCTAAAAATGAAGACAGGAAAATAAAATAAAAATAAGAATTATATCAGTGACAATGAGAGATTTTGTCTACACATTCTTTTTTTTTTTCCTCTAGACAAATACAGTAACTAGCACTCAAATATTTACCACAGGGCTATAGCAGCAAGTAAAAAATTCTTCTTTTTCTATCTTTTATTAGACTATTTCAAGCCTCAAATACACATTTTTCTAAATTAATCTGGACTTTATTCTGCCAGTTCTAATCTAAGAGGATGACTCAAAAAATTCTGGAATATTTTAATGAAGGAGAAAATGTCTACAGCAAAGCCCTCAAGACTTCTGAGAGAGAATTTCAGTCTTAGAAAGTGATAAGAATAATGAGAAAGGATGACAAAAAAACCATCTGAAATCAGATTTTAGGGAAATGTAAATCAGAATGTGTTCTATTTTAGTATTGCCTTAAGGCTTATATCTAGAATGTTCATGTTTAATATAAAATTGAAATGTTAAACCACACAACAAAAATTATCAAATCTCTTTCTGTTGATAGTCAAAAGAAAAGAGTTCAGATTTTGGTGTAATCTGTCTTTTCAACATGGATACTCTGTGTTAGAAAGAAATCACATTGATTATCATCAACACATTATATTCTGGATTAAAATTTTTGGGTTTAGTTTCTTATATGAGAAATACTTTTAATCAATCTAAGTTTATTAGTGAATAGTAGAAACTGAATAAAGGCTAAGTGTATAATAGAAATCAGACACAAGAGCCTTTCATCATTATAATGATGCTTTATTTAGAAATCTATCTTTAGTACTGCTGTATCAAAGTCCTCAGGCAAAGCTGATGTGAAAATTTACTTGGGATGAACAGAATTTCCATCTAATGTCTGGAAATCAGCTAGAGAACATTTATGTTAGGGCCCACATGTTAACTGAGAGCTGAGATGAAAAGCAAGTAAGTCAAGGCTAATCACCTGAAAAACATTGCCATCATTTTTCTTAGATGAGAGATGCTTGAAATAAAAGCTAAAAATACATCCATGCAATCAATTTACAAGGTGAAAAACACATTTGATATCTAAATGTATAAGAGAAACCTATTTTTTTCATAAGGAATTAAAAATAAGTAAGAAACTATTGTTTCCTGATGAAACCAAGAATAAAATAGAAAAAAATTAGAGGTTAATAAAGGAAAATTTTTATATATATACATATGTATATATATGTGTGTGTATATATGTTTGCAGTTGAGTTAGTGCAAGCATATAATAATTCTGCACAATCTTACTGAAATCCTACTTCTATATTGGTATAAGAAATCTACTTCTTAATGCAAATTGGAATTTATAAATTGCTAAATCATGCATGACAAAATTACAGAATTGAAAATTTATAGAGATTAAAAAAGTCAGTTCTGGTTTTCAGCCCTGGTGCTTTCACCATAGAGTATGAAAGCCATAAAAATTGCTAACACAATGAAAAGAGAAATCCACTGAAATAAAGCTTCTGCTGAGAGCAGAAACCCTTAAAAACATTCTTATTTTTCCAACATTCCTCTCAGGTTTAAACCAGCATACCCAGTTCTGCCTTGATTTTATCTGATAAAGTAATTATATTAAGGATACTGTAATTTTTATAATTTTACAATCAGGATAAGAATATTAGCCAATATTTTAAATGTGATATTTTAGGAAATACAGCAACATGTGTAGGAAACAAATGCCAAGAACCATATGTGCAAGACTTAAGTAATTCATTTAATGCACTTATTTTTATTTATTCAATATAGACTTGAAATTTTTTTACAGACAGGAATTATATTTGGGTTTCCTTAGCAGAGTTATGCATATAAGAGAGGCTGCTCCATCGGTGTTCTAGGTGGGCTGCACTTTTGAATCTTATTTTGCAAACATCTCTGACTTGATGTCCATTGATTTGTGACTCCTTATGGATAAAAAGAAACTGGAAGATGCACTGCAGGAGTCCATCTTAATAGACTGTACATGCAAAAGGGTATTTAAACTGAAACTAATCCGAATTTTAAAACCCTGAAATGCCTACATTACAAATTCAAGAAACAACACTCAACTAATTTGAAAGAGAAACACAATTGCCAGTTCAAATTTGAACATTTTTTCTCGAATCCTGAATTTTCCTATTCCATCTCTGTGGTCCACATTATGCAAACTGAGACATATAAACAGGAAAGTAACCTGGAAGATACACTCCAGAAATTAATTTATTGTGCTTCAACTCCTGGTAAAAACAACGGGCCCAACAGGCACTGTGAATTTTGGATCCTCAACACCCACATCTTCACTCTACAGCTTTGCTGTTACTCTCCAATATTTATTATAAGGGTGCAGTCAGAGTTACAAATACCCCTTCCTTTCCTTCTTAAGAATCAGGTCTCACCTCTGCCCTCTACTATCACACATCACAGAATCAATTAGGCTGGAAAAAACCTTTGAGATCAAGTCCAAGCTGTGACCTAATACAACCAACCAATGCCAACCAGACCATGGTGCTAAGTGCCAGACTCTTAACTTTTGTAGATGCCATCAGAATTACCTGAGGTTTTTAGCTTCTTATTAGCACTAAACTCAAAAATTCAAGGTTAGAGATTACAGAGAGTAGCAAATAAAAATAAATGTGTACTGACACCACATAAATACACAGTTTTGCTTTTGGCACTAAACCTAAGGGATTATGAACTTTTCCGCAGCCAGAAATCTCCAGTCTTTCAATTACATCTCCTTTTGAAAGCTTAATCAGAACTTTGTTATTTACTTCTAGTCAAGTTTAAAAAAACCCAAACAAACCCATCAAAAGATAATACTTTCAGAATGATAAAATGTAAAAATCAAGATGAAGTGGCATCTGAGTAAAGAGGTGACACCAGCCCCTAAAAGCTGGTAACACTATATGTAGAATATTTCAGTTTACTTTTTTGCAAATACATGTAAATAATAACTTCAATTTCAGCTTTATCAAGTGCCTTCTGCCTGCTTGAAGCCTTTATTTAACATTTGCCAAAAGTAACTTTTTGCCCTCTGGGTTTTGGGCTTACAGGGTGCTCTTTGGACGTATATGAGTACTTTTTTCCCAGATGCCTGGTTTGTTACAGTGATACAAATGCAAAACAATTTCTATCCTCATTGACTTTTAACATTGATAACAGCTCCTTATTTTACACTCTTAGACAGCAGTTTTATTTTATAATTGTGTTCTTAACGATGAATTGGACAATTACCTCCTGAACAATTTGTATCATTTTAGTCCTAATTCCCATTCCAGAAAAGCAAGGTCAAGCACTAACCCTCAAATAATGAAAAGAAACAGCTGAGGATGAAAGTCCATTTGAAAGCACAAACCTTAGGCTAACATATTAGTTTTCTCTCAAAGGAAGTTTTATGGGTTTGAAAATTGCTGTGTAGCAGTGTCTAGTTGCTTGTAAATCCAAGCCTCAGAGACAAGGCATGTCAAAGAAAAGGAATTTCCAATATGGGGACAATAAGTAGATGTCAGGCTGTGCCTTTTTTTTTTTCTCAAATATATTTCTAAAAGAAGATAAATCCTTTGAAGTTTAGGCTGATTTGAAAAATTAAGCTGTCAAAGTTCAAACTGCTACTTAATTTTGCAAACCTCACTGTTGCATAACCTTAAATACTTTGATCTTTTTTAGCTGCTTTACATTGGGACTTTGAGATTCTACTTCTTTTTATATAACTAAAATGTCACATAAAAGTGCATGTTTAAAAATATTTTTTTTCCAAATTGCATACATACAAAAGTATGGGAAAGGTCTCCATTTCCACAATGTAACATTTTGCCCATTTTTTTAATGTGTGGGTGCTTGTGCTCTGAATTTTGCCCTTTTTGAGAGTTCTTCACACTACCTAAGAAAACCACATTAAGGGCTGCTCTTTCAGACAAATTGGTGTCCTGGCCATTATGGTCATTATATGTCCCAATGCATTTTTTCAGTTGGATGCTCTGTGCTTCATGCACTCAAATAGAATGTTCCTAATTGCATTGTGCCCCTTGTTATTAACTCTCTGCATAATTGTCTAATAGTGAAGGGAATATTTTGCCACTAAAGTGGCTGTGCATTAGTGCTGTGTTTCTGTGCACAATTAAACAGCTGTTGCATAAGGAATGTTGCAAAGGTGACTGCGTTTTATTGTGCTCAGTGAATACATTTTGTTGCATGCATCCATGATAAGGACAACCATGAGACAAATTGTGTTCATCGTGTGTGTCTCCTAACCTTCACTCTGCCCACCAATCCATCTCCTTAGAGCTACGTCTAGTTTATGTGAACTTTCTAACAAGCCTCAAAAAAGTCTTTTGGAGAGGTAGTCCTGTGCACAAAAACTTCCTCTCCATCCGTAGTCTTACGTGAGAAGAATACTAGATAGGCAAAATTCAGATGATTTTCAATCTACCTTCTGAAACCACACTAAATCAAAGCAAAAACACACACAAAAAGCAAACAAACAAACAAAAAAACCCAAACCTCCATGCAACCAAACACAGAATGATGACATAAATCAAATTATATGTAGCTTATCCTGGTGGAAACATTCTTGCCTTACTGATTTTTGTCAGAAAGAAACATTTCATATTACATGAAAAATCTAAACAAGTACAACAAATACACTTGGAAATTCTGTGAGGAATGAAAAACACACAGATTTTTGTAGAAGAAAAAACCTCTGCTTCATTCAATAATGTACCAGTTCTCTTCTTAGTGATAAATTGTTATCAACCATTAGTTAAGATAATCACCCAAGACTATGCCAAAGAGAAAACTGAAATCAAGGATGATGAGACAAGCATCTCTACTACCCACTCTTCAGGAGGTGGACTAGTGTTCAGAATGAAAATGAAAATAAATACATGATCAATGTAAATTATTCTAGGCTCTTCCTATCACACATGCAATAGAAAAGTCTATTCATTGATCATGATAAATACTTTCAAGTTGAGCTTCACAGACAGAGCTTTCTGTTTAAAAAATAGTCCTTTGCATATAAAATACATCCATAGTCATTGAAATAGAATGATCCTGCAGGTCAGTAAAATCACTTTGAAGATATAGTGGTTCTTTAACAGAAGACAGAATGATAGTTAAATTTCCTTTTTTGTAGGTGAGGACTCTTACTGCCTCCTGGAGTTAGATAAAACCATATATCAACATAAGTTCCAAAAATCTGGTGAGTCAATCCAATCTACAACAAATCATTGTGGCAACAAAGCTTACAGAAACTCTTAAATATTATTTAGGGTCTTTAAGCCTTGTTGAATATAAGATTAAGAGTCCTGAGGCTTGGTTTGGCTGGCAAAGCCACCAGAATAACATCACAAATTAATTATTTTTCACCAGTCAACCTGTGTGGCGTTTCAAAAATTGATGTTTGCAAATAAACAGGCTAAAATAAAAAATCTAACTCTTCCCTTAAACCGTAGTATTTTTTCCCATCTATTAAATATTTTCCAAGTCATTCATTTCCTTTCTTTGCAAAATGTGCCATAGCTGGAATACATGATGGTGTAAGTGATGGGTTTGACAGGTAGTTGACTGGTGTAAGCCAATAGTAAGACCTTGTGCTGTATGTCACTGGAGGAAGATGAAAATGCTCGAGCTCTAATACACTAAGAGTGAAGGAGGCTTACTGAATTACATATGCAAATGAGTAACATAATCAGCACAACACTTTATTCAAATTTCTTATTAAATTCTGCTTACTAAAGACTGTCCCCAAACCCTTACTTTTCATGTGTTGAATAATTTTGCATTGAAAATACTCACTGCTCCGTTAAGGGGCAATTTATCACTCAGAGGCATCATTCTGGGTTCTGAGAGACATACTGTGTGAAGGGATTTTTAGGAGTGATGGGAGATAAGATAGGCGAAATGCCTGCACAACTCATCCTTCATAATGAGACATTAGAAGTAGGCGTCCGTTTTAAAGGACTTTCCAAGTTCAACAACAGTAGCTCTTCCCAAGATGTGTGTGCCAAGGACTCAAAGAATAGGATACACTAATGGAATTCACTGACGTTCAGAAACCCAAAGTGTTTGTCTGTCTTCCATGCTGTTATAGGCATTTATGAGGTCTTTATGCATAATGAGGCTGGTGTCCTGAACACCCAAGTGTGGCCAAGGTACAAGTACTCCTCCCATGAACCTTTGCCTCTCTAGTTAATGTTCTGTCTCATGAGAAGAATGCTAACTAGTCTGAAAGACCCTTTGAAAAAACTGAGTATGCAATGAAAATGAAATAATGATAACACAACTAACACATTATTTAATTCATCGGAAATATTGCCTCCTTATTTAGATCTCATTCCATCAAAATATTTTCTTTTATGTGAAGAAAATAAGATGTTGTCTGAATCATAATAAAATATGTTCATGTTTTCTGTAAAATTTTTTTAAACTGTATTTTTTTTTTCAAAGTTTCAGGTTTTTTCCCCAAAATAAACTTACTTATTTTGTTAATAAACACATGCCTAAAGAAACAGAAATATTGACAGATGGAAGAAGTTGCTAGTAAGACACTTCTAAGAACTCTTCTTTCAATAACACTGATATCTTCTCACTTTTTTATTTACTAAGATTCCAATCTCTTCATAAATCACATATGGGCTTAGTAGTTCAAGAGCTGTATCATATGTGAAAAAAGGCAAAATAAAATCAAAACCATATACATTAAGAAACTTGAATGTTATCACAAATGTGGCTGTTCAAATGTTGGTTCAAACAAACCTCAATAAAATTCACAAATAAAATTCCATTAAGTAAAATACTCTATTGTACTTTATGATATGACTTTAATCAGTCCAAAATAATCCATACAAATGCTCAACCACCTGTAAATACTGCTCAACTCAAAAATCTTAGAACAAAAGAGAACATTTCAATTGAAATATCTCCCTTATCCTCACAAATTGCCTGTTACACATAGTTTTTCTATAATTTAATATAAGAACTATTCAAAGGCTAATACAAAGCAGAGATATCTGTAGGAGGCAGATTAACTATGTGAAGAGGTAATTTATAGATTAGGACCCTTTTCTGTAAAGTTTCCAAAGAGTAAATGTATGCTTATTGCAAATATTAGAAAACCTAAATAAGCCAGTGGAAACACCTACTGGATAAAACTTTAAACAGCTTGAGCCCAGCTACAGATAAAAGGGTTTTCTCCCTAAAGGTATGAGCCTTTTTACCTTTATAAATGCAGCATTAGAAAAAAAAACAACAGAATGCACTTCAGTTATTTTTGGCTACATTATTTGCATGTCTAGCTTTTCTCATATGAGCAGTTTCTTTGAATTTAAGAGCACTGTAGTTAAAATATATGTATAAATCCAGTTTTTGCACCATTATTTTATAGGTAATTTGGGTGTAGATAAATGCAGAATCACTAAATCCAAGGGATCTACATTCCAGCTGTAATCAAAGTAGAGTGTCCATTATGCAGAAGATGAATTTATAGTGAATGAATAAATGGCTAACAAATATGAGAATTCAGAACTCTGAAGATGCCAGAGTCAGTAAATTATTTCTTTCTGGTTGATTGTTTATCTTTCCCTTGCTTTATGTAATACAATATATTGCTGCACTTTAACCTTCTCTCCAGTGGGCCAGTAGGCTTCTTCTGGACCATCTTTATCGTCCTTCTGTTTCTAATATTATCTAAACATATTTTCTAGATTTTTGAGAAGAGTGCATTTCCTGGCCTGCTGTATTACCTCTGAATTTCTTTACACTTAGAAAGCACAGGACTTCTTAAACTAACCATAGAATTAATATCAGGCTATTTAAAGTAGCAATAAAGATTTCTGGACAGAAAATTACAATGCTACTTTTCCATAACCAGTGTTAATTAGAGGAAATACCATCAAATTATTTCTTGTTGAGGAGTGATTTCAAGATAGAGTAGTAGAAAATGAACTGACATCAGTGGCAAATGAAAACTACCTCCCATGTCTGATATAGTTCCTGGAACTTAAAAGGTTAGCAGAGTATTGGTTGGAAAGGAACTTTAAATATTGCCTCATTCTAACCCCCCTGTCATGGACAAGGGACACCTACCTATTAGTTGCTCAAAGTTGCTCCAAGCCATCCAACCTGGCTTTGAACACTTCCAGAGATGGCTCATCAACAACTTATCTGGGCAACCTGTTTCAGTACTTCACCACTGCCACAGTAAAGAATTTCCTTTTGATATCTCTTAAAAATCTACTCTCTTTCAGCTTAAAGCCATTCCCATCACTTCATGCCCTTGTAAAAGGTCCTTCTCCACCTTTCTTGTAGGTCCCCTTCAGGAACTGGAAGGCTGCAGTAAGGCGTTCCAAAGTCTTCTCTTCTGCAAGCTGAACAAGCCCAGCTATCTCAGCCTGTCTTCATAGCAGAGGCACTCCATCCCTCTGATCTTCCTGCTGGGCTCTTCTGTACTCACCCCAGTAAGTCCATGTCCCTCCTGTGCTGGGGACCCCAGAGCTTGGAGCAACAATCCAGCTGGGATCTCACCAGAGCAGAGCAAAGCAGAGCAGAGGAGCAGAATCCTCTTACTCACCCATGTCTGATATAGTTCCTGGAACTTAAAAGGTTAGCAGAGTATTGGTTGGAAAGGAACTTTAAATATTGCCTCATTCTAACCCCCCTGTCATGGACAAGGGACACCTACCTATTAGTTGCTCAAAGTTGCTCCAAGCCATCCAACCTGGCTTTGAACACTTCCAGAGATGGCTCATCAACAACTTATCTGGGCAACCTGTTTCAGTACTTCACCACTGCCACAGTAAAGAATTTCCTTTTGATATCTCTTTAAAATCTACCCTCTTTCAGCTTAAAGCCATTCCCATCACTTCATGCCCTTGTAAAAGGTCCTTCTCCACCTTTCTTGTAGGTCCCCTTCAGGAACTGGAAGGCTGCAGTAAGGCGTTCCAAAGTCTTCTCTTCTGCAAGCTGAACAAGCCCAGCTATCTCAGCCTGTCTTCATAGCAGAGGCACTCCATCCCTCTGATCTTCCTGCTGGGCTCTTCTGTACTCACCCCAGTAGGTCCATGTCCCTCCTGTGCTGGGGACCCCAGAGCTTGGTGCAACAATCCAGCTGGGATCTCACCAGAGCAGAGCAAAGCAGAGCAGAGGAGCAGAATCCTCTTACTCACCCTGCTGGCCACACTGCTTTTGATGCAGGCCAGGACCCCGCTGGCCAGGCCATGTTGAGCTTCTCATCAGCCAACACTTCCTTCTCTTCAGGGCTCCTCTCAATCCATTCTGTGCCCAGCTTCTATTTGTACTTGGGTTTTGCATCCAGGTGCAGAAACTCAAACTTAGCCTTGTTGAGGTTTGCACAGGCCCCTTTCTCAAGATTGTCAATGTCCCTGATGCTAAGGCTTATGCATTGTAAAGGTGTTGTTGCAATACAGCACTAAAACATTATGTACTCATAGGTGGATTATCCTTACAAATGGATTAGAACTTTTCTCGTGCTCTGCATACTGTTAAATTTAGTAGACATCAAATTAGAACAGGGATCAAAGCACATATATGTAGGGAAAACTGAATATTTTTGTTCCACTTTCCATCCCATTCCATATACAGACATCCAACAATTATTAGATCTGCAGCATGTTTTTGGCTTGTTTAGTCTGATATTTCAGGAAGAAGATAATTTCAGAAATACTAAATAGAGTTAAGCATAACTCTTGAAGACAGGAAGAATTCATAATTAATTAGATTGTTTATAATTATGTTTAGAAATAGGGAAATAAAAGCCTGAGAGGCTTTTCTAAATCTGTGTTATATAGTATAGCTACTGACAAAAAGAAAGGGTTCTTAGATGATTTTTTGAGTCAAGGTAATAATTTAGCCTCTTCGGGCAGGTCTCACTTTTGAAGGATGACCAAAAAAAAGTCAAATCCCTGGTGTGCCATATTTAGGAAAAAAAGCCCTGAGCAATTGCAAAGAGACTTTGTTTTCCAGATTTAAAATATAGTAACTTCAGAACCATTTATGTGTTTGCAGATAATTTAGAGTGACTATTAAGCTTCTGTAACTTATCAGGGACTTCTGTTAAGGCTGTTTCATTGCAATTGTTATTATGAAGCACTCAACAACATTATACTTGTGCCTGCTACTCTTCTGATTATTGACATTCTCCCCCTAAACTAAAGAGCCACAAACAACCTTGAAGAGCTCATACTTTTCTAGACAGCATAGGGTTTAAGCTGCACCACCTGTCCACTTTTTCATTTCCACAGCTCACTCTGAAAACCACTAAATAAATTATACTGAGGGAAAAAAACACCTCAGATGTTATGTACCCTTTTCAGAGTCTTGTGAACCAGGAGCAGCATGTCAGACACTAATCTTTCTTTCATCTAACAGCCATCTAGACATCTTTGCTGCACTATGCTCTAGTCTAGTCAAAAGCAGTATTTACTGCACTAACCCCATGGTGATATATCCCATGTATCATGAAAAAAAGTAACATTTCACTACACAATGCCAAAAAAGAAAAAAAAATAATAGCAATAACAATAAAACAGCCAGAATAGCCCTTTATAGTATTGCCTTGTTTGCATTCAGAAAACTGAAAATTCTTAACTATTTCCTAAATTCATAATTTATTCTACTGCTAAAATTCATATTTTAATTACAGCTGATTAAAACAAGAGTACTTAAATACCATTTGTGCATTGGATATACTGTCCAATTTACCAAATCTCTTTGTTAGGACAGTCTAACTCTGTCATCTTGGTCAAACATCAGAGTAATAACCAATAGGTCTTTGTGTAGAGAAAGTAATGTAAGCTTTGTTGCTCAGTATCCTGAAAAAATTGCATTGTTTCAAGGAGTTTGAATGGTGGATTCTCATCGTTGAAGTCGTTAATCATAGATACACATTAATCAGACAGACAAGGTGCTTAGAATTTTTATTACTTTCTCAGAAATTTACAGATTGTTGGGTTTTTTAAGCCTAAGTCCATAATATCCATGTCCACAAGGGACATTCTGGATATTGTGTCAAAGATATTACACCTGGTCACATGCTTTGGGCTGCATACCCTCAAAGCTAAAGATTCCTAGAAAAACCCAAGACTTGACTGTGGCTGCAAATCCTGATTAGAGGACTCTTATCTTCATCTCTGATCACCACAGTCTAAGGAGAGACTATTATTGTAGGTTGCTCTCTTAATTCCTTATAATTAAGCCTTAACTTAAAAATTTCTTTGCTTTCTTCTTCAGTTTGGCCTAGCCCATTCAGATCTTATCTCAGTCTTTCACTAGATTAGTGAGCTGTTCTTAACAAGAACATTAATAACATGAATATTTTTCAAGGAGATCAAACCAGTTTTTTTTTCCCTGGCCCTTGTCTCTTTCAGGCATCTGCTTTCTTTGTAGACTAATGATATAATTCACTCATCTTCTTCACATGCAAAAAATTGAAATTTTGTGTCATTCACTTTCCTAACATATACTAGAGAAGTGGCATTTACTACATGTTCTCATGGGAGTAATGTAATAAAAAATCCACTTTGGGGCTAACCTATTTGAATTGGTCCTTAGAGCCTCTAGATATATTCCTGCCATTTGTATCTATAGACTTTCCATCCTTACATTCTAAATGAAATTGAAAATAGAGCTTGTTTAATTTAGCTGAAGGCAAATTTAATGCTGCAAAACTATTGACCTGAGAATTTAAATTTAAACCCTTTCATCAGAGAATAAGTACAAGAATTTTAGCAAAATCCTGCCTACAGATTTAGCACGTGATAAATGGAGCAGAGTGTTCCAATCACTTTTTATTTTATGTGGATAATAATTCTCTGTGATCAATTTCCCCTCATTTATCTGTCTCCCTAATATGTGCATCCTGACTAGTCTTTTTCTTTAATCTTTTGCTTAGATTCTTCATCTTCTCTATGGCACTTGGTTTCAGCACTTTTGAAATTTATGGACAAGAGAAAATTATTCCAGATTACACCCTTTCCTCAGTTTGCCACAACAATGTGCATGAATATACATTCAAATGATTTATACTAAAAGGTTTCTTAAAATATCAGATTACGTTCCCTACTCTGAAGCATTGTCTCCCATTAATTTTTAAGGGAGGTTTTTTCCTTGAAGATGTGACTATGATGTAGAGGTTGTTTCACTGCAGTCAAATTTACAATATCAAAAAGAAAACAATTCATTATGGAAACATAACTAAGGTGAAGAGGAAGAAAAAAAAGTCAGCAGGTATAGATTTACTAAACTGAAGAACTATAACATTCATTATTAAGGATGAAGGAGAAACCTAAGTATGTATCTAAAATGATCATTAATAACATTTTATAATTCTAATAAAAATGTAGGTCTCTAAAAGCTTACTCATCCAGTGTCTGATGTATTCTAAATTAGAAATATTTCTACACACTTGAGAGCTGGAGAGCACTTTGCTTACCATTATGGTAAGAAAAGCTAAAGAAATATCAGGAATTTGTCTTTTCTCTCACCAAAGAACAGCAAATCATCTGGAGTAGGACACTTATATGAATGAGGGAATTAGGTACATAACTAAGAAACTTGTTTTCTTCTACAATGTTCTCACACTGACCTTCAGAGTAAGTGCGGCTCATGCCACAAGAGAATAGTCTGCTAATTTTATGAGGCTACACCCCATTCCACCCTATTCCATTGTCAAGCCATTAACCAAAAATACTCAATAAAACTGAAAGACATTTTCAGAATATATTATCTCCCCATTTGGTCCTACAAAAGTGCTATTTCAGTTTTGTAATTACTTGTGGTTTTCTCTTTCCCTGGCTATATTTAAGCTGTACATGAAACTGTTTATAAGAGGACTCTTTCTTGGGAACTCTAAGCATGAAGCTCCTTACAGAATTAGTTTTGCAAAGTCACCAAGGTCTTGCTGGTACATTAATTGGTGGCTTTATGGGTATCTGCACCCCTGCTAGGAGCAGAAAAAATACCCATAAATAGCTCTGCAAAGTAAGAACCTGTACCTGCATTAATAAATAAAGCATTCACCCACTTGTTTCAGGCCAGTTACAAAAAACTCAATTTGCCATTTTGCTTCAGATTTTGATATTCAATCAGAACTTCATTACATGAATTCATAATACAATAAATCTCATTGTAAATGTAAAGGGCTCTACCAAAAATGAAAGTAACATTGCTGGAAGGCTACAGTAAAAAACCATTAAGAGAGCAAGATGTTAATGAGAAAACTACAGTCTAAGTACAAAATAGGTTTTCTTTTATAAAAATAAATTATCCTAATTAATTATTTAAAAAATCACCAGTGGGATACAGTGGTACCAAAGATACAATAAGATTCAACAGAATCTTCTCTGTAGACCAAGATGTTCATTGCAAGTGTTATGTCCTTACATCACAGGAAGAGAAAGACAAGTTTGTATTGTTCGCAAAACAACCAGTTGGACATGAGCAACAAGCTGGGCTTTGCTTCAAAAGTTAATTTACTTGAATTAGTAGCTGAATTACTCATGATATGGATATTACCTGAAATTACCATTGACATGTAATAAATCCACTACGTGAACAAGTGTTCGCTAGATATTTAATAGTAGCACTTTTTTATAGCTTTCAGAAAAGACTTAAAACATCATAACTTTGTTGAGAGCTATTCCACTTAGGCCAGTTTTTGCTACCTTTCAAATTCTCTTTCTCCATTTCCTTTTTAATTTATCATTTCTTCTAAAATCTAGTCAATTTTTAAGTAGTCTTTTTTAACCATATATAGGGGGTAGTCATTCTGACTACATGTTCACAGAATCAGGTCAAATTTTTTGTCTTTATTTCACCTTGAACTACATTAGCTTACTTCATGAACAGGATACATGATACGTTTTGTTTTTCACAGGTAAGAATACAAAGCTAGACCAAAATAAAATTTGTCTTTGGCATAACTTGTTTGGTTTTCTCTTTATGTGTGGATGTGTTTTGGTTTCCTTGCTGCTTGTTTTACCTTCCTCTATTCGGCAGTGTGACTGCCCAAAGACAAGTTTCTTCAGTTCAGTTGCAGTGGGCTTCCAGTGATTCAGAAATATGAGTTTACTCTGTGGTAATGCTCAGTTCTCAGTCTTGTTCTTCATATTGCTTCCTGCTAAAAAAGATGCTTTATGACAGATTAAGGGAACTTTTTTTCTCTTCATGTATATTGAAGCTTTTTAGCTTCACTTTTGAAGTTGCAGCTGTTTCCTTCATCTTGGATACTTTTGTCAGGTGCTTTCATACTTTTTTTTAAGCCAACCTTCAAATTACCTTTCCCTTCAAAGTTTTGAAACTTTCATAGAGAAGGCAGCCCACTTTTGAAATTTGCCATAGAGGAAAAAAAGCAGGGGCAAAATCATTAAAAATATTGTCATTGGGAAGCTCAAAGGAAGCCATTATTCAATGGTATCAAGCAAATGCTACATTTGTTTCAGAAGATGAATGATGATCAGACTTCAAAAGGTTTTTTGAAGATAAAACTCTCTAACTCTTCAAAAGATAGATTTTAAAATGCAGACTTCTATAGCATGAGGTGATTCAAAAATGAAAACCCTCAGACTTTAAACACTTTTATTATCTGAACTGTTCCTAAATTAGTTCCTAGTGCAATTCCAATGGACATGGGTTAGATGGAGTGTATATTTTAAAGAATAATTTCCAAAAAATATTTTTAACACTTTTTAGTCCATTAGTGTCCATGTGACTCTGTGATACTGTATCATCCAGTTTTCCAAACCAAGATTGTTATGCATCACAATTATTAGCAGAAGTATGTCTAATAACAGTTTTTATCATCAGTGTTTCATCCTCAAGTAATTTAATTCCTACAGAAAGATACCAGATTATTTTTACAACATTTATTTTATCTAAAACATATGACATTATGTTTTGCTCTGTAAGTTTTCATTAACTTAATTTCTTGCAGCCATTTCAGATCTTCATGCATCAATACCGATGGTGCACAGCAATAATTCCCCTCCACACTTCCAAAATTTTGGCAAAATATCTATATATTTTGTAGTCACACTCTTCTATTTGAATCCAGGAATACTTAAAACAAGTAAGTCTGAGTAGGAAAAAGTAAGAGAGCATAAGGGTGTAGAAATGAAAGAACAAGTGATGAAAGAAGAATAAGGAGATTAAGATAACCTTCCTAACCTTGCTTCAGGCCAGTTACATGGTCAAAGACTCCTTTACATCTGAGCCTGAGTTTTTGACATCTCTAAAAATCTAGAAGTCAAATCTGGTTCTAAACAGCTCTCACCTTCTAAAGTTTAAGGGATCTAGAAGCTTAGCTCTTATGTTATCCTGTCCTGAACTTTTAAGGACTATAATATCACTTTTAGTATTGCTAATTCTTAAAGTCAAAATGAACCTGAAGTACGTGGTCCATACACACTAAATGTAAATGGCACTCCAGTTTTCTATTTGCTGCCAACCTTCATAGGATTTATGTTACAACCCTTTCAAGAGCAATGAGGGATTAAAACAATAAAATAGAAAGCTGCAATAAAAGCAGCCATCTTGAACCAGTGTGTCATTACAGAATAAATGAAGGTGTTTGAAAGATTTCTCTGCTTTATTTTTTTTCTCAAGCGGGATAGTTTTAATGAAATTATATTCCAATTTTCAAATTAAAAGTGAAACAAATTGAATTTTAGGGAAAGCAATCAGGTGTCTCAGTATTGGTAATACTTTTCTTTTTTTTTCAATTACACATTAGCTGACCCAAATTTCATAGGAGTGACAGTTGTCCTTTTATCCCTGCATTTGATTCTATGGGTTGGTCAACTCTACATCCCAAGTATCAAAGTTTCCTGGTTAAATTTCTACAATGTACTATTACAATGTGACATTTGGAAACAGAGAAATGGAAATGTGGTGGAAATATTTTGCAAAGTTTTAGGGCTTTTTCAGTCACCTGTTTTTCTGCAATCTGAAATAGTTCAGCAATGACCGTGATATAAAAAAAAATCACAACAAAAAAAAGGATGCACAGAATAATTTGCTCCATTCACTGTAAAGTACATCACAAATAAAGATAAGATTCACAGAAACTTAAGTCTTAATAATCATAAGTATTTTCTTAATCTAAATTAGCCTGAAGGGACATACATCTTTGCATGTTTTAACCATCATACTAATTATAATACTCATAGTCCTCAAGATTCATTAAATGATTCTATATATATATATTGCACATATTGGTTACATGTAATAGTTTAAAAGTCTTTGAAATTCCTTATTTGATATATCTGTTCTCATTAAAAAAATTTGAAAGGTGATTTTTCTCCAGAAAAACAAAAATCCAAACCAACAGTGTAATGCCAATTATATTTTTCTGTTTCCCAGCTTCCCAGTTGAAGACCTATTTAAAACAAAGCTGAAAAAAATATTTATATTCTTGCAAGAGTAAATAGACAGCTAGACTTCCTGCCAAGTGAAGGGAATATGGGTGTATATAGTGATTGTCTACATTTGCAGGAGCCTCCATCATCTTGTGCAAGCACCACACAAGCATAATTTTACATGTAGATGGAAAACTAAAGCCAGGCAACCATTAAACCTAATCCCATCAAAGCTAGGAATCAGAGCATGAATTTTTGCTGAGTTTTTTTTTTTTTTTTTTTTTTTTGCAATGAAGGAACCTATTCAGGTATCTATCTGACAGAGTCCTTGTTGCTTGAACTCTAAAATCAAGAGCAGTGCACCTTCATAAATTTCTTATTTCTGCAGAAAAAAAAAATCAAACTTTTTAAAGTTAGCTAGTAAAATTAGGGGTACTGTAGAAGGCAAGGGCAGAGATTTCTTCAGGCAGGGTATCTCTATCCAAAGTTAAAGACACATAATCAACCTGGGCAAGTCAGTATTAAGAGAACACGGGAAATAAAGGTGTTATATTTCTGTCTCCATGGTAAACCCTAACATATAAATGCATAAAAAATAGTATAAGACTTTCCTTATCAAAGTTTACATTAATCTTTCAGTCAAAAACTGAAATATCACTAATCAAATACATTTCCTGGTGTATTTCCATGGCTGTATTCTTTATGCATCTCTTCTCCTTTACTGGTTGTATTTCTCTTCAGACTCTACTTCTCTTGTACAGACAGACTTCCCTGGACCAGAGCAGTGGTGCAGTATAAGAGATCTTACCTGGCATCCCCTTCACCAGTTCAAAGTCATAGCACTTCCACTGCATCTTTACTTTTCTCCCACAGGTTTTCCTCTAAATCATGCTGCATTTGTTCATTCTATCTCATTTATTCTTAATACTATTTTACAACAGTGTTTGGGTTGTTCTATCTGCTAGGAAGCCCTAGAGGAAAGAGAACAAAATAGCTCAATTTTACTGTAATTCTTGCACATCAAAAATAAAAGAAATCTTTATTGAGCTGTATCAGACAGAAGAAGTGTTTTCTGCAACATCTAGCAATTGGAAATAATTCAATCTTGAGGAAGTTTGATTTCTTTCTACATTTTAATTAATTGACAACAAAAATTTTTACTGTACTATTTTTATGTAATGGCAGGAAGCTGCAACAAGAGAATCGAGTAATTAATTGGTGGTGAGCTGCTTCTGAAAAGCAAAAAAAATTTAGCCAAAATTTTCACCAATCCCTAATGCTTGTGAGGACAAAATGTAGACTTGAATAATTTTTATCTCCTAGTGTGACAATACATCTGGGACAGGCATCCTATGGATGGTGCATTTCCCTTTTACTAATCTTCAACTAGTTTTAAAGAATGTTGCTAATATTCAGGCTTATATACTCTTATTTCTGTACTACTTGATAAAGCCCTAAGAGCCTTTCCTGGCCTTTTTGTATGCCTCTGAAGGTCCTTCTGATGCTTGCTGCTCTGTTAAACCCACCACTGAGTTTCACTAAATAGTGAATTTAAACGTCTGGTGTACTTTGGCACAGAGCACAGAATGTTCTCAGTGACCTTTCGTTTTCCTGACAACTACAACAGCCAACAAAATTCCAACAAGAAGCAAAGAGCAGTACAGGAGTTAGCTTTCTGACATAAACACAATGAATAAGGCCAAAAGAGCACAAGGTAGAATGTTGGCATTGACTGTCCAGAAGAGCTAATATTTGTAGAACCAGAAATTTCAAGTTTGCTCCATGGGGAAGGAGGTGAGATTTTGGGTGTATGGTGGCAAAACCTCTGACATTTATAAAGACAGAGAGAGTGACACAAGCAAGGCTTAGAGACAGATAAGAAGCAGACCCTGAGGAGACAGGATAGTGTTTTGAATCATGCCAAATGTCCTTCCTGACACCTCACCTCCTGGGAAGGTCACATTCACACCAGACATCAGGACATTCATATTCACACGTAGGCTTAACAATGAAACCCAAAAAAGGTCACATTCCTGCTTTGCATTGCAATCAAATTGTTCTAAACTAAAACCTACATATATTTATTTATTTATTCATTCAGAAACACTGATATATTTAAAAACACTGATATATTTATAAACACTGAAACAACTTCTGTGTTGTTTCGCTCTCATCCACCCCAAAGGATGTGTTTAGAAGAACCTGGGTTGCCCTTTGTCTTCAAGGGTGGATCATAGCAAACACTCACCCACTTATTGTGTTAAAATGTGCTGAGCCAGCCTAATAGAAACATGGCCTGTGCATGCTCTTCCCGTAACATTTTGTACATTTCTTTTCATATGTGACACAGCAAGAATGTCAAAGTCCTTCAAGGTCTATCTTTGTTGTATCTGCTGGGTCTGAGACTGGACTGCCACCATCTCCATGCCCTCCAAGAGCCTGGCAGCGGGACAGTCTCAGTTCTCCCACAAGCAGCACACAAGCACCCCTTTGCCAGCTTGGCAGAAAGCTCCTGAAAAGCCTGCTCGATGTTCAACACCCAAGAGCAAAGCAGTGCGCTCAGTTTAAACATGAGCAACTGCAGCTACTGTAAGACAAGCTCTACCTCAGGGACCCCACAGACACAGTGTTTGGCAGTGACAAATCTGTTGAGATCACAAGTAGTCTGTATGTAAGGGCTTCTTTTATTAGCTCTGCTATAAATTTACTACTTCTTTCTTCTCTTTTGCAAATATAGGATGGTTGTTAATAGTAAAAGCCACTTTCTGTAGCCGATACCATTTTTTCTAAAGTTGTTTTCCTTGAGCAAAACCCCCCAGAACAAATCAAGCCACTATTATTACAGGCTCTGCATTCTTTTCAACAAGAATGTGTCTCAATGGAATTAGGGGATGAAGATTCATGTGGCAGCAACGATGCAAGGGTTTTTGATGTGCTAGAAATCACAGAACTGCTTGTGAATTGTCCCACAGAAATTAAGCCTTCTCCTCCCCTTCTGACTACAGTCATTCATACAAGTTGTGTACCCACATATCACAGTTGGAGTCACCCCTCCTCAATATCTTTATCAATGACGTGAACCAGGGGATCAAGGGTACCTGCAATACGTTTGCAGAATGCAAAGGAGTGTTGATTTGCTTGGAGGGTGGGAAGGCTCAAAAGAGGGATCTGGACAGGCTGGATCAATGGCTTGTTGCATGTGTTTCAACAAGGCAGAGTCTGGTTCTTGGGTCATAACAACCCCATGCAACCCAGCAGGCTGGGGGCAGGGTAGCTGGAAAGCTGCCCTGCATAAAAGGATCAGGGATGCTGGTGGACAGGGCTGAACATGAGCCAGCAGTGGGCCCAGGTGGCCAAGAAGACCAAGCACCCTGGCTTCTTTCAACAATACTATGGCCAGGGCAGTGGGTGTCCCTCTGTACTCAGCACTGGTGAGGCCATATCTCAAATCCTGTGTTTAGTTTTTTTGTGCCTCACTATAAGAAAGACATTGATGTGCTGGAGCACATCCAGAGGGCAATGAAGCTGGTGGGGGATCAGGAGGACAAGTTGGATGAGGAGAAGCTGAAAAAGCTGGGGTTGATTAGCTGGGAGAAAAGGAGGTTCAGGGGGAGCCTTATCACTTTCTACAGTTACCTAAAGGAGTTTGTAGTGAGGTGGGGGTTTGTCTCTTCTCCCAAATAATAGGCAATATGATAAGAGGAAATGCCTTCAAGTTGCACTGGGCAGGTTTTAGGAAAAGTTTCTATGCCTAAAGGGTAGTCAGACATTGGAACCACTTGCCCAGGGAAGTGGTTGAAACAAAGGTATTCAAAACACATGCAGATGTGACACTTAGGGACATGGTTTTAGTGATGGACTTGACAGTGTAGTGTTAACAGTTGGAGTTGATGATCTCAATAGGTCTTTTCCAACTTTAATGATTCTATGATTCAATGAAAAACACCTGCAGAATGCTGCTCTAGTCTCCTTCCTGCCCTCTTCCCTACAGAGGTTTCCTTTTATCGCTCCCAGTGCTGTCAAGCTCCTGTGGAAATAATCGTGTTTGACAGTTCTGGGGTTAAGAATAATGTCTTGTCGTCTCACGTCCCAGCAGACATGCACTAAGCAATTTATCATAGTCCACGCAGCAGGGTTACACCATCTCAAATGCAAGACCTATATCTAAAAAGGTGATCCTATGTGTGGTTAGTGAATTTGGTTTCAATTACCATGTATTTATTCATGTCTTAGTTTCAGTGCTAATCCTCCGCATCAGATCATTTTGCTAAATATTGCTATAACAAATGCCGTTTCATGCTAATTAATATGAAAGATTTCAGCTATTGTTTATTTATTAATTCAAGCAAAATGCTTGTAAATAAGACAGAAACAGGGCAGGGTGATAGAGGAAACAAATTTAGAACTTGCATTAGACTTGTAAATTATTTCTGTAGATTGTCAACTTTTGTTCATGGAAATTGATGGTTTGTAACAAAACTAATTATTTCCTCTTAAAATAAATCATTTATTGGAGACTAATTGTAAATTAAAAATAACTGATACAATGGAAGTGTTAATAAATACACCAAAAATACCATTTTCTGTGGGCTTAAAAAAACTTCAAAAACATTGCTTGCAGTAATTATTATCTAAATCTTCACTGGTTTGTATAGTATAGTGCTATTGTAGTGACTTGGCTGCTGTTGCTGGGATATGTAAAGAAGTTAGTGATGTATTGTGTTAGTTGTGTGTAGATCCTAAGGGGGTTTTCCCTGTTTCTTGCTCTTCATTTCGCCCATCCTATCTTTTTGTGTGCATAAATGTGAGGTGTGTGTGTGTTTGTGTACATATACACAGACACACTCCTGAACTGCAGACTTTGTCTCTATGGAGCTGATGTATATGGTCTGGTGCAAGTCTTTCCTGACATTTGCACCTGATTGGTGCAGCACTTCTTCTCTGCTGCTCCTTTTTTAAGACAAAAGCCAGGAAGGAACGATGAGGAATGCACAGAGCTGACAGCAGAAGATTGTCTGCTTTAACAGAATGGACTCAGAGCCAGAAGATGGCTACTCAGCAGGGCAAACAAATTCTTTCTTTCCTCTCTTTACTCCAGAGAGGTTATTAACAGTCAGATCGCATACAGCATAGATTCCCATTACCTATTTTAGAGAAAAAAAGGACAATGAAAACAATCTTGAAGCCTGAGCATAAAACTTCACAGTATGAAAAGACTGGTGATTTGCAGGAGAGGGATTTTCAAAGCCTTGAAAGACCAGACACACTCTCAGGATCATTCAAATGCAACAAAGAAATGCAGACTGAAAACAAAAATCCAAGGATCTTTATCTTCCTGCCAGTCAGGACTACTCAGTATTACAGTCATATCAGTACAACATTTCTCTATGTTTAGTCTAACAAAAAGACAGGACATGTCCACTTGATGAGCAAGGGAAAATCTAATGAAAAGCCCCTCTGTATTCTGGCAAGGCATGCTACATTATCCCCTCATGCATGTAAACAACAGTCCACCTGTATAACTAGCAAGTACACTGCATTCCGACCTATTTTTGAGGAACTTCTCCCTGAAAATAGGGTGGAATTTATTTTTCTTCATATTTTCTGGATTGCAAATTTATTTGTTTTGTTTTTCCTTTGAGCCTCTTGGCTGTGTTTCAGCTCCTAAACTAGTTTCCTGTAGAATGCCTGTTGTTAAGACAGGTGGATCCTATTTACTGATGCCCTTAATTAAACAACTGTATAGTAGAGATCCTTTGTCTTACTTAAATAAACAAAGAAGCAGTGTTATTACAGTCCCACAACAAGGATTTGACTGTGGCTTTCAAATAACTGCCTTCACCAAATGAAGCTACATCACAATTATAAAAATGGAGATTTTTTTTAAAGAGGAACCAGACCATGTAGTAATTTTCAATTAGTATATGTGCACTCAGGTATGAGAATTCAACTTGTAAAATTTCTGCATGTTTACCTCTAGCCAGAACATCATCCTTACAAGGAGGATTGATCACTCACCTGTATCACTATGGCTTCTTTTATCCTTGTGACTTTTTTTGTCTGAGTTTCTCAGTCAGTTACAGCAAATTGCAGATTTTAATACAAGCCAAGAAAACTTCAGATATATTTACTTAGGTATTGCTCATTTCTAAAGTGTCAATCTTTAGGTACTTTAGGCAGTGAAGATGTCACTCCAGTGCCTTTGCCCTATTGTTTTGTATTCTATTGGTGTTTTAAATTAAGAAAAAAAAAATGCTATATTCAAGTATATTCTATCACAAGGAATCTTCTAGTCAAATCCTCCAGACAAGAGCAACATTGTATTGTTCATGTTCTCATTTGGAAGAGAGGATTAAGAAAACTCTATCAAAAAAGACAGAGCAATGAAGAGATCAGGAAACTGACTAAATGCTGAGAATTCAGAAAGGTTGATAAATCAGTGGCCTCTTGCATGAAATTAGAACAAAGAGCCTAGAGCAAAACCGGTGAGATAAAGTGCACTGGAAAGGTGTCTCCAGTCTTGCCATCAATGTTCCATGGCAGAAAAATCTTAAGTCTGCTTTTAGTCTATGAGCATATGAGTTAGTTTTAGCCACTTGAAATGATGAGACCACCATGACCATCCTTTTTGCCTCTGTTTAAACTTTCTAAAAGTTTGAAATTTTAGCACTTTTACTTGTTCTGTTTATGTTAATCATCTTAACACCCTTCTCTTTCCATGCCCTTAATTCAGAACAATGTCCTAAGGCCTGAATCTTATATACATTTAGCCTCCAGAGAACAATATGCATAAATCACTGTTATCTGTAGCTGTCCCCTACATACACTGAAATGAAGAAAATTGCTTGTTCAGCTCTATAGCATGAGATTTAATTGAAACCATGAAGGGAAATTCTGCCCATGCAGTGTAATTGCAATATGGCCATTTGAATCATTAGCATATATCAATATAATTGAAATGGAGGGTTAAATATGTTTCTAATAACAGGCTAAATGTAGAATAGGAAGCAGAAAGCAAGGATCTGAAAATAACAAGGACAAATACAGCTGTCAACTACAGTAAGGAGTAGAGTGTAGAGACATTCGAGTAATGAGGTTGGTTGCCAAGTTCCTGTTTAAATGGCTGTGTTGCCTTCAGGGGAAGGAGAATAGGTGTTTAAAAGTTTCTGTAGTTGATATTGAGGTTTTTCAGTTCATTTGTTATTTAATCAGCAGGACCTCTGTCTGAGTCAGTCACATACCTGAGTATGGAACAAGGTTTTCATGTGTACGCAGGTCAACAATCTTTCAATCGCTATCTGTAGATCAAAAATAGCTTGAGCTGATGCTTCAGTACACCATATTTAGAAGCAACCACAAAGCTAAATCTTCTTTTCCCATTAAACAAAGATCACTGATCTGTGTATATATTACCTGTATTTTAGCTTTAGGCATTAAAAAAAAGTTACTTTTACAGAACTAGTACTTATGGAATTGATCTGAGGAAAAGGCAAAAAACTCAGCTGTGACATGATTTTCAGAAATCCAGCAAGCTTATAATGGATTCAACACCTTTTATGGCCAGAGGCCTCTGGATATGAAATACTGTAAAGAGAAAGCAGTTCTCTCTTGGATTGATTTTTTTTTTTTGGAAAAAATTTTATGCCCTCAGGACCCTGAATAATCACCAAGCAAATATTTTATTTCATGTATTAATCCCTGCCTACTGGCTTCTTAGAATTTACCAACTATTTTATACTATGTGCAACTTACACAAAAGCAACCTGGTTTGTATTTTATTCTTCCTAAAAGTATGAGCTAACTGAAAAATGTCAAAACTAAGGAGCATGTGTCTTAGAGTAACTTAAAATAACAGTGACACCTTCTGCCTCAAATCCTTCAAATTGTTCTTCCAAAAATAATTTCAGGAGCCAGTAATGTCATGGAAGATTAAACAGCTGGATTTCTGAGAATGAATTTAGGATCTCAAAGAAGTAAGGTGCCTACCCACCACTTTTAGGATATAGACATTTGGTTGTGTACCCACACAAGCAAACCACAGTCTTAATTTCTATACCAGGGGTGTACGGTATTCTATTTCTGCAGTATATCTACTCCTTTTTAAAATTTTCTTACTGAAGTTAGTTCTGCACCATTTGAACTTGGGCTTTGTTGGGAACAACATTTTGCCTGACCTCTAAAAAAAAACCAAACAGAAATAGATGTTGTTATAGTTTAGCTTAAATAGATACAATGCTTTTTCTTACAGCTTTAAGACAAGCATGAGTAATTATTTTTCTGGCTTAACATATAACATACATGCATCACAAAAGAGATACATAAATGACGGTAACAATTGAATTTCCAGTGACACAATAGTTTTCTAATTGTTTCTGATATAATATGCAATTTTAAAATACTTGATGACTGTCAATATAAGCTTAAAGGTTTGAACCTTCTCCTTCAGAAGGGGGAGATATTTTGAAAAGTAGTCTCTAAAGAGAAAGAAAAGATGGACACCTCCAAAATCCCAACTTCTAATTTGATTTTCAATTCTTATTAAAAGAAAAAATGTTTCCTTTCATTATTCATTTTGGCAGGCTCCTGAGACTGCTTTTCAAATTTCTAAGGAAGCAGGACTAGAATTCAAAAAAGAATATGCAGCATCTAAAAAGAATAGGAAGCATTCAGTTTTACGATAATTCCAATAATTAGGTAACAAGCTTTGCTAACATCAATTTAAAGGAGATTAGTTATGAATGATATTTTTCCCCCTTGGTCCTATCAAAATAAACCACATATTTCTTGAAATGAATCTTGCTGATAATACATATACCTGTCATGCTATTACCTTTGAGTCCTTGAGGAAATAAAAATTCATAGCAATTGATTGCCCTGTGTAGCCATGGCTCCAGGTGCCCTTTCAAATATTCATAAAGATCTTAAAGGGGTCCCTGTAGATCCCATTTGTCTGCTGTATATTTATATATCACTCCAGTCTTCAGGAAAATTGTCAAACAAAAGTCCCTTTTGCAGCTAGGTATTATTGACTCTTTCTACCTTGTAGATTTTTGTTATTCTCATGCTGTGTACCGTGAGTGAAACTGGAACAAGATGAAGAAATGTTTGTGAATATTGCAGACCAAGGGTTCAGAGTTCTTCATTAAAGCTGGGGGCTTGAAAGCTCTAACTGATCATAAATGGATGAAATGAAAGGACATAAATGTTAAAATTGGAGTCAAATGGAGCAAAAGCTGAGATAAAAATAAAGGACAAAAGTGTCACATTTGCACTCAAATGCAGACCACTAAATTCAGAGCTACATGCCTGCTGAGCATTCAAAATTTCACACTGAGATCAATGTAAAGATTGAGTACAAATGTAAAGCAATTTTTTTTAAGTTTAACCCTCTTTTAGAAAATATGCCCATGGTATTAAGGGTATTAACATAATCAACTGGCAATTTCAGGGTTCTTCCTTTCCTCCCACTCTCCCTAGTAAGTTATCCATTTCAGAAGAAAGTTGAGAACATCTTTTAATCCCTTCTGTAAATGCTTTGTCTTATCTGTTTTGTTCCAAAAGTCATGGAGCAGGAGCTGCTCATCCAATCTCATAGAAACATCCATACCAGTTTCTAGTCAGAAATTCTGGCCACACGATTCAGGAGTTAGCAGACAGTTTCCATTCCCATCTTTCAAACTTAATGAGATTTTCAGCTTGTATTTGCTTCTCTGTTTTATAGAATGTGTTTAAAAAAATGTTCTGAGTTGAAACTCAGAGTGCTCCCCGAACTCTTCAATCCTCACCCTGTTCTGCAGCAGCTGCACTTAACTAGAGCAGGCCATCACTGTTGACACTGCTCCCATATCCTTGCTCCAGCAGAGCATGACAACAGGAGTGCAAGAGAGAGCCAGAACCTGGTCAGGAAATGCCTGTTGTCTGTCACCAGTCATTTCCATTCTGCTGCTTCAGTAATGACTGCAGTTCAGAGTCCAGGAGTTAATTAGAAATGTAGAGGCTCTGTTATCACCTATGAAGTAATAGCATAAGCTAAGCTAATGTCCATAATACAGAACACTAGTGAAAGGCAATTATGTATCATGACACCTGCCACAAATTTGTACCATCCAGAGCTATGAGTTGAAACATAAAATTTTAAGTACATCACTATCAGTATACATTAGGATAGACATCAGAACATTTATTCTGAGACACAGTGTTATCCAACAGATTCTGCAGGCCTTTGCCAAGTGATTTTTCACAGTATTCAAAAATACACTGACAAATATGACTTATGAAACAGACTTTAAAAAATGTCAATAAAAAAAAGAAAAGGGGAAGGGGAAGGGAAGGGAAGGAAGGGAAGGGAAGGGAAGGGAAGGGAAGGGAAGGGAAGGGAAGGGAAGGGAAGGGAAGGGAAGGAAGGGAAGGGAAGGAAGGGAAGGGAAGGGAAGGGAAGGGAAGGGAAGGGAAGGGAAGGGAAGGGAAGGGAAGAAAAGAGAAGAAAAGAAAAAAGAAAAGAAAAGAAAAGAAAAGAAAAGAAAAGAAAAGAAAAGAAAAGAAAAGAAAAGAAAAGAAAAGAAAAGAAAAGAAAAGAAAAGAAAAGAAAAGAAAAGAAAAGAAAAGAAAAGAAAAGAAAAGAAAAGAAAAGAAAAGAAAAAGGGAAAAGAAAAGGATTTAGTTTAATTAAATTGACTAGAAGAGAAAAACAACAAACCAACAGTGTATATGCCACTAAGTTCTATGATATTGTACAACTAGATGTAATGACACAATCAGTATGTAAAGTGATGTGCTTGTTTTCCCCTTAAAAAGCAGCTGTTTGCTTATGCAGTATCTTTCCCAATTGAAATCAGGATTCAAACCAGCAGGAATTGAATGTTCACCATGGGCAGTTTTTGCTGCTCTTGGTGGATTGAATGAATCCACAATCACAGGCAGTCTGTTGTCTCTCACGTACTTTAAGAATCACAGGAAAAATGGAGGAAACAAATGTAACCCTATGGGGTTAATTTAGAACCTGAAAAATAGGGAAATAAAGACACAAGTCTCTCTCCGTGGCTTATGAAAAAGAGCAGGAGGCCACCACATGGGCTGCAAAACATTTCATAGAATGATTTAATTAAAATAAATTAAAGTATCTGCTCTAAGCTCTATTGCTTGTGTGAGTTTTGTCAAATAGTCCATATAGTTTTTGCAAAGAAACATAAGACAAAAGGCCAACAATAAGCATGAGTCATTATCTATTTATGTGTTGGGTATGCTAATATCCCCATCTGTTACCTTGGTGGGCAAAATCCATTTGCTGAAACCAAGGAAGAATTTATTTCTTACGGTTAAGACTATCAAATATGAATGAAGAGAAAGTGGAAAAGCTTGTCCTGAATGTACTGGATAACATCAAAGCTTTGGAAATTCTCTTGCAAGTGGTGCCTGTAGTACTGAAATTTTCAGTAAATAGTCTGGGATACATGCTACAGGAGTCAGTGTTTACGGACCAGTTCACAATCCAATATAAAGTCCAATGGAAAAATATCTCTTCTTAATGAAAACTTTAGTGGTATTTTCTCTCTTAGTTTCAACACGGTGTCAATGGTTCTCTCTGCAATGTATGCACCTATAAAATAATTATTTTCTAAGTGTGATGGGAAGGGATTTGATAAATGACAGAAAAAAAAAAAAAAAGAGAAAATACAGAATAATCTTCACATTTCATTTTGCCAGACAGAAGAAAACTCCAGTCTTTTGTGTTTTAGGCCATAGCTCTCCATACCTTCTCTTCTCACTTTTTATTTTGCAGAAATAAAAATACTTATAATGAAACATTGCCAAGTCTATTACTCTTCCTCCTTTACAGGACAGAGGAAAAAATGCTATGTAAAGCTCATGGGTTGAGATAAGGATAGGGCAATACCCTACCACTTATTGTCATGGCAAAGCAGTCTTGTCTTGGAGAAAACTCAGTGAAACACTGGAACAGGTTGCCCTGGGAAGTGGTGGATGCCCCATTCTTGGAAACAACCAAGGTAAGTTTGAACAGGACTACAACCAATCTGATCTATTCAACATGACCCTGTTCATTTTAGGGGTCCCTTCCAACACAAATAATTCTATAATTACATGGCAAGATTAATGTAATTAATTACCATTTTAAAAACATGAAATAAGATAAAATCTAAAAACACTTTCTCCCTCTTTTTGCTTCTTTCCAGGCTCAAATTCTCTCCAAGAATTCCTAGCTCCTCTCCCCCAACTATGTAGAGGGATGGAGAACAGTGTCTATGGTCAGTTTATAATGTTTTCTCAGCCACTCTTTTCTTCTCCTACTCTTCCCCTCCTGCAGTGTGGGGTCCCAGCCACAGGAGGCAGTTATTCTCAAACTGCTCCCATGTGGGTCCTCTCCTAGGGGTGCAACCTTTGAGGAACAGTCTGCTCCAGAATGACTACTCACAGGACCACATGTCCTGCCAGCAAACCTTCTCCAGCATGGGCTCACCACCACAGGGCACCAGGTCCTGCCAGGACCCTGCTCCATCACAGGCTTCCTCAGGCATCCACCTGCTGCAGTGTGGGGCTGTCCCTGGACTGCAGGTGGATGTATACTGCAGCATGGACCTCCGTGGGCTGCAGGGGCACAGCTGCCTCACCACGGGCTGCCCCATGGGCTGCAGGAGAACCTCTGCTCTGTGCCTGAAGAAGCTCCTCAATATCCTTCTTCACCGATCTTGTCTGCAGGGCTGTTTCTCACATGTTCTCTCTCCTCTCTCCCATTTGCTGTTTCACAGCAGTTTCTACCCTTTCTTATATATGTTATTACAGTGGCATTATTCCCATCAGTGAGGGGCTCAACTCTGGCTGGTGTGGGTCTATCTTGGAGCTTGAGACAACTACAAGAGGCTCTGTCCAACATGAGGGCAGTTCCTGGTGCCTTCTCACCCCTGAAGCCTTTTGGTATCAAAACCTTGCCACACAAAAAGAAAGCCAGTTCATGTGGCACAACTCTGTGGCACTCATTAGCTGGAGGGAAACTGAATTTTCATCTGGGTTAAAATATTGAGAAAAAAATCAAACAGTGGTTCTTGTGCCACTCTGCTCTTCACTGGTGCATCCTCACCTTCAGTTTTCCATTCAGTTTTGGCCAAGTCCAATATAAGAAAGACATTAAACTATTAGAGAGTATCCAAGGAGGGCAGCAAATATGGTGAAGGGCCTTGAGGGGAAGCCATATGAGGAATGACTTAACTTGGTCTGTTCAGCCTGGAGTAGAGGAGACTGAAGAGAGAACTCATTGCATACTAAAGCTGCCTCACAAGGGAAAGAGGAGGGCCAGACGCTGATTTTTTCTCTGTGCTGCCCAGGGGCAAAATTCAAGGGGATGGCCTGAAGTGTCAGGAGGGCTTTAGTTGGGTTATTAGGCAAAGATTCTTCACCAGGAGTGGGGTTGGGTGCTGGAGAAGGTTCCCCAGGGAATGGGTCACACCAAGCCTGACAGAGTTGAAGAAGTGTTTGGCAATGTTCTCAGGCACATGGTGTGACTCTTGGGGAAGGTGTTGTGCAGGGCTGGGAGTTGGGACTCAATAGTGCCTTCCAATTAGTAATTTTCAGAGATTCTGTGATTCTAAATGTCAGACAGCAAGTGCATGTGTAAATTCATTCCACATTAAAATACAGTCTTATTCTATTTCTAAACTTCTGATTTTCAAAGCAGAGACAATTTTTAGATAAAATTTTATTCAAATAAATTATGAGAAAAAAAATTTAATATGAAATGGGTTATTTAAATTCTTTTCTTTCTACTGAGAAATTACAGGTTACTCAATATTCTTTGAAATCAGTTTTAATATTGTATGCCAACACATTGCCCCATCCAAAAATGGGAATGAAAATAAAAATTGCCTGTATCTTTTATATATACTTTACAGTGTCAGATTGACCTAGTCTAACATTATTTTGAAACACTAGGCAAGTAAAAATGAATGTTTAATCAATTAACGTGATTTGTTCCATTTAATTGCATCACTGATGGTCCTCAGTATTTCCTGCTGTGCTGGTACAGATATTTTACACATTTTCCATTAAATCAATTAAGGGAGTGTAAGGTTATGGTGAGTTCATGAGCAGCCTTCTTAGCCCCTTGGCTTGTTGTGACTCATTCTTTTGTGACTATAAAACTTGTTTGTAATGGTGTGCAAAAATCTATTGGTTTGCTAGTCAAGGTGATTTAAAATTATTGCCTAGCAGTAGAATTACCCTCTAAGGAAACAAGGAGAGGAGAAATGGCAAGAAACTCTTTCTTTTTAAATACTTCCATCAAAGACATTTTGCTTGGCTGCAAGGAGAGTATGAAAAGATGTAAAACTGAATTTGTACATAAAAACCAACGACAAAGACTACGCATATTAGTTTGTTCCAGTCACAATGTTTCAGAGGAAACTTTAAAAGCAGCTATTTAAATGAACTGAGAATTAGAAATGTTTGCTCTATGCATTTCCAATGCAATCAAAATTAAGTGTACTGTATCTGATGCTCTTCCAGCTTTTATGTGCTCAAACACTAATTTTCCAGAAGCAGTGATTGCTTCTTCATTCAACACTTAGATTGGACTGTGCTTTGGGGTGGAACTGTGTCACCAAAGGTGGCAAGAGCATACAGAATGAAGCAGGAATTACAAGTAAAGAAACCATAATCTTATACATAATTATTGCCCTGAAAAACTGCATGTTTTTCTCTAAATCTAAAACTGAGATAAACTGTTTTATTGGACAAAAAGATCACCTAAAACTAGATGCTTGATAATTTTATGCTTATGGTAAGAATTCTAAACCTTAAAATACTTGTGCATTGGGAAGAAAAATGGTCTCGATCAGTCAATTTTGAAAAATATTTCATATTACTTAAATCAGCCCAAATTAATGGATAATATTGCTTTTTGTTTCTTTTTTGTTTACCCTTTTTGAAATGGTGATGTAATATCAAATACTTGGAAACTGAAAATAAAGTGCCTAATCTTAGACAGATTGTCTCCAAACTTGCTACCCTTGTGTTTATCACATTGAAGCATTTACCTGCTTGGACAGACAGGCGGATATCTCGCTGCCATCACTCATCAGCAATAATTTCAATGTGAAGTACCTATTTGTGCCATTGACAAAACCATCTGTTTCCTTTTGCTGAGAAAGTGACAGTGATCCCTCTCTGCTGACCAGGGTACCCTCTGAAATTTTATTTACATATTCAGCCCCTGGTTTCTGACACAAGGAGCTATATTTATATCACTCTCATCTGAGATTCCTGATTTGTGACTTCCCAATGTCAACACTCCCAGAGAGGATAGTGGCTAAGGTGATCTATCCTTGTTGCTGTATAATAGAGGCTTGCAACTGCCAAGTGTTTAGAGCCAGCCTTCTACAAGTACCCTGGTGTCTAACTATCACTAATTTCAGCATTATAATCATTTGGTAATTTGAGATATGAATGGGAAGAAAACTGCACAGGGATCAGTGCAGGTATATGTCTCAATTTTGTAGAAGATTTCATATTAAGTAACACAGAACAGAAAAGCAGATTTTTTTCTGTTTGGCACTGAGAAGATGAGTTTAAGAGTCACTACAGTTGTCAGATTTTAATACTAAGATTATTTTGTACATATGCTAAATTACTGAAAAAGTCTTAATTTCCTAAGTAAATATCTAAATGTCAGGATCTTCAGAGCACTTGAAAGAGCTTAAAAAATATCTAGGTTTATTTTTTTTTAAATACTGTCTTGGAGAACAGAACAAAAAGAACATGAGAAATTGAGTATTTGGGTGAAAAAACTGAAACAGGAATTGTTGCATTTTGTTAGTAATGAAAGCATAAAACATTTTCCAAGCACATTAACACCTTTGGCATTTTATGTTCCAAAAGCCTAAGAAAACAATAAATTGATTTCATGTTGTATTACTGCTGCTCAGCTGTAGGGGATGGCATTAAATCCCATTAAAGGTAAAATAAAATCGAAGTAATCTGTTTAAAATGTGGGCCACTTAGTTGAAAGGGGAAAGAAAAATAAGTCCTAGAAGGCCATGATGTCAGATACAAATCCTGCACTGGACATTTTACTATAAATTTGTTGTTGATGTAAACAATTTCTTTCCAATGCTGCTCAGTTGGAAAATTATGTTCAGGGTCCAGTGAGACAGAAGTATGCTTTTTAGTCAACCATTTTAGTGGAGGAAATGGGCAGTGCATCCATATTCATCCCCTGACATGATGATTTCTGCACATACTGATCAAAAATGGGACATCTGTTTCTGTATTTGTTCCAATATTGTTCACAGGTAAATGTAATGTCCATGGTAATGAACTGCTTTGGAATAACTACCATGCCTTTGAATTTGTACTTGACAGTTACATTGATGATATGTTGTTTTAAGATTAAGTCCATCCAGGATGAAATTTTCAATCTGAATTTCAACATAAAGCAGAAAAAGCCAAAGGTGACTCCCAATATAAGGTTCTGTTTTTTCATTATAAAAAAGACCAAATGACAGATACTTGGAACTTTAGTTTCAAAGTATTAACTGGTTTACTTGCTTGGAGGAAGAATCTTGACTGACCTCCAATGCCTTAAACTAAGAACTGTCATCTACAGCCTGCCTTGGACCAGTCCCATTTAGTGCCTTATTAACAACGTAGATAATTAATAAAGTGTCAACTAGAAGGACAGCATCAGAATTCAAAGTTGTCTTGATAAACAACAGAGTGATCAATGAGATAAATTCTGATGAAGTGTACTGCATTTTACCTTAGGTAGGAGGTGAAAACCAAAGCACAGACATGGAGGAAGCAGCACAGCAGGAAAGAATCTCTTGTAATGAATAACAGACAAGGGAATGTCACTACCACCCCCTTTTCTAAACCTGCTGATTAATACTTTAGCATGAGAACTTCACATACACTTAAAGGAAGGTCTAGAGGAGGTGAGAAAAATCTATATTAGCCACAAATATGTAAGAGAAAAAAGTGCAGGGATATTATCAGGTTGTTTGATTTTTACTGATGGCTATTTCACAAGTCTAGCAAAACAAAAGAGAGGAATATAATTTAAAAAAAAAAAAAAAAAGGATAGAAAGAGTTGTTGCTTCTTTACCATATCTTTATGTCCTGTAGTAAATGAATTTTGCATAAAGTAATTCTATGCTAAAGATTTCATTAGATATTTTAATAACTTCCTAATTATTCAAATAAGAGTAAATAATAGAGAAGCTGTGGAATTCCCTTTACTGCAGAGTTGTTGCTTTTTTTTAAAAGGAATATCTTGTTTATTTGAAGAACTTAATTACAATCTATCCAGGCAAATAAAAAGCTTCAGCTCATTCCTGACATAATATATTTTCTGAGCTCAACCAAGTCATTTGGGGGAAATGTTACCAGGGAAGCTGAATCTCCCTTTCTTGACCTGAATGGACTATAAAATCAAAGACCAGAGTCCCTGTTTCAGTAAACCTAAGAATAACCTCTGAAGCTTCTGAAATGCTGTCAAACTTCTCAAAAGTAAAAATCAGAATCTGACTAGCAACAGACTATTTTGTTTCATCTGTATTTTTAAGTAAATACCTATAAAAATAATCTTCATGGACAAAGATATGCATCCATAATCTTTGATTTGATTATTCAACTCTATTGTAAGAGAGAGTCAGACTTGATATAATGCCTAAGAATAGAGTAATTTTTTGCTACTTGCAAATATTTTTAAGACGACAGTTTAATAAGTAAAGTGAAGCTGTACACTCAACCAAAGAAAAATAAATTATTTATTCACTAGTCCACATTGGCAGAAAGATGCTCAACCACTTTCCTGTAGAGCAGGACCTCAGCATATGTCATGGTTACTGGCAAAGACAAGCTTCATTTATTCAAATGCCTTCACTTCCTCTTGCTTTGCCCAAGCCTGTGTCATGTAACACACCACTATGTGATTTGGAATATCCCTTTGGTCAGTTCAGGCTGGCTGTACTGAAGGTGCACTTCCAGCCTTTGTGATGCTGGGACTGCCTAGCTGATATTGGGACAGAGTGGGAAAAACAAATAAATAAACAAAAGAATGCCTTGATGCTGTGCAAGCACTACTCAGCAAGAGCCAAAACAGCAGTGTGCTATCAATACTGTATTAGTCACAAATCAAAAACACAGCACCATACAGACTACTATGAAGAAAATCCACTTCTCCTCAGACAGAATCAGTAGAATGTAACAAATAAATTTTAAAGCATTTGGACTTTAAAACTCACAAAGTATATTTGGGGTTTCATCAAGATCTAGTATTCTTAAAATTCCAATGGTCTTAAATTTCCACAAACAATCTGAATAAAATTAACTCCAGGTAAGATATCTAGCTTGTATAAAGAGATGCCTCTAGCTCATTCTAACTAAGCTAGAGGACTTATTTGTTCCTCAAAGAGTCAGGCCCCAAACATTGAACAATTTCATATTATGTTAAAGATAAGGTGAAAGAGGCATTCATGAAATACAGCAATAAAAAGTCTCACATCAAAGAGATTTGTGAGTTCTATTTTTGGTTTTGACATTCATCACATGCTTTTTTTGGGACAGAATAACTCATTAGCAGTTTGACTGTGTGTTAATGGCCTACAGCAACATGTCCAAGGGCTTGTCACCAGTATTTCAGTAGTGTGCACTTATGGTCAGATTATAATGCAGCTTGCGTGCTTCCAAATCCTACTCATGTTGTTTTCTTATTCATGGTCAGATGTGTTTTCTTCATCATTAAAGTGAAATATTGCCTCTTAACCGGGGAAAAGGGAAATCATGGTTCTGGTGTGTAGTCTGGATTAATTCTCTTACTAAATATGCAATAGTTAATGCCCATAATCTCAAATCCATAGAATTCATCAAAGAAAAGTATAGGCAAGAACACAGAAAGAAAGCCAGGAGAATCAGAATGTTAAATATTCTTTCGTTGGGTAAAATATAAATTACTCAGTACCATGCATCATACTTCATAATATAGCTTATTAATTTTATTCTACACTTTCCCTAAATTTAAGCAGCTGTTTTCTTTTTGATAATGTTAAAATCAGATCTATGGAAAGGGAAGTCTGCATCATATTTAACAATCTATTGTCTGCTGCAATTGCTATAAAGGTCATCTCCTACCACATATAGTGAACTCCAGATACCCTGCAGAAGACTGATATTTAGAAGAAAAAAAAAAACAGGCCCAGTTATATTCCAAAAACAAAATTAAATCAGTGCAGCAATGAAAAAAAAAAAGTGAAAAGTTCTTATGAGGATAATTTCTGTTGTTTTACTTCTTTCAGAAGTTTCAGATTGCTATCATTTTCTAACAAGTTGATCCATGAAGTTACCAGATGTGGTTAAAGTCCACTTTTTCAGAAAAAGTGTTAGTAATTACAGTTTTAATCTAGAGCCTAAACTGAAAGTATAATTTTTTAGTCTTAAAAAAAGGCAATAAAATGGCAATTACTTTTATTTTCCTTTTTTCTAGTTCTACCATTTGTCTTCTGGGGTTTTTTTTTGGTTCTTTTACAATTACTGCAATTGTCAGTTCCCTCACTTCAGAACATTCCTATAATTCAGAAAATTACTCTTCACTGTAGTGGCAATAATTCTTCTCTGGTTAATTTCTTCTCATTTTAGTAAATGCTAGCAGGTCATCAAAGTTTCAGATTTCAGAAATTATGAATGATATAAACACAATTTGTTATCATCATATTTGAAGGCATTGGCTCATCCACGCAAACATACACCATGAATAGCTGCTCCACAACACTGGATTAAGCAGTTCCCAATCACAGTAAAGATTGGAAACACTGCCTTTAAGATACACTTTATGTATTGTGAAAACCTGTGCTTCTAGACAGTAAGCTTGTTAATCCAAGAGAACATAAATGTGTAAATCACAAGTTACTACAATTATAATCATATATAAAATCTAAATAAATTTAAGAAATGTCTTCATCCAAAAGACCTCTGCAAAGGAGATAGTTACTGTTAACAAAGCATCACAAGAACATTCTGTATGCTCAGGAGTTTCAAGATATATCCCACTCAGCCTTCTGATGTATGGCAATTTTCTTGTCACAATGATTGTTCACAGCTGCACTGTGAGTTTTCTACTTCAAAAAAGTATCATCCTTTCTTTCTCACACTACACTTAAATATGCAAGTTTAGATCATATGTGAATCATTCTGTTTTTGCCTTGGAAACCATCTAATTTCTATATATTTCCCAAACACATATTTACTCTTCATCTAGTGATATATTAACAACATTATTCATGAAAGTATGAAACTTTTAATCATTTTAATATTACACTGAATGTACATTTTTTCAAACATTTTAATGAAAATACAAATTACCAGTGATAGACCAGTGTTAAACACCATCTAAATTTCACCCTTTCACATCGGTGATGACACTCAGCCATTATGAATCATCCTGCTGGAGGATGAATTTAATAGAAAATCCAAGGAAACAGTAGGTATGGAATAGAAGATAAAAGACCATGGGGAACTATGTAGTTGGAAACCAAGTGTACAGAAAAGTAAAGCACCTGGAACTATTAAATCACAGATTTACTTTAAAATATGGTAAATGCACTTTGGAATATGAATCCCTCTTTTTACTTTGAACAATGTCATAATTATCTGTACAGCTTTAGAAGGGAAAAAATGAAAGTTCTCAGAAGAAGGTATACTGGCATAAATACAAACCAGAACTGACACCAAGTCTTGCTGCATTTTTTGTCCTATTTTTTCTTTAATAGTTCTTTTTCCACTTTATTCCCATCACAAATCCCATTTATGCAGTCCCAGCCAGTTAGATTTGTTATCATCCGTCCAGGAGCCATATGTGGGGAACACACAGTCATGCCTATAGTAGATTCTCTTGTCCCAAACTATGCTCCCAATACTAGGACAGACTCCTGAGGGACAGGGCACACCTGTATTGAGTAACACATGCAGAAATATCTCAAATGTTTCTCTCTTCCCCTACATTTCCAGAACTACTGATGGCCATAGCAAATATATGATCCAATATGAAATTATTTTAAATCACTATTTTCAAGATCCAAAATGTCCAATTGATTGCAAATGTGATCCTTTATGACCTGCAGACATATGGGTTCACATCTGTGAAATGTATTTCCATATTCTGAAAGTTTTAGCTTACTGTTTCTGCCAGAATGAAGGACCTGGTCATGCAGCAATGGCTCATCTAACTAGGTCCTGAAGAGTGAGACACAACTGAAATAATTTGTAGTTTGCAATCCCATGAGGGGGAGGCTGGAAAGGCTTGTGACTGACTCACAAACATTACAGATGGCAATCCATTATGCATAGCTCATATGCTACCTCTTCACTGCAATAGTTTTTGTTAAAACAGAAGCAGTGATGGAATTGGTACTATCAGGGTGTGTTCCCTGGGGAACATGTTAGTTGGTGCATTCCAGAAATGGCTAGCCTGGAGCAACATGAGCACGTGTCAGAAACTAGGACCGGTGCCTCTAAAATGTAGACTTAATAAGATAAACCAAATAAAGGCCAGAAAACTGCTTGCAACTGTGTCCAAAGTAGCTGATATTGCTTTGTTTGCAGTATGCCTAAAGATAAGAACCTCAACTGCCTAAGGAAGACTTACGAGAATACAAACAAGGAGATAAAGATCTCAGTCAAGCAATATTTCTAGTCTATATTAGAATCAGAAAGAGTGAAATGAAACTGCCCTGAAGGCAGTAAAAAATGAGATCTTTAGATATCAACAGATGTTAGAACATGTAATGGTTTTTTTATGATGCATTCTTTAGCATACATTAAATACTTCTATATACCATTCAATTAAAAGAGTGGAAAACTGAATATGCCAAAGCATGGGGTAATTACCCTGATGCATCTAAATGTCATTATTCTGCCTGTAATAACTTTGAAATCAGTGCCGATTTAGGAAAAACTTAGTCAAAATGTAGTTGAGGCTCTTTTTCATTTAGTAAAACCAAACAGTGTCAAACTCTATTTTTATTTCTCAACATCTGACAACAAGAATTTGCAGCCTACCAATCTATGTCTAAAGCAAAAGTGATCGAGGCTAATAATAACCTGGGATGAGACAGTAACAGATAACAAGGGGATGTGTGATATGTAAATTACAAGGATGACTGGAATTAAGATGTGTTCTCCAACCCGCACTCAGATTTTGTTTTGAGAGATAGTGTAACAACATCTTTATGTGTAACCAGAACAGAAATAGAAGCTATTTGGAAGTGATAAAGTAAATTCCTACAAATGATACAGTATTACAGGCAGTCTTTGGCCTAGGTAAGACATAGGATGATACCTGTTTTAGGATTATAAAAATGAGAAATAGAGATACTCCCAAAATATATTTCAGGTGGCAAGAAGAACACTGTACTACATCATTAATACAACATCAGAAAAGATAGCTTGAACTAGAAGGTAACTTCCACTTCTCTGCATACTTGCAATCAATCTTTTGTCAATCAGAGAGCAAAACCCATTAAAATACTGCCAATTTGGGAGATGGCAAATATCTCCTCGTTTTTTATTCTCTCCCTAACTCAGCTAACAAGGAATTCAGTAGCAGAGATGAAAATAAAACCTGGATGATCAAACAAAAATTAGTTATGAGACACTGGAGCTATGTCATGAGCTATCTAGGAAAACAGATTTGTAATAAGCCCTTTAAAGAAAAAAAGGAAAAGGAACAAAAAGGGTTAAGGTAAGACATCTTAATTCCTGAGGTTTTTATGGTTTTACTGTATTTAGAGCTGTCCTATATTCTCTGCTGGAAGAAGAATTGACCAAAAATGCAAATGAGGAAAAAGACAAAAGGTTTGGTAGCAGCAAGAGGATGGGGAAAAGGTTGAATGTTGCAAGCTGCTGACACGGGGTAGGAAAAAAGAGAAGCTTCATAAACCTGAAACAACTCATAAGATTCAAAAAATTATCTGCCACTGGAAAGGGCTTTCAGGGTTGAAATCCCCAGGATCATATCCATACAGTGCTCCTCAGAAAGTGTTGTTTATACAGCATTTTAGCAGAATTTTGTCTTTAGGAGACTAAGCTACAAATGGGCCTTCAGTCCCACTAGTTTTTGAGGAAAATCTGCATTGTTCCTGAAAAAGGAAGAAGGTGAAGCTCTTAAAACTGAGGTATTCACAATGCCAAGATTTTTGCATCCATTAAATGACATTGCAACCCAATGCCATTTATATGAAATATAAATATATTAAAAGGTTGGAGGGAATGTGGTTGCTTCATGTAGATCTTGCACCAAAAAAAAGTCCTCATGTCTAAATATGTAATGTTCTGAGCAGACACCAATTCCTTTCTGCTACCCTGTATTCTGAAAAAAAAAAAAAAAAAACAAAGTAGCAATATTCACATTTTCTATTATAATTTCTATTGCAATAGAAATGACAGCATCTATTAAGTATGTTACACTGCTTATTCTACTATAGAAATAGACCCTGAACCTAGAAACTGAAGAAAATTTCAAAACTTCATGCCAGGATGCTATTATAATGTTTGTTTTTGCAGCATAGTGCTATTTAAAGCAAAATTCTCTTTTTTTCCTGTAAAAATATTACAGGTGAATTATCTCTATCTCTTCCCTGAAAAAATCAGTTACAGAAGCCTTATTGATCTATGAGATTTTTTTGTATTTCTCTGTTGCTAAGAGACTATGTCATCCTGTTGTTATTTAATTAATGATTGTTTTATCATGACAGGTGTTACTCCTAATTTCTCAAATCGAAATAGGAACACTCAGCCAATATTTCAACTCTGAAATACCAGCTGGCCACAACTGGGTAACACTACTTCAGGTTTTTTAGAGAAGCATCAAATAAACCTGATAAATATTAAGTCAGGACAGCCTGCTTCCCCACTGGTCAGAAGTGACTGGGGTAAGTACTCTGTATAAGAATGATTTAACACCAAAATCTTCATACACCCATGGCATTTAATTTACAGCTAAATAATTTAATATTTCTTGTTGATGATGTGAGTCCTATGTTTAAGAAGTGAACAGCCTCTGTTAGCTGTCTGTACATGTCAACAGATTTTACTGTGTAACAGGTAAACCACAAAAGGAAGAAAAAGGACCTGATGATTGCTCTGGAAAATGACAGAAACACTGAGCTGGGTGTGTTGTCATAGGAACAGCAAGAGACCTAAATCTCAGTCTGTGGCTCTGAATGGGTGAAATACAAATCTGTATTTTACACTAAAAATAATAGCTAAAAAAAGTAAAAAAGAATGTAGAGTTCAAAATTAAGACCTTAGTTAAGAATTGTCAGAACTGATATGGATGGAGTTCCCCAATTCATTTTTTTAAAACATTTCCAACTGTAGCCTGGAATCCTATTTTGCACACTTCCAATTTTTCTTCTGTTGTTCAGTGCTAGGAGCAGCAAAGTGTAGATATAATCAGTTGTGCATTCAGTTCTGGGTTTTGAAGGTAAATTTTCTGCGGCAATCACCAATGCCATGACCTACCCCACAGCCTCCTGCAGTGCCCTTGGTCCCTGCTCTGTCCCTGGCATTTGCCCTCATTTGCACATTTGCTCACCTCCTCCTAAAGCCCCACCGGAGGCCCTGAGTCTTCTCAGCTTTAGGGCTGGTCAGCTCTCAGCCTTGTACTGTTTTATACCACACTTCACCATTTATGCTCACTTACTTCCTGACTCTTTTCCTTGCAATTTTTTTTCTCCCTTTTACTCCCAAATCTATCCATTACTCCTTTTTCACCTTTCCTACCACATCCATCCTCTTATTCTTCATGGTCGCTGGCTACCAACAGCAGATGTAATGCTTAACAAAGACAGACTCTTACCAAGCCTTTTCAGCTCTTTTCCTCCCCAATTTAGATGTTAATAGGTTAGAGGAAGAACAAGAAGGAAAATGCAGGAATAAAAAGGCCTGGAAATACCATGCAAGTCTTCTACAGTTCTATCAACACTTACAAAATTATATTTTCTTCTAATTTAGATAAGTTATAAAAAGATCTCTGTATGGCTAACAAATAAATTTTGTATTTTCTATAATGTGACTAAAAGCTGGGTAAGTCACACTATTGCTAATAAAACCCTATTTAATTTTGCATTGAAAAAACTTCTTAAATGGAAATTGAAATTTAAAACTGAACTATTTTTTTTAACTTGGGTATAAGAACACTTTTCTCCTAACCTGCTCCTTTAGAAATGTCAATTATTTTAATCTGAACTAGTCATTGAAATGTTTGTCATATTTTAGAAATTTCTTCTTGAAAATGTCTACTTGAACTGATTAAACTGTAACAAAGTTGTAAGGAAGTGAAAACAGATATCCATAGAAAGTACCAGAAAAATTCAGATGTAGACTTTTAAAAATTCATATACACCTCGATATATTATAAATGGTCATATAACTAGAAAATATCAATTTGGGAGTTACTTTCCTGTTATATTAGTTAGAAACATGATCAACAGCAACTAATAAACTTTGTCAAAAATGTTTGCATGTTAAGAATTTATTAAAACTGACAGTTTTCCATCAGTCAAGAGGAGAAAGAAAACAACTCCGTGGTACTTTAATGCTGTCTATATAAATGTCTATACAAATATATAATGTTGTCTATATAAACTTTCCATGAAGGCAAAGCAACACCTGAGAACTGATTAAAAATGAAGAAGGTAGACTGCAGTGTTATGTTTCATATCTGAGCAAAGTTCATGGATGAACTAAACTGACTGCCTCTTACACTGACAACAGAAAACTAGAAAATGCCCACACTGACATAGACTGAGGTGGTAAAATATTGCTGAATCTTAGTGTTTGGAGTTACACAGACACCCTGTCTGTCTTTGCTGTTCAGTATTGATAATTTTCCTATTGATTTTTTCTCTGGTGTTACTGCTGCATGTCTGCCCATTACTTTATTGGGTTCCTGCCCCCAGCTCCTACTCAGCCCTAGACTTTCATGTATCTGGGAAGAATGAAATAGGCTATGCTTAAATGGTTTGGAAGGGCAGATTATCCCCTGCTTCAGCTGAGGACCAGGGAACTTTGTCTTTATACCCACAGATCTAGAGTGACCTGCTTCTGAGTGCAGCCTCCAGGGCAGGAAATTCAATCCTCTCAGCAGAGTTACCAGAAAATCCCATGCTCATTCCACCCTTCCTCACTTGAAGTGGAGCACTAATTGATGTCCCACATGCTGGAAGTCACCAGGCTATTACCACAAGCGCTGAAATTTTTCAGCAGCTTTTGAACAGATTAGAAGTGATAAGGAAAAGTCACGTCACAATGTGGTCATTTGGAGGGTAACATGTCTCACTTCAAACTGCACAAATGATTACCAACACATGCATGTCATCTACTCTCTATTATGGTTCATTTAGCTAATGAAATGCTTTGGCAGCTGGTCATAGCTTTGCAAGACAGAACATACTAACAGAATATATATTATGAAATAATGGGACATTTTAGCACATAACAGATCAGCTGCACATTGCATTTAATCCACAGGGGTTTCTTTTTACTATAATCTTATCTTATTGAGTGGCAGAGGGTTCTATAAATACCTAAATGTCATCACTGCTAATTCTTTTATTGACAACCATTTCGCTAAGAAACACCACAGGTATTTCTAAACTAATTTACAAAATAGCAAATGCCAGAGACACCATGTGGTATTCATAATGTACTGTTATGAAAGCAGAACAAATTTGATTTCTTTAGTAGATGAAAAGCTGGCAGTGACAAGCAACTTTTGAAAACAAGAACCCAAAAAATGACAGTTTAGGTCATGAAAGATTTAAGGAAATGGAGCTGCTATAAAGTCTAGCCTTTCTGGTGCAGAAAACCATTAAACTATAGATGCAATCACATGGAAAACAGAACTCCCTATTCCATTTTCTACGTTCTAAACCCTCACTGTACCTATGAAAATGAGCACAGGAAGAGAGAGGGTTCTTCAGGAACTGGAAGTAGGATTAAATGAGAGTTATTCCATGAGAGCATGGTAGTTGGCCTTCACATGAGGAATGAGTTACACTCTGCTCCTGAGCCTCTGCAGCAGTTCAACTCCCCTTTTAAAGTTTTACAGCCTTTTAGGTCGTGTTTACCAGATCTGAGTGTCCTGGAGTGAGGAGCTGTGTTGACAAGCTGAGGCAGTGGCTCTTGGGCATAGGGTTATGGATCAAAAACTTAATATAGATGGTGTGAATCTCCCTATGGATGAAACTACTGTTGGTCTGACCTGTTCCATTATCCTATATTTATTTGTATCTGTCCTGTCACCAACAAGTCTCAACAACCTTTAAAGGAAGATCTATGCTGATTTCTGAAGAGGTAGATCATGAATTTATATTTAAGACATTCTTAGCCCAGAAACTGAAGGTGCAGAGCCATGTAGCGAAAGCATAATAAATACAATCTGCCTGTAAATATACTACTAATTTTTGAATTAGATACAAAATCATTGAAATAACTTCTCAGTAAGGTATTTTGCCATCAAAGTAGAAATTAGCCATTTTGAAACTGTTTCTGTTGTTGAATCTGTGTTGCCTTGTAATACACAATCTCATGTGGCCTGTCCTTTTATCATCCAAACTCATCATATGGGAACTCAAAGATCTTGGAGGAAGTCCAGGTTAAAGCTAGTGAAATCTGCAGAGCATATTTTTATTACAGTTCAAATTTTCCAAGTGAAGTCCACAATAATTTTTTCCTTGTTCAGAGTCTAAATCCTTGCAGAAATAGAGGAGCTAAGAAAACATACTCACTCTTCTGAGTCCAGGACAGATTAGATAGTTTAATTTTTCTATAAATTGAAAAAAAAAAGACTAAACCTATAGTTAAAAAGAAAACGTAAACCAAAGGTAGATGTATTTTGTTTACAGAGGTTACAATTCAGTGTAACTATTCAAATACTATTCAAATACTATTCAAAAACTATTCAAAACAAAGGAAGACACAATACTTAAATAAAAATAACCAGAAATTCAGACCTAAGAATAACTATTAAAAATGACTGGGGAAGGAAGACTGGACATTGTAGCTCCAGAGTGACCACATTTATGTTACAGTAATATAAAGTTAACCTCAGGGAAAAAAACTTCGGGCTTCACACATTGAATTATCCCTTCCAGTTAAGATACAATATTAAAAAACACATCTATTGTTCTCATAGGCAAGGTATGACTTTTAAAACTAAATATCTTGTGCCGTCTTTATTTAAGAATAACATGTTTATTTCCTATATCAAAACCTATTATATGTTAGTATTGTCATCTCAAATAAATGTGTTTCTATGATACTTACTCTATTACTTCATGTTTCATATCACTTGAAAGGTAATTAATTATTATTTCAAGTAATTTTTTTTGTTTAGTTTGTTTTGCTCAAGAAACAGAAAAACTGGGTACTATTTATGCAATGATCTAGCTTTGAAAACTTTGTAAGATCCCTGCCTTCTCAAGTGGAATAAATTGATAGATCTCTCTAGATGTTGCTGAGAAGAGAAAATTAAATCTAAAGCCACATTTAGATTTCAAAATACTTTGAAATTTAATGAACTGGCTACCAATTTAAAATATTTTGTCCCATGCAATTCTGTGGAATGAATAGAGCTGTACCTCTGCTCCTTGTTAAAACCATGGAAGAAAATGAAAAGTGGGAGTGGTCCAGCCTTTCAAACAAATTCTGCAATATTTGCAAGGCAACTCTATAAATGCTACTGATTTTTACACCAAGTAGTAATAATATGATTTTGACATAGCATTTAAAATTTCAAAGGTTAAAAAAGATCAGAGAAACTTTGTTTTTCCTCCAGAAATGGATATATATCTGATTTAGCATAGGTTCCAGGAAGTGGAAGAAAACATCTAAGGAGCCCTATTAATACACTAGCAGGAGTGTTTGAAGGACAGTGTGCCAAAATGGAAATGGAGGATTTTTGGATGCCAGACACAAAGCTTGAAAATCTGTTCTGTGCTAGAAGCTGATCAAGAGATTCCATAAGAGGCAAAAATACATTAAAGGTAATTCTGCACATAAAGAGCTGTGTGAAAATCACTTCAGAGAAATAAAAAAGCATCTGTTGGTAGAGAGGGAGACTTTGTACCTACATTCCTCATAGTGTCTTCTCTATCTCATTCTTTAGTTAAAGAGTGTTCCACTATTTTAGGTCTCCACTGACATAGCTGTCTCCCAGATCTAAGAAATTTAAAATGATTGGTTTTATACTGAAAGAAAGAAGATACATTCCTGTTGTACTTTTGACTAAGTTAACAAAAGTTAACCAAATTTTGGCTTCCTTGGTGAACTATACTTCTTGTGGACTTTGTCTTGTGCTTGACCATTTGTTTTAGAAAGTTGATGTCAAAAGAGTGGGGTTTTTTTTGTTGGGTTGTTTTTTGGGTTTTTTTTTTTTTGTCATAACAATATGATTGTGTCTTCATAGACCAAAGAATACTTTGTTTATTTTGTGGGATTTTTAAATCAATTAGAGGCAAAATAAAATAAGACCTTAGGAAGCCAACACACCTTCTTCATACTTTAAAAATATCAAGCAGGTTTTGCAAAATTCTTAGTAAATTTGAGTTCTATTTTGTACATAGAAACATCAAAGAAATGTAACAGTGGAATCCCTTATTATGTGGCTATGGCCTTGAACATCCTAATTTAGCTTTGAAGTTAGACAAGTTTGGACTAGATGATCCATAACATCTCTTTTCCCTCTTTGAACTCTTCCTATGAATAGGAGCAGCAAAGAATATAACCAGAGATGGAAGACAACTTTCAAATTTACAATATCTGAAACTATTTTAATCTCAAAGAGTCATTTTTATTGCATAGGTGATTTAATACAGTAAGGTTACTTTTTTCAGATGGTACAAAATATTTTGTATTATTATTTTACAAATATGTGGGGATATGTTTAGGGGTGATGAGGATGGTGTTAGGTTGACAGCTGGATAAGATGACTTTGGAGGTCTCTTCTAACCTTGATGATTCAGTGATATTTAAAAGAAAATTAAGGTTTTTTAAGTGGATGACACAGACCCTAACTGCCATAGGCTCTAAAGCTTTCAGTCATCTCCCTATGGGAAATAATTTGATTGTAAGGAATTTCTGTAATCTTGCAGGGAGAACATACCCCAAAACTCAGTGAAATTATGTATTTCACTGAGATTCATATTATCCTTGCACCTCATCTTAAAGTTAAAGACACGCCCAAAGTAAATTCATTATGATATATTTATTTGAAATGAGAATTTAATGCAAAAATTCTAGGCTTCTGAGATTACAGTTATTTGAGAGTTTGCAGGGGGTAGAAATGTTTGCTTTCTTTTATATATCTAAGAAATGTCTCCATCTATCTCAAGATTCCACACATACAAGCAGTACAGCTGCAGAAAACTCACTGGCAAGTGATGTTCAATAGTACAGAACAAATGACTGGGGATAAAATCATCATATAGTCAACCCAGGACAACATGCAATCTATGTTATTCCAAACATGCAAAATATTTTTCCCTCTTAACACAGGGTGACATGACCTACATTCTCCCAAGACATTTGTCTTTCTGATGTTGAGCACCTCAGAATAGCCACAAGCCTCAAGTAGAGCAGTGACACTTCTTCATGTTTGTGCACAACCTTGTGAGTGTCTCATCTGCTTTGGACTTTGTATAGTTTAAACCTTTAGACTTTGTACATTTTAAATCACTTTTAGCTTTTCTTGATTAGCATTGATCAGAAAGGAAGCATTTGTCCAGTGTGACTAATCATTAATTTTAAAACCTAAAATTAGTTGGGCATGTTTGCCTCTGGAAGTTTTCAAAGGCATTCAAGTCTATTAACTACTTGGGAAATTTCAGCATTATTTTGAATATAATACCAAATTTCACTGGATCCTTAAAATTCATGATGACATATTTTTACTTGAGCTATGTAGACTAGATTTCCATTATAAATGCCCAAATAATATTTTTAAAAACCTCTTGTCGTTCCATTTGGCATTCAGGTGATAGAGAGATTAGCTCTGTAACCCTTTTTCCTTTAAGTTTGGCAGTGGGATTGTTCCTTCATAATTTTCAGAGTGTTTGTAATCATGATCTCAGATCAATTGAGAAATAACCAGTGCCACCTCATAGACTGTCAATGGTAGGCCCAGAATGTGGGATCCTTACTATTCTAAAAATGCAAGACCTCAAAAATCAGTGGGAAAAAATTTCAGCTATACTTTCTGAGACAGAGACTTGCTCAAGACAATATTCAATGTCTGTAAACACATGTGCAGCTCCAAACAACGGCAAGCAAACCTTCCCTGAGGAATTACACTTAATGAGATTCAAAACTGTGGGATTTAGTTCTGTGAGCACTGCCTGCTGAACTTCATATTCTGATACTATGTCCTTCACATTTAACTCAAAGCAGTAAAAGCTTTCCATCTAAATACAATAATTTTATTCAGTGAATAAAAATTGAACAGGTGGCAAAATCCTTTGTGCAATATCAGCACAGATGAATAACACATCAGAATGCTTGTTGTTAATGGCCACCAGATGTCCAGCCAAAGAAAAAGAGATAAAAAAAAATTTCAGCTCTGTGGTACTGAAGTTCTGTAAAAAAAAAAACTTGCTGTTATGTACAATAACATCAATATTAAACAAAAAAAAAAAAAAAAAAAGAAAAAGTAAAAATCTAATATCTAACAGGATCATAACAGTTGTTCAGTCTCGTCAATTTTTCAATTAGGGGCAAACAGAATTTTCCAATGCTGTAGGAAACAATCATGTACATATTTCACTCATAATGAGAAACAAGTAATTTGAAGTCAGTCGAATGGGCAAAGAACCATTGAAAGGCAGAGAATTCATCTTTATTTACTATTCTTTCTAAATATCTGAGTGATGTGAAAAAATCAACAAATAATGAGATTTAAAAAGTTTAAAATGTGATTTTTAAAATTACATCAGACAGAAATACTCTAAAAAATCCTGGTGATATTTATATAGAGCATTCAGATTTCATGATAACCTCCCAACAGGTTGTGTTTATAGGGACACTGAAATGATGTGACAAAGAACATCATTCAAATGAAAGCCTTTCTTTTCATTTTCCCTCACAGATACACAAAAAAAAAAAGTCTAATATATTCAGTTTTTTTTTCCAGATGTCTAATTATCTAGCTCTTAATAATAAAAAATGCTCTCCTGAAACTGATACTCTGAATAGGCTGAAAACACTGATTTTTATTTACTTTTTTCTATTCACTTTTTCCTCAAGTAAAAATCTGAAAGCCTCTAGAGAATACCAAAACCCTGTGTGCTACTCTACTTGCTGTATAACATTAATACCTACACTTATATATAAATGAGATAGAGGCAGCACTTCAGTAGTCTCCTCTGAGGAGCCCTCTACTTAATTAATTACAATGTGTTTGTAACCACTGATGTGAAGCTGAATAGGTTCAGCTGTGTGGACTCTCTGTGTTTTCCCAAAAAAGAGCCAGAGAATAGTGTCCTTTGGCTCTCTGTAACAAAGTCTGTGAAACAGAGTCAGCTGTTTCTAAAAAACACTACAATATTATCTTAATTTCACTGGACACTTTCCCTGAACCAATAGTTAAGAAGAACATCTTTACCAACAGATACTTCAATATTTCATATTCCTTAATTTTTTTTTTATATATATTTTGAGTTTGCTCAGGAATTCAGAATCAAAAAGGATTAAAAATATTTAAGATGGCATGGTTTCCAGATAGCCAGTAGGTTAACAACTCTCTTTACTCTTCTCTCCTTCTGCAAGAAAACAGAAATTGATTGGAACTCATTTTGTTTCAGTAGTTTTCAGAGTTTAACTACAGGAGTGCATGAGTGCATGAACTTTACATGAGAGGGATAACTCAAAAGATCCAAAATTTTAAATACAGTTTATTCCTTTATAATTATCAATTAATAAATGCTTTTATATTCTGAAAGATTACGACAAATGCAAGCAAAATCCACTGTTAAAATTTGCTTTGTAACAAGAATCAATAAAATAAGTTTTCTTCCAGAGTTTTTTTCTTGAATGCAGTTCAGTTCTCAATAACCTAAAAAAATTCTTTTATATCAATAAATAAATCATTCATACTCATAAAGTTACAATTCTCCCATGAGTTCAATAGCATTTATTCCACACTCAGTTTCAGTGTGTTTATACCATAATAGTCATCTAAGATATACAAGTAATGCAAAAATGAAGTGTATTTTTAGGCTTTCTAACAAACGTCTTCTGATTTAGAATTACATGCATGGAAATGATTTTCAAAAAAGGTATTGCTGGATAAAAGATTGGTGATAGGTCACAATTTTAACTATAAAAGTTGGGGTTTTTTTAAATATACATCCAAGTGATCTGGAAAAAAGACTATGAGAAGGAAAATAAAATGCAGACCTTGCTTTCATAGCAATGTTGCTGTGGTAATAAAGATATTTTAAGCTCTTTGTTATGCTCAGATTTCTCTGCTGTTTGCAAGTTTAAATGACTATTTAAGCAAACTCTGCCATTGAAAGTAAATGGTGTCTCTTCTGTAGTGGATAAGTGCTGAAGCACCACAATGCTGCTGTGGCTAAAGATTGTTATCCTCAAGAACATAATTAAATTACATGTGAATAGAGCATTTGAATAGCTAGATAAGCAATGAAGATAAATCAGGTAAAAATTAACAGATAAAACTGCCTTTCCTGACACACTTAGCTGAAACCAAGGACCTGAACATTCTGTGTTTTGAATTGTTCTTTACTGTCGTTTCTGCCTGACATTAGTGAAAAGAAAGGCCTTTCTTTAAAGACATAATTTCAAAAATACCCAGTGGGAGTAAACAGACTGTCTAGAATGGAAAAATCACAATGACTGCAATGATATCTTATCTTTGCAGAAGCAAAATAAAGTGTCAAAAACAGTGAGAAAGAGGAAAAAGGTGACACACAAAGACAGCAGGATTTTTGTCTTCCCTGATCCAAGTCCAATCAACCAAGTGTGGAGGGGAAAACTGACTGTGCAGAACATAGACAGTCTAGAATTAAAGAAAAAAAATTAAAATATCTATAGCAGTCAAAATATATCTAGCTTTATCCAAACCAGCATGAATTATACACAATACAGCCATTTTTCCTCTTGCCTTTGGAGATTCTCTTGAAAGAGAATCTGGACACAGCTAAAGGTACCAACTGCCTAAATTCAAGCAAGTTTGAAAAGAATTGACTTGTCTGTCTTCCTTCTCTGTCCTTTCATATCTAATTAAAAATCTTTCACATAAGTACCTTTTCTTTGTGAACGGGTTGACTTTGACACTACCAGGATTTAATTTTTTGACTTCAAAGGACTTCACATGCTGAATTGTAATGCAAAGGCCTGTTTTTATCCATAAACTACTAATATATCTTAGCCACTGAACTTTGAAGACTTATACTTCTTTGCCTTTTGTTATACAAACAGATGTTTTTAAAATGGAGCATGACTTGATTTAGATTAATCTAATTGGGTACATTTTCAATTATTGTAGACTAATTTAAAGGGACTTCAAGGGTCCATTTTCTCAGCTGCTTAATATCAGAGAGTTTTCAATGGAAATATGCAAATTTTAAAGATCTGTGTCTATATATATATAAATATGTATAATATAATTTGATTTTCACAACAGTAAGATTTTAAAGCAGTCATTTATTCTACAAATGTTTTTAAAACAGACCAAAGTTAAAATGAATAAGATTTAAGTTGTAAAATATGTTATAAATTAGAAACCATTTATCTCAACATTCATGTAGGTTTCTATATTTCAAACTTGAATAGCATTAGCTTGTTCTTCACTGTGTTTAGGGCTTATGTTAATTATTAGAACAAGCTTCACTGTAAATAAGGCTTATGTGAAAGTGCTATAAGTAGCAGTACACACAGAAGTATTTCTTGTATGCAAACACAAATTAAAGTTGAAAAAGTACATTTTGTACTGCTTTATTCTCATTTTCCTTATCATAGGTTTTTATGTATACGTTCACTTACCATTTTCCAAAATTCTGTAAAGAAGGAGGAATGCAGTAATTAGTATGAATATCTATTTTAACTATATAATTAAAAGTTAAAGTGTAAAAAAAAAAATACAGAGAAGAGCCATGCATTTTTTCTGATGTGTTTAAAGGGTATGTCTACCTTTGTTCCAGGATCAGAGAACAACAGAATATCCTGAGCCGGAAGAGACCCACAAGGATAACCATGTCCAACTCCTAACTTCAAAAAGGGTAACATAAAAGTTAAAACATATGTCTAAGGGCATTTCCCAATTGCTTCTTGAATGCTGACAGGCTTGGGGCCATAACCACCCTCCAGGGGAATTTGTTTCAGTGTTTCACCATCCTCTCAGTAAAGAATTTTTATCTAGTATATAATCTAAACTCCCAACTGCAAATTTAGGCCATTCCATCATGTGGCCATACACCAGACAGTAGGGATCAGCACCCCACCTCTGTCCCCATCATGAGGAAATTGTCAACAACACGGTCACTGCTCCATCCCCTCCAAACTGAACAAACCCAGCATCCTTACCCACCCACACCGAGTCCTGCCCTCCACTCCTTTCACCACTGCTGCCCACCTGGGGTCATCACATTATATTTTTATATCCTACTCATCTTGTGGAGCCCAAAACTGTAAAGAATCCTCCAGCTGAGGCCGCAGCAGTGCTCTGGTTTAACAGGACAACTGCTTATTTTGGCCCATTCTCCGTACTGTGCTTAAAGCACCCCAAGATACACTTGGCCCTTCTGGAGCACTCACAGTTCATTGTGAACTTCCCATCAAGCAAAATCTCCAGATCACTTTCTGCAGGGCTGCATGTTGCTTGTCCCTCAGTCTCTATTTATATCCATATAAATATATTTATATTCTTACAACCATATAAGTATACTTACATTATACTTATATATTACACTGTCTCAGGTGTAGATTCCAGCATTTGTCCTTGTTTCACGTGGTTATACCATGAGGAAAAAAGCTAATGCTGCTTTTAATTAAGGATAAACCTGAGAGAAAAGTATTTTCAATTACAGGTCATTCAAAACTATTATTACAAAGCAATTAAAAGCAAATTCTTTGAGTTATTTCATGCACATGTCAATGTAAAATATTTTTCCACTGAAATCAAAGCTGAGGATTGCATTATTTTGTCAGCCAGACAATTTCCTCTCCCAGAGGAAAAATAAGTAGCAGATAAAAAATAGGTAATAACACAGGATAGATGGCTGCTTAGAGTGGGAAGCCTTCAGAAAATTTTAGAGTCATTCCTCTTTTAATACATTGAATAATTTGCTTTGTACAACAAACTCTTGTTACTCCAGTGGATATGTTAGAAACTTGGGGCATTCTCTGGCTGCAGTTAACTATCCTACTTCCTGGCAACAAAAAGGCAGCCAAAAGATATCTGTAGTACTCTTGAGAGATATTTTTTTAAGGAGCTAGTTAATGAACTGTGTTATGAAAAACAGTCTGAAATTTGCTGTGTGTTTAAAATAAAACAAATAAAACCCTGACCAAACCAACCAACAAAGCAAAGGACCCCAAATGTAAGAAGCTGAAAAATTCCTTATGTTCTTGGCTAAAGCTCTTGCTTTCACAGTCCTTGTCAGGAAATTACTACAATTTAGACAGCACCTATGTCCGTAAATGTGATAGGGGTTACTATTCAGAGGAATTAGTTAAGCATCCAAAGGAAATAAAGTCTATAGGGGCTGAACCCCAAATGAATCTTTAGACTACAGCATAAACACTACAAAAACAATAACAGAAGAAGGAATTACTTTTTCACTGGGGTGAAAATGGGTTTTAGGTTTTACACTTTGCTACAAAACCAAGTCCCTGAAGAAAGTAGCCAATGGTAACATTCTGGCTGCTGAAAACTGAAATGGCCCTTGGTCCCACACATGCAGCTTCTGTCAGCACTGAAATCCAGATGAAATAGGCCAGATACAAGTGAAGATAAGCAAGTTACTGTTTACATGTTCTTTAGGAATATATCTTTCTAACAATTCATTTTTGATAAACTGAAAGAGTAATTTGAAGCATAATGTAAGGGTTTGGAAGATCTTAAGATGTCAAATATGACAGAAAGCCCTTGACAGAATGTTATTTTCATTCCTTTTTATATTTTGCTTTTTATTAAAGACAAAAGAAGGCTCTTTTTCACAACCGTAAGGCGGAATTCACAATTTGGGTTTTTATGCTATGTGTAACTATTGAGTTCATCTGTAATTTTAGAAAAAGTTATGCATCTCTGAGATTAATCAGGCATTAAATTTTTAAAAACACTGAAGAAACTGAAGTGACTTACATTTCTTCACTCTTTTAGGATGAACATTAGAGGGCTTCATACACCACTTTAAGATTCATAAACACCTAGTCATTTTTCCCTAAAATGTCTTTTTTGGCAGATAACATGGGATTGTACCTTCATTTGTCAAGCAGTTGAGAGGAGAGTTTGATGGAAATAGAGCAATACCTCAGAAGGATTCTGCTGAGCAGAATCTCAACCCAAAGGCACTCAGACCCATATTACCAACCTCTCCTGACTGTCCTAGATGATTCTGCTCAACTCTTCCATTTAAATTAAAAAAAAAAATATATATATAGGGATAATTATTGTATCAGACAAAAAGAACACAAGGTTTTCAGTCTCCTTTTTATACCTAGTCTGATTACACACAGGGCCAAGAACTAGATTCCCATAGAGCACACCCACACTAGCACGTAGTGGTGTTTCAGGGTTATGGCTGTGAAGTGAAACCTTACACTGACTCCCTCAGTGCGTGGCTCATCCCTGGAGCCATCCCTGGCACATGAGCTGGGTTCCTTCTGACTCACTCTAAAGATCTGCTCCTGTTCCGCTGTGCTGCTTGCTAATGAAGACATAGCCAAATGCAGCTCAAAAACTTGATTAAATATTTATTTGGAGAATAGCTTTAATTCCAGCCTTTTAGGGAGGAAATCCCCTTAGAGATGGAAGGTGTGTGTTTGAACTTCTCAAGATGAGGCAGTGCTTAACCTGAATTCCTTTACAGCCTTACTCACTCTTACACTTCCCTTGTAAAAGGAAAGCAGCACTTCTTCAAAGGAAAGCAGTGGGGAATATTGTGTTTCAGTGAAATTTAACTGCGCTGGTTTGCCCTTGTATCATACTCCTCCCTCCACAACAGACACAGCAGAGCCAAAGCACTGCCCGACCAGGCCACATCAAAGGTCCTCACAGCCCAGCATCCTGTCCCCAACAGAGGCCCATAGGAAATGCCTTGGGAAGGGTATAATTAAAGGACAGAAAGTAGTTCTCTACTCACTTGAAGCTATTTCATTCCTTTGATCATTATTACTGCCCTTTCCTGAACACTTTGAAGGTGTAATACTTTTCAGGAGATAAAAATACAAGAATGACACAGAGTTTAATAGATTTTAGTGATTTGAAATGAAGACATAGGGGTGTTTTATCATTATTCTTTTTCTAATAATTTTTAATATCCTATCTGCTTCCAACTGCTACTATACATGGAGTTTTTCAAAACTCATTACAATTCTAAGATCAGTTTCCCAAATGGCTGGTTAAACTGCATCCCTGCACAGATGTAGTCAGGTTTTGGGATGGGAGTTCTCTTTACATCATTTCACACATCCACATCAATTTTCTTTTGCCATTTTGTCCCCAGGTAACTCAGACAGACCTTTCACTGGTTCTCACAGTCTCACTCTCACTTTGAATACTTTGGGTTGTTAGGACACCTTTTCACTTTGCTTCCCATATTATTTCCCAAATAATAGCTGAATAGTCTGAAAAGCATAGGCTCAGTGCAAATCTCCTTGGAAAACATGAACATTTCTTCCTATGCTTATGGCTTTACAGGTTTGTATGCTATTACTCACACAGGTAAGAACCTTCACTTTCAATCCGAGAATCTCATGTCTGTAGGTGTTAGTAGCTCCCACCAAGACAACATTTCATTGCTTTACCTTCTTTCCTAAGATTAATCCATTCTTAAGCTTTATTCATAGAAGCAGAATTTTGGGCATTTAAAATACTTTGAGGACTGGCTGTTAACACAGCTGAAGTAATGAACTATGCTTGTCACCAGACCTAACTCACTTTTACTGAGGGAAAAAAACCTGGAAACACAGCAGGTGGTGGCTGCCATCACAGGCTGCTGTGGGAGCAAGAGAACAGAACAGAAACTGTGTTGGGCTAGGAGCAAGGAGAATTGTCTCTCAGTGGCAGTAAAATTCATGCCAGGGACACATTGCTCTGAGATTTCTTGTGATTCATCTCTTAGAGGTCCCGCTAGCAGCTGGACTGGTTGATCCTTGTAGGTTTTTCCAACTGAAATTATTCTATTCTATTCTATTCTATTCTATTCTATTCTATTCTATTCTATTCTATTCTATTCTATTCTATTCTATTCTATTCTATTCTATTCTATTCCACTCTTCCTTATGGTCGCACCACACCTTTTTGTGTCAACACAGCAAAGCACCGAGGCCAAATTCTTTAACAGTAAAATTTAATTTTACTCAACCTGCCTATGACTTTCAGTCAAGCTATTTCTCAGTCCATAGGAAAAAAAAAAAAAAAAAAGGAAAGATTGACTCTGTGTTCACTTTTGGCATTTATACAAGCCTAACTGTCTAGACATCTCATGTCAGCCTTTGCAAAAGACTAACAGTGTCTCTCAGTTTATTTAGACAGCTCAGTATTATCAGCATAAACCCCATTTCCTACTTGTGCTTTCGAAATTTCATTTCCCTTGACCAGAAATCCTTTTCTGTGAGAGCACACATCTGAAAATGAAAGGCATAGGAAAAGCCAAAATCTCTGGAGAATTCAGTTTGGTTCAAACATCAAACAATACTTTGGATCTTAAGATGTTCTTAAACTAAAAATGATTTTTCATTTCTCCATGCAGAAAGGATTTTTTTTTTAATTTCAGAAGGAAATGTAGTTTTTTGTCACGTAATCTTCCAGAGCATCCAGACTCATCAGTAGTATAGTTTGTGAGTATCCAACTTGCCTGTCAGTCTGTATCATACTCATCAAGAGCATCTGCTACCACACTGCACAGAGAGAGCTACAGATTTCATGAACAGGTGTTTATTCAATACTGAATTTATTTAAAAGGTGTTCTGTTATCAATTGATATGCCTCCAGCAACACCAAGTTGTTTCAGGAATAAAAATATCAGGCACTTGATGAGAATTCTATCTATAACAGGTGAGAAGACTGTGAAACAGGTCAAATTCACTCCTTGGCAACACTGGTTAAAAATTTTTCCTAGCAAATACCCAAAACCAAGGCAGAAAAAGTTGTATCTGCTAATAACAATAACCCTTTGTTGCAGAGTGTCTCAATGTATCTCTTGCACTAAGAATTCCAATGGAAAATATGAAGCCTTTCAAGGGTGCAGGAGAACTACAGGAAGCTAAAACTATTATCATTAGTCTTTATGCAATACTCCTTATGACTGACAGTAGTCAATATGCAAGAGATGTATAATTGGATGAAATTTGCAGGTTAAATGACTCAAAATAAAAAGGGAAAACAAATGGTACATATGAAATTTTGAGGCAGGTATCTTCAGAATCCCACATACTTATGGCACCCATTTTTAAGACAGAGTTTACTTTATATCTCCCTTGACCTGATGAAATTATAAAATGCATCTCACATAATACAATTACAAGAAAATGTGTATTTGTTGCCAAGATGATTAGAAAAGTAGGGATTTTTTTAGCACAGCAGGTCATATTTATATGAACGACATGCAAAATAAATGGAATATTATTCCTTTTTTGCATGTACTCTAGAGCTCAAACCTAAACTATGAAATCTCCACCTTATATGGATCTCTGCAAAAATCTGCAATCATGGTGATTCACAAAGATCCTGAATTAAAGGCAAGAGTAAAACTTTTCAAATATTTAAATTTCCTTCAATGTGTAAAACAACAGCCTTTTTTTCTGGCAAAAGACTGATACCTGTGGCAATGAAAAAAACACGAGGCTACTACAATTTATAGAATCTCATGGAATTCTTGAGCAATATTTTAATGAAAATATGGACACGAAGGTCTGTGCGTTAATTATAACTCTAATGAATATCCATTCCATAAATTCCTGTTGTGTCCTAACAACATATTTGTAACAGAGAAGAGGTAAAGAGGAGAGCAAAGGCAGAAATCATTTTAATGTGACCACTTTTTGCATCTTCCTCTTTTTCTAACAGTATTTCTTCTTCACCTTTTCTTTCCTTCACATTCATTTCCTTATATAAGTTTTCTCCCTGCCAGCCCAGAAGATGTGCAGTAGCTACCTTCCTTGAGGCAGGAATATTGTTCATAATTTATAATCCATTGCCACTGAAATGTACAGGGGGAAAGAGAAGGGGAAGAGAAGAGAGAAAGAGAGAGAGAGAGAACAGGAACACAGAAAAGTGAATGGTAGCCTGCAATAAAACCAGTCATTCTTCTCAAGCTAAGGGAGAAAACACAAGCCATGAAATAGTGATGGGTCTTGCAGTCCATTTGTTGACTTTTTGAAATAGGATGTTGTAAGCACTAGCCGGATAACTTAAAATATCAATTGTAAATTTGGGCTTGAAGGAGAGGAGAGGCTGGAGGAGAGAGAGGGGCTCAGGTGTGACGGATGGTACTGACAACTGACATGGGGACTGAGAACTACCCGAGCCACATCGGTGCAGGCAACTCCAAAATGAAACTCCTGTCAACTTCATTTCATCTCCACCAGTGTCAACATTGCACTCCCTCCATTATTACAGTCGCCTTCTATCTCTTTTCTGATTGCTATTGCAGTTTATACCTCAGGGAATAATGCCACATTATTTTTCACTTTGTGGATAATCACCTGTCTCTTTACATCAACATCAGGTGTCAGCTCAGGACCTTCGCAACTGAAAAACCTCTTACAGAGTTGGTGGGAAGTAAGACTCATATCCTAGTGCCTAATCAGTTTTTTAGCAGCTGCTTTATGAAAGCAGCCTCACAGCAGAATCACATTTTCACCTGTTTTTACTGTCCTGACACCCTTGTTTTGGTTGTGGAAGCACGCTCCTCTGGCTCAATTTGCTTTACTAGGGCACACTGCACTGGGGCTTTCACAGCCACTCCTGATTTGCAGAAGAAATACTTACAATTACAGCAGTGCCATATTTCTGTGGGGTTTTCTTTCCCCAAATGATGTATGGATAATTTTGGTTGGCATAATCCAAACATTTCATGGCTGAACGTGTCTAATTAGAAACCCAAAAACCCCAACCATAAACCAAAAACAGGTGAAAATCACATCACTCCATTTTAAAAAAGTATTTACATGGTTATGATTCCTTCTAATAAGGAAAGTCTAGGAAGATGAAATCTGACCATTGAGGAAATTCAGAATCAGGCTCTGTAGATGCAGATGCAGGTAATTAGAGGGTAGACACAAGTTCTGCTGGTTGGACAGTGTAATGGTTTAAGCCAAAACCAGCACAGAGAGCGTTAGTCTTCAGGCACTGCCCCTGCCTGAGGCAACTCAGTGAGACCCAGGAACTGGCCACAGCAACAGAAGTTCATCCAAGAATACACATATTTATGCAAAGTGGCTAACCAAGGTCAAAATGTTAATTTTCTCCAGGAAGGCAGACAGTGGAACCTCCTCTAGATCTGTATTTTGCAGTTTTTTTCCATCTGATGTTATTGGTTGACAGGTACTTTACATATTAAAACCCTTCTAGTCAACCCAGATAGGTAAGTAAGGTGTGTGTGTGATTTGTGCCTTTATTTCTTTAGAAATCCCAGAGATTCATTGGTACAAAGAGGAGGAGAAAGAAGAGGGAATAAGGAGCAAGACAAATTATTAAGAGCAGGTTCAGCAATCACTGTATCCCTTTTGAATGGCTCATGATGAGCTGCACCTGTCCCATTTTCAGCTAAGAAGTATTTGAGATGTCTGAGAAGATGAAAAGACTGATAATGAAGGTATTTAAAAAAAAAAAAAAAGAGGGGAATCATTTCTGCACATATAAGAAAGAGGAATTGGTGTCTGAGCTGGGAAAGGAAGGAACAGAAAGATTATGTGTGGTACAGATCAAGGGGTAGAAATGTGCAGATAGAGAAGAGAATTGAGGATAAAAAACACGTAAAGAAATGACAGAGGAAATAAGCTAAGTGGTAAGAAATGAGAAAGGAGTAGCAAAATTAGGAGATTATGTCGCAACATGCCTTTGCTGGAGAGAAAAACATCTGTTGAGGTAATCAGAGCAGTTGTTGGCCACAGACACCCTCTTCTGTCAGGTGCTAGGACGGCTCCATGGGCCTGTGGTAACAGAGAAGAGGCTCGTGAGGGTCAAAGTGCAACTCTTAGAAAAAGCACAGTAGATCCTGCTTCACCACAGGGACAGATAAAACTAAATAGAGAAATTAACTCGGCTTTTTGAATGGAGAAATTATTGGCATCTTTTATGGCTTTTTTTTTTTCTTTGGGTCCTATCTTTTCTATAGTCTGTAGAGACAACAAGGGAAATTTACTTAATTTAATACAATATACTTACAGTTAGAACAAACTTTTGATGATTGATTTTGGTATTAAGATAAAAAAAGTGCAACTTAAACAATTAAACAAATGCTTAGGGAAAAATCCTTTGTCTGCCCTCCCCATGCTAACTTCATTCCAACACCTTTTGTGGTGTACAAAAATCCTCTACTTTTCACAGTCAAATTTGAAACCAAGAAGCCTTTTATATTCCTATACATAGTCTGCTGTTAATTACAGGACTAAAATTGTTATTGATTAAAAGACTCATTAATCCCAACAATTCAGACTAAATGGAATGTTTTGCTGTATATAAGCAATAAATATCTATTGTTGCAGACCATAACATACTTCTGTCCTATGTCAAACCTGCCAATTAACTGCAGTAGTTATGATTGATTTCAACACCCACCTTTCCTCTACAACTAAAATTAATCCTTCTACTTTATGCTCATTAGTGAATAACTTGGTGCACTTGGAAATAATTCCCTTTTTGCTTACCTGTGTCCATCTTGAGAGTCAAGAAGAGAATTTCATGTAACTTTTTTAAATATAAAACTGTACTTTTTGCCATAAAGGTCAGTTTTGGAGGTGTTGCTTTGGGGGATTAAGACATCATCATTATATTCCCTTTGGCACAAACAGCCTCAAAAACATTTTAGACCTTTCACCCCTGCATTTGTTTCTCAGAGTTTTAGGACTGAGAATAATGAGAAAATAGATGTTTTTGTAAGATATATATAAAAAAATGTCCAAACTACTGACTTTAATTTATACACTTACTAAATAATTGAAGAGAAGAAGGTAATACTAGACCTGCAAAAATATACTCTGAGAAGAAATTAGATTGTTTTGGACACTTAACAAGAGCATGAGAGCCATCAAAGGAAGAAAATGTTACCCAAGGAGGTACCTTTATGCCAGTAGAAGTCCAGCTGCTGTGCTTTCCAAATTTCATGTGAAATGTTGAATTTAATTGAATTAGTTCAATTTCTCTCCCTTTACTTTTTGATTTCCATAGGTGTTAACGTACAGCAAGAGAGGGCAGGGGTGAAAGGGAGAGTGTGCACTGCAATCATGATTTCTGAGGAAACATTCTTAAATGCTGTGCAGTGCAGTTCAGGGCAATGTACGAGCTTGTTTGCTTATCCAGGAAAACAAGACATCTGAATAGCAACTGAAAGGTAGAAAAGCAAACAAACAGACAAACAAGTAACAAACCTACTCCCTGCTATCATGGGGCCCTGCTAGCATTTGGAAAAAATAGATTTCTCTGAAAAAAAAGTTGATTAACTTCCTCAGAAACAGACACCTGAGCTGAGAGGGAAGGGATTATACATAAACCAGAGCAAAGGAGGTGAAGAAGAAGGATTAGCAGAACTAACTGTAACCAAAGCAATTCATCCCTCACTGAATTTACTTTGAGCTACTTGGGAGAGAAACACTCTTGTGCTATCATTTGAGCCTTAAAGGGACAAGGTGTGCTTTAAGGCTAAAGTACTGTACAGATGCACTTAAAGGCTGTTTGCCAGTCAGCTGCTGTTCAACCAGTTTGTTCCCTACATCACACACAATGCAAAAGAACTGACATATTGCTACGAAAAGGGCAGCCAGGCATTCTCTGGATATAACCAACATAAAACATAACCTCGGCTATAGAAACATAATAGTTTTGTTTATTGGTACATAGTTTCTACTATTATTAGTCTTTTTGGTATCAGAATCACTCCTTGATGCACTGTTTTGAAAAGGTATATTTACCCACACACAGAACATATAGTTAAAAAAAATTCTTTCAAGTTTTATGATGTCCTGCTGACTAACAGTACAAGTCATCCTTTTTGCTAAATGACCAGGTTAGCTGCTAAATGACCAGCTGATGGAATTAGTTATAATTTTGTTTTAAAAGCTGACATGCCACTGTTGCCCTGTAATTGTCTTCACACAAATCACAGATGTTTTAATTACAAATTTCATAACAGTTGTCCTTCACCTTAGCTGCCCTACACTTGCTTGAATACCTGCAGCCACCAGGTAGTGAAATTCCTCACAGCCTCCTTTGATTCCCTTACTCTTACCATTTTCTCAGTCCTCCAATTCTCCATTAACAGTCACTTGACTACCTCAAAATGAGTCCAGGTTCTGCATTTTCATACTTAACAAATTTTTTATAATAACATGCCACCTTCTGCATGAGTTAAAGCCCTTCATTTCTACTTAGAGCATGATTAAGAGAACTAAACACATACTTTTCACTATGTATAAATAACATACTAAATAACTACTTTCTTATTTGTCTTCTTTTTGGTCCTGCTTATCAACATAAGCAGGACCAAAAAGAAGACAAATAAGAAAAAGGGGAGGGCTTTTTAGGTATTTGTTTGTTTTTTGGTAGGGAAACACATTCTGTGCCACATGTTTATAACCAAGACCTGATAAACAACAAAAATGAAAAAAGATAAAAACATCTCTCACGTACACAGACAGACTCACACCCAATTTTAATAACAGGTGCCTCTGCTCCCATACATTGCTCCCAGCTTTCTTTGAATGCACAAGACTGACTGTCCATCTTAAGTCATTCTTCATGAAGAAGAAATTACACAACTTCTTATTTGTCATAGGCTTTCAGAGTCTGCAGTGCTATTTTCAGAGAGCATTTGTAAGTGTTTTCAGCTACAATCTAGGCTTCATGAGCGCCTGCATGCCTGCCTTTCACACAATATTGTGTATTTTGGAAATTTCAACTGTTAAAAAAAAAGGCAACACAAAGGAATAGTGTTCTACATCTTTCCACTGAGATGGCTTTGGTCGACTACGGCCAGCTCTGAAAAATTTTAAAGTTACAATATTACTTTCAAAGACTACTGGAGAACTTTTCTACTATTTCATCTGTTTTTTCAGCTCAGATTTTCAGTGGAAGCACATTTCTTAGTAAGAAGAATTGGTGCAATCACATTTATGATAAACACTGAGATCTAGATTTTCAAGTACCTAATACCTTTGATTTAAGATTATCAGCTTGAAAGCCAAGAAACAAGTTTCCACAGTTCTCCCTTAAAAATTTTTCCTTAAAGTTCCTCTAAGGTATATAGTCAGATCTTTGGAGCTCCACATAAGCTTGCAGAAATTTAAGCTCGAAAATTCAGATGATATTACAGCATACTATGTCTCAGCACTGTTTTTTCCTTCTCTAATATATCTTTATATACTATAAATATATATACAAAATGATGTAACATTGTCTTTAATCATAGTATGAATATCCACAAGAACGTGTATTCACAAAAATAATTGCAATCTGCAAGGAACTCATGGAACACAGACTTTTCATTCCTTACTAGAGTAAAAAAAAATCATGCTTTTTTTTTCTTGAGTAACTCTAAAAATTAGTTTGCATGAAACTATTTATGTATTTTTTTATTACTTCTTTTCTATGGCTATTCTTATTCATCACAGGCAGAATGTTTTAATTGTTTCCTAATTCCTTTTTTCTTATGATTTGTCCTATAAATCATACAAATAGAATAACAAACATTCTTTACATCTGTTCTCTGCCTGCCTGTATTTTATTTACCACAGTTCTTTAAAGAACAGTTTACATATAGTTTTCATAGACACTTATTACCAAGAGAAAAAAATTACAAAAATCTCTTCTCTGGTGAATTATAATCAGTGTATAAATACTTTTATTTTCTATTGTTTTTTTTTTTTTTAAGGCTTGGACCTACCTACTTTATATGAGATGGCTTCTGCTGAAGCCTGATGTCTGAAAATATCATCATTGTTAAACCAAGCACACATACATCCCCAAAATTCAGTAACTGTCAAAGTTTTGCCTCATTACAAAGGACCATCCAGATGCCAAAGCACTGGAACAGAGTCTACAAGAGGCAGCATCTGGCACTTTGGCAAACTAGGCTGGCAGATGGTTTTACATTTGCTGTTGCTACTATTTTTTTTTACTGCCATATTCTTTTTTTTTTTGACAGAACTTCATTTTAGAAAACTAGCCACTATTGAGTAACTGTTCTATTCTATAAAAAATATTTCATTGCTTTCAAATAAGTACTAAAAATAAAAGAAAGAATAAAATTAAAAAGACTGTGGCTCTGCATCTGTATTGTAATTACAGTGAACTCACCCATGTAGTATGCATTTACTTGTGTGTAGATATTGAATTCTGAATTCAGACATCACGTTGATTTTTTGAAACAGATGAGATATGTGTGTCTTTTTACAAACAACCTCGCAATAAATTTGTATCTGAGAAGCATGAGTAAGCTTCTAAAATGGGACATTTTATAAACGTCTGTTTTCATAACAATTATGAAAAAGACCCACTTCTATCTTGACTTTTAAAAATAATCTTATTAATAGCTATGATGAACAACTCCACACCACTGAGTTTCAATTTGTCCACTGTTTTAAAGTGAAAATACTACATACTTCAGTTATTCATTTTCCTGAGCAAAAAACTTAGACCTTGCTACTGACTACCAAAAAAAAAAAAAATTATTGGATCTGGATTTGAAATCCAAAGCCTCACAATGAATTTCTATGTTTTCCAAGGAAGAACCAGCTAAGAAAGACTCCAGGGAGGTAGGAAGTCTGTTTAAGTGATTCCAGGTTTATGTCAATATCTGAGATTTGCAAGAATCTTTAATACCTACCAGTTACTAACAGTGTTTGGCATCTGCAGTGCGATGTGACATTTGCTGGTGCACATTGGTTCATCAAAAGTAATTTCATGATGCCTAAATACACAACTTTACTACTCAAATAGTAGTAACGTGCTCTACCAGCTATGTCATTGAATGTGTGTGTCTCTACTGCCACCTACCAGTGCCAGCACATTTTAAAAAACCTATAGAAACAATGAAGGCAGCAATAAAAGAAATGCCAGAGATCATCCAAAACTGCACAAATAGACAATAGTTTTCTAAATCCTGCCAGGCAAAAAGGATCTAAATCTATTCATACTGTTGCACAAAGGTAAAATTTTCTGCACTGGGTTACCCTAAGTCTTCAGTGGTTTTCATCTCAAGTCTTCATCTCATTTACTTCTCAGTCTTTCACCAAAATCACTGCAGTATACTTTAAAAAGATAAGTTATTTATACATAGAATGGATGCACTAATACATATGAGTAAAAAGTGATGAAAAAGTTTTGAAAACAGAAAGCTTGAAAGAACATAGCAAACTCTTACAGTAAGGGCAACATGGAGAAGGAAGCAACATGAGAAGGTAAAGTAAAATTCAGGACACAATGTGGCACATAAGTGGAGAAAACAAGTGAGGAAGCCCTCAAACTTAAGAGGGGTTACTGCCCTGATAATGATAGGACTTGGATTCACAACGGGACTGATTCACTTTGACTCATTGTCATTGCCAAGAGGCTAAGCACTCTAGCAGTGCAGTCTGAATTATGTGGCAAGGTCTACAAATGCAACGTGGTCATTTGCCAAGGCCAATGTCAGGACATTATGTTTGCTCCCTGTTTGCAGAATAGACATTTTGTTGCCTTCAGGATTTTAACTTTTTTGTACTTTGATGAACTCTGGGTCCTGAAAAGTGAGTATGTGTGAGAGTTTTGCCACCACTTTCCAAACATGATGACTAATACACTGAGGCTTCTCTAGATATTTTTCTTATAAATAGCAGACAGAAAATGTAGTATTTCAAAGTACAGCAAGAACAACAGCTATAGTAACTATTTTTTTTTCTTTTACAAAGGTTTTTTTCCAGTGTCTTTTCATTTCAGTGGGGAACCAATTCAAGCACTGTACTAAAGAAGAAAGAAAACATGAATGAGAAACCATAAAAGGTTCTGAGAACATGGCAAGTGGCTGCAGACTTTTCTATGCATGTATGAGGCCCTACAGTCTTTATGTCATCAGATAGGTGCCACATTTGAAAAAATATTCCTGTATTACTTAACATATTATGATTATGTTGGCTGCAATTTACTTCCCAATGTACTTGCAACTGAGGTGTGAAAGACTCCTGGCAAATGCATGTATTTGTTTGTGTGAGCTGAAGTTATGATGCAGATTTTGTCCGAGAAGGCTGATATGAGGAAGGGGAAGAAAACCTCTTGGTCTCACGCCTGGAACATGTTGACAGTGAGTGCCAATGACACAGACAGGACTGTGAGCTTTTACTATCACAAATTATTGACTGGGACAAAAATGACCTCTATTAGCCGGGAGAGTGGCGCTGCTTGGCAAGGACCACCAGACAGGCGCTGTAAGGGGCGTCAGAGAGCACATCAGCCAGCATGGACCTGAGACAGAGCCCTGCTGCTCACGGCAGAAACTCACCATCAGAAAGAGGGTGGGTAATGCCTGTGTGGAACGGAGTGTCTGCCAGATATTATCCCCATGGACTGTAGACAGCCAGCAGTTCAGCTGAGTTGGATGAAGAGAAATAAATGCAGCCTTTCCAGGAGACGTTCCCAAAGCAAGGCCAGAGCTACCCCATCTCCATGGATGTACTGGGATTGCGTGGCAAAGTTTCAGTAGTGGGGGTGGGGAGGGCTAAAGAGGTGGCTTCTGTGGGAAACTGACAGAAGCTTCCCCCATGCCCAATGGAAGCAATGCCAGCTGGCTCCCAGACGGGCCCACCACTTGGCAAGGCCAGTCAACATCAGCAGTTAGTGTCTCTGGGATAACATAGATAAGAAGGGGAAAAAAGATGTAGTGCAGCAATAAATGGGTCCAGAGAAGAAAAGAATCAGGATATGTGAGAGGAACAGCCCTGCAGACACTATAGTCAGTGAAGAAGGAGGAGTAGGAGTTGCTCCAGGCACCAGAGCAGAGATTCCCCTCCAGCCCACAGAGACCATGGTGAGGAAGCTGTGTCCCTGCAGCCCATGGAGGACCACAGGGATGCAGAGATCCACCTGTAGCCCATGGATGGCCCCACACCAGAGCAGGTGCATGTCAGGAGGTTGTAGCCCCATGGGAAGCCTGGGCTGTAGAAGACTTCTGATAGGACCTCGGCCTCTTGGAGAGAGAAGGCCATGCTGGAGCAGGTTTAGTGGCAGGGCTTGTGACCCCATGGAGAATCTCTGCTATTCTTGAAGGACTGCATCCCATGAAAGGGACCCACACCAGAGCAGCTCATGGAGGTAATTGTCTCATGGGAATGGCTCCATGTTGGAGCAGGAGAGAAGTGTGAGGAGTCCTCCCTTAGGAGGGAGGAAGAGCAAAAACAATGTGTGATGATCTGACCAGAACCTCCACTCCCTTTTCATCTGCACCATTCAAATGTTCCAAGGTTACAGCTGTAGTGGCTTCAAACTCCCTAAGGGGTTTTGGGAGAGGTTGCAGAGGCAGGGACTGCAAAAGGACATTACAGACCATTCAGGGCAATTAGAACCTCTACTCCCTCCAAACTTTGACAGTTTGGATATTACCTTATATATTTACAGGTAAGTGTGGGGACAGAGGTGGAAATCACAAGACATGTGCAGTGCAGTCAGGGTAGGGTGAACTGATTGCTGTGAGATCTTTGGGGATACACGTGGATTTCTGCACAGTCAGGTGTCAGGTGACACCCTCTCTAGGCTGGACATGGTTAGGGTATTTAGGGTGTTGCAGTTTGAACAAAAACACATTTTCCAGAATGAGCTTCTACTGACAACACCATTTGGAAAACACACATGGCATAATAGGTGAATAAGAGCAGCTAGTTGTGCAGAGGTATAGGGTAAACTAGTTATCTTATTGTCTTCTTCTTGGGAAAAAAAACCCCTGAAAACATAAAAAGAAAACAACTATGCATCCATATGGTTTAAAAAATCTCATTTGAGATATGAAATACAGCATACAAATTCATAAAGTTTCATTTAGGATATGTCTATCCTCAAGGTATTTCTACAGCATTACTTTCTATACTCCTGGTTAGCCAAGTGTGATACCCTGTAAAAGTCAGACATGATATTTGTAATTCTTACTTGTGGGCTACACTGTGTGGAAATCCCACCTCCAAAAGCCTCATCCAAGACTTCCTGAGGAAAAGGTTTATCTCTGTGTTCAGTCCTTCACCTCAGGAGGTACACCCTGGCACCAGCAGGAACGCTGCAAACATGGCCATCTGGTGTAACTGAGAGTTAGAGTCAAGCCCTAAGAGAAAAAGTCAAGTAACCCACAGTATCCTACAAGTTACATGCATTATGATATATATCTCTAAAAATTCAGAAGCTAAATGGTAAACAAAGAGAATGTAAGATTTTTAGACAAGTGTAAAAGGCCTCACTTTTAATGCCTTACTGTTAAAGCAACATACTTTAGAATGTTGTGCGTCTCTAAAATAAAAAATCATTTGAGCGTTTTGCAAGGTTTGAAAGTCCAGTTAGCTTTCACTTCCAATTATTCTGTTAGGTGTGACTTAGCTTCCTCACCCCACTGAACTATCTAGAAAAGACAGAATGAAAGGATCTAACATTACAATTTCTGGATTCTATCTGAAATACCATATCAGCTTAAACAATAGTATTATTCAGTACAAGTAAAAAGCTCTTGCTTACTACTACATGATATAGTCAACTGTCAGAAATTCCAAGCTACAGAATCAAGTAAGACTCCCACAAACCACAGTATCATAAAAACACCATCATTGTTAAAAACACCTAGGTTAAATCAGCCATTTCAATTCCATTCTTAGCTATATTCCACCACGACATTCCCTTCACACCAAATGTGCAGATATCCCAACACAGTGAACACTGGGACTATTGTACTTTGAAAAACTCAACTAAACCTTGAATAACCATCTGAGCAGATGTTCTTGTTTATCTCACAGTATTTTGCTGGTTTAAAGCTGCACAGGGCTAGAAATCTGTTGATTAAGGCTACTCTGAGTGCCCCCAGCAAGGGTGGTGGGGAGAGAATCTTAACAGATGCAACATAACTCATCTGACCTCCTAATTACAAGTGATCCATGGGTAATACTACAAGTGTATTGGAAGATGGAACCACGGACTTCAGGCTTGCTTTAGCTGATGAGCAGTGCCTTGCAGAAGCTGCCAGCTGGCATGAGCTATAGTAATTGGAACCTGAAACGTCCTAAACAACACTGCAGATCTTCTGTCAGAACTGGAGAACCACAACAGACCCTAAAGAACTTCTTGTGGGATTTCTTTTAGTCCTAATTAAATGTTTTTGGAATACAAATCCAAAACTTCTAGTACTTTTCTGAATCTCTTTTTATTTTCCCCATCTGCAACTATTTGTTTGTACATTTGTCCTACAGTTGGCCAATCATGCAATTTTTGGCTGAGAATGGCATGGCAGCTGTGGCTAAGAAGACAAACTCTCCTACTAACCTGTAGTATATAAAGTATACAGACATTATGGAGGAAAGAGTGATGTATTCTCACCTAACCCACTTTGATATAACCCAATAGGCAGCAAAAAGTTCCTACCTAGTGTCAAGAGGAATGTACTCCCACCTTGTTGAACAACTATATATATAAAGTTGTTACAGATGGTAGGCAAACACCTGTCATGATGCCTTACCTACCCATTGTCCCAGCTCAACCACTCTTTTCCTTTCTGTTCACATACCAGCATTTGTCAGCACCAGAAGATAAAGTGCACAGAAGAAAAGGACTGCAGAAGCAAATTTAATCTGTTCCTTCATCAGAGGAAAAGGAAATTTTAGGAGCAGAATTATAGTAGGGAAGTTTCCATAGTTAAAGCTTCCATAATTAAAAGTTTCCATAGTAAAAGCTGGATATTTATATGCTGACATTTGAGGGTTCTGTCAGTTACAGAACACAGGAATCCTTTTTGATCTCGACCAACAGCCTAGCTTATGTAAAAATCAGATCTACATTTTCTCATTTTTGGGTAAGCTGAAAGATCAAGTCCTGTATGTTTACTAGGTGGAGTTGCTTCTCAAAATTAGCATATATTCTTGAAATGAAACCAATTTATAGCACTACAAAAGGAACACATAGAGATTGCAGATGTGCACTGTGTGGTGTGTAAACCCCATTTCTCACAAACCACAAGAGAGAAGCCAATTCCAGAGCTCGCAGCTGGGTCCCCACTCCCTCAGGCGACCTTGTTAGCAGCCTCCCTGCCAACTCAGTCCCACTCTGCACACTCCCCAGTCCCTCTCCCTCTGTTAAATACCAGGTATCCTAATGAAACACGGATTGCCCGTCAGCAGGGAATGTGAAGCATTGCTTGTCTTCATTTTATGCTTTAAACACATCATTTGTTTCGTTGCTTTCCTTCCCCTTCCCAGTCATTACCTGCTGTCATGTCATCCTGTCTCAATTCTTCCCTGATGCTTTATGTTTCATTGCTTTTCTTTCACCTTCTCTCCATGCTCTGCTAAGCACCTTGGCTGCAGCCAGCTAGAGGAGATGCTCTCCCTCGTTTTGCAGCTTAACAATCACCATGCCAAACCCTGTTCAGTTTCACTGGGTGCATGGAAATTAATAACCATTTGTTGTCTCCATGCCTTTTTTACTCTGTCACTGATATAATGGAGAAAAAAAAAATGTTTTTACTGGACAGAAAAAATCTACAGCAAATTACATAATTTTGAGGCATATCAAATCCACTTTACACCACTAATTGCAGAATATAGTTTCATATAATTTCACATCTGTGCAAGCTGCTCAGTGTAAATGTGCCTTAAAATCTACATTGGTCTTAGGTGAAATATCTAGAAAATCAGGAATGAACATGATAAATGTGGCAACCATTTTGAGACAATAGGAAATAGATTTTGCCTTTATACATGGAGAGACAAAAAGTGAGGAAACAACTTGTTTATCACCTTTTATCCTTCCACCATGCTTCCACCCTCACCTTCCCTTGGCATGACATTATACTCAAAGCAGGACATGCATAGGCTCAGTTTCTCTGCAATTGTAGACAATCTCCTGTTTGATGATTCAACTCAGCTGCCAGTTTCAGTGGTATTTACATTCCAAAACATAAGACTCTTAATGTATGTCATGTCCATAAAGTGGAAATATTTAGCGTGGTGCTGCACCCTGTAATTCCTGATGCTTATAAGCTTGCCTGGGAAAGCTATATTAACTCCAGCTGTGCCTTTCTGGTGAAGCATGAAGGGTATTTTTGGCAGGCTTGTTTACATGTTGACAGGGAGTTCCCAGTGACTTAGATATCTGATCTTGACCTTAATAGTTTTTTGACCTAATTATATAGGTTTAAGTGGCAAAAAAATGTAAGCTACACGGGTTTTTTCAGGTTTGCAGTAAAATGGTGTATATATGAAATACATACGTTATTTCAGAATCTTTCTCCTAAAATTCAATTTAGAGTAAGGGATTAATCTTGAAAAAAATCATACAGGTTTGTGTGACTCATGAATTATTGTGATTGATAGGCCCTTAACTTGACTGAAATTATCTTTTCTCACTGGAGTGTGAGTTCAATGCATGGCATATGCAGTGTTTCCACTTTGTGAATGAATAAGTTCGTATCATTTTTCCACAGCACGCTGAGAGGACGCAGCACGACACAGTCTGCTATATGAGGAATTGATAAGGAAAAATCATGCCTATTCAAGCAATCACCAACAATTGCTTCTGCAGTTGCAGTCAGGGGAAGAACCTAGAAAGCATTCATGGAAAGATATATTTCATTCACCTCGTCTTTTACCACAATGTGAAAGTGACAGCGAAACCAAGTACAGAAAAAGAACAGATCAGCTGACTGGGCAGGGGCCTTCAGAAATTAACTGCTCAGGAGTGAACACAATGCTCACTAGTACGAGATCACTGCATGATACATACAATACATACACTTATGTTTTTAGTGTGCATCTGCACTAGACTTATGGGTCAGAGATGTGCTTTTAAAGCTTAACGTCTCAAATCTCCACTATGTGCTTTGCTTTATATTTCAAAGTCATCTCGAAACACATGAACAGCATTTCCTTTGTGCAAGAAAATCAGCTCCACCCATTCACATGTACTACTGAAGCACATATTCTTGGGATATTGGATTCTCAGCATCAACTGCTCACCTTTAGCACTTCACTTGCCTTTCCATGTAAACACATTTCTATGAACCAAGGGGAAAGTCAGTGGGCACAAAAAATGGTCTATATATACTGTACTCAGTGAAGCTTTTTCAGAAGTAGGGAGGCTAGCCTACCTCTAAGAAGGCAGCTCCTATTTCCCGACATTCCAGGACAGGTCTACCTGGAAAGGGAAGAATGTAAAGCATCAGCCACTTTACTCATTGGGGGTTTTTTTAAATTCAAAATTACATAAACATGTTTCAGTACAATAGTTCATTTTAAATAATTTTTATCTTACTGTTATGTGTATTCCTCATTTGTCCTAATTAAATAGCATTTTTCCAGCACTGGATGAGTGCAATTTTTATTAGCAGAGGAAGGACATTGGAAAGATTTAAGATGGACACACAGACATCTGGACTAAGTTCTTAATGACAGGGACATTCACAAACAAATCCTTCTTAAAGACAGTGGGGATTAAAATTTGCCTACACTATTTTTTTTCCTTCTTTCTGTATTTGTTTAAGGAAAATGGTTGCAAATGTTATCCAAGTGACTCAGACTCACTCATTCAAATAAACATTTGCAAATACTTCCTGCTCTCACTTGTTCCACACATTTTATTAGCAAAAGCATTCAGATTACTCTGACTACTTGCCTGAATACAGAAAAACTAAACATTTCTGAGATAGTTTTTGATGGTTTTGTACATTCTATGCAGTGAAACAGTTATATAAAGTTTACATATTCATATTTGCAATGAAACCACTTATTTGTAACTCCTTGAGGATGAGTATGGCTTTGCATTTCTTTTTTTTTTTTTTTTTTGTAAAGAAATCTCTTGTACTGTTTGGGTAAAAATAAGTAGACTCAGAGGAATGTTCAAATATATGTCATGGTGCTAAATGCATCCTGTAGACTGTCCAAAGCACAGAACAGGCACTACCAATAAAATGGTCTTCATGAAGAGGGACTGTAACTATCTCCATAAGTATCCTGCTGGAAAAAAATTAAAGGTCTAAGTTTGAATGAGAAGGTCTGATGAAGTCACAGAAATCAAAAGAGTACAAGTATTTGCCCTCCTGAATTTCATTTTGTTGCATCTCCTCATGTATATATGTTTATTTACCAAAATCCATTCAGAAATAAGTAATAGTGGGAACATTTTAGTAGCAACTATGTTCATCTAACTGGTTTCCCCTACTTTTCCTGTCTTTACTCATTACTACTATGTAAATTACAGAACTTACAGAGAATTTTTATAAATTACAAAGACCCTAACACATTTAAATGGAGCAGAGCTTTACACTGCAGTTTCCTAACCAGTTTAATACGACATAAGCCAGCTCAATCATCAGAGAGTCATCCCACCACCCCCTCATTCCTGGGTGATTATTTCTCCACCCATAACTGCAGGCACATGAAGTCATATGGCCTTGCAATGAACTACCTGAGGGAAGTCATCTGGGATAATTAACCTGGGGAAAAAAAAGCCAACAGGGAAAAAAAACCAACTATATTTAAACCTCCTTCTTCCAGCTGGGTGTTTTTTCAAAGAACCTTCTTCAGCTGTCTCATGGTGTTGGGTTTTTTTTTTATTTTTACAGCGCGAGAGACAATGCTTGGGTCAAGAAAACACTGCCAAGAATTTCAGGTAGTAGTGCCACCTTTTGCAGACCTAAACTAACATGAAATGATGTCATCTTCATGCAGTCAATTCTGGGCACTCCAAAGAGCTATTAGCTAAAACGAGTACAATGCTACTTAAAGCAAAATGAAAATAACCTGCTTAAAGAAAACCAATGAAATATGAAGTAAAAAGCATATTTTTAGACTGCATGTCATGAAGAAATGTGCAATGCTACCATATATATCTATGGTTTAAAAAAGAAGCAAGAAATCTGTGAATTTTTCATATATTAAAAAAAATCAAATTAACTGTGTTATTTCACAACCCATCTTCTGTTTCCTGCAAAAGGAAGAAAATGGACAGGTATCTTGCATCATCAGAATTCACCTTAACATTCATTATTTTTTCATGAAATGAAGGTGAATTTCACAGTGAGTTAAAGTTCATAAAGTGAGATGCTGACAAATGCAGGCACCTGCATGCAGAGTTCTGAGGACTTTTGCTTGGAGGCACTGTAATTCTGTATGTGCCCAGTTTGTTTCTTCAAACTTGGCAGTTTGCACATCCCACCCACTCTCTGAGCAGTGTAAGCAGCTGATTTGTACCAAAAAACCAGGTCAAGATCCACAAGTCTAGCATTCCTTAGCACACTTGGCACTGATAGAATTGATATTCCTATAAAGTGCAGCTACTGTTTTCTTTCATGGGGGAGGACATGATGTTATCTTTTGTATTCCACAGACTGTTGAATAGCTCATTCTCACAGGAGAGGGAAATACCCTTAACTAAAAGAATGATATATCACTTCATCCTATGCTATTTTGTGCAACATATCTAACACATCTTTCACTTCTCATTTTGAATCTCTGCTGCTGAACTGAGAGAAATGTATGGGTCAGGAAATTTCTGAGCTATAGAGAAGCAATGTCTGAGTAGAATGTCTGAGTAGCCAAATATTTAAGGTATTAGCCAAGGAAGAGAGAATCCCTGTTTTCCTGTCTGCACTCCAAAATTATCTCCTGTCTTTGCTTTTCTTAGACACTTTACCAGGTACTGGGTAAAATATAGATGTGGTGCTTAGAATCATATGCTCCCTCCACCTTAACATTGATGCTGTAAAATCATACTGTACCTCAGCCTGAGTCACCTACAGCCCTCCATGATTTGTTCTTCTGATCCATACTCCCTGCTGGACAGTTCCAGGATCCTTTGGGCATGGTGAGCTGCATGGGATAATTTTGAGACAGGAAACTTCCTTTATTCATCAATGGGAATTGATGATATTTGTTGGTGTGTTTGGTTACATTTGGGGGATCTGATCACTAAAAATTCAGCAGTGAGGCTGAATTTGTCTATCTGCAAAGGGTCTGCCCTTTTTCGTGCTGGTTTCTGTAAATTATTTATACTGTAAATTGGGGCCTAAAATACAGGACCATAGTAATTAATAATAGTGCTTACTAAATAATGAATAATATTATTCACTATTGATGCAGCCATAACAATAGAAGTAGCAAATAATTCACAATTTAAAAGGCAATTTTATATTATTAAAGAATAAAGCTTTGAGGGAAGAGGAAACAAGGTTTTATAAAGAACATCTGCCTTTCAAGCAAACAACCATTTTCAACAGAAAATGGTTTTTTTATCACATCAAGTATAAAATCAGCTTCTTATTTTACCTCAAGTTCATTCTTTCAAAAGTTCTATTATATATATTTTCTTTGCTTGAGACACAGTTGCTCTCTCAGTATTTATAATGAGTAACACTGTGATATTTATTCTTCACAGGAACACCTTCAGGTTGAAAATTTATTTGAGGCAGAGATGCAAGCATCTCAATATTAAGCTCTACCTTATCCCAATTTTCCAGGGATTTTGTCAGTAATTAGTATTCTTCTGTGTCAATAAATCATTTATATTTTCATTCTCAAACATAATTTCAGCCCAGAGAGAAACTTTAATAAATAATTATTATGCACATGATATATTACTAATGAAGAAGATGATAAATTGCTAATAGAAAAAAAATTGTGAAATACAGGTAATAAATTACTACTAGAATACTTAGAATACAATTTTCAGGTGATCCAACATTCTTATTAGATTTCATATGCCCTTCATACACACAGTGCTTATCCAGAAATATTCTACAGGTTTCTTCCTGCTCCACTGAATCCATCAGGACTTTGGACACTGATATCTGTAGGAGCCACGTCAAGCTGGGAATTAGTGAAGGAAGAAAGACATCTAACGTGATTTTATGCATCAGCATGTTATCCCATTGTCCCACATGATGTCAGGCCTGAAATAAAAGAAAATTGTCCGAGGAATATTTAGCAAAATCAGTCCTAGAAGAAAATGGGAGGATTCAAAATTCTGACTGGAGATCATCATGCTGGTCAGGAAGCTGCTCGATGGAGGAAGCTGAGAGCCAAGTGTGGCAGCGCTGCCATCAGTGCAGGGACCTCACCAGCACGGATCTGCTCCCAAGGCTCCTGAGCAGGAAAGGCAGAGCAGGGCCTGAGCAGGGTCACAGCTGCAGGATGGGCCGGCAGGGACACGGGGATGGGGATGGGCTGAAGCTAGGATGGGGTGGTGGTCAAGGTCAGGAATGAAGAAGTGGGAGGCTCAGGGATACCTCCACCCAGCTCAGGCAAGACCAAGGCCAAGAGCTGCAGCTTCAAACCAGGTCAGGGTGAAGAGAGGGAGGACCTCACCTCACTCAGCCACTTGCACACAACTCTGCTGCATGGCTGCACCAGGCTGGACCGCAGCCCACAATTAGCTCGACAAGTGGGTGGGCGGATGAGGGAAGATTTGCACACAGGAAGGCTTTGAAATGTTATGCTGCTCCTTCTTGGGGTTTTAATCTTACAGTCATCAGCTATGCAATAACATTTCCAGGGTTAAATACCAGATACCAAAGCAATTACAAGAGGTCAGACAAGTAGAACCATCTCTCATATATATAAAACACAAATTCAAATTTCTCATAATCTCAGAAAGGAGGTATATTCCCAGTGAACCTCTGTGAAAGAAAGACTTTGACATTCAGTTCAATAATCTTGGATATAAATAACATAAAATGGAGAAAGATTCACATTTTAATGCAAAATCCTTAATCCAGTAAATTTAAAATCAAGGATTTTAACATTGAGAGATGTTAGGCAAGGTCAAAACTTGGGAGTACAAGCTCTGCATTCCCAGAAAGCTCAAGCAGGTTTCCTCAATAGTAAATCAAATATATTCAATGCAAATCTTTACCCTTTTGAGAGTATGTATATTCTACCAGACATTAGAAAGTAGATGTCAAAATTTCTTAATTGAAAGAGAATATTTTAGCATCATTATATACTGATTTTAGACACTAGGAATGTCTACAACAAGATGCCAATTATTTCCTTCCAAATAACTTACTTCAATGCTTTGATGAGGTTTAATTTTAAGGTTTTTCACATTCAAACTCTAAATACTTCAATATTTTAGTTACCCCTCAAAATGTTTTTTTAGACAAAACCACGTATTTTGTTCCAGCTCCCCAAGTAACTTAAACTATTGAATCAACACACAGGATGTTTTCTATTTGGAGAAAAATAAAAATACTTACATTAGTAAGTACATTACATTACCTCTTTTTCTGATTAGTATTACTTTAATCAGACTTTCTGTAATAAAAAATGTCACTTGTGTATCATTCTAAATTATTTTTAAACAGAACCAAGTAGTTCATTTCTTCCAATCCAATATCACAATCTACCTAGTAGTTTTCCTTCTTTTAATACCTGAGACATATGGTTTAGAATTAAAATGCTCATATTTCACTCTATTATCTTTTGGATATGGCGTTCACAGCTTATTAACTAGGGATTCATTAAGCCATATGGTGAGTAGTAGTTTCACATCAGGTACGACTCAGTGAAATAATTAAACAGTTGCTCTGTTCTAAATGCACTTTTCAGTCCCAATGAGACAGGTGAAGATAATGCTTACTTAAACATTATTCTACTTAAGTGCACTTAAAATAGATTCATATCCTGATTTGTACTAGCAACTCAAGTCCAAATAGACGGGTGCCCAATGTCATTATCTTTTAATCAAACACAACATTGTGCCAAATAATGAAGCGGGGCTCAGACCTCTCATTAAGAAAGAGCTCCTTTTGTCTTTCCAAATAATAATAGGGGTTTATCAGCTGCAATTTACACTTTAACAGTTTCTGACAAAACTCTTCTGCTCACATAAAAGCTTAGCAAAAGCATCTTGAAATTTGTAATCCAAATTGAGTTTGCCTCTACAAGTCCTTTTATTGATGCAAAAAAGTCTACCTGTGTTAAGTATAGGTTGTCAAATTTTATCTTACTCCTACCTGAGTCCTAAGATGATAAACAATTTGTTCTATATCCAACATGTATTGCTGAAAATTCCCATGTTCTTAGCTCTGAAGTGCTTCAAAATTAAATGATAACAAAAAAAGCACACCCTCTTTTCCACTATCTGCTCTTATAATACAACAAAAAGATTTGATGTTTTTATTCCTATTTTCAGATGTTTGCTGATTCACACAAAGAATACCCCAGATAATGTCACAATTTAAAATACTCTTTACAATTTTAAATGGAATTTGTTTGGGAAATTATTCACTGTAGAGATGTCAAAGAATTATTTATGTCACAACTGAAAGCATAATTTTTCCCTTTTTAAGATTTGTATTCAAAAGTTTTTAGATCCAGTATACCAATGCAAGTTTGTTGGTACTTGTGAAAGGAAGATCAATACCTTAGCCCTATTGTAGCTTATTTTTAAACACAAGACCAAACTGAGTAAAATTAAACTTTTTAATGAAAACATAGTCAATAAATAATGAGCTTTAAAAGTTGCAGAAAAATATCATCCACACATTTAGTTGTTTTACATTACTCTTATTAGTACTATTAGCATTCATTTACTAGTACTCTTAGTATTTGTAGTTGTTCTACTGAAATTAAAAAAAAAAAAGGAAAAATAAGTTAAAGCTGCTTAGCTGTTCTACATAACCAAAATAACACAAATGTAAACTATTTAATATTTCTACCACTTGGCCTTGAAGAGAGATTCCCAAATAATTTCATATTTGCTTGTTCTCCAGATATGGATCCTCTCTGTTGAGAATACTTGTGTGTGATAATTCTTCAGTCATGGCAGCAGCAGGCTCCATGGAGCTGGGGGTATCTGTACATGATTGAGATTCTACTGCACTGACTGAAAGACTGCACACTGCTGCTTTGAGGAAATTTTATACACAATTAACACTTTTCTACCTAATTTTACTTATGCAGATGGAAATATATACATTTTGATAGGTAGATTCGTAACTATAAAAACTATTTCATCTTTGAAGACAGTACCTGGCACAAGTTTTTTTGCAAATCATTTCCTCTGTCAGCTTTCTAGAGCTCTATTGGCCAAGATACAGAAGATAAAGATGACATTTACAAGCAACTCAAGTAATTTACATCTTTACAAATTAAATCTTCTTGTAGATAGCCACTTGCTAAAAGCAGCACACAGGACAAGCTTTGAAAGAAAGCAACTGAGGTTAATGCATTGGGACAGAAGGAGTTGAACCAGAAACTTATATTGAGTAAACAATGCCTTTTCTACATCATCTCTGTAAAGACTGTTTAGGAGCCTTCTCCCTCATTAATACATTCATTTACCTCTAAAAATAAATGAGGAATTTGATGCTATCTAGATGGCAATGTGTTAGTGGTCCAGACAAGGAGCCAGGAAATGTTAGGTAGCTTGCCTTCAGCTTTCTACAGACATCCAAGAAAAAACATTTAACAAAGGAGTAGGTGGAAAAAAATATTATGTTATGGGGATTATGGACACCACTCAAAGCAATAGTTATATCCATCCCTCTGGGAATAAGCAGAACAAAGCTAAATCTTTCTTTTAGAGTACAACCGGCATCAAAGTGCCTGGGAAACTTATATCAAGATGTAGTTTCCTATCTGATTCTTTGCTTAGTGGAACTGAATAAGTCCTTTGCATCCAGAAATGCCCTTCCCAGACAGTGAAAATTACTGTCTACTCTGTAATGGGGAACAGAAAGACAGCACCCTTCTGTTACAGATGGGGAAAAAAGATTATAGCGTGGGAAAAACACAAGGAAAGCAAATCCTTTGGGATATTGATAGGACACTTAACTGTGTCCTAGATTTTGGGTCTAGCTTGGAACTGTATTCACATTTGGTGTTAAAGATGAGCATTAAAATGTAGCTTAAATACAAATGATGAGAGCTATTTGTAAACTTTGCAGATATGTGTGTGTTATATTCATTCTCAGCACATCAGGGATTAGACCATTTAAAGGAATTTGGCCTGGAAATACCTAGCTTCTGGACCTTGACTTGGCCTAAGAGTAATGAGAAGTACACCAGGTTCAGTGCAGAGCTCACTGGCTCAAAAGCTGATACATATTGGGACATAAATCTCAAGCACCTCAAAACTTTAAAAAGAAGCAGCAAGGCTCCCGTAGGGTTTGCATATCAGCAGAATTAAGCAGTATCCATCACAAAACCTTCAGAATTGCAGTTTTGGGCATTTAGTCTCTAAATTTTGCCTTGTATGAAATAACCCTTCCATATCTTTTTTCTGTCTGATCCATGGTCTTCAAATAAACATCATACCTAGTTTTGTGTGAGCATATGAAGCTTCACTGCAAAGTTTCTATACACCAGGTCTCAATGAATCCTGTTTATCATTCCTTCTGCATTGATACTGTCCTTGGCAAATGGCCTCAGTCAGTGATGCAGAGCAGTGCGCTTTAGTATTCAGCTAATGTACAGTTGGGACCCCTAATGACTCATGCTATTATAAAATTGACTGAGATCACCTAAAGGAAAGAAACAAGATCATTACAAAAACCTTAGTATTCTCCAAGTCTTGTAATGCTTGTGCTCTGAAGACAGAATTCCCTATTAGGTACTCTGAAATGTCTGATGAAGGCTGTTGTAGCAATTTTGATGATATTTGCAATTGAAGAGTCTCTAGCTATTCTAATTGTTCCACTTGTTTGGAAAAGAGATGAAGGGCAAAAAAAGGTCAAAATGAAATTAACAGATAAGCAAAAATTAGAGATGAAGATGCTACATTTAGCTCAGTCAGAATTATGGAGTATTTCTAGGTCAGGGTTAATAGCAAGTGTCTCAGCTCTCTACCCAGAAACTGCTGTAGATGATGGATTAGGTTTACTGGAATATTTTAAGAGATTGAAAAGCAAGGATTCCTGCTAATATTTATCTCAAAGACCAGCATTTTCTTATTTCTAATTAATCTTAAGCCAACTTGACATATTGTCATAGTTTTAATGAAATTTGAGGTTTGATTTTCAGAAAGAGGAATCAGAGAAACAAGAATCACAGAACAGATTTTCTAAAAGTAAATGGTACATAGTGGTGACATTTATTTACATCATGAAGATTTTCCCTCCTTTACACGTAACTCCTAGTTTTCTAGATATTTGATTTTGTAATTTTTTTCCCACCAAATCATATGCAGCAGTGAGTGCTCTTGATCCAAATGCTGCAGCAATGATCCAAAGCCTGTACCAAACATGTCTTATGGAGAAAACACCCATGCAATTTCAATGTATGATGCGTAGTGAACACACAAAAAGGTACAGATTGCTCAAATAAACAAAGCCATCTACTGAACACCATCAACAGCAACTTTTCTCAGGAGAGAAGAAGAAAAAGTTATGATTAGTTGAAAAGTTAGACAGCTGTGGCCAGTTAGTTACAAAACATAATTTAAAATCCAAATTAATGTGGTAGCGGACTTAATAATTTCTATAAACAGAATAATAATGAGGGCTCAGATGTTCACATACACTGAATTTGATCCTTGGGTTGGGAACAGTTTCTGCTTTCAGCCCTGCATTGGTATCTTGTACTAAACTTTTATTCCAATGTTATTCAGAGTCAGAAAGTTACTAAACACAAATAAGCATAAAAGCACACTATACCTTGCAGTTCAAAGACAACAGAGAAGGAAGAACAACATATAAAGGCGAGGAAGAAGCTCCTCCTGTCTAAGACATTGATGGAAAGAAAGGGCAGGGATACCTGTAAAGTGTTTGAATAGGATTTCCTTCTACAAATAAAGACCTTTTCTTAGGTCTGCAAAAACACCTCTGGAAATGCAGCATGAAGGAATCAACTTCTGAAAAGTCAGATATAATGGAAATATACAATAGGTGACAAAAATTTGTGCTTAACAAATAAATAAATCCTTGTAATCTTTTGCATTTTGAATATTTTCACATTTTCCTGGTCAGCATATTTAATTGCTTTATTTTTATACAATTCATGGTATATATTCCAAAATATTTTGGTTAAACACTAAATAAAATTACTACAGTGTTTCCTTAATTTAACCTTCTCTTCTGATACAATACATAAAATTTAATTTACCTCTATAACTAATGCTTGGTAGGAAATTTGTTCATTGAGTTATACCTTTCAACATTTTTCTTGGAGGTAATGGAATATATAAAAATAAATCACATTTTACTCCAGTATTTTATGGTATGCTGTCAGCAAATGTCCAAAGAAACACAAACCTAAAGCACTAAAAGTGAAACCATTAAGTTGCAGATAAATCACAAAAACTTCTCATTTAAAAAATGATTTGTAAAGGTCTAATGAACTTTTAGGCATAAGAACTAAAAATTACCACATATTAGAATGGTAATTTTCCTCATCTTTAATATAAATACAACCTTATTTCAGCTGGACACAAAAGTAAATTCCACTAGTTCCATTTATACTTTTTAAACCACAGAAAAGGTAACTATAACAATGCATGAGCAAATACCTTCTTTCACATTCATCACCTGGGGAAAAATGTGAATATATTTCCCTCACTTAAATAAAATTCATGCCTGAACTGAGATTAAAATTAGAAATTTATTCCTGAACACATAAATATGACAGTACTGTATTTAATTTCTGACAACTATAACTGTCATGCTTGAGTTGGCTTTTCATTCTCTAAAATAGACTTCTTTATGTATCACACCACATTACTGAATACTGTTAATGTTCAATATATTTAATACATTAGGCAAAAAAAATTAATTTCTTGTGGGTTTTACTGCAAGAAAGTTTATTTGAGACAGTCATTTTGGTCTGACTTTGCCAGTTGTGGGAAAAAAAACCCCACAAACAAACCAAGCCACCACAAAACAAATCAGAAATTTTGTGGAAATTTAAACCATGTCTCCTGACAAAGGAACTACCTTATAAAACACAGGTTAGAGCCTTCCATTCATAGATGCCTAAGAAGAAGATAATTTAAATTCTGCTGTTTTTTGGGCTTTTTGTCATTACTGGTTTGGGGGCTCTTTTTCTTTAGTTGTCCACACGTTGCCCACCCCCTCTGCCCCCATAATGAGTAAGACACTGTACAACGGACTTTGATAAGAGACCACGAGCTACCCTTTGTTAATGTCATGCTGTATAAGACAACAACAGCCTCAATATCATTTATTCAGTATTAGAATAATTTTGAACCTAAAGGATTTCTGCCTTCCCCTATGGCTCTAGTTAGAATGAGCTTACTCCATTTTTCAAAAGCAATGCATATTCAGTATACATGGCAGAAAGAGTGTGAGCTGAGGTTGCACACGCTCTCAACAACTCCAATGACCAAACTTTTGGAGCTCCTGAAATATGCAGTCAGGTTCTTTCTCAGAAATTAGGAACATCAGAGAAGTCATTCCACGACTGGGAAAAGGAATCTGAAATGTCATTTGAGAATTATGTAGCTATCATATACAATTAACACTTTTAAAAAAATCACATTTTTCCTTAAGGAAATATTGTCAGTATCTTATCTATCTCTTCCTCTGCCATCCAAAGGTTTGCTCATTTTGGTATTTCTGTGGATTGAAAGTTTTACAGAGCAAAGCAAAAACTCATGCAACAAGTGGAAAAGTTTATTGAGAGAAAAGAGGATGGCTTCATTTTTCCTCTAACATCAAACTGAGTATTTCAGGTAAAGCAAGAAATCCATAGATTTCCCCTAACTCCAGATCTTATTCTGAAGCCTTGTTTTCAGACATTGAGGAAAAAACCAGGAAATTTAACAGAAATGAAGTGGGTGTAAGATATCACAAACCAGTTCACTTGCAGAGATTTAGTCCTCACTTTTTAAACAGTATTACTGAAAAGGAAAAAAAAAACAATAGAGTGACAGGTGGTTTTTAAATTTTTACTTTTATTGTCAGTCAGGCAAAGAAATTCTTAGTACATATCTAACGCAGACTATTGAAACGGTGTAAAAAAAAATCAAGTCACTGAGTTATGATCACTTTACTACAATATCCAGGCAAATCTTTCTTCTACCCTACTCAGAATTACTACGCAGTTGATAGTGCTGGCATGTTCATAGCTACCATCTGACACCACACTTTTTCAAAATCCTCAGAAGGTTACTCAATCTCATCACATAGGGGCATAAACTACAATGATCCTACTGAAATACTATTGCTACATGGCTGAAGATGCTGCAGCACCAGCAAAATTACCTTACCACAAAACCCCACTAACACTTGCTACTAAAATGAATGGACTACTTTACTAAAGACAAATAATGGAGGGATGGGAGGTGTTGTCAGTAAATCCAAAATTCTTAACGAGCAAATCTAAAATTCAGGGATAGTTTCATTATGACAATGTATAATTTCAACTCCTAAAACACCTGTAGAAAGTTAGCACTGGAACAGTACCATCATCTGAAGAAGACGCAGTACATTCCACTCACCTTCTTAAAAACTTCCAGCTGGGAGGACTGGATGTTGGAAAGGAAGGGTAACATCATACTTCCTTTTCTAAATTCAGGTCTAGTGGCAGATTTCTCCTAGCAAGACTCAATCAAAAAAGGCCCAGCTGTGGATTTAGAGCTTTTCCTAGTAACCTAAATGCATACAAGGTATGTGAGAAAATTTTTGAAATATGCTATATGAAAAACAGTCAGTTGTGATAGCCAATATATTGTATTGATTATTCATTGAGTTTTTCAGACTTTCTAACATGACCTCTGTATCCTTGATCCTTGATACTAGGTCTGTAATACATAAAGAGTAGAAAAACTAAAATTACTATTTAAAAAAGGAAAAAGGATAAAAAAAAGATGTTGCTAAACTCTTCAGCTAATTTGTAATGATTTAGTTGCTCTGTGACCTCTGCAGTTTTCAGTGTTACACAACTAGGGAGACAGAGTGCACGCAGAACTGACCTGAGCACACAACAGCACTGGGGTTCAGGTGCCCAATGTCTGTTAGGTGAGACATAAGACACGTCTGCTATCACCTCTGCAGCATCCCAAGGACAGCACATTTCATGCAGGGAGAGAGATTTGCTATGAGTGCTGTAGCCCAGGGAGATCTGAGAAATGTGCATTGCAAAAAATCAAGAGAAGAGAGAGTGAAAGCACATCATTTATAAAACAGCTTGACTGAGCAAGTAAGTCTGATTACCTGCACCGTGCCACTATTGTCACGATGGCTCCACAGGGAGCACATTCATTTGTCATTTCCACTGTACCGTATCTCAAGACATACAAGTATTACATCGAATGCATCCCTCAGCAGTTGGCTCGCAGCCTGCTTTCTGGCACATCTCAAATCCATGGATAAATGCTCAGGAGCAGCACGCTGCTCTTCATCACCCTATTTCTAACCTCTTGTAAAGCATCTGCACACAGGCTTTATTTCACCGGCTCCAGATTTTCCCAGGTTACAGATATTTGCGTTTGAAATAGGTGAGAGTGCTCCTTGTAGGACTCCAGGGCCTGCGGGACCCTGCCAGAGCCAGGGTACTGCCAGAGGGGCAGGAGGGGGAGCGAGTGAGGGCGGCATAGGCAGAGGGAGAGGGGGAGCTGGAGCGGGGTAGGGTAGCGTAGCCAGAGCGGGACAAGGTGTAGGAGGAGCGGTTCAAGGAGCTGTAGGGAGGGCGTGAAAGGGTGCCGTAGGTGGCACGGGTCGAGGAGTAGCCCAAGCGCCCCTCGGGGCTCCACAACGATCGGGAGGTGGGAGCCCACGTGGAACCAAAGCGAGTGGTGCTCTCATAGGAAGGGCCCCACTGAGAACCACACAAGGAGCGAGAGCCAGAGGTGCCCACAAGCTGGGAGATGGAGCGAGAGGTGGGGGCACCGAGGGAGCGGGCTGTGGGACCTGCCAGGGGGCGCGGCGATGGGGAGCACGGCAGGCAGGCCGCAGCCGAGGAGTCCAAGGGCTGAGCGGCCGGCGAGCTGGCAGGGCGGGCCCCCACGGCCACCAGCGAGGCGGAGGTGGGCGAGCACAGGGAGTGGGCGGCGGGGGGCCCGACGGGGCGGGGGGCTGGAGAGCACAGCGAGTGCGAGGCCGGGGGTCCCACGGGACGCTGGGGCGCCGGGGAGCACAGCGAGTGGGATGCAGAGGCAGTGCCCACCTGCAGCACTGTCGGGGTGCCGCTGCGGTCAGCAGCACGGGGCACCGGGGAGGCCACCGGGGAGCACATGCCGTGCGCTACGGCGGCATTCAGGGGCTGGGAGGACAGGGTGGCCGCTGGGCCGCACGTAGGCTGGGTGGTGGGAGAGGGTGTGGAGCTGCAAACGACGTGGGAGATGGAGGCACCGGGCACTGAAAGGGGAGTTGCAGACTGGATGGGGTTACCAATGGTGTGGATTACTGGAGAGCACATGGAGTAGGATGGCGGAGCAGACATAGGGACTGCCTGGGTTGCCCCATTGGGACTGGGGCCACCCATGAAGTGGGTCAGCAGCGCACTCACCGCATTATTCGCGGGGACAGAGACAGAATAGGACATCGGCCCCCCTCCACCTGCAGAGGGGTGTGTGGGAGCAGGACCTGTCTCAAACACCACGTGAGGCATAGTGGTGCAGACAGGGTTGGATGCTGGGGCTGGCATGGAGCTGTACATGGATGGAGCCATTGGAGCACACGTAGCAGGAGGTACAGTCTCGCATATGACACGGAAGCCAGGATCGCATCCCATCTCAAAACCAGGATTGATGCTTGGATTGAAGCCTTGGTTGCAGATGGTGTTGCACAAGGGATGGCCTGCAGGGAGGTACACAAAATCGTACACAGGCTGTCCCCCTGCGCTGCAGTTTGGGTTGCACACTGGGATACATATATATTCACACATGGAGTTGAAGGCAGGGTCTGCCACAGGGACAGCCGTTCCGGCTCCCCCAGAGCCGTTCATGGGGATGGAGCCATTCTCACACACGGGGAGGGACCCGTTCTGGCCGATGGGCAGGACACCATTCTGGCCTGCCGAGCAACACACTTCAGCTTTGGCACATCCCTTGCAGTAGGCAAACTTGTGGCACCCAAGGTTGGCCAAGAGGCGGTGGCAGCCAAGCCTGTAAGGTGTAAACTCCACGATGGTCCGTGCCTGTTGGTTGGCTGCCAGCGTTCCCAAACTGGAGCAAGACAAAGAAAAGAATTAGGACCCTAATCCTTAGCACTCAGAGACCTAAGTGCTACAAGATGAGTGCACAAATTAAGTTTGATTTGCTATGACATATTCTAGAAACAAACTGTTATGACAACTTTGTTGTTCTTGTCTTTTTCCAAAAAAACCATATTCTCTGTTGTGAAAAGCATGGTAAAAGCTTTTGTTCCAAGAGAAGATTTGGAAGACTCCCATAGTCACTTCTGTAATTGGAATTGGAAAATCATTTGTGGTACTGACTTGAATTCTTAAAAAATGCAGCACCCCTCTACCTCAAAGATGTATTTTTTGCTTACCATTTCCAGCAGTTCAACAGGGCAGCTTTGTGGAATCCACTTCATTACTATTCAGTGAGAACAATTCTTAACTTCTTGCCCTCAAAACTAGTCATACTTTTGTCAGTTCTCCTTGTCATGAAGAGAAGCAATGCATATTAATGAACAGCTACTTTTCCTAGAATGTTACAGCATCTTGGAAGCTTCCAGTTTCCTGTGATTAACGTGTTATGAGCTTAGAATGCATATTGCTATTTCTCACTGTCGTTCTCTAATTGTCCCTATATGTGGTTAGTGCCAGTTCATGAATATTTAGAGGAATTTTATTATAAATTCAATAGGATTGTAAGGGATGGGGGAGCTAGCTAGTACTTCTTGTAAAGAGAAGTGTGCAGACAGATATTTGATGCACCCACTTAAATTAAATCTTGAGGAAAATGAAGCAGCAGCATTCCTTGCCAGCTTTAAATGATCAGTTTCAAGAGGAGTGAGGCTTTTAATGGAGTCTCAAACTAGTAAGAGGCAAAATGTCCTGTTCGTGTGTTAAATGCCAAAAATATCAGAACTATTTTCTCTCTCAAAACCTGTTCTGAACTTGCACACTTTAGTCAACCCCCAATATTATCCCCATTTCAAGAACTGATGAACTTACTCAATGGTCATTGGCTCTTTGAATAAACCACAGCCTTCTAATGTCATTACACAATTCTTCATATCCTCCTGGAGAGGATTACAGAAGGAGATCTCTGCAGTACATGGTACTTTCAGTCTGGGCTGGCTCAGTAGCTAGTTGAAAAAGAAACAAACACATTTTATGTTTTTTAATCCTTACAAAATTGACAATGAGGTAAATAAATGGAAGGGGAAAAATTAAAGGATTATTAATATGCATTTCTTTTTTACTTGCTTCTATGATCTCTATACATTACTAAGTCAACTATTTTACTCGCAAAATCACACCAATCTCACTAAATTAAAAAAAGGCAATAAGATAAAAGAAAAATGTAAAATAGTTCAAGTTTATTTGCATTGTACTTGGGAAGTGGTCAGTAATAGTCCCCAGGTCTGTTCCTTAGATGCCAAATGCCATAATTAAAATTACTTACCTTTACAATAACAGGTGGTCTGTTGACCACAATATCCCTGCTCACCATTAGAATTTCTCCACACTCAGGGTCTGAGACAGCAACCACTTTCATAATATTGTGATCACAGAGATAAGGTCCATATTGATTATATGATATACACAGTGGAATTTTTTTCACTGTAAAACAAATTTTTTTCTTTTATTTTTCTGAATTTTTTATTAATATTTCCACTTTTCTTCCTCCTAAAGTTTAACTCACTCTCACAATGGCTTAATTAAGTATTAAGTTATCATGGCATCTTTGAAAAGAGAAAAAATTTTTCCTGACTTAGGGTGATATGTTGCTATCTTCAGCAATCAGTTTCACGGTTTTCAATTCATCTATTAGTGAATTTTCAAGATTAGTTGATGACAATGATGATGATAATTATTAAGCAAAATTTGGAATCTTTCCTCCCAGTGCAATTCTTAAAACAATAATTCAAATATAGGCAAATTAAAGGCTCATAAAATCGAATTTTAATATCAGTATGAAATTTTATCCTATAATGGTGTCGTTTAATGAAAGAGATCTTGCGTCTTCCACAAAAAGACATTAACCATGGAAACAGGTGTTTATGTTCTGCTACACATTTGCACTTCCCAGCATATGGTATGCCTAGGCAAGTGTTTTACACTGGCTGATATCTTCTGGCCAAAGAAAACATTGCTTTTCTGATAGACAGCTGCAGCTTTATCTTTGTATTGAGTATAGAGTCCAGATTTGAAATTTCAATGAAACATTTTTTTAAACTATCATAAGAATCTCCAAACCTTGAGAAATTAAGGAAAGACTACAATTTACCTGTCACTATACATGTAGTATTGACATGGTGTTGATTTTTGAGTGACCACCCTAAAGGGAATTCAGATGTCAGTATTTAATACTGCACATCTCACTTCCCACCACTATTAGGAAGTCTACACAAATCCTAAAAAAACCAAATAGCTCCTAAAAACAACAGAGTATTAGACAATTTCACCCTCTTACCTTCCCTTGGACCCAATGTGACATTCACACAGTCTTTCCAAAATTGATCCATTGGGATACCACTGTAGGTTATAATTTGTGCGCACAAATTAAACTTAAGGGTTTTGTTCTCATTACGCAAATTTTCAAGCAGCCAGTTCAGCTGGACATCTTCGCCATACATTGGGCAGTTGGCCATCTTTAACCTCATGTTAATTCCAGAGTCACTCAGAAATGGGTTTTTCAGAGACGATAGCTCTCTGTCGATATGACAGTTGGAAGCATTGCAATACCCTGGGTGAATCCTTCTGTAAGCCCGGTAATAGGCTTCTTTGTTTTTCACAGAACCTGTTGAAGAAGATATATGATAATGAATCTGCTGGAGGCAAGAACCATATTATTATTCTACCCAAATAATAAAGATAATTAAATTTATTGCTTCTTCTTCCTGAAACCCAGGAAGAAGATACAGCAGACTGAATGCACAGAAGAAAATGAACACCTCAGGGAAAAAAAAAGAAAAAAATTATAAACCTTATTTTACTTTTAAGTAGTTAAATATAAAAAATGGTCATGTAAATCTCAAAATGTATAGTTAGTACAAAACTGATAAGGGTGAATATGAGATGCATACCAAAGACAAAATATACCATTAAAACAAAGGAATTGTCAATTGCTTTCCAACCAACCAACCAAAAATAAATAAAAATTCCCACAGAGCTTGCAAATGTACAATCAGCTATGATCTACTGTTCATTCCTTTATGCAATCTTGCTAGTTGAACTCCTCCTGTCTACTGGAATATGAAAATCAGTAACCCATGGCCCAAAGTAAGCGCAGCAGAATATGCTAATAATACATGAATTTAGTAAGTAGGCATATTTTCTGACAGACCCAGCACAAGAAGCAACAAGTAAGGTGTTAATCTTAGGTTTAGAAGAATTTGTGGATTTTTTTAGATTATCTCGTGTCTGCTGATATTTTAAACTACTTTCAAGGTGAGATCAAAACATATACATATAAACAGTGTTATTTAAAGGGCTGGAATGCACATCCTGTGAAGAGGCAAAAACTTTGGCTTTGTCTACTTTGGAGAAAAGCAGGCTGAGCAGCGACCTCATTGTTCTTCCTAGCTTCCTGAGAAAAGGAAGTGGAAGGGAAGTGCTGAGCTCCTTCCTGGTGTCCAGTGACAGCAAGCACAGGAATGTTTGAAAGCTGTGCCATGGGAGGTTTAGTCTAGACATTAGGAACTATTTCTTTATTGTAAGGCTGGTGGAATAGGTTTCCAAGAGAGGTGGTTGATGGGCCATGGTTGTCAGTGCCTTAAAAAGAGATATTTAATAGTATGTTTCAACTTTCACTCAGTCCTGACATGTGACCAGGATGAGATGATCATTGTAGGTCCTTATGTCAGTTAGACAAGATGGTCATTGTAGGTCCTGCCAGCTGAAATTGTCCTGTCCTATCCTATCCTATCCATTAGTGTGTGCTTTGTTTGAATCATCTAAATATATTTAGAAGTTTTAAAATCAAGATCTTTGAAGAGAAAAGCATCTGCCTCTTTCTCAAAAATGAAAAGAAAATTTCAGATTGTTCTGCACGTTTAAACACAGGAGAAATTATTTTGATACTTTTATATGATTAGCCTGTAAAATTTCCTCTAAACCATTAAATATGTTTTCATCATACCTAGTTCATACTTGTAAGCTCCAGTAATATCTTCAAATTGTTCACTCCCAACACTCTTGGTGATTAGACGTTGTCCACATGGCCATGTGTCACAGAAAAATTTTGTTCTTTTGGCATTGTTTTGGGAAAGCCAGCCAACATAATTTGAATTTAATCGAGAAAACATATGATGACCATCATAATCCAAGTCCAGTTCCCCTTCTCTGATGCTCCGAACCCATGTAGGACCACTGCAAGCTGAACCTAAACCAGAGAACAAAAATGTTATAACACATTGTAACCTAAATAGCAGGGAAACTCAGCAACATAATCTGAGGAAAATTATTCCAACTATAGTAAAATTACCTCTGCCTGTTTCCAGAGGCGTTGGATCCAGACACTGCCAGTCACCACAGCACTGATTTATATCTCTGCGAGCCATCCAAGATTCATTCCAGCAGTGGTATCGCCTGGAGAATGAAGGAATATTCAATTAAAGATGTCTCTTGGATTACCAAATTTAACAACTATGACAGAGGAAAACCATATCAGCAATAATTTTTTTTATCAAGTGAAGATTTTGTATGTCTAAACACTGTTAATGACGTTTATGACAGGAGTGGTTTTGTTCACTTTATATCTCTCTCAGGCTGGAAATTTGTTCCAGAACCCCACAGACCTGATGGCAAAACATGTTTCTTTTAGTAGATAACATGACAACACAGTTCTTTGGATTAAGTTTAACAGGAATTGAAAGCTTTGTAAGAATGAAACAATCCATTACAAGGAATATCAGGAGGACACCATAGGAATCAACGAAGTGATTATGACTGAAGATAAAAGTCCAAATTAGGGATGAATTTTCCCTAGCATTTAATGATCTGCTTCACACTTTTACAGGTTCTAAGCTTGATGGCCTTATTTTTTTCAGCTGAGAGGGATAAGGAGGCAGCATGGATTCTCATAAGAGGTTTTGCATTTTTCTTTTTTGAAAATCTACATTGAGTAGACTGCCTCTTTAGTAATGTCATGGTTTTGAAATGCATTATTAGGAAACTGAAGAGCCTTACCCAGATAAAGAAAGAGATGCACCAAAGAGAGACACCGATCTGCTAAATTTATATCAGATTTCCTATCATGTAATTTTTAAAAAGGCAAAAGAGCTTTATATTTTTCTTATTTACCATAGTTTGTCTTTGCCACACAGATTTTTACCAGTAGAGTCAAAAATCTCATTGATACCAAGGGGATTCTCAATTGAGCAAGGAAAACAGAAGCTTGTGACAACACGGCTTGGAATTCCCAAACATCTCATCACTGTAAGAAAAAATATGAATGAGTCATTACAAATCACAATTACTCAGGCAAATCCTTCACTTATTTTGTAAATGATTATCTTATATTCTAATTTGCAGTTATAAAAACACAATAGACAGGAAGCAATATTTGGTATGCAGTATCTTCAAAATTCTTTTTAGTTCTTGAAAAGTATTTTGAAAAAAAGCCTAGCAGAAAGGAATGGTTTTTTACTCTTCCATCTTTAAAATAAAAACCAAAAACATCCACAAAACCAGATGGTTTAAGTTCAAAAATCATTAACCTGCTTCTGCACTAATAAAACATTTTTTTTTTTTTATAAATAGTGTGGTACATATAGATTCACCTACAGGACTTCAATTTAACTTTCTTCATTCAATGTAGAAGCAGGTTCAGTAGATAAATGGAATAAAGCTGGAACTCAGATCTTCTGTCTGTAGAGTTTAGTGCACTATTCTCTAATCTTTTGCATTAAAAGGAGAATATAGCCTAATGCACTTGTGTTTTGGGGGAGACATTACTATAGATCTTCCTGTTCATAACTTAATGCTTTTTCTTATTCTTCAAACATCACCCAAAGCATAAATTTTGGCTCCACAGTGGTTGTGGAATTTGTGTTGGTTCCTTCCAACCAACTACTCTATGATTCAACAATGCTGCACTTGTTCTGTGTTTTAATAAAAGTTCCAGTATTGATAACTGCATAATATAAAGTTCACAGAGAAGATGGAACTACTTTTCTTGCTCTTCAACCTGTATAGGAAAGCAAAAGGTTGATATACTTTATCAGGAGCATGAGAAAAATACTCAATTTCTTTTCTAGTAAAATTCTTACAAGTGAAATTATTCAAGTAGTTTTTAGGGTCAGAAGTTTTTGATCCTTGTTTTCTTTCTTCTTTTCTCTATAAACTAGGTAAAGGCAAACTGAATTATCATACCTGTGCACATTACTGAAGCAAGAGATCCACAGTACCCATATCTGACTGGCCTGCATCTACCACTGTACCACTGCTGCAGAATAGGGATACTTCCATTCCAGGAAAATGGCTTTGTTCCTTTCAGGTAATCATTGTTTTCTGGAATCTTCATTATACTGTTAGTGGTATGGCTGCTTATCTAGAAAGAGAAAAGAAAAACAACCTTTTCAAATGGCTGACCATGTCTTCACATTCTAAACATGTCTCAAAGTCATCAGAGATTATCATTAAAAGTTTAGTTTTCCTGTGAATCTGAGCACAGGAAGGATTTCCCCTGCTCGCCTGCTGTGTTAGATTACCGTGCAGTTTGTCCTTCTACAATATAATGAAGTGTGACCTGATCTATTCAGAGGTCTCACACCCGCACAGATCTTACCATGTGATTCACCACCATGCTGACATGCACGGGGTCATTGCGCCAGCAGTGGTCACGATCAGAGCCGTGATGGTAACTCGCACCCATATCTAAGATCTTCAAGCAGATATCCAGAATCCCATCTTCAAACTGAGGAAAAAGATGATAACGTAGGCATCATGGTATGCTGATGTTGCTAAAGTACCTTTCTTATCAATAATCCAGTATTTTTCAATTATATGAATTGCCTTTCACCTCTCCTGCCCTTTTTTTTTTTTTTTTTTTTTTTTTTTTTTACTTTTGTTAAATCAAGCACAGCTCCTAGTGGTCTGCATGGTATTGCCTATCTGCCTGAAGGAAAACCAAAGGCAAAACCTCACCATTTTTACTTATGATTGACCAATGGAATAATTTTCCTTCTGAAGCACCTTGTTTGTTTCAGCTGTTCCCAGAACATTGTGCAGTTTCCCTCATTTTACTAGATAAAACTTTGTTCCAGTTATTTGGGCTACAGTGGAAATTCTCAGGCATTTTAGTTTGTGTATGCATATAGTCTGAACTGATCCTAAAAACCTTTGCACTACAAATAGACCATACATTTCTGAAAAAATGCAAACAATTCATTTATTAGTATATGAATGTCATCTATTTCTGAACAAGTGTTAAAAAAATACCTGTCCAAAGTGCCATGGTCGAGAGGTTATGTGCTTGTGAACTCCTTCATAGAGTATGCCATGTTCATTCAGAACATATTCTTCTCTATGGGCCTGATTGTCCAAATATACAGGATCATCTGGAAAAGATGAAGAGCTTTCATTCAGACAAAATGTACCTTTCTAGTGCTTCTGTGTTTCTGCATCACTGGATCCCTCTCTCCTTTCCTACCAGTTTTTGATGTATACTTTTATGTTGAAGGTTGTGGGCTCTTTAAGCACTCACAGACAATTCATTCCTACTTACAGCTAGATAATATCTTTATTAAGTCTCTCCCTGCTGTAGAACACATTAATGGAAGAGTTTGCAATTTATCTTCACGCTAAGCTGTTCTACAAGTCAAACACTCAGCAACATAGAGCTGTGTATCTGATTTAGATCAAATCAGCACAGACAATGTGAATATTTGTCATGTAATGATTTTGGCAAGGTCCTACAGACTCCAGAATTGCTTGCTACCTGAGCCAGATCTACAGAATTTAATTTGTATTTGTACTGTATTATTTTATGATGACAACACAGCATTCATGGAATTACAAAATGGTTGAAGTTGGAAGGGGCCTCTGGAGGTGATCTGATCCAACCTCCAGCCAGTTTCCCAGGCCACGTCCAGGTGGCTTTTGAATATGTCCAAGGATGCAGACTCCACAATCTCTCTGGGCAACCCATGCTAGTGCTCAGTCACTCTCACAGCAAAAATGTGTTTCCTCATGAACAGAGGAAACTTCCCAATACTTTCTATTCTGTCAAGACACTGTAATAGTTGTGGGGGAAAAAATATACCTCACCCCTTCTACCACTAAAAAACCAAATTGAAACAATGGCTTGAGACAGTCTTGAACTTGGAGGAAAAATATTAAAAAGAACATAATTAAATCTCTCCTTAATTCTCATTGTTTCTGTTACTACATCCATTATGCACCAGTTAATTAATAAGTATCTTACGGTTTTACTCCTCACTAGCTATTCTTCTTAAAACAATCTGTCTTTACAGTTCTTACCTGCACACCAAGGGTTAAAAAGGACATAAAAATCTCCAAGACACCGCTGATATGTGTGACCACAAGATGTGATTTGCATGTTGAGAATATAACGGCCAATGCAGACATTGGAAGGAGGAAACACACTGATACTGATGCATTTTGGCTGATGAACTTTGTAGGAAGCACTCCAGCAGGTTTGATCCAGACATCTGCCCATTGGGAAGGTGCATTTTGTCTCATTTGATTCACAGGGTCTGAGGCCTTTTCAGGAAAATAAAAACCACTTCCATCAGACTACTAAACAAAGCACATGTAAAAGGCTAGTAATTTGCTTAGGCATAATTTGCAAGGCGAAGCTCCCAAGGGTGGATTTCTTTTTCACTTGTCACTTCTTTAGCAGAGTGAGAAAGCTTTACATATTAGAAGAACTGCCTGGTTTAGGGGAAGGTAGTCTCTTTACATGGAACATGAATAGGTTATGGCAATATGAAGACTATGAAAGAAGTCTTCTGAAGTCTATGGGAAATATTATTAATCAACAAAGGACTAGGAAAGTGTACAGAGTGCTTGGGAGTGACTACCTGTCTCCACAGTGAAAGCAGCCTGGTCCACGGAGTCATCCCATTCCCGATTTTGGAAGCGAGCATATAAGCTAAAGGCTTGCCCTCTCCTTATTATCTGTCTGTCAGTTCCGAAGAAATGGGTATTATGTATTTGACAGTTGGAAGGACAGTTCAAGTCGACTTCTCCCAGCTCGATAACTGCAGGACAGAGAAAGGAGCACACAGAAAAACCCTATATAATTTAGTTCCCAGCTTTGACTGTGGTTAAGATTAAGTGAAAGAGGAGACGATGAAGGAGATAATTCTTTCAAAAATTCATTCAAGACTTTGTTCAAAATTCAGCGAGACTTAAATTGAGACATACATCCATAAAAGTTCCTTTACAAGTTCACCACTTTCCTAGCTTGCAGATGGAAACTTGTCTAACTCTTTGATTTTCTGTAGCTGTGCTACAAGTTTCACTTCTTTTATTTAGTGCCTGATTGTATTATAAATACCTGATGCTGAAGGCCAATATTAGTATCTCTACTTGAAAAGCTGACTTTACATTGTAATTGTCTCTCCACACATTATAACATTCTGTCTACAGACAGTTACAGTCTATCTGCATGCTATCATTTGAGATGTTTGGGTTTTTTTATAAAAGAAATTAAAAAACTAAATAGAATAAATAAAAAACTTGATAACATGTATGTATTTGAAAGCTTAAGTGGCACTCCAAATTATTTATGAAAAAAATAGATATGAATAAATATCTATCCAAGACTTAAAATAATGTTAAATATGCATGCATATGTCTCAATCTGCACATCCAAAGTCATAAAAAATTTTGCAGATATCATTGAGGAACTTAATGGAAAAGGAAATATTCACAAATTGTGACATTTTAAAATGCTGACAATCTATCCCAGGTGCTGTGATCAGCTTGACAAAAATCTTGGCTGATTCCCCCTTAGGCATCCTGCTTGCATATCAGTCATTTCATAGGAGTAATTATGACACTGGTGCCAGAAGGATGGGTGGCAACATTCATCTTTACTTATTTGCATACAACTTTTTATTTTCCAAAGTTCTTCATTCTAATTGAAGATGATGGGAGCCACAGATTCTCAGCAGTTTTGGAAATTTGCTTTACTGATGTACAAAGTCTTGTATATTATTATAATATTAAAGTGTTAAGTTTGGTCCTGCTAAGCCTACAGAAAAATCTAACAATGCAGCTTCTCTAACTACATGGGTACCTACAGAATTAATATTTAAGGGAAAATATGTTTTCCCATCCAAAACCAAGGGTGTATTCACTCAAGGGGAGACTCATAGCTAAGCCCTTGGGATCAGGAAATTTTTAACACAAACCAGTGGAGCTTCCCAGAATCACATCCTGAATTAAATAATAATCTAAATTAACTGGGGAGAGGGTGGGAGCAGGTTGAATAGGTAGGGAAGAGGCATAAAAAACTTTTTTTTTAAAATTTGTTTTCCTTGAATAAAAATAATCTTGTTTCTCATCTAACTATTTAAACTTGATCATGCATTGGTCATTCAGATCTTCAACAGAGATCACCAACAAATGCAGAGCTGTGTGCTGCCCATGATAAAAATTTGCACACGATCAACAATAACCAAAAAAATACAAGAGTGCATTACATCATTATTGCTCATGAATACAACATACCTGCTGACAAGAATGAGCAACAGAACTGAACTGAAAATCTCCTATCTTAATGGGAGTTGTCAACCATAACACAAAGTATTCTGGTCAAACTGAAAGTACTTATAGCACACATGGCAAATTCCTGTGGTCAAGAACTCTGAAAGAACCTGATCCTTGCCTGGTCTCTGGAGGTGTTTATAAAACCAAGACAACCACTCTTCACTCAGTAATCCAGCTGAACTGGAACATCAGGGAGCTGTGGTATTACATTTCCCAGGGATGTTCTCTAAAGTCAGCCCACAGTTTCCTTATCAGATTTAAGTATCGCAACTGGATCATAAACGAGCTAATGGTTACTTTCTTAAGCAAAGACTGCTCAGAAAAAATATGAAAGGCAATTCAGTTTCACATTTCTTACAGGTTTTCTGCCTCTGGTAGAAACCTGACCATCCATACCAATCACAGGGTTTTCTCTATCAATTCGTATTTTTCCTTCATTCAAGGCAGAATACTTCAGGCATTCACTGGAAAATAATTGCTTCTAGCATGAGAATACTGAAAGCTAGCACTCTGTACTTATGCTAGCAATAAAGTTTATTCTTTTCCATGCTATTTCCTATTTTCAGAATTGGCTGTTGTTTCACTAAATCTTTTCTATAGCTTTAACCTTCATAGTAGTTTTTTTTAAAGTAGTTTTTTCCCCTTTCTTACTAGTTCCACAAAGGACATCCAAACATACAAGTAATCCCTACACAAAACTATGTGCAATTTTTTAGGCCTGTACAAATGATCATTTAATTATTTCTGTTTTCAGTCTTGGTTTAAGGGATATTAAAGTTTCAAGACACTTACCTTCCATTTTTCTTCTACATGTACTGGTATCTGAAGCACAGTACTGGTGGATATGCCAGCTCCTCAGCAAGACGCACTGCAAGGTCTGGCTGATCTCCTCTGCCAACCAACCTAATTTCCTCTCAGTAACACTTATATTCAGAACTAAGAGGCCGTCACACGTGTTGCATCAACAAAATACCAGTTTTAAAAGAGGCCCCACCCATGTGTCTACTGATGCTCATAAATGATTCATTTTAACTTCCAGCATTATTAGGGAGAGTCCTGTGGCTGAAGGGAGGGAAGAGATCTTGGTAACCTCACCTATAACACAGTACTCTCAGTGTCCCACAGCTTGCCCTGTCTCAAAAATACTTTAAAGCCAGGATGAATCTAAACACATTTCAGGGCAAGCCATTATTTGTAGCCATCCAAAGTTGCCATAAATACCAGCACCTACTGTTCCTTTCTGGCTAGTCATCTTCAGACAGCTATGGAAAACAATAAGGAATACTAGACTAAAGCTGAATTTACACTCTCAGAATATGATAAGCAGTGGACATTTTTAGCATAATGTAAGCAGAAAGCCCAGTTTTCAGACAGTCTGCACAGCACTCCCTCCAAGGGGAGGTCAGAACAAAAACAATCAGTTACAAACTTTTCCAACTAAATTGTAAAATATGCAGAGAGCATTGAAGTTTAAAATAAAATTTAATGTGAAAATTATATAAGTTGTTTACACTATGTATGTATTTATTTCCTAGCACACAGTTTTCTTAGCTTACTCCACCTCCCTTCCCCTGAAATTTTGAAAACCATTTCGAACAATATCTGTGAACAAAAACCGTGTTAATGCTTTAACACAAAATTTGTGCTATTTTATTTAGGTTCCAGGCATATGTAATAAAATAAAACAAAACAACCACAACAGTGTTCTCTTTGTACTCTCAGTGATGAGTAGTTTAGCCTGCAAATAGGAAACATGGATTGAAATTTCTTCTGGCAAAACCAGAACGAACATGTGCTACTAGTTTCCTCCTATCCTTCTTATGCCTCTATGCCAAGCTTTACTCCATAAGCTATCTTTTGTATCCCTCAAAGTTATTCTTTGGATTGAAAAAACCTAACCCTAAAATAAAACAAAAAATAACCCCAAACCAAGAAAAACTAAACACAAAAGTCATTCATTGATATAGAAAGATTCAGACACAATGACTGAAGTTCAGTGATTTGCATAACTGCCTTGATTCTAGACAGTGCTTTAAGAAATCATGAAATGAAAAAGCTTAACAAACAGTGAAATAACTTAGTAAGCATAACCTAACAGCTCAGGTATTGTGAAATAACTTCAGAGAAATTAAAGCCAAGAAAAAAATCAGCACATCAACAGTGGGTTGGAAGAAAGCAGTTAAAAAGTTTGTATGACTGATGCGTATGAAAGCGAATGTAATTTTCAATGTGTTCATATTTTGAAAAATATAAATGTTTGGCTAGTCATTAGACAGACATAAAAAGTCTGAATCCTAAGTAGTTCATTCACCTCTCATATATCAGAAAGATGTCTTTTTCTTAGCATTTGCTATTTGACTATTGAAATTCAACTCACTGAAAAAAGAAAAATTAAAACCACCACTTTTTCATAAGAAATAATTTGGCAGCCATACATACATAACCAACTTTCAGTCAGCCTGCAAAATGGGAATGGTAGTTGTCAAGCCAGCCACCAGAGACCTGCCTACAAGCAGATGCACATACTTGCATCCAGATAATAGAACAGAAAAGTATCAAAGTTGTTCACAGTTTCCAATATATTAAAGTCCCCTCAAATACATCTAGTTCAGTCTTCTGACTGAAATATCTTGGTAAATGAAAGCCTGTGACAAATAAAAGAAAACAAATAGCAAGCATCAGTAAGTGGCTGCACCTGTGGGTTCAAAGAGACTTAATTAAGCATTTAAAATAATAAAGACCTGAATCAGGAGAAGAACACTTTCTGTATGGATATGAGTCACTGGCTTTAGTAAGTATGCTTGCTTAGATCCTTGGAGCTGAGTTGGTGCCTATCTGTCTCTGCAGGATCATTATATAGATGCCCAGCCCCAAAGCAAAGCCTCCCAGATACCCGAGTTCCTGCCTATCGGTGTCTGCAGAGCCATCCAATTGCTGCTGCCAGCTCACAGCCATCAGACTGGTTGGTCCTCTCACTCAAGCCCAAGCCTCGTGCACCTAAAGTAAGAATCTTTAACAAGGCAGAAAATCATAGCATTCTGGCTCTCTTGATGCACTCACTCTGTTCTTACTCCTTTTGCCCACTAAGCCCTGCATCATATACTTGCATTCGGGTCATCCATGCAACAAGGGCCACCACACAATAAAAGAGCCATGGGAAACTGAGCACAAACAGGAAACACAGATATGGTTCAAAGAAAGGTTTTGCCTCTCAGCTTATGGCCTCTCTGATGTGTTCAGACTGCTGACTTCCAAGGCAGGCTGCTGACATCTGTCCAAAGTGTCTCCTCCTGGATAGAAACAGTTCCCCTCCATGCCTGAGAGTGAGGTTGCCAAGCTGAGGCTGATGAGCCCTTGGCCCCAGCTGAGGGTGCTTTCTCCTCTGCCTTCATCTTTTTCCCTCACATTTTACTCATCATTCACACAAGCTGTCCTCGAGGTTACTACAGTTATCTTGTACATCCAAAATTCTCTGACATGTACAAATCAGATGAATGCCTGAAACAAACCTGAAAATTCTGCAAGATAGCATAATTATGAAGATTTAGGCACTTCCAGAATTTAAGCCATTTAGGTTGTTAAGTTTCTTTAATGACCTTTATGTTGGCCTTACAACAGTAAGACTACACTTACGTTTTACAGTGGCTTGGTGTTATTTTTTTTAAATATTACTTATGTTGCAATAGGCTGACACGTGATGAGCATTTACAAAGCCAAGTGGTGGGACTGCTAAGGGTCCAAAACCCCCCTAGCTTTCAATTACCCATTAAGGCACCAGGAAAGGGTGAGGATTGAACAACAGGGCATTGCAATCACAGAAAGAACACCTGTGAATGGCACTGATGCAGTTCCACTGCATCACTAATATATTTGTGAACAGTAGAGAGGTTGCAGTAATCAAGCATCCAAGCAAGGAATCCTTTCAAGAAAAAGGTACATAAAATGACCGCTCAACAGGGGAAAAAGGAAGGAATCAGAAATTATGTGAACTGAGATTAAAGTGTTTTGGTGAAAGTGTCATCTACTGGAAAGCTGGGGTAATTGCAGTTTTTAAAAAACATTTTTCAACCTCTGCATGTTTCAACAACCAGCCCTAAAGTTCATTTTTTTGTACTTGATAATATAACTGTATTCCTTTGATCACTGGACCTGGAGTCGATCTTATAGCAATGACTGACAGTGTAAAAAGATACCTGTCAAGATAGTGTATTTAAAATCATGAAATGGCATCACCCTCTGCTCCTGAGAGTTCAGGAAGATTCATGTCTAACAAGGAAAGGGGATAGAGAATTAAAAATCAGATGCCACAGGTTAACTCTAAAATAAGCACGTGTTAGGAATCCACATCTGACCTTCTGAAGTTTCATATTACAAGGGCTACAGGCTGGCAAACTAATAGAACTCTGTCACAGAACACACCCAGAGTTTCTTAAAATTCATAAATTAATTTGCAATGAAGTTGCCTTTCATTAAAGAGCCTGAAAACACTGGCAGGTACTCTGTTAAGTGTAAGCAAGCATTACAACATCATATTTACAGATGAATTAGGACAAAGAAATGCTTCAAATGAAATCTTAAACAAGAAGTCTGTGTGTTTTAAGAAGTACATGGCAGCTTTGTCTTTCTAGAAGCTGGAGGAAATTAGTAGCATTAAATAATTATAGGTGGTTTCTGACACAACAAAACCACCAGTCCTCAAAGAAACCAAAAACTCCTTCAAGGGAGCTCCCATCCCATCCAAGCTGGACCATCGCTTGGAGTTCTGGTGGAGCTACTTGCTCTCTTGTCTCAGCCTCTTTACTGTGTAAGCCACTATTTGGATCCATGCGGTAGGATGTTTTTTCAATATCTCTGGTGCAGATGAGGAACACCCACACCTATAATGTTGCAGTATATGCAGAATTCAGAAAGGTCAATTACAGGACATGTACCTCATGACAGCAGGCAACATCATTTGTGCTTAAGGCATATTGTCAACATATTTGGAATAGAACCTAGGTAAAATGCTAATCCATGTACCTTAGTAACAACAGTGACCATGTTAACTGAATAGAATATAACCATAAACATTACATAAGTTTCAATTAGTAGGTTATAATAAAAAGAAAAATTTTATTTGTTTACCAAAAAAAACCCCAAACCAAAAAACCCAATAAAACCCCAACAAACAAACCCAAAAAACCAAGGCCCCACACCCTTTTTCACAAACTAAGCTAGAACTTACAGCTGAGTAATTTGCCAGGTAACCTACTCTAAGTACTGTAAATTCACTTTCAAATGAGCTTGTTCCCAACTATATTTAAAAATGGAACTGGAATAAACTAGCACTACTGTAAATTCAAACCTCAGCTCACTGAGCAGTAACTTTCCCACACAGGGAAACCTATAAATCACCCAGCTGTGATTATAACCCACCAGTCTAACTGCCCCAACAATCCAGTAGATACCATGGACCTGCTACCTGCACAGACAATGCTAATTGGAAGAAACTCAGTCTGAGCAGTGGGAGTTGAAAGAACAAAACGAGGTGAGACATTTACCAGGTTTGATTATAGGAGATTTGAGGCTCTCTGGAAGAATGCAAATTGGTTCCTATTCTGTTAATTTAAAGCTTTAATTTTTAATGAAGCTTGTTTGTTTTTTAAAAATACCCATTTTCTCCTCTAATGCTTTTTTAGTAGATGTTTGTTTAAAATTTAGTTATATAGGAGTAGAGTTCAACATCTTGGGGCCAAAATACAAAATACAGGTCTACATCCCAGTAAAAAAATGAGTCCCAAGTACTGTTATTTGCAATATAAAGAGCTCTTGATTTCAGCTGGAAACTACTTAATATTAAAAAAAAGAGGTGAGGAAATACTTTTATTCTAACAAACTGAGTTCAACACCTGACTGATGTAAGTTTCTCAAGATTTCTAAAGTTTTCCGTGCACCGCTTATTTTGAACCTAAAAATATGTAGTTATATCTGGTTTTATTTTAAGCACTCAGGAGTAGAAGATAAAATATAGTTAAAATTAAAAGGGACAAACTCAAAATTCTTGTCCCTTTCAGATCTCTACAATAGATATCTGACACATATACACAACATAGTTTATGAAGAAGACAGTAATGTGCATGAAGAGTAAGGAAGACACCTTGTATCAGAAATGCAAACCCCAATTTTCATTGGTTTTTTGAACCTGTACAGGCACACTTTCTGCAATGAGAAACAGCATATTAACTCACTTGTAGGCTCTGGTGTCACTTTGGGGTTGCTTGCTCGGCTTGTTCAGGACTAATTAGACAGCAGGTTTAGGCAGACAAACCAACACATTTGCTGGAATACCAATCAATGGCATTGCTCTAATGGTATTTGCCTCAGCTTTCAGTCTTCCCAATAGTAGGGGATTAGCAATTGATTTTAGTGAAACGTGAAACTCTGTTTTCAGCAGTATAAACACAGCACAAGACACAGAATAAAAGTGTCAGAGGGTAAGGAGCTGGAAGTGCTGGTTTAGATGGAGACAGGCAGTAGCACAAACCAAAGCAATAGCTATTGTTCCCCCTTGATGGAAGCATTTTTATGTATTTTTTTAGCTGTGTTATAGGTTCCACTTCACTTCTGATTGCTCACCCAACTCAAACTCTGCTCCTGCAACAGATTTTTATTTCTAGTTCATTACTTTGTCATAAGGGACAGACAGGTCACGTCAACCACTAATAGCAATGTATGAAAGGAGGTCAAAACATAAGTCAGGACTGGCATGAACACAGCTGATGTCTCTCAGTATAAACCAGCAAATACTTCCAGCTCCTGTATGTGCATGGCATACAAACATAGTCTTAGAATGATGCAGTAAATACTTCCAACTCTTTTAAAAATCCAGCCATATAGACACAGATGTAAACACCAACACCTTTCTTTGAAGGCCCTTTTCTCCCTTTACTAGAAGTTCCTGAGTCAGGAGGCTTTCTTTTACTGCAATAAACATTCTTGGCTTGCTTTGAGGTGTCTGCCTTTTGGCAAGAGGATCCTTGATGTCATATGTGGTGACACATGAGGTGTAATAAAGCACCTTAACATAGAGTGGCTACAATCAGATTTTTAACACAACCATTTCATAGTATTTTATCTTTTCTACAATAACTTCTGATACTCACCTAATTTTATATTAAATAAGTTTTACTATGCAAAATACTCATTAATATGTTCTATTAGACTATATAGGTGCTACCATCTTCAAAATGGAACGATACAAGAAGTCTTGCAAGATTATTTTAAGAAAGGTCTAAGACTAAGAAACAACTTTAGCTTAATTTAGATTCAATATACAGATATTATTCAGTAAGCTGTCATGCACTTGGTGGTGTTTTGGCAAAACTTTGTGTAGTTCTTCTTGATGCAGCATTAATTTATACCATCAAAAGACATTACAGAATTCACAGGAAGACAGCTATTTTGGTTGTTTGGTTAAGATTTTTAGCAAGATGCAGTACATAATGGTATTATGCTTACTGGACTGAATTTTAAGAAAGTTAATAAACTGGGTTTAGACAAGTGTAAGGTGTTAGTTACATCTTGCCATGCTTTGTTTTGTCCTGAAAATTGGCATGGACAATTTGTTTTCACAGTTTTTAATGAAATTCCTTCACAATTTGAAAAACATGTCATAGGACTGAATATGCATTCTTTTATACCAAGATGATCAGTAATTCAGAAATTATTGGCTGTGTTCTGTTCCACTCTGTACACAAGTAACTTCTCCTAATGCAGCTGAGCAAAATTTCATGATGATGAAAGTAGAGGAATGACAACTTAATTGCATCGTAAAAATAAGCAAGGAGACACCTACACACCCAGATATCACATACTTCAAGCAGCACCTTCCAGTTTTTCTAGTCAGCTTTTAAATACGACTGCATTTTAAGGGCGTACTAAAATGCTTTGGGCAAGTTTGCTACCTACAAGCATGGATCCTCTGCTTGCTGAAGTTACAGTAGCCATGACCTTGGTTTTCTGCATTTTAAACTAATAAACTAAACAGCTGCCTTCAGTAATGTCTTGGTCTAATCATGAGCTTAATTATGTTTCAAGGCTTTTTTTTAACACCAAGTCTCTCAATTTCTGTGCAAAGAAACTGAATACTCACAAGTTCTGTGTCAAATAATTTTGCTACACTAAGAAATCAATAAGAATATCGGGTCTATTTTTTTGCTGGTTTCAAACACCACACATAAGAGAGTGCCATCCTTCCAGCCCATACAATAATCTAAAATGAGTTCTTTCTCACAAGCACACATCCAGCTGAGCAGTAATTACAGTGAAATGTCCTGTCATCTTTCCAAAAAATAGTAATTAGGGATATGAGCCTGGATGTCTTGTATGGTTATGGAAACATTTTTTCTTCCCAGCTAATGATCAGCCAAATAGTAAATCATTAAAAGGAAAATGACAAAGGGTGTGGGTAGTGACTGTCATCAACCTGGTTCACCAGCCCCAAACTTTGTCATCATCCTTCGGAAGAGAAAGCCTGATGATGCCAAAGTTTCAATTCTTTGTGCTTCTTTGAAGAAAACAAATATAGCTAATTAATCTTGTTACTTTTCATTGGCAACAAGTATCTTCCTCTTTACTGTTCTGGGAAAACATCTTTGTATTAGACAAAGTATCCCTATTAGGGGGGGCGAAAGAAGTCAAAACCATCTCACAGAAAATGTAGCAGTGTATCTATTACTACCACAATAATTTAAAACACCACCTAAGAGCTCAGGCATATACCTCTCTGAAACTAACTTAGAATAACCATCACCTTCCACTTTCTAGTCAGACCAATTTTTACTGCTTACCTACTGATTGCCAGGACGAATGGAAAAGACCTCCCAGGCTCCCTCACTCCTCCATTTCTCTGAGAACAAGAATCGTTCCTGTTACATGCACAGGTTAAAAAGTACGTAATGGACATGAAATCTGGAGCTGGTTTTGGTTTAATGTCATGGTGTCAAATAAACATTTAACAAAGTAACTGTTACCAACTCTTGGTATTGTAATTTTTTTGTTATTATTTTGCAACTAACACCACCAATTGCAACTGGTGCCATCTTTGCAGTTTTTTGAGTGATACACGCCAGTGTGTTATATGACCAACGCACCAGTAACCGTAACATTTTCTTGGGACTTAGGAGAACCAGACTCCAGCTATACAGGAAAAGCTGCTTCAAACCTAACAGTGTAGGTGTGACTGTAGCTCTTATCTTTCAAATTATGTATGACCTAATCTTAAAGCCCTTACGGCAAAGTTTTATCCTCTCCAGAATTTCAGTGAAAAATCATAATGTTAATCTTGTTTATCAAACAAGCAAGTACAGCAAACTTTGGTGAATTTCTCTTCAATGGGTGAACACATTCCAATGTAAAATTTTTTTTTTACATACTGCTAATTTTGAACTTGTTCAGATTTGTGAGACCTTTCAGGCCAGCTGTTGGCCACCACAATAACGATGCTGCTTTGATTTTGGAGGCAGGAATGCGACAGTTCAGAAAAAACAATTTTTAGAACATAAGACACATCAGCACAGAAAGAAAACAAAAAATTTAAAGATGATGACAGCAAAGCAGGATTGAGAGATGCTTTAATGAAGAATGCTTCCTTCTTTTCTAAATACTCTGATCAATCCTTTATTGATATTTTTTTCCCCAAAAAAGTAAATGTCATCAAGTCGACTCAAAACTATTCCCCTTGCAAGTATTTGGTTTTCTTCTGCCAAGCAATAATGCATTTCAGGTTTTGCATTTCTTAAGCCAATATACTGCATACAAACCACAGGCATGTTAAGACACAAAGACACACATTGCATTTCATAACCTCACCATGATGAAACCGGTTTGTACATATTCCTGGAGCATTTTATTGCTCACATTGAAGAAAATCCCAAAGTGCGATGGCTGCTATTCATACTTGTGATATAAAAAAATTTAAAACTGATAACAGTCCACAACAATATAATTTAAATGCAACCCCAGTAAAGTATGATAATAGATAGGACACAGGACAAAACAATAATGGTTTAGGATATTATGCAAGATTTACAAACAATGTAGTTACAATCTGCATTAAGTGCCACAAGCAAGCTAATAACACAGAGCCATGGTTTAATCCTAACACAATAACCAGAGATATATATTTTTTCAGATGTTTGATGACACACAAAACTGTAATTATAGGGATATTCCCATTTAGCTGTGCGTAAGGAATGGCAAACAGATTATAAAAGCCTCGTGCACAGAAGGAACAGGCTGGCAGCACCTCAAGAACATGTCTATCTAACATTTGTCATTTACCACCATCAACAAATCACTCTTGCAGAACAGGTTACACCTTTGTACCGAAATTCCTCTGCTTTCATTATGACATCAAAGAGCTTCCAATCTAGGAAAACATCAGGGCTGATCTGGATCTCAGAGCTTGTTTGCCATTATGGCAGTATTTTTCTTTAACCATTTTTTTAATGGACATATATATATATTATAAAATGCATATTCTATCAGGACACATATACAATTTACCAGTCTTTTCTAATCCATGTTGTTGCTCAATTTTCTCCCTTTTATGTTAAAAATTCCAGTAGATTTTCCAAATTGAGAACAGATTAGACCTTTTAAATAAGTAAATCCAATACATCCTTCAAAGTCTGCCTATACCCCAGACCAAAATATATTTTTCACATTGTTCATCCCATACATATTCATTAGTATTTATGACTTGGTGGAAATCATGACAAAGTTATGAACCATTCTCATTTATTTATAAGTCAGCTATACTTTATTTATAAAGTCATTTATAATCTGCTGAAAATTAGATAATTCTTCCCAGCCCTTCAGTGTTTATTGATACAAATTTATCTTGTTCATATATCAATCCTAGTTTGTATAATGAAAAATCTGTATTAAAATCTGTATCCCGCTACTGAACTGACCTTTAAAAAGTATCTGTTCTGACAATCCATCAGTATGATATAAAATTTACACAAGTTTGGCTATATCAGCAAGTTAACTTTCTGAAACACTCAGCTTAAGTCTTTCAAGTTCATTTAAAGATACATACAGAAATTCTTGAAGCAAAAAGAGCAGGTAAAAATGACAGAAAAAATAGCATTATTCCTTACTAGACATATTATTAACCTGAATGACTTTTCGTTGAGACAAATTTAAATAGATTAAGAAGTTTATTTTTAAAAAATTAAAAGCTCTTCCATAAAACAGAAAAAAAAATGCCTTCGTATTTTAAAAAATGAGTGCTTGCTGTACTCTAAGTTGGAATAGAACTTCTCATATTTTATTAAGAATCACCATAAAACACAGCTTAAAAAGTAATCTAAACACAACTGGAATAAAAGGCCTTTTATAAAAAGTCATGATAAAATACAAACTATTTGTTATATCAGAAGTGCAAATATGTAGCCAAGTAAATCATATATGGCACATTTTTGAATAATTTGATGACTTATTTGCCCACCAATAATTAGTTACTTGACTATTACAAAAGAAATAGGCAAAGTGTAATCATATCTCAGCTAGTGCACTGTTCAGGGGATTTCTTCTTTTTTTTCTTATTAGTGAAAGAGGCAGAGAAAACAAGCATTGAAGTAGAAAATATTGGGGGTCACACAGACAGTGGAAGTTTTAATTGTCTTTCCAGGAGTTCCTACACAAAAATCATACAGAGCTTATGGTCAGATTGCAAAGTAGCTAACATTAGTGTGATGCTGACCTATGATGTTTATGAAGAGCATTCAGGCACCTACATGGATGAGGCTCTTAGCTTCCTTTAAACTGGCATTCCATTCTTTGGGTGAAGAACTGCCTAAATATCTTACATATTGAGTTCTTGGGTACCCAGAAAAAGAACTCACACTCTAGTGTTTTGAAGTATATAAAAAAAAAAAGAAGTTGGTAGATGGCTCTAAAAGTTGCATTTTAGAAGAAAATATAGTGTAAGAGTCCCAGAAATTCAGTTCTGTGACAATTCCATAGTGCACCACATAAGAAATGTTTCCAGAACAGGACAGAGTATCTTCATATTAGAAGAATTTGTATGAGGAGAAAGATACTAAATTTAACAAAATCTAAATATAACCCATTTTGTTTTGCTGCCTCTGTCCCAAATACAGACTACTGAAGAGTATCCCAGCTAGGAGAAAAATAGCATATTCATAGATGAGTCACAACAGTAAAACCAAATGCATGGAGTTACAGCAGTGATGCTTCAGAAAAAAAGAAAAATAGGGTTGAGTTTGGGTTTTTTTTCTTTTCTTTGTTTGGCAAAAAATCATCATTGACATTTTGTGAGCCCACTTGGAACAGCACAGCAAAGTAATTTTCAAATTTTCACCATTTTAGGTGCATAACTTTTCTACAGAAAAGTTTTATTTTGGATTACTCAAAAGGCAGCTGAAGTGGGTAATCAAAGCATTTCTGAAAACTTGTCTATAAAAATCATGCAGACGCTTGCAGCAGATAACTAACTCTACATCTGATATTACAACTTTGACTCAATCATAACTTATACACATGGAAATATTTTAGAGCTGAATTAAACCTGTGATTCCTTGTAGCAATGTAGTCCCTTTTGAGTAGTAGGATTTTTAACTGACAATCATCCTTCTCTTAAATATATATGTTAGAATTTTAAACCAACCAGTTGACCAATTATATAAATTATTTAAACTGCTGACCAATTACTTTCAAACATAAAGCATTAAATGCCACTTCTGTGTTTTATTGGTTGACTTAAGAGTCACAAAGTGACTCTTCTGAGAGGTGGGGATCATGAATAAATGTCAGAACATTGCAAAGTGAAAACTAAAGGAAAAGACATTAAAACATTATTATTTGAATTTTACTTTTTTTTTCCTTTGCTATGATTTTTTCCCCAAATTATTTATAAATATTCAATTATATTACAGTTGCCTTGAACTAGGAGGACTGGTTTAGGCTCTTTATTATTAAGATCCCACATTAAGAACACACAGATTCAGAGACTTGGATTTACTTATATTACATGTTAACAGAGAGAAATGCCTAGAAGATTAGGACTTGAAATCCCAATCAAATTCCATGGTCTGTTCTCACAAGCAACAGTCCATTACTGTCTAAATTTTTGTTAAAAAATGTGAAGTGTTAACTATGAGATGTTCCCATGGCATTCTAAAAGTATTTTTCAGGGTGGGGATGGGGAAATCTATATTTTCTCTATTAATCTCCCTAGTAACTGAATCATGTGCTGTTAGAAAATTGAATGATGGTTATAATCTTTTTTGCTTTTAATTCATTAGTATGATTTTTTTCCTGAATCTCAGAAGACTGAAAGGATAGATAATTAAATGATGCTTTAATATTGCTCTCATATGAATATATTAAACTGGAAAGACATAGTTATTAATTTAAATAGGTATATTATAATTTTTACCTGTGTAACAGTTACACCTCTGATCTAGGTATAAAATTTTATTTTATTAATGACAAATTTACTTTGAAGTTTTACATTTTGTCTCTCATTGGGATTTTCAGTTTTAAAGGAAGTTCAATTGTTTCTATGCTTCCACTGTTCACATATAAAGACATTTCATACAAATGTGTAGCTATATGGAGTCTATATAATTATAAATTTAGATTATTTACCATTATGCAGCAACTTACTCTAGAAAAGCATTAAGGTGCTGATTGTTAAATGGAATGCAAAAGCAATGAGAGTGAAGTATATTAGTTTAGAATTCTGTTTCAACCAGTAGTATTTTAGAAAGTTGAAAGGGAGAGATTATTTTGCTTTGAAGAATCTGTAGATAAACTTCTGTTTAGGTTACATATTACCTTAGCCTTTTATCTCCCAGGATCATGGTTCAAATATTTCAAGGAACCACAGTTTACCAGACCTCAACTACAGTGCTGCAGTACCAAGTTAATACAATTTTTTTTCTGAGAGACTTGGGGTGTGGCATAGCCTAAACAGCACCATAAAAAAAATTGAACATTTCAGCTCATTGCAGCAGACATGGATATGAGAAATGACATTAACTAGCAGTCTGAATCCTAAGAGTTAATGAATACAGGCAAATTAACTTTTGTGATGTTTGGGGGTTGCATTCTACAAGACAGCATTTGCTGAATCATCATTTTTCCTGTTGCATTTCTGTAGGTTGCACAGTAATTGAGGGCTTGCCCAACTAGAAATTTGCTAATACAATACCACTGTCAAACAAGCAATTCATGAAAAAAAATTACTTTGCAAAAAGGTAATTAACTACAGTGGTAGAAACATTTGAAAAATCTACAGAGATCTTATAGTTCTGTTCAAGCATAAAGTATTTGGACTATTTGGGAATTGTTCTTGTAAATACTACACAAGCACTGGTCATATTTCAAACAAGGGAAATGAGATCTTTTCATTCTGAGAACTATTCTTGTGGCTCATCAATTGCACAGGACACAGTAGTTTGTTTCTAAGATAGTCTGCTTCTATCTATGCTAACAAAGAGGAAGGAGTAAAAGGTTTCCATGAACACACCTTGGCTATTTGAGACTCAGAGCGCCATTACAGCAGCCTGGAAAAACAAAGAACATTAGTTCTGCTCAGTTAAAATGGTTCTGCCAAGAGAACATCAACTCTTCAACAGTAACCATTGTGTTTGCCACAGACACCGTGCCAGTGCATTAAAATGATTCCCTTCTAGATCACATCATCTCCTTTCTTTAAATTCCATTCAAAACCATAAAAACAGGAGACAAGGAGGAAAGAAAAGGACTCTGAAGAAAAAATGAAAGCCTACATTGTTTTTTAAATATGGAAAATATATGCTCTGCATTCATTTAATTAACAGGACATCAATTGGTGATACTAAGATTAACTATATGAACACCAAGAGTAGCAGATAAGTTTGTTTGCACAATAATCATGGAAATTAATAAAAGCCTAGGGAGAAAATAGATTGTAAGACGATGTTTGTCATCTGAGTTCAAGATAAAGCTAATCAGCAAATGCTTATCTGTATGTTTGAAGGGGAACCTTAAATCCTGCATTAAGTGCAGCAAAAATTCAAAAAACAAATATAAAATTCTAGTTTTCTAAATATAGGAGTGAAATGTGGTAATTACTAAGCAAAAATTTCAATGACAACATGTTTTCTGTACTGCATATAAATCTGTTCAATCCCAAATCTACAAGTTACCTGGAACAAATTTTAATCTTATTTTAATAATAAAATAGCCCATTATTTTCAACTGAGCCAAAGTTAATGAGCAATACTAGAATGTTGAGCATGTTGGACCACTAAGGAAACAAAAATCTTATGAAACAATGTGAGAGGTCAGACAGTAGCCTGATTTCTAACTATTTATTGTTACAGTGTTACCAGTTTTTAATGTATATTTATCCCTGCTATTATATAGGGAGGGAAATAATGAGGGATTAAAAAAAAAAAAAAAAAAAAGCTTGGGAAAAGGCAGGGGAAACAAGATGGTAAAAGAATAGGAATGCAAAATACAAAAAGAGACAAAGAAAATTAGAACAATGGGAAAAATAAGTGAAAGAAATCAGAATAAATTGCTAGATATAACAGGCATGTGATCACCTGGTTGAAGAAAGTGTTTTTTTCAGTCATAAAGAGGGGTCAGCACACATCTCTGGCCACTGCCTGTTAAAGGTGCTTTTGCTTTTCTGTCAAGTTTCTAGGAGTATAAAATAAATAACTTTTGGTACTGTCTCCTCTGCTTCTTCAAGGTTACAACCACATTGTTCTCATCTAACTTGGAAAGTGTTTCCAAAATAAAGCATTTCACACATTTGAGATTTTCATTTGACCTTCTCTTGCAACAGTCCTTAAATCTCTCCAGCTCATAAAGCTCTTAGATTTTCATACAGAAAATTATACAAAAAAATTTTGTAATTGCTACGTGCCAAATGGATCAGTCTAGAATTCCTTTATAGGAATAAAGGAATGTTTTCTCTATACATGAAACAATTTTTTCTTTTAAAATGAAAGTCTGAAAATCCTGTTCCTTTTTACAATGTAGCTCCTGCTTCTCTTGGTTATTTGCATAAGTAGTCATGCACAAATGAAACGGATTGCTGAGTCTGGACTCAGACTTCAGGCCTTTAAAGGTTTGACATGCTCATGCAGAGCTTTAAAGCAGAATTTGTCTACAAATGGGTAACCTAGTGAGTCATCTTATCCCTGTGACAGTGACTCCCCACAGTTATCCTCTGTACATCCCACTCTTACCCAGTTACATCTCCTGCAAGATGCATTTTGCTAACATGACAAGGCTTCAGATTTTTCTTTTTCTGTTTTAACTCTCTCCTGGAAAGGAGAAGTTAAGAGACATTACAAACAATTTTACTTCACCACTGAAAGAGGGATCTTGGGATAGCAACCCACAGTTCCTTCATTGTAAGGACATGGCCAAATCACCTTTGGTTACTGAAGGAAGCAAGTAGAGGGCAAAATAAATATCTAAGCCAGCATGGCCAGCTTGTCATGAAATACCATTAAAATGTTTCCCCTCTGCTGCTTCCTCCAAACTCTTGCTCTCTCATACACTGCCACAATGTTCTGTCCAAGGAGTTGTATTCACCTGGATCACTGCATTGCTCCACTCACAGCACTGCTTTTCCAATAGCTTGCCTGGCCATAATTTGAAGGACAGCCTACAAAGGTATGAGGATAGAAACTCCTTAACCAGCACTGTCATTAAAGTTGCAGTACAATGAAACTATGGCCTAAACAACTCACTTAAAACTGCACTTCACGTCAAAGGAAGATGGCCAGAAACTGAACTTAATGCTCCATGGCATGTCTACACTCTAATTGAAACATGACAGGGCAAATTCGCTGCCCAAGGACCAACAGGCACAGACTAACCTCTGCCTATGATCATGAACTTGCTGTCCCCAAATCAGAGTGGCCTTGTCCCAGCTTCAAACAAGCATGCATGGGCTTGAGCAGAGGAAATACCCCACAGGCTTCTGTGTCTGCTCACCTCTGCACCTCATGTATTCTTCCTCACCTTACGATACATCATCACAGCAATGCAAGGATGACTTTTTGAAGCGTGTAGAGCGTCCTTTCCCCTGTGCCTCCAGATGGCCATTAAAAGTGTCTGCAGCAGCACACATCCTGGGTGTCAAAGCTGGGGCTCCTAAAGTCTGTGCTACCACCACTTTTCTGGCTCCTGTTCACTGTGGCCAACTCCTAATTCTTTCTGAAAACCACCATGGGGTGACCCACATGTGTGTGGCACAGGCTACCAAAGCTGCAGTTCACCAGAGACACTGCTTTGTGCAGTCAAGCGCCTGAGCAATGGTGTGAGAAAAGCAACTGTCTTGGAGATCAGCAGTGCTAATTCACACCAAGGGTCAGCACGGAGGTATCCCTTCTTCCAAAGGGAAGGAGTGAAAAGAACAGCCAGTGCTGTGGAAACTTCCCTTTTTCTTACCAACAAGGTGCATCATATCCTGACACAACCACAGGCTCATTAACACTCTTTAAAGATGACTGGCATGGTAGAGCAGCATATCATTTCAACATGGATATTACAAGCTTCATTATTTTATTATGTGTTTACTTCATAACTCTTTCCTCACCTCCATTGCAGCTAAACAGGAGGAATAGTCCTTGAGATCACCATACCTTTAGCTCTCATTGCAAACTTCATTCTCTTATGAGCCTTGCTGCACATTTCTAGCCAAGATAACACCTTTTAGATGTAGTATGAAATCATGTCAGTATGAAAAATTCATCCCACCTCCTTACCACCATTTGTGAAACCAAAAGAAAGCTTGTAACTTCTCTTCTTGAGATTGTTAAAGTCACAGATAATCACTCACCATTAGTTAACACACAATGCCTGAGGTTGGATTAATTTTCCTCACATGGCTTGAGACTTTGCAAAGCTAAGTGAGCAACTCAAAGTATTATTTTTAGTGTATCTTAGCATTTAGATTTCTGACATCTGAAGCTGAGGCAGCTACAGCCCACAGAAAGAACCCCGTGCTTCTGAATTATGCTTGAATTTCAGGTGCTCTCTGGAAACTAAAACCCAACACAGATTCACATTAATGCACTGACAGCTTTCCTAAGACAGACCACTTAAACTATAACAACACATATGCAATGTGTAAAAACAGAAGTACACTATGTTCCAGATTGATATCTTCATTTAAATGCTGTTCTAGAAATCAAGTATTACTTACCCTTCCTCTGCTGGAAATCCTTCTATTTTAAATCATGACAATGTGATACAAGAAGCTCCCAGCTCCTTAAAGATCCACAAAGGAACTTCTCATATTCTGGTATTTCTGTCTGTCAAAGGAACTGATACAATACTTCTATTTACCTTTTAAAAAATACTACCTCTTCTTCAACCCACTCCAAAACACTTTTGATCTTCTTACCTCACAGTAGTATAAGGTAAATCTTAAGTTAAATTCACAATATATTGAACCATCTCTTGTAACCCACAGCATTTTTTGATGGAATTGAAGCATTTGGGGATTTCATAAATGAGCCATGAAGACTAAAAATATGTAATCCTTCTGCATTTGTTTTTAAAAGTTATTTTTAAAAGATGGAGAGCAAAAGGAAAGATATGTACCATTGACAATGCCATCTCAAGGTTTAGCTCAATTTTCAAGTGTTTATTTGCATAAAGCACAATTTTGTATGAAGGCACAGCATAATTTATAATTATTTTATCCACCAGGAACCAGACACAGCTTTTAGATGTTAAATCTGCTGACGGCAATTTATCTCTTCCTCCATCTTAGAAGCAACTAATGCATTGTCAAGGGCTTGTCTGGGCCAACAAGTATTTCTCCCATCTTCTGCAGGAAATACCCTTAAATTTAATTTTCATAGTGACTGAAAAGAAGGAAGCATTACCTTTCTTCCACTTTTATATAAAGATCTCTTCTTTTCACAGTATAATTTTATTTCTAGAAACTTTGTATTTCTCTACAGACCATCTACACCTTTTGGGAGGCAGTCTACCATATGACCATCATTTTGCTGAAGTATCTCCTGTTCCACCAGACGTTCTGTTCAGAAGGTTATTCTGGTATTTGAAGATTTAACAGTTTGTTGACAAAATAACCTGAAAAAGTGTCTTATAAAAACACTCTGATATTTTGATGGTAGTATTTGTACAGGGATTTTATTTTATTTCAGCTTTAGTCTGCTTTCAGAAAATGTTACTGAGTAGATTATAATACCGACCTGAGGACAACAGATGTTTAGTGAATTGTCTGATCCTGCAAGAGGCACAAAGGAGAAGTGGCTCAACTGGCTCAACATGCAAAGCTAAGATCAAAAAAGACATATTTTACCAAAGCAAAGAGGAAATGAACAAAATTACCCAGTGGCCATCCAAATCACCAGTCTGCATTGCAATTTTTCAAGTACAATATGCTGTCACAATACTCAAACAAATGCTTTCATAAAAGCATGCTAAGAAAAAAAAGAAGATTAACAGAAAAGTTACAGTCAGTTCCAAGCAAAAATGACTCAATGACAAAAGTAAAAAAGAATTACTTTGGAGGGGATTAAAAACTTAGGTACTGAAGTCATAAAGTCTTTTTGTTTTCTCTTAGTGTTGTGACAAACTTTTAACAGTCTATGAACAGCATATTGTCTATTTTAGATTGAGTCAACATTTGCTATTCAAGTAAAGAGAATAAAATTGCAGTCTCTATTGCAATGCATGTATTTGTTTAATTTAGAAAAACCCAAGCCACTTCTTTAAGATGAAAATACACATCCTACGTTATTGATTAGTTCTTTAATTCCTGAAATCATTAAGACTACAAGTTGCCACCTTAGCACAAATTTAAGAATGCTACAAAGTGTCATTCCTTTAAAGTAGAGGTGTAGCAACCTAAGACAAAAGACAGCTGGGGTTCAGGTCTTGTTTTGAACAAATGATGACCATTAAAGTATCTTATTTTGAGTAACCTGGGATGTATATTTCTGTGGAGAAACAGCAAAAACTTCCACAAATAACCTTGATTTGGTAGTAATGTTACTCATGGTATGGCAGGCAAATTCAACAGCCAAAGGCTCTCTGCACAGTAAGTAGAGAACAGAAGATTTCTTTTGGAAGGACTTACATGCATACCAGTGGGAGTTTATGTTAAACACAGCTCATAGCACAAGACACTGGCATGAAAACATATGGCCCTCCTCCATTCCTTTCTCCCATTCCCATTGCTTCTGTCTACACATTTTCATGCCCTTCATGTGTAAGCCATAGAGCTTAGCAAAGCTTCCATCTCTTAAGACAGCCTAAAACCACCCACCATTTTGGCCAGGACAGTCATCAACACAGATGAAGTCTACGCCAATCTTGCAACTGAACTACAAAGCAATTCTATTCCTCTCACCAGTAATTCCCTTAGAGGTTTCCTTGCTTCTCTTCAAAGGTTTTATTGCTGAATATTATTATTGCCACAATTCTCCATTCAAAAATGGTTTACATAAAATACTTGTAGTCTATGTATCCTTGCTATTCCTGCATTTTTCTCTACTTAGTGAATAAGCAGAGGGAAGTTTGCTAGCAACAGGAGAGTTCACATCAGCTGCTAAATGGTGCTTTATGTCACTAAACTGTATATATTCACAGCAATACTTTAAAATGGTTAAAATTTCAGAAATCAGAGAATTGTTTCAGGAACATGCACACTGCCTAGAGAGCTTAGGAAAACCTCCCAGGAGCCCAACAAAGCATTCAGCACAATACTGTCAAAATGGTCTTTGTTGGTTCCAGCCATGTCAGGTGCCAGAGCTCAGTGTGATTTGATCTGTTAGAGATGTGCTCAGTGATGAGAACAAAACTGCAGAAAGTGGCTCTGCTCCCTGAGATTTGAGAGCCAGTACCAGTCTGTCACAGGATAATACAGCCTGAAATATATGTAGACTCAGGAGATTTCAACAGCTTAAGGGAAATACATTCTGGTTTGCACCCTTTTCACTGACCTGAGCTTTTGGCTGTCAACAGAACAATCCTCCACCCTCCCACTCCTCCAAATACAATTGTTTCTCCAAACATGCTGACAAAAGAAGAATAGGGTAAATTAGTTCTGGACCAAAACAGAGCAAGCTGAACCTTTTACTTAAGTAATTCATGAGAATTAAGCACTTTTGTGCCATCTTCATCACATCAGGTGTCTGAGAGTGCCATCCTCCCGTCCTGTAAGCAGTGAGCACCACAGTGTGGACAAGAGCTGTTAAAGCAGCCCAGGCAAACAATGAAGCAGCATGAGACTGAGCACGTCCGAGTGCCAGGACTACTCAAGGGCTTCCAGAAGGAAATGTAAGCTAAGAGAGGCTGACTCAGGTTCCCTTTGCTACAGAAACTCCTGTAGGTCTGGTATTTTAAAACTGGTTTTTCAGAGATTCATTTGTGTTATACTGCTAGAGTGCTCACTAAATCACAGACAAGCAAATATAAACTCCTACCTCTAGAGACTATTTTCAAAATCCTGCAGAATAACGGCTGCATTTCTGCACTGCATGACTGGGGGCCTAAAGTACACTTATAAAAACATCCCAGGAAACAGCCTCCTACACAACATGTAACATCTAAGCTTGACACTGTAAATTAATCCAAAGGAAACAAGATCTTTTAAATCCTTTTTATTACAGAAAAAAAAGGCTTACACTTGACTTAAAAAAGCAGCATTATTTTATGAATCCAAAGTTATTACAGTGAAGTTGCTTTAAGAAACCTCTAGAGACTGAAGAAAAGAAACAAAATGCCCCCCCTCAGACAGCATTCTAGATTACTTGAGTGACCACAGCAAACACCTTAATTGCACATCACTTCTGACACCCAGTATATGACCTGTCCCCCTTTCTTTCTCCCCATGACTTGTTCAATGTAGCTGGGGGAAGGATTGGATGAAAACAGCAGTACATTTCAAGTCTAATTTTCAACAGTTCAGTACATATCTGATAGATATCAGAGTTCAGAAGTGACTGACACACAGGCTTTCCTCCTAACTCCAGCTATTAAGTGCTACAGTTTGAACAGATCCCAGTGTGATCCATTTCTACCACAGTATTTATCATTATTCAGGTCCACATCTCAGAATACTTCCCAGCTAGTCAACTGGCTACTGCTGACTATAAACATAAACAAAAATAACCACAAAAAGAGAAGGCTCCACGTTGACACAGTTCTTAGCAGTGCAGCAGAACTCAGGCATTTTTTTTCTTTTCATTACACTCCAGAGAAGGAACAGTACAGTTCCAGTGACCACTTCAAGTTTTTTTATTAAGTCAAAAGCTGCAGGTTTCCAGCCTGAGCCAACATTAAATATGCAACTGATCTGTACTGAAATCTTAAGAAAAGAGACAAAGAAAACATACTACTGCATTAATAGTCCTACGTTTTGACTATCAGCACTGAGTTGTGCAGAAGTCCAAAGAAATTTACAAGTTTTTCATTAAGTGATTTTTAAAATTTTTTTCAATAAACAGCTCAGGAGCTCAATACCATTAAAAAACATACCCCTTTCTAAACACATTTTTAAGCACCTATTCCTCATGTATATGCTAAACATACACCTCTTAAAGGTTCTACCAAAAAAATAAAACCTCAACAAGAAGCAAGAAAACTCAAGTCACTATGTACAACTGGCTATAATGAGAAAAATGAAAAAAAGGCAATTCATAGAAAGAAAACAGAGAAAACATAAAAAAGGGGAAAAAAACGTATCAGATACCTGCTACTCAATGTTCTATGAGCTCACTTATAATCTTTCCTTCAAAAAGGAAAAGGTTTGTATTCATAATCAGACATGGAATTTTTAAAAAAATTCCTAATCTCTTTACATGTTGTTTATACTGTTTGATAACCAAAATCTTTCAAGTCAGAGATCTACTTAAGGTACTCTGCATGGCAACCTGAAGCCAGCTGTTACCAAGCTACTTAAACAAAAGAAACAAGTTTCTTTCCCACAGGGAAAAAGAATGCAATACATTTTCCCTGGTTATAATTCTACAGCATCATCAAATTTACTCAAATATAGAACTTGTCTATTTGAGCTTACTCATGGTTACTACTTAAAATTCCTTAATTTAGTGCTGTAGCACTAAATAGCAATTTCTTATGTGATCAAGCTGCCTTGTAAGGAAGATATAATATTATGTATGATACAGTAATATACCCTTAAGAAAAAAGAGACATAAAATGAAAAAACCCAGCATGAATAGTTTGAGGTGGAGTAATATAAGTTTTGGTTTTGTGGTACGTTTTATGGCATTGATGCCAAAGGCTGCTTTATAGCTTACCATTGGGGAGTTTTAGCCCTGGACACAAATTAGTCCTTTTTGCAGTCACAGGTTTGTATTAAAAGTGGCTTTTATGATGAAACAGGTAACAAACATGCTTTATACTGATCAATCTTTATCTATGTTAATATTAAGCTTCATTAACTCCCTCCTACAGAGTAACAGTCTCAAACAAAACTACCTATCTCAAAGATATATAACAATCTCAAGTATACACTGTAAAATAAATAAACACCATTCAAAAAGCTTGTCATTAGAGAGTTATACAAATAGTCAGAAGGTGTTTATATTGATGTCTTCCTTTATCAAGCTGTGCTGCGGATTCAGAAATCTTACAGATCTTTTGCACTCTAAGTGTGCAAGCACTCACAGAAAGTAATTACCAGGCAATCATGTTCTAAAAGGTTTTTAACATAATTTTCCAATATTTTTAGCTGCTAAAGCACTAATAAACAGCATATAATTCCCATATTCTGCATCTAGTAAACATTCTTGACTGCTATGGTAGAACGGTCCTCCAATTCCCAAAAATTTGAATTTATTTGAGGAAATAGAAAAGTTTGTTGTTGTGGTTTTGTTTTCCTTTTCCATACTAATGTGCGACAGGTAGAATATGTGACTTCTTAGGAAACCTTTAAGTTGTCTTCAGCTATCAGGCTCTAAAACACTTTACAGCTCTCTTCACTTTTCCTTGTTTTCAGCTTTAATTTTATATGATTCAGTGCATAGCTGGGCTATATTAGTAGCAGTTCATCACATATAGTAAGGTCAAGTAACATTATCTCTGTTTTGGAAATGAACAATTCAAAACTCTTACAAAAATGGTATAGAACTGTACCTGAAAATTTCTTCAGTTTAAATTGCTCTTTGTTAATCTACTAAGGACAATTAAGAAAACATCCATTTTTTTTCTGTCAATTTCTGAGAAAATGTGAATACATGCAAATCAAAACTACCATTATGCAGATAAAACGATCCTCTTTCATGAAGATAACCAATAAATGACAACCGCCAATAAATAAGTCTATTTGGAAACTCCAGAGAATTCTCTTGCTAAACAACTTAGTCTTTTTTCTTTTCCATAATGTCTTTCTGTTTAAGCTCTCCATCTGAAAGTTCTGTATATTTTCCATTCTTTTCCTCCTCTTGTTCTTCCTCACTGCCTTCATCTGTGAGCTCTCGATCACCACTTTCTTTTTTGGCTCCCTCATGCTCAAATACCTCTCCCTCTGTATCAGCTGTGCAGATTCCGTAACACATGATGCTGATGACCCCCAAGGGTAACCCAAAGAGAAAACATCCCAGCAGTGGTGAACTCTTGAACACAGACTGTTGAAATAGAAAGTAAAAACCACTTTCAGTGAATATAGAAAGTTACTGCATTACTTCTCTTATCACTCTGTGTATTTATTCAAAAAACATCCAAAATGAAAATAGTGTTTTTTAGAGGGATCACAGAATCAACTAGGTTGGAAAAGACCTTTCAGATCAAGTCCAACCTATGACATGACACCACCAACAATAAAAGACACCACAGCTGTCTTTTATTAAACACCTCCAGGAATGGTAAACCCCATCACATCCTTAGGCAGCCCATTCCAATGCCCAACCACCCTTTCTCTGTCAACAACCTCTTCCTAATGTCCAACCTAAACCTTCCCTGGCACAACTCAAGACTGTGTCCTCTTGTCCTAATGGATGTGTTATTTTGACTTTTCTGCTTGTTTCGTTTGGGTTTTATTATTGCTGTTGCTTTGTGGGATGAACCTTTTTATAAGGTTCATCTGTTTGCTTTCTTCTGCAAAAATGGCAAGGAGTCCTCAACTTCAGTAATTACTACTCTAAGTTCATAAAAATGACACAAGTTCAGTATTACAATATTGCATTGGGGTAGTTGATGTTTACATGCCAACTGCATATCCTATGCATTCTCTGAAGTTTTAGAAACAATTGTTCTAAGAGCGTTAAAATCCACTTTGAAAAAAAAAGTTTCACCTCTTATTTGTGTCTTGTCAAAAATTAGTCAGAAATTAGCAGAAAAATTCTAGAGAGCTTCCTGTTGAGGAGTAGCTTAATGGCACAGGAAGAAGGATCAATAGTTTCAGAAACTGGTGGATAAACACTTTACTCTTTCACAGAAGTTTAGAAGAAACTCATTTAGAAGCAAATGAATTTCAACTTAAATTCAGAGCATAGGTTTATTTGCTTGCATAGGACAAGAGAAGGAATGGATTTGTGTACATCTTCCCAACAAAATTTTGTTAAGCATAATTAATTGATGAGAAAGATAGTAAAAATGTTTGCTTTAAAACTACACAAAGAGTAGTATTTAATCCCCTTATGTTCTAAGTAATTAAACAAAAATGCAACATTACTTAGAACAGTGAAGTGATACCAATTTCAGGTAAGGATGTCAAAAGGGTCAAGGAAATGGCCTTGAATTCTCTCTGTTCTGTCCCTTAAAATACATGTCAGGCATACAGAAAAGCAGTGAAAAATGAAGAAACTAAGATATGTTGAGTATTCATCACACATATTATTAAAAAATTTGATCAAGAATTTCATTTGGCTTAAACCTATACATATACCTATAATATATACACAATATATACAGTATAAAACAACTCATATAAAAATATTTTTAAAACCCTCTGGAAGTATTTGTATCCTGATTGACAAGGGCACCATCTAATTCAATGAAAAATAAACCTTACCACAATAGTAGACTTGGCATCATAGATTATTCTCTTGATTCGTTGCAGAAGTCCATCACCACCCTGTGCCTGAAATTTCAAACGGAACCATGTCAAAACTGCTGACACTTTTCAGTTATGATTCCAAAAGTTCATTCTTCAGACCTTGCAATCTTAAGTCCCTTTAGAAGGAAATGAAAAGTAATTATTCTTACATCTCATGTAAGAATCCCACTTGCCAGCTTGGACAAAGATTATTCAGTAGTCTCATGAAAAGGTCTCTCACAATCGTTTTAAACAATCAGTGCCAAATTAAGACAATGGGCTGACACTCTCCTACGATAAAAAAACACTAACAAAAACTAGCAACTGTCCCATGTAACAATGGTAAAACTGCAGAGCTCTTCTGAACTTCCCTGCAGTTGTTGAACATCCACTTATGGATTATGACAGCACAAGTAGAAACACCTAAGAACTAAGCAAAGAGAAGATATGAACATGTAATAAATAAAACCTGTGTCAAGCAATGACAGACTATACCTACACTGCCCCCTAATTCAGCAGTGTTCAAAATAACTACATGAACCAGAAGGCAGTCTGTCTGCTGAACAGGACTGGTTTTCACCTTCCTTGAGTAGCCAGAGAAACAAACTCGTATTTGTTAACTCATCAGCACATGATCTGACTAAAAACCCCTCCAACAGCAAAAGAAGTCCACAAAGATGAGACAGACTAGCAAAAAGTTACCTATAGAGTTGAACAGAGTAACAGTATCATCCAGGTGAATAATCCAACACTTCCCAAGGAAGAGAAGGGGGAAAGCCAGACTTCTCATAAATTTCTCTGTGGTTCAGAAAGTCTGCATCCTATTAGTTGTTTACCAGCATACTTTGAAGACTCTCATTCCTCAAGAGCTGCACAATTTCTTGGGCAGCAAATGCAGCCAAAGTAGCGCAATTTTATGTCTACAGACACCTTAAATATAGACAGCTTAAATGAAGTCATATCCTGTATTTTTTATGTACAGAGATGTGAATTTAGACTTTTAATCACTCTAGCTAAGATACTGCAAACAAAAGATAGACCTAACTGACACTACAGCAACAAACATGAGGCACCATAAATGATTCTTCTCTAAGTAAAAAAAAAACAAACAGAGAGAAACCAATTGTATTTGTTGTTTCAACCAGAAAGAGACATACAATTAGAGTCTAAGTGATGCTGATAACTCAATGCACTTGAAAACCATTAAAAAAGAGAGAACTCAAGAACAAAGAACCACCGAGTTATAGCAATACCCGTCACACTGCAACGGAAAGCATGGCCAGTAAAGTCCTGAACAGCACATAAATCCACCTATATCATCTTCTACATCAATCAGGCAGAAACCAAAATAAACCCCATATGACAAATATCTTCCGTATTATTTGCCATTACCAGCCAATGACCTAAAACTGCAGGCATAAAGTAAAGTGAAATTCAAATAACACAGGAAGCACACAATATACAGCCAATTGGGGTTTAAACCAAAACCAGGCTTCTCCCAGGAGGCAGCCAAATTATTAACTTTCATCTCCCCTTCATGGCAAAGCCTTCTTTCCCCAGAAGCACAAACGAAAGTTCTGCTTCATGACCTCTTTCCTCATCCACACAACATAGATTTCTGTTCAACTTACAGTACACTGAGGGAATAAATACCCAAAAAAATCCAAGTCATCAATTCCAATTAACTTGGCCGTTTTAACAAAAGACAGCTCTTTTTTAGTTTTAGAGCAGAGACGAGTAAGCTTGTGTCCATTTCTAACATCCAAAGCAAGTATAATACTGTGTTTTTGACTCTGAAGTTGTAATTCCTCCAGCTATTTGATTTATTAATTTACCACCCAAAAGAAAATGTGCAGTTCAATTATGCACTATCATTCAAAATTTTAAACAAATTTGCATTTAGTGCAAACCAGGAGATGAACACAAATCTCTCCATTTACAGCTGCACCAGTAAAAGGAATATCAAAAGAAGCTGTCTACCATTTGCTATAAACAAAAGAAAGCTTGCTTTGTACAACATGTAAGAGCATGACTGCAGAATTTACAATCACATATTCAGTGACAGCACCCAAGACAGTAAAACAGGACAGGAATATCAAACACACACATAACTATCACAGTAACAAATTTTTTTCCTTACTTTAGCATCTAAGGAAATAAACACTAACCAATATATTCCAAACCACTATGAAGACTTACCTCAGCTGTACCATCCAGGATATTGTTAATAAATTGAACCATGTCTTCTGTGCTCTCAATGTGCCTATCTGGTAGAAAATATTGCTGATTGGAGGTATTCAATACAACAATAGTCGGGATTGTCAAGTCACTGGAAACATAAAAGAGACAGTTTATCTTTTTAAAGAACTACCATATAAAATATTCCAATTCAAGTAATCCCTACATCATTTCAAAAAGGAATCTATTAATCTTCATATGAGCACTTCATATGTAATTAAAAAAAAAACCAAACAAGAAAGCAAAAGGAATGGCGTGGTATGGTATGGACATGAATGATATGGGCACATTTCTCATTAATATTGTTTTCCTTCAAATCTGTGTCAGTGACACTATTGAAGCTTACAGCATTTTACATACCCAGAGCAACTGCAAATCAGGTACCTTATGACTTTCCAAATTGTAAGAGATCATAAATAGCAGCCTTGGATATGAAATGCTTTAAGTATTTAAGTTCACAAAGGCAGAAGTGTAACTCAAAAATTTAATCCCACACAACCATTGTCTAACTGATCACCTTTACCAATCAACATCTGCTGGTCAAGTCAAAAGAATAAACCATGCCAAGCATAGCTTTTCTACAGCTCTTTTAGATATGGTTTATGAGGAACAGAGGTTTTAAAGAATTACATTATTCAGCAGTTGACGTTTATGTGCATGTGCACATACATCATAAGTGGAAAGAAAAAAAGTTAAACATTATCTCTGGGCACAAACCAGTTTAATCTTCTGCTTGCTATAGTACTAAATTCAAAATAAGATCAGGGTAAGAAATTTTAATACTGCAAAAGTACACTGTTCGAAAAGAAAGATTTAAATATATTAAACAAGTTTAAAATCTCATGTAGTCTTTATCAATTTTCTACAATTCTGTCTGTAATGAATTCAAGTACTTCCTTCACAGCAGAAGCAATGCAAACCTTGTTATTCTACGTTTTCACCCTTCCCTAATGCATCCCATCCATGTACGTTTATAATACATATAAAATTGATGATGAATTCAGTCTTATGTGTGGCTATCAATTCATAGTTAATTATTTCATGAAAATAGTGGTTATTTACTCAAGATGCCCATTTTTCTTTGGAGTCACTGAAATTATCCTAAATTTTCACTCATATTTTAGGTGGGGCTTTTGGTTTGGATTTAATTTCAAATGCAAACCTAAAAGTGAAAAAGTTTATTAATATATGACAATTTTCTGAACTTCTAGAAAGTGGAATACTTAAAGATTTAAGGTGCAGACTCTTCCCAGTACTGAAGCTGAAAGCATGGTGACACCTCAAAAACCATTAGGGCAATTACAGGGATAGCAAAATAATGCCATCCTTTAAATGGAACTTTAGAAAAAACAACCAAATAACACAACTTTGTACACCAAGGCAACCTGCAACATAAGAGTCAATAAATACAACATTTCCCCTTGAAATTTTTATTCTTTTCTTACTAGGAACCTAAGTAGAAGGCACTCTAAATGTTTCCACAAGCATCTGGTAACAAGTTCCCAATTCCTGTCAAAATATGTCCTTCCAGCAAAACAGAACAAGTTTTATTAATTAGATGCAGTGTTTCTGTTGCATTTAACAGTCTGGTAACTGATGCTCTTGGAATTGGTTGTAGAGCAGCTGAAAGGTAACCTCCATGTGCACCTTTTTTATGGTATACAAAAGTTCACAAAAGCACATTTAATGTGTTACTTTCAAGAGCAGAGGAGAGTTTTACATACACCTAGAGCTGACAGTGATATCATACACCTTAACTTCCAAAAAGATCTATTTTTGCTTTCAATAAAATACTGAAAAGCATTTTAAAGTAAAATTTAAAATTTTATTTTAATTAAAATACATAATATTCTGATATCTTCTTTTGTGCATGGATTTAAATGTACCATTTCTAATCTAACAAAAGCATGTTCATATACTGCTGAAAAGACAGAAGAATTATCATGTCTACTAATAGAGTAACAGTCAAGTTCATAAATGTACTTTCATCAATGTCTTATTCAATCCCCAGAAATCATACAATACTTTTTCCTTTGTAAAGAAAACAGAATTTGTTCCTGTGTGCATCTAACACAGTAAAAAGTGTTTTGTGATACATTTCTCATTATTCAGATTTTTTCTCTTTCTACTTGCTGCCACCTGGTGACAAACTTTTGCAGTTGCAATACTTTTTTTTTAACTCGAATTGTTCATGTAGCCACCATGAAGAGCCACTACTTTGAACATAATTTGTTGCATTATTTTACAAATTCCTGCTCATGCTTAAAAGGTATACACTGGGTTTAGAAAATAATTAAAATTCGGTGAGTACTTGAACCAGAACTTTCCATATACTACAAATAATAAAATCAGGCATTTTGCAGATTCAGTTAAACAACCCAACTGAATAGACTTTACCACTACATCACTACCACTCCAAGTGGCAGTTCTATCTTCTTTCCCTTCATTTCCTCCCTCCCAGATATCTCATCTCCCTCCCTTACTTCTATCCACATCCGTGCTGGTACTCAGCAGAGTAGAAGGGAGTAACATTGTTGAATCAGCAAAATAACTCCCCTACTTGCCCAAACAAAAAACCAGACATTTTTCTGACAGATAAACAGGATGGAAGAGCTCAGCAGACAGACATAAGAGCCTGCACAGGAGAAGCAATTAAGCAAGTGAGGAAGGTCTCACTTTTGGCAATTATAAAGCACTGGCTCAATCAAATCTCATAATTTTAATTGAGAGAGAGTTGTTTTTAAAGCAGGAGTTAATCTATAAGACATTCTACAAAAATACAGACCTTGTGCTTTTGGGTCCATATGAAGCTCCTAGAATCTTTAGGGATCGTGAACACATGTTTTATTAATGTTTTGATCCCCGAGAGATGGATTTGGAAAACTTACAGAACTATAATACTGACTTCTGGCTTTTGTTTCTTTCAGACCTCCAAAGGCCAGAGGAGAAGAGGTAGTGAACTACAAATGCCAAGCAACTCAACTCTCTAATTATGCATTTTTTAGAAAAGGATCATAGTGAGGGCAACTGTCAAGCATCTTGTTAAACCATTTATATACTTCAAAATATACCATGTACATATCAAATTCAGAGGAGCATCTTCCATGCATTCTGTGCTTCTCTGCTGAAGTGCATTTCTATTTTATGTCATAAAAATGCATCAAGAATGAAAGTCTCACAACTCTAACAGTAATTTAACAAAGGAGACATAAAAGATAAGCTTTGTCAATCAGCATTATCAGTAAGCCAAACATCTAGCATTAAATTATGTATTTATACAGTTTAATTTAACAAGTAATTGATACTATGGTACAGGCTGAATTCTGATGACATGTTTTTTTCTTAAGTCATGAAAGCCAACAACTTTTTGTGAGATTATTTTCAATTAAATACATTTGGTAACAAATACAACTGAAGAAAAATATTCAAATAAGAATTTACTTACTCCATTAGTAAACTATTAATGTAATCATTTCCATCCATATGGCCAAACTGGAAATCCCTGAAGAGAAGCAGTTAAAAATAAAATTATGAAAAAGAAAACACAATAGTGGGTTTCAGCAAAAGTTCTCCATTATTATTTTTCCTATAACTGAAAATGAGAGCACACACTCAGAAATGTAATTCAAAAAAAGTGATGATCTAGAACATAGCCTTATCAAACACAGTCAGTTAATGAAATGGTCCTATTAAATATCAGTATAAAAATATAAAAGCACGCACTGTAACAGTTTTCACTTAGGAAAAAAAAGTGACTGCTGTCTTAGAAAGACTAATGCGGAAGAAGTATTAAAACATCAGAGTCCCATGTGTGCCCAGAGTCCCTACCTGTGAAAGTGATCCCGATAATCTCTGGCAACTTCCTGAATAATAGACTTTAATCTGAAAGGAAAAAAATTGGCATGGATATCCTGGATAAAGTCCTTCTAAATACAAACAATAAACATTGAGACTTCCCCAGTAAGCAGCAATTCATACCTCATCAGCAACAAGGACTATCAAAAACCACCTTGTTCATCTTGCTTAGTTCCTAAAGGTTGAAAATAGCATACACAGTACTTGAACAGAGTATTTTTAGTCTGTATATGCACCCAGAATGGGACGAGGGAAGGTCTTGTTCCTCTCAGCCTCTTTGGCAAACTCCAACCCCAGCAAAAACATCCCTTGTTTAAAGTTCCATAGACAACTAATATATAAGGATCACTAGCTTAATTTTCAATGTGAGTGAACTGAAGTACAGTCATTTGTTTAAACTCACTGAGTTCATCTCAAAGTCATCTGAACTCAAGCACTTTTATCTTTGTTTAAAAGGTGACACAATAGCTTTTAAAAGCTATGAGATCACCATTTGCTCCTGTGATCCCATTAACAAATGGCAGAAGGGTGATACAGGAACTCCCACCCTCTCAGTGAACTCACACGGGCTTCAACCAAGCCACAAATTAAGTGAAGTCAGTACACTAAGTCAGAACATTTACAAGTTCAACCCACTCATTTAACCTGTATTTCTCAATATTTAAGCAACTTCCAAGCTTCCCTATGTTGTACCAGCACATTTCTCCCATAGTGTCACCAATACTCAATTCTGTACCTGGTATGTTCCACTGAAGAGTTTTTATCATCAATGACTGCAATAGCCACAAGTTTTCCTAAAATAAGGAATAAAATTCTTGAAACCATTTAAAAAGAAACACACATTCTCCAATGGGAAATATGTCAACTTAGAAGATCAGGTACTCTCCAGGGACAGGAATTAATGTTTAAGTATAAAAAAGCCTCAGAGCCAAAGAGCCTCTTCAAGCTGAATTCAAGCTGTGGTTTTAAAGCTACTGAAAATAAATTAAGATGGAGCTCAATGCCACACCACTAGCATTGAATGAAAAGCCTATCTATAGAAAGAAGTCAAAAGGGAGAAAATGCAGATAAAAATTAATTTCCTACTCAAGCTGCATATTTACATATACCTAAACATGAGGCTATGGAGAAGTGTATTATATAGCAGAAATTACAAACTGATTATAAGTGATTAAATCACTATTGTATGGATTTAATAACAATTATTTTTCATACTGTTGCACTCATTAGGAAAAAAAAAATTGGAAAATTTACTGGCAGAGCCCAGAATTCATGATATCAGAAACACAATTTAGTTCACAGACCTCTGTCAGAGGAGCTTAAATGTCAACACCAGAATATACTCATCTCTTCAAGATTTACTTTGTGAAGTTTTTCTGATTAAAAAAAAAAAAAAAAAACAAACTCCAACCCCAAAGAGTGCTATGGTCAATCAGATAAAAGTATGTTTAAAAAGCTAGCCAAAATTTCTCCAGATCAAGCCCTTGCAGTTAGGAACGAAGACTCTTAACAGTGCAGTCAGTCATCGGATTAACTCAGGGCTCCAGAGGGCTGATTTTTCAGTTCTCTCCAGATGCCACAATTCACTCAAAACCCTCCTCATCAAGACAAGCAATTGCTCAGTTCCTACCTGTCATCATGCCACAGGAAGCATTCCCCTCAAAAGTAAAAAGTCACTCTTGTTCAAGTAATACTGAAGGGTTTTAACAGCAAGACTTATGATTCATTCCCATACTTCCTTGTGAAAAAGCAGTAGCTTCTCTCTATTCCAGTTCTTCCATACATCAATTCTCACTTTTTCCCCATTTCTTTCCACCCTAAAATGATGCCTAATAAATACACCAGTAGACAACTAATGACCTTTCAAACTATAAAAGATGATGTCAATAAATTCCAGGTACTATGTGTTAATATACAAAGCTCTTTAAAGTAAAAAACGGCTTCTCCAGTGTATTAATAAAGTTTTCGGTTTTGTTGGGGTTTTTTTTGGTTATTTGAGGAATTGTTAGTCAAAAATGTAACAGGAAGAAAAAACTTATATTTAAACAACTCACAACAGCATTTCTGTAAACAACCATTCAAAATGTAGGTGTAACAATATTAGCTTTATAAACATGTAAGAACATAGATGTTTCATATTCTTTAAAACCTGAAAGAACTCAGTGTTGATTGAAACTAAGTATTTTGAAATGGAATATAGATGATAAGATGTCCTGGCTGGAAAAATCAACACGTAAGAGTATTTCCACTGGTACCTCAGTGTGTATAACCCTTAGGAGCAGTACAAGTTGTGTGCCTTTTCCAGAGGTCACCTGGCTGCAAAATTTTCATTTGGCCTGCAGAACTTTTGCTAAAGGAAAGCTGAAGTTTTCTGGGACAAGTCCACTTCAATACATGCTCCTCTCCCTTTCTTGCCACATCTATTTCAAAGATATCTAAATCCACTAGATACAAGGTATCTGGAGAATCCATATTTGATACTTCTAAATCTAGTTTTAAAATTCCCTGCATGTATTTCAAGAGGTAACATGAAACTTAAGCAAAATGTAAGGTGCTCTTAAATTAAAAGTCCTACTAATTTTTGTGATTATCACAGGATTAGACACACAAACTTTTATGTTGTGAGGAATGGCCTAGTGTAGACTGTATGTGAAACCTCTAGTCACAGGTCAGTCCAACATGACCAAAATACTGCCACTATCAGCTCTAATCTGATACTGATTAATTTCTAAAGTTTAAAAACATGTTCTTAGTACACTTTTGACTTTTCTTACTGTTTAGTACATAGTGTCAAATGGTTTAGCAGCAGCAGCATCTCACCTGTATCTCCAAGTTCATACAGAGTAAAGCCATCTACATGAAGGTAACCTTGAAATCTTTCTCTGTTTATCCAGGATGACAAATCACCATCTTCATACTCTGACATTAAAAAAAAAAAATTACATACATTTTTTTAAGAGGTGGACCACCAGATTTACTATTTCAGTAGTAATGAGGCAACCCCTAATTTTTCTCCCTTTTTCCTTTTACCCTTGTTACATCAATTATCACACTTAGAGCATTTAAAGTTTTAAAACTTCTAAAGCTATTTTCAATTGTTGAACAAAAAAGCATATTATAGAAAAGCATGAAAAGTTGATTTGATTATTTTATTTTCCAAATCAAGGATAAACTATACTATATTAGAAGCTAACTGTGACCCGGTACAGCAAGGAACAGGTTTAAACCCTGCTTTTAAAGGGGTGTGTGTACATAACTTATCAAGTTTCAAACAAAGTAGAGATACAAAAATACAGAAAGCAGTATTTGTGAGAGTCCTTAAATCAAACAGAAAGATCAAGAAAAAGCAGATGCATTAAACAGCACTGTGAATGTAAATGAACAAATAATCATATATGATTGACAATCTACTGAAGGCTAGTTTAAGATCCTAGATGTGTTAACTATTAAAAATTAAATTCTAATACATACCATCAATTAGATCTAAACTACAAGTCAAAAGTAAAACATATATACATATATGCTGCACTTTATGTGAAAAAATGCACACTAAACAATTTGTCTTAAATCCTATTATAAAGACTGAAGTATCAAGAATTTCAGGTTAACAATTATCTGCCATGATGTAGCAGCAAGCAATTCCAAGCACAACACATCCCATGGATCTGCATCCATTTCCCCTACTAGAGAGAAGGAAAAAACCCAAACCAAAACAAGACAAAGGTCAGAGCAATGAAGTGCATTTTGCTATAACTTTTTCCTTATAGCAAGGTCTTCATATTTCTGCCAGTTTTAACCGTTGCACATAAAACTTTATTCCGTCTCTTAAAATGCATTATTTGACTTCTAATAATGTTTCTAGTACATTATGAAAAAGTAAAATTTTTACAAAGTAAATTAAAAGCCTGAATTATTACAGTTTTTGCATTTGTTTTAGAAGGTGAGAAAAAAGAAAGCAGACCACACAGCAAAAGAAGTGTTTCTCTGACAAGCTTTCCTTCTCTCCAATTGCTAAAAGAGATCAAAAGAATTAAGTGCAAATCATGGAGGCTGAAGAGTGAATTTTTATCTGGAGGCAACAAACTGAAGAGGAAGACAAGTACATCAATTCTACGAGGTGACAAAGAATACTCTTGGCAACCAACCTGAAATATTTTGCTGCGGTATTATTTATCCTAAGAAATTAAACCTGCAGAATAATCTTTTGAGTGATATGTTTTCAACTAAAGTGAAAACTTGCATTTGAAACAATCTGAATCAAGAGGAGATGCTTTTGAAATTAAGTGGTGTGCCCACAAGCCCAGGCTATGCAATGTAACTATGAGTATGTGGACATGCTTCCAACATGCCTTACGGTACAGTCTGAGCACAATACTTCTATGTGGATATGCCCACATATATACAGATATACACTTTTACAGCAGTGGCAGGTTTACTGGCCTAATGTACTGCATATATACACTGTAGAAACAGCAGTGCTATAAACCACTACCAGTTTCAGGTGGCCTTTCTGCAGCTTACACACTGAACAAACCAGGTAAAGTAGTCTATGCCTATGACGAATTTGTACCGTGAGGGAAGCAGTAACTTGTCTAAGTATGTTAATGCAGGCAAAACTGTAATAGTGGAAGCTACTGAAAACATAAAGCAAACATCACCACTTCAACTTCAGTATTGCTTGCATTGCAAAATGCAAAATTCCTTGCAATGTGAAATTCCTTGCATTTTGTTGTGGAAGAACTAGTAATTTTTTTCTCTTTTCCTTCATGAAAGAGCTGCTATTTACCCTAAAGCTGGGGAATTTCCAAGCATCCCTACATATGCTCCAAAAAATCCCAACTTCTCCAGTTTCTCCCTATATGCTTTAAATATCTTGTCTTAAGGTAATGTCCACTTTTACTTACCATCATAAACAAAGTAAGTTCCATCTTTGAAGACCATAACAGCAGGTAATTCAGGTAATGTCACATACTGAAAGAGTCAGGTTTTAATCAATCCATGGAAGATTAAAGAATTTTAAACCAAAAAAAACCATCTGAAAACATGTAAATGTAGTTCATGGAGAAAATCTCTAAGTATACCTAAATATTTTCTGTCTACATGTACTAAGATAAATTTATCAGCTTTCTGTATATTAAAAATAATGCAACATAAATATATTTTTGAGAGGTGGATCTCACAAAGCATAAAATAAACATGATTTTCACTGGTATCTGCAGTAGCATGAAGAACAGTTTATGGATCGGACATGGACTCTAGATAGGAAATTGTAACTTGAGGGTTTTATCAATCATGCTCTCAGTTCCCAATTTGTGCTGTTGTCAGCATACCTGTCATACTGCTGCCTCTACTAAATGGACACTCAATTTTGCGGAGTAAATAGTACCACCAGTAACAGGTGCCACTAAATCTGGGCTATTTCCTGTGCTTCAGACTTAAGGGAATATAAAGAAAAAAAGCTTCAGCACACAGGGCTGCAAGCAGACCTAATTTAGACAACATAAGCTTGTATTACCATGATAAAAATGATATTTAAGATGGCCAGCAACATACTAAAAAAACAAGCAGTAGAACCTTTCTTCTTAGAACTCAAAATGATTTTACTCAGCTCATGTTTTTACTGAACTGCCATAGAAAACACACTGCATCTACTTCTTATAGCTTGCTAGCATCCTAAGCTAAAATTTTAACAGCATTTGTGGCTAAGAAAAAACTGCATCATAAGCTTAATTTTCATCATGCAATTTGAATTATTTGATTCACTGATGTTTTGGAAAGGTAAAGGACAGCACCACTTCCAAATGACATGTCTTCTGTCATTCTGCATTAACTTTCTTGTAAGTTAAAAAAGTTAAAAGCAGTAATTTATAATATAATAGCTGATATGAACAATCAAGAAGGTGGTCCCAGATGATGCTTTGTTCTCTCACTTGTCCAAAACCTAATTTAACATCGTTGAAGGACAAATCAATCTGTGCACAGCTTAAAGCTTGCAAAAGATTCCTTAAGCTTGGAACAATATTACCTAAGGTGATGAAACAAAGCCTAACAGTGATCACTGTAATGCAAAGGCTCATTACAACTCACAACCACAAATTTCTGAACATTTTTGCTTCTCTCCACAGAACACTGAACACCATCACTACTTCAGCTTAAATGGCACTGGTGGGAAATTACCTTCTGTGGGAAAAAAAGCTCACTGCTTATGTCAGTATGATCACAGAACCTCAACTGCCTCCAGCCTTTTTTACTCTTTCCACTGCACAACTGAACAGTACTTCTCTTGCTCAGCTCGAGCTGAAGTACAAATAGCAATATTTAAATTAAGGTAGCTTTTGATACCAGGCTTCTGAAGAACTAACAATACACTATTTTTAATGAGGCCAGCTCTATTTATGGTGTTGTAAAATGCAGCTGCCTAAAAAAACCCCACAAAACAACAAACCAAATTATGCTAGTTGTAACCCCATTAATCACCAACTAACATCAAAGTCACATGTTAGTAGGCATGGTGCAGACTTAGGTCTCACTTGGAGATAACAATAAATGAAAAAGTCTTTTAATTTTGCTACAAGTAAGCAACAATGGTTACTCACTACAGTAACATCAATTTTTTCCACCCTTGTGGTGAACTGTAAACAATTTCCTTATCACAGAAGCCTTAAAAAAAGCCACAAGAGAATTCTGCAGCCAGTGGACTGGATTGGCTGATGCCTGGGGCAGATTAATGAGCTGATCAGCTGTACTGTACAAGATGAAAATAACTTACCTCTTCACTTACTTCTGATTAGTAAGGAAACAGCAGTAAGTCATGCTACAAACCTCCTAATTAGCTTTAAAAGTGTTTGGTGAAAAGACTGTTGGGAGCAACAAGAGTTTTGCACTGGCTAAAAATCCAAGTATCTACTTTCTTGAGCAAGTTCTGTGGCCCACACTGAGTTCTGCTCATCCTCTGATGAATTTTATTAATGTGACTGAACAAGTATTTTGGCCAAAATAAAGCAATGACAGACTGGAATTCGGGTTGTATTCTCTCCCCATATAGAGTCGAACATTACATGTTTCAGTGTAATTACTTAGATATCTACCAAAGCCAAACATACTGTAAGAAGCCACCTCTGTGCCACCAAAACAGCAAAATTACATAGACGAGGAGAAAAATGCCATTTCTGGGAAAGCAGTAGGAATGGAAACAGCTTACCTCAGGCAGCACATCTTCTGAGGCAGAAAAAAAGTATGTATAAACTATTAGTTCTGAAGCAACCTCAATGTATTTTTCCTGAAAAAATACAAACAATGTTTTTTTTAATTTCTGAACTTTTAGTATGTGTCAAACAGAAGTTTTGTCACACACCTTATCTTCAAAGAGCAATTTGAAAACATGTTTATGGTGTAGGATTGTAAAAGATAAATGTAAAAAACCCCAAGAATTTGCTACAAGCATGCACTTCGGTCTTTTGAAAGATTTTTAAAATTACTCCCTAAATAGCCAAAAGAAGTAACTTTATTTAATCGAGCTTCAAACCTTTAAAGGAGATTCACCACCAACATACACAAAAAGTACACGATGTCTCTTTTGCACATGCTCAAACATATGCTGGCTAGGAAGTGGCCTGATGAGAGGTCTGGAAAGGGAAACAAAGACATAGAAAAATCTCAGTTTGTGCAACCTGCAAAACCCAAACAAGTAAAAACTCACAAGAAAATGTCATACAGTTTTTTTATGCTGTTTTTCAAAAAATAAATTCCAAAATGCAACTTAATTTAGTTTTCCATGTTATTATTCTATTTTATACCAAAAAAAAAAAGAGAACATTCCCACCCCCCACTAAATAACATGTCATGTTCATCAAACAGCACACTTAAATATGAAATTCAGATCTTATTACAAAATGCTGCTATGATTTAAACATGCATGCCTTTTACTGGTGACAGAATCACAGTCTGGGCAAGACTGGAAGGGACCTTAAAGATCATCTGGTCCAGCCCTGCTACCATGAGCAGGGACATCTTTCACCAGACCAGGTTCCTCAGAGCCCCACCCAAACTGGCCTTGAACACTTCCAGAGATGAGGAATCCAAAACTTCTCTGGGCAACTGGTTCCAGTGTCTTCCCACCCTCACAGTAGAGAATTTCTTCCTAATATTTTTTCTAAACCTATCATCTTTCTGTTGAAAATCATTTCCCCTTATCCTGTCAGTATAGACCTTGATAAAAACTCTCTGTCTTTCTTAGGAGATGCCTTTATACCATGGAAGGCCACAATAACGTCTCCACCATTTGAGAGAGAAAATTCTGAATGTAAGCACAACACCCAGGAAATGTGGCCTTAGAAATAAATAATCTTAACTTAGCACCAGTTTCCCATGCAGCCACACACACACAGTACATATAGTTTTTAACTTCAATATCTTATTCTTTTTAAGAAAGTCTTGGCCCACCTCAAAGTCCCCCATAAGTTTGAAGTCAGCAGAATCAGTCTCTGAGAAGAGTATACTTACCCTGCCACTCTATTAGCAAACTCAATTATATCATCTTTTGTTCTAGGTCCTCTGTAGTTGTATGCCAAGTCACCTTTCAAGCTAGATAAATAGACAAAAAAAGAACAGAAAAGCAGTCATCTAAACTACATTCTACATATAAGATTACTCTACCTTCACATGTTTACTACAGCCACCTTTCAGCAAGTGTTAAACAGAAAAAGTGGTCAGTAAAATATAAAACTCAATAATGCAATACAATGGAATTACGGAATAAAAGCTTATTTACACAGTAGCTGATTTACTGACTTATTGAAATACTTAAAATCCTTTTACAATTATTTTTCTAGTGCACAGTGGTCATTTCCTTTGTAAGGACAAAGGAAATTTAGAACACTTGTTTATGACCATATTAAAAAGCCTCCCTAAAATGATGAAACACCCCACACACAAACCAAACCCAACCCACTCAACATCTATACTACTCAGGGATTAGTCCTTGTAAAAGGAAAGCATATAAACTTATTTAATGCTTTTTTATAATTGAAATGTATCAAATAATCTGCAAAACCTTTCAAATGTATGTATTAAGTTTCAATGAAGTGCTGGTCAGCTTACGGTATTCTGTTGAAAGGGGATGTAGCATGCTTGCATTAGCAAAGTATTCAAGTAACTTTTACTAATTCTGACAGGCTTTCTTTAAATTCATAGAGATTTAGGAAATTCAGAGAAATTTTCAATTCCTCTATATGGCATGAAAGTTTTCATCCTTAAAGATTATCAAGCTGAACATCTCTGCTTCCTTTTTTGAAAAAACTGACTTGACAAGATTTATTATCATCCATTAGGAATACTGTTTGCTTAAACAATAACCTGCTAAAATCCCCAGTATGTCCACAGTAAAAAGTACTCAGAACCACTGAGTTTTTATTTAACGTGACATTGTACTGGACTATACACTACATGGGTTTGAGACTTCTAAATGGACAGGGTTATTTTTAATTTTTTGTCATGAAATCGTTGATAGAAATTCAATAGGAAGGATCGACTTACAGCTTAATTGTTGGATAGCCTCGCACTCCGAATTCAGATGCAATACCTGAAAGAAATTAGTTCATGCCAAAGTGAACTTTAACATAAGCCACATAAACAAATGAAAAAAATACCTCTTAGCTCAATATGGATTACTTTACTTGCTTACAAAAAAAAGCTTGTTGTTATTAAGCTACATAATTAAATTTTGGACTTCTTTCAGAGGTGCTGCAGGGTGCCAGGATAGCCTCCCAATTCATGTGCCACAACTCAGATCCCATGAGAATCCTCTAGACAGACATGCTTGGTCTGCTTCCACCAAAAGTAGCATGCATTGAATATGCACATACAATTGACAGAAAATATAAAGAGGCAAAAATTAAGCATTGAGGATGAAGACCTGTAAATACTAATGCTTGAAAGAAACAGAAGACAATTAACTACTCAAGTGCTAGTGTAATGGCTACCCAAAAGTGCAGAATCATACTGCAGTTATTACAAAAAAGTTTTTAGATCATATACCACACAAGTAAATGTCTACTATCATGAATCTTACCAGAAGTAGGCACTTTCTAAGCAGATACTTAACTGCTGCTTACTGAAGTGATTAAAAGTAAGATAACTTCAGAACTTTTTCCCTCACCTCAGATCTTTTTAAAAACTTCTATCTTGCTTCCACCAATTGGAGGAGTATAATTTGCAACCACACTCACGTGTGAACGTATCAACAGCCACCTTAAACTGTACTTTCCAGCAAATTCAGTTTTTTCCAAAAATTAAACTACGCAGTCTCAAAAAAGGATTAAGTAAGTGTAAAATTGTGGCAATACTTGTGCAACTCCTTGTTGAGTAACAATCCCCGTACTCACAAAGCACCTAGAGTCAATGCTTGTTACAAAACCATTCTGAAGCTAGCAACAACATGCCACAGCAATGTTGGAGAAATTGACCCTAAGGTTGTTCACCTGGATCAGGTGCAAGTACCTTATTGCACAGCCCTACATATAAAACTAGCAGCTCACCTACAGGCATCTAATCAAAGACAACTGTTCTAAGAAATACACATATGAGGATCAATTTGATTCTGATCCTTTTCTCTTATAGCTCTACTACAATGCATTAAAATGTGTATTAGAACATTCAATCACAAGAGCTGTCAACAGTTTATTTCTCCTTGTACAGCTCTTGTGTGTGCTTAGGAGAACGAGAAGAGACAATTTTTAATAATTTTTTAAACATTCCAGCCATGGGGATTACCAAAATTCTCTCATCTTCATGGAAATTAATTACTTACATCATCACCTGTACTTCTTGATATCAAGAATACAGTAGAGGCAAACAGCAGCAATTGTGCCAGCCTTAGGTGTGATGTATTTCTACTCTGCTCACACACAGTGGACTCCTGAGGACGCCTTGAAAATTAAACTGATACCACAGCAGGTGACTGCTCTGTTGATGCAAGTGCTGTATCCTCATTCCACAGAGCCACCAGAGGTAACATTTACTGGATGATTTCAATGTTCAAGTGATCTCAGCTCTCTGACAACAAGCTTCCCAAAGTTCAGCTCTTTCATACTACTTCATATTCCTATGCACAGCAAACCACTCATGTTCCTTCCTAGTGACATGTACACATTGCAGCTGCATTTCCTTCTGATATTTTCAAGACTGAATTACTTTGATTTCAGAGAATCTTTAGATTGCAATGGTATTAAGCTGAGTTGAGTTTTTTGTATTCAGATGTAAAATTTCCCCTTTCAAAATGAGAGTACAAAACTATTTTAAAAGATTTATCAGACACTATGAAACCGGTAGCAAATCTGAGAAGAAAGTCTTTTCCAGGGCACAAAGGAACCCTTGCAGCTATTAGTGATTTTTATATAAGTAAAAATTAATTATATAACAAAAACATAGTACCAATTCTGTTCTAGGTATAAACCACAAGATTTCAGTAACAGGATGACAAACACAAATATTTCAGGGTAAGATTTTACACAATTTGTATGATTTAGAATTTTATATACATGACTGGAAAGTTAGAGAACTATGAAATGTATTCCCAGTTTTGAAGTTACCTGGTTGCATCAACTTGAAACTTCTAATTCTCCAGACTTACTTTTCCATAGAAAATAAGTATCTTTAAGATGAAACATGACGTCATATTTATTTGGTTTTATAGAAAAAGATATATACAATAAATTGGTCTTTGACGCAAAATCATTTTAATCTCAAAAGACCAAACTCTCCCATATCTAAGCACAGGAAAAACAGGAATACCACTGAGAAAAGTATTCTGCATAACATTTTAGGCAAATACAACAAACCTGAATAATCAGGTTGCATGGACATTAACTAAAAACACTACATGTATTGACAAAATTTTATTACATGTAGATCTCACTTGGGCCTCACTCCTCCCTACACCTACTCTTTTAAATATCCTCCTGGTTCACCACAGATTTGAGCAAATTGACAATAAAGAAGCACACAAACACAAAGGAAGTACTGTTAAGCATTCAACAATCTTCTCACGTCTACCCAAACCACTTCTCTGAGTAAGGAAGGTTTGGGGTTTTCTATGAAAAGGTCGATACATATGAAAGACATCAGCAAACAAAAAAAAAAGCACTGAATTTGGTTCTTTGAGAAGACATTTACAGAGAAACATGGGAAGAAATCGGCTGAGCAGTGATCACTGATGCAATGAATTCAGTTATTTCAGCAGGCTTTGTGAAACATTTTCAGGTCTGATTACCTGAAATGAGTAAGAGCAAGAGCACGGGCACTCCTCCAGCAGTAATAGAAGGAACCTAAAACTGGATGCTCTCCAGAGACACACCACATAAAAATGCTTATATAACAGTACTCTAAGAGGCATATCAAAACCAGACCTTTGAGAAGCTTTTACTTTCCATTTGTCAGGAAGAATTTCCTACTCAAGCAGAAACAAATGTGATAAAAAGCACATACTACAGAAAGTTGTCACTTTTAGAAAGAAAAATAATCAGGATTATTTTTTACAATTACTGTTTGCGTATTTGTGCTATGACACAGAAGAACAACTACAAGAAAAAAAATAATAGTTTCAAAACAGAGGCTGTGATGAAATTACCCCTAAACAAACCATACTTACTAGAAAAGGAAGTTGCATCCATCTTCCCAACTTTTACTGGAGAACCCATGTTTCTCATTTCTATGCCTACTTCATTCCACACAGGCTCCAGTTTCTTACAGTGGCCACACCAAGGTGCATAAAACTGAGAAGCAAATATATTTCAAAAAAAAAAAATTAGTAGAAATAGATTCTACAATTAATCCTCAAATTATTAGCAAGATTTATTTTCCAGTCATGGTACTCCTTATGTCTTAATAAAATTGCAAGTTAGTTACAAGTTTAGCATGACAAGCAGCATTTATGATTCAGTTCTACTTTTAATGTGAATGCACAAGTTTGAAAAGAATACATTAAACTGCTGTACTACTATATGATTTCTTATTTAGGAATAGACCTCATGACAACTTTTTTTTTTTGAAAGTTAAAAGATCATATAAACAATCTATCCAGAAATATGAATTTGTCAACAGGCAGAAGGTATCAATGTTTTGGTATAACGAGATAAGGTCATAATTGAACAAAAGTTGGATTTTGTTTTGCTATACACTGCCAATAACTCCAAAGTAGCTCATATAGTTTTTCCCACTCAAAAAATCCCTAATCTCAGAATTTTGAGAATTACAGTACATATTTGGGTGAGAAAAGGAGAAAAGGAATGTTACCTCATTCACAAGCAAACTCAATCTTTTTAAAAACTCTGTCCCTGAAATAAGGGGCACTGAATCTTTCCAAATAATTTTAAAAAGTAACAGGGGTCATATATTTGATCTTTCAGTGCTAACAGAAGTCTAGACACAAATCAGCTGATATAATTAATAAAAGGAACTATAAAAATTCTCAGCAGAGGTTATCACCTCCTGATTGTGTTAGGTAATCTGCTTTCCTTTTCAAAAGACTCAAAACATAGACTGAAGCCTATTCAGCAGTCTATTCAGCCTATTTCTGGTTCACCCTGAACAGCAGACAGATTGCTTATCTATCCTGTCAGAATTACTGTCATGAAGCTTTTCTGCATCATGTACAAACAATTTTCCAAGCAAAGAAGCAGCCTGAGTACAGGGTGTAGCACTGTGCATTCTGTCTTTTGATTTCCACCAGCAGATCTTCCTGTTTTTCTTAGATACTCACATCTACAAGCCAAATATCATCTTTACGGTTTTCTTTAAACCTGAAAAGAGGACAAAATGAAAGCAATAAGTTATGTATCTGAAAATAAAATAGTGAAATGCATGTAAGAAATAGAAAAAGTCTACAATAAGGTTAATATAAAGGTATAGCTACAAGATTTCTGGTTTGTTTCTTTCTTTGAGGGTGGAGAAACAGAGGAGATGCTTACTTTTAAGTGTAATATTGCCCCTGTACATGATACTGCAAACAAAGCTGTGCCAATTAAGTTTCTCTAACTATTTCCTAAGACAAAAAAACCAAAAAACAAAACATAAAACCAGCAAGAAATAAGAATACACACCAAAACAGACAGAAGATATTTGACTAGCATGTGGAATCTAGGGGGGAAAAAACATTTTTCACTTGTCTTAGTTATATTAAATATATTCGTTGTTGTATTTTTATATACCAACTAATAGAGACTCTTTGAGCATTGGTTTAAATTGTTAATCTTATCTTTACTATATGTAAACTAACTAAATTGTCTTTAATATTAACATGCAAAGCAATTTTAGTTCAACCTCTTGGACTAGAGATGTGTCAGTTTATAGTTCTATTAAAGTTGCACACAACCAAGAAACCAACTTAATGGAATAAAAATGATCAAGTTATTGATAAAACCCAGAGATGCACACGTAGTACTGAATTTTCTTAATGCTAGACAAACGGCATTTAAATTAACTGACTGGTTTTATTTACTGTAAATCTGTCACTGAATTCTAAAAGCTGTAATACAAATCTAAGCTTGATAAATCAAAGTTCTTTGGTATCACCCAAAATGCTGCTTATACATTTCACTGTTGTCACTACAAGATCATTTGAATTACTGCATTAGTTAACTAGCTCTGTGTAGAGAATTAAATTAGCTAGAACTTTAACCTAAGGTTTATTTTTGTACAAGACAGACTTTGTAAGTGACTAGGACTGGAACTAAAGTCACACTATAGCATACATGATACAACATTTCTACTGCACCACTCTTCTTGTAAAATGAGAAATTTACATATAATTATGCAGTAAGTGTGGATCTACACTCTATGATCCAATTAATAAAAGTTATAGCCCAACTTGTCAGCTCCCAATACACAGCATGCCTATAAATGACCCATAAGCAGAATCCAGAATTTATTACATTTCCTTTGAAGATGAATCTGTAATACTCCATAATGGTCTTGAAGAAACACTAATGCTAATATTGGCTTACTGTTTGACAGAAATAATTCAGAAATCATGAATACAATCTAATTACAGTGTTGAGTGTCTGAAACTCAGAATTGCAGCATTTCACTGGTAAATTCCAGCCTATTTTATTGATGCCATACCAAGGCTGCTGTGCCTGACAGCAGCAGGAAAGGTATTTGCAGAGACTATGCTATGGAACTGCTAAAGGAAAGCAGCATTTTTAAGTCACAAAATTGCTTAGTTGACAACTTCACTAAAAATTTACTTCACCACCCCAAGCACTGTAGAGCTAATGAAGAACCACTAAGAGGCCAGCATCTCCTGAGAACTCTAACAGACCTACAGCTAACTTCAATTACAATGACAAATAACTGGCTATGATGCAAGAGGCAGAAAGTAGTTACTGAATCAACTGATCCTAAGCTGTGCTTCAATTTAGCATATCCCTTTTTCTTTGTATAAGAAGAATTTACAATTGTATGTTCTCCTTCCTCTGCCACAGTACAACTGTTGTGACAAATTGTAAAGAGCATTAAAGTACTGAGAAAGGTAGACCACAACCTTGCCAGTGCACAGAAAGAAAGAGAGAAAGAATGAAACATCTGGAGGCTGAGCTTTCCAACAGAACTTAATACTTTTGACTTAAGATTGTATAAAAATACTGCAGTTTTTATAATAGTAAGTTTCAATGTACTTCTTAGCTACAAGCACTTATTTAATCAATTTCCACAGAAACTAAAATCTGAAGTGTAACAAAACCCTATCAAAACTCACTCTAGTTTTACTAACGTCAATGATTAAATTACCAGACAATATTAAAGAAGTTCACTTTCATACTGCTGAAGAAAAACAAAAATCTCTCTAAAAATGAGCAGTGAAGCATTTTCTGAAGATGCTGTTTCTAGGCCCTATAAATATGCTTTTCAGGCACAAAATTTCAGTGTCTCTTCTAACTGTTCTGTGCAAGCCTCTGTCAGCTGACAGAAACACAATCACACTGATGGGAAGATAGCATAAATGTTGCACATCCTTGAATCAAAATTATTTGTCTCAAACCCATACATGTTCCCAACTACATGATCAAATGTTCTCTCAGCCCCCACTTAAACCAAGCACTGTGCTTAATCATGAACAATTAAATGAAACCAGCATGAAGCAAAACTGAACACCAAGGTCACAATTCCAAGGGCCTTAAAACAACCCGGCTACTGTATCTCTTCCTTGCTTCCCCTCTGCACCATTTCTGAAGCTTCTGATCCTGGTTTGAGCCACCCAACAGACAGAAAAACACTTCCTTTTTAAGTCAGGTTACTTATCTGCTTCATTATCCCACTAGAACAAGCCCACACCCATCACAATATGAGCACTGACCTGAGGCAGCAGATCTGAGATCAGATCAGAGCAGCACAAGCCAGGAGCAAGGACAGCTCATTTTATGCACCCCTCCTGCAGTCCAGCTGGGCACTTCTGTCAGCTCTGCTCTGCTCCTTGTTTTCCTAAAGCCTGTAAGCTTAGGAAAGGGACCTGTGCCTTGTATTAGTCCCCATTGTTTACAACTACTAAAATTCCAAGAGAACACAAAGCTTTTGGCAACAGCAGAACGTCCATAATGTTTAGGCATCTATAAAATGGAAAACTTGAAACTTCACCAGTCACTGCTCCCTGGTTTGGAGCAAAATTAAACTAAAATTTAAACTTTAAAATATCAATTAAATTTAAATTGTTTTCCTGACCTCTCTCACCACTTACCAACTAGCTACAAAAATACAAAAAAATCCCCCACAAAACCTGTCTGAACAATTCAATTCTTATTCTCAATTGCAAATGCATGCATCTGTATAGTTCTGTAATTGAAAAATTCAAGTGTTCTAAAATACGATTTTCTTTTATCAGTTACTTAAAAAAGTTATGTGACAACAGAATCATGATTCTTCATTCCAGAACAGCAAATATATTTAAATACACACATGTGGAAACATGATGTAGGAGCACAGATAGGCTAAGTGAATGCATCTTCAGTCTGTGAATATATGAGCATGTTTTAAAAACAAGCTTTGAAAATCAAGTCCACACAGTTCCCATGGTTCAGCTGTTTTTTCACAACAGCAGAGACACTGCTGTGTCTCTCCAGAGAACTCCTTCCATATGTTCCCACCCCCTCACCCCTAAAATCACTACACCTCACCTGATCTTATGATTAAGAAACAATATTGTAAAAATGTGAGTGGTTTCCTGACAGTGTAGCTCTTTGATGCAATTTATTGCGGATTGAACCCTCATGAAAACATCACCTTTAACTGGCTGAATTTATCCCAAAGCAGTCATCTAACGCCAGCTTCTCCTCCCCTACAGTCATACCTTCTCTTTCAATTCCAATCATCGTGCTGCTTTGTAGCACTTGATATCAACTTGCTAATCTGACCAAAAAGAAACGCCAAAAGAATATTTGGGTCATCTTCTTGGGAAACAGCAACTATGTAGCTATCAAACTGCTACAGCAAACCAGTACATCAACAGTGACACTACACAGCCAAGTTCAGGGCAGGACTAGCCACTTCAACTCCTGCACAGTCTTGGGACTAATTCTGTTATAAAGGCACATTTTTACACAAATATTACTGGCACTTCAAGCAGCCACAAACTAGTCCTGCAGCCTTTTCCTCTCTTCCATTTCTGGCCACGCATGAACACACTCAGACTCATTTTGCCAACCCTTCAGGGCAGCCACACTGTAAACTCTAATCAAGAACTTGATTAAATGCAATCAGCTTTTACTTGGGGCGAGTACCAACACACCAATGTATTTACCCTACCAGAAAGAAAGAACAAGCAAGGAAGCCTAAAAACATTTCTGGCAACACCACCACAGTAACAGCTTTAAAGAAGCTGAAAAATTAAAATGTTCCTCAGCTTCATTAATTGAACCTCCTCAATAGGTGAGACTAAGGAGAGACCTCATGGGAGTCTACAACTTCCTCAAGAGAGGAAGCAGAGGTGCAGTGACTGATCTCTCTGGTGGCCAGTGGCATGATCCCAGGGAACAGCACGAAGCTGTGCTGGTGAGGTTTAGGTTGGATATCAGGAAATGTTCTACACCCAGCTGGTGCTTAGGCTCTGGAACAGGCTCCCCAGGGAAATGGTCACAGCACCAAGCCCGACAGAGCTCAAGAAGAGTTTGGACAACACTCTCAGGCACATGGTGTGACTTTCTGGGAGTCCTATGCAGGAACAGGAATTGTACTCCAGTGATCCTTTTGGGTCCCTTCCAACAGAGAATATTCTATGATATTTCAGGCCACAACCTCTCTGTCCTTCCTTCTACAAAAATCACAGTCTTTTCCAGTGTCGCTTTCTCGACAAGAACACCACGCACAAAGTCGGGGGTCATGTCCCCACAAGAAGACAAACAATATCTTGGCAATTCGGCACGACACCCCAATACTTACGACTCATCTAGATCCTCCACAAAACCCGCACCTGACGCCACCACATGTGCAACCACTGCGAGGGGAAGGAAGAGCGTTCCGTGAGTGATGCCCGAACCAACCCAGGGTGCTCACCCACGCCAGCTGACAGCCTCCCTTCCCTCCTGCCCCCCGCCCAGCGCTTCCCTACAGTGCTGCCTTCCCCAGCGCTGCCCGCCCCCCAGCCCCGCCGCTCTTCCCCGCCGTGCCCTGCAGCCAGCCCGGCGGAGCCGGCACCGCCCGCCCGTCACCTGCCGCCCAGAGCAGGCAGCGCGGCCGCGCGCCCGGCGCCGCTGCCATGTTGACAGAGCCGCGGCACGGCCGGAAGGGGAAGCGCCGACCTCTCGCCGCGGCGCAGGCGCGGACGGAGCGGCGGGCGGCGGGGCGGGCTCCGGGCGCGGGCCCGGGTGTTCGCCCTGCTGAGGGGCGCCCGGGGAGGCGGGCGGGAGGCGGGCGTGGCGCCCTGGCGCTGTGACGGGACGCGGGGTGAATATTCTCTTGTCATCTCCCCAGCGGGGAGACTCTCGTCCAGTTGAGTCAGTGCTCTGAGTGAAAAAAACGCCAATCACTTGTTTGGAAAATTTTAAAAGTTTAATAGTAATAAAGTGCTTAAAAAAATTGTAATGCAATTAGAGTAATAATAATTTGGACAAATTGAATTAGGACAATATGAGACAATAAATACAAAGAGTTACGGATGTCCGGGTACCTTTTCCTGGGCAGCACGAGCCCGAAAAAGGACACCCGTTAACAGAGGATTAACCCTTAAAAACAATAGCCTGTGGCATATTCATACACCTCAGACATGATGCATAAATTCTATTCAAATACAGGATTCTGTCTGGTCATCGTCAATTTCTTCCTCCGAATCCTGACAGCACCTTTGAGGTGGGAAGAAGTTCGTTCTTCTAATAATGGAGCAATAAATTCTTTTTCTCTGAGAGATTTAGGTGTTCTGTGGCTGCTCTCTCGCTGCGAGTCCTTTTTTTTAAAAAAAGTATCCTACATAGCATAGTTTCTATTTTAACCTTATGTTATAACCTAAAACTGTATTTAACACTGTACTTAAGAGAATTAATACAGCATTACTTTCTAACACAACACATATAGTATTCATTTTAATACTTGCAAAAAGCCAATCATAAAATACATGCATTTTTCACACTCTGCTTCTTTGGAAGAGCAAGACTCGCCCTCCCTCCAGCAGGAACACGTGTGCCACCTGTCATGTTGCCTGGTCGCTGCCCTGGCTAGAGCTCCCCCCCTGCCTTGCTGCTGTTATAAATGATCAATCGGAAAGCCAAACTCTCAAAAATGCGAAAAGATTTTATTTATCTTTTTCTGCGACCAAAATACAGTCCTCAAAACCACCACAGCCAAAGAGACAGCGTCGAGCCCGGGATCGGCGCTGCGTGAACACAGATCCGACCTCTATTCCATCGAACCTCCCTCTGTTCACGAGTGCTGCTTCCAGCGAGGCTATTTTATACATATTTTATGCCTGAGGCAGAGGTGCCCCGATTTCTTTTGTAACCCTTCATATGCATGAGAGTTTCTTTCATTGTGCTGGGCTGGACAATTGCTGTTTAGGTAAACGGGATATTGTTCTCCTGCTGCCTTCAGGAATTTCAACATTCCGAAGTAGACATCTGTCCCTGGGCTGCTTGTGGTCAGAGACTTGTTTGGATTTTACAATCTTATAAAATATATTCTCTCTTTAAGCAGGAATTATTTCATAACATACATTACACTGCTGTGTCAGCAGCCTTCCTTCAGCATGGGCAGGAAACTTGCTCGCTTTAATGTCCGTGACATTCCCTCGTTCGTTCAAACCTGCTACACTCTTTCCTATCTTCAGCTATGGGGTTTTTTTTTTCTGTCAATGGAGATCTGCAGGCCCTGGTAGGGCAAGTAGTCCTGCTTGTTTAAAAACTTCAATTAAAAGAGGTCTGGGATTGTTCAGCCTGGAAAAGACAAGGCTTAGGGGAACCTTATTAATGTGTGTAAATACCTGAAAGGGGCTGCAAACAGACCAAAGCTGGGCTCTTGCCAATGGTGCCCAATGACAGGACAAAAGGGAAGGGCCATAAAGTGAAACACTGGAGATTCTCTCAGAATGTAAGAAAACATTTCTTCACTGTGAGGTTGACTTGAGTATTGACTCAAGTCAACTCAGCCACCAGTCTCCCACCTCAGAGATACTCATGATCCACCGGGACATGGTCCTGAACAACCATCTCTGAATGGTCCTGCCTGAGCAGAGAGTTTGGACCAAAGGACTTCCAGAGGTCCCTCCCAACCTCTACTATTCTGTGGTTCTGTGATCTCTCCCATTTCAATTTTGATGCCTGTAATGTAAACTCTTATCCTTTCTTCCTATACTAGAATTACTTTCCTCAGCTGTACATGCAGATGTTTGAGATCTTTTGTCAGAAAAGGATAGATTATTTCAGGGACCATCCAGTTCCTCTGAATTAAGTGTTTAAGCCTTTTAGTATAATGATAGGGTCTATTATCTCTTTGAATAATGTCTACAACCTGCAGACACTGAAATTTCTTCATTTTTGGGCTGCTCTGTGCATGTGTGCTCATGTGCTTTTACTTACATGGATGTAGATAAATGTTCTCTTGGCTACTCATTGCCTTCCACACCAGGCCATACCTGGTCTGGTGAAGATGTACTGTTCACTTAATGCTTTGTGGGTATAGCCTGTTAGATTGATCTAATAACCCCCAGAGTTGTCCAGCCCTTTGCAAAAGCCATCTTCCATGCCATAGGCTGAGAACCAGGTCAAGGCGTGAGAGTATATGCAATAGCTCACATTAGAATTCTACAATATCTGACTCTGGCCTATGGTAGATGCTTTTGTCCCTTCTCACATTCTACTGAAGGATTTTGCAATATTAAGTCTATTTAATTTTTTTTCCCCCTCACCCCTCAAGCTCCAGTGATGGGAGAACTAGCAAGTTCCAGACATCTGTATTGATTAAACGGTGACAATTATTCACTGAATGCAGAAAATTTCTTTTCCACAGCATTTCACCCTCTGTACACCACACTTAGCTAAGTGGTGTCTGTATGCCTGACAGACATATGACCAAATGAGAAATGGCATCTTTTTGATCCTAATCTAACTACTGTCTAGACTGAGACAATGAAAACTATTTACTCCATCAATCCGTTAGTAAAAAATCCATATGGGAGAAAATGGGCATAGCCAAGTAACTGTTAAATTAGTATAATCCTGTTCTCTTGCTCAGACAGTTCATGACTGGCTTTAAAAAACTTTTAAAGGGAAATAAATATTTTATACATCTTTGTAGAGATTTGAATGAAGCTCTTTCTACATCCTCTAGGTCCTATTTGCCAACTTTTTTTCTTTTTGCAGGTAATGGAATATGATTGTTCTAACTTTAGTATTTAGTAAACCAAACTTTTCTCCTGAAAAAAAACAGCCTGTACACTATTCTTGAACTATTTTATCTTGAAATTGAAGAAGTTGCTGTATATTTACTTCTTTGTAACTAAATTTATGCTCACATAGACAACTCTATGCTATATTTATTTATACAGTTCTTGCTGAAGCTTCACTGTGTAAAATCCGTATAAAAGATGGTTCTTGCACTGCAGCCAAGTAAAATATCGTGGAAAGATGTAAAAGAATGCAAACCAAATAAGCTGAATAATGACAGATGGCATCCAGAGAAATGTCAGGGGTTTTATGGTTTTATTATTTTGACTACGGACATTTTGTTTGAAGAAAATGCAGGTTTAATGTATTACTATTAATGGATTATTACATTCAGTGGAGAATTTAGTGTAGAAAAGGGATGATTTGGTATATGAACTGAACAAGAGATATGAAAAGAAAAAAACATGGTGAAGGGTAAGAAACAAAAAGCTCAGAGAATAGTGGTGAAATCCTGGGAGATATTGCAGGAAAAGTGGGAATTATAGGGAAATTAGCAAACAATGAAATATTGGAAATTAAATATACAAGGGTTCAAAGACTCCTTCCAATCCATATTGCTTAGGATGGTTTAATGGTCCTGCTGTCCCTTTTTTTTTTTTTCTTGAATCTCATAGTGGCAAGTTTCAACAAAGACAAGAGCCAGGCTTTGCCTTGTGGCCTTGCCTTGAAGGGGGATTTGCAGAGGAATCTAAATGTTGCAGGATTTTCAGTCTATTCATGCAGGTTGTGTACTCTTCTTGCTCTGTATGAAGGGCATGGAAAAGGATTTATATGTAACTCTGTCTAAATTATACAATGTGGACTTAGTTTTACTGGAATGCATTAACTTTTGCTTTAGGAGAATTAATATCTTTAAAATAATTTCCTGTCTAACTTTCATTAACATTGTAAATGGAATATCAAAGTTGATTTTAATACACATTTGCATAAATAAAATTCTTAGAAAATTAAAATTCTTTGTGCACATTATTATTTTACAGGGGATAACATATCCATGACACCATATTCAAGGAGTCTTTCCTGGGAAAGGCCCAGGAAAACCAAAGGCAATGCAATAAAATGGGTAACTTTTAAAATGAAGCATGAGGGAAGCATATCTTGACACTACCTATGTCCCTGTACTAACAGTGCTAAACTTTTGACTAGTGAGCTTAATATGACTCACCAGAACAGTCACAAAATCACAGAATGGATTGGGTTGGAAGGGATCTTCAACATCACTAGTTCCAACCCCCCTTCTCTGGGCAGGGACCTTTCATTAGACTCAGTTGCTCACAAGCCCCATCCAACCTGGCCTTGAGCACTGATGGGGATGGAGCATGCCCAACTTCTCTGGGAAACCTGTTCCATTGTCTCACCACTGCCACAGTAAAGAATTTCTTCCCAATATCTAATCTAAACCTGCCCTGTTTCAGTTTAAAGCCACCCCACCTTGTCCTGTCACTACCTGCCCCTGTACAAAGTCTCTCTCCAGCTCTCTTGTAGGTTCCCTTCAAGTACTGGAAGGTGCTATAAAGTCCCACTGGAGCCTTCTCTGTGCTGAACAACTCCAACTCCCTCAGCCTGTCTCCACAGGAGAAGTCCTCCAGGCCTTTAATCATCTTTGTAGCCCAAAGGTTATTTTATAACTTGCTCCTGATTCCTTCCTTCATTCCTGAGAACTATGAATGCAGCCAGTGGCTAAATCTAGTAAATTATTTATTAGTGTCGCTATGCTCCCAGCCACCATCTTGCTAGGGCAAGTCAGGAGCAACTTCAGGGCAACTTCAGGACATGTGTGTACTTTTTGCAGTGAATTAAGCCTGTTTGGCCTAGGAGTCTGACCAAGTTTGTGGGCATGCACCCATTTTTTTGTCATCTTGGGCACATTCATTTCCTCCTTTGACTTGGGAAAACCTGCTGTTTCTCTTTGGCCAGAAAATTTGTGCATCCATTTTCTGTGCTTTCCCTCAGAATTAAAAGAGCAAAAGCTGAGGTGCTTGACTGAAGAGAACCTAAAATAAGATAACTCTAACAATCCCATACATGAGTGAGGACTGTCTTAGTGTAAGTATTATATAAATAATGTTTTCAGTCTTACTCTGTCATGCACAACAGCCGATAGACAGCTTATTTACCAGCAGTGAAAGAACCAACAATTTTTGATGGTAAATAGCAGCAAGTCACACTGATGATAAAAAGATGAAGACAGGAAAGAATGTTAAGAGAACTCACAAAAATTACTAAAATTCACATTAGAGATTTCCTTACTTTTGATCTTCCAGTAACTCAACTAGTTTTTTTCATCAGTTCACTGAAGGAGTCAGACTCGATGATCCTTCTGCATCCCTTCCAGCTGAGATGATTCTGTGACCATGGTACCAACCTTCATGTCCCCCCATGTCCCTGCATGGCTGCTGTGTTTGGGACCCCAGTGGCCAGAGATGGCAGCTCTGCCTGTGACTCACCAGGTTCACACCCTGCCTGTCCCATGGCAGCCCTGGAGGCCCTCACCAAGCCCTCCCCATGGCACAACATGGCCACAGCTCCCCCAAGGCCAGGACACCTCCCTGCCTTTCCCGTGTCTTCGTCCTTGAGCCAGAGCCTCAGTGGTTCTGGAAGGGAAGGCACCAGCAGGCCCAAGCCTCCCTCCTGGCCCAGTGCTGTTTGTTTGCATTGCCAGGCAGTGTTCAGGAGTTTTTAGAGTGCTCAGGAGTTTTTAGAGTGCTCAGGAGTGAGGGGAAAAACAAGCCCTGTGGCAGAGGTGAGTAACGAAGCCTCCACCCTGGCACACCTGAGCTGGCTCTCCCATCCCATTGTCCCCTGTGGCTGCCCTAGCTCAGGTCTCCAGGAGCCTGGGAAGGAACAGCCACAGCTCATCCTCTCCAATCTGCGGGCAAGGCAAGGCAAGGCAAGGCAAGACAAGGCAAGGTGGTTTTTCCCCTGTTCCTGCTGACTGACAGTTTTGCTGAAATTATATCCTTTTGTGATACAGGCAGAGGGGAAGGAGGAGCGTAAGGCACACATGTGCTATAGAACATAGAACTTCCTTATTGTGGATAACCCCAGGAGTGACACTGACCTTCAGCACTGTCTCTGAGTGTCACAGGACATTCACCATTAAATACTCAAGAGCCTAGCAACAGATAGGGAGTGAGAGACTGAAGATAGGAAGGAAGGGCATAATGACAAGAAGAATAAAGTGAGTTGTTGGCAATTTTGCTTTTTCTTCACATTTTTCCTTGCCACCAGATTTTTTGTGTAAACTGAGAGATCATGAAAGCAAAGGAGGAAAAACACTTCCCGTATGGATAGATGATGGATGGATGGATGGATGGATGGATGGATGGATGGATGGATGGATGGATGGGATGGATGGATGGATGGATGGATGGATGGATGGATGGATGGATGGATGGATGGATGGATGGATGGATTATGGATGCATGGATGGATTAATGATGGATGGATGGATTGATGGGTGGATGGTTGGATGAATGGATGATGAATGTATGGATTATGGATGCATGGATGGATTGATGGATGGATGGATGGATTGATGGGTGGATGGTTGGATGAATGGATGATGAATGTATGGCTGGATGGATAGACGATTGATCAATGGATGATGGATAAATGGATGGATGGATGGATGGATGGATGGATGGATGGATGGATGGATGGATGGATGGATGGATGGATGGATGGAATGGATGGATGGATGGATGGATGGATGGATGGATGATCGATGAATGGATGATGGATGGATGGATGGATGGATGGATGGATGATGGATGCATGGATGGATGATGGATGGATGGATGGATGAATGGATGGATGGATGGATGGATGGATGGATGGATGGATGGATGGATGAATGGATTGATGGATGGATGAATGGATGGATGATGGATGAATGGATGGATAGATGGATGAATGCATGAATGCATGGCTGTGATCTCCCCACCTACAGTATTTTTGGGAGCATGAGAGCTGTATTTATGCGAGGGGCAGGAGCGGAGTATGCACAGATTGTAATCCTAGCTCTTGGCATCTAACTGAGTACCAACAGGGCTGTGGGTATTCAGATTATGTACAATTGTGTGTGTATGTGAGATGGGGGAATGTTGTGTGGGGAAAAATTATCTGCACATAATTTCATGTCAAAGAAACAGTAGCTTGTCACTTCGGTGTATCAGAATTTCTGTTACCTCTCAGCTCCTGCATGTCCTTTAATTTATGTAGGCACCTAATCCACTTCTAGCATTGCTGCTTCTTATGTCCTGAAAGACTGAATTTTGTCTTTTGGTGCCACTCAAAGCTCAGTCCAATCACATGTCAGAAAGGGAGATGTGTCACGGACTTGTATGAGGATTTTAGAAAATCATTTTCTTATAACCCTTGGAAACTTGATGCAATGGACCTTCTTTCCTTGCTTGCAGTGCTTGGTACTTGTCCCATCGTAATCACTCATGACTCTATGCTTTTGCCAAAAAATTATTTTGAGAAGAAAAGAGAGGCAAGAAATGTCAGGGTTTTCTCTAGTGAATTCTTGTGCCTCTGTCTTTGGGTAAGGATACTGCAAAACAGAAGGTTGTGTTCCATGCTAACATTTTGAAGAGCGAAAAGAAGGCTTTTTCACAATGAAAATTAGTTTGACACAGCATGTCACACACACTGAAAAGAGGCAAGAAATGTCAGGGTTTTCTCTAGTGAATTCTTGTGCCTCTGTCTTTGGGTAAGGATACTGCAAAACAGAAGGTTGTGTTCCTTACCTGCTAACATTTTGAAGAGCGAAAAGAAGGTTTTAATCTCTTTTTTCACAATGATTTGGGAAGTTGCTAATGAGTTAAATAGTTCAGTGACACAGCATGTCACACACACTGAATAGGCATTTGACTTAATCTTGGTGGGTTTGTTTTTTTGTTGTTTTTTTGTTTTGTTTCGTTTTGTTTTGTTTTGTATTTTGTTTGTTTGGTTTGGTTTGGTTTTGCCTGCATAACTGTTTTCTTTCAATGGCTAGGGAAACAATTCAGTTTCAGTAGGTTCTGGACCAAGTCCTATCACATCAAGCACTTGCTAATAATACGCTGTTAATTTATCTGTTTCTGATGCTGACGCTATATACTATACAGATTGTGAAAAGAGATGGCCTCTTCAGCTTGTGATAAATCCTGTTTGGAAACAATACATAGATAGCCACAAAGTGAAACTTGAAGAATGGGAACGGGCAAGCACCCCTCCAGAGCCTGTACAGCCCAAGAGAGGAAGCTGTGACCACTTACAGCACCAGAAGAGCATGCAGACACGATTGTGGGCCTGCAAGGGATCAGCTGAAGTATGCACAGGCCTCAGAAAAATATGCTTTTTTGTACAGTTTCATATAAGGAGCTACACCCTGCCACCGTGCTGCAGAGCACAGTGCGGAGATGGAATGCATCAGCTGTGTCAGATGTGAGGTCTGGGGACTTGAGGTGCCCTTCACATCGCATCAATGGTGAAAAAATCCACCACCCTGAGCACTTGAACTCCATATTTCAACTACAAGCTGACAGTATCCCTGTTCTTGTAATTTGCAGCACTTGCCAGCACATGGCACAAGAGACTGAAATGGATTGCCTTCCTAAAACGTCTGTGCAGCCGCTGCCAAGTCCGTGCTTCAGCACCATCAGGGTCGTACTCGGTAAAAGAGGGAAGGTTCTCCAGATTTCTTGTGGCACAGTAGTGATGTTCCTTTATACACACACACAATGATTGCATATGGATCTGACTGTGTATGGGCAATAGGTGCAAGGAAAAGGGTTCTGAAATGCCAGTTTTGCAAGCAACAGAGTGATAGAGGAACTCGTGCTCGTGTCAAAAAGAGTAATTATCAAAAATCAGAACCTCATGCACAGAAATGTCAGCTTTCCTGTGATTAAACAAGAACAGTTGGTGCCCTATTGAATAAGGAATCGTACATGCATGAATACATTGATACGGTTGGGCATGCAACTGTGAGAGAATGGAGGAGGTTGCTGGCTGGAAATATTTTGGATGCGTGTATGTGAAGGGAAGGAGCAAGCTGGGCCTTGCTCTGGTGAGGCAATGCCCTGCCCCACACACCCTACATCCCTGGGCCTTATCCCAGCCTGGCAGTGGCCACCAATCCCGGGCATACTGAAGGCAATGTTCCACACCTGCCTCTGGAGCCCCCATCCAAGCCTGGAGTGGCCAAGACAAGGGAATAGGAGGAAAGAAAGCAAAATGAGAACTTGAACAGGAAAAAGAGGCATAGAGGAAGATGTGAGAGTGGTCTGATATGGACAAAGTTTTGGAGCTAGATTTGCTGGTTAGTTGGTAACACAACCCACGCCAAGAACTTACGATAGAGAGGGAGGAAGAGAAGTAATGAAAAGCCAAGAAGCTGAGATGCTAATGAAGAAGGCAAACCAAGGAAATTACACACCTTCTGATATTGCATCCAGTAGTATCCCTCAATGATGAGTATTTTTTGTTTATATTTTAATATTTGTTTTGTATAATTGTGTTGTATATTTTTACTTCATTGTTTATTGGCTAAATATATTAGCTGTTATATGAAATGTGTAGACATCAAAATGAAGTTTGCAAAATACTATTTCTGAACATTTACACAAAGCTTTTATATAAAAATTTTCCAGCTATTCATGGGGTTTTTGCTGTTATATGAAATCTTTCATATGTTATGTGAAAGTATATAAAATATGTTTCAATTTTAGTAATAATCCAATAATTAATTTACTAATTTCTAAATTAAAATATATTCTGAAACTATAGAAAAATAAGTTTTTTCTCTTTAATTAGGTAGAGGTGTTCTGTACTTTTAGAATTTTCATGTCCTTAGTATTTACCTGGTATCAAAGGGTTAAGATTACAATGCTCACAATTAAGAACTGCTGTGAAAGACATGTTAAACAGAACAATAATCTAAATAAATATTACTCAAATACCCCTTCACATGTATCAGACTGAAGCAACAAAGGGGAAAGCAGGATATGTACTTTAATTTGAAAGTGGTAAGGGCACATTTGTGAACAAATACTTTGTGTTGTTATATTTTTATGCACTTTTATAACTACATAGAACCTACAGAAGTGTTTTCTTCATGTTTAATACCAATACTGCCACAAACAAGGTTATCAGTAATTGCATCATTCGGTATTGAATATTTTGCTAGAAATATGCAAATTTGTGCTGCTATAAGTGTTTATATCAGTAATTTTTTTTTCAGTACAAGAATAAGCTATACTGATATGTAGTATCTTCCCCTAATGACTTTATCTATGATAAGGGGTTTGTACAACTTTATCAGTACCTAAGTCAGTGCCATAAAATGAAATAACCAGTGACACATTTGTCATAAATCATAATTAAATTCAAAGCAGTGATAAACTTGTAGTGAGATAAATTCATGTCTAATTAGAAGAACAGATAATTACACATTATCTGGTACACTTTGGGGACTTTTTAATGTGCTTTGCATAAGATTCATTTCAGTTTTTGCAGGGCACATCATAAACTCCAATCTGAATCAAAAGCATAATTTTGAAGGCATTGATACAGCTGACACTGGCAGTAGGGTTTGCCTGGTCTTGCATTAACATTTCACATTTCCATATAACCCTAGTTTTTAAAACAGTTTGGACTGATCACTAGAGGTTTTTTTGGTTACATTTTTGGTTTTTTTTTGTTTTGTTTTTTTTTAATGTTTTTTTTTGCTTGGATTTGTGTCTGTGTATATATTGAAGATTGAATTCCTTTTAAAACTGCTTTTTTTTTAAACATTCTTTTTTCACATATTTTTATATACATTCCTTTTATTACAGAGACACCTGGTGGTCTTTGGGTGGTATTTACAAAAATAGTGTTTTCCTTTTTTATCGTTGGATTTGTTTTAAGGTTTGATTTGTCATTTATAATATATCATTAATTTAGAATCCCCTACATTATGGGACTATGTAATTTGAAAATCAGACTGAGAGCACTTACACATTATCCAGCATGCAATAGGTATTGATTCTCATGACTGATCATGGGTTTTTCTCTTGAATCTTTCCTATCAGGGCTATAAGGGAGATTTGAGCATATTGTTGACCGAGTGGTGTAAAAATATATTTCTTCCAAAATTTATTTTTAGAATAATGGATGTTTAGGTTTCATGCTTTGGGCATTCAGTTTTATTTCTGATTTGTCTGTTCTAAGAAATTGAAATAATGACCAAAAATTGATGTCAGAATGAGTCTAATGTCCTGATCAGCATGTTAGTACATTAAGGAAAAGTTTTCTACACTAGAAACACTGGCAAGAACAGGACTATTCTTCTGTAGAAAAGTTTTAATAATACTTCTTGCATACAGCATTTTCTAAGTAATAGGCAATTACGGGTAATTACACAGTATAATAGGTAATTACACGGGATGCTGGTGTTAGGTCTCTTCTCACACCACTCCCAGACTGTCAGGCAGACAGTGTTGATCAGGTCCTGTTAGAGCAGCTTCTCCCCATTTCCATGGCTGTAGCTGCCCTGTCACAGCAGTTCTGACACCCACCCACAGCAGGGCCCTGCTTGCACAGCTCCAGCACATTCGTCACCTCCTTGTAGTGCAGCTGGGCACGGCCACAAGCAGCTGCACTTAGGTGCACATGTGCTGTGGTCCAGCCATGGCATTCCTAACCAGCAGCTAGGTTTAGATTTTAGGTAAAAAAACCCCTCCTATTCACCCTTTCCTCAGAGGCATGTTCTGTTTCAAATGTTAGGTATATATATTTTAGTCATTGTAATGTTGATGGGAATCAAACTGCTTTTTTGCTGCTAAAACAAACAACTATTTACTTCAAGAAGTACAAATTATATAGGAACATCCTTATCCAAATGTAGAATGTGCTTTTACAGCTTTACCTTAGTGAAACAAAATTGCTGTTGCTTTTTTTTTTTTGTAATTATCCTTGTGGGGTATTTGTTTTGGCTTTCAAAAGTTATCAGGCCTGTGCTCATGATGTCATTTAATTAATGCAGGGGTGGTTTTTTTTGGTTTTTTTGGTTTTTTTTTAATTTACAGACACTTTGAAGTCATTTTTTGCAATGCTTACATTTACACTTCGGTTGAGGAGTCGTTTTCACATCTGAATTTCTGTTATGCTTACTGCAGTGATTTTCAGTATGTTGCCACACTGTTTTGTTATAATTTGAAACTCTGAGAGAATAATTAATGCAAAAGAAATGTATGAAACTCTAGGGAGCTGTCCTCTGCAAGATTTGTATTTAGCTTTATTATACTTTAATTTTCACCCTTCTGCTGGCTCCCAGAATGCTTGCCCATCACTATGAGAACCAGAACATATTCATTATATTTTTGGGAGATACAGAGGAAATATAAAAAATGATTCAACAGTGCTTTCTTCCTAACTTGGCCACATCTTTTTATAGCAAAAAAATATTCAGCGTATAGGAGGCAAGAACAAGAAAACAAAAGAAAATATGCTTTATGTTAGTTAACATAGCTGCTGGTGTAGTTTAAGTCAAAGCACATTAGTAATAGTGGGGTCAGATAAAATTAGAAGTATCCTTGGTATGCAGATGTTACCTGGAAAATAAAAACCTTGCAGCTTGAGTGAGTACACAGACAAAATTTAAAATTACACAAGGACAAAGTAATTACTGAATTCTTGAGGACCTGAGTGATTAAAACAAAGATTACTTGTACATCTTGATTTTTAGACTTGGCCTATGAAACTTAATGGATACATTTGGAGGTATTGCTTATTTTGACAGATAAAGATGATTGCGGACAAAGAAATAATCCTTTTGGAATTCACATCAAATTGTTTGGCAAGCTCTTCTTTAATTGATGGAACTGTGCAGAATCCAGGGCCTGAGCAGGCTTCTGTTGTCACTCAATAAGGGAATGCTTTCCCATGCTAAGAAATTAATGACTTACATGCCTCATATACTCTGAACCTACACTGAATATAAAGTCAAATTAGAATACACTTTCTCATTAGATTTTTTTCAGTTAAAAAAAAAAGTTTCATTGTTTCTTAGCACTAGTAGAATTATCTTTCCCCTTTCAGACTTTCCAGTCATATCTGTCTTTGACGTGGTAGCGTTGCTAGACAAAGGGTCCCTGCTGATAATAATGTTACACAGTATTTCTCTGATATCCTGATGACTGTCTGGTTGGTGATACCACTGTAAATGATGGCACTTGCATGTCAGAAAGTTGGAAATCTAAAAGTGGAGCAGGAGCCATCCTCTGAGAGCCAGAAGTAACCAGCTTCCAGGCTCTGTCTTCATAGGCGGCTCCATTTTCATGCCTGATACGCACAGAGTCTACCTTCCCTCCCTTCGTTACTGCTAGGTTCTTGAAGCTGCAGATGGAGATGATCCAGGTATTATGGGATGTTATGAGTGACCATCACATCCACCAGCTCCTGGCTCAGGGGCTCCTCCTGCCTGGCTACTGAGGAGCATCCCAGTGTGCCAAGACAAACAAGGTTCTCTGTCCCAGACTGGGCCTTGGCACTGTCTCTATTGATCCTTTCTGTGGCCAGGTTTGTCTCTCTGTGGGCTCTTGTTTTTGTTTTCCCCTTTTACTCATTATTGAGTAAAGAATTGCCAATGTATTGAAAAGGTTTTGGATCAGATTATGATCTTGGTGAAAAGACACTCTCTCTTTTCACATGACCTTACACCAAACTATTTCACATTATCTCTGGTGCTGCACAGTCAGGTGGCCTCCTCCTGCAGACACTTTGCTTGGTCACAAGAGCAGGCAGGCAAGGAGGCCAGCTCTTCTTGTCCTAGTCTCAGCCAGAAGCCCCAGGCATCTCTGCAGCCAAATCCCTGCAGAGCTGGAGCTCACTCAGGGTCAAGGTCTCTGCTGTGCAGGATCAGTTCCTCCAGTGGAGTTTGGGAACTATGCCCTGTGGGATGGCACCACCACTGCTGAGCGCAGGAAGGCTCCTCTCAGCAGCATCTGTCCCCTCCTTTCAGCGCACCCTTCTGTGCCAGCTGGTGCCTCCCCAGGCAGTGTCCTGTGTCTGGTGGTGCTGCTCACCAGTCACACCAGAGCAGATGTGTCACAGCTTCTCATGAGGCCAAGAAGCAAATACACTGGTTATGGTGCACTGCCGGTTACACAAGAACTTCAGTCATGGTCTAGGGACAAATGAGTTTGGTGGAAATGGACTAGTGCCTTTCCAGGGACTGAGATGTCCATCAAAGACTACTGGCAGAAACCATGTTCTAGTCAGCTGATATATGGTAATGCAGTCAGAAGGAGGTACTCTTGAGGTACAGACTTTGCAGCAGAGGAATTCTCTCTGCACGAATTGTCTGAACATTCTGAAGACCATATTTCTTTGTTTTAGGACTTCCATGTAAGATTTTCATTAATCAAAACGGAACTGCTCTCTGATTATAAAGTTTATGTGTTTACCCAGTTCTGTAGTTGCAGGGAATATTTCAGATTTTCGAGTCTCTTGCTTTTCTCCTTGTTCCCATAAAGGTAGCAGTATGTAGATCCCACAAAGAAAAACTCTTAGAAAATCTTAAAACATTTTCCTGATTTGGAGATGGGAAATTTGAGGCACATAAAAAACCAGTCAGGTGTCTATGCACAACAGCATTAACAGATAACCCAGAGCCCTGTAACAAACCATGTCAAAAGCCAGAACTAACACCTGGGGGGAAAAAAATCACTATTTGTAAGTAACCATTTGGTTGTATCTTTGGGAAATACACTACATTGGTAGTAGGAGCCTGAGGTGTCTTATGGGAAAGACACAGTCTTTCTACAAAATCTACAAAAAATAAACCAAATCTACAAAAATCTGCAAAAATTATACCAAAGGCTTTTTCTTCTGTGATGACTACACTGCCCTGAAAATAGTCACAGCATATGTTTAGATCTTACCTATACTCTATCACAAAATTACTGACAAACACATTTGAAGTATGAAAACTATATTTTCGAGTTTGAAATACGGCGTTTTGCTATATATGACTTCATTCTTATTGCACTGGTGCTGGGACATGGGCATTTTGCTTGTGCAGAGTTCAGCTAATAATAATAATATTGTTATTTTATATAATTTTGAGTTGAAAAAAATTACTTATGCCCGTTCAATCAAGCAGACAGCTGTAGTTCCTACGGAGCTAGTAGATTCTGGTTATTTATTTCATAAATATTGCATCAATATAGGGTGACTAATGAGATATCTTAATAGTTTTCCATATTAATCAATTTGTTTAAAATATACCTTTAACAATTTTGAAGTATTTTATGTGCTCAATTTAATTTCATAATTAGTCTCCAGTAAGCAAATCTACATAAATGTCTGAGCTATTGTCATAAAATGTAATAAACAAGCACTTGTATTAGAACCTGGGTTTTAATTTTATTTGATCCTACCAGCCAAAGGACTCTGTTACTATTCAAAATTAACTGTATGCTCAGAATGTAAACTAGAGAGTGCATAGATAAATTTTCCAGTTATGTAAAGGATGAATGGACTGAAGGAAACAACTGTATGTAAAAGCAAAAGAAAAAAGGGTAACATTTCTTTTATTTAAATAATTTGCTATTTGTTGTTATCCTGATACTGTGAAAAATGTGATTTTTTTCCCTCACATATGCAAAAAATATTGTTGATGAGACACAATGCCACACCTGCAGGAAGAGTTAAGACAAAATGTAATTACAGTTGTTCTGTAGCTTCCTTAGTTTTTTTTTGGCAACTCCACAGTTAAAATTTTCTATGGTTAAAATGGAAAATGATTTTGCAGTTTCAGGGTTAGGTGCCATATCAGATTGAATGTGAGTAAAAACAACTTCATAATACTGACCACTGTAATTTTAGTTCCTGTAGATCTCATCAACCACACAAGAATAAACCCACTTAGTTCATGCAAGTTTATCTGTCACTATGCATATGATGACTACCTACCCTTCTTGAATTGGATAGGTTAATTTGTGACTCTGCACCAAATACCTGTGTGGTTTCTTTCTCCTTCTGATGGAGGGGGTTAAAATGCATACTGTAGCATAGGCTGTAATATGCTTGCATGATAAAGAACAGAAAGAAAAGAAAAATAAATTTTGTTTTAATAAAAACAATATTGTATTGTTTTAGATGGACATCCGAACACATTTTTATTTCTTTGCAATGGTTCTGACATTTTTGCTTCTTCAAGGGCCCTTTGACAAAGAGGGTGATTAATTCCCAGGGTTCTTTTTGTCTTTGGTGAAATAGTTTCTAAATTGTGGATAATGGCAAACATCTGCAGAGCTCTATTTGCAGAGCCAACAGGATGCAAGTAGATTGTGGGGTGCTAATGTAATAACTGTGATAAAAAACAGACCCTGTATTTAAAGAAAACCAGCCTCTTGGGCTGGTTACTATTATGATTTTCTGTATTATATCTCTCTGTATACTTTCCACTTGAGAAGGGTTGTCCTCGTTTAAAAGAGAGTCACTGCATTATGTTATGCAGAGCTGAAATCGTGTCCCATTCACCATTTCACATGCAGGACATCCTTCCCTGGTTGCAGATGGGCTGGAGAGCTGAACAACGTGCTGCCAGGGCATCCAGCAACAGCCTGAGCCTCTGAGGCAGTGAAACACCGAGGGAGAGACCCTCATGCCACTGTGAGGGCTGGTGGGCCTGGCGGCTGGTAGGGCAGGGGGAGCTCCTTGTCGGGGTCTGTCCGGGCAGGGCATGTCAGCCAAGGCCTGTCCCGCTGCCCCAGCACTGGGCACCTCCTCGGACCCATGGGTGGGCTGAGCAGGGCTGTGGGAGGGGGGAGCAGCCCTGCTGCTGCTCCTTGTCGGAGTCTGTCCGGGCAGGGCATGTCAGCCAAGGCCTGTCCCGCTGCCCCAGCACTGGGCACCTCCTCGGACCCATGGGTGGGCTGAGCAGGGCTGTGGGGGGGAGCAGCCCTGCTGCTGCAAGTGGGACTGTTCTGTGTGAATGGAAGGGTGCAACAGAACCAACAGAGGTCATTCTCTGTATTTGAAACATCCAACAAAACATAATAGCGTCATGGATTTGCTGTCACTAAACCTTCAGGGCTGCACTGCGATGGCCTTTGCTATGTCCTAGCTTTGTCATCTTCTCTCGGCCTGAGGTTGGAAGCTTAGAATTAGGGTTTATGTTTTCCCATGGTTCAAAAAGTAAGGTTTGTTTTTCTTTGATGTAATCTGAAGGTATTAACATGTAATCTATCCCTCTGAGGGTTTGAGACAATTAAACATGCAAAAATTCAGCATTTGCTAGACAAGAGTTTCAACAGCAATGTAGAGAGATTTTTAGGTTTCCAACCTCATGAGTTGACAAAAAAAACAATGACAGAAAAATTTTCTAAATGCTGTCTCAAATTACCAACACTTCAGAAGGAGCATACTCATCAGAAAAACACCTGCACAAGACACAGAATTAGACCATAGACATGAATAAAATATTACTTTTTTACATATCTGGTAGTGCACAAAAATGGCACACAGCTGGACACTAGTCTGAGGCCCCTAAGAAAAGCTTTCTCAACCTATTTTTTTACAGCCTGTGTAGAAAACAGCCCTGTTGCCAGATGTTTTGTTGAGGTTAGATCTGTGATATCCCCTCCAGAATGATGGCCAGCATCTTTGTAATGAACAGCATAGTTTATGCCTTCACTTTCCAGCATCCCACTGATTTTCACAGAACTCTATGTCCTCCTTCCAGGCTTTGAAGCTGCAAAAGAAAGTAATGTTTTGCTGGCTGGTGAACCAGTCTGTCAACATCTTGGGACTGTAAATTACAGCATGCTTTCTACGGTTTGCTTGGATTGGCAGAAAATAGTTGTACACATGTCGGCATCTTGTGATTATTAGCAGCAGCAGAAACTGGAAGAGCTAACATAACATGGGAGTAAAGGAGATAGCTGCTAAAAATATTTTTGAGGGTTGCTGTTATCCTGTTCTGATTCTTCCGTTCATGTGAGAAATCATTCTGCTTATATTGACCTGAAAACATTATGTTCTGGCAGGCAATCATACAGTCTTGATTGAATTTCAAAAATAAAGAGACCCTCCTAGCATTTTTACTTATAGTATTTCAAATTTATTTGCTTGTTTTGGCACTCTCTTTTCTCCTATATCTGAGATTTGGGTTTCTGCACATTTTTTAAAGATTCTAATCGGACAGCGTCCAGGAGTCTGAATTCCATATCATCTGTCATTTACTTCATGTGTGACATGGATTATATGCATTTACTTCATCTGCAAAGCCACAGAAAATATTATTATCATAAGGTTGTTATGGGGTCCAATATTTATGAAGGCTGCTCTAATCCCTTCCACTGAGAAATCTCATGAGAGAAAATTTATGCTATTCAGAACATTAGCTCTGAAGAATATGAACATATAAGGCAAACATCTAATTAAAAATCACACTATGAGAAGATTTACATTGGCTTTGAGTTAAATAAAGCAGTATTATATAGGATCTATAGATACTCCATGCATTAGACCAATATTAATCTGAAAAAGAGCATTAAGGAGTTTAAGTTTTTGCATAGTTAAAGGGGAATGTGGAAAAATTGATGCATTATATGAAAAAAAAATTGTAATTTCTGTCATTCTTTTATCCCAGATATTATATTTTCCCTGATACCACTGTTTATAAAGTACAGTTTGACTTTGGGGTTTTTTTGTACTTGTAATAAGATCTGTCTTTATAAGTATAGTTTTATCATTAAACCTCATAATATAATAATGATAAATTTGAAATATCCATGTACATCAAGGAAAATGTGAGAGATGGGTCCCCCACAGAAAATCTGGAGTAGGATTTAAAGGACAGACTTTAATAACCTGCTATGCCAGAAACTTTCCTTGTGAGAAGTCACAGTCATTGTGTTTTATGGTCTTAGTTTCAAGAGAGGGAAACAGTATGCTAACATTAATTTGCAAGAATTTAGATACTCTGAGAATGTTATGTTTCCACCTGCCTGCTGGAATTTCTTAACAAGATTTCATCAGAATGGCATGAATCACTACATGCTGATTTAGATATACTTTTATTAGCTGCTTACATTAAGAACATAGGTGCCAGCAACTGAAAATTAGTTTCTGTGTGGATTCTTCCATAAGTGTTGTTAGGTGGCTTTTAAAAACTTCAGTGTTCTATGGATAGCATGCCTTAGTTGTCTTTATTTTAATAGAACACCCACACCAAATCCAAGTAAATAGAAATGTGTTTCAGCAAAATGTTTTTTCACTGAGAATGCATGTCAGCAACAAAACTGTTGATGCAAAAGTTTTGTCTTCATTTAATATGTCATGGGTGCAGAGAAAAGGGGGCTTAAATTTTAAAAATTATATTACCTCGAATATTTATAAAATATCTTTAATTTTTCAGTCATCAACTTAGAATTTTAAGATGGTTACATAAGGACATTAAGTGCTCTCATTTTATCCTTTCTAAATTAGTGCTCTATATTTTAACATTTGATTGTTAGAAATTTCCAGAATTGTTAGATTGTTAGAAATTTCCAGAACTTCTAATATTTATAATTTCCAATTAGAAATTGCTTTTTAGTTTAATTTCTCATAGGACAGGAAAAAGTTTTGCTAGCTGTACAATAGGCACAGCGTTCTTTCTTAGATACCATAAACCCCTCTTTTTTCCCTTCAGTTGGGCAGCTTTTCCCCTGAGACTCCAGCAGGATACAGCTGATGGGTATGAAGGGATTTTTTGTTGGAGAATACATGTGACAGCAGACTAGAAGTAGTAAGCTACTAGGTTAGGTGTTTGCAACCTCTCTGCAAACAGCTGAGTCCTCTTGGACGAGATAAACTGGTTTTTGGGGAAGGGCCAAGCTTCTCCAAATGGGCTGACCTGTCCTGCTGCCGCTTCTGTTGTTGCTGCTGGGTTATTGTCTTCCAGTTCCCTGGAGCTGGCAGGAAGGGAAGGCTTTACTTCCCTTTTTTTCACTTCCCCTACTTTACTTTACAGTTTTACTCGGTACTTTAGAGTCCTGGAGCTGTTAGCTGTCGCTGGTCCAACAGTTGCACTTCCATCTGTTTTTACTTTCCACATCTTGCTTGTTTTAGCTTGCCTGCTTTCTCACACCTCAACAAGAATTTTCTCAGTGAACCAGAGCCAAGGTCAGGCAGAGGGGCCGTACAAACCAGGGACAGCTGAACCCTGCAGCAGAGAGTCACACAGCTACTAATAGGAAAAGTTACTGTGAGAAAAGTACTGGTATAGAAGCCAAGAAGGCAGTGAAACAAAAAATCAAAGTCAGAGAGGGGGGAAAAAGGGCCAAAGAACATAGTATAAGTTTTTAAGACACTGGATTCATCATGTGAGTATAATCCATTCAAAGTCTAGCTTGGAATTTCATGTCCTGAATGCAGGTATGAAGTCACGACCAAGTATCAAGATATGATAAATGAAAGGTAATTGTCAAAGGTAACAAAGACCAAGAATATATTTTTAAATTCCTGTATACAAGTAAGTTGATTTCTGTAATACAGTTTTGGATTATATTAATTTGTTTTAAAATATCCGATATTAACTGAATTAGGAAAAAAAACACAATATTGCCCCAGTCTCATGGCAGGTTCAGGCTGGGTGTAATTCCACAAACAATTTTTCTCATCTTCACACTTCAATGTCTGGTCACAGTATTCATTTCTGGAAATGAACTAGGCAATATTTCTGGCTTATTTATTATATTTGACTTTTTAAGCTTATTTTGACAGCACAAATGTTTTATATGATCATACAGTAACAGTGAATTTTGATACCTTTGTCTGACTCACAGTATATAAAGTTCAACATGTTCCACAGAATAGAAAAACATTGTTTGTGACTAATTTTTAAGTCTGGTAAATATAATTATGGATAAATAATTTACTAAGTTACTCAACTCTTCATCAAAATTTCCTTGTATCCTCCATTTAAAACAGGTTATTCTTAAGCCAAAGTGCCTGTACCATTGTCTCAGCTTCACTGGTCAGCTCCAATCAGGACTCTCTTAACTTAACCATAAATATTGTTGATATAACTGATATAGGAGCTGATGTAATCTTTTCCCATGCAGGAGCCACATAAAGTCAATTTGAAGCAGTTTTTTTCTGACTATCTGGAAATATCCATAAACATCCTTCCCAGAATGTAGCTATATAATTGAGCAACATCTGAAAACACTAGTATGTTCAAGTCCAGCCTTCAAAAGGTGACAGATGTTTTGCACATGGCTAGAAATGTAGGCACATGTCCTGGTTTGTCCCTGAACATTTTTTTCTGCTGAGTCAGTTTTACTGAGAAATAAAAAAAATTCCATTTACAGCATTTTCTCTTTGTATTTTGCCATGGTGACAAAAGCTATCATTTTAGTGTAACTATAACCAAGGTTTCTTTGTCAGAATCTGAAACTGTGGTTTCATACCTTATTGGATAAAAAAAAAAATGTTTCAGCAGCACAGTTATTGTTTTAGAAGCAAGTGTTTAATAAAGAATGTTTGGTCACATCAGAACAAAAAAATAAAGATAAATGGATAGGAAAAAAGTTACTTAAAATGTTCAATAAACAGCATAGCATAAATATAAATACAAATTTTAATATAATATAAACACAAAAATATTCTCAAAAATTCTACTTGTTTCCATAACTCAAAGCAGTTCAGTTTTGCAAGCTTGCAAATTATTTGTCATAGTATATACGGAAGATTTTATTGAACCAAAGATTGGCTTTATTTCAGCAAAATTTTATATCAATAAGTACCTGTTAAATAATTTTATTAGCTATGCCTATGAAATTTCTCCATTACTTCTTTTTTCAGAATATTAATATTATTAGCAGAAAAAAAATTGAGCTGTGATTATGTACTCACAGGAAAAAAAAAAAAAAAAGAAATACCAAAAGATATTTTAACCTTAGTTGCAGTCCACTTCAGGAAACATAAAGACAGCCTGCTTGTAATCTAATCCTGCTTAATGTTAAGATAACTGATTCTCTTTCTTAGCTGTATTCTGTTGACTTTTATGACCTTGTATGGCAACTGACACATCATATTTATGGTAAGAGATTTATAAAATCCATAAATGCATACATTTTGAGTAAGAAACTATTTGCACAGGTAGTTAATATTTTGTGACAGACATTTTTATATTGTTGGGAAAAACAGTAATCTTACTGGGCAAGCTTTTTGAAGATATGTTGCCTCTCCTAAAGATGTTCTTTCAAGTCTTTAAATGATAATACATTTAACAAGGCTTTGATGAGCACTTGAACAAGACATCTAACCAGAATATGTATTAGAAATGCAGAATTTTTCTGTGTCTTCAAACATTATAAAAACTGTACTTAGGTAAAGTAGGAGCAAGCCGCCATCACTTCTTTTCTAGTTGCAGTTGTTGGCACTGGTTGACAGCAATTCCTTTGTAGCATAAAACATTAGCATGATCATAATACTTTCTGCTTTTTAGCCTCAGTTAGGAGTTAAAAGGTTTCTCTCTGATTCAGTTTAATGTAGTCTTCCTCTGCCACAGAAAGTATTTTATTTTAGCCAAACACAACTCTGATTAAATGGTACATGCTAGTGAACTACGCTAGTACAAATTAATTGTGCGCTCAGCCCTTTATGAAAAAAACATGGAATGAACTCTAAGGGAGGAACTTTTGTTATCTATCTCCTTGGTTTCATCTAAACATTGCACAAGTCAGAGAGAACAAAGGGAATGTTTCAAGTGACTGGAAGAGGATTGGAATAAAATAATTTTCCATTCTTGTGGAGAAATCTAGGTCTCTAGTGCAAGGCACTTGAGCCAGGCACCTTTGGCATTTTCTCTCTGACAGAAAGGACCTTCAGTTGGCTGAGTGTCCTCACAGCTGCCCAGAGAGACCCACAGCAGGAAATGCAGTAAAAGCTAATACTTATGCAGGTGTTATCACTCAACATGACAATCAGACCTCCGCAGCACTATAATCCGCTGAAAGCAGTTTTCACCAGTTTTTCTATCCTGCTTGCTAATTAAACTTGTATTTTCACATATTGCTTAGAATTTCAGGCTGTGAAAGATAATAATCTTTCAGAGCAGATAAAATTAGAATTTATAAAGTTGGAAAATACCTCTAAGATCATCGAATCCATCCAATAACCTGACACCACTGTGTTCACCTCTAAACCATATCTCCAGGTGCAGCAAAGAATGGCAGAACATCCTGAGTTGGAAGGAATCCACAAGGATTATTGATACATTGACATGTCTGTACACCCCTAGAACACATTCAGGGGTGGTGATTGCACCACTTTCTTTGCAGCCTGTCCCAGTGCCTGATCCCCCTTTCAGGGAAGAATTTTTTTCTTTATATCCAATCTAAACCTCCCTTGGTGCAACCTGAGGTCAATTCTTCTGGTTCTGTCACTTGTTTATTGGGAGAAGCAACACACCCCTACCTCCTTTAAGGCAGCTGCAGAGAGGATAAGGTCTCTCCTGAGCGATTATGTACTCACAGGAAAAAGAAAAAAAAGAAAGAAATGCCAGAAGATATTTTAACCTTAGTTGTAGTCCACTTCAGGAAACATAAAGACAGCCTGCTTGCAATCTAATCCTGCTTAATGTTAAGATAACTGATTCTCTTTCTTAGCTGTATTCTGTTGACTTTTATGACCTTGTATGGCAACTGACACATCATATTTATGTTAAGAGATTTATAAAATCCATAAATGCATACCTTTTGAGTAAGAAACTATTTGCACAGGTAGTTAATATTTTGTGACAGACACTTTTATATTGTTGGGGAAAACAGTAATCTTACTGGGCAAGCTTTTTGAAGATATGTTGCCTCTCCTAAAGATCTTCTTTCAAGTCTTTAAATGATAATACATTTAACAAGGCTTTGATGAGCACTTGAACAAGACATCTAACCAGAATATGTATTAGAAATGCAGAATTTTTCTGTGTCTTCAAACATTATAAAAACTGTACTTAGGTAAAGTAGGAGCAAGCCGCCATCACTTCTTTTCTAGTTGCAGTTGTTGGCACTGGTTGACAGCAATTCCTTTGTAGCATAAAACATTAGCATGATCATAATACTTTCTGCTTTTTAGCCTCAGTTAGGAGTTAAAGGGTTTCTCTCTGATTCAGTTTAATGTAGTCTTCCTCTGCCACAGAAAATATTTTATTTTAGCCAAACACAACTCTGATTAAATGGTACATGCTAGTGAACTACGCTAGTACAAATTAACTGTGCGCTCAGCCCTTGATGAAAAAAACATGGAATGAACTCTAAGGGAGGAAATTTTGTTATCTATCTCCTTGGTTTCATCTAAACATTGCACAAGTCAGAGAGAACAAAGGGAATGTTTCAAGTGACTGGAAGAGGATTGGAATAAAATAATTTTCCATTCTTGTGGAGAAATCTAGGTCTCTAGTGCAAGGCACTTGAGCCAGGCACCTTTGGCATTTTCTCTCTGACAGAAAGGACCTTCAGTTGGCTGAGTGTCCTCACAGCTGCCCAGAGAGACCCACAGCAGGAAATGCAGTAAAAGCTAATACTTATGCAGGTGTTGTCACTCAACATGACAATCAGACCTCCACAGCACTATAATCCGCTGAAAGCAGTTTTCACCAGTTTTTCTATCCTGCTTGCTAATTAAACTTGTATTTTCACATATTGCTTAGAATTTCAGGCTGTGAAAGATAATAATCTTTCAGAGCAGATAAAATTAGAATTTATAAAGTTGGAAAATACCTCTAAGATCATCGAATCCATCCAATAACCTGACACCACTGTGTTCACCTCTAAACTATATCTCCAGGTGCAGCAAAGAATGGCAGAACATCCTGAGTTGGAAGGAACCCGCAAGGATTATTGATACATTGACATATCTGTGCACCCTTAGAACACATTCAGGGGTGGTGATTGCACCACTTTCTTTGCAGCCTGTCCCAGTGCCTGATCCCCCTTTCAGGGAAGAATTTTTTTCTTTATATCCAATCTAAACCTCCCTTGGTGCAACCTGAGGTCAATTCTTCTGGTTCTGTCACTTGTTTATTGGGAGAAGCAACACACCCCTACCTCCTTTAAGGCAGCTGCAGAGAGGGATAAGGTCTCTCCTGAGCCTCCTTTTCTCCAACAAACAACCTCAGCTCTCTCAGCCACACCTCATAGGACTTATTTACCCTTCATGCACTAAATTGCCCTTCCTTCCTCTAATTATATATGATGTTGAAGCTGGAAAAATCAATAACTAAACACAATATTAATAAATAACAATTTAATTTAGAGTTTATTATTTTTAGCCAGATCTCAGTTTGCATAAATAACAGTTTAAAGCCAAAAGCATTTATGGGATTTTAGATAACCTAAGGTCACATGTCTCCTCTTGGGATCTAGCACTTGCTAAAGCCAATAAGGAAGAAAAAAATCACATCAAAGATGAGGTGATTTTGTTATTTCCTGACTGCTTTCTTGACTATGAAAGCCTATTAGTTTCAGGTTTATGAATATTTTTTATTAATTTGTGTTATCTCTGTCTTATAATCATATATATTCTCCTTTTATTTATATGCACAACTTTTAGGAATGGTAATCAGCAGGCAGTAAGTTTCATCTCATTTTTCAGTGAATATCTCCTTGCTGTCTAATTTATATTTTCATATAAATTAAATTACTTTGTAGCTGGACTATAACATTAATTTTAACAAAAATATGCCCAAAGTCATATACATGAGTGTGGAGGTTTTTTTCCTACAGTGAAGAGATAATTTTGTCTCAAAACACATAGTAGAACACTGCATTTAATTGTGAATAAAGACCAAATCAAAACCACACATAAGTTAACAAGTTTAACTTCTTCAGGCTGACCTCAGTGGTTCAAATCAGCCACAGATTAAAAAAAAAGTAAACACAGAAAACATGTGCATATAAAAAATGGAAAAAGAAATGTTTTATTTCCTAAATCTGATCTTTTAGTCACAGGACTGTTGACAACTGCATCACTCACAGTCAGAGTTGCCAACAGATATACTTAGCCAAAGGCAAACTTTTACCACTTACATTCTTTATTGAAAGAGGAATAAAAGCAAATACTGACAAATTTAACAGAAAGCAGTATTGGGATTTTTTCTTAAGAAAAATGGTATTATATCTGGTGTTCTGAAAGCAGAATTATAATTGCTTTTCTAAACACCATATACATTAGAAAAAATTATCACTTACTTGGAGAGTTTCTCGTTTTGCTTATTTGAAAAGCCAAAAGACAATTTCCATCTCATTTGGTCTTGCCATTCCTTCCCAATGTTGTCTACATTTCCATTTGTCTGCTTTAGCAAAAAAAAATATAAATAAGATCAATTGTCACTAAATCTTTTCATTGTAGTAAACTAAATTGTTACAATCCAATAATATATCAAAATACCAGAAAAGCATAATACTGGGGGGGGTTGGTTTAAAATTTGCCTGTTTTCCTTTTTTGCCACCTTTTTGTGGCAAAAGCTCTCCTGGAGGGTGAGCAGATAGAAGAAAAACAAACAATTGAGCAGGAAAGTGCAATATAGAAGCTCTATAATGAATATTTAGAGATATATCACAAGCAACCATTTTATACAGATCCTTTGATCTTTTTCTAGATAAAAATCTCTAACTTTACAGATATGATTACAAATCTCCTTAATCATTTCTGTAAGACTTTTTGTAATTAATTTTAACTACTAACATTTTTCAAGACTACATTACCTGGAAAACTTTACCTATAACTCAAGACAAAATGCTACTTGGTTAAGACAGTCACTCACAAAGATGTTGGCCTTAGCTTTCAGTCCCTGTCTGTAGAACAGTAGAACTCAAGACTCTAAGAGACTCAAGGCTTATCACTGTGATAGGCTGATGGTAGGCACCACCCATATATAAAACTAAATTTATCAGTAATCTAAGTACACTCGACTTAATATTATATTAGTTTATAGACATTTTCTGTTTCTAATTCAATATCGAAATTGGCCTGCATATTTCTTCTCCTTGCAAATTCATATTTTTAAGCATGTTTTTCATTAACAACAGCACAGTTTTCAATGATTATTAAAGCTGAGTCCTCATAGCTTAGTCATAGCTAAATTAAGAGGGGTAGAGAACAGAACTCCTTTTGTCTTAGGAAATGATGTCTCTCAAATCTAGGCAATGGACAGAGAGGAGATTTAATAGAACAAGGAATGGAAAAGCCTCACCTAAGAACAGCTTCTGTCTGGATGCTTGCACTGTAAGACAAAACTATTTTTCTTAGATTACATGTAAAGCTGCTGCTGTAAGGGTGAAGGGATCCTTACTTAGCGATATTTTCATACATAAATGTGGTTGATTTGCTTTAGTTTCCCCTCCCGCACACTAAATTTCCATATATTATTCCCATCTTCATTTAATTGTCACAGATGTTTGAGTGAGGGATTAAGTTACTAATACTTTGTATTTTTAAAATGAGCCTTGTAGCTGCTCACACTATCTGTCTGAATTGCACTAATGAATGAAGTTTCCACAGAATGGTTATTATTCTGTGTCTGTTTTGCTCTGCCCTTTTCTTCTCATTTGAAAGAAATGCTAGGCATCAACTTAGGTCAAGTTAAACAGTACAGAATGTATTTCTTTGGCTTATCTATGACAGGATCTTGGATATTGGAAAAGTTCATCCTTTCATTTCTGCTGGGCATTCCTGTACTTAAGTATGATGGAAAGTCACTAAGAATGGAAAGAGAGAATTAGATTAAGCAGAATACATTAGAGAGAGGATAATCTGAAGCAGTACAAAATTGTGCTGAGCAGTTTGCTAAATTTTTGAAAAATGTGAAGAAATTAAACTTTAAAAGAAGGTGTTGAGAGAGAGAGTAAATATATTTTAATGTATAGACATCAGCCTTAGTATTTCTCTAGAAATGATGAAGACATTTAAGTCCCTGAGCACAGGTAATGAGCAGTGTCCTATTCCGTTTCTGTAAAAAAAGTTGTACAACAACATGGTCATAGCTTTAGTCACGATAGGAAAAACAAAGTTTAAATTGGACTCAGCTTTCTCATTGATATGTTCCCATTGAATATAACCATTCAAAATAAAATTCAGTCAATTCAGAAGTAATCTTTCCTGTGAGATGGATATAATTTCAGGCTAACCCAGAGCAGCCCCTTGCATATGTTAACTTTAGGGCTCTCAAGAGCAGAGTTAGAATAGCTTCATTGACCAGTGGGCTCTGAGGAATTATGTGGAAAAGTTTTGTAGAATAGATGCACTACAAGAAGTGTGGGTTATCTTAGGGGTGTGACATTTGTGACAATCTTGATTCTCAGATGTGTCCTTTATCTTCAGGAGCCCTCATCTGTTTAGATCATTGTTGACAGGTAAACTTTGAAATATTAGTAAGTATGGCTTAGAGACTATATAGAAAGAACCAGAAAAATTATACATTGTACTTTTAATAAGAAGATAAAAAAATGGGGTCTTTAGATGAATAACAGCTCTCTTTTACAACCTCTCCTAGTTCATGCAGCCTATTTGTGACATACGAGTACATCCACAAATACTGTTCCTGCTGTCATAACTGGAAGTGATTTGCACCACAACTTTAATTCAAGACATCTGCCTGACGCTCTGCCCAGACCAATGCTTTTTTTTTCCCTAATGCTCTTCAGTAATACTGTTGGAAGTAGTTGAATGTGTATCTCTTTTTTGTACTCTCTTATGTTGTATATAATAATCTTTGGTGATTAATAGTGTTTGTTTTGAAGCTGTGATTAATTTATCTTACCATAAAATGTAGGATAACAAAAAATAGAGTAAAAGTTTGCAAGAAGATTCTTGCAAACCAAACCAACCAAAATTACACTGATCCTATCCAAAACAAAAAAAAAAAAAAAAAACAGGCAGATGCTTGACTTTCTACACATAAATGAGTTCTGGGTTCCAATTTACATTTAATCCTGAGTAAGGACAACTGTCCTAATCAAGGTAATCACAGGAATGTATAGAAAGATCTTAAATATGTTCTTGCTTTTTATGGCCTCTTTAACTGCTGTTGACCTATAAGTAGTACTAAGACACTAATTTTCAGCATCTGTATGCTGCTGATGTTCATCTTTGTTTTGGACTACAGGAAAAAATCAGAAACACATCTTTCTTTGGACGTTATTTATAATCTGATGATTCAAAGATCTAATTATTGTAGCTTCCTTCTGAAATAGATGCAGATGAAGTCCAGATATTTAAACTTAAATAAAAACATTCTTTTTATTAATAACATAGATGCTTCCATCTTGCCAAATTTTGTCACTTAAAGTGCTGAAGATACAAGATGTTTTCATTATTGAGAATGGCAGCCTTAAAGACAGAGAGATAGTGTTTCATATAAAAGTGAGTAAACCACTACTTTTTAACTTTTTAAAGTGATTAAGGTTTTTGTGGCAGTCTGTTTGAATGATGAGTGCCAGCAGTAATGCTATCCTAGTAAAAGGAATAACTACTTTTATTAGATCAGAAAGGAAAATTATGAATGCTCATTTACTGTGAAAAATTTTTTTTTTTTTTTAGAGTGGAAAAAGCAGTGATTTTAGTACTAATTTAGACATCTTTCTTGCTTCAGGTATGGTCAGAAGACACACTAGTTATATCACACTGCTGGTACAACAGGAGTATTCTTGTGGAAGACACTTATTCTCAGGATAGAGGAGAGGGGGGAAAGAAAAGGTTGTTTCTAATGCTGTACTTATTAATATTACTCATATTCTAAGAACAAAAAGCAGCATCTCATCCTGCAGCCTTCCCAACATGATGCTGGAAGATACATATATTTCTTGTACACCTCATTGCAGAATTTGTCAATTTTTTCTGAACAAAAAACCTTTGTTTTACAATTAATATCTGAGGAGGAAAAATTGCGAAACCTGGGCATATGAAAGACTCATCAAGAAATATATTTCCTCTAAAACTATGAGGCTTCATAATTTTTATTTTTGTGTTGGACCTTTTGCATTTTTCATCAGAAATATATGTAGAAATTACTTGATTTCTTTTGTAGGAATGTGTTGATTAGTATGATTTATTCTAAGTCGTATTTTGGGGTTTGAAAGTGGTGAACTGAAAAATCATGCAATGCAAATTGCTGTCAGTCATCTTTGCCTTCTTCGTACCCACCAATGCAAGTCTTCTTAATCAGTGCATTTGTGGGCAAATCTAGACACCACAGCAGCACCACACCTCTGTGCAGTTAATAAAAGATTTGGCAGGACCTCTCCTTACACTCAGGTTATGCTGAAGAGCAGGATTATCAAATCTTTTTAATTTAATTCCTTTTATATTTTCATATTTGAAATATCAAACTACAAACAATTCTTTTTCTTTCATTAAAAAAGAAAAATTCTTAATTTATTCTTAATTTGATATCTTTTAAAATTCTTCTAAATTATGTTGCTGCTATTTCAACATTACATTACTTCAACATTAAATTGTAGCCATAAATATAAATTATGAACTTCTTCCATCAGATGTACCAGAAATTTGTAATGATATTTTTTATTGAGACTTTACTTGGAAACTATTTTGCTGAGTTATTTATAAAGTATGGAAAGGGTAAACATTATATAGGCATTCAGTAGAAAATAATATGTATATCACAAAAGGAGATCAATTGTTCTTGCCCTTTTACTTCTGTTGCTCATCTTGAAACTGCTAGTGTGTCAAACTCTTGCAAGTTCCATAACTTCTTTTAAAAGACATAAAAGAGTTTGGGTTGGAAGGGACATTTAAAGGCCATCTTGTCCAACCTGCCCCTCACAATGAGAAGGGTTATCTTCAGCTAGATCGACTCAGAGACCCACCCAAGCTGACCTTCAATGTTTCCAATAAGTCATCCACTACTTCTCCAGGCACTCTATTCCAGTGTTTCATCACTCTCTATGTAAAAAAAAAAAAAACAGCCAAAAACAAAACCAAAAACAACCTCTTTCTTATATCTCACCTAAATTGATTTTCCTTCAGTTTCAAACCATTACCCCTTGACCTATCCCTACGTGCCCTTGTAACAAGAACCACCAGTTGGTCAGGAGACAACCAAAATAAAATCAGGAACAGACAAAGTAACTGAAGTGACTAGTCTTGATGATTTTTTTCTTAACTAGAAAACACTGAAATTCTGGTATCATGTGGAAATAACTTCCAGTGAAGAAGAATCTTAAAATTTAGAGCCTATTTTGATAACCTGCTCTACTAATATTTCTTGTTGAGAACCAGTAGTAGTTCTGCCAAGCTGAGGCTTTTTGAAGTATTCTTATGTATGATAATCAATCCATTTTCAGGTGTTATATATTAATTTTCACTAAAGAGTGTAATGAGCAACAGAAAGTGAAGCTTATGAGAATCTTTAAGCATGTAAGTAATTTTACCACAGCTTTGCTTACCACATATTTGCTACCACAAAATGTGCTGAAAAGTATTAATAGGCCAACATATCAAGTGTAATACATGGTTGTTTCCTGTTTCACTTCCTATAAGCAAAGAAGTTCAATCAGCAGCATAGATCTTTACAAGATAAATCATCTACATTTATCTGCTATCACTGCTTGCACTTGTGGATCAAATTAACTTGCACAGGCGAAGTCAGAACTGAAAACTAACAAGCTGAGTAAAGTATTAGCCCTAAATAAGCTTCTTCCTGTTATGCTTTATCACTGTGCTGGAATAAAACTAAGATCTTTTTTTTTTTTAAAGTTGTTGTTGTTTGATGTTGCTTTTAAGTTTTATGATCTGTTTTAAAGTTACTTAGGAGTGAGGTGTTACATACATAGTTTATTAATGAAATCTAGTCTGCATGTTGCCTATTCAGGTGGATTGTCTCTGGCAGGACCCTAGGTGCCAGCAAAAGCCGATATATCACTCGTTTTCAACTGGACAGAGGACAGAAGATACAATGAAAGGCTCATGAGTTGAGGATGGGGAGAGATCAAGCAGCGATTGCCATCAGGGTAAAAGAGTCTCAGGGAAATTGTTTTAGTTCCTTACCAACCAAATCAGAATAGGTAATAAGAAGTGAATCTAAATTTTAGAAACACCTTCTCCCCCTTGCCTCCCTTCCTCTCAGGATTAACTTTATTCTTGCATTCTTACCCCAGGCAGCGCAGGGAGACATGACATGGGGGTTGTGGTCAGTTCATCATGTGTTGTCTCTGCTGCTCCTTCCTTCTCAGGAGGAGGACTCTTCTCTATCTCCAATATGGGGCCCCCTCTCACGGGGGACAGACCTCCATCAAGTTCTCCAAGATGAGTCCTTCTCATGACCTGCAGTTCTTGACAAATTGCTCCAGTGTCAGTCCTTTCTACAGGGGGCAGTCCTTCAGGAACAGGCTGCTCCAGTGTGGCTCCCCTCGGGGGTCTCAAGTCCTACAAGCAAACCTGGTCCAGAATGGGCTCATCTCTCCACAGGGCCACAGCTCCTGCCAGAAACTGCTCCAGTTCAGGCTTTCCACAGTGTCCCAACCCCCCTTTGCACATCCACCCACTCCAGCATTGGGTCCTCCACAGTCTAGAGATGGATCTCTGGTCTGCCATGGACCTTGGTGAGCTGCTGGGGCACAGCTTTCTCACCATGGTCTGCACCACAGGCTTTGTGGGAGACTAATTTAGTGATTGGAGCACATCCCCTCCCTTCTTCTACTGACCTTGGTGTCTGCAGGGCTGTTTCTCTCACATATTCTCACTCCTCTCTTCAGGTGCAGTTGCTGTTGTACAGGATGGGGTTTTTTCCTTTTAACCACATTATCCCAAAAGTGCCACCACCATCACAGATGGTGTCTTGGCTAAGGCTCAGATGGCTTAGGCTGAACCTTAGCCAACTTTGGGTCCATCTAGGCTCAGGGTGAAGTTTCTGGCACCTTCTAACAGAAGCCATCCCTGTAGGCCTCCCCTCCATGCATACACTACCTAAACCTTATGAAAGCAAAGCTTTGCTAAGATCACATGTTTAGAATGTGTTAGAACTTAAAAGAAAATGGGAGGAGAATGTTATCCCTTTCTTGCATTTCTAATTTCGGAGAGATATTCTAGGAAATAATTACCCTGTGCCTTTTCCTAGACTGTTTATCAAACAGAACCACAGTGTGTTTTCCCACACTGAGTACTCTGTGCATGAGATTTGGTGGAGTCTCAGTTTTGGTCATTTTGTTTAATTGATTAATCTCTTTCTGTAACAGGTTTGCTTTTTCTGTTATTTAAGTTTGGGCTTTGCTAATGCTGCTGCAGAGATGGGATTCAAAATCATATGACATTTTTGCCTCTAGTTTTCTCCTTCTTCATGCCTTGAAGGTACCTTCTATATCAAGTTGTCTTCTATGTGTCTCCACCACCTAAGGGAGCATGTCTGGGTTGAGGCACACTAAATGATGATTTCCTATTCTCATATATTCAAATGAAATGTCACGTTTATTGTTTCAATTGTATGATATTGTGCAGAATAGTATGAAATAGTAAGATTAAAAATATTTCTATCAATAAAAAGAAACTGGCATATGTTTGTGGTTTTTTTAGAATATTTGACGAAGCCCAATTTCAAAAGGTTACAATTTTAGTGCTTCATACCCCTCTCTATTTTCCAATTTCAATAGAAGGAATGTTCTGTTTTATTGCAATTTGTATTTGAAGTGCTTTATTGTTTTTGGCTTGAATGATAATTTCTTATATCTGCTAAGGAAATTGCATCAATACAGTAAATATTGTAAACTTCCATGTTTTGAGAAAGATTTGCTCTAACTTTCCTCTGAGACAAATTATTTAATCCTCTTCATTGGCCCAGTGATCCTGAAAAGGATCAGGTCTCTTCCTTTGTGACCCTCCAAAGGGATGAGTCTTGGCATTTAAAAATTCAAAATTTGGCTTTCATGTTCTTTTAATGTTTCTCTATGGATCTTGGAAAAAGCAGGTCAGGAATGCTGCCAAAGCGCAAATGTACTCAAAGTGAAGGCAGTCTATCCCACCCTAATCAAGCACAATTGACAGCTAAGGCCATACATTAATACATATGTTCTAGATTATTGATGCAGTCTATAGGCTTTATCATATTTTCTCAGTACAATTTTTTTACAAAAATAACAACCAGCATTGCTTATCATTCTCTTGATGAATATATATGAATGTGCTTTGTATGAACTAAGAATTGTTTACATACATGGAGGATTCTAGGAAGAAAATTCAGCTTCATATGTAAAGGTCACGGGTTAGCAAACTTGCATGTTGGCAACATCCATTCTGCAGTTATTGCAGTGACACAGCCTCAAAGTAAAAGGTCCAATTAGACTAAAAAACAAGAATATGTTTGCAAATAAAGATACAAAAATAGCACTGTAACTTGCCAATTTTACCATAATTTTTAAATTTAATTTCAGATGTATTTTTAACAATGGTATAAAATCGAGATTCCTCCAAGAATTGCTGATTACAAAGGAATGCAACAGAATAGAAGCTGAGGGGTTTTTTTTAATAGCATTTCTATTTACTATTGGTCTATTATACATATTCCTTTTTTCTTGAACAGTGCAGTTTTCCTTCCCAAAAGATATTTAAAAGACACTTCCAGGATTACTAATTCCTTTATATGCTGTAATGACACTTTTTCCTTTGTGTTTATTTCTTATTGAATGATAAATTCTCTGTTACATATCTTCACTTGGGATGACATTTTCAGTTGCAACCAGTTACTTCCCTTTCTTTCTGACAAAATAAATGAAATGTGCATCAATTTCTTTAGAAACAATGTATTTATTTAAATATGGGCCATGGAACAGCCTTCTTGGATGTGCTCAGAGATTGTAGAAAGTGAAGAATGGTGGAAACTGAATGGGAAGTCTCATGAATGGGTTGAAATGTGAGTAGTTAGAAGCTCAAATTATGATGTGTATGTAACTTGATTTTTTAAAAATGTGAAGCAATTTCCCTCAGTAGGGGTAATGGAATGTAGCCAGAGATTATTCTAGTGGGAGATGGGATCTATTTAGTTGCTAAAGAAGCCATGCAAGATGCATAAAGTAGCTGTTGCCTTATTTTATTGTTTGGATTTGGGTTTTGTTGGACTGGGTGTTTTTGTGGGTATGCTTGTTTCTAATTTGATGCAGACTTGTGGTTTTGTTTTGTTGTGGTGTTAGGTTGGTTTGGGATTTTTTGCTTTAGTTTGGGGTTGTTTTGTGTGGAGTCATAGTTTTTCCTTGGAATTTGGGGTTCTTTTCCTTTGATCTGTGTCTTTTGTTTGTTTGGTTTGGTTTGGTTTGGTTTTTTAACAGAAATGTAGAGAGAGATTTTTCTTCACCTATTTTTACTTATGTCTTTTGGAAGACAATGCCTTTTTTCTCCTGACAGTGGAATAGGATTTTGTGCGTCATGGAAGAGTTAGGAGCATTACTAGTTCATTTCCCTAAAAAAATAAAATAAAATTTGAAATGTCCTAGTGTCAGACAAGAGTCATGCAGCTATAACTACTATTCATGATGGAAAGACTACCTGCTATAGGTTCTGCTAAGAGTTTTGGGATATTAGTAGGGAAGTAGAGATATGTCCTTGATAGCTAAAGAAAATCTGGCTTCTCAGTCTGAGATTGTGACACAGGAATTGTCAGTATTCTGTACATTATGAGGGATTTTTTAAAATGGAAAATATTTGGCATTTTCATAGCCATGGCAAATCATCCCATCTGTGTCTAACTGAATCAGTTTTATGCCTTGAGGACCTGCCAGTTAGGTAGCCTGTGATATCAGGCGTGAGACAGTGGTGTCATGCTTTGTCATGTTGGTTACAAAAATGTTGGAGTTTGTATTCCAGAAAGAAATAATTCTTACCTTAAATTTTAATATATAACTGTAAATTTTAATGCAAAAACAGCTTTTCAAAGTTTTGGGTGTTTTTTCCTAACTTTCCTCTCCCTGGTCTTTTCACCTCTCTGATAAACTAAAATACTGCAGTTTTTCATAATAACTTCCAAGGGCCCTTGGCCAATTGCAGAGCTAATTATGAAACTACATGTATTTTCAAGGCTATATCATCCAGCTGAGTGAAAAACTAGCCTTATTCTAGGCTATTTCAAACTCAGGAGGGATAGGAGGAGCAAGTAGTGGCATAAGAATACAACCAATTTGGTTGAATACTAGGACCTGTGCTTAAGTACTGTGATTCAAATAACTAATTTAATTTTATACAAAATTTTTTGGGGGACTGGGGTCAGAGTCTTTAGTTTAGAAAGGGAAGGAGAAATAAAAACTGAGCAATTAATGCTTAGTGAACAACAATATGACAAAAAGTTTTGGTTTGTATAAATGACTTGCACTTAAAAGAAAAATGTGGTTTTAGTTTTGATAATGCCTGACCAATGAGAATCTTTTTCAAGTTACTGTGGAGTGGCCTTAATGCTGTAAATAATCCAATTGGCCAAGTCCCAGTACAGTGCAGATGAGAAAAGGATGCAGGAAATTCTGTTGTTTATACATGTGTCTGTTACACTGAGAAGCAAGAGGAGCCCAGCAAACTCAGAAGGTAAGGGGTGTTAAGCTTGTGAGTTTAATGTTTAATTTCTATAAATCTCTTCAGGGACAAAGTGTGAGTTACTATCATGCTGATGGTAAGGAAGAAAACAGTCTGAACTGCCCAGCAAAAGTACTGAAGATCAGAAAACAGTATTTGAAATATGTGACTAAGTTATATCTAGCTGGATTCTTCTCTTCTATGTTTTTTGCTACTATCATGTAGCATTACTTCTAACATCCCATTAAACATAACTTGTTTTTCAAGTATAGCAGAATGCTTGCTTACTATAACCAGACAAGTTTTAAAATTTTCTAAGTGACAGTTTAAGTTATTTTTTTATTAGAAATTAATATAAATGCAGAAGTTTCACAGATTATATAGTTTTACTACTGAAAACCTTTTTAAAATTACTTTGTGAAATGCATATGCAATGACATAAACTGGTAAAACTTTGGTACCTTTTAAATGGGGATGGTATTAAGGACATAAGGATCATGAAAATATTATGAATTTGCAGAAGTTTGTACTGCATTTTTTTGTTGGAAAACAGTGTTTTCACAGTGTTTCTATTTTCATAAGTTATGCAACTCAAGAATGAGTTGTATAATCCTTACTTCCTTCAGGAAATATCTGAAGATGGGATAAGAAAAATGCATTCTTAGCTGTATTCTATTATTCTAATGCAATGAAAATATTTTTTTGATACTATGATTTGTTGATGCTGGACAAATATATTCAGTCTGTCATTATTTTAAAAGCAAGTATCAGAGATGGTGTGAGACACTGTGGATGATCCTTCAGCAATGAGAACCAAGGGTCAAATTCCAAAAACAATGTTCATAAGTTTAAAAAGCAGATATAGCAAATAGAACTAATGGGCTTCTTACTGATAACCCATATAGCTGGATTCTGTTTGTATTAGTCTTGATTCTTTCAAACATTTTATGAAGCAGACTCTGCTATAATTAATCCTATAGCTGGTCCTAGTTTTTAGTTTAGAATTCATGTGTTGTTAGAAAAGTTACCTTTGTGTTTCTGAATGCAGTTCTTTGCATAAAATAATGAAGATAAATGAATTTTCAAAATATATTAGGTACATTAATAGAACTAGTCATATCACTTCCAGAGACATCTACAGAAAATTGAAATTGAAAAATGTGAAATTAAATGTCTGGGGGTGTTTTTTTGTATATTTGTATGTAGCCAGCTTTGAACTGCGGCTGTTCTTTCACCTTAAGTATAAAATACTAATGGTAACCTCAAGTAAAGCTGAAAAATAAATCACTTGAAAATGAATGCACGAAAGGAATAAACCTGCTAATGAACAGGTTTAAATTGCTGTTGTTTACTTCAACACAGATAGATATTGGACAGACAGGTAGATATTGGAACAATTTGAAGTGTACAAATTTGATATTCATGGAATCACAGATTCATAGAAAGGTTTGGGTTGGAAGGGACCTTAAAGATCATCTAGTCCCAATCTCATCCCCCAGTACAGCAAGGTTGCTTAAGGCCCCAACCTGGCCTTGAACACTTCTGGGGATGGAATCCACAACTTCTTGGGGAAGCCTGTTCCAGTGGCTCACCTGATCTATTCACTAGAAAGAGAGTTCTTTCTAGTCCATACAATGATCTTTAATTAATGGTTTATTATGAAAATGATCCTTCCTGAACAGCTTAATTCTCTGCTCATGCTAATTAAGTAATCTAGGTCTGATTTACACTGGGTTAAATAAGACTAGTTTTTTTCCCAAGCCCATTCATATTTAATGTTTATCACGTTACTGGGGGAATACCATGGAGGAATTTTCATAAAAGCTCCTATTGTTTTGAATATTTTTTATATGTATTTTCAGTTGACTTGGACGTTTTTCCATAAGTTTTGTTGGTGTCCATTTTTGCAAAAGTGTCCAACTTCCCTTCTGCCATGCTGAGTAGTCACCAATTACTCAAATAATTTATTCTCTTTTAGTGGGACTACATATTGGCCTAGAGCAAGTGGGCATTAAGAGACTATACATGCTTCTCTATGCATTTAAGTGACATCTAGGATACAACAGATGATACTTAGTGATTTATTTTATTTGACCACTGTAGTCACTGTGGAATCCAGATAAAAGCCACAATGTGGATTATTCCTTTGTTCATTTCCCTCAAGGATAATTTAGTAGCACTGGGATCATCATGGGATAATATCTTACAGCATTAAATCACACAAAATCGAAGTCCTTGAGCTATTGAAAGACATGAGATGTTGTTAAAGTACTAGACTGGTTAGGGAAAAATAAGAATAATTACATATAAACGTCCAAGTAGCAATCTTTTTGTAAGGAACATTCTTAAAAGCATTAATTATACAAGATATGACTTCTAAAACTGTTCTGATGAAACAAAAAACATTTCCACACAAGAGAATTGTCAATTCTGATACAACTATATCAGAGTAGTTGAACCAGCCAAAGGGATATGCTCTGACCCAGCAAAAACAAAATATTCATGATTGTTCTTACTTGGCTGCTTATGTGGGTGGGAAAATCACTTGTTTCTAGACTCTGAGTAGTGTTTTGAAGAAAAATTGTTTTGTGTCCTAATAAGCATTTTGGAATGTTTTATGTCTTGGTCTGAAACAAATCATCAGATATTTGTGATTAATTTTCCCTACTCCCAGTGTTATGAAATTTCCTTTAAAAGTAGGTCATGTTTTGAATAGGAAAGCATCATAAATGACTTCAACTCTAACAAGACAACTCTTGATCTCTCATATCATAAAGCATATGGTTTTAAGATACTGTTAAGGGTTTAAAACTCTGAAGAATTTCTCAAGAGTATAAGCAGGGATTAGAAACTTAACTTTTTCAGGGATATGCCATTACATCTACACGCTTCATTGAAAATAAAATAAAAGAGAGAAAGACAAAAAAGAAGCCACACCAGAAAAACCCCCAAAACAGAGCATGACCCCCTCAACTCAGTGGGATAAAAAAGCCTGTAAATGAAAGTGAAGCTATCCAGTTCAAAGTCACTTTCCAAATGAGTAACATAGAAGAAAATAGAACTGAAGTACAGACTCTAGAAAATTTGTGATGATTTTGTCTAAATAATAAAGCTTCTCTATACATTTAAATGATCTCTACTGTTTGGATGAACATGTTTTGGCATTGCATCTGACCTAATTCTTGTTCAGTAAAGTGCTTTTCATTATGGTTAGTCTGTCTTCAGTTTCCTTTTTTTTTACTTTTGAGGCTGAAAGTAAAAGGGGAGCTGATCTGACCTGTAGCCTAATCTAAAAATGTGCTAAAAATCCCACAGATCTATGAAATCCTCAGTTGTGTTTGGGAGTAGTTGAGCCTCCTCAACCATATTCAATAAGAAGCTACAGTGACTCTCACAAAGGAGGTGGATTTGGCTTTTGAACATAAGTAAATGAAACATGAAATAGTAGAATGCTAATACTATCAATAGCTGGGAAGAGAATTTAACCCTTGAGAATTCAACATGATAAAATGGTCTTTTGTTTTAATTGTGTGCTATAAGCTTATTTGTAGCTTATTTGCAATTATTTATATTTCACACAGCCTAAATTGTTTAACTAATACCCTGAACGAAAATCACCAACTTGAAGATGTTTTTAGTTTCCTTGATTTCTTTGACTTTTAACCAGCTGGCTTTAATGCTTGTAAAGACTTCTAAGACCAGTTATGACTTAGATACTCAAAGGCAGATCTAAGCTTGTGGATGATGTGTACCTTGGGTACTATTTCCCTACATTTCTATAGTCTTCCCTCTTTGTGAAAAGTTCAGAGGAAATCCATGCAAGACAGTGCATGTGTGCGCTGGCTGAGCTCATATCCTGTAATAACACACTGACAACTCAGATCGAGCTGAGTCTTTTGAGATTCTCTATTGTGAATGACTACTGGCTCTTTTGTAACTAAGCTGAGGGGTGTAAGAAGTTAGCTGCTTATCCTACTTGTTCCCAGCAAAGGGAATGACCCTGTTAGCACTGCAACTCATTTCAGTGTAGGTTAAAAAATGTTTGTCAGGCTAAACACTCCCTGAAACTAACTTAATCTGCTTTCTGTGTAAACAGAGGAGGAAGACTCATGCACTCGGTTATTTTTAGTCTTAGTTGTGGAACTGCTGAAAAACAAACCGAACAAAAAAACCAAGAACAGCAGATACCATTTTAATGTGATTAGAGCAAATTTCATTGCACCTGCAGAACAAGATGCATATAGGTGTTTCTGTAAATCACAAGAAGAGTTCACTTGTATCTTTAGATATAAGCATTAAAAAAGATAGTGTTTCAGTATAGTGAACTAGTATTAACTAATGTGAACCCTATTCTTCTGAAGCAATTACTTGTTTCAAGTTTGAACAACAGATTACTATTGTTCTAAAGAAATCTCTCTATGCTATTCAGAAGACACCCATTATACCAGATGTTTAACTGATATGAATTATTTTGTATGAATTAACCATTGCCTTATTTTAAACGCACTCTGAATCTGTTCTCGATTGAAGTTGTTGTTATTATGCTGATTCATAATCTGTTTTTCCTAATATTAATTCAGACAATGTATTCCTTAGAGATTACCGATCTTCACATAGAATCACTGAGATTGGATTAGAATTTAGGGGACTTGTCTGCTTGTTTAACTCAGCAGTTTACACTAGGTTTTGTAAACCTCTTTGAAAGTCATTCACTCTGAAAGGATCTAAAACTTTGAGACTTCTTATTTATCCTAACTACCTAGGAAGTTTATTTTGCCTCTTTTTTCATTAATCATACCCTAGTAAAACATGATAACCAAATCTCAAAGGGGAGCTAGCCAAGCAAACTGTCTCAAATGCCACAGCTACCAAGTTTAGTTGGGCTATGATTGGTTTAGCTTCTACTAATCTCTTTTTGAGACTGTCTGGAAAAGCTGTTGGTGTTATACACACTCCCTTCCCTCCCTGCATAATCTGATTATACAATATGTTTTTTCAAGTGTAGTGGCTGAGGATCGATACTACAGACTTGAATGTACAAAAGATATGGGTGAAATGTTATGAAAGTGTATAACCAAACAAAACATTCTTGGGGAAATGAAGTTACTGTAAATTATATTTAAAGCAGTACTTCAGAGCTTCTTTTGGCCTTATGGGTAGTAAATGACAACATCTCTATGTACAAATATTTATGTTACCCATATTTAACCCTCAGGATTTGAATACAACTTCAAAGATGTGAAGAAAGATCAGCTTGTTGCTTTAAAACATTTTGAAAGATATTGCAATGATATGTAATCACTTGTATTACCCAGTAGACCTAAATCAGAGTGTATAATTCTGGTTCTCATCTGGAGAAATAGTATCCAAACTGTTTAAAGTTTATTAAAATTGGCAGCCAAAAAAAAAAAAAAAAGAAAGAGTAATATTTGTTTAGTCTTTACATTTATTGTAATCGGTGACTACCTTCCAAGTTGTCTTTTTATGAATGCATATGTTTATAGTATGTATACTATGTATATAATCTGTATAATATTATACGAGATATATTGTATGCATGTGTTTAAAAAAACAATTGAAACACTGAATAGGATTTTACTTCAAAATGGATATTTTGACATGGAGAGAAAATGGTTTAAGGAAAAAAGGAAAAACTGTACATAAGACCACAGTGAAGTGGACCACGTTCTTTTTTTGGTGCATCCTTTTTCAGAGAGAATTACAACATTTCCCTTTGAGCAAGTTTTAAGAGCACCCACACCCCCCCTCCCCCCACCAGCAACAATAACGTGAAAGAAATCTTGTCCTAAATCACTGCTTTTAATTATTGATACCTTTTGTATTAGCGTAACTTAATAGAACAAATTCACTTTACCTAGAGGTGTTTTGTTCTGCAGAAGGAAGGAACCACTCAGTTTTTAAAAGCCTCGAGCCATGTCAGCTATACCAGTCCTTGGCTGTGGTCAAATTCTCCAATTGGCATGGAAATTTTCACTATATTTTACAGAAGCAATACACACATTGAGAGAAATATATAATACCTCATGTTTAGATGAAACATGGTATAGGCAATCATTTCAATAAAAGCATCAGTCTAAATATAAAATTTTGTGAAACTCCAGGAAGAAGTAAATGTTTCCTGCAAGACACTAATTGTTGCTGTTACTGGCATATTTATTCTGGATTGTTTTCCCCGGTGCTTAGAACTGACCTTCAGCCTGGGAACTACCTCTGGGTGCTTGATTATCTTGTTCACCCCTTTCCTTCGTGCACATATTCTCACATTTGCAGTTTCTGTTGGCAGAATAGATTTGGGGGATAAAGCCTTCTTTCTTCTTTTCTACATTCCCTACATCTGGGAATGACAAGAGTGCAGAATTGCTGCTTATAAGGCAGTTCAGTGTTGTCACAAAAGGGCCTTATTTCTTGTGGCTCTTCCCTACTTACATGGTGTTTTGTGACCCATTTGACTAATAGTTACATATTCTGAGAGTCACAATTTGTGATCTTAATTTTTTCTTATTTCCTGGATGTCATGATAACATTGTTCAAACTGGGAGGAACGGGCTTCTAGAGTTCCTCAGAAATCACACTGCTCAGACAATCATGTTAGGGGGGACTTTGGAGATCATCCCCCTTGCTCAGAATATCATATTTAGGACTTTTACATGGCATGCTTTTGTTTCACAATAATTTCTGTCACAATAGATATTCCATTTTCTCTAAAATCAGTGGGACAACTTACAACTGGGATTGTAGGTCTTATTTCAAAGTATTAAAATAGGTTGTGGAAGAGGATAGCAAATGAGGACAAACTGGCAATGTGACTGGCATGGCCAGACTGAGGGCCACTTAGGGCTACTTCATGTTTTGGGGGTTTTTGAAGATATAAATTATATATATGCAATTTTACCCTACATGCATTCAAGGGAATTATTTAAAGCTTCAGGAGAAGCAAACTACTATTAATAATAGAAAGGATTCCTCCTCTGGAGTCAGAGAATTTTGGTTATCACAATGGATACTGGAATATCAAGAAGCAGTATAGTTAATCCTGTTGCATAGTGTAAAATGCTTATTTCAGCATTATGGTGATCACTATATTTTCCTTTGGTTTCTGGATGGTCTACTAAAATAGAAAAAAGTTTAAGCAATTTCTGAGTCCTCCTTTCATTTATTGCTTCCTCTTAAGGTTTAAGTGGTTTATTGTCTTTTAGTCACTATCTTTGCTGCCCATCCTTTCCCTCTTCTCCTGGGAATTTAGCTATACATGGACAACTAACATAATGATACACTTTCTGGGGGTACTTCAGAAACGCCTTGTCTGTGACAATGTTTTGCATCATAGTAAAATGTAATTTTCTCTGCAGAACTACTATTTTACTAAAGTTGCTTTCTAGTTTTTACCTTTTTAGGCCTGATAGAGTAGCTGGCAAACTTTGCTTATGGCTTTTTTTAATAGGACACAAAGTTGAAACTTGAGTGCCTGTTTTGCATTCTCTCCCTGTCATATTATTCCATGTCATCATCTAATGTTGATTAATTCAGAAGTGGGGTGAGACTCCAGTTTGACATAGAATTTACTGTGTAGGGTTTATTTACATTTGGTCCTATACCTTTCTGCCTCTGGAATTTCTTCGTTTCTCCTGAGATGAAATTTATTAATTTATTTTCAAGGCAAAGGTGTCTACAGCATAGACAAATAATGAGAAAAATCTGTGTTCCCAATATTATTTGGTCAGACCTATCAGAAATGTGGAACACTACTTAACACTTCTCTCTTTACTGTTTCCTCTCAAACCTCTCAATTATTTTTGATTTATGTTCTTCAGTTCTATCTTTATTTTTTTTTTTTTGGTAAAGCATTTGAATCTTTATCCTGTCCTTTAGGAACTCTGACTATTAAAGAACTTGGAAACTAAGATTTAAGCCTGATATTGTCTCTTGCACTTAAAATATTCAGATAGATGTTATGTTACAGAAAGAAGATGATGTTGCACACTTTCATATTTTTAGTCTTATATATCAGGATATTAATGAATTGCCACTGTAATTTCATTTTATCTCAAAGAGATACCTAACATACATGATATTATCCAAATAGATGTCATAAGAAGACCATTTTTTTCAGGCATTTTTAATATTTTCTAATTGCACAAAAAAGCGCAAAACAGCAACAACCCCTCACTGAAACAGAAAACCTGACAAACCACAAAACACTTCTCTTTGTGAAGTTAAAACCAAAACTTTATACTTTGCCATTTTCATAGCATAACTGGTTTAGTTACTGGACATGAGAAGGAAATAAAACAGGTTTTAGAAATAAATTAGATCTTGACTGGTATTTTTATGTTAACAAGAAACTAGAGAAGTATGACTAGGAGGGGAAAATTATCATGTAACTCCTAATAGGAATTAAACAATTAGTATTATTTGTCTCTTCAGGCCATTTTTTGGCTGATTTTTGTTATGACACATGTAATGAATACAATGTTTGGGAACAATATAGCTTAAAAATTTACCATATGATTTAATATTGTTATTATATTTTTTATAGCTGTGGGAAAAAAATAAACAGAATAATTTTTGGCTGTGTATTAGACAGTCCTGAAAGCACTATCTTTTAATTTTCATGAAGTAGGACAATCTGTATATTATGTCATGGTCTCTTTGGATCTTTCAAATTTATAGCATAGTGTACTTTGTAAATTAAACTTTTTTTTATGAGCTTATGAGCTCATTTTAAAAAAATAAACCATTTTAAAAAGTCCTCTGTGTGAAACACCACCAAAACATAAAGACATCAAACAATGGTGGAATCATCTTTGTACAGACTAGTCCAACACATGAACTCATTAATTCATTATTTCCCTAATTCACAAGCTCTATTAGTTGTAAGTTCTCTAAATTATAAAATTATATTTTTTTTCCATGAACAAACTAGCTAACAAGCTGTCAATGCCAGTGCTCATTCTTTCTCCTCTGTTGAGGAGTGAATGTCTCCATACCACTCCGGAAAGCACAAAGTCCTCATCAGTCAGCCTGCTGCTGGATCTGCTACAAAAACATTGGGGATAACCTTAGGCATTTACACTTTCCAGCTCAGAAGTTTGGTCTGTAGCATTCCCATCTGAAGATGCAAAAGTTGTTGGCTGCAGATTATATCCACCCTCATCTCTTCCTATCCCCTGAGTTCTATGTACAGTCTGCTCTCCCACTGACCACTCATATTGGCACTGCTCTCAGCATACGTCAGACTTTAGGATCAGCTGTATATTCATTATTGTCATAGTTTTACTTTTCTTTCCTCTAAAAGTTTTACATGTCATTTTGGTTATCCTAGCTTCAGTGTCTTGCAATATCAAGAAATTTATTTGGTAGGATTTTAGTATCAATTGAATTCAGTTCATATACCAGTTTCACCCAAAAGACTTTGAATAATATCTCTAACCTCTATGTCCTTGTGGTCAATGACTTTATAGCCACCATCGTAGAGATGGTCACTGTAATCAGTACAGGTTTCCTTCCTTGCAGGAGTGTATACATTGGTTATGTTCAATGTATCTTCATTGTAATTAATTCTGCAGCCATGATCACAGGCTCTTGTACGTAATGGAACTGCATTAATTGAAGGGCACTTTAAGTAAGAAGTAGGCTGGATTGTTTTTTAAGATACACAGCCATGAGCAATGGTAGATTTATTTTGTCCATTTCCATGGATTTGCACAGTGATTAGGGAATATTTATGAAATGATTGCTGTGTATTTTCTCATTGTGTGCATATGCTGTAAGTGTTCTGGGCCACTAGCACATGATTCGTTTCCTTACATGCCTGCAGTGCCCCTTTCACCCCGTTGTTGTCACAACCATGTACAGCTTCATATCTAGTGTTAACTACATGTAGGTAATTTCAGGTTAGCTTTAGATCTTAGTGGTTATGTAACATTATCATCCACTGTCAATATGTGTCCTTGTGATGTTGCAGATGGAATTCCTTCTGTATCTAACTTAAAGGTTGGTTTATAATGGACCTGCAATACCTGAGTTGTTACAAAATGCAGGATCTGGTACACATAAGTTCTGGGTATATGTTCCAATTATCAGTGTTGCCATGGTGACACAGGAGGGTCACGCTTTCTGCAAGAGGAGACACTCAGGTCTTGGACATAATCCAAACCTCAGTTGTTTTTAACTTGTTCCCTTTTTCATTGTAAAATGAGAGGCACACGGATAACCCCTGAGTTGTATGTTTAACTGCAACCTCATTATATGGACTTCAGAAGGGTTTTATTTTTATTTTAACAGGATTTTGGGCAGCTACCGATATAAATTCCTTATCTGTGGTTCTTCTGGGAGTTTGTCACTTGTGTAGCCAACTTGCAAGTTCTCACAGACATGATTTCCACGCAGTATTAATAGATCCATTTTTGTGTATTTTCTGGTTTAGTAGTTTATTCCATTGATCGACTGTCACACTATTTTGAGGCTGATGCAGTAGCTGGAAAATCCATTGTACAAGACTTGACCTAAACCCAGCTTGTTCTACTTTATTTTAAAATGTTATCGATGCTAAGATTATATTTCTCTGAATAAGGGAGAAGTACCAAACCACTGGCTTAAGGCAGTTGTGGCACCAGTGATAGCTTAGGCAGGGAATGTATTCTGAGCACCACTATTTCTCCTCCTGCAAGGATTTCTTTCCACCCTCCAGGTGTTTGCTGTAATACACATGAGGAGTTTCCCAGATTAGCTTACCTTCCATGAAGTTGGTAGAATGTTGGTGATGTGCTGTACCATTGTTTAAAAAACAACACAAATATTCAACTTGTTTCACCAGAACTTTTGCCAGTCCTCTTTTTTGACATCCTCTCATTGCCTGTTGAAATAAATCCTATGTCCCTGTGTGTCTAAGCCACTCCTGTAACCAGGTACTGCCTCAGATTTTTGTGCTATATTTTTTCTAACCCAATTATCAACCTCCTGGCTGCATGTTGCAGGATGTTTAGAGTTTTGGAAACTAGATACAATTTTTTATGGATATAGTTTTAGACAGAACTATATCATGAATCACTTTTGTGTGATTTTTTTTCACCATACATTTCAATCATTTACTTGGCAATATTTTTTCATCTAGCCACTGGGTGGGACCCCTAAGGGTTTTTAATTAAAACCAACTTTATAACAGGAACAGACATACAAAATTTGATCTCCTTTTCTTGAGTTGATAGCTTGGTAGTTAGCAGCCCTTAGTAAACAGCCAAGTTTTCAGGGAGTGAGATAAATCACTTCCCATATTCTTCCCATAATGACCACATCACCTCCCCCCATTTTCTTAAAGCCTTCTCTCTTTGTCAGGGTCTTTGATGGGTGAACTGCAGCAATACCATGGAAATTTCTGGCTCTCCAGTAGCACTTACAAAAGAACATGTTCTATGATTCATTTTGTCCTATTCAATTTATAGATTAGACAAAAGACAATTAGCTTGTTTAATCTGAAGCAGACATTTTCTCTAAAGACAGAATACCTTAAAAAAGTTTGGCTGAGGTCTTAATAATTAAGAGACATGTAACTAAAGATTAAGTCATGCAGTTTGAAAAAGGATGTTGAAATTGTATCCTCAAGCACTGCCCTGGCTACTGAACTGACTGAAAAAGCTGAGTTCAGTGAGCAGGTATTAACATGAGGAAAGTGCAATAAGTCTTTTCTCTCCTGGTGATTTTGTTTAACGGTGCCACCAAGGGTGAATATACTGCTGTTTACCTAAAACAATAGGTAACAAAAATAAATCAAGAGCTCTTCTCTTTCTTACTGGTGTTCAGGATCATTAAGTAAATAGGAAAGGTTGCAGTATAATTAAATATCTTTCAGACTCATGTTCTTTGTGTGTTCACCAAACGTCTTTTTTTCCTCTGAGAACCATCATCACTCTGTTCTCACTCTATCATCACACCTCAGTCACATAACACAATGAATGTTGCTTCATATTTTGTTCATGCTTATTTTAAATTATTCCATTAAGAAAAACAACTTTAAAGGCATGTTGTGTTCCTTCTTATCACTCAGTGTTAAAAGAAGAATGATCAGAAGGTTCACTGATCAGAAAACCCTCATTTTCACCAATTCTCTAAGTTTATTTTATCTTTCCATCCAATTATCTTTTATCTAGTAATTATATACACTGAGCTCCATATGCTGTGCTAGCAAGTCTGTTGCTGCAAACTCAGGTAGTGACTTTAAAACTAGCTCGACATAGTATTGTTTTGTCAATTTTAGACTTGTGATATTTCTGATGTTAAGAGATTTGTGTCTAACATTAGTATGGACCTTTATTCTTTGAATTATCTTTAACATACAAGTTAAAAATTGTTCTTGTTCCCTCTGGAACATATATAATATGTAGAATATATATAATATTTTATAGATGAGAGTTTTCAGAGATCAGCATACATACATGATGTTTTCTGTGAGGTGGTCATATACCAGATAAAAGAATTATTATTTTTTAAATACCATTGTAACTATAGAGATGATTAAAGACTCAATATCAACAGATTCAATACTGAAAGAGTCTTCAGTTGGACTGTTGGACTTTTTTTGTCATAGTTTCATCAGTCCAGTATTTTTGAGAACATGAAAAGTAGATTGATATGACCTATAAATAAGATAAAATAAGTCCATCCTAATCATCCCTCTGGAACTGAGAGATTTTTGACAGTTTCAGAACTTTTACAAAAATCAACACATTTTTCTAATTTTTAAATTTTTGCTTCCTTTCAAACCAATAATTTAGTCCACTTCTTTAAAAATAAATACAAGCACAAACCCTCATAATTCATACTTTTAATAAAATTCCTGTTACCTATTTCACTTATTCAGCAACATTTTTATTGTTTTTTGGTTTTATCCTGAGTCAGCCATCCACTGAAATGGGTTGTGTTGAGATCTGTTTCTTTTAATGAAAAAATGATATTTTATTCTACCTCTTGCAATCTTAAAGAGGATATCTAAAAACCTGTTTTGATTAGATTTTCTGAAAAGGAGACAGGGAAGTCAATACAAATAGAAACACCTTTTATTTACCACTTTGGAGCAAGACAGCACTTCTATTTTCTGGAGGAGGAATGACTACTTTTAATTCTTAATTTTTCTGAATTTTAGGCACAGAGTTGGGATCATCCATCCATGCTGAAAAGCGCAGGCAAAGTTCAAACCATAAAATGATTAGAAGCCTAAGAGACCACCAGCTCACTGTACAAGCCTACTTCAGTTTTTACAGCTGTAAGTTTGATCTGACTGGCAGTGTCCCAGCCTCAAGAACACTTGAGCCATCACAATGGAGGGGGGCAAGAATTCATGACCAATGTTTCCTTTTTAGTTTCCTGTGATCTGTGATCTTAACATTTCTCCAGCTTTGGAAACATTACTAGATGTCAAATGACAAAATCACCTCAAACCTGTAATGAAACATCAGCAACAGGCTATTCTGATTCATAAATAACTCTCAAAGTCTTTCAAATTTTCAGATTTTCAAAATTTTCAAAGAAAAATATTACCATTCTTATTTCTCCATCTTTTAAGATTTTTAAACTGTGCATTCCCCAAGTTCTCCCTTTTTTAATGAATATGCAAAGAAGCTAGCAAAATCTACTTTAAAAAGCTACTGATTATGAAAAGTGTAATAAATACTTCTGTAAATATATACTAGTTTGGGGCAGGCACAAAAAATTGTAAGAAAATTTATTGTACTTTTTAAAAAATTTAAAAGTTTCAATTATTTCATTATGTATTTATTACATTATGCAATATGTTTTATATATATTATTATGTATCTAAATTTTACTGTGGTTTTGTTTGATTGTTTTTTTTTCATTAAAGCTTTAGGAAACAAAGGAATTGCTACAACCCAGAAATTAAATTAACAACTGACTGCAAGAGTTTAATGTTTTGTTGCTTTGGCTCTACTGGGCCTCATACAAGTTTGTGGGTGGCAATATCTTTGTATTTTGGATAAGGCTTATTCAAATTAAATTGCTGGAAGTAGGTCAAGAAACAAGAAAGGCTCAACCTTGATGAAGCTTTGGCAGCAGCTCTGCTGCATCTGTGCAGTGTTGTTGTGGGGCTCGATGGTGCTACACCAGACAGTGATAATGAAGGGAACTGGGAGTCCTTCGTTGTCCTTTTCCTCCTCTCATATCCGTACTCCACTACAACAGTTCTCCATAAGCTCCTAACAAATGGCAAATAAATGTCCTGAAAATCGTGGAAAAGTGGAAAACCGCTGGAAAACTGGAACAAAACATGCAAAAGATTCTATTCAGTTGAAATGAGACAACTGAATCATACTGCCAAAACTATCTACTCTTCAGTGTTTTGTTAGCAACACTGGCCTTCTGCATTTCAAATGCAGGTCTTAGCACTAATTGCTGTAACACATAAACATTTTTTTTACAAATGGATATCACAATACAAAAGCAATTTCTTTTTAACTTCTAACAACTTAGTCTTCTATTGAAGTAGTAAGATTCTTAAGTTTGTTTATTTGTCTGAATTTTATTTGGTTAGTTGCTGTGATTTACATAATCATGATGAAAAAAAACCAAGGAGATATAAGTGGCTAGTCTCTACAGACTGCCCACATCAGCATTTTCTCAGCACTGGGGTAGGGAAGCAATTTCTGAGAAACTGTTTTTCTTCTGGGCCAAATAAGTAATAAATAATCAAAAGATAAATAATGAAAAAGAATGCAACAAGATTTACTAGCTGAGTCAAACCACTGTGAGGTAGGATGTACAGTACAGTAATAAGGATAATGTTACAATTTCAAAAATAATATGAGTACAGTACCTGGAAATCTTCTGGAATGCAGACAGCAAAATAAAGCCCCCTATAAAAAAATACTTGATTTTCATCTTGAAAAAAGGAAATCCAAAGGTCACAGGGGTTTTGATAATATTTTTTTTCTTAGGTATGTAAATGATAAGGCAAGTTTTCCTAGTAGGAAATTCCACAGTTTGGGAAAGGAGGCAACTAATTTATGATTGCAGTTCTAGACAAATAACTGCCTCTTACTAGATATTTAAAATATATATTGATTCAATTCAATCTTTTCTTGATTCAATTCAATCTTGTCTGTTTTCTTTAGACTCAAACATTTTTGAGAACACTGTGATTATTTAATGACTCTTCCTTTGCAAGCAAATCCTAGCCAAATAATAGATATGTCTGTTTATGCTGTACTCAAAAAGTATTAAATAAAAGATATTTGAATAGCTATTTCTTGTTGATAAATCACATTTCTAAAACATGAGCAGCATCATTAACTCACACCAGTAAAAACCCCAACTGTTGAAGGTTATTCATATGATATAATTAATTAAAAGCTAAATTAATGTCTGTCTTTGTCTTTTTTAGGAGTGAAATTAGATGATGAATCAAAACATTAATTTACACTCGATTCAGAAACAAATGGAAGAGATAAATCTTTTTGGGACACAACCACCACAACCTGATAAATTAGATAGATGTTGGCAACCAGGTGACCATCTATTTCATTCAAATCTTCCATCTCAAAGCTTCTATCCAAATTCACCTCATTATGCACATATGCATACAAGTTACAGCAGTGATTGGGAAATTTTTGAAGCAGTAAAAATTCAGGAACTGGAGGAAGTCAAAACCAGAGCTGCCCAAATGGAGAAGACCATGCGCTGGTGGTCAGATTGCACCGCTAATTGGAGGGAGAAATGGAGCAAAGTGAGAGGAGAAAGGAATAAAGCACGAGAGGAAGCAAGGCAATTGAGAATCAAACTAGACAGTGTCATAAAAGACCTAAGTGTGCTTAAAAAAATAAATCAGGATTTAGTAAGTGAAAAGGAAAACTTAGAAAATGGAACTGCTTGGAAAACAGAATGCTGTTGCTCAGAAATATCTTGTATTAAAAAAGACCAAAGCCTGTTAATGTTTCTGGAACGAGAACCTTCGAAAGACCTAATCAAAACCAACAAAATTCCTGGGGCAGAAGACACAAAGAAGGTAAAGAATGGGAAATATTTTTTGTGCTTCATGAAGAAGTGACAAAGTATGAATGCGTATGTTGAAATGGGATGTTTCAAGAATTTTGACCAAAATGCTGCCTGATCCATTCACTAGCAAAATCCTTTGGCCCCCTGACCTGCCCCCCTCCCCCGCCATCTAAATATTTTTAATCTGGAAAAATACAGAAAACAATTCATACCCTTGCACAATGACTAGACATTTAAGGAACAGAGGTAGACTATTGTATCCAATAATTTACATATTGTTTTGATTATCTCTCATGTTTTACGGTAACAGGTTACCGCTCTTATCTGAATTAATCATGTTTTGTATGCTTACATTCTTTCTCCCCTCCAAAAAAACATATTAGGTTCTTGGCTTCTAAAGAAACTAAAGTCTAAAATCATTTAATTCTTTCTGAAGTTCAAAAGCATGGGAAAAGGTAGGCAATTCTTTTGCAAATTTGCAAGACTTTTTATTTGGTAAGGAGAGCAATTAAATCATGATATAGAATTTGAAAAATCAAGTATCAGCATTGGTTAAACAGCTCCCAGCTTTGCACAGAAGATCCAGTTACATTCATCAAAAATCAAAGCATTTGTTCATGTTTAATTACCTTTAATTCTGTGCTTTGGAATGCACTGTATAGTCTTCATAGACAGCACCATGTAAAAACTTTACTTGATTTCTGGTAGATGGTAGTCTTTGTAGATATAGGTAAATTTTTTCACACATTGGAAGAAAATGTTTTTTCCCTGCATTGTTGAAAGTAGGAGTTTTTACTTCAATTCAAGGGAAATTGAGATTTAGATCTGTATTTATTCTGTTTGTAAATTTTACTCTCTAATGCATATTAATGGTATTATATTCCTGTGAAATCTGAAAAAAAAATGGTAATGTTAGAAGCAAGAATAAATTTTGCCAAAAAAGTACGACTTTCATATTTTCAGGCAGACAAACATGCCATTGGAAGGAAATACCACAAAATATACTTTAACTAATTTTCCTTAGTATAAAATTTTTCTATTTAAAATGAAACTTTATATGTGAATGGCAAACATTTTTATTCATTCAGTGTTTTCTGGTATTTTCTGATGCAAATTTTGGGCATTATTCTAAAATCTCACAAGAACAGAGTGATGTGAAAGAGAATTGTCAATAAACTGCTAAAATGAGATTAGCTTTTAAACAAAATTCCTCAGCTATGGTAAAGCAAATACATTTCTAATGGAAACTTGTTTATAAGAGACATTGTCTTCCTCAAAAATGTGTATTTTACTTTTAATTTTTTTCCAATTTTGATATTAGTTTTTCTTGTTTTCTATGCAAAAAAAGTATCTTCAAAATAGATATCTCTATACTTTGTTCCTTATGAAAAACTTGTATAAGCCTGTTTCAATATACTTTACATAAAAAGTTTGAGTTCCTAATGTAAAGTTTCTCAGTACATTATTTGTACAGATAAATTGCATGCTGGTTTCATTAGTTCCAAGATTCTATCTTCACCAGAGTTACAGCCAGAAAAAGAGAAATTGAATATATTTCCTTAGTAAAGACACATTTGAAATATTTTGGATATGAAGCTTGTCGTAACAGAAGCTGTAAGAAATCACAAAATTACAGTTATTCAAATATACTGACAATTTTGCACCTTTCTACCCATATATAGTCCAACTGTCTATGTTACCTATTTACTTTTTTTTCTCCTGTGTTCCTCACATGTCTAGAAGAGCCTTGGTAGGCCCTGATGGAGCTGTGTTAGACTTTTTCCTTCACTTATGTCTTTCTCAGGTGTCATATTTTTGTTTTCTTAGGATGTAAACAAAGACCAAAGCAATGACAATAAAAAAATCACCCCAAAGCCTCCTGATTTCTTCTCCAATGGACCTCCCAGCATCTATTTGGAGGAACCAAAAATCAGTTTGGGCACTACAGCTAAGACAACAGAGAATGATTTAATACATGTATCAGTCTTAAATTTGCATTTGGCTGAGATGAGGAAAATCCTACAGAAGGAAAGAGAGTAAGTGCAAAATAAATCCTACTTTTGGAATTCCCATAGAGGTGTTGAAGGCAGTTTCTAAAATAGATATGGCGATGTTTGCATTTAAAGCTCATATGTTCTAAACTTTATTCATTGCTGTTTGCAAGGCTTTAATAAGAATTTAGAGAAACAATTCAGCAAAGTGTGTTTATTGTTTTCTTTGGCTTGTCTGTCATTTAAATAAGAGGTGTTCCACACAAATATGTAATTGGGTATTGATGCAATGATATCTAACGTATGTTATATCCAGTTATTGGAGTGCTTTGTGCATAATAACAAATTTTCATATACTATACCAGCAGACCTTGAAAGACTCCAACTGCAGAATGACAAAGGCTGTTTTTGAATTCAAAATATATGAATCAGCAGCAAAATGCTGTTAACCTCTTCATTTGTAGAAATGTCTGTGTTAAAAGCCAGTAATAAAGAGGGAGTAACAGATTTATTGTACACTTATGTAGCATATCAGATTTGCCTGACATAAATACTAAATGCATATTTTGGTGGCCTAGAAGAAGTTTTATGTTGTATAAATGGTCAAAATTGAGAAAGACTGAATTTCACTAGAAAGGCTTTTCAAGGAAACATGCAGCATGTGATGTATGATGATGTAGTAGCAGATCTCAGGCTGTAATTACAGGTGATGGTAATTTCAAAATCAGTTAAGTTAATTAGAAAATTAAAAGGAAGAAAATTCCCCGTCTATTGCAAATATCTTCAACACTTTCAGTTCGGAGTGTCTTCAATGGTAAACTGTGCTGAAGAATTTACTTCCTGTCAGTTTACTTCATAACTATCATGTACATAGCACAAGTCTGAGGTAAAAAATCCTTTCAATTCATAATTAATATTTAATGTGTTTTGTTATATTAATTAGATAGTTGTAGAAAGCATACAATAATTCTCTAGTTGAATCATATAGCAGGAGATGGCCATGCTCTCTCTCTCCTTGAAAGCTATTTCATTTGTCTGCAAAAGCAAATATATGTCTGAGTTAGGAGACTGATGCCTCACATACCCATTTTCCTGGGGTGGAAATATTTAGGTGCCTAGGTTCTTCATCAGCAATCAAGTATGCATGCATATATAATAACTTTCTTTTTGAAAGTGGATAATTTTTTCAACTCACTTTTAGTCACTTCTCAGGCAAAACTTTAATAGGTTTTGGTTTGTCTGTTTGTTCACGTGCCTCTCTAACAAATTTTTAACTGTACTTCACAAAGACAGATTTTTTCATTTATTCACTTTTTCATGTATTTGTTTTTTTCAGTTTTTTCATTGATGAATAATTTAATATTAATTTATTTTATACTGTGGTATAAGACAATAAATTTACTGGCACTCAGTAAGACCTGGGGCATGTTTATAACATGCAACATGTGGCAATGCCAGCCTCAGACAGCAAAACTGCTCATCGAGCAGTGATTTCCACATAGCAGCAGGGATTGGTATAACAACTCCCTCTCCAGTAGGGTAGCATTTCCTGCACGCAGAGATGTTGTGTAAGCAGCAGATATGCAATTTCTAAGAAAAAAGCAACTATATTTGGCAATGCAGACAGTAAATAGCTAGGAATAATGTTACTAGGATAAGTATTATCATAGTCACCAGTCTCTTGAGATAGGTGATGAATCTCTGTTGAGCAGGCTGTCACCTGCTATCTCAGAAAGGGTTATTCTTCACCAGTTAGAAGAATTGGCTGATTTTGCCATATTTCCAACTTCAGATTTCCAGTTTTCTCTCTTAGGTTTTATACTTGCTCATGTCACTATTTTTACTCCTGTATTCTGGAGTTGCTAGTAATGACTATCTCAACAATCTCACGCCGTTTGCATTTTTACTCCCCTTATCTTGTGTGGCTACAGCTTAAGTATTTTCTCACAGCTTCTTTCTCACAACTTAGCAATTTTCTCAGTGAACTCGAGCCAAGAACACGCAGCTGTGTTGCATCAAAAGCAAACAAATAATAGACAGCTTGAACCCCAAGGCCAGAGGTTACTTTAGCAGTCAGTATGATCTTACTCATACAGCAGAGGACTTCTCAGCAGTTTCCTGGCTTACATGCAGCACCCTGAACTCTGACTGGATTTTTCTAGAGTCAAGCTAGCTTATGTAAATCCAGTGTTTGAATTTCCCTCTAAGTTATCTAACTAGCAACCTTCTTGGTTTCCTAACTCTTTCCATAAGATATTTTGCTTTTTCACCCTGAGAAGACTTCTGCTTTTTGCATTCTGCTTAGAGCTATCATCAATGATGTTGACATAACCCTATGTACACAGATCAGGCTTTGCAAAGGACAAAAAGAAAGAAGGTCTAAAAGAAATAATGAAAGTAAAGAGATGAAAATTTATGTTCTGACATTCAAAAAATATCTTGGCTTGGGTTTGCAGTGTAAAATTACACACCAAGATCCTCTACTAGGTACCAATGGCTCACATCAATTACACATTTGAGGTCCATTAGCATGAATGGAAATTACAAACCTTATGAGTGGCTCAGCATTTTGCATAATCATTTGCTTAAAATAGCTATCTTTTGTCATCTTTCAGATCAGTGTTCTAATCTAATTGTCTTCTAGCTTTAAGATACTAATTTGTTCTGTTTTGAACTTAAAAGTGTTTATTTCCTCTAAAACTAAAACCCACAAACTAGTCGACTGCTAGTTGATAATATCAAAGAGGAACTTCTTAAGACTGTCTGGGTAACACAGACAACACATACAAAAGGCTCTGACTGAGCAACAAGAAACCCTTTTTTCCCTGCGAGGATCCCTGAACACTAGTGCCGCTTTCTCAGGAAGGTTGCTAGTCTGCCTCCTTGGAGACATTCAAAAGGCATCTGGACATGGTCCTGAGCAATCAGTTCTAGGCAACCCTGCTTGAGCTGGGGATTTGCACCAGGTGGCCTCCTCGGGGTCACTCTCAACCTCAACCATTTTTTTAAATTCTGTGATTTAATTTGATAATGAGTTAAAATGTCTCGTTACAAGCTCCATGAAAAATGCTCTGAACTTGATTCTAGTAAGCAAGTTGCTTCTGATGTCTGCTATATTCTTCCACTCTTTGCTTTCTTTATTTAAATACTAAACTCTATGTAATCAGAATAATTTCTTTCAATTAGTGGTATCAGAGGGAGGTGATCTCACTTAAGTACTGTAACATAAAACAAAACTATTGTCTTCTAAATAAGCAAAACATACTGTACATTCCTCTTTTACCTTTCAGAGTAGACCAATTTCTGAGGACTTTCACTGCATTCAATGCAGTCAACAGACAATTATTCAAAGCATTAGAATGTCATCTTTCATGCTTTCACTTTCTATTGTATTAAATGTCCCACTAAGAATTCTCTTAGCTCCCCAATGAAGTCATGGTACTATTCCAATGAAATATCCCATTACTTTGAAAGCAAAACAGTTGAGTTGAAATGCGTGAAATACATATTGCTCCATTTTGCTTTGTGAATAATGGTGTTTATTTTATTACTGTAATGTTATGGGATTTCTAGGTCCTTGCTAAGATAAGCTGTGCTATATACTAAATCTAGGCAGAAAAAGGAGATCCCTGATTCAAGAGCATTAGGTTGAGGTATAAAAGAAGAGAGAAGAAGATATTTCACTATAGTGGATTGTTTCATTAAAGTAGCTGACATTTCTTCCAGGACCTGAGTCAGTCCAGTCAGAGGCAGTTCTTGTTATCTCTGTGCAAGCCTGCAGTCTGCTGCATAGAAATGCCCCAGACAAATTCCATCAATACACTTTGCTTTAATATGTGAATATTTAAACCAAATATTCTCAAAATATAGTTCTTGTAAACCTGAAAATAACATCTTTGTTAAAAAGGTTGAAAAGTTCTGTTGGCCTCCACTAGAATAGTGTATTACTACTGTGGCACAATACAGTTTCTTTAATTGCCAAGTATTAGAATTTTCTTTTCAACTGTTTCATATTTTTCTCATTGTACAGGCATAGCACTTCTACACTAAATAATACATTTTCCTAAAATTCTTCTAGCATTTTCTTCCAGGGGCTATTATTTTTTGAAACATGAAATATACATATTTTAATAATGTTTTTTAACATTTAACATCAATCATCTTTGGTTTCTGGTCTTTATAGTGTATATTTCCCCCATATACATGTGTTTAATCTGCCTTTTGTACTAAATACAAGTGATGTAATATGTTTTCTTTGAGGATCTTCTCTAATGTGAAGAAACTTGTGATAAATTAGGAGACCTGAACCACTAACTGAAGTTAAATTTTCTTCAGTTTATCTCAAAATTTTATTTCATTTAAAGTTTCAATGCTGTACTACTGGATTTCTGTTTTCTCTTTAACTATTATTTTTGATGAATGCTTTGGACTAATTATGCAATGATAATAAAGGTTTTTACAAAAGTCAAGATATAACATTGACAAAGGCAGCATAACTCAAGCTATGAGAAGGAAATTCAAAGTAATTTTTGTTCTGTCAGCTTCAAAATTGTACAATGCTAAATTTTAAAATACTTTTTTAGAATGAATGTATTTCTGGAGAAAGAAATGGAAAAGATGGAAAATGAATTATTTCTTTGGAAATGGAAATATGAAGAACTGAGACAAACCAAGCTGGAAAGCATGAAACAGGTATGTTAGCAGTACATTGTTATCGCATGAAGTAAGAAGGGAAATGTAGACTTCTGATTTCCTGTGTTGTAGCTAAAAGTAAAATTGCATCCAGGGTTTATGAATGTGATAAATCCACCATTTATCAATGATTATTCTGTGTAACCAGGTGGGAGGGACCTAGCGAGGGTGTGTGGATTCTGCCATGGCAGCGCTGGTGCTTGGGAGCTGTGAGAGTGGCACTGGGATGGCTCCACAGGCTGCCAGGAAGGACCAGCCAGAGGTGGCAGATTCCACGCCCCTTCCCACGTGTGGTGAGGCTGGTGGTCCCAATGTACAGCAATGTGTGATCAGGGTCCAGTGGGGCTTGTGTTCAGAGAGAAAGGGCCCATGTGGGGTAAGGGGATGTTCAGGAGAGCCCTGCCACCCTTCCTTCCTGTGAGGCTGGAGAAATAGAGCAGTAGAGGTGTGGAAATTGCCTGAAAAAATGTGTTATCCCCATCAACCTGGACAAGGAAGTAAGGCTGGGCAGGATCAGAGAAGGCAAAGAGGAGATGTACAGGGTCTTCACAGGGACCCAGAGATAAAAAAGACTGAACCACATGGGAGGGGCAGCCAGAGGCTGTGAGTTTCACAGTGAATTGAGTCCCACAGTAGGAGGGCTGGAAAGGTATGTTCTCCAGCAACTGCAGGATGGCTCTTATTCCAGATCTGCACTTCAGAAGGTTCAAACACCTGGTAGTGAAGTAAGAGAAGAAAGCAATAACTTGTGAGGCATCAGAGCCAGCTTTAACACCACCCTGCATTAACATTGGGAGGAAGCAGCAAGTGGCAGTAGTAAAAGGCTTGCTCCTGTGAGGATAGAAACCCCTGTGTTCCCCACTTGCTTTTTTGAGGGTTATGTGGCTTGCTGTGGGCTAGGATCCAGAAAATTGCAGAGAGATTGCCAAGGTCTGTCCAGTCCTTAGACTGCTATGCTACTACTCATCCCGATGGGCACCGGCTAGGGGCATATTGGGAATGATCACAGAGCTCTGGGGTTGAGGTCATGGGGACCTGAACTAGGAAAGGAAGCAATGAGAGATTACAGACCACAGTGAAATAAAGAGGTGGTCAGCTGGAAAACTCAGGGCATAGGTTGATAGGAGCGTGAAAGACTTCAAGAATGATAAAACAAAGTGAAGGAAGACCCATCTCAAATGTTGGTAAAGAAATGCAGACGTCCTAGGAAACAAGCAGGGAGAATTAGAGCTATATGTGCTTACAGAACTATAATATTGCTGGAACAATTCTAATACTGTGCCAAGTCCATGCAACTGGAGTACTGTGAAGGACTTATAGAAACACTGGCAAGGAAGGCTAAGGGGATGGAAATTGCCCTCAGATCTAACAGCAGCTCAGTTCTTTTGAGGTTTTCAGAAGGATGGGGGATAATCAGGCTTGTGAATTTAGGATCATAAGACAGGCCAGTGAGGGAGTCATTGTGGTCGGAGTTTGTTACAGACCACCTAATGAGGAAAGAAAAAGTGTTTAAAGAATTCAGATCTTGGAGTTGTAAATCCCAGTTCTCATGGGTGACTATGGCTGCCAGAAAGTTAGAATAGCTGCTGCAATCACAGAAATTTCAGTGGGGTTTCAGGAATAAATTCTTGCTGAAGGCCAAAAAGTGGTGATGAATAGCTGGATCTGCTGTCGACTAATATGAAAGAAACTAGCTGGGTATGTGATGATGAATAATTTCCTCCACTGTGGTAGCTTTGAAATAGAGGTGTCGGTAACCCTGAAAGAAGGAAGGCAAGCAGCAGAGTGCAGAGCCTGAATCTAAGGAGAGCAGGGTATTGGCTTAGTTAGGGAACTGCTGGGAAGGCTCCCATGGGAGGCAACTCTGAGAGGTAAACAAAGGAGTCAACCAAACCTGTCAGGCCTTGGAGTACAACGAAGTTTTCTCCTAATACTCAGGAGAAAAGGTAGATGTGCCAGGAGACTGATTTAGTTCTGCAGGGTACTCATGGCGGAGGTCTGATGCCAGAAAGCAATGTACTTTTACAAAGATCAGCCTCAAAGGAGTAATTTAAGAACATTGCCTGATGTGTTGAATTGGTGTTGGGAAATATATGTTCATTTCAATCTGTGTCCATGATTAGAAGAATAAGAAATATTTGTATTGCATTTTACGGGTTTTAGCTTTCAGGACAATGGATAGAGGACCTCTTTGGTCCAACAAAACTCAGAATGTGTGTCTATATAACTAAACATAGATAGTGAATTAAAACTGTCCTATGAATTTAACATCTCAGATTTGAAATAATGGAGGGAATTTAATTAGTTTTCTTTCATGTTCTGGAAAGGATTGCAAGCAGTCTATTAAATCTTGAGTTCCAGTTAATAGGTGATGCACATGAAATGCAGCAGCAAACTAATATCTATCTTTCATATTTGAGTTCCTTTAAATTTTAGTTCTTTATTTTCTGTTTGCTCAATAAGTAGGATTTTAGCTTGTTATACTTGTGCCAAACAGAGGAAGTCTAGGTTTAGTTATTAGTTTTTCTTAAGAAATTTAATCTTCATGAAATGCTTTATGGCACAGTCATCAGGAATAGAACAACAGGAAGTAAAAATTTTCTAAGAATTCATTGGAGATAGAAAACAATATTTATGCATTTCCATGTCTGCATATATGTGTTGCTGCTTTTTTCTTGGAAACATGCTCAATGGCTTTAATTGCTAAGAGGAGGTAATATTTTGAGCATTCTTTTCAGCTTCTGACATTTATGACATAAATCTCATTTTTAAATTGCAGAAAAAAAACCTGATCTGGATGATTCTGACTCATTTGAATGAAATTGGGAGAGGGTTTCTGTAAGTGGAAACTCTACTGAAATAAACCAAACCTTGTGTGTTGACAACACAGATGTGAATATTACTCAATATATATTACTGTTGAGAAATGGATGCTGGAACAACAGACAAGATTTTTGACAGTGAAAAATCTGAAAGTGAAATAAAGGAAAGTGCGGACATCTACTAGGCTAAGCATGGAATCTGATTCTAATATAAATTTTCAATATTAAATCACAAAGGAATTTCTAGATTAAAAGCAGATAAATCGTTACATCTGGATTGTTTTCATGTCCTTGAATAAATTAATCTGCTATTTCCTTTGGTAGGATGCCTAACAGTCCAACTGTGAATGTGAAAAAAAGTGCTTGGTTTGCAAGTGACAGTGCCACTGCAGATGAAACCGTTTTTAGGAATGGATAGCTCTTCTAGCCTTTTGGAAGTTGGAGAGATTTTGGGGAATGTTAGAAACTTCACGGCTGCCAAGACTTGATTATTAGTGCTCCCAGTAACTAATCACTTTCTTTAGTTACTTTAATTAAAAGATAAGTATTTACTCAGCTTGGAATAAACTAAATATGGAAAGCCTTGGTGATCTGATGATCATCGTTTTAACATATTATCCATTCAGCCTCAATTTGGAAGTTGTAAATAAGTTTTCAATATATTGAGTTAATTAAAAAAAGTAGTAAAGTGACAATTTATGATCATAGTAACCATAAGCATTATAGGCAGCTTTGTGTGACACTAGCATTGATCTTGACTTGTTTGGGATCATAAATTAGACCATTTTAACAGGTACAACAGAAAGTTACATTTGGTGTTGTAGCTGATGTTTTCTTTTTTTGTTCTAAGAATTCTGTTCATCCATTAAAACGTAATGTAAAACGATGTAAAACACTTTGTTATTTTAAAAAAATTACTCAGTATAAAATTGCACTAATTGTTGCATTTGCATGAGTATCTACAGAAAAACAAAAATTGTTTGAAAGATTGTTGAGTAAATAAAGAGTATTGACATTAGATATACTTGGGTTTAAAGTAAACTTTATTGGAAAGAGTAGGAATCTTTAAGCTCTCTGAAGAACATGAAAATTTTTACATCTGTAATTTTGCTTGTTGAATGTCCCCAGGAATGGAGTATCCAATTTTTTCAGATACAGTTTAGTTTACAGCTCAATTAACCATTCATCTGAGAAGCACAAAAAGTATGTCTGAGTTTTATTAGTTAGGTCTTTGGACTCTGGAAAACAAAGCAAATCCTTGGTGTGTTGCTGTGATGTTTGTAAACACAGAATTGGAGTCAGCAAGCCTGTTGAAGTTTTAGGTTATGGAATGATCATTTTATCTTATATACAATAAAATATTCTTGTTTATACTCATTGCAAATCTTCCTCAAAATTTTATATCCATCCTTATAAATCCTGAATGATGCGCCTTTCTGGTCATTTAAGAGTTAAACAAGATGTAATATTTACAAAACTATCCTAAAAAAAGTAGAAAAATGCATGTGCTACTATAGTCCACTGGTGTGCACTGTAGACTTACAAATGCCACTATAGGCAGTGCAGGTCTGTGTTGTTTAAAAGAATTTTCAGTTAGCTGAAGTACAGAATGTACTCTTCCTCTACTTTAATTAGTGCTTTGGTAGTTAATGGAGAAAATTCATAGCCCTGTTTGTGGGATATGAGGTAAAACATACAATAATTGGTAGTTAAATCTTTTTGGAACATCAGTGATGAAAAGGTATACCTAGATAAAAAGAAACACAAGCTAAATGAGCATTTTGTATATTTGGCAGAGACATTTCTGTTCTTCCTCTTTTTTTTTTCTTTACAATTGAAAGTAAGTCACCAGTTATTGATTTTGCGATAGACCCAAAAAAAACCCACCTTTAAACATTTTTTAAAACAAAGGTTTTCTGTTCTCTCTCTCACTATATAGATGTTTTCCACTATATTACAACAATCTATGTATTGTTACCTAGGAGCATTACTTTCTTTAAGAGATTGTGACTGGTTTCCTACCTGTTGTTCCCAGGTGAAGGAGCTCCACTGATGTAAGTGAAGCTTCTCCATAAATCAAGTCTGCTATCTCTGTAAACATTAAATGCTCTTTAAAGTGGAACAGCCTATTTGGAGGCTCGGGGTGAAAACAGGTAGATCTTGCTAAAGACTCTGGATGATTTCTATCTTCTCCAAATCTTTATTCTGAAGTTACCTTATAGTGTGAAGGTGCTACACAGCTGTTTACCTGAAATTGCTTATTTCATTCACTTAGTACATATATGAAGTAGAGAAGCGATACTCTCATAATCTTACAGAAAATTTAGATACATATAGTAAAATCATCCATTCTGCCACATACTTTTCACCTGACTCAAAAAATGCCTTCTGACTGTTCCCTAAATCCTGCAGAAAGAATAGTAATTATCAGACATAAACCTGAATGGCTGTACTGGCTCCTGTGAATTTCTCTGTTTAATTTATTACCCAGAAATGTTGGGTATTTTGCGTGACTATCATAGGAAAAAAAAATCTGTACCAAAAAAATTTTATAGTGCTTTTATAGAGAATAGGCAGTAGCCTATTTTAGTGTGGTAAAGAAGTTTTTATAAAGTTTGATATCAGATGCCTCAAGGCTGAGATTTAAAATATCATTAGGCAATTTTCTGTAAACAACATCTGAATTATTTGAGAATGAAAATGACTTCATAGAATGAAATCTTGGTGCAGTTAATTTTCCTGTAATAAAATCTCATTATTTTTAGACTAGGTCTAGAATTTTGAGTGTTCCTGTGTAAATTACAATAACTGACAGGTGGTCAGAGAGTAAGGAAAGAATTCTGTATTGTTGCTTCAGCAGCAATTCATGCAAAGAGTTAACTATTCTTTCCACTCTTTTCATATATCAGATCCCCATTCATTTTTAGTTTTATCTCTGGAAACGATGTACCTAGTGTTCTTACTGTCCAGCATAAAGTAGAATTTGTCAGGCTGCATAAAATTAAGGTTCTATTTGATGTTTATTTTCCCACAAATCTAATTTGGAAAGTGCAGGGTAAGCCTACAGTATCATTGACTTTTTTGCTCATACTGGCTTCTGACAAGATATTTAAACTCCATTGAATCATACTTTGCCAATATCTTCTCTGTCTTCATTATACAATTTGCATTGAAAACACCAAGCAAGACAAGGATTATTTATTGTTTATTTTTTATTTAAGGACAAGTGAGAGATGAAAAGTTATTTCTGTGAGAAAGCAGGTTCAGAAGAAACACGTGTGTGCATACTAAAACATATTTCTGCACACAGATTTTCTGTGAAAGGAACACCATGCCTAAATGGCACCATTTGAGGAGGTTTGTTTAGCCTGTTCTGCCACTGGCAGAAAGTATAACTTCGTGGTGAAATGAGCAAGATGAGGGAGGAATGTGCAAACGCACATACTCACAGATGTGTGTGTATACATGAAGTGATCTTGGTCATAGGGATTAGTCAAGGGTCTCCTTCCCAGAGCAGGGGGGTTGGATCTAGACAGTCTTTGAGGTTCCTTCCAATTCAGGTTATTGTATGATTCAAGACTGCATCTTTTAATTAAAAGAATTTTTCGTAGTTCAGATTTAAAAGCCCAAAATTTTGAAAAAGTTACTTCTTAATAATGTATTCATGTGGTCTATTCACCATATGGTTCTCTATATCAGAAATTAATTCTTTGCAGTGTATAGTTTAAAAAAAAGGCTTTTTTAATATCTAATTTTTAACATATGTCTAACTGTCCTGAATTTACCTTTTGGTATGACATTTTAGCATTCATTTAGTTGTTATAGTAAATATTTCTGCTAGTGGGCTTACTTGTCATTCATCCACATAAAATCAACTTGGGCTGAATTTACTTGAAAAAAGCAACAAACCACTGAAGAATTAAATGTAACGACAGGTAGAATGGTGAAAATTGATGACAATAAAGGTATTTAATCAAAGATACAAGCATTTTGAAGTTAGTGATTCAGTTCCTTTTTTAAATTTTTATCTGGATAAGAGGAGCAATGTGTCACTTAAAAATTAGCAATCCAGTTTGGGAGGAGGCTTGACTGGGAAAACAGCCTTAGATAATTTTCTTCTAATTCATGAAGTACTGCATATTTCTTCAAGTAACAGCATGAGCGATACCTGGAAGTCAATGAGAAATCTGCTGGTGTCAATGAACCTTTGATCAGTTCCTAAACTATGTAGTAACAGGTGATTAGGAATTGCAACAAAAGATTCTTCAGGGACACTTGAAACTTCAGAGCATCAGAATGGTGTTCTATTTTGGGAATGGCTCAGAAAAAACAGAAGACATGTAAACTGTAAGCAGTAGAACCATTGCTACAGGCACTTTCCACCAAACCACTGCTCTACAGAAATTATTTTATGTAATTGCTTATCTAGATCAAACAACTCAAGCTGTATATTTCAGGTTCTTACTCTGAAAGGAGAGCTGTATGGAGAAATGACCTATGATATATTTATCTGAACTCTAAGCAGCACAACATGTTTAAATTTCCTTGAACAAGTAATTTCCTCTATTTCTTGAATCCTATTGAACTTACAGATCAGAAGAGAAAACAAGCTAAAATACTGGTTTAATCTCTCCTTTTTAGCACAGGTTGTTAATGTTTAAGGAGAAAGCTCACTGCATCACAGCATGGCAAATTTTGGAATCTGGTATATTATAGTGAAATTTATCTGTGCTTTAAGTAACATTGATATCATAGTCTGGTACTCATCAAGGAACCTTGATGCCATTTTGATTTTCCTGAATATTTCACATTATGTCAAATCAGGCTTGCAAATTTTAATTAAATATGTTGGTATGGATGCTTTTCCTACAGGAAAGTAATGATTGCAAATTCTAGTGTGGTTTCACACTATTTAGTATTCTAGTAATCTGACATGCATTTATTTGTAGAGACTTACAGTTACAGAAAACATCCTATTCCCAGCATCCCTTGACCATTAATCTGAAAAGTCAACACAGCTCATCTGTAAGATAAGTGAACTTGTGTAGTCCCTAAGTTAAATGTAGAAGCTTTGACTGTTGCTGTCATTTTGATTTTTTTGTTATGATTCATTAGCAGTTACATTAAAAAATGTAAGTTTAGTTAGTATCTTATTTTCCAATTTATCAATTAGCATTCCTATTATACCTTTAATATTATTAATTTAATAATTTTTATTAAAAATTAAAATTGGGTTGAACAGTGTTCTGATCTGCAACATTTAATAACCATGCAGTTTAGGAACTTCTTGAGACTGAGCAAAATTTGAACTTGTTTTGAATGTTTCCTAATCATGCTGACCATTATTGATTTTTCTGTTTCCTTAAAGTTCTTTATTTAGCTAAATGTTTTTCTCAATTAAACAATATAAAGTGAGGATGGGAAGTTGGCTAAGAAATTGGGTTGTAAGCAAAAGAGTTATTGACCTTCTGTACAGCAAATAAAATTTCACAAACAAATAAACAAACATATTACCCATTGCACTATTTACTCTTTTATTTCCAGATGATTTTCTACATGTGTGTATTCATCTTTTTATGACCAAACACTGTATTTTTTGGGGAAGGGTTGTCATCTTCCTTTTACAGTACTTATTAGAATGGCTTATGGGGTATTCTTGTTCCTAAATTAATTACTAATAATAACTACATAAACACACAACAGTAGATAACTATTTGAAGTAACAGAAGGCAAGTTTTTATAGTCTGGACTGCAATTAAATTTCTAGGCTGTTTATTTGCAAAAAATACCAAATATAAAAAATATTTTTGTAAATGATATATAAATTCTTATTGCTCGGAAAGTTAAGAATGAAAATTTAATTGGTCTGGTGATTTCTTTCCAAAGAATAGGAGTTCATTTTTGTTTCCATTAAAGTCTGTACATGTACTTCTACTCACAGGCATACAAATCTATTTTTTATCTTGCTATTAAAAAGACGTTTTGCATTAGTCAGTCTCAGGCCTCCCAGGTTTTAGTCTCCCAGGAAGGAAGCTTGTTGTATTAGGTTTAACTAGGAAAAACAGCCAAAAATCCACATACATACATACATGGTCCCCCCCTCTGTTAAGAGCACTAGTTACAGAAGTAAGCTAAATGTAGATTATAAAAACTCTTAAAACAGGAAACTTCAGTCTTGCAGCAATACTTGGATGAAAAGGGAATTAAGCAAAGTTTAATTAAAAATTTCAGGTGTTATTTAAAAAAAAAAAAAAACCAAAAACCACCAAGATTCTCAGCAGAGTTTTACTCTACCTTCTTTTAAAATATAAATGAGAATGTCTGGAATTGAACTTTTCAGCACAGAGGAAGGAACCATTCCGCCCTCCTGTCCCTCTCATGAAACTAAGATGTCAGTGAGGAAAATTAAGGGGTGAAATTTCCTGCTTTGGTTCATATTTTTTTGATAAAGAATGTCCAAAATTATCTACCTTTGAGATTTCAAATTACATGAGGAAAAATATTAATGTAATCCTATGCCTAAAACAATCTTTGCCATTTACTTAGAATTTTTACACAGTTTTTTTATTCTATTACCACTGCCACCCCTTCTGTGTTGTGTCATAATCTAATCAACTATAAGAAAAGCAGGTTACTGTTTGTAAAGTTAACAAATCTAGCTCTTCATTGTAAATGTCAAGAGCTCAAGTTTTACCTTGTTTCTTAGTGAAACATTTATTAAAGTGTGTTTTTGTTATTTTACTTTTATTTTTTAATTGACTTGAGCTACAGGTATTAGATAAGTTGATTATTAGTTAACATGGGATGCTTGTTTATTCTCTGGAATAGAAATTTGACCTTCACCGTGCATAGTAGCAAAAGGAAATATTAATTTGTTTGTACATTGGAATTCTCACTCTCCACATGAGTGATGGCTTGTCAAGTTTTGAGAGTTTTGGTTGGCATGTGTCCCTTAAAAATTTCAAGCAGTATTCTCTGAGGGATTGGCTGAAATGTCAATTATTTCCTTGAATGATATCAAAGAACATTTTAAATTCACCTAAACCACTGTATAATGTTTGTATAGATTAATCTTGGTTAGAACTCTTAATTACTATGTTCATCTCTAGTCAAAAAAGGAAAAGTATTTTGATAATTTAGTCATGTTGGTCCCATCTCAAATATAATTTTCATTTAGGAATACAGCAAACAGCATCTTGTACATGCCATTTTTATGTAAGGTCATGATTATCTAAGCACCAATATTTTGCTAAACACAACAACAACAAGAAGATAATTTGAAGAGCCTGCAGTAGAAGGTATGCTGCAAAAAGATGCCCAGTGCATTCAAATGACTTTAGATTCAGTTTCTGTTTCTAATTAGGGGAAGTACAGAAACCACTTGAATATAACTGTTTTTTTCATAATTAAACAAAATAGCCTTCAAGTTAAATGCTACTTAAAGGATGCCTAACATTAAAATTATGAGTAAATAGTAATTGAATTATGTTGGAACCAATTCTTCAACTTTTGTTTCTGCAGTCAGGAATTAATCCAAAAACCACTCTCAGGTTTGTACAGGAAAGAGTGAAAAGTGTTTGACTTATAGGCAATTTCCAGAAAATGAGAAAACTTTTGGAAGTGGTTAGTATGAAGTAGGCTAGAAAGGAGCCCAAATAAAAAACTGATACTGGATAGTCTGAAAGACCATAGTGAAAGAGGACATTTAGTAAATTTGTAGAGTCAAATTACTGAAGTCAGCTAGTGAAGCATCTTTTTGGTGCAGCTGAATAAGTTACATTTGATGTAGATGTTGATACATTTTGCACCATGAACATTATGTTTGAAATACAGCAAGCCATAGAAGTAGGAGGGGAATACAGTTGAACAGCAGCTAAAATGAGAAATACAGAGCAGGAGAAGTTGTGAGTGATGCTGACAAAATTTTTGGAGCTGACGTTCTTTGCTCCAGACAGAGACAAAAGTTTCTCTTAGGGCTGAGCAAAAGAGAATGCTTACAGTTGCTGTTGGAATGGGACTAAATTGGGGTGTCCAGGGCACCAAGTGGTCTGTACTGAGGGTCTTTGTGGTTTGAGCTAGAGGGTCTTAGTCCCAGACAGAGATGGAAAATAAAGTCCTTCCACTGTTGTCCATATTATAATAGAGGTATAAGGTCTGCATGAAACTATCTATGGCTTGGGTATATATAAAACTAAGAGAATATTTGTTTCTAAACAGTAAAAGTTTTAAAGGAAGAATGATTTGATGGAAAATTTATTATTGGTACTTTAGTTGGATTTTTTTTTAAAGTAAAGAAATAGCTCTCACCTTCTGCATTCATCTAATGGGGGAAGAGAGGAGAATTTCAGGAAAATTCCCAGTATCTTGATAGATAGAATATTTGCAACTGAGAGATAATCTTAAACCAACTGTAGACAAAAAGAAAAAGCAGGCACTGTTTATTATGACAAAATTTTCAAAATGCTGATGGAGCAGATTACAGGTTACATATCTTTTCCCTAATTTAGAAATCCAGGTATCATTTTCCTTGCAGGGGCATTTTTTTTTCTAAGATGCAGCAAACAAGATTCTGGTGGTGAAGGGACAGTTACATCAATGGTTCCTTAGGTAGCAGCAGCAGATACCCACAAGTATCTCTAGAGGTTTCCCACGAGTTCCTCAATGGTCTCTGAGAGGATGCCTGGAAAAATCAGGATGAGACTTAAGCCAGAGCACTTTCAACTTCAACCTGGAGAATGATTTTATCTAGGCTACTTAGAAATTCAGTCAACGTCAATATAATTGACAAAATTGAGGAATGTTTCTTACTCAAATATTTTTTTTTGAGGTAGGCAAATATATGGCCTGCTACCTTTTGGACAATCCAAGGGCTTCCCAATCAGAAATGGTGGTAAAATATTGATATATTTATGTTAGCAAATATGAACCAAAGCTGCATCAAGAATAATGTCAATGTTTAGTTTTTATTATTTTTACTGTTTTCACTAATTAAATTTGCATATAGAAGATTTATTACTTCTCATCAAGTACATCAAGTGTACATTTTCCAGTGAAAAATGAAGGAATCTTTTTTTTCCTGGGTTTCTCTCAGCTGAAACACACTTTACTCATAACAAAACTAACAGATATTTGTATGGACTGATATGATAGGGTATATGTATGGAGGTTTGCATTTTGAACTACTGATTTTTTAATTCGGCTCTGCAAGATAATAAAGTACATGGTTCATTTTTCATGTGCATTGGTGATTTGGCTGGCCAGCACACATGGATACGTTTAATATATCGCCTGACTTTAAAAAAAATAAACAGCATTTTTGTATTTGCTTGTTTTTTAAACAATGGATGAAAGTCCCTTAGTTTCCAAGACAGCTTACAAATGGTTTAACATTTGGTTTATATATCAGTGGAGCACTGAGAATAGAACAGCACAAAATGTATCAGAAAAAATAATCACACTCTTCTTTGTTTTTAAATAGTCATGCAAATATTCATGCTTTTCTGGCAAGCCTACAAGAATGTCTACTTGACAAAACTGTCCTTACATGTTATAAATATCAGATTCTTTATTTATAGCATGTGTTTTTATATCTTCATTATAACAGTCCATTCTAGTTTTAAATTTTTTCCTGTATAATTTTAAAATTGTTTTTGACACATGAAAATGTTGACTAAATAAGCAGCACTGTGTGGCTTGGTAGACACTGATTGTTTGGACATTCCTCTAGTCTCAATCTCGTTATGAACTGGGATTACAATGAGGAAGGTTAACATACCCGGCTTCAGCTGGCATGTTGGCCTAGACGGCCCACTGTGGTCTTTCCTACCTATCCATTCTGTGATACTGAAAGAAACTTCCAATATTTTTTTAGTCATCTTGTTTTTTTTTTCCACATGAAAAAATGTAAGTATTTCTTGTTTAAAATGAGATCAAAACGCAAAAAAACTCTTCTTAATTTTAAAGTAGAAATGATTGCATGATGTGTTGGTATTCTCTTTACTGATCTCAAATGTTTAGATAGGTAAAGGTAGTTCCTCAGTAGTATTCAATTATTTACAAATAATAGGTGAAAGTAGAATTTTAGGTAGGCATTATGGATAATTTTCTATGGTAGATAGAAAAATTGTTTTCCTTGAAAAATAGTAGAGTCTCTTGAAGAGGAGGTGTTAATTTTAGTATAATACACAATCCATATGAAATTGAACTCACAAGAAACTGATGAAAGCAGTGCCAGATTCAGATGCAAAGATCTGTAAGATCAAAGGTAATTTTCTCCACCTAACCATGTTCCTATTCTTGAACTTATTTCTGCCTCTCTTCATATATTATTTCTGATTGTTGCAAAGTTTCGTGCCTACATCTTTTTGTATATCTATGGGCAACTTCTATTCCTGCATAAATCCCTTCTTTTAAACTAGTCATACACACAAAAGAGCTTTCTCTGTGTGCAGACAAGGGGAGAGGAAGAAAATACTGGTAAATCATCATCTTTCCATTTAATGTCAGCATAGTGCAATGATATCTGCTTGCAGCAGACTTAAGCGTTTGAGTAGAACCAGGAGGAAGAAATATTTGATTACTAAATCTGCTGGTGCTAGGCATTGTTATGAATATAAGCATTCATTAAAAAGTTCAATTTCTTGCAGGGCTTGGTGTCTCAAGATATTGTCAGGCACAATAACATTTATCAAGCTTTCAGTATGGTTGCTGATGGACTAAATGGTGTTCTTGGCAGACTTGCATACAATAGGAAAAAAAAGCAGAGTAAAGTTTTTTTACTGTATTGAAGCATTTGTCAAATAAAATGGTAGCAAACATTTGTCTTCCCTTTCCTGTGGAAGGAGTGCTATGGATTCTAGTAGTCATTGATTGCACCTTTTAGGTGAAAAAAGAAAAGAATTTCTAGAAAATGTCAGACATACTGGAAATAATCATTGCAAAACTGCCCAGTGTCCCACATGCTAAGTAATAATTTTGCTTGCCAGCAAACATCACACATGCATACAGCAGTCTTGATCTTGGAAGCAGGAAACCTGATGAGTTTTCTTTAAGACCTTAGGAGCTTTGGCAGTTTTCTTCATGTTCTTACAGATTTCTAGCTGTAGAAATCTCAAAAAATGAAAAAACCCAGACTCCCTCTCCTATACCACAAAAAAATAAGGGTTACTTTGCAAGGAACAAAGATTCTTAGAATTGTTTTCTGTCCAGTTGCACATGATTGTCTCGCTATGTGAAATGCATCTTCCTTTTACACCTTTCTAAAAGGGAGATGAGCAGTGGAGTAGAACCATGGGGTATCTTCCAAGTTCTGTAGATATAACTGAACTAAAACTGGAAGCATTTAAGAGAACAAGATTCATCAATGTAACTATTTTCTTTTCTTGTGTATCTCTTTGAAGATGCTTCTGGCATCTATGAATTTTTTTCTTGATCCTACAACACAAAAGTTTTTTCTCCCAATTGTCCTGAGAGACTCTCTTTAAGCACTTGATACCATTTATTTTAGACCACTGATAAAATATCTTCAGACCCTGTACAACTATGTCACAAATTGTAATGATATTTCACAATGAATTCAATGAAAGAATGTGAAGATTCTGCTTGATGCTGGCTTGATCTTTAGGCCAGAGCTTGCTTTCAACTCATTTGACCCAATCCACCTAGATGCCATATTTAAGGATGCTGCATGTTTGCCATTCCTTCTGGCAGCTGAAGCACATTCCGTACTTTGGAAGTTGATGACATCTCATAAATTACCACTGTGAAAGGGCAGATTCCCTGTCCTTGCATTTCTTATCAATGTGAAATAATTTGAAAGATGGTTGGTAAAACTGCACAATTTTTTGAATTCTTGGCTCTGAAAAGACTGTTGGATATGACATTTTTTGAGAGACAGTATTCCTGTCTGAGTTACAAAAAAGAAAAAAATTGCTTCTCGTCCTGAGTTTTCTGAGTAACTATGGGGAAGAAATCTGTAAGAATCAAATTCACTTGTGGCTTTATGAAGATTTATAGGTATTTCAATAGTTTTTCTTTATTAGGAGGATGTCACAGTCCTTAATTCATAATCAACCCATGGGTTATTAAATTTTCAGTGTAATATACCTCTTGCTTAAATTCTGTAGAATAATTTGTAGCATAAATGAATGGACATTACCTCTATGCACAATACAATGAGGATATCAAGAATCCTGAAAATATGTGTTCATTTATCTTGCTTTGCAACATGAAAAAAAGCCCTGCATTGTCATTTTAAGGACAAAAAACCATATTGATTTTAAATTTTAATTTTTGATCTGCAAAAACTGAAGCAGATGTTTTACATTTGTACTTGAGTGAGGCTGCCCGAGGTCACTATTTTAAACAGGAGTTCTTCCCTCTCTGGGCCATAAGTCTGCAGGCCTCATTCAGCTTGCCTGTAGGCTCTGAGTATAAAAAAATAGCACTGGAAGCTAATGATTTGCTGTGGTTGTGTAGGGCTCAGTTTGGAAATTTAAGAAAGAAAAAATAAAACTCTTCTATGCTCAGTCAAATCAGCTTTTATTTGAGATAAGTAGACAATCTTTCACAGAACATGTTTTTGGTAAAGAAAATGACAGTTTTGCAGAAGAAAAATTTTACAGGGAGAATTTCTGGTTGGATTGGCACTTTTTTATTTCTGACATCATTGTCAAGTCAGATCAGATGAAAACTACAGGCTTTTTTTAACATTATGCTTGTGTTCTGTCCAACTCTATTTTAAAGCTTCTTTTAAAAAGCTTAAGATCATAGTTCTCTAAATACATTTTCTGACCTTTTCAAGTTTTATAGAAAGCTAACAAATCTTTGCACTAAAAAAAAAAAAAGCAGAAGGGTACATAGAATTTCTTCTGTTTACTGTCGGAAATTGTGTTGACTGCTAGATTTCATCTTCATCATCTTTCTTTTTGCATTCATTGCATCTTAATTGTTGCCCTTCATCCTACTCTATCTTTTCTTAACTAAGGGGAAGGAGAAAAATCTTGTTTCAATGAAACTTTTGGAACCTCAACCACTGTTATATTGCCTTAAACTAAACAAGAGCATTAAGATTTTCCTTCTAAAGAACTGTACAAGGTGGAGTTCCTTTTTCTGTGTCTGTTTTTTTCAGGGTTCTGCTTTTCATGCTATTCATGAAATGGAGTAGGTTAGCTCTAAGATGTAATTATCCAGTTTCAAAAGGTCAGTACACTGTACTTCATTTCCACCATTCACCTTTGCAATTATCCACTTCATTGACATTACCTTGACCTCATTCTATGCTTCCACCATTATTCTGGTCTTCCTATTAAAAAGTAAAATTCAGTGCAAGTCTGCACAGATATTTTATGGAGAGAAAATATTCACATTTTAGAGGAAAATTAAAGATGTCAAGTTTTTTTTACATGTTGCAAATTTTTTCTCAAGCTTTTACTTTCCTTTATAAATCAGAATTTGGAGTTTCACACAAGAGCATTGTATAGAATGGAATATCCCTATGGCTGTTTTGGGTTAGCTGTCCACTCCCAGATTCTGGTGCACCCTGAGCCTCCTTGCTCACAGGGCAGTGTAAGAAGCTGAAAATGCCTTGACTTAGTGTAAGCACTGCTCAGTCACAATGAAAATTTCCCTCTGTTATCAACATTATTCTCATATTAAATTCAGAACATAGCACTGTACCAGCTACTAGGAAGAAAATGAACTCCTATCCCAGCTGAAATCAGGACTGTTAAATATGTAAATTTATCATAGTTATATCTTGGCTGCAATGAATTAAAATTTTACAGACATAGGTAAATAAATTTATCTTTGACATCAGATCTTCATGTGATAGTCATCTTCTGCTTAATTTTTTCATGAAATTCAGTCTTGGACAGTTTTGTGATTTCTCTCTATTTGATGTCTGACAAAAATGAATTTGTATTGATTAGTTTCAACACTGTGAAAAGGTGAAATTTCAGGCTTAGAATTTCAGCTGTGTATTTTGGCAGGTGCTTTGCAGGAAGAAAGTTTCTCATGTTCTGGAACTTTCATGGATAGTTATAATAATAAATATGCCCACATATTTATTTAGGAAAAAATATGGGGCTTGTGACTGTAGTCCAGTAGAAAGTATTCAAACAACTTGCATAACTTTGATGGGGAAGAAAAAATATTTGCTGCTAAATAGGGGTATGTGATTCCTTAATTTCCAACTATTGTACAGAAATTCAGTGGATAGATTTTAAAGACGTCATTGGGAACATGTGAGCATCAAACATTTACTTGTGTGTTGGAGCTAGCAACTTGTAGTCTATCACTCTGGACCCACTCAAATACTTTGATGACCCATGCCCAAAACTGCAGGCAGTGCTCAAGGCGAGGCAACACCAATATGGGGCAGAGTGGAACAATCCCTTTTGCTGTCTTCTGATAATCTGAATGAGCTTCTTTAACTTTATTTGATTACTAATTGTTTTTATTTACTCAGAAATAAGGTGGGGAAGGGAAAAGTTTGCAATTTGATTCAGCTGGAGAATGACGTTGTTACTGACAGCTCATTCTCTCCGCTTTGCATTCAGAATCTTTTCATTATTTGCCAGAAATTGATTTTAGAATAAAAGTAACCAATAGAACTGAAAAACTACACCTCTATGGCTCTTTCTAAAGCCTTGTTGGCACAGATATCCTGTTTCTTCAATGAAGAAGTGTCTCACAATATTTTCAGTAACCATTTTTATCAAACCATTGATTTTATTTCTCACAGAACAGAAAATTGTAAAAAGCTCTTAAAATTTTGACCTTTTATTTCATATATTCTCAACTCTCTTCTTTTTTTCACCTCAATTAAAAGAACTGGAACCTTTAATTTTCACATTTTTTAATCTATCTTAATCTCTTTTCATCTCCTGTTAAGAACCAGTTAATAATAACTTGTTAACAGTAAGTATTTACCGATAATAATCTTCTGATAAATTTCCATTAGTACCTGATAAGTTCCTGGTTTGTGTTATAAACATAAATTCACTTTGCAATTTTTTTCATTTGAAGTCTGAGAAGTATTTAATGCAGCCTTGACAAAAACCTCTATGCAGTTGTCTCTGAAGAATAAATCAGTTCTTTGATAATTACTCTATGTGACTTAGTAATGTGTCTTTTTGTTGATATATTTAATTTGTCCTATGTAAAGATTTGATGAAAAAATTCATTAAGTTATCCTAAAATAACATTACAGCATTGGCCATAAAAGATAATATTTCACTTAAGACTATTAATCATGACCACAAGAAAGAGATTAACATGAAAACTTATAAATCTTTCCTCTGATTATGAGGATACCTGTATGTAATGCTGAAGGTATACTTTAGAACTTTTTCAGTTTAATAAACATTTATTGCAATCCTTCTAAATTGTAAACAGAATAAAAACATGCTGATTTTAGAGAATAAAAAGTGGACTTTGACATTGTCAAGCCAAAATCAATCTCAGTTTTATTTAAAACACTTTATTATTATTTTAATACTATTTTTCCATAAATAGCAGGAAAAGAATAGTATTTTGTTACCAGTTATTGTATAAAAAATTATCTATGCTTTTCTTTTTTGAAGGTACATTTGATGAGAAAGTGACAGTCTTGGTTATTTTCAAATTAAAATATTTAACTTTATGACACATGGAAAACTTACACCTTGGGCTGATTTCTAAGGTGCCATCCTTACTCTGAGGTGAAGCCATTAGCCTCACCCAGTGAAAACCAGGGGGTTTTAATCAGATTATTCCCCTTTATTTTTCTTTCTTTTTTGGTTATTCTTCCTCCTACCCTCAGCCTTCCCAGATGGAAAGAATGCAGTGTGAGAATGCCTCTGAATGGAGAAAGAGAGAGCGACTAGAAGCAGAAAAACGAAGTTTGGAAGAAGAGACCAGAAAACTTAAAATGCAGGTAAAAGAAATTCAGGATCTTCTGGAGATGAAAAAAAATAAATAAAGCAACACTACCTAAACTGAGTTGTGACCATTAAAATGTACAAAGTTGGCTTTTGGTTAAAAATAAGCTTATTTTTACTTAATCTAGTAGCATTACTTAGTAGGATTATTTGAAGAGCATTCACACCCAAAATTACTATTTCAAAGTGTAAAAAATTGTCCATAAAGCAAGGATAGTACAAGACAAAGCAGCCCTTACTGCATCCCAGACTTGAATAATTGGACCTCAGTGGCTTAGAATTTATGTAGGGTACAGAAACAGAAAATAGTTTCTGTTCATTTTTAAAAGGTGCAGGGAGAAATGACAAGTATAACAAGACTAGGAAGCAAAAGCAAAGATTGGGAGGAACTGAAGAGATTAAGTGAGCTGTGCAAGCTACAGAGTTCTGATGAAGGTCAAAGCAAAAAAATAACTGTGAGACAAATCATTTCCCTGTCTTGTTGAACATCAAATCTCTTCTTTGGAGAGACAGAACTGAAAGAAGCGCCTATTCCTTATTTTTTTGTGCCTCCAAAGATCTGTTCATTTATTGTCCTGCTGAAAATGACTTGATAATTTATTCAAAGACCCTTAGCTGAGCATATTTCCTTTATTTTATGGTTTTCTATGCTGATAACTAAATAGTAATGCAGAAGACTCCCACTTTCATTGAGACTCTCAAAGTTCAAAAAAGAGAAAGCAAAAAGGCCCCCAAACCCACCAATCAATCACTAAATGTACATATCCAATGCTATGAGTCGTGTAGTGAGAAACAGTAATTTTTTTTTTATTTGCCTGAATAACAAATAATTTAATCTAATTTATGTGTATTTGCTGTTGAATAATGACATTCTAAATAACTAGATTTAGGGTTTAGTAACAAGGTAATTTCTCTTGGGAAACACTGAGAGAGAGGTTTTATACTTGATGTCTGCTGTTAAATGTAATCGTAAGATTTTTCTGTTTCCATCATGACTGAGTAATAGCAAATGGAAGCTCATGCATATAAGCCTACCTTTCTAACATATTTTACGTAACATACAATGGGTTTTAGCTTTTCTTTACTACTATTTATTTTATGATAACACATACATATCTCATCATACCATATCACATCAGTATTTTCTTGATTGATTTGTAATGCAAGTAACTTGAGGTTGGAGATATGGCCAGAAAGAGGCTCATCTGCTTAGGCATATTACTATATTTCAAATCTCTTTTGCTTGTATGTCTTTGGTGGCTTGTTTATGTGTTTGGTTTTGTTTTAAAAAACAGTTAGTTGCATAGACAATTATTAGATATCTGTGATGAACTCTCTCTGTTAGTATCAGCTCTCTCCATTAGTAAAGCACCCCTACATTTGATTTCCAATAACTGCAAAACATGGAATCACAGGACAAGTCAGACTGGAATGGACCTCATGAGATCTTCAGTCCTACGTCCTGCTCAAAGCAAGACCAGCTCCAAAGTCAGACTGAGTTATTCAAGGTTTTGTCTAGTGAGGTCTCAAAAACATCCAGGTCTGCACAGTCGACTCTGGGCAGTGGGTTTGTGATGGCTTGACCCAGCTAGCAGTGAAGTTAACCCAGCCTCATTCACTCCCCAGCAGTGGCTTGGGGGACAGAAGTGGAGGGGCAAAATTGAGAAAAAAACTTGTGGATTGAGATAAAGAGTGATTAATAACTAGGAAGGGGGAAAAGGGAAAAGAAGGGGGAAAAAAAAACAAGTGATGAAGAAGGGCCCAACACCACCAGCATGCTGATTGCCTAGCCAGTCTCTAAGCAACAGGTGCTTTGGGAAAAACATCACCACGTTTTTCATCACCAAGAGTGCCTTTGCAAGGGACTCCTCCTTCCCAGCTGTAGGACTTCATCACTGATAAATTTCACAAGGTTCTTGCTGGCCCCTTCTTTCAGCTTAACGACAGAACTTCCTGATCCCACCTATAGGCAAGGATATTGCCCCTGTCTGCCCCAGCCTCAGAGGGACACAGCAAGACCTTGATGGGAGCATTTTCCCTCCAGAGCTGTGAACTGAGCACATGATGTGTTTCTCCATTTGGGCTGGGAGCCATGCCCTGCATCACCCCCAAGGCTGAGGTCTCTTGCAGTCTTCAGAAGCATTTCCAGCCAGATCTCCTTGCCAGAGTCTGGCATAGAATCCTAAGCATTCTTCTCACTGTGGCCAGGGCTCCTGGCCTCTGGCTGCAGAGAGCAGGTGGTACCACCAAAAATGACACCAAACACCCACTGACCACATGAGTAAAATTAAAGAGCAACAGGATTAAAGTGCTGTGGCAAACCCTTAATGTGAAAATTAACCTTGCTGCTGCCATTAAATGCAAAACAGGTGTTAAGAAAGGAACGAGTTCCTTTTTCAAGGATTCCAGCCTAACTCAATTTAGATGAAACCTGTCTACTCCTTTGTAGACACGTCTTAATGTCACTGTTGAACCTTGCTAAATTCTGAGATGGTTTCTGATTTTCTCTAATACTATAAATAACCTGAAAACAATTGCTTTGACTTCTGGTTCAAGACCCTTTTATTTTTGCAATGGTAGCTTCAAGTTCAAATAAAATAACATTATAAGCGAGGTTAGAGTAGTAAAAAAGAATGACTGTTGTAATGTGGGTGATGGTTAAATGTCTAGGTCAGCAAAAATTGAAACTACAGCTTTGTACATCTTTATGTGTATGATTATGGCTTTATTCAGCAAGTAGGCACAAGACATACAGCTAATTTTTTGTAGAATGAATCCCAAAGCAAAACACAGTCGCCTAGTATCCTACTTTTTTTCCAAAACCTCTATTTGTGAGATTATTTGTATCATCCATTGTAGTTGTTTAAAACAATATTCAGTGTTATTAATTGATAGATGGCTGATTTGTACTTGTACAGGATATAAGCAAACAATGGCAACATTTTTTATTTAGTAATGGTTTTAGAAGTATTAAAAACATGGTATCAGTACACAGAAATGAAATCCTTGTTTCCTTGTCTAAACAGTTTTATGCTGACAGTTATCTTGCTCTTTAGCATGTATACATACCTCCACAGGACACAGAATTTGTGCAATCTCTTGCCACTCATGGTAGTAAACCACATAGATAGAAGTTCTGAATATAAAATGTAATATTAATTATGTCTTTCAAAAAGTGTGAGTCCTTAATATTATTCTTAGCTGGCAGTAGGTTGATTTAAAATGTTTCCCCATGCAGTTTTTGAAAGGTTAAGTTCTGTTGTACAAGATGAGCAGAATTGATGAAACAATTGGGATCAGACGTTGTTGTGCAGTTTTATTGAATGTACTTATTGAGATGGAAAATACCATTTAAATTAATAGATATCATGGTAACAAATATTAAATGGATCTTACTGGTTCATCTAGGAAAAGATAACATTAAAAAAACCCACCTTGTTGATGGTATAAATCAATACCCAAAACACGATGTTTATGGAAAAATATTTTCTCTTTCATCTGTGAATAGGACCTTGAAACAAAATTATATATTCATTTTGAGGAATATTCACTATTCTTTTGTATTATCTGTAATGATTATGGTAAATAGCTGGCTATGAAATATTAAATTACTGGAATATGTTCATGGACATGTTAAATTAATGGAATATTCAGTGGACCTGGATATTGAACTGTGGAGCTTGTGGATGCATGAAATAATTTTTATTTTAAGTTTGATTTCTATCTGTAGTATGATAAGGTTATCATGTTGTTAGCAAAAAAACCTGTACATCCATGGGCTTTGTGGGAAGAGCTTAGGAGCCCCCCCATCCCAGACACAAGCAGCTCCAAGTGGCTCCAAAGGAAACCCACCGGCCAAAGCTGAGCCAGTGTGAGAGAAACAACCCTGCAGACACCAAGGGTCAGTGAAGCAGGAAGGGGAGGAGGTGCTCTGGGAGCCAGAGGATGGATTCTCCTGCAGCCCGTGGTGCAGACCAAGGTGACCAGCTGTGCCCCTGCGGCCCATGGAGGTCCATGGTGGAGCAAATGGACATCTTACTGCCCATGCATGACCCTCTGCTGGACCCTGTGCTCTGAAGGAAAGTGCAGCCTGTGAGAGCACATGCAGGAGCGGGCTTCTGGCAGGAATCCCAGACCCTGGGGGACCCGCTCTGGAACAGTCTGCTCCTAAAATCTTACTGCATGGAAAGCTCCCATCCTCAACCAGCCCTTGAAGAACTGCAGCCTGCGGGAAAAAGCCACGCTTGAGCAGTTTGTGAAGGATTGTATCCCATGGGAGTGACACCCCTCACTCTGATACAAGGGAACATGTGAGGAGGAAGGAGAAGCAGAGAGAAGAATGCATCCTGACATTCCCCTTCTGTGCATAGTCAGAAGAGATAGTGGAGAAAATGAGTTAAGAAGTGATGTTGAGCCTTCTCAGGAAGGGTGAAAAGGAAGTAAGATGATTTTAGTTTTGTCTTTGTCTTTTGTCTTGTTTTTAACTATTCTACTATATTCTTAATGGGTAATATATTTAATTTTCCCCTAGTCAAGTCTATATTTTTGAGGTAAATTTATCTCAATCCGTGAAACCTTCTCTCTTCCTTTCCACTCCTGTCCTGTAGAGGAAAGGTGTGAGAGACCAGCTGGGTGGGCATCTGGAATTCAGTCAAGGTCATCCCATCATAGTGTCAGAGGGGGTGCCTCACATTTCACAGGCAAAAGTTACTTTTAAAGATGCAACTTCAATGAGGTTGATTTTCCTTGTATTTTTAAAATATAGGAACAGTTATCCACTGTCTCCTTTCCCTTAGACCCTTTCCTTTCCTCCCTTAGAAGTGAAAGGGGTACTTCCTAGGTTCTTCCTAATTATATGAGGTATTTAATGATGGTTTTCTTATATGCAGAAAATAATTCATCTGCTGTAGCCATGAAGTCTTCCTAACAGTATCACTGTGTAAGCTCTAATTTTTATGGACACAAAGCTTTGGTGTAGGAATAGGAACAATGTGAATGACATTCTTCCTTACTTTAACTAAAAAAACAGAACAAAACTAGTAAAAACTATAAAACTAAATTGCTGCTCCCTAAATTTATCTTTTCAGTTGAGCAAGAAATCAAAGTTCAAATATTCCCTTTTTTTTAAGATCTAGAAAAAATGAACTAAGAAAAAATCCAAAATAAAAACCTTCTTTCTCTCCACATCTCTAAAGAAGTTTTAACGCAACCGTACTCACTTCCAGATTTATTTTTTAATGAAGGTTAAACCACTAAAGTAGCACATTTTTGATGAGAGACAGCCTTATTACTCTGAGCTGCACAGAAATGTATAATAAGTTATTAATTAAAATAGCTTTTGCAAATTTAGTTGAAAAATCAAATTTAAGAAGTAGTCAAGAAAAATAAATGGAGCAAGATAAGATGAAAACTGCTGTAGCTACATAAACATACCTTTACATTTTGGTTGAAAGACATAATGTGACTTTAAGGCAAATTCTCTCATCATCCTTGCTTGAATTGGTATCACTTTAATTCGGAGGATTTTGTGCACATTCATTCTTTCTAAAGGAAGCCATGTGGGAAGCTCTGCTTCAGGTATTGACGGTCTTTGCTCTAAGCCCTGAGAGAGTGGATATGGCTGGAGCATTGGCAGCTTTTGGGGTGGCCTAATGCCACATGTGGATTAAGGGCCACCGGAGCAGGAAAAATCTTGACTCCTGTGTCTCTGTTTTGTCATGTCTATGTTAACTTTTGCTGCTCTGCTCTGTTTACCAACTTCTTCTGTGCTGAATTTGGGGTGTGAGCAGGGCCAAATGCGAAAGGAGTTGCAAACTGCTTCCTTGTCAGCAGTGAGCACATTCAGAGAGTGTGCGGATGTGATCTGTCTGTGTGCTCTCTGAACGCCTGGGGAGTGACAGATGCATTCTGAGAAGGCACCACAGTACAGAGGAGGAGTTTTATTAATTGCCTGCATGATAAGAGAGGAATTTAAATACTTAGAGGTTATACTAATTGCCACTTGTTTCATTCCTGGTTTTGTGTCACGGATCTCTTGGACTGTTCTATTTATTTTTTACTCTTCATCAGAACAAAACTCGAGAAGAGATGTAATTATGGTAATATTGTTAAACCCTTTTGATATTAATCTAGCACTGTTCATCCAGTGGAGAAATAGTTTTGTTTCAACAAAAACCACTGGGGCTGGTTCTTGCAAGTGATAAAACAGTACAGGCTACACAATTTGCTCCCTAAATGGATTTCTAAAACACAATATATTTTGTCAGAATTACAACATGGAGTACTGTTCTTATTATATGTTTGTTTTCTAATTACTTTCTGGTGAAATGCTCATTTCAATTCCTTAGAAAATTGTCTAAATTGTAGAGCTAAAACTAATAAAAATAGAACTTTACAAATATGTTTCCTCTAGCAAATTATGCTGATATTTAATAAAAGACAGGAAAAAAATTACTGGATTAAATACTGTTATGGACCAACATTCAGCACTGTACTTTTCTCACCAGTTTCCAGTTTCAAAGATATTAAAATACATTATTTTCCAGTTTCAAAGATATTTAAATTCAGAATTCCTGACAAGAAAAGCTGAAAGTTCAAGAACAGATTTGAAAATTAATCTCTCATTTGCATCTGAATAGCAGTATAACTTTAAGAGCATTATGATGCTTCAAATTTTTCATTTAATTTTATTGTTTTATCACCCATTTTCTAACTTCTTGAATGGGCCTGTAAATTGTAATGATGCATTTTTCAAAACACTTTTAAATATTTTTAATTACACATTTTATCCTGATAATGGAAACCAGAAAAGCTATAAGTTTTTTTTTTTTTTGATGCATGTGTATAATTAGCTATTCTATATTTATTCTTTCTTTTTAGAACAATATTTTTATTTCACCTAAGAATACATATTTAGTATTGTTCTTTAGTTTCCCAATTCTACTGCTTCACCTCCCTCCCTGTTTTTTTCCAGTCACTAGGGAAATCTTGCTTTAGAAAAGCCAGTTACCTTTTTATTTTTTGCAGAGTAGCATGAGAGTATTTGCAGGCCATCAGAATAAAAGTTCATCTAGCCCTCTGTCCCATTTCTGACATTGACCAAAAATGGGTATGTACAGAATACCCACTAAGAGCAGCACAGGAATACTGTCTTAGGGAACAGTATTCCTTGGGCTCTTAACAACTCAAGTCTTAGAAGTTTCCAGAATGAGTTCAGTGTTTTTCAACTCTAATGCTTCTTACTGAATTTTTTTTTTTGTAATTTTTTAAAATTATTTTGGATCACATGTTAATTTTTAACATCCACTATGCCCTGCCATGAAAAAATTGCTGCACATTACTAAAATATTTACACTATTTTCTTTACATCTACTTTTACATTTTCATGAAACTGAAACAGAAAATTAATTCAGTTCCCTCTTTCTTCACACCATCACTGATATGGTTGTTGAGCACCATGGAAACTGCTCAATTATTCCTCTCTTCTTTCCCTTTCCACTTATTTTTTCCTAATTTTAGAACTAGGTATTCCTATATGTAAGGGCCTTTTTTAATGTCAGCTAAGTTTCTCTAAGAATCATTGCAGAAGATCTTTTTTAAATGACATTTGAAGGCCTGCCAAGACCTCTGATCTAGCAGAGTCAGTTTATTGACTCATTCAGAAAACTGGCATAAGTTAGTAAGACCTAAGATTTTTTAAATAAAAATTGTTTTGGTTCTTCCTCAATAAATCATATTTGCCCATGCCTCATCTTATTTGTAACTAAGAATGTCAATATCAGTTCTTTCTGGGCTTTTTATTCCCTCTTGAAGCATTTTAAAAATTGTCCTTGTGTTAGTTCTTTCCTAGGCTTTTTGAATTCTCTAATGTCTGATATCTCATCCCAGGAATTTTTAACAACCCATTTTGTCTCCTTGGTTTATGACGCTGTTCAGTTTGAGATAGATCCTCTGATGTAACCATATATATATATATATAAAATAGGGGCACAGAATTATTTATTTCCATGCTTCTCCCATGTGAATACAGAGGGAAATTCAAGTAGCTTTCTTGTTTCCTTAATTTTTTATATTGTTTATGTAATTGTCAATAGACTATGAAGTTTCTTGCTGTTGATTTGTTAGAAAAAGGATTAGTAATAGTTTTTATAATTTCTGCAAGTTGTTCCTCCTATCCCATTTGGCTTCTCTTAGTTATCTTTATAAAAGTACTGCCAGATTTCAAGATCTATTTTTCTTCCTTGTAAAAAGATAATTAAGCTATTCATGTGATATAATATTTTATCTAGTTCCCTTATGAAATAACCACAGTAAACCCTACCCCAGGATATAGGGATGTGAAATTGATTTAACTTTCTTCTGCTCTATTGTCAGACAAATATGCTTTCAAATTGTTCCCAAAATCTGTAATAAGACAAAATTCTGATATTTAATTCTCTTTTTTCCCCCATTTTATTAATTCCTAAAATATTTTCCTAACATTATTGCTGTCAATAGAAGGTCAGGAATTTTACTTGGTTTTTTCTTTTGTCTCATGATTAAGTTGTCATTTGGTAAAGGGGAAAATGTGCGTCCAAGTGTGCCAATGCTCTGTTCAAGTCTCATTCCTTTGAATCCAGCCTGTCAAATCTGATTAATCAGTGATTAATCTTTTCAGTTACATAGAAATTTTGGCCCTGTGTGAAATATCTGAAAGCTTGTCTCAGTTGGCAAGGTACTCGCTACAGTTACTGAATATTTTAAAATACTTCCTCTGATTAAATTCCAGCTTCTTTGAAGTAGCAGACTTTCAAATTCACTTGTTACAGGAAAAGGAGTTGGACTTATCTTTGTGGGGCCTTCTAACTCAGCATATTCTGTGATTCAAATTACTTCTGAAGAAAAATTAAAACAAAATTAAAATGTAAGGAGAGGCTAATTCAGCCTTCAATTTGGCTTTTAACAGTCTTGGAAAAAGAACAAAAGGAATTGTTTCTCAGCAGTATCTGTCTCAAAAATGCATGCTCATGGATTTGAACATTTTTGACATTTGGAAATTTCAGTTCTTTAAACAGTCAATAGATGTTTGGAATATTTTGTGCTTTGCCTTGCTGTGCTATGCATAGCTCATTGCTTTCAGAACAGCTATCTTGGGTTGTTGTGTTCATTGAAGAGATCATGGCTCAGCTGTCCCTGATCTGCTCTCACTTTCTAACCCTTTTAGCCGAGTTTGTGTAATAATATGTCTCTATGTAAACCTTCATAATGTTTCTTATTCCTTCTTTCTTTCCTTTTCCTTCTTCCCTCCCTCTCTTCCTCCCTTTCTCTCTTATTTAATCCCTTCCTCCCTTCCTCTTTTACTTATTCATCCCAGTATATCCAGCTCAAGAAGTGGGACAATGCAAATCTCATGACATTTAACAAGACTAAGTGTGAAGTGCTGCACCTGGGTCAGGGTAACCCCAGAATCAAAACAGGCTGTGGGATGAACAGATTGAGAACAGCCCTGGGAGAAGGACTTGGGGCTGCTGCTGGGTGAGAGGCTGGACATGACCCAGCAATGTGCTCCTGCATCCCAGAAAGCCAAATGTGCTACATCCAAAGCAGCATGGCCAGCACAGCAAGGGAGAGGACTCTGCCCCTCTGCTCTGCTCTGCTGCTCTGGCGAGACCCCATCTGGAGTGCTGCATCCAGCTCTGGGGTCCTCAACAGGACAAAGACACATTGCTGGAAGTCCAGGCCACCATGATCAGAGGCATGGCTGAGAGAACAGAGCTTGTTCAGAGTTGGAAAAGAGTGGGCTCAGGAGGTCCCTACTTGCAGCCTTCCAGTATCTAAGGTGGGCCTGCAAGGAAGACAGAAAGGGACTTTCTACAAGGATGTGTAGTGACAGACAAAAGTGGAATGGCTTCAAGCTGGAAGAGAGTAGGTTTGGATTTTGACATTAGGAAGCAATTCTTTGTTATGAGGGTGGTAAGGCATGGAACAGGCTGCACAGAGGAATTGTGGTCACCCCATCCCCAGAAATGTTCAAGGCCAGGTTGGATGGGGCTCTGGGCCACCTGGTCTAGTGAAGGATGGTTCTGTCTATGGCAGGGGTTTGGAATCACATGATGTTTAAGGTTCCTTCCAACCTAAACCGTTCTATGATTCTATGACTATAGGGAAAAAGTAGTCTAAATCTAATAGGAAATAGTGGAAATGGTCTAGTATTTCTTCATTAGACCTTATTTAAAAAAAAAAAGACAATAATTTGACACTTGAGAATTTCATAAAAATTTAGTCCTGTGCCAAAGAAGAGAAGAGAAATAGCAGGTTTTATTTTGTTATTATTTAAGGTAATTTTGTCAAGATTCAACGCAGACAGGTAGTGTCCTAATAGCATAAATCCTCATCTATGGATTTGAGCACCTCTTGTCTGACCTCGTCTCTTCACATATGTTTTTCTTTTCTCAGTTTAGGAACACTGATGTCTTTTTGTTCCAGAAAATATGTGTGAAGGAAAATAATAGTTTATGTAAGAGAACCAAAGTTATTTCTCTACCTAAAGTCAAATTCCTTTTTTTCTTTCTTTTTTTTAAGACGCTTTGACCAGAATTTTATTTCTACTTGATGATACTAAGGATGTTCTTTTCTTATAGGCTGAAACTGCACTTCTTATTGCAAAAACGTTGTGAAAGATTTTTTTTTTTTTTTTTTTTTTTTTTAAGGGAATAACATCTAATGTTCCTAGTATATTTGTGTTATTATAGTTGGGAAGTGAATATGTTAAAAAACAATTTCAAGATATTCTCAAGCTCTGTTGACATATAACATAATTGCCAAAGGAATATAAATAGTCTTCAACATTATTTTACCTATTATCTACATGCAGAAATATCACTCATTAAGTCATTTAGCAGGAATTCTTAGATAACATAATAAATCCTTACTCTCAGCCATACATCTTAAATAAATAAATAAGGATATTTATTTTCACATTATCAAATGTATAGTACAAATGAGTTGCAGCCATGTTGGAAGATGCAATTTCTTTAGTGCCAGATAGCATACTATATTTAATAGACTGTTTTACACCTTGCTGAAGCAGGTTGTAGAAACCCTTACAAATTTTATCTTAGAAAACATTTTTCTGTCCTAGAGTTTTCAAGAGGTCCTTATAATTTTGCAAGAGATTAGTCTGTGGAGACTGCTTTTTTTTTTTTGCCAGTGTTGTAATGGTTGTGAATCCAGAATTCCTCTTCTGTTGCACTACTGTAATTTCGGTGTCAGCATCAAAACCAGTATGTTAACCTCTACCCCGATATGTCAGAGGGGCACCCATTCCCTAAGGGAAACAGAGTCAGGAGATGAGCAGCCCTTTTGGTTTCCAGCAGAGCATTTTGTCCAAGCTTTATTTAAGGTCCTTTCTAAAAGGGGAGCAGGGGCATGCCCTCAGCTGTGCTGTCTCTAAATTGGCCCAAAGCCCAGGCAGCCCAGCCTCTGCCCTTAGAGCCCCTCTGTCCATCACTTAGCATCAAGTGACTGTATCTGAATTAGAACTTGGCTAAGAGGCTGTAAAACTGTTGAACAGTGATACATTCAGCCCAGCCTAATTCACCAAAATAACAAGTTTCTTCTGTTTAGATTGATTAAATATTAGGTTGTTTTTTGGTTTGTTTTTATGAATTTTTTGGTTTTGTGGGTTTATTTGTGGATGGAGTTTTTTGTTTGATTTGTTTTGGTGGTTTGTTTTTGGTTTTTTGTTTTTTTTTTTTTGTTATGTTTTGTTTTTTTGTTATTGTTTTGTGGTCGTTCGTTGTTCTGGTAAACTAATCAATTAATAACTTTTATGTCATGTTGAAGGTCAACACTGGTGATAGCTGACCTTCAAATGGAAATGACTGTAATGGGCTCCTGTATAGTTGAGTGGAAATACCTTTTACCAAGTCTAATGGCCTAGAACTGATAAGTTTAAATCAATTACTCTACATTCACACTCTTGTGGTTTTATGATTACTAGGTGTAAAGGTATCTGCAGTTCTGAATTGTCTTAGACATTTACAACTCATCACACGGCACACCATGATTGAAGAAGGTGCTTTTTCATAAGTAATATTTCCAGCTAGCTAAGTGGAAGTGAATGCTTTTGGCAGTTCTGCATCCCTGGCTCCCATGGTATAAGGCAGATCAATTTACATGAAGAATATTGTTGGTAAAATCTGAAAGGTCATGGTACTCAGACATACATAATAGTCTGCCTTCTGAAAAATCAATCTGTCTACATTGATTAGGTGAAGAAAGCTATTGATGTTTCTGTTTGTTTCAGAAACTGATGGTTGTGCTGAGAGTAAACTTTATTTTCATTGACCTTACTGGGACTTCTTAAGTCTAATAAATAAAATATTTCATTTTATATACAAGAATAATCTTTATGATTTAGAAAATACTGACTCCATAAATTCCAAAATTTTAGGAAAATGTCCTATAAAGAGAAAGAACATAAGGTCCTAGAGAAAAATAATGACATTTTATAATTTTGCATCTCCCAACAAAGCTAGATTTGACTCTTTTCTGTTTTCACAACGCTCCACAAAAATCTCGTAGCTTATAAACTGTTCCATTTGTTTCCATCAAGATGTAATAAAAGCTTCAATAATGTAAAAAAAATTGTGGTGTTCATACTAAAAGAGAAGGATAGTGAAGATAATAAAAAGCCTTGAATGCTTATGGGGTTTTTTTGATGAATGTATGCATCCTCTGACATAGGAATAGAGAAATGTTGAAGAAATTATATGACCTGACACCATTGTGACTACAATGGTGCCAGGGCACTACTTCTTTTACTAAGTGATTAGGTAACAAAGGGTTGGAAAATATATTTTCTGAATTTCTAGTAATTTTTCCAGTATATTAGTTGGTTCTTATCCAAGAAAAAAAAATTTTTCAAGTGCTTATTTTTCTGAAATGTTTCAGGTAATGCAATTTAGCCTCTAATTTTTTTATAAAGAATTTATTACTAGTGACCTAAATACACAATGACAAATTACAAGAGGCTTTTAAGACATTTTCAAGTGTGTGGTTACTAGCTTCTAAATGCAGATAAGTTAATTTCACTGAACAGTGGATGCAACTCACACAGAAATGTTAAATCAAATGCTTCAGGATAAGCCTATATTAAATTTCATAAGAACCAATCAGGATCATGTGCATGAAGCAGAAGTTTTACACTTTGGAATGCTGAAGGTCAAATGCCAATCAAGGAGAAGTTGTGAAAACTGGGGTTTATGAGGAGAAATGTCTAGATATAGTTTCAAAATCTTATTATTCCTCACATGGAAAAAAAAAAAAAAACCTCTGTTTTTTCTTTATAAAGAAAACAAGATTTTAATCTAAATACTGGTTCTGATTCCCTAACTTGCATACAGTACTTTGGAAAAATAAAATATATTCTGTATAATTTTTAATAATTTTCTGAGTAGGTATATTTATACTATGCATTTGTGTTTTGTCCATTATAAAATGTGTTCACATACAAAAAAAAAAAAGAATCAATTGATGAAAAAAACCCCTCCAAAACATCTATAATTAAAACAATGTAATATTTTAAATGGAGTTTTAAAAAATATTGGTGTTCAATCTTGTAAGGCAAAGACTTCACTTTTTCTTTGTATTCTCTAAATTATTAAATGTTTAAATACATAAAAAGTCATACAAAACTAGACACAGTAAAAAATTTTACTTATTTGGGGCTTCTTGCTTTGAACCAAGAAGAAGAAAATGGAATTATGCTTTAAAATAATACATCTTTAAAAATTATTGTAAACATGTTTGGATTGAAATCACATTCTACTTTAGGCTGTTTTATGAAAACAAAAGAGTTGTTAGCTGGTGTTTTGTAAATGTACATTTTATTTTAAATAAGCTTCTTTGGGGTTTGAATTGTTTCTGCATAGAAGGTAAAAATAAGTTTTCTGAAGAGGGGTGAGACAAGGAGGGAACAAAATTTAGAATTTTTTATCCTAAAACATTGACATGAATAACAAAACAACTTTAAAAAAATATAATATGTTACACACTTCCCAAGTAGCATATGTGGAAAAATAGAATCAGAGAATCATAGGATGGTTTATAGTGGAAGGGACCTTAAAGACAATTTGGTTCCAAATCCACTGCTATGATCAGGGACAATTTCCAATAGACCAGTTTGTTTTGTTTGTTTGTTTAGAGCTCCATCCATCCTGGTTTTGAACACTTCCAGGTATGTGACCTCCACAACTTTTCTGGGAAACCTGTTCCAGTGCTCATCACCGCCACAGTAAAGAATTATCATAATATCTAACCTAAACCTACCGTCTTTCACCCTGAAACCATTCCCTCCTGTCCTGTCACTACACATCCTTACACAAAGCCCCTCTCCATCTTTCTTGTAGGCTCCCTTCAGGTACTGGAAGGTTACAATTAGGTTATCCCAAAGCCTTCTCTTTCCCAGGTTAAACAAACACAATTCTCAGCTTTTTCTCATAGGAGAGGAGCTCCTTTCCTCTAAACAATTCTCAGTTTTTTCTCATAGGAGAGTAACTCCTTTCCTCTAATCAACTTGGTGGCCTCCTCTGGACTCGCTCCAGCAGCTCAATGTCTTTCTCGTGTTGGGGACCCCAGAGCTGGATGCAGCACTCCAGATGGGGTCTCACCAGAGCAGAGCAGGGGCAGAGTCCCCTCCCTCTCCCTGCTGCCCACGCTGCTTTGGATGCAGCCCAGGGCACATTTGGCTTTCTGGGATGCAGGAGCACATTGCTGGGTCATGTCCAGCCTCTCATGCAGCAGCAGCCCCAAGTCCTTCTCCCAGGGCTGTTCTCAATCTGCTCATCCCACAGTCTGTTTTGATACTGGGGTGACCCTGACCCAGGTGCAGCCCCTTGCACTTGGTTTTGTTAAATATCATGAGATTTGCATTGTCCCACTATTTGAGCTTGTACAGCTCCCTCTGGATGGCATCTCATCCTTCAAGTGGGTTAGCTGCACCACTCAGCTTGGTGTCATCTGCAAATTTGCTGAGGTTGAACTCAATTTCTTCGTCTTTGTCATTAATGAAGATATTAAGTTACTCTGGTCCCAGTAGAGACCAGTACAGAAAAACATAGCTTGGTTTTATAAATACTAATGGTAGAAATAGAAACAAGAATATTTTATAGTAGTGGGGAATCAAAGGAAAATTGTGAACCATCCAGTTCATGGCATGTTCCAAAACCCAGGCACATTGATGTGAGTTCAACTTTCTTACATCTTAAAGCAGTAAATCAGCACCATAACAGAATCAGAAGTTTTTGCAGATGCCATTTATGAACAATAAATAGATACTATGCAACCACTTGTCTACCTGTTGTGATCTCCTACCTACCAGATGTATTTTTCCTTCAACACAATAATTATTATATATTAAGATATTCAGTACCTTAAATTAAATGTGTGTTCTGTGTATAAACTACTGAGCTGTGGATTTGGACCAGTAGTAGCAGGCTGACAGAGTCCAGCATGTAGGCTGTAGTACTTCCGATCTACCTTTGAACTGTGGACAAAAGATTTGAATTTGTATTTTTCTTATTTTTAAACAGTGCTGCTGGGCTAAGGAACTTGCACTGGAGTATTTGTTGAGTTTGGCTCCAGAGAAAGAGGAGCTGTTTCATAAGATCAGCTAAATTGATATTTAGAAATGTCACCCGTGATATGGTGGCCTTTTCTAATATATCCCAAGGCAAATATAACCTTTCACTCAAAATTTTTGTTGTTGAAATTATGTAGTGGTATAATCTATTTCTTATTTGCAGTCCTTAATATTTAAATGATTTTACAAAAAAAAAAAAATTAAGCAGATCTACCTTTTTTTTGCCTCTCAACATCATTGATTTATTGATTCCTATTTATATATATTGTAGAAAGCATGTTCTTAGCAGGGTAGGAAATGGTTGAGCAGAATTTGAATGTTTGACTGAACAATTCCTACTGAGAAGGGGAAAAATAGGCCTCATTAGATTGGGCAAAAACAAATTTTTGGTGTGAGAAACATACGGGAAATGATGGAAAACATGCATATTAAATAAAAAAAAAATTATTCGGTCCTATCTTTCTATGCATTGTCCTCACAAGACAAGAGGAATGCTGCAATAGTTTAATCTTTAAACATTTTTTTCTCTGTGTTGTGTCCTCTTACCTTTTGCCCCAGCCTGCTGCAAAAAACTCCCCCCGATGATACCAACAAATGTTGACAGGAAAATTATGCTGCTTTAGAATAGTCCTTGGGTAAATTGCTCAGGAGACCTGTCAAAAATGCCTTACAGTTCTCATAGCAAAAATAATAAAGTTACCTTCTGAGTGATCTGGGGGAAGAATAGTGTTACAATAGAAATATTACCCTGGCTTTGGATATGCTCTGTAAATTGCTTATTGTGAATTCTTTCCACCACTCTGTACTAACTCAATTGCTTCTAGGAATATATAAATTATACCATTTTGGGGTGGTTTTTTAACCCTTTGTGCCAGGTAACATTTCCATGTTTTTGCTGTTCTGATCTATTGTTCTATTACTGATCTATTGTTCACAAAAAACTCCAAAGATCAGTGGGACAGAAAAGTTTCCTATGTAAAAAAAATTAATAAGTATGAATATATTAATATGTTGTAATAATATAATGTGCTAATGTGTATTTAGGACAACTGAATGAAATTGCTTGCACAAGCCAGTAAGATAATCTAGATGGAAACATTGCTTGTAACTTTTCCATATGTATTAAATACACAACAGCTGTGTGGAATTGGTAAACTGAGCTGGATTAATGTAGGCATTAGATATATATGATATATGAGGACTGTATTTACAGAAGGACTGTAACTGGCAAAACTAATGGTTTTGTCAGTGTGATTGCACCCATCTCAAGATGCAGTACAAGGCTGCAATAAAAAACAAGCAAAAAAAAAAACCTGATGTTTTATGCTAAGGTGTTCATATCTCTGCTCTCCCCTACCCACAGAAATTATATTCAAGTGACATTCAGAGGTCTTGTTAATAGATGTTTGGTAGTGGTCTTGTTCAAAATACAAATCTTGAATTGATTACAAAATTTCCTTGCTGAAAACCTGGGCATCCAGGGCAGATCCATTATGCACATCAGCTTCATAAGACTTGTGCAGTCATGCACAAGTCTTATAATTTGGGGAAAATCAGAAATTGTGCTGCAGTGCTCTGCACTGTTGGTTTGACCACACACAGTAAATTGACATGAGAAAATGCATTGCCTGTCCTGAATGTGCTCCTATCATCTGTGCACATCATACTCAATAGAGCTGACTTGGAAATTTTAATTTGTTGTACTCATTTGCTAAGTAGGACATCAGTTACATGCTGCTGGACACTAGGACAGTATGTCTACCTGAGAAAGGTAAATAGTGAAAAAACCAGATTTTTGCTATGTAGTTTTCCTATTCTGAATGCCCTCCCTCCCTTCTTCCTCCAGCTTTATATGCTGAGCATGACACAGTATGGGGTATCTCTTTGTCCAGTTGGGTTCAGCTGTCCCAGCTGCGTTCCCTCACAGCCTCTTGCCCATCCCCTGTCCCCTCACTGTCAAGGCAACAGGAGAAGCAGAAAAGGCTGGGGTTTTGTGCAGGTGATGCTCAGCAATAGCTGAAGCAGCTAATGTCATAACTCTGTTTTGTGCAGTAATTCAAAATACAGCATCGCAGGAGCTGCTATGGAGACAAACAACTGTGTCCCAACAAAATAAGAACAACTATTAAAGATTCCTTCAGGTTAAATTGATCTCTTTTTTGAGGATGATTTAATGTAGTGTTACTTTGCTTAAAACGAGACATCATTTGTCTGTCAATAGCATCTCTTTCCATAGTTTATTTTACTTCTTTATTTTGATAGAATGTAGGCAATAAACAGAAAGAGTGAGTGGAACTAAACTATGTCAATGATATATACTTATTTAATTATATCTATAGAGAAACAATCATTATGCATTTCTAATTGGACATTTGCTTCTAATAGTTTTGCCAGATATAGATTCACAGACTTTAGAACAACAGGTTTTAGCTATAATCTGGAGGTGGACCAGGATTCTTGTACCCATCTTTATTAAAAAATAAACATTCCATCTGCTCTTTTTTTTTTTTTTGCCATAACATATGGTGACAATAACAAAGTAATAATACCTAGGGGGAAAAGTACCATATTTCTGTGTAGCTAAGGATGGCTGCATAATACTGTGAGATTCTGTTATTGTCATTCCATTACAATATGTTACAGAGGCAAAAATATATTTTATTGGTCTGTATCTATGATGTCTGTGGTAATGTTATGATCATAATGTACTAACATGAGAAGTTTTGTGATTTGAACAGGATTGCATTAGAAAATGGCTGGTATAATAATTCTAGTTGATTCAGTCTTAGTAAGGCCAAGCTAAAGGAAACAGAGACCAGTAAATTCATTTATTATCATTTAAATAGCAAGAACACATATTTATTTGACATATTTATTTTAATCTGATTTAAAGAATGATTCTATCATGGGGTTCCTGATTCACCCAAGAACCCTTTTTCACCACATCAAAAATTCCATGCTCCTAGTAAATAATTATATGGGGCATCTGCATTGTCACTTCAGTATTTTGTGTTTAGAATATAGCACAATACGAGTTGAAAATACTGATTAAATGAGGGTGATATTGGGGGTGGGAGGAGGGAAGGGGAGCTGAAATTTTACTTTAATATTAGTAAAAATTACAGATTTTGGTTTCTGTGTAATTTTGTATTATGAATGTTTAAAAAACTTGAGAGTGGCTAAAACAAGTTAAAACAAGCTTCTTGGCTTGCTCTTAATTGGCTTCCTTTCCCATCTAGCAATTTCTCTGTGATAAAATTTGTCCTTTTTAAATTATTGTTGTCTCTAATTACTTGACCATATTTGAGAATTCACTTTTTCAACTTTTTCAACATTCCTTCTTTGTTTGCCATAGTTCTTTCTTAGTTGCAATGTCAGGCACTTACATCTAGAAGTAAGATTGTTTCTTCTGTTGTAAGGATTAAGAAGAAAAAAATACCTCTGTTGATTATTGCCCTTTTGTGGTATTTTAGATTGTTCTTTAAAATATTTTTATTCTTTCCCTGTCTACCATCAACAGAAAGAGATTCCATGAAATACCAGTAGAGTTCATCTCTGTTGTTTCAGTTGCTTCTTCACTGTGCATAAAGAGCATTCAGAACACTTAATGGGCTTTTTTTTTCCTAACAACTGAGTTCTGGAAAGACCTTAAATCCCATCTCTTCCCTTTTTTTGAGGGACATGCAGCTGTCATGCTATGCACTTTTTTCTGCAAGTGTGCAAAATTCTTTTTCACATCTCAAAATCAGAAGACTGGAATAAAGCAGAAAACATCTGGTTAGGTTGGCAGTATCTGTCCGTTTGCCAAATTATTAGCTTAATAATAGAATATCCATCAAAAGTAAAGAAAGAAAAAATTTTGGGGGGTTTTTGTTTGTGCACCATAAATGGATATTTTTGTTAAAACCAGTGAGGACATGGAGGACATCTCAAACTTTCTTTACTTCTGGAGGCACAGCAACGAATGCTTCATTTGGATTTTTCTGGGTTCTTTGATTTTCCTTTTCATCTAAGAGGGATTAGAAGCAGAATAAAAAATAAAGTAGTCTCTTCACAAACCCAATCCATCTTGGTTTTGTTTTACTCTACTAAACAAACTCTAGTAACAGACATTGGAGAGGAAATCATTAGTTAAATGCTGTTTAATCATGTTCTTCATTGAAAATTAACTGTCACCTTGTTTAAGATTTGCACTTCACTAGTCTCAGCAAACCATACTTTGTGGGCATTGTTTCAAGCATAGTAAACTTTGAAGTTGTTCCTGATTTGTTGCTTTTTCTTTTTGAGTGATTGATGAATGTTGTGGATTGGTTGCAGTATCAGACTAAGACAAAGAAAGAAAACAGAAAATAAATAAAGGAGTTCATAATGAGTATATCTTGAAATTAGGAGGATCACATGGAATTGGTACAAATTCAGGAAGCACATGCACACTTTGGATAATGTTATAAAGTTAGTCTAATTAAAGTCTAATTGTGTAATCCAAATAAGTAATTACTATCTCAGTTACAATGACACTGATATTTACAGACAAATATCTAGGTAATAAAGAAAAGCTTTCAGTAGAAATACAGTTAAATTTGTAGTATGTAAATGACTCAAGTTTTCCACTTCTCTTATGCTTTTTTCATCTTTCTGCTGTCAGCCTAGTATTTTAGGTTGGTACACATCCTCAGAAGGGATGGAGTCAGGGGGAGGATTACAGGAAGCTGTTGGTCCTGATTTTTTTAAATGAAGAATTTTATGATTGATGGTGATGATTCTTTCTTCTCAGATTTGAGTCTGTCATGGGATTTTTTTTAATGGTTTCAAACAGCTTGCCATTGTTTAACTTCTATTTGTTGGTTGCTGCCTAAACTGTGTTTGCCCTTTGTGAAGGCAGTATGCAATTATTAGTTTACATTCTGTGATAGCCTCCTCCAACCCCAGTGTAACCTATAGGGGTAATGTTTGCTACTTATCAGCTTTATAGATTTGTCAGACCTGTGCCATAAATCACATTCACATTGCTAAACTCAATTCTGGTCAAGACAAGACATGAGATGTTGCACTGCCGAGTGAATAGAAATTCTGTGGCCATCTATGAGTAAGGTCAAATTGCTACATGGACTGGCATCACCACCACACTCCCAGTGTAAATTTTGAGGTATATTCCATGTAGACACCCCTTATGGTGCGGATTTTTAAATTTGGGGTTTGATCTCTTGTTTGGATTAAGGTTTTTTCATGTGGTTTTGTGGGGGAGGTGGGGAGGTGGTTCTGCTTCTAAGGCTAATAAATGAAATTAGCTGGAACGCTACTTGTTGATCCTCTGACAGGTAGCTGTAGCAAAGATACATTATAATTTTATTGTATTTAGCTGGGATGATTTCTTTGATATTAAAGGTCTCTTCCAACCTAGTGATTCTGTGAAACTGTGAAATGTTCCAAATCTAGTTGCATCAGACATCGGATTTGCTGTCAATATATTAAAAGTATTTAGGAGAAAAAGACTAATAAAAATTTAATCTTTTAACAATTGAAAGTGAAATGTAACTCAATATGGAGAACCAGAAGGAACCCTATGAGCTTATCCATGCTCCTGTTCTTTAGAATATGCAAGGTTTGATGTTCTGCAGCCTTACTTGATGACCATTTTTCCTTTTTTAACTTTTCATTCAAGGACAGTGATGGACAGTGATGTCTTCAGAGATATATTATGAAACTAAACAGTTTTAGTGGAACAGCTTATATTTCTCACATTTTGCTTCTCCAACTCTGGCCTAATAATAAAACAAATAAAAAAAATTATCTCTCCCTTTGGTCTAAAATGCTTTCCTTCAGTGTGTGATAACATTGAGTTGTTTTTATGTACCTTGTCCTACACTCCTGTTTCTCAAAATTCTACTGCCTGAGGAACATGGAGTCTTAAACAAAGTAAATTTGCCATAGTGCTGTAAATCCCTATAATTGAATGGCCCGAGGTGCATGGATTCTTTTGAAGGTAGCTTGTTTAAACCCATACTTCACTATTTGTAATACATCCCAGCAGATCCTGATCTCATAGTGACCCATAAAAGCTGTGAGGTGGTTCAGCTGATACCCATAAGAGAAAGTAATTGACTTGGGAGTACAAGCAAAGGTTCAGCTGGCCACAGATAACTCATTCTCTAAGATATTGCACAGCTTGGAATTTTCTGTGACTGAGGCTGGAGAAATAAAGCCACAAAGACAAGTTTGTCTTGAAACTTTAAAAGTGCTCATTGAAAAATATGGAAAACAAAGAAAAATTTTTAGGAAGAAGACTTGCCTACTGATTTTAGCTCTATTCCTATGGATTTGAATGGATTTAAACCTTTGTGCAATATTTACTGTTTTAAAGAGACAAATATGAGAAAAAATAAGAAAAGAAGGATGTCATTTCAGAGTATATACACTATTAGGTGTAAAATTTATCTTTTATTTGCTTTTTCCCACTGTTTCTGTACAGAACAGCTGTAGAAATTGCAATTCCTTTCCCCAGTTTCTCTTTCCAATTAATTGGGAAAATGAATCATCAAAAATTCAAGAATTTTTTATTCAATAAATTGACAGTTATTTATGTCCTCTGAATAGAGAGGATAATAAATCTTTTACCTTGAAAATCTTGGTGCTTGATGCATCAAACTGCTGTGGGTAGAAAAAACTAAGGTGATGCTGTGAATTAGGTTATGGATTGAATATGAATCCATATCTACCAACAGGTAGATGGATTCTGCCTGTTCAAATTTGCAGGTGTGTACACCAAAAATGTCTGTACTGCAATCTTATAAAGCTACATTAACTTTTGAATTTTATTTTATATTTCTGTGTATTGGAGGATTGTATAAGAATTTTTGTTGTTTCTTCCTCTGGCAACTGTTGCAGCAGACATAAAAAATTTAAATGAAACAGAATTGTCAGTTCTGTAACATCTAAAAAGAAAAAGGACTCATAATTTTACAGTATTTGCATCAGTAAATGTAGTAGAAGTGTAAGATTACCATCAGGGTATATTTCAGGCTTGCTAAGCAGAATTTCTAATGGAATTTTAAATCTGTGGAGACCTGCCCTTGTTTAATAAGAGTCACATGGAAAGCTAGGATTGTCTTAGCTTGAATTCAATCCCTATGTAGATGTATTTGCTAAAATAAAAGTAATACAGGCAACAGCCTTTTGACCCAGATTAAAGGTATGTGGATCTGCCCAGTGATTTTATTTTATATGCAAAGAAGAGTGGTAACATCCATTTCTTACACTCCTTGTGGATAGACAATCATACTGACTAATCTTCCTGCTTACTGATTTTTGTTGGTCTTTTTGACATATCTGTTAAGGATGTTGAAAATGCCTCTGGGAATGAGGAGAAGTAATTATTAAAATTGATTAGTAATACCTTACAGAAAATTTCAGTGCCTTAAGAGCAGTGAATTATATGATGATAAGAGATTTTTATCTACTGCATTTAGTAAACTGACAGTCAATAAGGATGGAAGGTTTGATTGTACGCTGTATTTTATGCCTTTTATACCTGCCCTGGAGAATTTTCAGTCTTTGTGAGTGGAATGCACATAAGGTATGTCAATAAATAGACTACTTGCAGTGCTTTTATTTTTTTAGATTTTTCTACTTTGGTAGTCTAAAAAATCCCTATTGTTTTTTGCTCCTGACCAAGCATCAAAACAAGGATAGCCCTCAACAGGGGGCATTGGAAGGAGGTCACAACTGTATTTGCCACAAGTGTCTGCATGACATAAATGTGACATAATATATTGTGTATAATTTTGAAAAACATAACCATATGGCAGAGACTTTTCCAAACTTCTGGAACTATGAGAAGTTAAAGAGGAGAGGTGCAAGGTGAGCTCTGTGATGGTACATCTCCTTTGCCTCCCCTATGCAATGATCTTATTGAAGGAAGTGGTCCTGAAAGCTTCTGCCCTCTGAATATCATTCTTTGTCAATTGTTAATGAGCTGGTCATTTAGGGAAAAACTGCTGGATTAAACCTGAACAGCATGTAGGTCCTAATTACACATATTTCTGTGAAAGTTCATGAGTGGCCTGAAGGATCAGTGCAGACTGCCTGCTCTATCTCTAGCACAGCATTCATTCAGCACAATTTCGTATTTTGTGTTACCTCCAATTTTAGTGATTGGATATTTTTATCTCATAAAATTAACTGCAAAGTTAAAAATTTCCATCTTCCAAAATGTGTATATGAATGCAATATACCTAAGAGAAACATGTAGAAGATAAAATATTTGGTTAATTGTTACTCAGTAGTTGATCTTAATCAGTAATTACTAATAGCCAACATTAGTATATTAGATGAGTAGTGGAAAATAACTTAAACAAGGTATTTCCTGCATCTACTGTAACTCAATGTTATAATATGTGAATAAAGATTTAAAACAATTTCCATACAAATAAAGCTTAGCTTTGAGATTACACTTAGTTCTCTGTGCTTTAGGGATATTAATATTGGGATGTTAATATTGATTTATATTTAGACAATCTGTCAACTGGAGCTGAGAAATCACTCAAAGGTAAAAAATTATAAAGAAGAGATGACTATGAGTGAAATATGAATAAAACTAAAAGATAGATTTTTGGCTTGCTTTGGTATTGATGTTCTGTACTGTAAGTAAATGCAATAATCAGCAGGTCTCTGCAAGGTAGTGATTTTTTAAGCATTAAACTTCTGCATGTGTTGGTAGTTTTAGGTATTGCTACAATTGCTTTAATGAGGGGGAAATCTTTTAATCTTCATGTTTATTTTATGAGTGTTGCTGTAAAAACTCAAAGACAAATAGGATAAAAGAACAGAGGATTTCTTGTGTAACTACCATATGTATCTGTATATTTATGTTCTACCAAAGTAAAAAAGGAAGAATTTTTACTTTAAAACTTTAATAATGCTGGTTATATTCAATAAAGCTTAAATTTAGCTTGCTGTATTTCAATAGAGTAAACTTAGTGTTTCTATTTTCAATGACTTTTTTTTCTGAAGAAATCAAAGTCTGCCAGAATAATATTATGTTAAGAATTAGCAGGAAATCCCTTACTATCCAAATAAAATAAGTTCTGAAATTACTATATTTTGGTTTTGCCTAAGTAGCTTCCACTGATGGTTCTCTTAGGCAGAGAGGCAATTTTTAATATCTTGATTGTTAAAGTAATTTTATTTGCAAAGATGTCTCCTTATTTTCATTATTTTGACTTGAAAACAATATTTTCATCAAGTGAGTTATAAAAATAGTTGAAGTATTGATAAAGCTGCAAGCCTGTAGGTTTTAAATTGTAAAAAATACACAGTTCATTTGGTTTCTGCATATTGATCATTCTGAGAATATAAAAACCTTGATAAAGTGGCAACGATTGCAATTTAAACAAAAGGAAATGAAGCTGAAAAATTAAATGAATCTTTGAATTAACATCAGTAATTGAATTTTTCCATATTCTGAATATTTGTGATTTTTTCATATAAACTGTGAAATACCAAAGTTGGAAATTAATCTATTGTGGATATTAAATATATATTGTTCTTATTTTAGAATATTCCAGACCAAAGTACAGCTGCTGAAATCAAATAACATGGAGAATCTATCAATTTTAATATAACAACAATTTAAAAAGAATTGTGGAGAGAGTAGTGACATCATCTTCCTGTGGTATTCAGCTTGGACACAGTTCAGAGAGTGCAGACATTTTCAGGTGCCGTTCAAAGCAGTCCTACAAAAAACTGTTGATTAGAAAAATGAAAGACAAAATTGTTAGAGTTGTGGAAACTTGAAGTATTGCCCTACTAACAGGTGTCTCAGGCAGCTTGGTCACAATTATGTTTCTGGTTATTGACAAATAGCAGCAGGGCTACTGCTGATTAGCTAACAGCGGCTATCCTGAAGGAAGATAAATGGTTCTGTGCTGCTCTACCACCACCATTTCCATGATTTCCATAGAAACAGTCAAAAATGGGATATGGCTGACAAAACTGCAAACTGCAGCAGCAATCATTAACTTCAGAAAGTCTGAGCTTTGCACTTGGTCAACCTCAAACTTGACAGTGGGTATTTTTCCTTGTATTTGGTGATCTGTCCTTTTTCAATGGGGTAAGCAGGGGCTGAAAAAAGGCTTCAAGTGTGGATTGTTGGATATTCAGGCTCTGGCTACTGGTTTCTGTTTTGCTCTTTTCTACTGGTGCATTTATGTTTGCACATGGTCAGGTTTACTTGGCAGAAGCTCAATGGAATATATGGTGCAATACTTTTCATGTGAGAAGAAATGAAAATGAGATTTTACCATGGTTCTCATGATTGATGAGATTTGTAAAAGAAGAGGGAGTCCAATTACTAAACGGTGTTTCAGGCAAAAAGATCACTGAGTTTCTCAGTCACTCCTGACTGCTAATCAATTTGTTGAGTGATGATTAAAATGTTTTGCTTTGACCTAAAATGACTTAGCAGTTTGAGTCCTAGCTAAATGGTTCTCTTTGATAAGGAACTGCATTCTTATTCTATATATAAGTTGCAGTTCCCTGTTTTAAAATGAAAAATTGTGGGTAGCTCTTTCAGGATTTTATAATTCCTTCAATTTTTTACTTATTCAAACCAGGAATTTGTCAGCTTCACAATACCTAAGTAACTTTCTGTTAATGAAGGTAGGAAAAGAGGATGAAATATATCAGAGATGAAGAAGTTATTGGTGTTTTCAGAATGTTTTTCCAAGACATTTCTCCTTAACATTTTGTACAATTCATTTTCTGTTTTTGAGAGGGTATTGAGACAAATGTCCTAAAAATATATTCGTAAATGTAGGTGACATTATGTTTTATTCCAGATATTAAACCCATTTTTCTTAGATAAGTGGAAAAAAAATTAAAAATCACTAAATTGTGATACAAAATATTTTCATTTTTTTTCTGGAAGAAAGATTTCATGCAAGAGTGCCAGCATATTTATGGTTTTTTGCCTGTATTTCTGAAGTTTTATCAAAAATTATATGGTTGTATGTCGATTGTATTGTTGTGTTACCAATAAAGAATTTCAAAAAATCAAAGAAAATTCTGATAGACTATATCCCATCTACAGGTAGACCAAATTTTATTGCAAGCTCTTCAGATGCATAAAGGTGATGCTTGGGTAAAATCCAGATGCAATTTTGGAGAATGGAGCCATCATTGCCGATAGCTTTGGTAATCCTTTTGCAAGATTTGTCTAACAGTCAGATAAGAAAATAAAAAATATTCATTTGTTTGGTCTGAGAAAAAAAAAATGCTGGTACATCAAAATGTCAGAGTAACTGATAATATCAAAGTAAGTAAGCCTTTTCTTCATAGCAACATATGAAACTCCTGAACCCATCAATTTCCAAAGTAGATTAATGATATAAAAGCTTTGTGCAGATGTCAGGTATGATTCAAACAAAAATTCTGGCCAAAATCCCAGATTAGATACTGTACCATTAAATCTGTTACTAGCCTAAAATCCAGACTTCTTGTAAGTGTTTATATTGTTTGTGAAGTGATTCAAAACCAAAGAGGTCTTAATACTCTTAAGCAGTTTTATTTAGGCAAACCCCAAATTTGCTTTAATTTTTATTTTTCCTAGTTTAAGCAAACTAAGATCTATGCTAATTAGAGGATTAATATATGCTTTCTTAGAGGGTTGCAATGTCTTTGGAGAGCTCTAAAAAAATTCTTTAATATTTTACTAGTTTGTATTTCACTATTAAAATTGCAGAAAATACAATTGTAAATTTCTAGAATTGTTTTTGAGTTTATTTTCTATTGATCATATTTTAAGAGGTTGAGTACTCTAGTTAAGGGCATATGGAAATCTATGAGTGTAACTTTTGTATATTAAAGGAAAAAGTCATATTCCATATGGAGTGTTGTTTTGGTTCACTCATTCTGAATTTAACTGAATTCTTTAAGTGCCCTAAGAAAATACAGAAAGTCAAATGCAGAAAGCAGTACCCTGTCTTTATTTGCATAGGGACATCTATAAGAGCACAACACATAATACACAGACTTCCTTGAAAAGTGCAAAGGTGCGGGGAAAGCTGAATTAACTTATGTACTGCCTAGCAGAAGAGTCAAGCTGTTCTTTGGAATGCTTTGTTTTGCCCCCAGGCACAAGCAGTGGCAGTATTCCCTCTCCACATTCACTCTAGATAGCAGAGCTTTTTGGGAAACCACTCTAAGCCATGCTAAGTAGGAAGTTGGAAATGCAGAGCAAGCAGACTCTGCTTGTGGGGAAAAGACAATCTGTCTGTGCTCACAGGAGTAACATCTCACTTTAGCAAGATTTATTGCAGCTTCAAGCTGAAACCAGTTTCTTGATATATATAGAAAAAGAGGATATAGCTGTCTTGATCAAAGCATTGTCCTAAAGATTAATTGATCTGTGCTATGTGTTCAGTTTTGTACAGACTTGAAGAAGACTGGTAGTAGTACCCTGCTTCAAATTTCTCATCAATCAAAACAGATTATACTTTCCTTCTTTTTTAGCTTGTTATGAGCAAAAATAATTCCTCATAAAGGATCTAGAGTATTGTGGGTCCATAGTTCGGGAGAGAAACTTTAAACACTAATATTCAGTACCTCTATGTACTTTCATACTAATATTTTTCACTGTGTTGTGACCTCTGCCAAGAGGTTGTCCCCTGGTTTGTTTGGATTTAGAGCAATTCGCCTGCATCACATAATTGGCTGTGTGTACCTTTGCTTCTCATTTCTATGTGCATAAATGAAAATGAAGTTTTCAGGTTGATTTTAGCTATAAATAATTCGTATATATAATTACATGACAGCTGATGTCTTTTTGAAACTTCAAGTTATTTTTTAAAAAATCAGAAAAATGTATAAATAGCTGACAACAGATAAATACTTAATAAACATTAGGAATATTTCTGTATTATATGGTCATATGAGGTACATAAAAATTCTCTACATTCACTACATGATAAGGCATCTTTCCTTCTGTGTAGTACCAAATATTTATAATGTTCCAATTTTCCATGCTAACCTTTTTGCAGAGAAGTGCTGTAGCTTCAGTATCTTGGGAAAAAACCCAGGTAATCTACCAGCACAGAAGAATTTCTTTAATGAATAAGCCCTTTAATTATGTTCTCGTTCTGCTATATGCTCAAGATTGTAAAATTGCTGGAGAGAAGAGTAAGTAATTGAATAGCAATTTAAGTGTGAATTTATTAAATCAATTAGATTTACAAAAGTAATTTGAGACACAGTGCTGCTATGTTGGGCGCACCAAGTATATAAAAATTTTAAATAGATGCTTGTAAGTGCAGCATAGTTTCTAATGGGAATTTGTCTTGGTTATAATAGTAAAAATGATTGATTCTACGTGTCTTGTAAAGCTTATTCTGTAAGTTATTCTTATCCTAATAGCACCTCAGAGGTAGGCCATTTCATTTCAGATTGCTGGGGAATCTCTAGGCATAATAAAAGATTTAATAAACTGATGAAAATTTATAACAGTGATGGAAATATTTCTGTGCTTTTATTTTCCTCTAAAACAAACATATCTTCTGTATTAACTAGTTTGATAAAGCCATTAGTTTCTCTGCACTTGGAACTTCCATGAACATTATGTTAAACTTTTATGTGTAATGTACTATGTAATATTTTATGTTGTACTTTAGAAAACTAAAGGAAAGCTAATTTGTGCAATTTGATGTATGTGTGTACTGTAACTAGCCAAACAAAAGGACAGAAAATGGTTACAAAGGCTTTTGTGATAATTGCTACATTAGCAAATGTCTTCCTAAAGACCTGACCTCATACCGTGGTGTTAGGTGCAGGGCATCAGAGTGTGAGAGAAGTTGCCATTCATCAAAAACTACAAAGGATCTTACATGAGCAGTGTGACTGTTACTCGTTTCTTACCTTTCCTGCCTTCTAAAGGATATGCCTGTTCAAGCTTTCCTTAGTGTGATAAAATAGATTTAATAGAGCAGAATTTATTGTCTCTAATGGAAGTAAGATCTCATGATACAATTTCATTGTCCCTCCAGTTTAGTGACCATCTTCTTCCTCTTCTGCCTCCCATAAAATATCTGTCATCCTTCAGATCATTGCATTTCCTGTCCCATGAGACTCTGTTTCCCTGTTTGCTATCCAGAGGTACATGGTGCAATGAAATACAGCTTTATTCTTCTCCACTTCCAAATTTTCTTTGACATCTTATATTTAGAACTACAGTCACTGTTTTTATGTTACTTTTTCTTCTCCTTACTTCACCTTCACCAAGTTATTTGGATATTCAAGATCTTCTCCTCTTATCAATCAATATTTTACTTTCCAGATTCTGTATATTAATTTTTCACTACTCCCCTCAGTCTTTTGCATTCAGGAAAATTTCAGTCTGAACAGGAAAATTTAGTGTTTGATGAACATTTATTATTATAAGAATTTTTTCCTGATTAGTCCACTGTGCAAAGTCAATGCTGAGGCTACGTATCTGTATCCAATTCAAAAGGAGTTAGGAGAGTGAATTAAAAAATAGTATTTGCTGAAGAATATATCCATATTCCTGTGACATTGAGTGAAATATCATAAAGATCAAAGCAATAAATGAAACTGTTCAGATTAAATAGATAAATCATTTAATTAACTCACAGTGAAACTTGAAAAACATTTAGTTTAAAAGTTAAAAAGTGAGCAGTTGAAATATTATTATCAACAGTTAATTTTGTCCAGAGAGAATGATCTCAGGATAGTAATATAGGAAAATCTATTTACTATCTGTTTTTAAGGCAATAAAAGAGAAGTGTTTGTAGACTATCACTAAATTAGCTTGGGTACTTTCTGTATGGCCTCTTTGGGTATTCGGCAATCATTTATGGAAGTAAAGTAATAAACCCCATGTCTTAAAATATTACAGCTCAATGAACATGGAAATATCCTAAAAGTCAGATCCCTATTTTGTAACGTATTAAATGTTAGAGAAGCTAATGAAAAAAAGTAAGTTCGAACTGCTTGGCTTTATTAAAGTTTCTGTATGTATTGAATTTATAACCACAAGGAACAGTGAAATGAAGGATGGAAAATTTCTAATTAAAAACTTCTTAGTGTCCAATTGGTTTCCGAAACAGCCAATGGGAAAGCTGATTGGGCTTTCTCTTGAACAGATGACAGAATCTCAGAATGGGTAGGGTTGGAAGGGGACACAATTGCATCATCCAGTCAAATTGTCAGGGTCATCCCAGAGCACATGGCACAGAAATGGATCTAGATGTGTCTTGAATACCTCCAGTGAGGGAGACTCCACAACCTGTCTGGGCAGTTTGCTCCAGTGGTTGACCAACAGTCAAGTTCTTCCTTGTGTTCAGGTGGAGCTTCCCATTCATCTGTGGATGCTGCGGGACAGAGAGAGAAACAGCAAATGTTTCTCACAGTGGCTTGTGAGAATTTTTAGGGAGTTGTAAGGATGTGATAACTTGTTAAGTATAAACAATCGGCAGGTAGTGTTTTTCTACTTCGTCTGTCCATTCTTCTCAAGGACAGCGTGTGAGGAAGATGGGGTTTTTTTTGATGTTTTTGTTAGTTCGCCAATCAAATAGAATCTACCATATCACTCTATAAAAACCACATGGTTCTCTTTAATAAGGCCTTCTTTGCTCTTTCTGCAATGCTACCTCCTGCCTGTTTCTGTGTCATTCTTGGCACAAGAGTGTCATTCATCAGATTTTTTATGTTCAGCCATCAGTGGTTGGCTGGGAAATACTTTTCATATGTGGGAAACATTAGCAGCAGTGACACCTAGGAAATTCAGCAACACCTGACTCTTTGCCAGCTTGTGACTTCAAGAGGCAGAGATATGTCTCCAATATCCACAGTCTCTACTCTCTGCTATCACATTACCAGTGAGAGTAAAATGAGTTATATTCCAAATCCACAGGACCTCCTAGGCCTGGCCTCTTTATCTTAGCAATGAGTTGCCCCATCTTGCCCACCACCACTCCGTGCACCACCTACCCCAGCCCCTGCCCCTCACTAAGTTTTTGATAGAGCCTTTGCCCAGCAAACTTAGCAGGATATATGAGCCCTTCAGATCATCCACAGAGCACTGATGCCTAAAGTACACATGGCTGCAGATTCTTTCCATAGGGAGTCTTGTTTAAGGATTCAGAAGCATTTACTCTACTGTGAAGTAGACAGGTACCATGCTAGTCACTTCAGAGCCATTTTGGTAACCCTCCTAAGGAATTCACCAGTTAGTGGGTGTAAAGTAAGTGATGTCTTCCAGAAAACTTTCTAGAAACCAACTAGTGATATTGTTTATCAGGAAAAACTGAAAAAGTTTTATGTTCTCGACAGAGAAGGCCTTAACATTTTGTTCTGTTTCTGAATGGTTAATTTTTTTTTCACCTTTTTTTTTTTCATCTGCAGTCGCAATGCACCAAAATCTGGCAGCATTGTAATTCCAGAAGACAGTAAATTTGATGGAGAATATAGCCATTTTTTTTTCATCTGCATATAAAATGGTCACAGATGAAAGAAATGTTTTCTTCTGATGCAATCTGACTGAACATGTGACCAATATTTTACTAAGTAATGCATTTTAGGTGCATTAGTTAAAAGCTGCTACTTCAGGCAGAAGAAGTATGAATTCTAAAGCTATTAAGTACTGGATTTGAACTGACATCCTTGTGAGGGCAGATTGTATCTTCTATACACAAGATATTTAACAGCAGGCCTTTAAATTAACATCACCCTGATGGCATGCTTGAAGCCAGGCAAGGTACGGCGTGATAGTATTGATGTAATAAAAGTTGTGTCACTCTTGAGGCTGGTCTAGTTAGGAATTCCAGAAAAAAGTTGAGATATTGCGCATTTCTTAGGGGAGTGACAAGTAAGAAGACACTTCCTTTCAACAATCATGGCTAAAATGTTGCTGAGAGCAGTGCTGGGCCACAGCAGATGTGGTAAACATCACAGGGATCCTGAGAAAAATGTGTGAAAATCACAATAACGTGCTATGAAAATGTGCCACCAAACCATTCCAAGAAGTGGACTATCTTTTTATTTTTCCTATTACCAGACTTCTTGGGGTCTTCCAAATAGTTATGGAATATGGCCAAAGAAAAATCGTTACACTCGTGATCAGATATCACTTAAAGAAAATGTCTTAATGAATATTCTGACCATTGTAAAAGTCAGGCAGAGACAGACAGACAGACAGACAGCTGTAACAGGGATGGTGGATGCTATACAGGATTAGGAAGTGTGCCCATGTTCTTCAGTGAAGCTCTGTTAGCTCAGTATCTCAGTGCCCTTATCTGTAGTACAAGCGGTCTGAGTGAAATTAGCACTTATGCCTCAATACATTAAGCTCACAAACTAGCATAAAAATTGAAATTCTCATCAACTTCATTAACAATTACATTTGGGAGCCAAATGCCTGTCTTCAAATTCTGTCATGGAATAGAATTCAGAAGATGAAAAGTCAGGAGTAGTAGAAACCTTTTCAAATATTATGTCTAAATACATGGGAGCTGAACTATTGATCCTGGTTTTTAACATGCTTTAAAGATTGATTTCAATATCAGTAGAATGCATCTGTGAACAGATTTGTATTTACAAAGAAGTGCACAGTTCAAAATGACATTACAATGTTCTGGTGTGTGAATACTGTAATACAGGCCATGCTGGTTTACTCCCACATAGCTTCTGCTCTTGCTCACTGTGTGGACACACACACACACACACACACACACACACACACACACACACACAAAAAAAAAAAAAATTCTTTGCATTCATGCATTTCCAGACAGAGTTCTTTGTGACCCTGAGCTGTGCCATGAAGAGTTTTGATAGAAATAAGTGCAAATAGCAGTCAATTTTTTTTTGCCGCTTTCCTGTTGGTTTTGTTGTTGTTGTTTTCAGTGTTTTTTTCAAGCAAATGTTTGTTTCCTCTAAGGTTTTGGAATTTTTACATATTGGCACTGAGCATTTCATGACATATCTATAGTGAGATTCCTTTTGTGCTGGCTCCACTGGTAGGTAAAAAGGATAAAATTCTTAGTATTTTTTATTGTTTTAATACTCTACATAAAAAGACAGCTTTCTTTGACAGAAGGTTTTTAGAAATGTCAGGAGATAACAGATCTAAGGCTATCATGATGGCTCATTATCACAATCTAGACTGATGTAATTGAATCCCACACCTGTGAAACAAAAGAATGCAGTAAAAGAGTGTTTCTCCAGTTACTTGGTGTGCCTTGACCATGCAGTATACTTGGCATTTCGTGAAACCTTGGCAAAACTTGTGGCATTGAACAGATCAAAAGGTGCTTTACTGTAACTTCTGGACTGAAAGTTAGATACATGTTAAGAAATAATTTCTCTTTCTTCCTTTGCTTCTAACTTTTAAGATTAGTTTGCCGTGTGTTTGTAGGAGTGAAACACTCTAGTGTGGATAAATGATGTCACTTCATGCCAATATAAAACTTTGCCCATTTCGTCACTTACCACCTTGACTTACAAGGGAGAGGTCACCATCAGAAAAATACATTTTTATTCAGTCACCTCAAAAGCAAACACTGTGTTCCAGATAATAAGAAAATTCTCCTTTGTCTCTGGTGCACATTTTTCTGCTTTTCTGAGAATCAGTGATCTTCTGGAATTGATATTTTGGTAATTTCTGGTGGCCCATGAAGGCCTCATGACATCCAAAACATCTATGTAACATTAATTTCCAGGTCCCCATGTAAATAAAGACAGCTATCCTCATCTAGACAATATTCTTGCATCAGTTGCTATGGAATGCAAAGCTGATCGACAGTTACAGACATATTAATGTGTATGTTTATAGCAGCTGAAGAAGTTTGCAGCAGGTAAAATATACACATGTAAGGGAATTAAAACAATTTTTAAAATCATGTTTTAACATTCAGAATTCACAGACTGAAACTTGATATGCTAGTTTTTTGTTTAATCAATTTTTAGTCATTGTTTTTAGTGAATCATAACTTTTTACAAACACTGTTATCTCTAATGTGCTCTGGTTCTGTCAGAGAATCAGATGTAAGCATTTTCAAGTATTTAGAAGAAATATTGTCAGCCTTGAGAGTCATAGATTCAGTAACTATTTCAAAGTTCTTAGAATATTCCAGGCCACTTCTCCAGACAATTTTGTTTATACGTATTTACATGTGTGAGGGAAGGGAGGGCATTAAACTCTGTTAATACTAAATTACAGAAGAAGTCTAATTTATGTTTGTAGATAATTAGCATTACTGATAGGGGTCTGGCCTCTAAAAGAGGGTGAATATTTTTACACCATAGCTGAAAGGGAGTGGGTCTTCTGGATGTGAGCTGGTAACAACAATTAGCTGAAAAATAGACTGTATTTTAAAAAACCATTTACTATGCAATAACAATTTACTACAATGGTAGTATTTCTCAGTTACTTTTAATTGAATAGAAACATCCATTTTATCTTTCTTTCAGTCTCCAACTTTCCTGCCTGCATGAATGCAGCTCAGACTTCAAATGTAACTTTGGATACAAATAATGAAACTCATTTAACTTAATTTACCAGAATGGGCTATTCTAAGATTCAGTTCATTTCATCCTAAAGTGGATGTCTCTCTGAAAATTTCTGTTATCTAACAAGTCACACATACAACATCAATATAGTGTATGAGGTATGCGTGTTCAAGGTCTAGAAATCATTAGTTCACTACTTAGAAGCTCAAAACAAATTTTATTCAGTTCAGGTATTACAAATGTCATTCTGATATTATTGACCATTTGTGAATTACGGGGGATGAAAATTGCAGTAATAGATGGTGGAGATAGGAAATATGGACCATTTCTTTCACATAATTACTGATATGGCTTTTTCACTACTATAAGAAATTAGCACTATGGTGGTCGATAACAGTTGTTCAACTTTGCAGCTGACGGGGCAGGTTTCTTCAGATTTTGCCTTCAATCAGGTTCTATTTTATTTATGTTCTATGTTGCTTGCTTAGGATAATGTTCGCTTTTTCTGTTTGCTCTCACCAGACTGTCATGGTACTGCATGTTTTCAGTCTAATGGTACCAAACAACAATGTGATTAAAAACACAGCATTTGTTCTTAAGTCACTTTTGCACATTTGTAGACTACATTGCCCTTTTTTTAATTTTAAAAGCTGGTTCCATTATCTGCCTCTACAAACTAAAAGATTTAAATTAATGTCATTTTTCCATATAAAATAAAATAATTATTTCTGGCCAAATGCCAAAAACTATCACAAGGGAGGGATGGTATTTTAATGTAAATATAAATGTAATTATATCACGTTAGTACTCAGGAGGAAATAGCAGATTGTGCACAGGATTGGTAGAACAGCACATGATAATAGTGATAGTGTCACAGTAGGGTTATTTTAAATCTCTTTTTTTTTCATCCAAACAGCCTCTGTCATTGCTTACATTTCAAATAAAAAATGCACTTGTAAATATAAATTCTTTTTTAAGCATAAATAAAGCAAGAACATTTTTTGTAATTATTTAAAAAGGATATATCTCTGGAAGTCTTACCTTAGATATAGCAAATGTGGACAAATACAGATCAAAAAGAATAACAACCACCAATGTATCATTATACAATGTTTATGTCCCTACATACTGGAAATATTATAATGCTTTTTTTCCCAGCAATAGTCAGATTCTTTGACATAACTCTAGATAAGATCTTGGAGTTCCAGTTGTGGTTTTTTTCTGTTCTTAGTTAAAAGTAGCTCCAAAATCCACAGCATGTTTACACCAAGTTGAAAATAGAGAATCAAGAAAAACTAGGAAAACTGATATATGCAAAAAAAAGTAATAGAATGGCTTGAAACTGAAGCTAAAATACTGATAATTCTCAGGAAATCTTAGGGAGTTAACTATCCAAAAGCTGAGGTACATCAAAGGAGAAGTTACTAGTAATATATTATTTTATCAGAAACACTTGGTTGGCAGGGTTTGGAAAATTTATATATTTATTGGAAATTAATCAAGGCTTATATCTGAATTTAGACAAGGATCAGACTAATCCATTGCTGATACTCTTCGTTCAATATCTTTCCTCTACACACATACATGCTTTTCTACCTCTGTATGTATATATAAAATTTAAAACGTCTTAATTTGTGTAAGTCATTGAGATCATGACAGGCTAATCTGTAGAACACAGCATGGTTTTAAGGTAAAATCTTACTGCTTTTAAAATATATTTAAGTAAGTTTCAGCAGTCACATTAGTGTAAATCAAAAGAAGTTGATTTTTCCTCATCTCAGGATTATTTACTTTGAGGAGACCTGAAGGAGTTATAAATCAAAATGGCTATCAATAAGGGAATAAAATCACAGTTAGTTATCTAGAAAATGGTATTGGGCAGAAGCAGGGCACTTTTGTTAATTAAATTAAATTGTAAATAATTATTTAGCAGGTTTTTTTTAAATGCAGGTATAAGAGCCTCATGAATACTTCATTCAAAACTTCCCTCAAATGAAAAATTATGTGAAAGAAATCAGTCTTTACCTTTAAATCTGTATGTGCAAGTTATTCATTCTTCTGCATCTGTCCTCTTTCTGAAAATAATCTGGCTGAATAAATGCTCTTGCACCAGTGTCAATGTTTCTTGTTGTTGCTGTTGCTGTGATTAAGTGTCCTTAGTAAGACCATGAAAGTAGCTGCCTTTCATTCTCTGCAAAATAACTGGACTTCCACTATTGCACTTCATTTCAAGGATCACTCTTCATCTATAAGTGTGTGCTAGTTCTGTGTTTGCTCTCCTGAATTCATGGAAAGGGACAGGGAGAGGTGAATCACAAGCTTTTTTTTGAAACCTATAATAGTCCTTGTGTAATCATAGTCATGATACAGTGCAAAGAAGGCCTCTCCCTACTGTTAACCTTGAGTTTTTCTTTCTTGTGTAGAAGTGTGTAGGAATAAACATTTTCTTATCAAACAATATGACCCTTGTGAAAAACCACAATGCATAAAAAACTCAGGTGGAGGTGAAATAAAATAAAGAAGTTCTTCCCTTATCCTGAAGAATGTGTCATTTTCGTTGAGCTTTTGTTAGGTTTTTCATTTCCTGTGACTGAATTTCTGACAGTCAAATCCACACAAAAATCAGACCCAAGCAAAGAGATTTCAAAGAAAAGATAGGAATTGGTAGAAATAATAGGAAAATATAGGATGGTGGGCAGTGAAAGGATTTTAAGGCTCATTTAGAGTATTTTGGATTTGGGTGTTTTGTTTGTTTTAGTTTGGCTTTTTCTTTGTCTGTTTTAAGATCAAATCCTTGCTCTACATATTCCAGTGTAAAACCTTCAATTGTCTCCCTTAAGCTGGAAGAACTAAACTTGCCTCATTGCTTGGTTTTCATGATCTTCCTGAGCCTTAATGTGAACCTCACCACGGCTTCAACAGGTGAGCCAAGAGGCTGCTTGCACTTTAGGTACACAGGTGCAACTGCGATGGCTTTGGCTGTCACAGGTGCCAAGTCCTTTAAAACTCTGAGGAGCAGAAGAAGGATCACTGCATTCAGTAGGGATATCTCTCCAGGGAAAAGGCTCCAATTGCAGAATGCATTAGGACCCCTGTCTTTATACTTTTTATTCATTCTTTATTCTAGTGTCTGTGCAGCATCAATAAAGCACAGTAGAACTTTTATGAATGAATACACATGTATTTGGCATGCCTGCTCAAACATATTTTAGGGTACCTGATTAAAAGTGTTTGGAGACCTCTGTACTAGACCTTCTCCAGAGGTACCTTCCAACCTCAGCACTTCTATGACTTTTTGATTCTGAAATTAATTAGCACATTTCCTAGAAGTGTCAGGAAAGGGTTTGTATAAGGAATAACTGCAAAATAATTTAACTTCCTTTTCTAAAATATACATCTTTTCGTACTGTAAGCGGTTTTTAAAATAAAACTACCACTCATCTGGAACCTTTCTTATAGTGTGAAAATACAGGCTTTAAATCTATAATATTGTTTACCTATTGAATTCCCTGATCCTCAGCAAAAACGTCCTCTCTGATCTTTCTGGAGTAATAAGTAAAAACTCAGGAAAAATTCCTACAGTACTGGAAAAATATATTTTCCTATATTGCTTTAAAAAAACTGTATAAAAGGAGAGAGAACTTGTAGTTATAAAGTATCACATTTATTTACGTTCCTTTCCCTAACACAGCCATTTATCAGTGATTTAGCAAAAACCGTGAAGATCCTGTTTTCACTTTAAATCCGAGTGGTAGGAACAAAGGGATAAGACTAATGCTAATGTATTTTTCTTTAGATAGCCCTTAACCACAACGTATTTGCAGTTAATAAACGTTACACAGAAGAATTGTACTTAATGGCATGGGCAGTATGTCTTTAACACGCCACAGAAGTGGTTGTTTTCTGGTTTTTGTTTACTGTTTTCTGTTTTGTCTGTTGTTTTCTCTGTTTCATTGTCAGGAAATTATCTTGTGTATTCAGATGAAATGTGCAATGTGATTATTTGTATTCTGAGACTCATAGGAAAATGAAAAGTTCTTTGTTTATCTGACTCTGCTACTTTTCATTTTACTGTATGATACGTAATTAATTTTCACTGCTCCTCTTAGGACTGCATTTATATAGCCATAGCATAACCTAGCACGTTTTGAAGGAATATTTGACATGCAGTTAATATTCAATCTGATTTATGCAGATTAATGCAACAATGGGATGTGCTGTCAGATTTTCTCATTATTTTGTGCACTGTTTAGGACACGCATCATTAAAGCGATCAAGGCAAGTAAGTGTGATTCCAAACACTATTGGCAGTGAGTTTATAGTAAGGTTTACAATTTCAAGGATAAAGAGGTTCATTTGTTCTTTAGATTTGTTATTCTCAAGTCAAATAAATTTTACGATGCATGTTAAAAATGCGTAGCACTCAAGTTTTGTATGTGAAATTACATTTATGTACAGCTGTAGATATTGCTGAAAATAGCAATATTACCTTGTTTCCAATGAGGTAATAGCTCATTATTATAGTATACTCCTGTACAGTGTTTTCTTTTTTCCTATGGCTGTAAATGTTTAAATCCTATCATGTGGTTTTAGACAAAACTCTTTATGGTGAGTTAGGAAAATGAAATTTTTCTCAAGAGAGACAATAAAAAGATACTCCTTTAAAGATTTACATCCAAAACATTTTGCTGCATAAAAACACATACAACTGAAGTATGCATGATGAATAAGGTGTAAGCAATACCAGCTATTTATGAATGTTAATGTTTTCTGCCCAGAACAACATAATGTCAATTGTAACGTTGCTAGAAGCAAAGAGAATTTTGATGCATAATTTTTTTCTCTCAATAAATAAAATCAGAAACACCTGTATTTTTTAACTCTGTTACAGCATTGTAGGATACTGGTCCATTAACTTTTTTTGTGAGCAGGAATTTTCATTTAGGCTCTACTCTATGAGGTGTCTTGTAGTCTGTTTTCTGAATGAGTAAATAATTGGGGCATTTTACTCACAGAGTCACTTTAGAACTGTATTTAGTTTTCTAAAACTCCTCATGTTACCAGGTTGTGTGTTCACTTTAAGCAAAAACCCCAACCAAACAAAAAAAACCCTAAGAATAAAAATGTCAAGAGTGATGTTAAGCCTATCCCCAGTACTTTCTGACAGTAATCTGCATTTACAGATGCAGTGATATTTGTGCTTTACAGAAGTAGTTGAAATTATTAAAGCCTTTCAAGTACTGGAAAAATGCTTAATTATCATCTTTACTGTATTTAATCCCAGTGAAAAATGAGACTCTACACTTGAAAACTGACAGTTGGAATGGTAGGGAATAAAGAAGAAAAGAGTTCTCTATGAACTAAGAAGCAACAGAACAGGAGCATTAAATCCATGGCTGGAAAAGGAGATTGGCTAAAATCTTGCTCTGGGGATACTAGATGAAAGTGGATAGTGACTTCTACATACATTAGAAGCAGTCTCCCATCCACAGATCCTGGTCCTTATGGGAACTTCAATCACCCCAAAATCTGCTGGTTAATTAATATTCAGTGATTTTCTCTGACCTTTAGAGTGGTCCACCCTAATTTTTGAGCATTAAATTGGGTAAAAATCCTAGGAGGCTTGCATGGGTGAACAAGGTGTTCCTGGTAACACTCAAATGCAAAAACGAATTCTACAGAGGGTGGAAGTAAAGACAGGTAATTTGGGAGGGATGCAGAGATATTACCTCAGCATGAGGAGATGCAAGGAAAGCCAAGAACCAAGTGTAATTTAGTCAGGCCAGGGATGACAAGAGCAGCAAGAAGGGCTTCTATAAGTACATTGCAGACAAAATCAAAAACTAAGTAGAATTTGAAGAGGGTGGGGGCCCCAGTGACAAAGGACATGGAAAAGGCCATGGTCTTGAATGGTGTCTTCACCTCAGACTTTACTAGTAAGGTCAGCTTTTAGGAATACCAGGACAAAAGTCTGGCCCAACAAAAATGTACACTTGCTGGAAGCAGATCAGAGCAGGAAATTCATTATAAAACTGGACATGCATAAGGAAAGTGGACATGCATAAGGAAGCTGGACATGCATAAGCCTCTGGCGTCTGATGGGATGCACCCACAAGTGCTGGGGGAGCTGGTTGTTGTCATTGCCAAGGCTGCGTGATTATCTTTGAAAAGCAGAAGTGGTTGAGAAAGATGCTTGAGGACTGGACATCTCCTGTCCTCAGGAAGGGAGAGAAAGAGGACACAGAGAATTACACAGTCAGCCTCATCTTGATCCCTGGAAATGTGACAGAGCAAATAGCTTCCAGGCAAGGACAAGATGTGGGTGTAGTCAGCATGGACCCTAAGAGAGGAACAGCTGCTTGGCTAGCAGAGAGAACCTGTTGAACCTATTGGGTTAATTTTGTGAATACTAGGATCTGAACTGGAGAAGTACACAATGCATATGCATATACAAGTAGAGTGATCTTCATATTAAAAAAAAAATTGTGAAAAGAAGTGGATTGCGTGAAAAATATTTACTTGTAGGTCTTTTTTCATTCAGAACTTTTTTTGATGGCTTTTGCACTACAGGTTTTTTTCTGGGAAGTCATTCAAGGTGAAGCCTTGAAGCTTCCAATTGCAAATGAGAAAATGAAACTCCTATTAGGCAGAGTCAAGACTCATAATTTTCAGATTTTGGTCTTTATTGCAGTTTAGTTCCTAGATTTTGTGGCTCCAAATGAGGAAAAGACATAGTAAAGATTAATAATTTTGGCTTGCATCATGCAAAGAGAAAAAAATGCAAATGGCTAGTTAACTGATTAATCACTGGGAAAAATGCATTTTTTCATAGTTTTTAAGTGAGAAAATCTATGAAAGGAATAAAATTAAATGATTTAAATTTTAAAAATTAAAATGCCATATAAAAATAAAAATATTTAAAAATTAAATTCATTTCTTTATTCATTTTTATTAGGATCATGGACTGCACTAGTATACCATGCAAAAGTGTGGAAATTGTCCCAAACTACTGCATAGTTTCAAGCCATCAGATTTATAAGACTGGGAGCTGTTCTGATGAAGAACAGACATGATAACAGCTCTGTGTCTTTTGAAATGATCCTTATCACAGAAATGGTTGGGAAAGCTGATGAATTCTGAGGAAAAGTTAAATGTACAATATCATGCTAGCATTTATTTGAAAGGAAACAAAGCTCTCAGCCCAACAGATCAGAATTTTTTTCTGCAAAGTTCCAGGTGACAGAGTCTGCATAACAAGTTCAGCAGGAACTTGCTCTGCACATTCATGATTTTAATAGAGTGAAAATAATTTAAAAGAGCATATCTAAACATAAGAAATGATTGAGTGATCCTAGACATTACTAGGAAGATATATTTTTTAGAAATAATTCTGTTAACTAAATATCTGGCCCTTCACAAATCTCTTAAGATCAATATTATTCTTGCAAATTAAGAAAAAAGGATGTCTATACCTGGAATAGTCCTGATAAATTGCTTGCATCTAGAGTGATGTCTTGTTATAGGTGAAAAGATAAATTGGCACTGTTTCTGTTTTTAACTCCTTTCCCTGAAAATAAGTAAAATTGTCTTTCATACCTAAAGATATAATGTCTCTCAAATTTAGATCAACATTGTTTGAATAAGCCTACTAGGATCAAACAGCAAAATTCTTCCAGATTTATATTTTTATCTTTCCCTGACTTGAAGGCAATTACAACTTTATACCCTGTACATTTTAAGACAAATATTAGCAAAAAAAAAAAAAAGGCTCAATGTATTTATTTTTTGTTCAACATTGCCCTGAGGTAGATAGTTTGAAGGTATGGTCAGTGTGGCATACAGTTTAACAAGCTTCTTCTTTATTTCAATAACAAACAATATTCAGATGTGTGTAATAATAGCGCACTGTTCTACAAATACAATTTAGGTTACTTTTTATGGTAAGGTGAATGAAGATTTAAAACAAAGCAATTGTATGGATAAAGCAAGACCATCCTACTTGTAAAATTCCTTCCCATAAAAAGGGCCACTTTTGTCTGTATGGAATTAAAATTTATTGTCCTACTCTTGAACCATCAGTCTTTCGAAACAGTATGAATTCACTTGAGAGAGTAATAGACAATGTAGGAGAGAAAAGAAACTTTAGAGAGATATTAAAAGTAAGATTAATCAAATATTTCATTAAATTTTGTTTTAGAGAAATGTCATAAAAATGTCTAAGAGATATTTGGGGTCATGGGGTTGCTGTCATGTAACAGATGATGAACCACTGAATTAAGACTCAGAAACCTTGAATTCTCATTCCAGTTCTACCATTGAGGCATCATGATGTCAAGAGAGTCACTTGTCTGTACTTTGAACTGACAGCCTTGAAAATTGAGATAATTGCATGTCTCGAATCAGATCTCTTCTGATATACTCATGTTTTACAATGTACCATTTCAACTGACTACACACCATGGGACAAAACCAACTTAGAAATAACAGGTTACTTTTCTTTCAGAATTTTAATTCTTCAAAGAACTATTACCAGTATAAAATATAGTTCATTTCAGATGTGATACCAGGTTCTATCCTCCAGCATCTCCAGCCGGACAGGTCATGCTTTAAGTAATTTTGGTGGTAATTCAAGATTTTACTGTTTAGAAGACTGGGATGATTTTTATGAGAGTCAGTTGTTTAAAGGTAATCTATTGAATGTCTAATCCTCCAAAAGAGGCACAGGGCCAAGGTTCTGACCACTTGCAGTGATTATTTCCCATGGCTCAAAGGGTTTAATTGGTGTTGAGCCAAACTCTGCCCATTGGTTTTACTGAGATGGTATGACTGCAACAGATGGCAGAATTTGTCTTGTCTTCCTCTGGCCTCCTTCCAAACTGGGTAATTACATTTGACGTAACTACAGTTATGTAGAAGTTCAGTTCAGTTCAGTATTTTTCATCTTCTTCATTGCTAAGCAGTTTTCATATTTGGGAACCTGTTTGAGCTTTGTATGGGTTCATAGATGATACTTTTCTACAGTTAAACCAGTATTTTTTATTGATAGCAAAGCAGCATGCTAAGAATCTCTCAACACAGAGAAACACAATACAGGTTTTGAGAATCTTAGAGTCCATTTAGATTGTTACAGTTCTAATATATTAAAGTCTGCTGGGCAACTGTGTTTATATAATGTGAAATGTATTGCCAGTGTAAGAGCCACCACTTCCAGTCCTGCAAGCAAAATGACTTTAGGATGGTATGCTTTGTGGTGTAATATAAATAAATCATTTTGCCATCAAAAACATTTATTTCATGTGAACCCCCCCAAACAAAACCACTCAAACAAACAAGCAAACAAATGAAACAAAGCAAAACAAAACAAAACTCCTTTTATAACAAACATACTATTATGTTCCAAAATGCATTGCTAATGACTTGCTTCACTCTTTTCATAATGTGTTTAAGAACAATAGAAACAAGAAAATTCTGCTGCAAGTTCTAGCCTAAAGATAGGGAAACAACAACCTGAATAAATCATGTACAGAAAATTAATATCTCTATGTGAGGAAAAATTTATGCATGTAAACATAGGCTAGCGAAGTACTTTCAAAAGTAGATTTCAAATCTTACTAGAACTAATTCTAGATTTAGTGAGAGCCTTGTTCTCATACCTGTTAATGTTACATTAGAAATATCCTTTTCAGAATCCCTGAAGATTTCCCACTCCTCCACTATCAAAAAAGAATTTTTACTTCCAAGTGCAGATTTGTTCCAATATTGAGTTAATTATACTGCTTTGAGGTGTTTACTATTTAGATTTCACTATTTGACTGTGGACATAACCTTAGTTCTTAGCTGAATTCAACAAAAGTGAAATTCCTGTGTTCTCATCCTTCTGTGCTCATATAAAAGGATATTGAAATTTTTGGATTTAAAGGCTTATAGTTCCAATAAACATTTCATGTGATTTGAAATCTGTTAAATAGGAATACTTATGAGCTTTTCTAGTTTCTTTGAGTTTAGATGCTTGTTTATTTCTTTGCCTCCTAATATCATCCATCATTGCAAATTGCAAGTATTTACCCACCAAAAGTCCTCTGGTTTAACATTTGCATTTAGTTGAAGCAAACAATATAAATTTGTGGCATATGATCTCATGGATATATTAAGAATCACTACATTTCTTTCCTTCCAGGTGAAGATTCACTGTAGTAAGGAATGAAGTTATATGTTGTATTCACGTTTAACCCATTTATCTGAAACTGCTCAGAAATTCACAGGATATCTTCAGGGATTCCAGAGGTCATGATTAGGAAACACAATTACGTATCTGTGGCTTTCTTAATTACTTCTCTTTTAGAGAGTTTTATTCTCTTGACTCCTTTACTGTGACTAAAGCATCTGGCTGGGACATGTTTTATTATTTCTTAGGGACTGTGCTAACACGGCTCATTTTGTGGCTTTTTTTTCACAGAAGCCATATGTAATGATAGTTAGATCCTCCCAGATAAGTTCATGATGTTATCCTGGTGCGAATAAAACTTACAGTAAATGAATCAGGCATCCTTTGGATAACATAAGCTATTTGGTCTATTTTTTATAAAATTAAACTCCCTATGTGCATTATGTGTAGGAGGAAGTTTCTTGTACACTGCTAACTCATGAAGAGAAGAAAATCTTTGGTTTCTCCCTCCACCAGCATGGTAGCCAATGTTACTAGAGGCACCAGTTATGGCCAGAAACATTCATGCATGCTTGGAGAGGCAGGTGAATCATACTACTTGTTGAGAATTAATTTAAGAAATTAAAAGAATTTGAACTTTTAAACTGAAAACTTGTCCATTACATCTAGACAAGAAGTTGGAGGCCATCAAAGACTTTACACTGAGTTTGTTTCCTGCATCCTCCTTTTTGAGTCTGGTGAATACTGTACTGTGACAACTGATGACTTCCCTAACACTGCTGTGAATGTTTCTTAAAAAAACATTTCTTTTCTTTCAAGTCTAGGTGGCCCATGCTTACTTAATTTGCTTTCCTTTTAAGAAAATAAGTTTCACTCTTCTGAGAAAACTGTAAAATAGCACCAAGTTTCCTTTCTCTTTCCCATTCAGAATTTGTTTTGACTCTTGAGAACAAGAAATATTTTTTTATTATTATTGTTATCGGGCATCATCATCTGTTTTCTTGTCTCTTGTGGAAAATTACTTTCTTCACACAGTTACTGGGATGGCTGTCACTGTCAATTCTGTTAAATTCTGACAATTAATTGTATCATCAAGATTTAGTTCCCTTGTGAAAACAATGAGTAACACATTAGCTCTAGGATATGTACAAGTGATATGACAAGAAAAAGTTATTAATAGTGGTACAGAAATTATCCATCTAATTATTGCATAGTTATGATTTTTTTTTATTTTGTACTCTGTTTCTAGGGACCTATTCATGTCTGGTCAAAACATAAAAATGAGGCTAGTTTTACTTGGAAATGAAGCCAGGCAAAATTACTACCTCTAGTGGAAAACTTAATGAGTTCTCTGTGACTTCTATTTGTAGATAGAATAGTTTAAAAAGATCATCCAAATGAATATTTTATTTTTGCCTCATGCTCCAAGTTGGCTGAAGAGGCAGTGTTCCTCATAGTGAAATATATATATATATATGAAGCAGGCTGTTATTCCTTTCCATTTGCAGTTTTGAGTGGTCTGGTAAATTCAGGCAAAGTCATTGACCTGTCAGAGGTTGTTAGACTATTTTGTCCATTTTTATGAGGTAATCAAGCAAGAATAGCTGTACAACAGCAGTTTGTGCCATGACTGATAGCAGTCAGAAATATAATACAATCATAGAAACAATAAAAATGTTTGTACAGAGCAATAAGCATAAAAGAATAGATCTGGATGTATTGAAGAACAGCTTGCTCAATAGCATTTCTCTTTTTTTACATGTTCTTTGTTTCAGTTAAATTATTTTATACAAATTATTTCTCTTTAGCAACTAGTGGAATGAAGGTTGAACAGAAATGTAAGTGGTTTTTTCTATTTAAATTTGCATTTCAAGTTGCATTTTCAATATGGGACATTGTACACATCTGAATCAAATTTCCTGTGATGTGAATTTGTCTTATGTAATGCAGAGTAACACACATAGTCATATTAATGATAATACACTCAATTAGGATTAAGTAACATTCCATAAAATCAATATTTTTAAAATTAATTTAGCATTTATGACTTCATGACAGTTTAAAGAACAAAACTGATTTTTTTAAAATTTTGTTTTGTTGTATCAAGTATTTTAGTTTCAACTTCAGTAGGACGTTTTCAAGAATTGTAGTTTCTGGCATTATATGTAGTATGGCGAATTATGAAAGGCTTTTGAATTATCTTGGAAGAAATTACATATTAACCAACAAAAAATAATTCAGTATGCCAATCACCATCTTCTTCTAGTGCCTTTGCCTAGAAAAGAACCACAATACTTTACAAAGTTCAGTACTAGTTGAAAAGAGTCTCCTGAATCAGAATGGTTTCTGAGCCATAATATCAACCCTCTCATTAAAAGATTTTCCTCTATTTTATTAACTGTTGTCACTATATGTACATATGTATACACATGAATACACTCAGAATTATTTTCACAAGTATAAATGCAAGATTTTGGCCCACAAGGTTATACTTTTGAGAAACTTGACACCCTATGGTCACTTCTTCAAGATTAGTTTTTGTTCTTGAGACTAAGAATACCTACCTCAGTCCATCAACTGTGTCTGAAAGTACAGAGGTTTTTTTCCATGGAAGTTGGAAAGCAGCTCATGCTCAGTTGGAAGTTTTTTGATGACTCCTTTTAAAAAAAAATAATATGGTTATACATTGATTGTTAATGTATCAAAACAAACAAACAAAAAAATCAAACCAAAACAAAAGTTTCATCCATTAGAGGTTTTCATTGGAGAGATTTTATAGGATTCAAATTACAGTCCTGTAGTGAAAATTATATGTGAACTATTTCTTAATAATCTCTGCACTATATTGTATTTCCAGTCTTGTGAATATTTTGTTGTCAGCGTCACAAGAACAGAGGAAATACATTAAGATGAAGAAATATTTTTTTCTGTCATTAAAAGTTAAAATGTGTGTAATGCCCTGTTGTCCATAAACTGTCATATAACATTTTAATGGAAGAATTTCAAGGTAGCTAAGAAATGTATAGCCTAGAACATAGTGTACAATGATATTAATAAAACATGCCATAAGATCTGACAACTTTTGTTCCAAGCATGAGAAGCAAAATACTACTCTTTGAAGTTAAAAGCTTTTAAAAGTGAAACATGTCCATATATAGAGAACAGCTTCAAATATTCTTGGATGTTACTTTGCACTATAATCAGCATCAAAGTAAAAATGTGCTTAGGATATTTGAAAATCAGTCTATTCATTTTGAGTTTAGTGTTTTGCTAAATTAGATTCAAAAGCTAGAGCAGTGCCAGGATTAAACAGAAAGAATAAAAAAACCCCTGCAAATTTAGTCTAGGCATTTGAAAAGTATTTAGATGACATTAACAGTTGGTTCTCAATGGTGATGTTCAAATGGATAGATTAAGGGAAAATGCACTATATTTTGATTTGCTTTAAGAACATTGATTTGCAGTTCACAACAACAGTTAAGGTGATTTTTTCCCCCAGTTTTCTGTTCTGCATCTATGTTTCAAATCTAAAATGTTGGGTTTAAGGTCAGATGGATGTAGCAATGTTCTGACAAAGTAGAGGCAAGCAATGTAGTTTCTGAAAGGAAAAAAATCTCATGCTCCTGCAGAAGGACTTTTGTGAGGGACAGTGAATTGTGCATATTCATATTGTGCCTATTATTCTGTTCTTAATTATTTTTGTAGAAAGAAGGAGATGGTTAGCAATGTGTTAAATACAAAAGATTTAACATTTACTCCATCTCTAAATATCCTTTCAGTTACTTGACCCACATTTGACCTAAAATGAAACAGCAGATCAGCTGGCTATCTAAGGCTTTTTTAATGTCAGTTCTGCCAACTACATTACAAAAAGTGGTTACCACAAGTGAGCAGTTAAGCTCTTAATTGCAATATTCTTCCTGCCTTTGTGGTGCTACCTTCTCAGGATAGAGGAAGGCTTATGTATTTAATAAACCAAGAAAGTATTAATTAATATACTAAAATTGGCAGACAATTTAGTGGGGTCTGAGTGTACTTTTGAAAGAATCTGCAGATTTTGGAAAAGCTCCAAACCACATAGGAGACCTCTATATTCATGTCAGCAGATGGGATTTTGTTTGAAAATGCAGGGTTGCAATAAAAATTTGGGCTACTGCTGGAGGTGTTCAGTTCTGAGTTTTTAATGACCAGCTGTTTCCTGTATCCATGGTTACCCTGAATGTTAAAACCTCCTTTTTGAAAAAAACTATTTCTATATTGCTCTTTATTTATGTTATACTGCTGCAACTAGCTATGGAAAAATATTAAACAAAGGTCTGTAATAATACAGTACTGGTTTTGCCTAACAAAATACACCTAGGTAAAATAGCCAGATACATCTAAATGAAAAAAAATAATTTCTTTATACTTATTTTCTTTTTGTAATTAATAGTCATAAAGAAATAAGTTACTGTATGGACTAATAAAAATCTTACATAAAAACAAATGTGATTGTAGAAGAGAAATTCACCATTTAAAGAAAAGGAATATGTACAAATATCACAGATTGAGCTGTCTTGGCATTTTTGTTAAAGTGCTGATGTCAGGTTGCATAAGCTATAAATTATAGAGTTATGAAGTCCCAATAGACAGTAATTAAATTTATGGGATTGTCACAGAAAATTATGCAACTAATAAGATACACAGAGACTTTTGTCTATGACTATACTGTCTATGACTCTGGTCTATGACTGCCTTGGTCTTCGTGCACAGCTTCAATGTTTATCACTTCATCAGAATTCAAGGTCTTTTTTAATCTAAAAAGGTATTTTTGTAGAAAAAAAATAATACAAAATATTTGTAAGATATTAATTATGCTGTATGATGCACTTAGATAGAATTATTGCAGTTAAGCACTGTGTTTAACATCTGCCTGCATCTTCCTATACAGTCAATTTTTTAAAATGTATTCCTACACTCCCAACCAGTCCAAGATATTTTCCACAGTTTTCCCACTGAAAATGTCCTATGGCTATCTTGCAGTCAAGTCAAAGTTACTTAGCATCTTAAATTAATAGTGAGAAGAATATAATTTATCAGGAAGTAATCCAGGTGTTTAAGTATGATAGTGTTCTTCATAAAAGTGAGTATCATGCTTGATCTGCTTCTCTCTGAGTCTTAAGGGCAGCCAAGTGAACTGCTTTCATGCATTTTCAGAAGCAGAATATTCACACCTTCACAAGACTATTTTATGGCAACATAAATAAATTTTTATCTTTTGATAGTGGTTTTACCTAATACCATAAAGGTGCTTTACAGTATGTAAGAAATACAGGTACTATTTAGATTTAATGTCATTACTCATTTTTTATGTAGATCAAAATCCTTTGTGTACATTACTTCAGAGATATTTCCAAATTTGGCTGATATTTTGAAATTTTTTGTGAATTATGTTTAAAATAGAAGAATATTTTAAAAAAATCTTTTATGCCCACTAGATTTAGTAAAATAGTAGCTTCATTTCAAGGGACTAGATGGTAAGGGACAAAGTTGACGTGAAACTACTATTGCACATTGCCTTTAACTAGACCAAGGTGATTGTTTTAAGTAAATATTCACTGATTTAATTTGAAGGAATTTTCAATTTCAATTGAAGTCAGTTTTTATTGACACAAGGTGTTAACATTTTAGCCTTTCCACAGTCAGAATCTTGGCTGTGTAATTGTCTAATTTTGTGTCTGTCAATATTTTAAGATTGGTTTGCTCTTTAGTGTTACTCAGAAAAAGAAATTTTTGTTCCCAGTAAAGATGTGAAACAGTGTACCTGTGATAAATTCGAAGTTTGATATCAAAATGATGACACATTTATGTTTGGAAAGGTACTGAGGAGTGTCTGAACTCAAAAAAATCTGCATAAAACTAAAAAGCCTCCCTTAGATCTGCTGTGACTTTTAGGCACAGGCAGGTCCCAGCTAAATAGCTCTGAAAGATTCAGCTAAAATGTAGTGATGTCAGAAAGAAAAAGAAGAGTCCGTGTGTGAGACAAGCCTATAATATTCTTCCCATTTCTCATTATGTGTAATTCTACTGGATAAGATACCTTTGTTATGTTACGAAAGCACCAGGAACTGTTGGTGACACAAGTACTGCTGCTCTGGGTTATCAGCAGTCTGATTAGACAAGGATTTGGGACATGCTGCTCTCTGGCAGGGACTCTGCAGTAGATCTTGGATCAATCACTTCTCTGGTAATTCTCACTTCTTGAAGCAATCATTTCTTCCTTTTTTTACATCCTCTCCTTGTCTCTTAATTTTAATTTCTTGTCTTTTTAGACTGTGAAATGCTCCCTCTTATGCACTTCTCTAACATCTAGAACAGTTGGGATCTAAATTCCACTGTAATTTTAGCACTTCAGCATATAAATATTCTTGAAGGACTTTTAAAATCACAGAGGTTGTGATAATTGCAATTATATGAAGTGTTTAAGATAAAATAACTTTCCTGAGTCAATGTTGTAAAAATTTACCCTGCTGAGTTCTGAAATATTTAGAGTGAAGTTTGTCTCAGAACATCTCTTCACTTTATTGTTGGAGGATGCTCTAAGTCTGCTTTTCTTTTTTTGTGATCATGGGGAATAAAAAATATTGCAGCCAACTACTGTTTCAGCCTCTTATCTTCTTTTGTTAACCCTGTCTTGGTTTTTTTTTTTTCTAAATGAAAAAATGCTCCCTCTCCCTCTTATGCACTTCTCTAACATCTAGAACAGTTGGGATCTAAATTCCACTGTAATTTTAGCACTTCAGCATATAAATATTCTTGAAGGACTTTTAAAATCACAGAGGTTGTGATAATTGCAATTATATGAAGTGTTTAAGATAAAATAACTTTCCTGAGTCAATGTTGTAAAAATTTACCCTGCTGAGTTCTGAAATATTTAGAGTGAAGTTTGTCTCAGAACATCTCTTCACTTTATTGTTGGAGGATGCTCTAAGTCTGCTTTTCTGCTTTTTTTGTGATCATGGGGAATAAAAATTATTGCAGCCAACTACTGTTTCAGCCTCTTTCTTTATCTCTCCCCTTCTCCCCCACTGTTAACCCTGTCTTGGTTTTCTTTTTTTTTCAAATGCATATTTCTATTTGAGAGCAGAAAAAGTATTGTTACACTTCTCTCTGTTTTCCATAGTAGCTTACTGATTACTCTATTTATTTACTGCTGGTGTTTTGGCAGCAAGCATTAATCCCTTATTCTCTCTTTCAGTCTCTTTTTTTTTTTTTGGTAGTCTTGTTTTGTGGGGTTTATTGTTGTTATTTTTTATTTTTAAGGCAGACAAGAAGCTATCAGATGTCTTTTGATAGCAATGCAATTGTTCAATGCAACTTTGACTTTGCTGGTAGTTAGCTAATGTAAAATTGATGTTTTCTTGAGTACAGGTTACCACAATCTCCATTGAGGTACCAGGTTTTGAAAAACTGTGCCAGGGCATACAACAAATGAAGTGCTGAAATGCACACAACCAAGCTCCATCAAGTCAAGTGTTGTTGCCAGTTTTATGATTTCCAGAACAATCAGCTAGGAAGAAAATCCAAACAAAATATCCATATATTTTACTTTTTACTTGTTTAGATATGGTGGAAATGAGAATCTGTCTTCCAGTCAGGTAACAATGTGCAGTGACAGTTTCCTTTCTGAGAAGGAAACTGCTTCATTATTGATTTGGAGTAGTGCTTAGAATAAAGAAAGGTCCTAATTCTTGAACTTTGATGTTTTGTGTAAACTAGAATGTTGATATTTAGATGCAAACTACAAAAGTCAGTTAGAAATTCCTCATTTAAAAAAAAAGCAACCCACACACAAAATACCCAAAAAACTAGTAAAATTTTGTTCACATCTTGCTAAGGTTCTCAGTGATTACAGTATTACAGCACAACAGCTCTTGTATATTCAATCTTCTTGGCAGTCAGAAATTATACTTTTAGTAGCATTTCTTATGCTTTTTCTATGTTAGTATCTTAATTTCAACATCTTGACACAATCCAATTGGGCTACATGTTAGTACATAGGGTACCAAGAACCAAAAATATTTTGTCTTATTCCTTTCAGTGTGAGTTGTATTTATCTGTAACAAATAGCGATTTTGCTGTAGCAAAGAATCCCAACCTTGCACTATAGAATAAATTCTAACAATAATTATTAACTCTTAATATACTTGCAAAATAAAATTCAAGAATAGTACTGTATTTTGTTACCAAACTCAGAATGAGACTAGGAAGGACAGAGGAGCTAGATGATATTGAAAATTGGCCATGGCTCAGTTTCTCTGTGTGGATAAATTTTCTGTGTGTACTTTCTTTGCTATATCTCTTTTCCTTAGATTAAAAGTTAAAGAAATACATATGTTTAAAGTTTACCTCTTTTTTCCCTGACTTGACATCTTCTTTGTAATACTGACTAACGTATGAGTTACATCCATCAATGATACTCAATACATTATGGTTTTGTTAACTTTACTAAGTACTTTACTCATAGGGTAGGATGATAACCTAGAAACTATGTTTCTACTAAATAAAGTCAAATAAATCACAAATGTGCTATGTGTCTCCTTAGAGAACGGGCTTTGTGGTTCTGCTGTTCATATGACATATCACAGCAAGGTCAGGGATCAGACTAAGCATCTCTCCAGGCATTTTATCTCATTTTAGAAAGGATGCTGATAGTAAATCATCCAGAAACACTTTTATTCCCATTTTCTCATTATGGCACTGTAGTCCCTTTTTTAATAGCCAACCATTTATTTATTTTACATGTATACTAAAATATTTTCCCTCCTTGAGCTCAGGGTCAGAGTCCATGAAAATGTATCCATGAGCACTGGCCAAGCTGCTCCCTCTGTGATAATTCTGAACTTCAGTATAATTTAATGTTGGTGTTTGGTGTACTCTGACTCTCAGTAGCTTGTTGCTCCTGTATCTTCATATATTTTGAGTTTGACTTTTGAAATCCTGCCATTACAGCCATTTGAACTGTGTAATATTTTTAGGCAAATCATACAAAATGGTTCAGCTTGCCATATTTCATTCACTTATGTGTAATAAATGTTGGGACCAGGTTTATTATTCTTTTTATGAAGGTGGCAGTTGTGACTTGGAGTCAGACTTTGGAAATGGTGTTCATATCTTCATGGACAGAAATTTTCAGAAGTTAAGAAATTATTATTACGGGGGGTTTTTTTTTGGTTTTTTTTTTTAAGTTGCTCAGTATATATGACAAACTTTTGATGTTTCCAGACTGTTTGCAGTGGAGCCAGGTAAGATAGAATTGTTTTTATACTGGCCTTTTATGCACAACATTGCTTTTAAATAATTTCATAGATAATATGTAATAATTCAGACAGAAACTGCCAAAATAACTCTTTTGCTAGTTGAAAATTAAATTTAACAGATTTCTCCATGAAAATATTAAATGTCTCAGTGCAAAGTACCGTATTTTACTTCAAATTAATGATTTTTCCCTTTATCTCTGAGTATCTTATTCTACCCATTATGGTAAGCAACGTCTGCTTGCATAACATTTACGTAGCATTTGAAGCCAAGAGAAAAAGTAGCTGACACACAACACAATAGGTGTTGTATTTCAACAAACATGACTGCTTATTGGAATACCCTGAATTGAATTCTACTACTACAGACCACTAATATATGTTGTAGTATAACAAAGGCACAAGTGTTCCTGTTTTCTTTAGCTTCTGTGCTCAGTCTGGACATTATTATCAGGTAAAATTTTAGGAAAGAAATTTTTACGTGTCATTCGACTTATCCTAACAGAAAAAAGGTTTTAAATTTACTGTAAGTTTTATAAAATGCTCTCTTTAGAATCTAGAACTGCTGTCCCATCTAATTAATGTTCTGGTGAAAGACAGGGACATGCTGCTCATTGGTAATATTACAATGAAAAGGCATAGATACAGTGAAATTTTTCATAAATAAGTCAAGTAATGGAGAACTGGAGTACAATAATAAAAAGCAAAATATTCTGAAAATTAATCAAATAAATGTCTCTCTGAACAGTCAATAGGCTGCTATGAATCTGTGAATGTTTATTTAAAGAGAGGGCAGAGTATGGAACATTTCATCTTTCAAAGCTCTTTGGGATTAATACTGGCAAAAATTAGAGCAAATTTTCACTGAATATGCTTGATCTTCAAAATGTATGGCTGGGTGGAGTAGATGAGCATAGATTTAGAAGTGTGCATGGGAGTTCTGTTCAGTGTTTGTTACAAATCTCTACCTCCAGACAACAATTTATTGCTAACAGAGGTTTTGAAACACCATTATCAGAAACTGCAACAAGAAAGAAACTTTTCTTTCTCTCATTTAGTGATTGTGTTAAAGATGAAGTTTTCTTTTTTTTTCCTTTTTTTTTTCCATAAAATTTTTTCCTGGCTTTATTGCATGACTTGACTGGAAAGAGTGCATAAAGAAAAACCCCATGGTCTACTGGCTAAGTTCTTGGTGACAGAAAGGAATTAAAATTAAATCAAACTTAATCAAGCCTTATGAATGAATAATCAGGTTGTGCATTAAAGCTTAATTACTTTTTTCTAAAATACAACAAAGATATTTGAAATAATTTTTGCAGTGAGGCAGTGCTTACATTAACAGTTCTCAGTCTGATAATGTTTCATGTTCCCTAATATGGTTAGCGAGTTTCCTTCTTAATTCCTTTCAATATTTTACTATCTTTCATGTATCAAAATGTTTACATATTTTTTAGAATTAGATGGAGAAAAAAGAATTGATGACCTTATGGATTTAGGCTCTCTGATACATTTCCATGATCTATAGAAAACCACAATGATTAAGCTGAATTATCTCAGCAATTTTTTAATTTATATTCACTGTTCTCCTACACTTGAAGTAATTTATTTTGTCTGATCCTGCAAATAATGCATCTTCTTTGCAATTGATCAAAAAGTATTTAGCAGCATACTTCTAATGAGGTATGGAGATTTCTGAGGTGTTCTGCCTTGAAAAACTAAGTTTACATATGATTTTTTAAAAAACCTCCAATTTACAATCGATTTTGTGAAATTTAGGGAAAAACTGAAAGTTCATTTGTGCCCTGTAAACAGAATGCACGGATAATGAAAGAAAATAATTGATGTGGTGCTTTTAAATGACAGAAAATGCCAGTTTAAAGCAAATAAAAGTAATAATATAAATGACAACAGAAGTTCAGGATTATTTGTGGCAGTTAATGTGTATTTCATATTCCTAATACTTACTATTTCCTGAAGTGACACCTTCTTTGACACAAATGGATTATATTGAATTGTACAGTGTATTCAGAATAATTCAGAGTGTTTTTAAATTCCACTTCAAGTCCTTAGGATTAAGAATTCTGTAGACCTCAGTAACCATTGTTGTTTCTTCATATTGTGCATTTACCACATTATCTCATAGAATTAATGCAATAATGGGGGGAGGAAGGGGGGTGGTTTCCTCTTTTTTATGGTGATTTCTGCTTTGGGATTACTAGGTTTGTTTGTTTTCCATCACATCCCTCATAAAGCATTAAATGCTGTGGCTTTGGTTGCCAAGACTCAGCTGTAGTCCACACCATCCGAGAATTCCAACCACACTTTTTGTAGATCATTAGTTTCATGTAAATCTGCTCATTGCATATAAAACCAATGTTGCTTTTCAGGTTATGGCATAGCAATTGAAACATAATTTATTCAAACTGCTCCAAGTTCACACTTCTCTTACTTTTGTGTTCAAGATTTCCAAGCTCAATATTTGCTCTGGACTGTCCAGCTTGATTATTCATGTTTTATTCTTGTCTTGTTCATAATACAGTGTTTCCAAGGAATGAATTTTAGTCTCACTGCTCTAACACATCGATTTGTTACTTTGCTGACAGATTTCTTTTGCTGTTTGTATCTATGAGGAAGATAAAATGCTTATAAACATCAAGTGCTTCAAGAGCCTTGTCAATTCCGATACACCTTTTCATGACTCTGCATGTTCAAATTTTGGCAATATGAACCTGTAGATCCAAGGCTTGACTACGTTATTAAAATTTTTAATTGTTTCTCTTTGATAGAATATCTGTATTTTGCTATTATATAATATAGTCTTGGTTATTAATACTAATATTTTTTTCCTGAGCGTCTACTTCATCACTTCCAAAAACACTGGTTTCATAGTCAAACTAAACCCCGTTCACTTCCAGCAATTGCAGCTGGAACAAAATCAGAAAGTTCTTTTTAGGGTGCAGGATAAATGTGAGGCTGGTGTATGAAATCACTGATAGGAAAAACCTATTTCTTATCAGTCTTTGTGCTACCTTGCATTCTTTCTGTATGCCACTCCCTCCAGAAATGAGCACAATTCCCTGAGCCTGTGTTCATTCCCATTATTTCATAGTTAGTGAAAATACAGAACTCCTTTGTTATTTTCATTTGAGTATGACTATTTTCTATTAGCATTTTTTGGCCTTATTTGTAGTACAGGAAACAGGAGGGACTACATTGTAGCAAAGATAACACCATAAAATTTTTGCCATGTAATATAAAATCTATATAATTGGAATTGGAATTGTTTACTTTATTTTATGGGGGTGGTGATGGTGTTGATTTTTGCTGGGGTTTTTTGGTAATTTCATCAGTGAGCCCGGGTCTAATGCTCTTAGCAGAAAATTTGACATATGGAGAAATGGCAGCAGAGGAATTTTGAGAAAACACCCTTAATGCTGCCATTATATGGATAGGTAAAGGATATTAAATGCAATTCTATTCTGAAAGAGGTAATTAAAATAGTACACAGTCATATACTGCATCTATTGCTGTTCTGGGAAGAATCCTAATTGTTGGATGATATATTTTTATATGAGTAGGCCCTGAGTCATACACTGATCAGATGAGTCATCAGTGTTTCTCAATTTTAATTTTTTTAGTAAACGTCAAAAGAATTTATTGATTTGGTTAATTAGTTGTGGATTTTTCTCTTTCTTCGGGTTTTTTCCTTATTGGACTGAAATTGTTTAGGTAAAAGTGGGCATGTTTAGTATTTCAAGCTGTACTTGTTAGAAGGTTTCACTACTCTCTGATTCTCCAAAAATTCTGTGGAATTTTATGCTTGCAGTAGAAGTTGAAGCACACTGTGTATTATCACTTCCTTTGTTGGTACTCATGACCAAAGTCTGCAAGACTTCTTGGCAAAAATAAAAATTAGTCTGTTTAAAGAAGACAACTTTGTGAACACATTTCTCTAAAAAGGCCAATTAACTGTTGTATAAAAGTAAATTTAGTTCAGAATATTCAGGAGAAGATACTAAGAAATAAATAACAATTCTAACCTAACTTTTGAGAAGGGAAAAAAAAAAGTCTTTCTTTTTATTGCATACTTATACTTTAAATTGCTTTACACATTTTTTTCTTTTATTTTAAAATTCTGTTTATAGTGCCATTTTTCCTTAATATGAATTAAAGATACTCTGAACTTTATAGTGTATAATTTTATACGTAAAATAATTTATTTACAGCTTGTACAACAGAAGATCCGACTATTCTTAGTAAATTGTACTTCTTGCATAAGCAAATCCATATTCATGCCTTGTGTCTTTGGAAATTTAGATCTTCTCTCTTTCAGAAATTAACAAAGAAGATTATTGAAGTTCTGGAACTCATGTGGATTTTAGAGAATTTATGTTTTCAGGATTTTTCAAACCAAATTAATTGCAACTGATACAAATCTAAGTTTAAAACTGATCGTGTTTGATCTTCAATCTACAAATATTGTACTTAAGCTGAGGTCTTTAGCAGTACCTGAGCTGTAAAACATTAATCATCTATATTTATTCTATTTTATTATCAATCAAATATATTTCTTTAAATCAGGCTATATAATATATACTATTTAAACTTATTATGCTTAATAACACTCTGGAAAATAGTCAATGTGCCTAAACATTCCTAGGAGTCTCTGTTGTAGAATTCAGTATCATCTCTTATTTCTAATTAAAATATTTGGCAAGGAAAATCAAACAAGACGCTGTGTTTTTGAAACTTTTCAAAGTCCTTAACAACCATTACCTTTTCATCAGAAGGAAAAATGAAAAAATAAGTTCTATATTTTAGTCAGACATAAATATTTCTGTTTCAATAGCATTTTGGAATTAAAATAATTTAGTTTGGAAAGGATCTAAGAAAAGGAAGACATCCAGCCCAACTCTATGCTCAAAGTCGACTTTGAGGATAAATGTGGTTGCTCAGAGCCACTCAATGGCTTTGGATGTTTCCAGCAGCAGAGATGCCACAATTTCTCCAGAAAACCTCTTTATTTGGAACTTTATCTGCATGCATTCAACAAGAGTTACCATCCTAAACACAATATATGGTATCACTACTGATTAATAAATTATTAGTAAATATTGTCTGAGGAAACAAGCACAGTAGGATTCTGAGATACCATCTATCTGTATATTTGCAATAGTTCTATGGCAATAAAGCAAAGTTTTTGAGAGAATTCTCAAAGCTTGCAAGAAAGTAAATGAAATAGGTAAATTCATTTCTGTTTTAAGCAAGTATAATGTCACTATCTAGTCAAAACAACACTTTTTTATCTCAGCACAGGAGCTTCTTTAAATCTTGTCAGTTGTAATTTCACACTAAGTTTATTTTTTATGTTCTATGTTTCTTCATCTACTTATTTCTTCATTTAATATTACTTTTTATTTATTCAAGACCTCTTAACTCTTATATAAATATTTTTTTTCCACTGGTTTCATATTGGGTATGACAACTGCTGTTCATTAAATGTACCAAAATTATAAATCATTGCAAGACTTCCAAGACCAGTGCTATAAAATAAGAAGAAAAATCTCTGATAAAGTGATAGAGATGCTTCCATTATTTCCACAAGATGCAAGAGTAAAATATAAATTCCCTTTTTTAAAGAAACTCTTAAACTTAGAAACTAATATCTGATACCACATAATGGGATTAGGGCTAGCACTGTTTCTGTTACAGTCGGGAAGAAGGATATTTGTCTCCAGCATTGAAGGAAAGGGCAAGATGTATTTGTTCCCATCAGGACTAGGGCTGGAACAAGAAGCTAAATACACAATGTCTCTGTTTAGACTTTTCTATGGTCAATATACATTCTCAGTGCCAAAGTGAATGTGTCTCTCAAGAGAACAAAAAAATAAAATTCTGAAGTTTGCGTTCTGAACAAAGCAATTACCTTGCAGTCAAAATAAACAAACATTTCTGCAGCTGTCTGAATCATGGATGCTTACTGTATCATTTTTCCCTGTGGTCCAAGAATAATGTTCCATCTGCAAAATGATTAAATGGATTTCATAGGTAAACTCATTTACGATTCCGTTTTAATGGAGTTACCCTTCATTAGAGGCTGTCATTCAAAATTAATATGAGGAGCTATTATTGAGATACCAAAAGTGAAGAGTTGAATGTCAAAGTACTCATTTTTCATAAGTATGGATGGTCTTGAAGTGAGAATTGAGCACTGAGAGCAGATTGATCAAATAAATATTTGGTGTAGTACTTAGTTACATTTTTATGTCAATTGCTCCTGTCAGTCAAAGCATGGCAATCTAAAGGAGAAAATACAACAGAACAAATATTCAAAGCAACAAGCAAACACAAAATAATGTCCTTCCCTTGTCCTTTTTGCTTGGAACACTGCCACAACCATGCAGGAAGAGTCTGGGTTCATTGTTTGTTGGGTTTTGTGTTGGTTTGTTTTGTTGGTTTTTGTTCAGTTGTTATTTTTTTAAATAATAACTGAAATTATTGACTATTCAATAAATTCATATTTCAAAAGAAACAAGTGGGCACTGAGCCTGTACAAGTTTTGTGAGCTAGAAGACAATTTGTATCTCACCACTGGACTTATATTTTTACCTAGAAATTTACCTGACAATGGAAAAAAAAAAAAATAGTAAAGGAGAAACATCCAGTACATTTGTATTTTTAGTAAATACAGTGTGCAAAATATCTATGTTGGCCTTTCTGATTTATTTGCTGAGTAATATATATTGCCTGGCTTATTTGGTCTTATATATTACTTCCTATTGTAATTCATATAATTTTCTACTCTTTTTCCTAGTAGATATCTATATTTCTGGTCTCTTTAATAAAAGTCTGTATTGTCTTTCATATGTAATCATAACTTTTAGAGTATGACAATATGTATTCATAATTGGGTGGGTTTTTAAGGTATGCTGTGGGAAATGGATTTGTAGAGAGCTCTCAGGGCCGGACAGAAGGCCCACAGTATGCATCCATATGCAAACTTTGAAATAAGAAATGCTGGCTTAGAAATGCCATGGAATAGGACAGATATTGTTGGGAGAGAAATGGAGCTAGAAAAAAGTTTCAAAGGATGGCCTTGCAAATAAGACTAGATACTTTGGAGAAATAGAACCATAAAAGATGGATTGTAGTAGGATCTGTGAGGGGTAGTTTTAGATGATTGGCTGTAAGGCATCTACATCATGGCGTGGCAAAAAGCTGATAGGCCAAGAAACAATTATCAGTGTATTGTAATTAGGAAATAGTTGGCTTCTGATTGTGATGGCATGAATTATGACATCTGAATTGTCTCATCCCTCTCATGAGACTGAAAATGGAATAAAAGTTTTTAGAATGCCTCTCAGTTGCCCCATCTCTGGGTTAGGAGAAGGGTATTGTCCGACAGTATGCATTTTTGTATCCTTTTAAAACACATAGCATCTTTTCCTGTCAGCTACTCAAGGGGAGGAAATATTTCTTTGCAGCTATTCTATCACCTCAGCTCATATTTTGTCAATAGAAATGTATAACCAGGGGGGAGTGGGTCAGAAACAGAGATGACACACACCCCAGCATTCCCATGCAACAGCAGACTGCTTTATTGTCTGCACCATCCTTAAATAGGAGGATTTGAATCTCCCACTCCAGACAGCTCATTGGTCTGGCTTAAGCATCACTCAGCTCCTGTGGCAGTGAGACGTCTGCAGCTCAGGGTGGAACATGATTGGGTCAAGTTCCTGCGTGTGTTCACATCCATCCTATCATAGCTCAGCCCAGGGGCTGGTTTACGGACTGGGCTTGGTTTCTTATTTCTAACCAAATTATTTGCTCAGTCACAGACCAGCTGTGACAGTAATGCTATTAAAATTTACATGTAATAATTAGTATTGTTTAGAGCATTGTTAAGTTTGATTAGAGCATGCATCTGCTCCCGAAAATTATGATGCTTCAATTTTTATGTTACTGTTTGCTCTTATTACAATGGCAAACCATTGTCAGTAATTAGACTATTGTTTACTTCAAGAAAGTGGAGTAGTCATCTGCCTTCAGCAGCATTTGTGTGCAGCTACCATCTGTTCTTCTCAGGCGGTCATGAAGTGCTGTCTGTAAATTTTCTTCCTTTCACCCTGTGAATGGGGTCTAAAATTTCTTAATATTTGCTGCTAAGCAAAAAGCAACTTTTTGTGTATTAAGTTAATAAGAGGTGGTATAATATAATTTTAAAATGTAGAAGACATTATGTCTCAGGAAATATCTTCAACCTTCAGAAGATGAAGGTTCACAGAGACTTCACAGCAGCCATCCAGTACCTAAAGAGAGCCCGCTGGAAAGCTGGATAGGGACTTTGTACAAATGCCATGTAGTGATAGGACAAGGAGAAATGTCTTCAAACTGGAAGAGGATAGGTTTAGATTAGATATTAGCAGGAAATCCTTTACTGTAAGAATTGCTAGGCACCGGAAGAGTTTGCCCAGATAACTTGTGGATGCCCCATCTCTGGGAATGTTCAAGGTCAGGCTGGATGCAGCTCTGAGCAACCTGGTCTTACTGGAAGGTGTCTCTGCCCAACACAGTGAGGTTGAACTAGATGATCTTTAAGGTTCTTTACAACTCAAGCCACCCTATGTTTCTATATAAATTATTATCTACTAATCTGCAAAGACTATGGTTCCATGATGTAAGATCTAGTTTTCACTATTGCTTTAGCATTTTGTAATAATTGCTACAAGAAAATGTAAAAGTGAGATGGCAATAAACTGAAGCCTTCCATAAACGTACAACTTATTATCATTATCAAAATTTAGGAAATTTTTTCATCATGATAATCTGTTGTTAGGTTTAGAAGGTTACATTCAGACTGCTGATGATTAGGTCAGTGTATCTTCTCTCTTGAGGAAGTTAAGAATTAAAACAAGGCCAGTTTAACATGTGCATCTCATTTATATTTTTACAGAAGTCAAATATATATATATATATGCTCAGAGACACTATTAACCCTAGGACATTGTTAATAGACACCATAGAGAGGAATGAGCCTCATTTTAATGTTAAAATTATTTGATTTCAAAATTGTTTTCAAAATATCTTTAAACCAATAGTAAATTGGATATTATTAGTGTTGAATTCATTGTTATTATCACAAAATATGCAGGGCAGAGTTTTGTATAACTTCTGTTGCAGTTTAGGATGTATTCTGTGACTCTGACCTAATTAGTGATGAGGTTAGGGATGGAAGGCTTTATAAACCTGCATTTTTGGCCAACCTCTTGGGCAAAATAACATTTGAACTGGCAATATTTTGCATTCTATATCTGCTTTCTATTGCAAAATGTTCTTGTGGGTTTTTTGTGCCATTGCTTGTCAACAAGTGGGTAGAGACATTCGTGTTGAAAATATAGAACACAGAAAATAAATTTAAAAAAGGTAAAAAAAAGGAAAAAAAGAAGAGTAATATTACTAAAATGATTGAATTAAAATTTGAAGACTTCTTTCCTGAAATTAAAGTAAGAATACAAAAGCAGATACTTGATATACTTATTATCTATGGTTTATATTTTTCTTTAATCCTTTTCTTCCCTCCACTGCCAGATTCTCAATATTAAAATGGAAATATAAAGAATATAGCATTATAGATGGGAAAAAGTTTTTGTTCAACCAGATATAAAATCAACATCAACTCTTCATATGTAATCTGCAGTTCTTAATCTAAATGCAAGGTTAGTGGTAAAACAAATTCTGGGCAAAGGGATATGGCTATAGTGGTTAGTCTTTTCTGGTTAGTCTTAATGTAATATCAATGTTTTCCTTCCATTACTTTATTTTTTTTTTAAATACACATATATAAAAACCTGTGCAAAATTAAAAAAACTTATGGGATGAGAAAAGGAAACACACTGCAGTATTTTCGTCAGATTTAAAACATGCACTATTAAAGTGCTGGTATTTCCAAATTCTTGACAATATTCATCAGAATAAGTGAAGATTGATCAAGCGTCCAATGTAGGTTTGTTTCAGGAAACTGGAAAGATGAAAAATGCCCACCTAATAAATGCATTGAAGTGTTAATTATAGTTCAAGTTCTGCTGATTTCATAAAGCTGAAGTCACATTCTCACATCAGCATTCAATGAACATAAATAACTAATGAGTAAAAATGTTATTTCTATTAAAGATTCTTAATAAACCATAAAGAGTAGATTGGAAAAATGGTGGTTGTTCAATTTTAGCATAAATAAAGGGAAAAGCATGAGAAAATTAATCTGATAATCTTTATAGTGACAAATCAATTTTAAAAGATAAATTTGTAGGACAAAAAGCCAGTATTTTGCTGATAAGCAGCAATTTTCTGCTTAATAATTATCATTTAGGGAACAGTCACATTTTATTAAAATGACTAATTAACTCACTGTACTGCTGTGCTAATAGTGAAGGAAACACAATAAATGAATATTGATAGCATGATTTTTTAATAAGAAAAGAATTAAATAATAATGTGTTCCCCATATTTCATAGCAGCAATTTAAATGCAAATGTACAATACAAAAATTACCCCCCCTCTCCCCCTACACAGAAGGAATATCCATTCTGGTAAAGGACATTCTTATTCAGGAGGAGGCCTGAGAAAAGAGATGAGCTAATAGGGAGATATCAGTTGCTAAAATGCAGTTGATCTGTTCATCAGGGGGAGATGTCAAACAGGGTTATCCTCCTTGAACTGAGATTTCAAAAGCTGTAATCCCCAACAATATAATTTCCTTAGTTTTATGCTTCTCAACAATTGCAAAACCTGCTTGCCATTTGTAACAAAACTGGGAGTACAGATATTTGGAGAACAAAAACTTTTTCTCTAGGAATGTGATAGATGGGTACGGTACAGGACTAATCGAGGTCTCATTGCTACCAACTGCACTTGTGTCACGTAATATTCAGAATTTTAGCTTTACTTAACAGGCAATACATCACGCTCACGGGGGGCTACACAGAACATAAAGTAATGGCAGGAAACTTGAGCTGATGGAAATTTTTGCTGAAAAAGAGAACACGGTATAAATAGTAATGTAAACGCAATTTGGAGATTTTCATCAGTCAGTATTTTTCCATGTCTGGTCAGTTTTGGAGTTAGTCGTGTACATAGACCAATAGGAATTTTGTAGTTAAAGAAGACCTCACATTAAACAGGAAGATTTGAGTTATGTGGCAATTCAAGGCATATGCTAATGACAAATTAGAACTGGTTTATACATAGTTTCAAGCAAGTAATATTCTGTTTTGGAACAGCCCTTACCTTCTATAGAGAGACGTGTCATCCAAATTTTACATCCAGCTAGATATTTGAACACTACTATCATATTTATAGCTTGATAACCTTACTTTGCTTTGGCATTTCTTATTTATAACTATGCAGTCCTCTAAATAATTCATATTGAATATTTGCACTTGCAAAGTGGAGAAAATTGAAAGACTATGAAGGAAAAACTTTCTTCTGGTAACTTCCAACTATACTTCCAGAATGATGAAGGGAAAAACAGAAACCAAAATGACATTTGGACATGTTAGTAGGTGCAGTGCTACATTGTGTGTCAATAAGAGGTTTAATCCCACAATGTTAGCTGTGTCATTGCAAATGTTGCTAACAAATAGCTTCCTACTATGGAAATCTAGTATGGAAGCACTTGCATCAGAAGGTGAGCAAAATACAAATAAATATTGCCTATGGAATTTTGCAGATGATACTATAAGTTTTTTCTATTACTATTATTTATTATTATTGTTGTTGTTGTTATTGTTATTATTATTTCTTCTACTATTATTTTTATTCTCATATCATATAATCTCTCTAGTTGAGCAGACAATTTTTCATTTCTTTTGTATTTTGTTTTATTTATCTTGCCCTTGTTTCTCTCTGATTAGAGTAGCCACAAACCTGAAAACTGTGGTTTTTCTCTGTGAATTGAAGCAAGAATTGATTAAGGTACTTTCAGCCTGAATTTATAATGGGAGTTATAACAACCATTTTCTTCACAATGTTGCATTTTACTACAGCAGTTATAGCTAAAAGTACTGAGAAATTATTCATGTCAAAATTAGAATAAAAAATGAAGCTTAAAACTGCAGAAAGCAAAAAAGAAAGAATTAGGTTTTCAAAAGCAACTGTAACCCAAGGCTAGATTCTTTAGAAACCTGGGAGCTGATAAGGGTGGAAATTAATAATGGAACTCAAAAATGTTATGAATAGTTCCCAAGGCTAGAGGTAAATAAGATGCCATGCAACATTTCTGAAAAATAATACTGACAATCAAATGTAATCTTTTAATAACAGCCTCAGACAGGATCATACTAAACATAATGTGCTAATATATACTGTATTCCTGCCATTCAGCTCCACATCATTAGTTAAACGAGACTAATGTCTTTATAAACATATCTGGAAAGAAGCTTTTAACTGGAATTATGATTTAGATTGCATCCAGTTAGGAACTACTCATGTTCCCAAACAATACCTGTGCCATTAAAATGTAATGTACTCTGAAATTTCTTGTGTTCCTATCACCTTGTAATAGCTCAGTAATGAGAATCTCCATCAGAAAATGATGGATTGGGTTCCTACTTTGCTCTACTCAGATTACCAATTTGTTGTTCCGGTTGTAAAACTCAGAAATAACCCCCGCATATTTGAGCTCCTACTTCAGTTCATTTCTCCAGCCTCAGTATAGTAACATTTTCTGTCTGTCAAATAACATTCTGAATGAGTATTCAGGTGCAGAAAACCACTTAATTTGCAATTAGTAATTGTAATAATTATCAGATATAGAAAAATGCTCACTTCTACAGCCATTGGTCATATATTTCAATCACAAACCAGTACACGTTTATTTTCTATTTATCTCTACTGAAATGGATTTACTTGCCAGCAAATTAATTGAATAAATAAACAGAGACTTTCTCACATACTGGTGCTCCATGACAAGCATTGATCCAGAGTTTGGATGTAGTTCATAATTTAACTAGTAGCTTTAACTAGAGGCATGTTTAAGAGGTGTCGTGGTGACTAAGACAAAAACAAGAAATACACATTATGCCAATCTCTTTCTTCAGTGAAAGATTAAGTACTTGTGTCCCTTTTGGCTTTACACTTACAGCAGGTCATCTTCAAACCTCCTTTTTTTTATTTTAGCCTTTAGAAAAATACTGATGAATAGACTCATTTGAGACAAAATAATAGATTATATGTGAAAATACTCACTAAACATATCAAATGCTTTCAAACAATGTAAATGGTCAAATCTATCCACATTCTTTTCACTATCTTTTCTTCTGATGAACACACAGGCAAGAACCAATTCCTCTGACGGTTTTGGATTCAGAGTTAGTGTTTGGAAAAACAAGTTGAACATTTTCTATTGTATCATCAAATAAAGTTATGAAGGAAAACAAAGTTGTGAAAGACTTTTCTACTTACTCCAGTCAAAGTATAGCATGATCTCCATAGCCTGCCTGAGCTGTGCCCCAAAAGGCAGTTTAGAAAATGTGAAATTTTCACAACATTGGAAGACTGTGTGCCCTTACTGACTACAGAAGGGCAAGCTGATACCTTCGTTAACAAATTTTATGTAGCACTTATCATATGTTCTGAAATTTGATGCAGTTTGAGGTTGAAATTATTCATTTTAAAGGAATTATCTACAACATCCATTAATTTTCTCATAATTTCAATTTCCTTTCAAAAGCTAAAGACATTTCTTAAACACTCACAGCACTAGAAGAATGTTAATCTACAGCTTTGATTTAGATTATTTTGTTTTTTTTTTTACATAAGAGGTATGTGGCAGTGTCATCAGAATACAGCAATTTTATCTAGTAGTGTTGAGAAATTCTCATGCATAATATGGAGGCAACTGTTTGGACACATTAAGAAAAATCCATGGCATTATTTCATAAAGGTATATCTTCCTGTGTGAATAGTGAAAATTTTAGCTCTCTTGGATTGTGATATTTTGTTGGCTTACTAAAGACTCTCAGATAGTGAGCAATAGCAGCCTTATGTGGCTTGCAAAATCAGGTACGCTTCTTGAGTTTTCAGTTACCATTGGCCTAAATCCTTGATTTCCCACTATATAAGCTCCAGAGTGATATTCTTTTATATGCTGGAGCTTATCATCAAACCCTGAGTGCTGGGAAAAAAATTAAAAATTAAAAAAGATATGCAAAGTTACCTTTTTAAATTAAGTGTTTGATGACTAGGAATATAATGTACATGAGTTGTTTAAAACTAATATGAGCTGAAATTTTTCCAATAAACAATGATTAAAATGACTCAAAACTATAGTTGCTGGGTTGGCTTTTTTGTAATTCCTAAATGTCAACTAAACACAGACTGATGTTCTGGATGTAGCAAAGCATTCTATAATTACTGTCAGGAGTGACACCGCTCAGCCTGCTGAGTGAGAAGGCTGGGCTTTGGGTTGCCATTTTTACTTTCTTCTTGTATAATATCTGTGCTCATCTATTAAACTGCTGGACTGTCTAAGTTGTTTGGTTTTTTGGGGTGGGTTTTTTGGGGTGGGTGTGGTGGGGTGTGTGTGTGTGTCAGTTGTTGTTAGGTTTTTTTGTAAAACCAAAACCAACAAACCTCACAAACCTCCAGCTCCCTTATCTTCTTCTGAGGTTATGGAAGTATACTTACATCCCTTCGTGAGAAAAGGTTTTTAGAATTTGTTGTATTTTTTGGTCTTAAAAAAAGCATGTGAGAAAATACTGCAGGCTGCTTGACTAACTTCCACTACTGCCATCCTCTAGTGACCCCTTATGGTCCCCAAAAGTTTCAAATTTCTTACTTAAATATTCAATCTGACATGAGCAACAATGTGACTTGTGAAAAATGTTCCTGGGACAAAGATTAAACCTAGATATAAACCCTTTAAAGACAGAGACATTGAAGAAAGCTTTTATTTAATGTTATGTGGAAATACAAAGGAAATCTCTTAAAAAGCTCATCATATTCAGGATTTCAAATATTTTGAATAAACTTCATTGTAACACACAGAGAAAATATAGTGAAGCAAAAAAGCATTAAAAGTGTTCAAAACCACTCTACAAAGAAAGAAATATTACAATTAAGTAACTTGCGTGGTTGATTGCAGAATAAGTTATTGAAAAGATTTAGGTGGATATTGCTTTGTAGACTACATCCACCACTCATGCTGCATCAACCAAACTTGTAACTTTGTTGTAGCAGGATTTTGGATTTGACAAGCACCATTTGCCCTTGGTGAACCTATGCTGGCTTTTCCCAATCTCCTGCTTCATCTGACTTTTGAGATCCTCCAGGAGCATTTATTCCATAATGGTCCCTGGGATGAAGTAAGCCTGATGGGCCTGCAATTTCTTGGGTCCTCCTTCAAGTCATTCTTGTTAATGGGGGTGACATTAGCCTCCTTCTATTCTGCAAGGACATCCCCTGACCTCCATGGCCTCTCAAAGATCATGGAGAGTGGCCTGGCAACTGTGTCACCAGCTCCCTTAACACTCTGGGTAGATCATGTCAGGGCTCATCTGGTTTTAGGGGTTCATGTAATCATTCACACACAACCCCTCTTTCACTGACAGCAGCTCTGTGTTTTCATCAACCTGGATTTTTGTTCCCAAGGCCAGGAAGCCAGCAGACAGAGGTAAAGAGACTGTTGAGGACCTCTACGTTTTTAGATCTCCTTTTCAACATCAGGCTAATATTTTCCTTCTGATTTTGATGGTTACTTGCATACCTGAAGAACACTTGTATTTTTTAACATCTCCGGCAGATTTCAATTTGAGCTGAGCTTTTGCATTTCTAACTCCATCTCTGCATACCCTGGCAACGCCCGTGTAGATCTCAATGTGTGTTTGTGCACTTTCCCATTTCTGGCACGATTCTTTTTTATTGCATTTGAGCAGACTCAGATACTTGCAGTTAAGCCAAGGGAGTCTTGTGCTTTGCCTGCTTTCCCTTACCTTAAAGAGGATGAACTGGTTTTGTGCTCCCAGAAGAGTGCTCCTAAAAACCTTCTAGTGCTCAGTAACTCCTTTATCCTCCACAGAAGCTTCCTGCAGAATCCCTCCCAACCAAGCCCTGCGCAAGCTGGAGTTTCCTCTTCTAAATCCAAAAAATTCTGTCTTAGAAATAACCTTCAGTGTGCTCAGCAGGATCCCAAAGTCCACGTCTTGTGATCGCTGCAGCCAAGGCTGTCAATAACAAAGATAATACAAAGCAGGGATTCTTGGTTTGTGGTCAAATTTTGATTGAACTCTTAAGACTTGGTGGCTGAAATCTATTTCCATAAAAACAGCAAGTGAAGAATAATAAAAACAAAATGATTTATCCATAATGTCTGGTTGTTGGGGTTTTTTTGTTTTTTAAAATAAAACAAATTTTTTCATAAAGAGCAATTAGTGGCACAACTATAAGATATTAAATTTATTTTTAAAAATAATATTAAAAAGGTTTTCTATCTCAAGTTTAGTAGTCAGTCACAGCGTAGTTGCTTGAAGTGCATTTCTTAGAAGTTCAAAAATTGATTTAAGACATCAGTCCATTTTCTGAAATATGAGAGCAAACTGGGGTGGAAATTTCACAATTATACAAAAACCTAGGGCATGATGGCACATTAGATTGTGAAATGGCTCTCAAAGTTTTCTAAAACTAATATTCCCCAAGTTTCATAAAACTAATATATCTCCTGTGTCCTTATATAAATAATATTCAGTGGTAGACAAGAAGTGATTTGAATATATGAGGAACTGATATATGTGTATGACCATGAAGAGTAGATATTCCCAAAAACCAATATACATCAATGACAGCACCACCTTCTTTGATGTAAACCAAGTGGTCAGGAGAGAGCAGAAGGCTCACTTTGGTTGTCACCTTGGTATAATACCTTTTTTCTCTCATTTTGCTCTTAAGGGATTCCCTTTGACCAAACTTGTCAGGCTGGAATAAAGGTATAATCTGTCAGTAAATCTCAGTTCCCTGAACAACCTGGTCTTGCATGAAGGTGTCTCTGCCCAGGGCAGGGAAGCTGAAACTCACTGATCTTTAAGATTCCTCCCACCTTCTGTGATTCTGTGATTTATATTTTTTTCTCTCTGTGATTTGAAGGAGATCCTTTCCTTAGGTAAGGATTGTGTTTGTACACTTTATTAGCTAGAGATCGCAAGAAGTCTTTCAAGTATGTAGGAAATTTGCAGGTCTTTAGCAAAGCAGTTTAAGATAATAGATCCTTTGACAAACTTATAAAAACAATTCCATCTCTAACCTAACAGCAGTCTTCTAAAATATTTTCTAGGAACATTTTGGTGACAATGTACAGAAAGTATTTGTTTAATTGATCAGTGTGCAATCGTGTAGAAACAAGTATTTACCTACAAATACTGACAAATATTTTTAGTTTTAAAAGTTAAGTGTAGTAATGATGTAGTAGGTTTCACACCAGCCATATAAATTCAGAACAGAGCTACCATGGTGGAACATTTACGGGACATTTTCTTTTTCACTGTGTCCTGAAAGTTGAAAAATCCTGGTTCAGCCAGATCAAGGCAAGAATGCAAAAATAGAGGGCTGCTAAGAGAGATGTATTATTAGCTCATTCCTATCTCTCAAACTCTTCTTCTCTCAAGCTCTCTTCCCTCCCATCACTCTCCTCCCCTCACTCAATCTTTCTCTTCCCCACTCTGTCTTTCCCTCCTTCCATTTTTATTTTTTAACACCATGGATTACCAGCTTCAGTATGGTTGTTTTTCATCTATGATGGCAACAGGGAAATCAGCTTATAGACCAGTGAGAACCTAATTCAGTTGAGTTATCCCTGTCTATGTAAAGCTTATGCAGACCTCAGAAGAGTGACCCATGCTGTCTAGTTCAAATGGTTGGTCGTTTAAATTTATTACACCTTGCCTAAGCACTATAAGTGCCATGTGTCTTGCCCAGAAAAGTCAGAAGATGTATATTTTTTGTTTAGAAGAAATGCAAAATGGACACATTTAATGTTATTTAATGCCCGAAACTCCAGTGAGGCTTTCAAATATAAATTTGGGATCCATTAGATGAAAATTTATTTCTACACTGTGAACATGACTGAGACATCTTTTAAGAAAAACACTCTGTGTAAAAATATTGATTTTGACTTTGGTATATAAAACTAGATTGGAGGGAGTGATTTTTAAAAAGAACATTAAAAAGTGTACAAAAATATTTGACATATTATGAATTACATAAGTTAGAAGTTTGAAAGAATCTTAAAATGTTAAGATGGAAGAATCTGTAGGAATAAGATTTTCCTTTCTGGAGGAAATAATTTAAACAGGTTATTTCCTTATTAGTAATGCTTTTTTTAAGTCTGAACAATATCCAAAGCTACTAATATTATTTCTACCAGAAATTGTCAAGAAGTGTTAACTAAAAATTATTTTCTTTAGAATGTAATGGTATTTAAAAAAAAAAAAAAAAAAAAGGGGTTTGCAATTAAAAGCTCTTTCATTCCAGCATCTAGAAAGATTTCCTAAAGACACTATAAGTAAATTCCATCATCTAGATCCTGTGTATTTTTATTTTTGCATAAAGTATTCTTAGCCAAAATTTCTAGAGGCTTGTGGCCTATAACAATTGCATAAACATGGAAAATAATCCAAATAATAGCATGTAGTACTTATGCCTATCTTATCTATTTAGATCTTGCCCCTTGTAATTCTGCATGAGATCTGGATTTGTCTCAGGAGCTAATGAAGGGCAAAAATACTTTGGCAGGAATGTGTCTGTATGACAAGTATTGCTTATTTTTTCGAAAAAGAATTGAAGTGCCATTTTTATTTCTTGCCTGCAGTATTTTCCACAGCACTGTTGACTACTCCTGATTATCCTAGATTGTCTGACTGAAATGAGATATTTATTTGCTTGTTGGCTCAGAACCTTCAGCAGTATTTTGCATCTCTAAAATTGGCATTAACATTGCCCATTGGCTTTGATAATTAAATTGTACACCTGTTCAAAAATAAGCACCAGATTGTTAATGGTTTTTGGCCATCACACTGCCGGTTGTTTTCCAACAATATTTCTCTTCAAATTATCAGAACATTTTTGTATTCCTCTAATTGTGACATTAACTATTCCAAGTCTTCCATGGCAGTGGAAGGATAAAACCATAAATGCCTGGATAAAACCATAACACCAGTATTCTAAATCAATAACACTCTAGCTAAAGTGAGAACCTGATGAAATGAGGGTCATTATTATTAAGGGTTTCTTTAATTAATCAGCTCATAATTTCTCTTGATAAGACATTTAATTTTGGTTATTTCTACAAAGATATAACAACTCCACATGTAACTAAATCACTGGAGGTTAAGTAGTTTCAGTAAATTGAAATCCATCATATAAAATTTGCTAAAAAAATCATTTTTTATATTTAAAAGTACATGCTACTGAGTAATTAAGAGGAGAATAAGAGGCAGAGAATATTGAAGAATAAAGCATCCCACCCATAAATTTTATTGGTTGATATGTTTTTAAGTAATAGATGTGATGAAACACTATCACTGTTTACCTGTTAGAGTTTTATGAACAATCCTTTCTTGCAAATTCCTTTCCTAAATAGCTCATTACAAGATTTATGAGCTTTGTGTTTCATATAGAACCTTTCCACCAGGACAAGGTTTCATTTCACCAAGTGATTGTTGAAAACCAAAGTACAAAAGGGACTAATGCAGTGTATTAAAAGTCTTTCTTTACCATATTATTGTGGTCTGATTCATGCATTTCTAGACACCAGAAGGGCAGAAAGAAGAATCATTGGATACTTCCTGAATACTGAAACAAAAGAGTGTTGTCTCTTGTTGTCATTCACTCTCTGCAAATCTGAATTCCTTCTAGAGTTGAAATTTAGCTTCTCAAGGATTGCTCTTTTGGTTTTTTTAATGTCATAAAATAGAATTAATCTTTGCTTACTTGTAAACAGAATTCCAAACTTCCTTCACAGCTGATTTTTGACCTGATTGCACGTGGTCTGTACAATCACTAGGACATGAACTATTTTGCTTTCCATAGCATCTCATCCTGCTCAGTTGGGTCTCAGCTGCTGGGCTTCCCAGACCTAGAAGCAAAGATAGAGCATCGGTGTCTGTTCCAAAGTGCCATCTGTGTGGTGCTCTGAAGTTGCTTTACTGCATCTGGCAACACTTCTGCTTTTCCTGGGTTATGCCTTGTTCTCACCTTGCAGAGCTGGAATCTCAGTAGCTGGCTCTGCAGAGGGATGAGCATTACATTGAGCAGGGTCGTCTCCCTGGTATGTTTTAACAGCTACTGCTCAGAGTGCACATCTGCTGAATGGCCAAAGGCAAACTGGTGAAACTGTCCGTGCAAAGCATCATAACCAGTAACTCCTTCCCCTCTCCATGTGCACTGGCTGACTCTTGCTGTTATACAGAGTACCAAGGAGCATTGACCTGTTCCAGGGGTGATCTTACTGATTTCTTTGTACATTAAAGCCCTTGGTTTTGGTTTTTTTTTCTTTTGTTCTGATTCAGTTTGCATTACCTTTCTCAAGGTTCTGTAAGCTTCAAATAAATATGAATGAAGAAAAGAAAATACTGTTTAGGCTCCGTGTTTCATTAGACTGTATTCATGTTTCCAGTGAAGGGATTTACACCATAACTGGCAGATAACATAAACATCTCTCTCTAATGGTCCCAGAGGTCAGTGTTCCAAAGTATGGTTGAATGCTGCACTAATCCAAACCTTGTATTGTCCAAACTTTCTTCTTGGTTTGTGAATATATCTTTAAAAGCATTCTGAGGTGCCCTCACAGAGTTTCTTATAAGCTTTGTTGATTTTTCTTTCATCTTTGTTTTGACTTTCCCTGGAGTGACCACTGACTCTAAGTTTCATGTTCCGCTGTGTAATAACATAAATATTTTTATAAAACTAAATAGTTTCCATCTTTTAGGACAAAACCAGTTTGAATAGGCTTGTGAATACAACTAGCAATTCAGAAAAACTTTCTCACATCTTCTCCAGTATTTTCCCTGCTGTAGCATGGGATCCTCTTGTCTTTATTTAACCTACAGGCAGACTGGTGTCATCTGTGACAGCAAAATAATGTCCACATTGTCTTTATAGATTTAGCCTGAAGAAAAACTAGAGAATAGTCCTTCCTTCCTCCCATTAGAGCAAAAAAAAAAAGGAATTATATAAGGGAAAATGAGTTTTCCTAATCTTGTAATTGGAAAAGCCAAGCTCAAAGAAATATCAAAATATTAGTTCAATGTAGTGAGGCCATAGAAAAAAATTCTGAAACATTATAAAGCAATTTAAACCTGTATTCTCTAGCAGTGTTAGACCTGCATTCTCTAACAGTGCTGTGTTATTTTAATGACCTTAGGTAGCAGTTTTAAAAGATACCATATTTCTATCCAGAAAAAAAAATAAAATTGAGGTTTGTTACTATATGGAATTTTATCAACTTATGTGATAGCTGTTGTCATTACAGCACAGCAACCATGAATGACAGTAGTCCAGAGCTTTTGCTGTATCTGCATTATGAGAACTGCCAGAAGCAGCTGGAGCAATGTGATGGACTGGCTGCACATTTAAACATGTGTCTGTTTAACAGAGGATAAAATGAATGAGAAGAAAATGTTATCACCAGGAACATGGAGAATCTTCTCAAAAATAAATCACCAATATTAGGAATCGAGTTCCTAGCATCTTTATCCCAACTAACCTCTGTTGTAAGTCATTAGGAAGTGCCTTTCAAGCCTGTGGCACCACTGATACTAATGAGTACAATTTCAAATGCATGTACAAGACTAAAAAAGGATTGGAACCTCACATGGATAAAGATGTATGCTGACAGAATCAGCAGACATAAGCAAATCATGGGAAGGATGTATAAAACTCTTAAATCCAGGATTAAGGCAATAAGTAAATGTATTTTATTAAACAAGTAGATTATTCAATTACTTCCAAACAAATTTTAATAGAATATATATATATATATATATGTAATGGCTGATGCTCTCTGTGGATTGTGAAGAATCTTCAGACTGAAATTATACTGGGTTGATCTGGTATACCTATTTTAGTGTCTGAGACAGCTGCATTTTCAAACACAAAAACATTTTGGAGGAAAACAAGTGACATGGCTACATCTCCTTTTTTGACAAGATACTGATATTTCAGCTCCTTTTGTTTACACAACGTTTGCACTAAATAATATACTAAGTAATGAAAAATTGGAAAAATTTAAGAGAAGTTTCACAAAATCTGTGAAATATTCATTCTTTTTTGGATTTTACTGGAATTCAATTAATGTTTTCGAATTTTTTTTAAAATACCTTTATCGAAAGTAAAACCTTTATAGGTATTTCAGTCATACCTGCATTTGTAGCAAAAACCTGAGGTAACAAAGGAGGTGGTATTTTTAAGTTCAGTTACTCTTCAGGCAACTTAAAGCTTTTATTTGAATTCTTGAAAATGAGAGTTTATTCAGTGCATTAGCTTTTGGTTCATTTTTAACTCAGTGTTGTTTCTAACATTTTAGCTGATGAATATCCCACTTTTCCCTCCCTCCTTGCCACCCTGAGGGCTCCTGAACTCTGTGACAGGATCCTGCCTGTGCTATCATGTGCTTCTTCTTTCTGTGTGCAGCAGGGACAGAATTAGAACCAGTGCATTCAGCTCAAAAAGGAATTAAGTCTGGGAAAGGGTCAGCAGGTTTTAGAATTAATGGTGGTGGTGGCCCCCACTGATCCTGGTTCTAAAGGCTCTGATCTTTTAATTGATTGAAGTATAACTTTGGCTAAATCGAGTGAAACACAGTAAAATCTGTACCATTTAATAATTCCTTCTACAAACATGATGCTGATGTTAAACCTGAGAAATGCAATTTATAGAGAGTGGCTATGTTAATCTTTTTTATATATATAAAGGTAAAGGGAAAATATCTAATACAATAAGGCACATAATTTTGGAAACTAATAAAATACTGCAAATTTTAGAAAATTTTTTAAAAATCTGCAATTGTATCATGAACCTCAAAATAGTGGAAGAATAACCCATGTAATTTTCCGGGAAAAAAGATTAATGTACCTACAGATTTATATATTTTCTTCTAGTCAATTCTCTAGTTTGAAAGATTACGCTGTTATCTACTTTATGAATTTTGTTAATTAAAGCTGCTACAAAAGCATAATTACCAGCAAATAAGACTTAGTGAAAAAGGAAACTCAAAACATGCTGCATTTTTTCTCCTACATCATTTGTGCCACCCTTTTGCTATTCCTCAAATGCATGATGTCATTTTTAATGAGCTAGTTTTGATTTGGAGCAGGAGTACAGCAGGGAGTTGACAAATTAATACTACACAGCTGTATGAGCACATTTTTCAGTCCCATCTGATTTAGACTTCAAATTCTTTACTCATTTATCCTTTGAAATTCCTTTAGTTAAGCCATTCATCTACTGTATTTCCTGTTTACTTAAACACAATGACAAAAAGGTTGAAAAAAAAAAAACCACCAGAAAAATATTTCCAAATTAATTTGAGTGGAACCCAGAGGCCCATTATGATACAATACAAAATACAGATTTTTTTTTTTAAAAATTATATTTCAGAATATGGAATAATATACATTTGCTCTGAGAACTTGCTCTAAAAAAATTCTAATCTTTACCCTTCAAAATCAATCTCTTTTGAAATACATGAACCAACATTTCTACTGTCTCAATTCTTCCCACTTTAATTTAACAGTGTAACAGATGAGTGTGGGTTTTTACACATTGGAAAGAATGTGATAGCTTCATGTCCTGTCCTGTGGCTTACAGTGGAAGGATAACGAGACTTTACCTCCTGTATTCACCTTAGACTTTAAGCCAGAGGAGGACTTGGTGGCTATTAAGAAACATGCAGCTCTCTGAAATTAATGAAAAATGCAGCTGTGCAATGAATACAATTTTACTTCTTTGTTTAAAAGTATAGAAAGAAACTATGGACATCTGTAAAACAGCACCCATAAGTGTGGAAAAGCTCTTCTCCAGCACAGTAGCATGCATGTACAGCTTGTAAATAACAGGAGACACCAATCTTGATGTTCATTATATTGGATGGATCAGAATCTCATAAAGTAGACTCTTCCTTCTATTTGCACAGTCTCCTATAGTTGCTCATTGTTGCAGTAGCAAGCAGACAGGACTCAGTTTCTTCATGCAGGAAAAGCTAATTCTTTATTCACATTACTCATTTTTATACAGTTTCCACAGACCTCGTGTCCACTCCGATTGTTAGTTGTTTTCTCGCTGATCAATTCATTGGACAAAATGTGGTTTTGTGTGTACGTGCTGAGACTGTCTATTCTTAAATTGTTTATATATCTTCTTCACTGATTCTCATGGGATAGATTTGTTGTTTTTGCAGGTGTGGACAGTTCTGTTACCAAAATAGTTTGTTGTGCTAACTGCTTTCATTCTTATGATTTTTTACATGGGAATTTAAGCTGATTGATAGCTTAGCTAGAGTAACAGGGCCTAAACCATATTTTATAAGGCCTTTCTTTTATAATATCTCTACCTGTATGCAACAGCTCATGTACCAAAAAAAAAGCAGGGGGAAAAATGACATCTTATATGGCTTTGTTTAAAAACAGCTTATGTTTATTGCAACCTTGGTACCTGGATAGGATGTTGATGATGATGATGATGATGATAATGGCAACTTCATCTTATTATACTGTACATCTGAAAAACTTCCATGGCAGAGCATCACACTGTCTGGGAAAGCCTGAAGCTGTGTGTGTATGTGTCTCTGTGAGTGTACATTGCTATATAAAGCCCTTATAAGGGCTTTGCAGCCTCCATGAAAACACAACTATTTGTTTACTTTAAAATAATACCTGAGTTTAAACTTTTTGATTCCCAGTACTTTAGAGTATAGACTTTAAATCAGGTAAATTGATTGTTCTGCTGTCAGATACATGCCATTTGCCTTCCCTGTTGAAACATGGAATATTCTGATGAAGCTGGCAGAAATCAATTTCCTGCACTGAAGACTCATTGAGAGTTTTGGAGCAAAATGCTTCATAGCTTTTCAGTCTACCTGTTGTACATCAATCCTGAATCACGAGGTAATATAATATTTTCTAGAGCTTCTTCTTCCAGCTGCAGAGAACCTGTGGAATCTGCAGTGTTTTGAGGCAGGTTCTGTCCTGTGTGTGCAGCTGACATTGCCCTCTGCCATCCATGTGCTGAGACAGGCAAAGGTCAGGACTGGGATTGACGTGATGCACAGTGGAGGAACTGGGAGCAGAGGTAAAATAGGAATGGCAAGTATCAGATAGTAGGGGAAGGGACAGAAGGAGATTAGGAGAAGAAAGGGTGATTAACAGGGCAGATGCGAATAGGGATGCAATTCTCAATCATCCATTTAAGACTGCATTTTAAATAAAATTCAGGTCCACCAAAAAGTTGTGAATGTCAGTTCTTCAACGTTTAGCTTATGAGATGTTTGATTTTTGCAACCATAAACTTATATGGATTTTGTAGCAAGAGGCAAGAGGAGACCCTACCCATAAGTCTTACCTTTCCATCATACAATTTCTCCACAATTTGGATTTTTTCATTTTTTCCCTGTCCTCAGTGGAGAATAAATTCTGAAGTTCTGTACCACTTCCATCCCCCCAAAATGGCTGTCTTTCTGCCAGTAACAATTTTTTCCAAGAGTAAGGGAGGAGGAGAAGGCTGACTTAATGTTTCAGAATGATGTATCTAACTAAACTGATCAATATCTCCATCTTTACTGAATAAAATGATTCTTTTCTTTATATAAGATTGAAAGAAATAGAGTGAGTGTTTTTTCTGTATCAAGGGACTTCCAAACCTCCAGTCTGTGATTTTACGAGGCAGCTATCCAGTGTAACTCAGTTCTTTCTTGAAAGTATATGAGTTATCTCCATGGAAGAACAGTTTGAAAAGAATATATAAAATTTTCATTTCTTAAAATGAAATTTGACATCTGGGAATAAGGTTCCAGGTTTCAGACTATATGAAAAATGAATTATTCAGATGCTTACAGGGGCAGTATTCTTATTTGATATAGTTTAACCTTATTTAACTGAAAACTTGCCTTCCTGAATAACCATCAAATATTCAGCCAATATTCAGACACTAATTACTCTAAGTTTGCTTTTTTATCCATTTTTTTGTGCTTTATGCATAAAAGCTTTTGATGAGGGTTAGATCATATTTAGATACACACAGAGGAATTTTTAAAAAGTTTAATTAAAATTATATAATTGATTAACTCACCAACAGCATTAAGAAACAAACTTTTAGAATACATATTGTAGTAATAATTTCAATAATGAGTTCTAAAAATAAAAATGTATTTAAGCAGATTCAGAGAGTGACAAAAGGTGAAGGTTTCAATTACATACAGCTAGATGCATGGGACTTAAAACAGGCAAAGCTGAAAGATGTAAAGTATGATTGTTGTGCATGCTACAGTATTATATCCTTCAAGGGCAGTAAATTATGGCTACAAATGAATACATTGTAACATCAGCAACATTGCTAAACTTTTATGCTTGTATCAATTTCAAAGTGGAAATTTTATTTGAAAGTTGGGTCTCAAAAAGGATTTTTTCCCCTTAGCAAAAGAGTGTGAAAAATTGCATTTGATGCTGTTGGCTCTGCAGTAGAGATATTAAGTACCTTGAAAGGATATAAAGTTGGATTGGTTTGGGTTTTTTTTTTTGTATTGGATTTTTAATGGATATACCCATTTTTCATAGTGGAGTTGACAATTCAGAGTTCTGAACCAGTAGGTCTTGGGAAAGGACTCACTTCATGGGGATTGATTCATTCCAAACTTCTAGCACCCTAGCAAACCTTCCCCTAATCTAGAGCTTAAATTATTCACATTTTTGCTGTACCAAATCACATGGACACTATTTCAATGAACATGAGCTGCTACATTGTCTTGTGAAAAATGACTGTGGGAAAAGAATATCAAGTGATATGTAAAAGTTTTGTAAAGACAAGATTTTGTGTACTTCTTCTACCAGTTTAAATATTCCAGGCAAAAGGCAAATTGTACAGCATCCTGATGCTATTAGCTTCTGCAAAATAATGAAACACTAATATTGTTTCTCTATAGTTTTAGAATCAATGTTCCAGATAATTCAAACATTTTTCTGTGTCCTTCATTCTCAAATTGAATGTGTTTTCTAAGGTGACATCAGGGATGAATTTATCTTATGACATATTTATTAAGACCTTGAACTCTTTTTGTTGGTGATTTAATGTCAGCACAGAAGTAAATTTCAGTACTAGAAAGAAATATTTAATAATCCAATTATTCAAGTCCCTTTTTTTTTTTTTCATCGTGACTGACCATGTTGTAATGTCCACAGTATCAACCACATTGCTTCCTATAGGCCTGCAAAGTTTGGTGTGTGAGGATATTTTTATGTTATGCGGATTATCTGCAATATCAGCAGCATATATATTATTATTATCTACTTATCTGAAAGGCTCTTTTCCTTACATTATATTCTTTTAGATTTTGTGTCTGAACTAAATATCCACCCCTGCAAGCAACAGCATTTTGACAGCATTCTATAAATGTTCCAAAAGGGAAAATGGGACATATGATCTCATGGGCAAGATGAATCCTTTCTATTTCAGTCTATTATTTAGAGATTATTAGGTCACTAGTGGAGTAAGAGTTTGGCTAAATCACTAACAGTTTTTAAGGCAACGAAAAATTAGATTTCAATATGAGAAATAGATGATCTTTTTTCCTAAATCTTCTTAAGGAAAATAACATATTTTCTTTCAATAGTATTGAATTCATATGTACAGTAGAGATACTCAGTGCATTAGTCTGAAACCTAACCTGAAGTATTGAATGGTTTTCTTAAATATGGAAATATTTCTGTCATCATGAATGTTCTTGAAATGAGTTGATCTTTCCTGAAATTGTTCTGTCACTAAGCAGAAATACCGTTTATAGAATGATTATTCAAATTATTAACTTGCAATTAAACAGCAAAATGCTTTACTTGAGATGAGATAGTAATTATCATAGTCTTGAAATGTACAAGATTGTGATTTTACGGAAGTTTTTTAAAGAACCATACAAGTCACAAAACATTTATACAAGAAACACACTTTTTACACATCATTTAAAGTTTCAGCTTTTCTGAGTGCATGACTTTATGCAGAAGAGTATAAATGTATATCATGGCTGAGATTAGCTAATGGTCTTCAGCAGAATTTGAAAACATTTTCTATAGTCAACTGTGCATTTTCTGGTTCTGAAAGATTGCTCAAAAGATAATTTGTCATGACAGTTTCTGTGTCAGCAGCTCTTTTCTTTATTTCCTGAGAACTTTTAATTAAATCTTTTGGCTGTGCTTATCACTTCTTAGAAGATATTTCAGTTATGTTTTATTCTGGGGACCAGAAGAATCACTTTCTTCTAGTTTTCAAATAGCAATGTGAAGAATTTTTATTATATAGCTGCTTCCAACAAGCTGAAACTTATATTACATACACTTTTTTTGGGGTAGCATGTTTGTCATTCATCAGTTCCACACTTGAAAGTCTCCTGCTGTGCTTTGCATTTACTGTCACTTGCAAAAAATACTACTGTTTTTTACTCATTTTTCTTCACACAAATTCCTGAGATACTTTTAAGGAATGGATTTTGTCTGCTTGCCCATACTGGAAATGTGTTTAAAGACATAGAAGCAAACAAAAAATATGGATGATTTGTGAAGCATCTACAAAGATCTGCAGTGACCACCACTAAAATTTTATGATAAGTCTCACAGAACACAACCTACAATTTTTGAGAAAATTCCCCAGGGTGCGGCATCATTCCATCACTGCAGTAGATGGGCTGAAGTTACTTCTCAGTTAAACTTCTTTATTTGTAATCACTAGAATAAACATGAGCAAATCATGCAATCAATATTTAGAATTTGAGGAAGTACAGATTTTCAATATTTAAGCAAAACTATTTACTTGACACACAGAGATCAGTTTTTTAATTTATGGTATTTCATTTTAGAAACCAATTCATAAGTATGCATATTGCACTGCAGTTTTAAGTAGACAAGCTTAAAGTCTTCAGAAGCACTAAAACTTTTGTGGTTTGATATCTAAATGAAAAGTTAATGTTTCTACCCAGAACTGATCTACCAAAAAGCTTGCAAATTGTAGCAAAATATATGACCTCAGAATAATTTAAAAATTAACTTGTATATTCAAAACAAATAGATGCAACAGACAAAAGAGAATGTAGAAACAAATATAAAGGAGGAACATTAATTAGAAAATGATGTATGACCAAGTGGTGGGATTTATAAGCAATTATGCACTTTGCAGAAGGTCCTCTCATTGGAATGATTAATTATTTTCATAAGTGTTTCAAAGATTTACTTCCATATTCTAGAGTCATGTCCCTAAGGAGGCCAGCGAAAGCTGGTTTCATGAGATATGAAAAATGAAATATCTTGGATGGGATGATGGGAAAGTGTGGAGTGAGAGAAGCAATATTGCAAAATGGGTGCCAAAGAGGCTAAGTTATGTGAAACTGGAGCATACAGCAAAAATTACAAGACTTGTGATGCTTCCAGTTTTATATATTTTAATAAGGCAGGGTTTTTGTTGGAGTCCAGTGCTACACTAATCAATTTTAATTCTCAAGTGACAATTATAGAGATGTTATTTCACCATTTTTAAGGCCATTCTTGATTTCAAAAAAAGAAATAAAATACACTGCAATTATCTGAATTACTTAAATATTAACAAGAAATTTAGCAGTGATTGCAATGAAGTATAAGGTTGATAACAGCCCAGAGTCCTCCAAAGGAGAAACTGTAATTTCACCTTATCCTTTAAATCATAATACAGGCAAAATCCTGATGAGTTTTACTGGACAGAGAAAAATCCCAATCTGAAATCAAAAAGGCTGAACTTGATGTTTTCTTATGCTGCATTTTGCTGCATTGGTAGTGCTTTGAAGTAAAAGAGAAACCCATCCTTAAAAATCTGAATGCTTCTCCCTGGTCAGGGAGGATATGTGTCTTAAATTCAGTTGGATTTAAAAAAAACACCAGAAGCAAAAAATCCTGCAAGTTCTAGCAGACTTCATTTCACATTTACAATTCTTCTGATGCCACCTCAAACCCATTTGGTTTCAGATGTTCTGAATGCTCAACAGTGCCTAATGAGTGCCACAGAATAGCACCACACAAAATTCCATCTAAACTGGTGTCCTCTTTCTGGGATGGAAAAAGTAGGTCTCTGAAAGGCTTTAAGAAAAAAGCTGGTGTCCCAGGGGTACCATGCAAGATTCCAGGTAAATCAAAATCAAGGACTCCTCAGTCAGAGGTGATATCTTTTAAGCCTTTTCCTCTGCTAAATTGTTCAGTTGCTTTCTGCTCCCCTGTAAAGCTTTTATAACAGCTTGCTACAAGGGCTCTTCAGACTCACGTTCTGTTAAAATTTATTCAGTACTGATAGTGGTTGTGACCTGTTCCTGTTCACTCCATCATAGGCATCCTGAAGTTTGCTTAGTCACCTCTGCTGCTCAAGCCAGACCATATGTGTGTTAGCATGTCTGTACGGTTCTGCAAAACTTTCTTGGTTTGGCATGATTTCTTGTCAGCTACAATAAATATTGCATTCAGTATTCATCGTGTGGTCATTTATTGGATTAATATAGTAGCATAAATATTGTGCATCTCACTTATTTTCTATCAGTTTTTTTTTTTTTGAACTTTATTGTTCCAGGCCATTGTTACAAGTATTTTATCACATTCCAAATTCTGCAGAATGATCAACCTTTTTCTTTTAAGAAGAGAGCAACATAGCAACATGTTCTCACTGAAAAAGCAATGAGATAACTAAAAAACTCTTAGTTTTGTAAGTGGAATAGAATATCAATTCCTGCTAATTAAGATTATTTATAATCTGCTTGTCTATAACTAATCAGAAAATCAGAAGTTATTTCCATATGACTTTTTCTTCTTTTTTGAATGCTGACAGTCTGATGATTCCCTTTCACTGAATTGATCTCACTGTCACTTCACTGATCTCAAACTGTGATCTTTAGAAATTCTGAATCATGATGTGCAAAACTGTTTCTTAAGCCTATAACTCCAAATACTGCACTTTTATCTTTTTGGACAGAGAAATAGTAATGTATTTTTCTATATCCATAATGATGTGCCTTACCAAAAAAAAAAAAAAAAAGAGATAATCTATTTTACAATCTAACAAAATTAACAGTAGCAAGCAATCATGATATGTCAACACGGATCTGGCAGTATTTGTGTTGCTTATAGGCTTGTGCTTCTTTACTATTACCTGTAAATTATTTGGCACTTAGTTTTTCATTTGTGTAATCACGCTTCAGTTGTGTTCTAAAATTTAGAAAATAAATAGAGAAAAGCAGATTCAGTGTTCTAACATTCTTGCAGTTTTAGATTCATAGCTGTTTTTCTCCCAGACATAAGATTTTTAAAGTAAAACAGCATCTCACATTTGGAGAATGCAAATGTATTCCTCTTAGAGGCACTTTAAATGCTTCCTTATGCAGATGACACTGCCACTAAAGAGCTTATTTCCCTTCCCATTACAGTTGCACTTGTCATAAAAAATTTCCAAGTGATAGTTGAAGACTGCAAAGTTAAAGTTGAGCAAAGATTATTAATATTCTTTGTATGTAGTATCTAAATTTCTAGGTTATAAGAAGGGGACGCTCAAAAAAACTTAGAAATTCTTACTGACACCAAAGAGTTGTTCCACAGAAATTATTTGTGTGTGCTCACAATTTGTATTAGTTTTGTGAATATAGCTCTATAAATTTTAGAGATACATCAACGTTGAGCTGTCAGTGGTGCCTTCTTTCACAATTTTCAAGGGAAAAATATATTTCTCCCATCAGGTTTAGGAATAATTAAATGTTGTGTTCATGCCTCTCCTTTTTCAGAGGTAAATTAACTCATACACATACATGAGTTTGTAACAAACGTGTCTCTATTTTCATGTATGATTGGACTATGCTCAATTTTCTATCTAATATAACTTGAAATGGATGAGCTACCTTACCAAAATGTCAAGGCCAATCACTACTGCAGTCTCACAGTGAATAATTCAAATACTCTTGGTGCATCAGTTTATGCAGTTAATGTAACTATAGTGGCACAAAACCAATCAAATCCAGCACGTAGAAGACATGAGCAGAATTCAGAACCACGTGTTGAAGCAACCAGCTTGCTTGGTTTAACTTTTTTTGGTCTTTAAATTCAGCATATCTCATGTATGTATGGGCCTCTGAATACTGCATATTCTGTGGATCTTCTGTATCTTCTATAAAATACTGTAAAAATTCTTAAAATCTAAGAAAATCTACCAAGAAGACAATATTTTCAAAATTTTTTTGATATTTCTGAACCCAGTAAAGTGATGCTCACTCTAAGTCCCCTGCTGTGATCCACAATTTCCAGGAAATAAAGAGAATACATTAATTCAGCTATGCCTGTTTAAAAACATAGCAGAAAGCTGGATTCTGTTTCCAGACAGAGAAGAGCCTCACAGCACTTCAGTCCAATATTCTATTGATTTTAATGACATAAATAGAACTATAACCTTTTTTTTATTTATTATATATATTTTTGGAAAGTAACAATTTACAGGCATCTGAAGAATTTTTTGAAAAATTTAATTTGGAAGTAGCAAAAAATTTAGAGATCTGAAAAAAGAAGAAACTGCAAAGCAACAGATAGATAATTGGAACAGTAACTAAATTAATCTATGAAAAAAAAGAGGAAAAAATTGCAAGATTTCTGTATTGCTATTGAAAGAAAGAATGTTCAAAATAAAAGACTTTCTATCATTAGAAGTTATAAGTAAAATCGTAGAGGATGTGAAATTAAACTCAATTACACACAATTGGAGCTACCAATATTCCATCTTCATGTAATGTTTAGGGGTTTTTTTTAGCTTTAAAGCATCACTGTGCAATAAACCAACAGCTGTGTGTGCTCCAGCTGCTGAATGGGTCAAGTGATGGTGTTGGGTGCTTTGCAAGGAAAGAGTCTTGGACTGTTCCACGCATAGACAGAGAGCTGAGAGGGGTGTGAATGAGATTTACAGAACCATGAAGGCAGGAGGTGAGCTGAGCATGGCACTGTTGCTGGCCAAAGGTGAGAAGGCAGGGGTCACTGGAGCCTGGGTGAGGGCATGGATAACAAGGCAGCAGTTTGCACAGCGTTTTGCACAGAAAGGTACAGAAGGGGGAGATGGGAAACCACAGGACAGTCAGTCTCACCTCGACCCCCGTAAAGGTAACAGCTAAACCTGGAAACCATTTCCAAGTGTCTGAGGACAATAAGTGCATTGTCTGGATCCAGAACTGGTTATCTGAGTTGCTGGGTGGCAGACATTAAGGGAATCCTAAAAGTACGAAGTTGGAACACATCCTCAGACATTCCTGATGCAATGGTTCTGGATGCTAGAGAACTACCAGAAAAACAGTGGTAAAAATGCAGTAATTTCATTATTAATTTTGTCCCAGCAATGTCGTAATCCAGAGACACTAAAATTGGATTTTTCAAAGGAGTGTGTAGGTAATAGGTCAACTTATCCTGAAATACATTGTGAATTAGGTGTATCAATAATATAATCAAGATATGGAAATTTTCAGGCAACTTTTTGTACAAAAACACCCCAAAAAACTCCAAACTTAGAAAAGCAGTGTTGTTCATTTTTACCAGATCTACAAATAGTATTTGGCAAATACCAATTCGTTTTCCTAACTCATGAGTAAATAGATAAATGTTGCAAAAAATTGACAAGGGAAAAAAAATAAGCATGATGAATATCTTATCTACTTGTGTTTTACCTAATCTTTAACTGCTTTATTCTTTCATTGCTTTTGTCTTTGTCAGCTTTATTGCCATTTTGGCATCAGAGGGTTTCCCCCCGCTGTTTGCATACATAAGATAATTTTACTGGTCCTGAGAGCCCTTGTACATTTTTTATCAGACATGGTAGGTCCTAAGATAACAAAACCATCATGTCACCAGATTACCATCACCATTTGCTGCTTTTCACTTCAGCTCCCACATGATTTCAGCAGTCAAAACCTTTCTAGGCACAGAACTGGAGATTATGCTTTGTGATACTTGAAAGCTGAGGTTCCAACTTCCAGCTGTATGACTTTCCAGCTGCATGCTATCTTTAACAGCTGGTGAGATAGTAGCTGCTATCATGTCAGAATTCGAAGCTGTGAGGAATGGAAGGGAGCAGAATGACTAATTGTAATGCACACATTCCCTTTCTATCTCTAGCTTTGCAAGTTTTAAAAGAAATGCTTTCACTGTTGCAAAGCTCATAATGACAGCGCAGCAGTTGTGCATGGTATTTGTTCCTACTCCAGCCGGTTCAAGAGATACCAGAATTTAATACTGTCAGAGATGAGCAGTGTTTTGGGCAATGATCCAAGGCAGAACATGGTCTATAGCATAACTCTCTAGTGCTTCCCAGAACTCTCATATAATTTTCATTCAATGACTATAACTAGGAGGCATAATATTGAATGATACCACAATGTACTAAGCAATTCTTTCAGGAGTTAAATTATTTCTTTTCTTGAATGTACATGGATTTTTTTTTTTTTTTGAGGAGAACTTGATTTTCAATCTAAATCTTAGCACACTGTAGTGTTTTCATGGTGAAAAGTACAAAGAACCTCCCCAATATAATTCTGAAAATACCTAATTTAGTTTCATTACGTATTTGGATGGAAAAAAAACAAGTGAATAAGGGACATGGGGAGGAAAGTTAATGTCCTCTTCATAGTGGTATATCTTTCACACCTGGAAGAGGTAAGAGGAAAGCAATGAAGATGCATGCTGAGCAACTGTTAAAAGTTGAGAATTCTGAAAGGGTAAAAGAAAGGAAATTGAAGCTGGCAACCATGTAATTTCTGGGAAGGAAAAATATCATGATTTTTATTGGCCTGGAGATTATGTAGGTGAAGATTTTGTGGCAAGTGAATTTTAATGTATTAAAAAAGGAATGAGAAAACGGTTTGTGCCAAGGGCACTTTCTTAGCCTTTTTTAAAATTCTTAAAAAAATTGCTCACAGAAAACATTCTATACAAATCACACTTAAAACAGAAAAGAATGTATATATTATTTACATCTCCTTCTTTGTAGGACTAGGACAGCTATTCCTGTGTGCAAAATCAGAAGACATTTTTAAAAAGAAAGAAATATTAAAAGCATTTAAAAGAAATATTAAAGCATGCTATACAAGTGAGACTTCTTGCATCTACTTACAAGTCCTAAAACAGCCACTTGTACTATCTGCATCCTTCAATATTCCTGAAATCTCTTTTCAATTTTTACTTTCAAATGTACCTAAATTTTGAGTGCCTGCAATATTAATGTAAAGCTTTGAATAATGAGAAAAATGGCAAAATCAGTTTGTATTTAGCCTAAATGTATGCTTAGCAAGAGCAAAAATGCTGAGACGTGCTTTCTTTTCAAACATAAGGAAATTTTCTGATAACTTATTGTAATATGCAAGGAATTAAAAACTTATTGGTAAAATTATGTGAGTGATAAATGGAGATGTACATAAGAGAAAAAAAGCCTTTTCAGACAAACTTTGAAAAATGTACTTTATTCTGAATACTTTCACTGTAAAAGGAGATGATACTGGTATTCTGGTTCATTCCAGGAGGTTCAAAGTATTCTAGAAACCAAAGATAAAAAGGCCATTACTCCCCTTATACTATCATTCCCTTAAAGGTGAGAATTTTACTTGTGTTCATTTTCTTGGGGAGAATGGGTTTTTTTCTTCTATCATGCAGCTGAAAGGGAAAGTTGTCTTATTTGGTCATCCCAGAGCCTGCCATGGTCATATTCAAAATGTTATAAATGAAGAAAGATGTTATTATGCAAAGCTATGATGAGAAAAATATCTGAATATCTGAGAACTGACAATTTAAGAAAAAGAGAGCTTTTATTTTAAAGGTCATTTTAATTCTTATTATATGTCAGAATCGTATGTCAGAACAGTGAAATAATTATGTTATAAATGGCAATGATTCTTCTTTTGGAAAACCACAATTAACAAGACCTGAGTTTATGAAAGACTGTTCAAAGGAGTCCTTTCCTATTAAGTATCTACTGGGTTGTATTTATTCTCTACCATTCTAAAAGTTCTTACAGTGGGTAACTTATCCAAAATTTCAGCACAGTTACTGTGATACAAAAGCAAAGATTTTGGTTTAGTAGCAAAAGTTTGATAAAAAAAATTAATTTTTTCATATTCTATTTTAGGGAAAATATTACATGTAATTGTGTAGTGAATTTCAGTGGTACCTATTGTAATACACTATACCCAGAAATCTACTTGGGAAATTTATTGTGATATAAATTTTGACATTAAAAGGGGTGATAATCATATAGGAAAACACAAACCTTTTCTTGTAAGGAAAATAAAAGCATAATTTTTCATGTGTTCAATAAGTAAAAATAATTTAATGAAAAATATAGCAAAAGATGGCTTGGGCTCTTGAGGATCTCAAAGGAAACACAACTTTCAACATTTAAAGAAAACATCATGCTGTTTGAGAGCACATTTAGTATTTTTAGAAATTGGAATGGCATAGTGGGTGAGTTTACAGTGGGTTTCAGTAATTTCTGCAGGGTAAAATATGAAACCTAATTCAATATCCATATGCTCACTCATGATCTTTCATAGTCCCCTAATGCTAAATGGCAAATACATTTTAATTAAAGCAGAAGCTGACATAAATCCATGTTCTATAATTTGGGCATTAGCTTGTAATTCCACTCAGAATATTAATTATTTTATTCATAAATAAATGTCTAAAACTGTAGTTTAGTTTACACCAGTAGATGCTAGCTCAGGCTTATAGTGATTTCTTTCCTGAACTCTGATTTGGTTTCATACCAGAGATCCCTTCCTTCTTTATCCACTCATGAAAATAGCTTAGCATAGCACCACTGTTGAGACAATAAATGACAAAGTGAAGTGGCTCTGAACTGAAATTTATTTTTGATTATTGCTAAGTGAATTCTCATCTTTTATATTTAAAAATTACATATCCAGGATATTAATTATTTGTTTTCTAAATTATTTGATCAAAACATTTCTGATGCAAGTATTTGAGATTTTAGTGGTAAGGGCTCATTTTCATCCTTATTTCATTTTCTGTATCAAGCTCATGATGCAGTATATGCCTTTTAGAAAAGCACATGGCATAGTTAAAAGTATTCCTTTGAGAAGATAACTGTTTTTTAGTCTCCATAGGAGTCCTAAATTTAAATAGGAACCTTGATAGGATTGAGCTAGTGTGGTAAAATTTAGCTTATCTAAGAGGCCTATGGAATCTGTAAATATCAAAAAGAGAGACAATGTGTTTTACAAATAACAATCATTGTGTTTCTGGAAATCCATAAATTCCTAAAACTTTAGTTTTTCAAGAATGAATGCCCTTAAAGGAGAAAAATATTTCACACATCTTCATTTCCCTCTCTTCTCCACATGTACAGGTGGATATTTATCAGAATGTAGTCACCTTATATTTCTTGCTGTATTTTCATTCATGCTGCTACACTAATCCCTTATGATTTTGCCTCTAATCTGTACTCCTGAGAAATGCACACATCTGTCCTTGGGAAGTCATCCTTGATTAAAACAAACAGCAACCTTGTAATGTCTCCCTGTAGAATCATTACAGCAAATTGTGTGAGGATTAAATAAGATGACAATAATAATTTAGGTATCATGTGTAGCCACCTTAAAATAGTTCTATCTAGCTCTTCCATCTAATTAAGGTTTGGAAAGAATCCTACCTTCCACTGATACTTACTGTGCATTTTCACTAAAAAAGAGATTAATTTAAACAGCAGTTGATTTTTTTTTTAAATATTCTGTGGAGAAATGCATGCACAAACAATATTAATTGAGCTCTAAAATGGTGATGCTAAACAACAAAAGCAAGGAAATGCACAGTGAAGCAGGAAATGTACCATATGTTATTGTATACCTGGGTACAATGGGGACACTATCTTAATGGCTTTCTTAATATTTCTGTTGTAGCAGATATTGGTGGACATATGGTATGCTGCCTTTTTATATGCTTGTATCTATTCACAATTTTGTTACCTGACTTTGATAGCATTTTCTATTTGTCTGCTGTTAGGAAAAAGGCTTTAAAATGTTTTGCTTATTTATCTGGAGTTTGAAACCCGTGCACATTATTTTGCTTATTATTTTATACCCCATTTTTAAAATTTTCTTCAAGAGCACTTGCTTATTTCTTTTATTTTTAAGCTTTCCATAGTCTTGGTCCCTGTCTGGAAGTAATTTGAAATACAGTTGAGCATTTCACATGCAGATGGGTTTCGACTCAATGTCAGTGCTGGCCAAACAGATGGCTAAAGCAGCAGCAACAGCTGCAGAGCTCACCAGGCTTTGCACAACCAGAATGGTACAACCATAGAATCATAGAATTATAGAATCCTTTAGGTTGGAAAAGACCTTCAAGATCATTAAGTTCACCAGTTAAGCCAGCACACCTAAATTATGTCCCTAAGCCTCATATGTACGCATCTTTTGAACACCCCCAGGGATGATGACACAACTACTTCCCTGGGCAGCTGGTTTCAGTGCTTGACAGCCCTTTTAATGAAGAAATTTTTCCTAATATCCAATCTAAACCTCCGCTGGCACAACTCGAGGTCATTTTCTCTTGTCCTTTCTCTTCTTACTTGAGCACTCATGCAACTGGCTTCTTCCCTAGTGACCCAAGGAACCTCAACGAGCTCCAGCTGGCTGCAAAGTTTCCCATTTCACTTGGCTCCTAGTGCCCTTCCAGCTGAGAAACAAAATACAACTTCTTTTGACATCATTTCCTGGACACCACGTGTTTTCATGTTTGGCTGATGCAGAATACCAAAGGGAAAGGTTTCCCTAATTTTTTTATGGCCCAATCTTCGTAAATGTTCACATTAAAATAGGCTGTTCATTGCTTCCATCACATGGAATACACACATTGAAGTCACAGAAGTCCAGAAGTAGTCAGAGGAAATATATCATGTAGCAGAGAAGAGCAACTGGGCCAAATCCTTTTGACATGCATGTGACTTACTCCAGTTATACCCTGGCAAAAATTCCCTTCATTAAAGTGATCTCAGGGCTTCTTACTGGAGGCGTTTGAAGACTGTTTAAACCAATATGGAAATAAAAGGACATTGTTGTACATTAGCTGGTCAATAGCCATTCTTAAGTCTTATAAGACATTACAGATTAGGGCTAGTTTTTTAACAAAGATTTAGTCATTTCTGGCAAGTGTGAGTACCTTTGTCTGAACATTTAAAGCTTGCCATTCTAATATTCACAGAGCAGTTCTGGTAGCAGCTCATTATATGTGCAGCTGCATTAGCTTAAATATGAAATAGAAGGCATAATGAAAGTCTCCTAACTTTTTATAATGTCACTAACCTTACATGATATATAGCAATGCCAGACTAATTGTTTCTGTAATGTTTGAACGAGAAATATTTTTAAAACAAATAACTTGATTTGTCCTGAAAATTTACCATGTATATTCCCAGGAAATCAAGCAATTTAAGTCCATAGCCATCAGTTACACCTAATAATTTTTCATATATTTTTGGGGTTTTTTCTTTAAATTCAATTTAAAACTTTTTCAGTTGCTAGTTCTAAGAATTCTATTTTTAATTTATATTAATATATCTTTGATTAGCACATAAATGGGAAAGGACAGAACTGAGTAATTTTGCACAAGTATTTTAATAAGAAATTGTTCATATAACTGATCTGGAATTTTTTATAAGGCAAAGTAATTATTGGAAATCATTAAATGAAAGTAATTAAAAAGGAAACAGCCATCTCTTTCAAAAAGATTCCAGTAAAATTCAGTAACAGCAACCAAGTTGCTGCACAGCCTAGTCTTGTGTATCCAGCAGGGTGAAGAACTTGCCAGCTTATCGATTCTTACTGATGTAGGGCTTGACAATCAGTCTGTATCTGGAATAATTAGTGGGGATGTTAATCAGAGGACAGGAGCATCATGGGGTCCCTGACACTGTAAAGAATTACACTGCTATGCCAGCTCAAAGGCTTTTACACTTTGGCAGCTTAAATACTTTTGACATGTGACGCTGTTTTTTCTAAGAACATTGTTGTTTTATAAATAGTAGGCAGATTAGATTAGATGTGTGTGCACAGTGGCATGACTGACCTGTCCATGGTGTCAGGGAATTGATTTGCAAACAGATTACAATTGCAAAGAATTAACTGGGTACCATTACAGTGGTAAAAAGTCTCCACATTTTGGTAAAAAGTCTCAGGTTCCTTGACATTTTATTCAGACTTTGTTCACAAGACAGTTGGGTTCCCAGAATCAGGAGTAAACCAATGTGTTCATGAGCTCCCTTTTCTGAAAACCTGTCCAAGACACATAAAGGGGTAAGTAACAGAGTAATTTCACTATGGCTTTCGGTAGAATTTGAATGAAAGTGCAAAGATGACATGGAAGGAATTGGAGATGCATGCCCCTAAGCTTAAAGCACAATTAATTAATCATGGATGAGACAAAAACTAGTAATATACAGAAACAGTTTAGATCTGACATGATTTCCTCAGTCTTACATGTAGTCTTCTTGAATCAACTTGTAGTGTAGCTACTTTGGGTGTACTTAAAATCCTATATTTTGATAAATGTCTGCTGTTCTGTGCAAGGCTAGTGTCTCTTCACTGTGCTCTAAATTCCCCAGAGTGTAATAGCCAGTTTCTGGCATCCAGTTTGAGTGGATGTTCTTGTTCTGCTCCACATTGCTATTATGAATGCAACTCATCAACTCCAAAATTATAAAAACTGACATACTTTTATCATAGTTATGTTTCAATTATAAATTTTATAGTGCTTATACTATCTCCTTTCTGTTATTAATTTAATATGAAGATCTTATGCCAAACTAGTGGCTAGAATTCTATCAAATGAGGAGTTTGAGACCTGTTTGATCTTTTACACTGTTTTCCACTTTCCCTTCTTGCCAAAAAGACACATGAGTTGAAAGTAAGTGCTTTAAATGTATCTTGAATAGCAATAGGACTGAAGTTCAGAACCGCCAATCAATAAATAATGGCTCCTAGTCATCAAACGTGTAGCTTGCTTCTCACTGTGAAAGACAATTCCAAGTAATTGCTCTGAAACCCTATGCTTTTTCATTTCTTATTAAGGAATCAGCTGAAAAAGTATCCAATATGTACAATATAGACAGATTTTCTCATCTAAATTCTAATGTCTCCTATTGAAATCTTTTTCCTAGAAGAAATTTGAGCTGCAACTGTTTAAACTTGAACTGACTTTTCTGTTTCATGTTGTGGTCACACCTTTTTAAAAATTCCATTCCAGAGTAAAGAGGCGGAAGGAAGTGAATGCAGGATTTGGGACCAGACAAAGTTCCTTGCCTGTTGTTGGAGATTCCGCCAGGATAGTGAGTGAAGATATGGGAGATCTCCAAGAAGTCCTGCAGCAACAAGGCTGACGGCAAAGAGGAGAGGCCAACAATGTTCATAAAGACAGACAAGAAAGTTCCATTGCAGAAGTGCATGTCAGATATATATAGGAATACTGTATGCATTGTTTCTATGTATTCCTGATTTTTTATAAGAACCAAGGAAAATATGGCAAAGTCAGGGTGCACATTTCTAGAAGTTATGTTGGCAACTGTCATTCCTTTCCAGTTGTTCTAACTGTTCTCTTCTAAAGCAAATGGTGGACTTTAATTAAAATATTCTGTATTTTACCTTTGGGAAAAAAGACTTTAAAATGTGCATGGCCTATGAGAGGGGTTCACATTCTATCCTGGGAAAAAGTTGAGTCTGAAATGGAAGTCAGTGGTTTGTTTCTTGCTTTGTTTGTGTGTTTTACTTTCATAACACAGTATTAAAAAAAAATCTGTATCACAGGACCCCCAGTTCTACCAGAGTGACATGTGCATTACACTTTTCTTTCATTAGAAAAAAGAAAAAAAAATATTTTAAATACCCAAAAATTATCACACATTCAGATTAAAAAAATATCCTTTCCTTATGTGTTTCTTATACTCATCACATAACAAAATAAATGCATCTCAAATTCACCTTATTGTCTACATATCACATTTTTATTTAAATTTTACTTTATTAATTGTCCATGAAAAACAATTGTAAATGTCACGAAGGAAGTAACATAAATAAGATAAACTGGAAAAGCAGATTTTGAGGATTTTAGAAAATTCACAATTTATAACAACATCAGCAACTTTCAGCTATCAAGAGAGACATAAATTATAATTTTGTTTGCCATGTGCAATTGATAATGAGTAAGTGCAGATTCTATTTCACAAGGCTTGCTGTAATTGCTCAGCAATATGTTTTTTTTCCGGAATCAGCTGAAAAAGTATCCAATGTGTACAATATAGACAGATTTTCTCATCTAAATTCTAATGTCTCCTATTGAAATCTTTTTCCTAGAAGAAATTTGAGCTGCAACTGTTTAAACTTGAACTGACTTTTCTGTTTCATGTTGTGGTCACACCTTTTTTAAAAATTCCATTCCAGAGTAAAGAGGCGGAAGGAAGTGAATACAGGATTTGGGACCAGACAAAGTTCCTTGCCTGTTGTTGGAGATTCTGCCAGGATAGTGAGTGAAGATATGGGAGATCTCCAAGAAGTCCTGCAGCAACAAGGCTGACGGCAAAGAGGAGAGGCCAACAATGTTCATAAAGACAGACAAGAAAGTTCCATTGCAGAAGTGCGTGTCAGATATATATAGGAATACTGTATGCATTGTTTCATTTTGATTTTTTATAAGAACCAAGGAAAATATGCTAAAGTCAGGGTACACATTTCTAGAAGTTATGTTGGCAACTGTCATTCCTTTCCAGTTGTTCTAACTGTTCTCTTCTAAAGTAAATGGTGGACTTTAATTAAAATGTTCTGTATTTTACCTTTGGGAAAAAAGACTTTAAAATGTGCATGGCCTATGAGAGGGGTTCACATTCTATCCTGGGAAAAAGTTGAGTCTGAAATGGAAGTCAGTGGTTTTGTTTCTTGCTTTGTTTGTGTGTTTTACTTTCATAACGCAGTATTAAAAAAAAATCTGTATCACAGGACCCCCAGTTCTACCAGAGTGACATGTGCATTACACTTTTCTTTCATTACAAAAAAGAAAAAAAAAATATTTTAAATACCCAAAAATTATCACAAACACATTCAGATTAAAAAAATATCCTTTCCTTATGTGTTTCTTATACTCATCACATAACAAAATAAATGCATCTCAAATTCACCTTATTGTCTACATATCACATTTTTATTTAAATTTTACTTTATTAATTGTCCATGAAAAACAATTGTAAATGTCACGGAGGAAGTAACATAAATAAGATAAACTGGAAAAGCAGATTTTGAGGATTTTAGAAAATTCACAATTTATAACAACATCAGCAACTTTCAGCTATCAAGAGAGACATAAATTATAATTTTGTTTGCCATGTGCAATTGATAATGAGTAAGTGCAGATTTTATTTCACAAGGCTTGCTGTAATTGCTCAGCAATATGTTTTTTTCATTCTTTATATCCCTATGAACTGAAAACTTATCTGAGGGCTCTAGCTGTATTTAAACCTATGTCCTTTCTAAGAGGGAGCTGTTAAATCTCTTGTTTTCTTTTGTAACCTAGGACCACACAAAAAGTGAAAAGTATTAAAGATTATTGATTACACAGGAATCACATTTTTCCCAGGAATTCTCTGAGCTGCAGATGCTTTGAAGCTGGGAACAAAACATTCTTATGACCCTCTCTGAGCTTTAGGCTGCTGGAGATGGGATGCTAGAGCAGAAGTACCTGTGCTTTGACAACTTTTATACATTCTTAACCCTCTTTCATGTTTGTAATGCTGAACTAATTGTAGCCGCTACCCCTCAGTACACGCTAAGGGATATACAGTCAGGGAATTCTGTCTTTGTTGCCAGTAGCTGATTCATAAGTTCACCAACAAGGTACAGAGATCCTGTGACACAATTTATTTTTAAATGGTGTTTAAACGTGTAATACTTACAAGAACTGACAATAAAATAAGATTCATAATTCTTCATAATTCAAACATCTTCCTTTATTAGCTCATTTGTTTAAGGTTTTATGTTAGACAAAAGATGTCTGGTTTTGTTCCATGCATTGTGAAATGGCACGCTGACTTTCTCTAAAACTCCATCTGCTTTTCTTATGCCAGCGTCTTCATGACGCCACAGTGTGTGAAATGGCTGCATTGAAAATGGTGATGTGAACAATAGAAATGGAAAGTGCATAATTATTTATTTGTAAGTGCTGCAGCAGCCAAATGTACTTCCATGGTTATGCTGAAGCACTAGAAAGAATGGCAACACAACAGCTTGCTGATAAAAGCTTGTATCATTTAGGTAAACTTTAGAGATAAAATCTTTCCCTTTTTTTTCCCTCTTACAAGCCATTAGAAACACAACTATTTTAGAGATAAAATATGGTTTCAGCACTGACCAAAATACCTATAAGCTCCACAGTATTTTTTTCAGCCCACTGTCATAACTGCCTAAAAATAAAGTCAAATGATATTAGGAATTACTGGGGAAACTGGGATTCTGTCTTTTTTGTCTCTATTTCTAAATCCATAGGAAAAACAAATAATGCTTAATTGGTGCTGGAGAACACTTCTGTGCTAACAGCTTGGTAGTGTAACATGGATATTGAAGGAAATCAAACCAGGAGCTAGTTTCTGCTGCTCTTTTTAACTCTACCATAAACCCTTTCTTATGTGTTCACTGTATTATACTACCCAGCAGGTGGGACACACCTGGCTGGTCTAAAAGTCACAGTGGCAATAAAATATCACCACATGACACTAGTTTTAAAATTTGTATTTCAGAATGTTGGTACAGTATCTTTTCTTTTTAATGAGAAAATTTTAGTTTATTTTGGGGCAGTTAATATTGACATTTATCTCACACATACCTTTCTAATCACTTATTGATCATATTTTACTTTCAGGCACTTTCTAAATAGCACTTTTTAAGTTTTCTTTCTTGCCTCTTATAGATCACACAAGATGCCTTAATTTTTCATGATTTCTTCTTATTGCCTGAGACAGAAAAAAACTCAGCTACTTCCATTATCTAAATAAAATATTTATTTTATCTTTGTATGCACAAAGAACTTCAGAGGCCTCTCTGAAGAAGTAAACCCATAAATTAGTCCTTGAAAGTGAGTCAAAATAAGATAATGTATGATTACCCTGGCTGGAGTTGAGAATGTGTGAGAATGCTAATTTATGACCTTTCCATAATACTAGAATATTTCCTGATCTTAAATATACACCTATGATATTTGCTATATACCAATGATCCTACCCATTCCTCTTCACATTTTCCATGTGGGAAGTGAAGATACACATATTTCTGCAGGAGTGATTTGCTCAAGGTCTCCAAGCATAATTATGGGAAAGCCACAAAAACTAACCTTAAATCTGATAGCAAAGAAATGAACAGTTCATCTTTTGAGATGAATGGTGCCTAAAACAGAGGAAAAAATAGTTTTTCCTGTTTTCCTTTTTTTGATCACTTTTGCAAACTGATTAAGTGATAGAATAATAAATAGTCATTGAATATTTTTATGCAGAAAGATGGATCACTTTTGCAAACTGATTGTAAACACAGTGATAGAATGACATGGAAATAATTTTCACAATGCTCAATTAAACCTTGTTTAGTACCACAAACATGTCTATTATTTAATATTGTTACATGTGCAGAAAGATGGGAAAGAATAATTTATGTGGTCTTGTGGCCCGGTACTAGTTGATATGGAAACAGTGGGTAACACTGGAATAAAATAAACTAAAATAGCTCAGCTGGAATAGACCTACAGTGACCATCTACTCCAGCTGCCTGACCACTTCAGAGCTGACCAAAAGCTAAAGCATGTTTTAAAGGGTATTGTCTAAATGCCTCCTAAACACTGACAGCTTTGGGGCACTGATCTCTAGGAAGTCTTTTCCAGTGTTTGACCATGCTCTCTGCAAATAAATGCTTTCTAAGGTCCATTCAAGCCTTCCTTGGCACAATTTTGAACCACTGCTATGCATGCTGGTACTGGACACTGGGGAGAAGGGTTCAGCAATTCCCTCTCCACTTTTCCTCCTCAGGAAGCCACAGAGGATGATGAGGCTGCCCCTCAACCTCTTTTTCTCCAAGCTACACAAGCCTAAAATCCCTAGCCACTCCTTCAAGGACATTGCCTCCAGCCCTTTCATCTGCTTTTTTTGTCCTTCTCTGGATTCATTCAAGGACCTCTATATCCTTCTTAAATTGAGGGGTGCAGAATTGCGCAATGAGCTCAAGGTGAGGCCACACCAACGCTGAATAGAGCAGGACAATCACTTCATTTGACTGGCTGATGACACTGTTTCAGTGATCCCAGGATGGGATTTGCCCTCAGGACTTCCCAGGGCACTCTGCTGACTCACACTGAGCCTGGTGCAGAGCAGCACCCCCAGGGTCCTTCCTCCAAGACTGCTCTCCAGCCATTCCTCTCCCAGTTTATTAGTGCCTGAAATTACTCCACCCTTGGAGCAGAATATGGCATTTGTTCTTGTTACATTTCATCCCATTAATCATTACCTAATGCTCCAATCTGTCTAGATCCCTCTGCAAGGCATCCTATGCCACAAGAGAGTCAACAGCAGCTCCCAGCTTGGTATCATTAGCAAACTTGTTAATGGTATATTCAGCTTCTGCATCCAAATAGTTAATAAATATATTGATATATTATTGATAAGTATATTGAATGAAACAGACCCTAAAATTGAACCCTGAGGAACACTACTGGTGGTCAATTGGCAGACAGATGAAGCCCCATTCAGTACAACCCTTTGAGATCTGCTCTTCAGCCAGTTCATCACACAGCACCCCCTAAAAACATGCATCCCACAGTTGGACAACTTTCCAGAAGGATTCTGTGAGGCACACAATTAACAGCCTTAGTAAAACTCAGACAAACTAAATCTACCACCTTCCCTTCACACAAAGGCAGATTACTTTATATAGAAATATGTCAAATTAGTCATGTGGGGCTTTACTTTTGTGAACCTATGTTGTCTGTGCCATGCTGATTTCCTCCTTCCTGAATTAAGTGCTGCTCTTCTGAGGGATGTATCGATCTCCTTCTAGAGTACTTGGAAATACTTTTCAAGATATAGGCCAAAATAATGTGCACTTATTGCACTGTTGACTTCATTAACAGTTAGAGAATACTATTGAAATGTCTACCATTGTATTTCCCAATCCTCCTGTCTCCATGACTTTCTCAACTGAAAAGTTTTCTCAGAATTATCTATTTTCCCCATTTTAAATGGAAAGAAACCTTAAATGCCGCATTTAAAATATGCCAGTAAGCATATTATTTTTCAGAAAACATGAAGATTCTTGAATGTCTTTTACCATTACAGACCTTTCATCATGTGACTTCAGGAAGAAGACAGGCAATTTTAGTCAACTGAAGTCAAAAAAGGTCTATTCATAATTCTGTACAGTCTAAATCAAAATGACCTAAAACCCAACACTAATTTGAAAGGATATTCCGAATATATTCAACAAATGCAAATGTGATTCAGTTGCCTCCTTTAATCATGAATAGAATATTTTCCAGGCAATGCCATTTCAGGAATCTATTGATCATAATTAGAAAAGGGCCATGAATGACTGCTTATGCTAAGATTGGATAAAATAATTCTTAAGGCTATTAACATTTGAAAGGAAGAAAATGTAGATAAGAACAGGACAAATAAAACCCTGTTATTTACTGTTTAAGCAATGGGGTTTATCTTTGTAAGAGAGTTTAAAGTGAAATTTTAGCAGATCATCAATCAGTGAATGCATCAGAAGATAAAATTGGATTTCCTAATCATCTTAACTGAACAAAATGCTATTTCTGTTAACAAATTAATGCTTTTCTTCCAGTTAGATAATCAATAAAAATACAAGTGGATTTAAAAGGCAATGTATAACCAAGCTTCTCGTTACACATTGCACGACTTTATTGGCATCCACAAGCAGAATTTAAGAAACACAGTTTTGACAGTTTTGAAATGGCAGCTTATTTCTGGAGACTCCTAGTTGTTTCCTAGTGTCCTATGGGCATTGACTAGAGCTCAGTGAAATCATGCATCTCTCTCTTACAAAAAGAAAATGAAACAAAAAGACTCCTGTGTGGAGTATGTAGTGACATGCTAATTTTCTAAGAAAACAATTCAGAATAAAGAAAAATATTAAGCTTTTAGGTGTTTACACTTAGAAAACACTGTTTTAATCTGGAAACATGTATCTTAGACATGTATTTTGAAAAATCCCCCTTTACAAGCAACAAAGAAATTAATCCAAATTCTTTTACATAATAATATAAACATATAAATAATCTCATATTTTCTTCTTTCCTTACTGTGTACTAATTCTGCACCATTATTCCTATTATATATTTTCAGGTGTCTTGTTTAAAATTGTGTTGAGAAATAGGAAGTTTAAATGCTTTTACTACATCTAATGGGAAAATAATTTGTTTTACAAATTAAATGCCCTATGAAAGCTTGCAGATAATTATGTATAAATAATCTTGGATCATACTCTCTTTTTACAGTGTTGTGGGTTAGCCATGGCTGGCTGCCAGGTGCCCACTGAGATGCTCCTCCATAGAGGGAGAAAAAAAATTTAAAACTTTATTCTAAAGCTAAGAACATGGTGATTTCTTACCAGTTAGTTTCATGGGCAAAACAGATTTGACCTGGGGGAGTTCAGCTTATTGCTAGTTAATACCAGTGAGGGATGATGAGAAATAAAAAACTAAACCAAAAGCGCTTTCCCCTTGCCTTCTTCCCAGGTTAACTTTCAGTCCCTCACCCCTGAATTCTGTACCTCTTTCTCTCAAGTGGCATCGGAGGATGGAGAATGGGGTATGTATCAGCCCATAACAGCTCCCCCTGCCACACCTTCCTTCTCACACTGTTCCCCTGCAGTCCTTCCCACAGGATACAGTCCTTCATGAACTCTTCCAATGATGCTCCTCTCCATGGGGCACAGTCCTTCAGCAACGGACTGATCCAGCATGAATTCTGAGCTGCAGCTCCTGCCAGAAAGTCTGCTCCTGCATGCTCCCTCCCCATGCTGCACCTTCCTCCTGACATGTCCAGCCTGGGGTCCTCCATGGACTGCACATAGATCTCTGCTCCACCGTGGACCTCCATGGGCTGCAGGAGGACATCCTGCCACACCACACTCCTCTCCAAGGGGCTGCAGGAGAACTTCTGTTCTAGTGCCTGGAGCAGCTTCTCCCTTCCTTCTTCTGTGACACTGATGTCTCCAGAGCTGTTGGTTTCACTTTTTCTCATTCTTTTTTGTCATGGTTGCTGAGCAGCATTTTTACCTATTCTTAAATATGATACCAGAGAGGAGCTAGCAGCTGGTGGGCACAACTTTTGGCAGGATCTCTTAGGAGCTGTCTGTAACTGGCTTTGTCTGATATGGAGTCAGTTTCTCTTGTTTACGCATGGAGGCCACCTCTATAGCCCCCTTGTTACCAAAACCTTGCCACAAAGCACCATTATAAGGGTTTTTATTCTGATAGTAAAACACTTCCCTCTGGAGTAATTTCAACAGTGCAAAAACATAACTTAGAGTAAATTTACCCCATTGTCTTATTTAAACAGATTTAATCTACCATTATTCTGTTGTGATTTCTTATAAACCAGTGTACCAGGCCTACCTGAACTATTCAATACAACCCTGGCTATGCAGCAATCTAGTGAACTGTTCCAAAGAGGTCAAATTTGATATTCTGTATGGTGATGAGCTGTTTCCAATACTGTCACTCATTATACTAATTAAGGAAAAAGAAAATAAGTGACACAATTTCATAAAAAACTATAGGAAATTTTACCTAGTTTTTTGTTAGCAAAATAAAACTGCTTTCAAAAAACCATCCCATGCATTTCTGTTCTGTTAATAAAAAACCAGCCATTCATAAGAGTTTGTGGAGTCATAGTCCAATTTGGGTTGGAAGGCATCTTGAAAATCACCTGCTTCCAACCCCCCCTGACATTGCCTGCCATGCTTTACACTAGACCAGGATGCTCAGAGCCCCATCCAACATGGCCTTGAACATTTCCAGAGGTGGGGCATCCAAAACTTCTGGACAGCCTATTCCAGTGCCTTGCCAACTTCACAGCAAGGAACTTGTTTATAATACCCAATCTAAGTCTAATCTCTCTCAATTTTAAGCCAATTACCCCTGTTCTATCACTACATGCCTTTGCAAACCATCTCTCTTCAGATTTCATCTGGGCTCCCCTCATGCCCCAAAAGGCCACAATAAGGTTACACCAGAGCCTCCACTTCTCCAGGCCAAAGAATCCCCAATTCTAGCCCTCTTTGTGAGCCTCAAGTTCCCATGTATAGGATGATGGACAAAGAAAGAACACCACAAGTTATGGGACAGATGGCATCAGTGACCACCAATGACCACTGAATGCCCTTCATATATTCCTCTGTGCATGCATGGAACACAGACCGTAGATAAGAGAAAGGGGTGCTATTGTCCAGATGTTACCTCAGACCTAGGGGGAGGTTAACATAGCTGGGGGAGAATGTGTGACTGAAAATGAACACAAAGAATGAGGAATTTATGGGCCATGAGGGAAGCCAGCTCATCAGCTGCACTGAAGTCAGCTAAGACTGTCCAAACTGTAATTCTGGCAGGGGCAGATTGCAATCACCATCTCCCAGCCCAATGACCCAAGAAACCACTGACTCAAAAGAAGAGAAAGATTGAGCACGTGCTCTAATTAGCACTAGAGAACAGTGCACCCAATGAACATGAATTCCTTAGTTTGCCAAAATGTGTAATGGGGGAAAAGTCTTGAACGACATCAGGACCCTCACCACCAAAAAGCCCAGGATGAAGAAGGACCAATAGGATGTCCTGGGTGGTGACTGTCTTCTACTTAATCTCTTCTTCACTTTCTTTTCTATTTCTTTCTTTCCCTCTACATCATGTTTACTGTTAAATAAATCCACATTACTGACTTTGGCATATGGTCTCCTTTGCGCCTTAATTCAGGCAGAGGCATCTCAGTAGTCAGATCTTAGCTATGTTTTTAACAGACATGCTTTTTTTTGCATATTCTGGGTTAAATTTTTAAAAAGTGTTCAAACATATGAGAAAATGAAGGAGTGTTTTTGGAATATAACCAGCACTTCAATGAGAATGAGGACTAGGCATATAACTTGGCACATTCAAGATAGCTCGGAGCTAAAAATCACCACAATCTTCAATGTTAATGGAGTAAACATTCCATTTTTATTAGTTCAACTCATTTAAATTCTCACAGTTTGCATCAATCTGCGTTCCAGCCTATGTGAGAGGGAAAATAGAAAATATTACCTACATGTTCCATGAAAGTCTTTTAATGAATTCAGGGAAAGACAAAACCTTGCAAACTGGATGGCTATGGGGAGACTATTTAAAATTTGGTTTAAAATATCTTTCATTAAGAAATATGAACAGAAATTATAAATGTGACTGCTCTGTTATTATTTATATATGAAAATACTGCTCATAGAACTGAAAATATGTTCTTAAAGAGACTTCACTTTCACAGTACTGTTCAACAGAAGATCACCCAAGACTGTTCAAGGAAAAAAAAAATCAGATTCTTGGGTACTACACTGGCACAGAAGTAATAATAAAGATATATTTTATTTATGAATTCTCTTTCCACTCTTTCATTTGTTCACATTTTTTGTATATATGGAAGCACTAACTTCCCGTTTCAGTTCTGCCAGTTCTCTCAGCAAGATGCAGTTTAATCTTTCAAAACTCAGCATTGTAGTTTGCCTTTGTGTCCACACAGGTGATAGAAAAGTCAGATTCAGTTTTCCATGTATTTTTTTAGAAGCTTGAAAACTTTCTGTGTCTTTGTTGTATTACTAGATATTTCTTTCCAAACTGATCTGAGTCACGTAGAAACAATTTTTTCTGTATTTAAAGTCAGCAATTCACAATGGTGGAGAAAAAAAAAAGACTCCTGGCTAAGTCAGTTACCTTTTCTTATATATCTACAAGAAGTAATTTCTAAACATGAGCATTGGGTAAGGGTCGCATAAAAAGGGCTGACTAAAGAGTACTATCACTACTTTGTGAAACAGTTTTTACTGTTACTGGTATCCCCCTCTCGAAGCTGATCCTAAAGGGAAAAAAATAGCTTCATTTTGCTTTAGAACTAATGCACAGTATAACTCAAAGTCCTCCTTAATTGCCATTTCTTCAGGCTTGACTTCCCATAATAAAACATTTCACCCATAGGAAAAGATATATTTGGCTGCTGAAGATTTAACCATTATCCTTAGATGGTGCCCTGTGGGAGAGACAAGGCAAGGAAAGACTTATTTTTTACTCCTAACTAATTTTCACACAGTAGAAGGGAGATGCTAGAGCTCAAAAAAATAGTTTTTTCTTCTACATATTTTTGTTTTTGCAGCACAATTTTCTGAAGCACTGTTTAATTGGTGTATTTGTTTGATTTAGCAAAAACTATATTGACCCTATAATATTTTCAAAAGATAGATTCTTCTCAAGGTTAGTTTCCAATTGAGATCTTGATGCAGTAATCATCTCAGCTATTAGTTTGAACATATCAAACTAACACAGTGTATTAATGTGATGCACATCAAACAATGTATGTACATCATGATCATACATCTGGAAAGCCCTTTGTGCCCTTAAAAAAAATCAAGCCAGAAAAACTGGGGAGTTTTAATATGAAAATATTCTGCTAATTGCACTTTTTATTCAAGCTAGAAAGGGTATGATATAAAAGTTTTGTGACCAAGAGAAACTGATATGATAGTTTTTTTGCTGAATGGAAATATCATAGAGTGTAGCTCACTGTTCGTTTTGCTTTTTTAAGATAGAAGTTCCATATTCCCTGTTCTAAACGTTTAGATTTAGGACTATTATTTTCTAAACTTATCACTGAAAATTATTCTTTTAATATATTTACATTGAATTTTGAAAGCAAGTGTTGTTTCATGCAAGTAGAAAAGATAATAACAAAATGATGCAGAAATTCAAACCTCTTCCTATACACATCAAAGCTACCTGATCAAAGGCATGATACTAAAATGGAAGGAAAGTACTAAAGATACAAAAATCTGGTAACTCATGGGTCAGAGGACTGTAGCAGTTCAGGCCAAAATGACAGCGTTTTGTTGTAAGGAGGAAGACAGAATGAAAGGCTTGCTAGGGCTAAAAGTATATTTGAAATGTACATCATCTTCAGCAGCCAGCATGTCCCATGCAATCCCAGACTGCTTTTAGCATAATATAAGGCACTGGTATCAACAGGCTTGATGAATAAAGATCGACGAGTGCATCTGAACCTAAATGTAACAAAATATACCTGTTATCTTCACAAAACTCCCATCTGCCTCTTACTCATACAAAGTTCTTACTCGTACAAAGGTTCCATCAATAAGAAATGTGGGAAAAAAGCTTTTAGAACAGCACTGAGTGTGTGAGAGAGTGTGTTTATGTACATATAGAAGCACATAACTTAAAATACAAGTTTTTTCTTTACCGTGTACTTATTTTTAGTCTCAGCATCAGTTAGCAAAACAGAAGTAAACTACTATAGACTGACTTACAAAGTTTTATAGCACAATTTTAAAAGATATTAAAATATACAGAAAGCCATGAGAAGGTTTCAGAAGTACTTTGCTGTAAGTAGAGGAAACAATAATGAGAGGCACTGGAGAATACATAATAAAGATACACAGAACTCTGGTTATTCAGAAAAATAGAATTCAAATTTGAACACTTGCAGTCAAGGGCTACTAAGATGGATATAGACTAGAATGTGGGTATATTTGACTAGAAGAACTGTCTTCTTTTATTTTTCTATTGAAAGCTGAGGAGGACTCAGAAATACACTAGATATGAGCAAAAGCACCACGCAGCAATGAGAGTCACACCCTAAGATAGCCAATTGACTATGAAAGACTTGTCTTCACAATTAAAACCATGTGCCTGCCCTTTCTTGTGGAGTCATGGTAGGATACAAGGCGAGTGATGCAATGATTTAATCAAATTTTTTAAAAATTTCAATTGAAATTTAATTATTATGTATTACAATGGTGTTAGAATAGGGATGAAAATGTGGACTGCAAGACCTTCTGAAGTCTAATGTGTGAGCTCAGTCTGGTGTACTAGGAAAGACAGAAAGTGATTGAATGACTGCAGTAATCCATCAACCCAGCTGCACACTGTAATGCTGTGTTCCTGCTGCAATAATGTAATGCAAGCATTGATCACACTGTTCCAAGATTCTGTTCCCCAAGATGTTTAAGAAATATTGTAGCTAAACTTGTAGAAATAATGATATTATTAAATTATATCCAAGTAAGGGGAAAGTGTGGTATTATTTTTCTAATAACTACAAGGATCCTGCATCTACTGTCTCTGAAATTCTGCATCCTCTGGGATATTAGGAGTAAATTGTTTACCTGAGTTTGTAGAGTGAGTGGAAAAGGTTTCCTAGCATGTTTGAAACGTCCCTGAATCTCAGATGAGGATTAATCACCAGATGCAGCAAACAGCTGGCTCTGCCGCTGCCAGCTCAGCCTGCAGCTGTGCAAGTTGAGCAGTGCTGGCAGTGGTGTGCTGTACAGCCCCTGCTCCCTGACTGTGCAGGGAACTCTGAAGAAATCCTTCCATTCCATGGGGGCAGAAGAGGTTTGCTGCCTTTCACAACAGGAGAATGTACTTGCATGGGGCTGAAGAGGCCTTTCTCAACTGTTAAAGAGGTCAGTGGCCTTCTCTTTAACCTAAAAAGTTGTATAATAACCTGTTATGGTACAGTGCTTCTATGCTTTGAAATAATCTACAGTTTCAGACTTAACTAAATCCAGAACACTCTCTAACTAAAACAGTCACTCTATTGACAAATGTTGTTATAATGTCTAAATGCATAGTATTCCAATATGTTACTAGAAACACCAGAAACCTGAATTCTGCCCCTCCAACAACAGGGCTGCCAACAGGAAAGACTTGAGTTAATAATTTTGTTTTCTGTGTCTTCGTTCCAGAGCAGTGAAGTGCCATCAACCCTACCTTACACAACAGCAAATTGACATTTTACTTCTTAGACAGCAGCAGGAGAATTGATCTCTGTGTGGGAACAACCACTAAAACATTTGGTGCTCTCTGGGAGTTGCTCAACATATGCTCATCCATTGAAACGTTCTGCATGTTTCCCACATAATCGGGGCTGGACCTCAGCCATGCACAAAGTCGATGACAGCCATAAGCACCAGGCCATGAGCTATTTTCTCTGCACGGCCTTTTCTCAGCACACCTTCTGTTCCCTCTGCTCCCCAGAAAAGAACTTTTTTTCTAAACGTAAAGGTTTTGATTAAATGTAATTTCCCCTTTTTTGCCAAATCTGATAATTGTTCATATAATCTTAACTTTAAATGAAGAAAGAAACAGTGTGCTCTTTGGCAGAGTGCTCCTTTCTTTGTTGGCAAACAGGAATTTGTCACAATGGAATAAATTATGTTATAGCATAACTTTTGAAAGCACCATTAATACAAATATATATCCTTCCTTTTTGACAGAAATTCCACTGCTCTATTCAAAATCTAAATTAATTTTCAGACTTTTATTGATTTAACCATTATCCTTTTCATCCAGGACTCTAAAAGAATGCATTAACTTTACATGTTAGAGAAGTGCAGCCTGGTCATATACCCTTTCCAATCTTCAACACATTATAAAAATACCCAGAAAAAGTATTTTTTCCCAAATGATCTTTACATGATAGCACTCATGTAACTATGGTGATATTTTATTTTCAGTTTATGGGTCTGTAACAGTTGTATTAAAAGCAGGACATGGCATTGAGAACTTCTTATACTGGCTGCAAAAGATCCATGAAATCATAGATGGTTTTATTTTCACTAATCAATTAAAAACCTGAAAGAAAGGCTTTATTAGCATTTGAGAAGCCAATAGATCTCTTCTGTGTGACGATGGAGATCATCCATTGGTCCCTGCAGCTAAGTGCATGGCACATCAAGACCATTTCACTGGCTCTGAGATCAAAAGATCCAGCTCACATTCACATATCCATGTTCTCTTGTTCCCCAGAAGAAGTGGGCAGCACTACAGCTGCCGTTGTGGCTGGTCCTTCTCATGTGCCATTTGTGCCAGCCTCTGTTTGGGCCCAGTGCCACCCGACAGCAGCCAGAGCCGTAAAGGACTGCGCCAAGGACCGAGAAAGCAGCCATAGCAGATTGCAGCCGTGGTAAAACACAGACCATAGTTGTGGGGCCATCTCAAAGCTAGCCCTGCTTTATTTTTTTGTGCAGACAGACCTCTGAGACCTGTGAGATTGTAACAGAAAGGTGCTTAGTATTTGCAGAATATTAGTAGGATAAAAGCTAATGGAAAGATTATAGCGTGCTTTGAATTTTTTTTTTTTTTGCATTCTTGTTTCTACGAGAACTATGAATTTTAAAATTCTACACCATTTTTCTTGAGTTCTGAACAATGTGCTTTCATTAGCTATTGAGGATACACTTCAAGGAAGCCTCATCATTCCATATACTTAAAATTATGCTAAGTCTCACAGAAGAACTAGTGGAGTACAATCCCCACATACCAGGGTAGCATAGGTTACTATTTCCTGCAACAAATTCCTGAGTTACACCAATCCTGCTTTGACTTCCAGCTCTAAGTTCCCCTTTCTGCCTATTTAGCAATTTGGGGTTTTATGTCTTTCTTATAGACTGACACAGCAGGAACTAAATTCTCCTTCAGAAAGATATATATAGTAGTCTCAACTCATCATGAAAAGCCTATTTTAATCTTTGAAAACAGGAAATTTGGAGAATGGAATGGGACTCAGACAAGCAGAAACTATAGATTAGCATAAATAACATATAGTAGAGGTGCAATAGAGTGAGTGAGAATGTGTCTCAAGCCCAAATCAATACCAGCAAACGAGCCACATAATAGATTTTTTACTCTGTACTTTGTAGTTAAAGTTTAGAACTGACTTTAAGTTCATAAAGTTATTCCTTGTGGAAATATTAACTTATTAGCCAAATTTTACCTTTATTAATGTGTTTACAGAAAGTGCAAATGATCACTGAAGAAACCTGTCCATTTTAATGTTTTCATTCACAGCAAATAGAGTTGCCAAGTCTATGTCTTGTAAAACTTTAACTTGGACCCAGCTTGTATATCAAAGCAAGTTATGGCCCATCAGGCTTTGGAACACAACCAAGAAAACACAAAAAATTGCAGTGTAAGGAAAACATTGCTTACTTAAAAAAAAAAATATAGGTGGTTAATTTTTTGTTTCCCCAACAGCAATCCAGATGGGAACTTCAAGTGCCAGTCAAAACCTGAGTCCTAAAACACCCTGTGTGATTTACTCAAAGTTCACCAGAATATAAGGAAAATATTTTTGGTTCTAGATGCATGAACAATGCAAAATCATTGTAGCAAATGTTTTTCTTAAGAGTTTTCTTTGGATTCAGTTTAGGTATTATTGTGACATTACAACACCTGAAAATCTCTGTATGTAGTTGGTCATAAGATTTTTCTGAAAACATTATTGTTTTGTGTCAGTATTTGCAGTGTGTTCTAAAATATTTTTATATTTGTACTTTTTTTTTTTGTTGTAAGACCATTTTTTTTTGACATCAAAAGAACATAGTTTTAAATACTTTAATGATATTGCAGAGCTGATTATGTGTGATGAGCAAACTCAGAAAATCTTTTCAGTTTTTGTCCCGGACAATAGCAATAATTATGCATTTCTGTTGTCTTGTACATGAAACATTGCAGGATTATGATCTCCCATGTAAGTCTGGTATCATCAAGGTCCAGTTTGAGCTTCAGTCAAGTTTTATTTTTGAAAGCTAGCGCTAAAGGTATCAATTTGACAGTAGAAATTCTAAGAGAACTTTATTTTCTCCTGTTATTCCTCAATGTATAACCTGGAGGGAAAAAAATCTCAGATGAAATTTTTGTTCTTTTGAGAATTATTCCTTCTAAATTATGAAATCCTCTGATTTGTTATACTCTCTCTGAATTTATGAAATTCTTTACTCCTTTATTTTATTGAATTATCTATAAAATTACATTTAAAAAACTGAATATTTGGCTTTATTTTCTTGCAGTATTAAAAAATTCCTTATGGTACTCAATCTTCATTATGAAAACAACACTTCTATTACATATACAGTAATTTAAGCTCCTAAATATTACAGCAGGTGTCTTTAAAATGAGGTGTAAAACACTTTATGAAAATAGGAAGCTTTGTAAATGTACCAGTATCATTTTTTAAATATCTTCTTGGTGTTTCTTTTTCTTAATTATGATCTATCATAAATCCAAAAACCTTCAGTTTATATTACCCTAAAATTATTATGTTTATTTCAAATATAAATGGATGTATTTATTTTGTATTTTATAGTGAAATTGTGTTTATTACACAGAACTGTCTGCTTTTTAAAGCCAGATGATTACTCATGAGAACGAAAAATCCTGCAGAGTACATATCCTTTAAAAGTTAAAATTATATGCATCGTAAATATTTGGACAGTTTTCTCATGCAAAAATTACCTACTTTCCTGAGTACAGGACCTCTAAGTTTCTAAGCATGGCTTGACACAGACCATGACAAGCCTGAACATGGTTTTCATAGAAGCATAGAAGCATAGAATGTCTCAGGTTGGAAGGGACCTGAAAGATTCTCTATTTCCAACCCTGCTGCCATAGGCACCTTTCACTAAACTGTGTTTCTCAAAGCCCCATTTAACCTGGCCTTGAACACTTCTAGTGATATGGGGTATCCACACCTTCTCTGGGCCAGCTTTTTCACTGTCTCACCAGCTCCCAGTAAGGAATGTCTTCCTAAGAGCCAATCTAAACCCATCCTCTGCCGTCTGAAGCCATTCCCATCATTTGAAGCCATTAGTGCCCAGCAGGTTTGGGCAGCCTGCGGGCTGCTTATTGCAGTCACAGGGTGAGGATGCAGATGTAACACGCTGCAGAGCAGCTTGCAGTCACACACTTCCTCAGGGGCTGTTAGTCAAAATGCAACATCTCTCTAAATATATCAGGTCAGGGGCAACTTGCACAGGATTTTGTGGACAATGAGAGGCATCACATGCAGCCAGAGGCCCACACTACCCCTCAGATGTGTATTCAGTTTTTTCCACTCAGGGTCAGGGCAACACCTCAGGGCTGCCTGAGCATCTCTCTGGCCAAGCCTCTGCTGGTAGCATGATGAAAGCTGCAATATAGAAGTGCCAGTAATCCTACACTGTTGTCTGTTTTATTTAATGATAAAACCATAAATCAGGGAGAACGACAGTATTATATCCTTTTCACCTTCTATTAGAGTTCAGTGTTCCCTTGATAGGAAGTAATTCTCTCCAGAGAGAAAGAGCTGATCCTAGATTGATTTCTGAAATACTCTCAAGCTTCTAGGATTTAAGAGGAGATGGAAAATTGATTTGTATTTCATGTGCTACATTCATTTGTGAAACATGTCCTCAGCTGCAGTAATATAGTATTTCTCCATTACAGTAATCTGTATGAAGCCTGATTTGCATTAGGGTTTTGTAATATAATTCTCTTTTAACTCCCAAGACCTTAGGAGACAATATCGATATTCCTTACTTCTGGCATGAACATGCGAAATGTTTGAAACCTGTGTCTTGAGTCTATCTCAAGACAGACTATCCCTCTCTGCCCCGTAAATGAACTCTTTTCTGAAAATCCCAATGAAGAGGGATAGCATTTTCAAGGCAGGAAGCAGGAGACATTGTCTCTGCTACATGAATTAAATAGGATTAAACTGCTGGCAAGGTTTAACTGTTAAAATGATAATTCCTGACAGAAACAATATGAGGGTTTTTTTAGAAATTATTCAGGTGAAGCCTGTATATTAATGAAGAATCTCATAGAATGCATAAAGCAAGTATCTGTAATATTTGCCAGTTGATTTTACTCCCCCAGTAAGCCTCAGTTTATTGTTTCTTAAGTGGAAATTGTACTGCTTGTGAAGACTGCTTCAGTCCCTTGAAACTATTAAAATGATCTAATAAATTTCAATTATAAACCTGACCTTCCTTAAACATGTCAAGCCAGATCTCTTCCATGACATTTATTTAATTAAGTCATAGTTTTGTTTATTTCTGTTATGACTACATAGAAATATAAAATTAGTTTTGGTTAGGGCAAGTAAGCTGAATGATCTGAATTCCACAGTTCTAAAACTCATTGAACAACAGGAGGTTAGGAGATAAAAAATCAGACCTTGCTCAGTTTCAGGAGGGTGTGAATTCACATGCAGATTCCCATTTATGACAATTGACTTTTTGCAGCATGAAATAGATGTCTCAGTACAAAAACGATGACATACTGCTTTCATAAAGTCTCTTAAAATTGATCAAAGACCCTGCAGGTAATTCTCCTAGCATTTTCAGCTTTTTATTGGCATAAACAAATGGGAGCATTTTACATCCTCTACCTTTATTTCAGGGGCATTAAAAATTCAGTAAATTGTAGTGTTTGGTTTTTGTTTGGTTTGTTTTTTTCTAGCATGCAACAAATATCTCCTTGATTGAGAAGCACCATTTTTTTTCAGAAATTCTTATCTTTTTGTTCCTTTCCATCATAGAACAAAGAAGAGAAGATTGTACTATTTTGTATTGCCTCCTAAAAATACTGCATAAACATATGTTTCCCTTTTGATCTGAAGATGTCAACACAGAGATACCAAGCAAACTTCCATCATCTATCTTTATGAAAAATCTTAGTCATTTCTTGAGTTACTAAAAATTCTCTTGAGCTTTCCTAGGGACATGATGAGATGAGTAGTAACAGAAGAATGATGAAACACCATATGAATTGGTCCTTTAGCAATATTTCATAAAATCAGAGTGATTTATGTTGGAAAGGACCTTAAAGATCACATAGCTCTAACCTTCCTGCTGTGTGGGCAGGGACACCTTTCATTAGACTAGGTTGCTCAGAACCCCAACCATCTATGTTAAACATGTTAGCTGCTTGTAGTAGTAAAAATTACATGCATTTTTGCAGGAACAAAGGGAATGCACTGTCAAACCAGTGAGTCTCTGCCAGAATAGAGGCCTAAATTGTGCTTTAATTTCATCAAGCCATCAGTTTGTCTCCTGGATGTTGGAAGGTAGGACATTGGATTGCTATTGCTACTCCTTGCTTTAAAGAATGATCAATAGCAGGCATGATGGATTGTTCTAACCAAAGAGTGGTCCTGGTTATATGAAAGATGCCAATTACATTTTGCCCTGTGGGGCAAACTTTCATTTCACAAAAGTGCTAATACAAAACAACTCTTTCTCTCACACAGCACTTTTTTGAAGACTTCTGTACTTAGACTTGCAGCTCTAAAAAATATGGCATAGAAACTTTCCAGTTACATCACTGTCAGGAACATAATGTTTCTGGCTTCAAAACTGTTTACAACCATGCTGTGTCAAAGAAGGCTGCTCTCACATGTCTTTAGCAATTATCCCAGCTCAGTCTCCTAAAAAATTTCCTTGGTTTTATTTCTGCTATTTCTCTGCTGTCTACTCTCTCTTTCCTCTGGTTCAACCTATGGACTGAGTACAGTTCCCTGATCTTCAACCTGCTTGTCTAAAAATTGCCTATTGTCTATCTATATGTTGCTATTAACTGAGCTGTAGACCAGAATACTGTGTATCACTATTTATTAAATTACTGTGGTTATTATTTCATCTTGCCATCAAGAAAGAAATATGCCTGTGACAACTCTCTCACAAATATTTTTGTATCACCGTGATGTGTGAGAATAAAGGACAATAAAATTGCTTTTTCTTCTTTTGTGTCAGAATGAATATAATATACTGTTAGGAAAAGCTGTCTCCATCACAGGAAAGCTTTCAATGGTTCACTGCCCTAACATTATTCAACATGCATTGAATGCTGTTTTGAAGAGATGAAGTGACAAATATATGTGAAAAATGTTGTGGTTTTACCCAAAACACAGCAACTTCTTATACTCTCTCTCCATGCTTTCCAAATCCAAAATCAGGTAGGAGAGAAGAGGGTCAACACTGAACTTAAAAATAGCAAGTAAGAAAAGAAGAAAGAGTTTGAAAGATAAGTATTTTAGACCTGAACTCTGCTTTAGATAATTTCAAATTCATTAATTTATCATATTCTTACTTACAGATAGATATTTATAAAAGTAATCATAGGGGTATATATCTCTTCAATGCCAAATAAAAAAAGAAACAAACTACAAAGCTTGCAAATCTAACACATCATATTATTTAAAAATTAACATTTAACAATCAAGTTGGCTTACTTCAGCATACCAGAATCATATCTTTGAAGCTTTCTGCACATGACATAATTTCTGACTGTGTTATTCAGATTAAATTATCAATGGAATTCAGATTAAAATATAACTGAATTTCAATGTTTGCAGTTGTATTTTTTCTTGTATAATCCTACCTCCAGTATAACTTAGAAAATAAAAGTTGTGAAGAGATATTTCAGCATAAGGATTTTTTCAAATGTGTTAATATTGTAATTGCATTGTTGGCTATTGCAACACTCCAGGAATGGGAAGTTAATAATTGAAGTGTCCTATTTTTTATGGTCTCTATTTCATGTAGCTTACCCTGGCCAGCAGCATAGACAAGACAGACACATGACAAGGAATTAAACCTTTCATATTCAACATTTTTATCCTCTAATCTTGCTTTCAATCTACTGCCACCCTCACTTTCACACGATGTCCTCACACATTTGCTTTCTGAAATTATTAGTGATAATTTCTCTCATCGTTATGCATATGGCTACATCTTTTCATTTCACAGAATGAGAAAAAAATCAACCTGGAAGTCTAAATGTCCTTATCATTTCCATCTGCTAATTCTTCAGCTGAAAAAGAAAACTGTTTAAAGCCCTGACATCACCATATGAGTTTTAGACTAAGGCCTTTGGAGGAAGAATCACTGGTAAGTGACTCCAGGTTCCGCTCCTGCTGTTTGAAGTTTTCTTGGTAGCACAACGCACCAACATTTCACAGTTGTGCGTGCTGCTTACAGTAATGCCTTGTTTGGGTCTGTCATTTTCTCTAGGAAAATAGCAATCAACAGGAAAGTAAAGTGTCATGTTGACAGCAAAATACTTGACAGCTTTGACCTGCAGTAGACATGACATTGACAAACAGCAGCAACAGGATCCACCCAATTGCATTTCATGGGTGCTATGATGCGCAGACAGACCTTTGGTTCTCCTGATTTCTATCTCTTTCCCTCTCCTCTTGGTGAGCTCACATAATGTTGCTTCTTTAGAAGAGGAATTCCTTTCACAATAAGAAGCTTATAAACTGAGACTATGCAGATACAAAGTGTGAGAAGTCCCTGTAGAGTGTGGCATAGGACAATAATTCTAGCAAAGAAAAATTAATTGTGGTTTTTATAGCTCCTGGCAGTGAAATCATGATTGCTATCATGATTTTGAAAAGTGGATAGAGAAAAGCAGAGCAAGTCTGACTTAAAGTATAGGATGTTAATGATGGAAATGGCAGAAACCATAGTGTTTCTCCACAGCTTTCTATAACAGGTTCCTTCAGTGTTTGCTAGAATGTCCAAGGAGATTTTATGAGCTTGGCTAGTTTTTTCTGCTCCTGAAACAAGCAAATAAATGAGGTGAGAATCTCCCAAAGACTGAGATTCCTTGAAGTCCTGCAGTCTAGATGCCAGGAAACTTTATGCTGAATCATACAGTCTAATTAATGGTCAATATTTTTGATGTACTCTCAAACAGCAGACTTATACTATGACAACATTGTTTAAGTGTCAAGAAAATCTCATACAGGAGTCAACACAATTATTCCTTTTCTAGAACCCATCATTATCTCCTGTATAACAGGTTTGACATCATCTTAGCAATAGTTAGCACATGATTTCATCTGAGATGAGCAGGGTCTCATTTATAATTAGACTATCTAGACTACATAGTAAAGTTTAACATACCATTTAATATGCTTTAAACAGGATGTGAGTAAAGAATAAGAAAAGTCTCATTGCTATGATACACTTTGGTCCATACCATAATATTTATAGACAGAATTAAAAAGTCTCAGTTCAAAACATAGCCAAAATTCCATGATTTCCAAATGCCATGAAAATAAAGTTTTCCTCAGATAAAAACTTAAGTGCAAGGATGACTAAAATAACTGCAATTTTTAACACATTCCTAGCGCTAATAATCTTTGTTATAGCACCTAAGACTTCCAGCTTATCTTTTCATTTAAGGGTCTCAGAGCTCATTACTAGTTAAGAACTCAGGCATCTTTATATGGTGAACAAATGTTATCTTCATTTTGCAATAGGAATAGTGACAGAAAATTATCTCCCAGGAAAGTCACTGAAATCTGTTTCAGGCCCTGTTCCTCCCTTCCTAATCTATATTTCTGCATGTTTTAACTATCCCAGCACTATTGCTTCAAAATTGGAAATGTTTCAGCCAGTAAGCATCCAGGAATGCTGCTGCAGTTTTGACTGATCCACCCTTGCAACGTAGTATGTGTGCTTATGTCTCAGTCAGTCATTTTCTTGCACTTATATTTGCATAATAGTAGAACAGTTCTATCTTAGCAACTCAACATAGCATGCAAATTTCCATACCCTGACATGCAGGCAGCTACTATTAGTCAATCAAAGAACAGGGATTTCCATTAATCAATGTGTTTCTCTTTCTCAGTTACTTTTTTGCAATTATCTAAATCTCATAGCTCTGATTATGAAGGAAGAAAGACCTTTGAGACTGAGATGAAGTGAACAGAATATTTGAAATCACCATGTTGTTTATTAACAATGGTTTTGTGGACCATGTGGACCATAATTGTCATCATTAAGATTACAGGGTGGGAAAACTCTAATAGGTAAAGACTACAAAAATCTGATTGAGGGTACCATTTCACAGATATCTATAAGATAAAATGCATTGCGTCAATCAGTAACTCACCTTATGTAAAACAAAACATTCTCCCCCATATCTAGTTAGTTGATAACTATACCCTGTGCAAATACCAGAACCAAAGGAATAAAGCAGGTATTAATTAAAAGGCCTTCAGAAGGATACACCTTGGGCAGTGCAAGGGCCCAGCTGTGGCTCTGCCCAAGATGGACACAAGATGGATGTAAGATGGATGACCAGTCACGAGTTTTTGCATTTCTATAAGTTTTGGTCCATTTACATATTGGGGTTAATTGGCTAATTACAGCTTCAGGTTATGAAGTCCCAGTCTGCTCAGATTGAATTCCTCAATTTGCTGTTGTTGATGCTTCTTGAGCCTAAAGCTGCAATGGTGTCCTTGGTCCTCAAGCTGGAAAAGGATTTTTTTTGTCTAACTACCCTGTAAAGAGAACTTGCTAACACTTTATATGAAGTTCAGAGTCACACATTAAGGCAGTACAGAATCTAAAATATATGAAAGCTAAAACTTAAGGCACCAAATAGACACTTAAAATATAAAAAGATAAAAAATTCTCAGCAAAGCTATAATCCTAACAATTATGCCATTAGAACAATTAGAAGCATAGGGTCAAATTTGTCAGTATTATGAATTATCAATACTCTTTTGACTCTGAAAGAAAGATGGTCCAAAGAAAATTGTTCAAGACATGTAAGTGACTTAGAAGCTCAGCTGTAGAGAACTTTATCTTACTTTGTGTAGGCACATTTTCAACCCTTTGGCTTATTTCTTCTGGGGAAGATTTAAGAATAAAAATTCTTTGATGATTCATCAAAGAATCTTCAGGAGCACTCAGGGTGACATAATTGAGAGAAAATTTTTCACATAAAATAACAGGCACAATTTTTCTTCATAAGAAGACAAATCCTCTCCTTCACCTTGTCTTCAATATGCTACAGTCTAGTGGCTGGGACACTCCTGGGGAATTAAGATACCCTTGCCAGTGGAAGATTACAGCCAATTTATATCACCAGTTTATTTGACCATTGTCCTGCCAGATTTTTTACTTTAGACATAGAATCATATAGAATGGTTAGGACTGGAAGGAACCTTAAAGATCACCTAGCTCCAGCCCTCCTGCCATGGGTAGGGATGTCATTCACCAGATCAGGTTTCTCATGCTTCTCATCCAACCTGGCCTTGAACCACTGAGAGGGATAGAACACCCACAGCTTCTCTGAGCAACTTATTCCTGTGCCTCACCACCCTCTGAGTACAGAACTTCTACCTAATATTTAATCTAAAGCTAAATATTTATTCTTTCAGTTTAAAACCATTGCCCCTTGTCCTGTCACCACTATCTGGCCATATAAAAAGTCTCTCTCTACACTTTGCATAAGCCCCCTTAAGGTACTGAAGAGCTTCAATGAGGTGTCCCCAAAGCTTTTTATTTTCCAGACTGAAAAACCCCATCTCTCTTAGCCTGTCTCCACTGCATAGGTGTTCCAGCCCTCTGATCATCTTGACAGCCTTCCTGGACCTGCTCTAACAGGACCATGTATTTCTTGTGGGAAGTATCCCAGAGCTGGATGCAGCACTCCAGCTGGGGTCTTGTGAGAGGAGAGCAGAGCAGAGGGGCAGAATCCCTTGACCTGGTGCCCACCCTGCTTTTGATGTAACCTAGGAAGTGTTTGGATTTCTGGGCCGTGAATGCAAACTGTTGACTTATGTCCATGTCTTCATCCACGAGAACCCCTAAGTGCTTCTCCACAGGACTGGTCCCAGTGAGTTCTCCCAGTCTGGGATTACCCCAATCCAGCTACAGCACCCTGTACTTGAACTTGTTGAACTTCATGAGGTTCATGTGGGCTGACTTGTCAAGACAGTAAGACACACACACACACAAACACACACACACACACACACACACACACACACACACACACACACACACACACACACACACACACACACACACACTTCTTCAGCTCCTTGGGCCTTATTTCCCTCTTGCTAAGCACAGAGTGAGCACATGCTGCCTGGCATTGAGTCCATCACCCTGTATTTTAAACTGTATTTTAAAGGTGGGAGGTTGTGTTCCGGTTAAACCCAAAGTTAGAGAGGAGGGCATGGGATGACTGAACATGAGGATGAAAACAGCACCAAGTGGTAAGTTAGAAGATTCCAGCATTCCAGGTGTCCTGTGATTTTGAACATGGGATGAGTGGTGTAAGCCTATTATTACTGCAGCATGCTACAGCCCTCCTTATGAGAACCACAAAGAACTGGGTTTTTCAGACTTAAAAAGGATTAGGAAATGTAATGCAAAGTTCTTGCATTTGTGCGACTGCACAGTAGCCATCACTCAGGAATTTTCTGGCTATGGCCAAGGTGTCAGGGATGAACATATGACAATTCAGGCTAAGCCTGAAAAAAAAAAAATGGTGCATGGAAGAATACAGAAAAGTAATGGTGATCTAATTGTTTTGATTTCCAAAGTATTTAAAACCTGATATTCTTATCTTGCTGGCATTGTCTTTAATGATTTAAACTATTGTTGCATGCAATAGTTTTTCTTTAAATCTTCTCCTTGCTGTGCACATACAAACACATACAGAAACACACACATCTACTGTAAAAATCTCTAATTCCTATTAGCTGAAAAGCATTAGAGCTGTCACTGCCTCTTGAATAAAAGGTCTGTCCAGCATAATTGCACACTTCAGATCTAACCTAGAATGTGTTTTTAGGGCAACTTTCTATTAGCTGTGTTTAAGCCACACAAAGCAGCTAGAACTGAGATCCAGTCCTGTTCTCAGTGGTTTTAGTTTAATACACCATTCCCCAAACTTGGGGCTGTAAATATTTGTAATTGCCTGCAACTTTGCAGCAGCTGAAATAAGGCACTCATTAAACCTTTCCTTCCTCTCCAGTCATCTTTGCTTTTTATTTTTTTTCTCTCTCAGGAATGTTTTTGCTCTTGACTAACGCCAATAGTGATAAGTTTTTGCGAAACAATTGCTATATAAAATATACTTACATTTGATATTAATTTCCTAGTTTCTCCACAAGCTATCAGGAGTGATATGAAAGTTATTGCCTATATTCCTAGAAAATATTATTTCATAGTACTGATGCATATTAATATGGAGCTATAGAGACCTACATTTGGAATGGCTCATGCATGTGTTTATTCTTTGTCAGTGGAACCCTGGAACTCAAATATTAACACATATGGAAACATGGTAAGATTTTTTTCTGAAGTTGAAGGCTCTGAAAATACAATAGCTCAATTATAAAAATAATACACCTGATAAAGAAACATAATCTCAAATTTATAGAGTTAGAGATACTTAACAATCTCTGGAAACCAACTGAGAATGGCCTAAAGTAGTAGCACCTCAAGAGGTGGGGTGCTTAAATAATTTCCTGCTTTTTACATGCAGAATGTTAGTTTGGCATCTCATCTATTTATATATATAATATATATATATATATATTCATATGTACAACATACATACGTAAGTAGGTATTTTGCTTGTGTGCCTGTGTGCATGTATAAAAGGTGCTTAAGAAAAAGAAAAGCACCAGTAAGCTGTCACCTGCTGAAATAAATACTGATCTACCAGGATCTTGAACACAGGGAGGCCATTCTTTCCAACTTCTATGAACATCTTTCAAAAATAAATTTTCAGAGCTGAATTCCTAAACATGGTTCAGGCTGGCACAACAGATATCTCAGCCTGCAGTAGAATATCTTTCTTCACAACAGGCAAAGACAAAATATGAAGTTTACTGTAAGGTAAAACTTATGGCCCTAAAGATATTTTTAAGTCTTCTAAGTTTGGTAGCTACTGATATGGAGTTTTAAACTACCTGAAATCCATTTTCAGCTTTTCTGTGTCTTATTGCTCTATATCCTCACCAGTATCTCAATTAAATTTTCTTCAAAAGCTTTTCTAAATTAGATTCTTATTACTAAGAAGTAAAGTAGTATCTCTGTTTACCCTTACAAATAGGAAAATGTTTTGACTGAATTTGTAGTCATAGCACTTTGGTAAAGAATGAAAGACAATTAAATCTAACTGGGAAATCTGATAAATAATTCACTGCCAGGGCTGAGAGATGCACTGATGCCATTTAGGTTTTGCCTTTTTTTCTTTTATGCGTTGTCTGTATTCTTCATACATATATTTGTAGCTCTGTAGTCTATTGTATTACTGACTAGTTTTCTCAGTACTTTTCCATGGTTTTGCCTTAAGCAGAAAGACAAAACAAATCCCAGAGCTCCAAGCCCCAGGGGGTACAAGCCCCCAGAGCTATCCTGGCCCTTCTTGGGAACCCAGGCAAAGAACGAGAGCAACTCTTGGAGACACATTCTCATGGGCAAAGTACTAGTAGTGCTGAAGGGAGGGCTCCAGAGAAGGGCTTCACCTCGGGGGCAATTTCATCACCATTTGTCCTCCTAATTGGTGCTTTTTGTAATTTATTCTAATTTCCTACTTCTAATATAGAATATAGAATCTAATTCTAATATATAAAATATACTCACCCCCGGAGAATGGGGGAGGGGGTGGGGGTGGGTTTGTGAACATCTTTCCATAACTGCTCCTGAAGAGAAAATAAAGATCCACTTTTATACTATTACCTCCTTATTAAAATTATCTCAAGTTTCATTTCCAGATTGGGAAAAAGGCAACAGCATAATAGTTTTTCTGGTAAGAAATTCAGAAAGATTTGTTGCCTTCTGAAGCTGAACAAGCCTAGAATTAAAGCAAGCACCTGAAAAGAATTATTGCTTCTAAAGTCAGCCAGTTTCTCACAGTCAAGTTTTTTGCCAAGAGCTTGTGTTATTTTTTTCTTCATGGGATCCTGAAATATTCCGTGTATTTTCTTTATTCTCTGTATTGAAGTCTTTGAACAAAACCTTATGAGATCTTCAATATAAAACTTGAGTTTATTTTCAAACTCAAAGAATACAGAGATCAGTGAGAGAATTACTGATTGAGGCTGAGTCTGTGGTAGTGCTATGGTTTTTATGTCTGTCAGCTAATGCTGAGGTTTGTGTGCTACTATATCATTATTCCAAACGAAATACAAACCTCAGGGGGCACAAATTCAACCCAAATAAAACAAAAACCCATAAACCTAATAAAATCCTTTCCCACATGAAGGAAAAGAAAAGTAGGCTGTCATTATATTAGACAGCAAAATCACAGGTTTTTACAAATATCTGTGAAAGAAATAATAGGCTAGCATTTAATGAAAATTTTCTTTGAGATTCAATGGAAAAGCCATGTTGTTGTTGATGAAGTTGCAATTATAGTAAACTATATTGTTTGCTAAACAGAATTAAGATGTAAAAAGATTGCTAGGAGAGATGCAAAAATGAATGTTGAGGATAATAATGTTTTCATCAGAGAAATAATCCTGAATGTTGCTAGGTCTATGGAGGTTTTTTTTTTTTGCTGCATGTTTTATAGACACATTAACACCAAAAAAAAAAAAAAAAAAAAAAAAGGATAGTGATTTGTAGAAACTATGGGGCTTTTTTCAGCTTTCTTGCCTAATGGCAAATATTTGAACTTTCATGATACTACCCAAAGATTCATGTTCCTTTGTTTTCACATGTCAAAGGATTAGTCTGGAGTAAATAAGAAAAATTCTGAAATATGTAGCAATTACGAAGATTATATGCATTTGATAGTTTCTTTTTGGACTTTTTAGACAGACAAATCAGAATGTGATTACTGTTATTTGAAAAAAAAAGTGATCATATTTAATTATAAAGACTTACATTTATATTACCATCATTTAAGATTATCCATCAACTTCATAACTTGAAGACCCACCCACTGTTTTCAAAGGAGAGAAGGCATAAAAGAGAAGGAAAGCAGTGAGTTGGGTTTGTAGTTTATTAAGGCAGAATGGGATTAGCAGCAGCAAAACTGTTAATGCATTATTACACAAGAATTTAAATATTGCATGTGAGCCCAAGTGCTTACAAAATAGTCAGAAATTAATTCAAATGACAACACTAAGATGCACAGAATGGTGATAGTATTCTTCTTTCAGTCTTAGGTAAATATATTGACCTATTTTTTTAGGTAACTACATATTAGTTATACATATTAGTCTCAAATATGTATCTTTTGACATGCAGACCTGACAGTCTACTCAAAATTGCTTCAAGTGTAGTATGGCATTTCTTGATAATTAAAGAACAACAGTGCTATTATTCTCTCTGTTTTCACTAGAACTTTTTCTGCTAGAGATAATATTGGGCTTGAAATAATTTTGATAACTTTTCAGGGAGACAGGTTTTGTTAAAATTACGCCATAGATATTTTCCCATCCTGTACCTGCTCACAATGCTGCCCTCTGTCCTTTTATCCAAATTAATGAATTAACTGAGAGTTTGGGGTTCAAATTCGTATGCAGATCTCACTGTTGATTTTGATTTCTCTGCTTTTATTTGTGTTTCAACTAGATATGTTTTGATTTGCATTTTGATTTTAACATTTTCTTTTTTTCTTGATGTCATTTCAAGGCCCGTGAATTTCAGGCAGGACATATTTTATGTCTGATTTCTAAAGCTATTTAAGGATTTCTATGATTTGAGATAAATTATCTTGTTTTGGCCTGTATTTTTGCTTGTTCGCCATTACATATTGCAGTTGGCAATACTTCTTCCACAAGATTTTTGCTGGGTTTGATATGATCCATGTTCAGTTGGGTTATGTTTCCCAAACCAGGGACCATTAGCCTAGTTATGTGGGTGTTAGCAGAGACCTTCTCATTAGCTTCCATAAAAGCAACCAATGCAGAAAACTTTTGCAAAATCAGCAAATTGCTGTTTATAGTCTCCAACAATGCTCCAGCTCCCTAAATCAGCAGAATCACTCCAACTGGTTTCACAGGCAGTCTGGCCAGCATGTGTGTCATCAGAAAGGTTTTTTCAGAACCCAGCACTATTTAGACCAGCCTCTGGGATGCAACAAACTTGTAAGGCTTGTTAGCAGCACCTGTGATAGGATCTTTGATATAATTTCTGATTAAAAGCTCCTCCTTGAATAGGAAAAACTGCAGTGAATTAGAAATTAATTCCAATTGATCATGTACAAGGGTCTGCCAATGGTGAAGAACTCAAAAGAGGAGGGAGAAAATGGTATTAAAATGAATTAATTTTTCATTAAAAAAGCATAAAACAGACATATTTATACCACTGAAGACAGATTTCAAATGCTTTCACTTACTCTGAGAAATCTCTTCTTATATAATGAAACACAGTGATGTCATAATCAATCTGACAGATGGGGGAAAAAAAAGAGAAGTTGAATTTTTCTTTCCATGACAGCAAATATTAACACAGTATGCACATCAGTGCATACAAAAATCACATCATTTAGAAAACATTTCTGCATGAAATATGCTTCAGCACATGACATTCTAGTTAGAAAAGAAAATAAAAAGAATAGGTAAGGAAAAACCCTCAATGTTCTTTTCACAGAATATGATGATTTTCTAGTGTTTGTACTTAATATTCTTACTTTATTCTCAGTTATTACTCTTATACATTATTGCCTTGTATATAAAAGATAGATCTTACCAATTCCTTTCATGAAGTATCCACTTCCTATACTTCTTTTTCTATCCTTAACTGATTGGTGTGTTTAAATTTTACATAAACCTCTATCCTTCCAAACTACATTTTTTATACAATATAAATCTTCTGTAAGGAAAGAAAGAGCTTCCCTTTTGCTAAAGAGACCTAAAATGTGTGCAACACAAGAAAAGAGAGAAAAAAAAATTCATGTATTTATTTGCCTTATCAATTTTGAACATGCATTAGTTAAGTATTCAGACATTATTTATCTTTTCTTTTCCTCTACAGCAGGGAACCAAAGGACGGTGTTTCAGAAAGGCAGTCCTCACAGTTCAAAGAAATAATGTTGAAGGTCATTATTGCAGCACTGAAGCATTTGCTTTCTCTTTGTGCATCAAACTGACAGTTTTGATGACAGATAAGAGCTGTTGTTTCTTCCAACTTCTTTCTCAAAATAATGTTTTTTTTTCTTTTAAGCAATTGTCTTCCATGTTTACTTAATTTAATTGTGCAAACTGTAGAATTGGACAGGAAAGAAGACGTGGCCTAAACTTGCAATTATTCACAAAAAACCTCAAAGACTTAGTGAGGAGAAACCATTTGATGGACATAATCAATGTAGCTGTCATTTGACAAACAAATGTCATTATAAGAGATGCCTCTGCTTATTCCTGGTTAGTTTGCTTCTGATAAAGACAGAGTATAAGATAAATATTAGGTATTAAGAATATTAAGTATTTTTTCTATAATTTATGAGATTGAAACTTAAAATTATTGCAATGATCTTCAACACTCTACTGCAGAAATAGCTCAAGTCTATTTCAGAAACCCAGAAATTCTTTCTCTTATCTGAAATAGTGGAAAAGTCCTAATATTGAACTTGGAAGAAAATAAAATAAGACAGCAAAAAAAAAAAAAAAGTGGAAATAATATATTAGAAACAAATTTTCAAACATAAAGGGCAATTTCTCACATACAGCTATGAAAATAAGAAATACAGTACAAAGGAAAGAATTAGAACCCAAAACATTTCTGAACATAATCATTGCATATAAAATTTCCAAATTCCAAAGCTGCAGCATATGGAAACAGCAGGGGTTTTTACACTTAATAGTGTAATGTAAAAACCTAAATGCTTTAATTCAGCCCGTATTGATCTGATTCCAAGGTCACTGAGAGGTCTGAAAAGTGTTGAGGATGGCTGCACTTATGAGAGAGCAGAGGACTCAGACAAGCACAATCCTTTCCAGAAGCAAGGACCTGGCATCAGAGCAGCTCTTGTTGAAAAATACCTAACTAAGCACACAAACCAAAACCAGGGACATGCACACACATGCACGTGTTCAAGCACACATGTGCACATGGTGGCAGCTACAGCTGTGACATACCAAATGAATTTGGGGGAATAATTCTCATCTCTACTTTTTATGAGCCATTTAAGCATCTTTCCCCTCATTCCAGAAAAAATAATCTCTGATTTTAGTAGTGATACCTGGTTGAAACCAGGGCACCTAGTTCACACCTTTGCTGCCACGGGCAATCTGGAAGACATTCACATAAGTGAAACTCCATTGGCACAATAAATGGTTGCTAGACTATTTGCTGCCCTTAATATTTTGCCCTCCTAGTCGGGTAGGACATGTTCTATGGATTGCTGATGCCTCATAGATTTCTTCTTATCTTCCTTTTAGTGTTTGACTGCACTATAGCTGAGCGATGAAGCAAAAGAGCCTTGGTTAGCTGGTTATCCAGCTCCAATGGTGGATCCTTTCCCAAATGTTTTGAGTAGCACAATATCCCTTAGTTTCTAATACCTAAGTTTCATTTGATTGCCTAGCTTGCCACTGGATTTCATTTTTTGGTAGTGAACTCACTGTTTAGCCTTTTGACTTGATTTCTGACACTGTGATGAAACTACATTAACCTTTCTACCATTTTTCTCCCCTCGTATGTTCTTTAATTCACTATCTTCTTAGTGTCCCCTTCCTTTCCTTTCACCCTCTGGCAGGCTACCACATTCTTGTCACTTTGACTGCCCTGCAATGGATGGTGTGTACTCTCCTAGCTCTCAAGCTACTGATAACTGCCATATTTCTTTTTTTCATGCGGCAGGAGGCCAGACTTAAACATAAACCAAAGAAATAGCATAAAGAATTAGAAACTGCAAGCTCTAACGTCTTTTTCTTTCTTGTTTTAGCTCCACCCTGATTCCTGGAGCAAGACTCTTACACTACTACTTTAAAAAATGGCGTAATCATTAAACTCTCAATGTCCATTTTAAAGTGTTAACTTCTCCAAGTCTAGTGCCATTAAGTTTGTAAAGGAAGATAATTTCTTTTCATTAATATTGACATTTTGTCCCAGTGGTCAGAGAACACACTCTCCTGAAAGACCTTTTATTCCCTTTAATCCTTTTTATCCTGATCATCTGTAATGTTATTCTAGCCCAGAAAACAACAATGAGGATTTTTTTCTTCCATCTGTAGATGTGAAATTTTAAAGTGAGAGCTAAAATACTCATGACTGGAGAAAAATAGCATTGTATTTAGTATTACCATATGGCTCATGTTGTTTCTAATGACCCACATTTGATTTTTCAGATTTTTAAATTTTAGTATTAAAAAATATGATATTCCTATGCAAATTATATTGTAGATTTCTTGAGCAATGTTCAGTGTAAGTCAAATATAGACTCAGGAATTAAGTGTTTTAGTACCTTTGCTAGCTGTTCTGTAAGCCGCTTGCCATCCTGGAATATCAGAACCTTTAATCCAACCCAGAATTAATAATTTCACTCTAGAAAGGTTATTTTTGGTAAACACAAAGGGGCACATCATGGTTTAACTGCAAGTATTTTTTCTTCCTTAATTTCAAGTACCCAAAGTAATTGCTGTTTCTGAATTTTTCTGGGACTATCTTTATATTATATACATACCATTATACTAACTAGAGCAAGAACAGGGAGAGGGGCAAAGATACTACTGATGATTCTTAGTACAAGAATATGGGTAGAAAGATAGTGTAGGGGAGATCAGAAATTTAAAACTTTTTTTTTTTTGGCAGTCACAGATTCATGAAAACCCTTAAGGTAGGGGCTGACTAAAACAAGGTCAGCTGGAATTTTGGGATGAATGTGTTTTAACTTCTTCCTCATACTTAAATCCCCAAGATGAAATGACATAATTAAGCAATGGATACAATCTCTATTAGAATTTAAATTCAAACATGAAAATTCAAACTAAGGGAAGAAAGAGTAGAAAGTTTTGATGAACTTTACTAGTACAAACTTCAAAAAATACTTTAGAAAGCCCCTGCTGTCACTTAGGAGTTTTCCTAGCTGCTGAGTATTCTCTTCAGCAATTTCTCTTTGTGCTGCAAACTTCCAACTCCTTGCATTAGATCTTCCTGTTTTAAAATCTGCTGTCTGAAAGACTGAGTTTATTCATTTCCTTCCAGGAAAGGAAAAAAGGATAAAACTCCTCCTTTTTAGGGAGTTTCACCAAAACAAGTTTCTCCCATTTTAAAGGAATGTAGAGTAAATGTTCTGTTGAGTCCTGTGTGCAGTTTTGGATACGACATTATTAGAAGGACATTAAGCTATTAGAGAGCTACCAGAGGAGGCCCATGAGGTTGGTGAAGGCTCTGGAGGGGAAGCACATCAGGAGCTGCTGAGGTCACTTGCACTGTTCAGTCTGGGGAAGAGGAGACTGAGGGCAGATCTCATTGCAGCTACAATTTCCTCAGGAGGGGAAGAGGAAGAGCAGGAGGCACTCATCACTTCACTCTCATAACTGGTGACAGGGCCTGAGGAAATGGCATGAAGGTGACTTGGAGGAGAATTAGGTTGGATATGAGGAAACAATTTTCCACCCAGAGGGTGGTTGGGCCCTGGAACAGGCTCCCCAGGGAAATGGTCACAGCACCAGGCTGACAAGAGTTCAAGGAGCATTTGGACAGTGCTCTCAGGCACACAGTGTGATTCTTGGGTGTCCTGTGCAGTGCCAGGAGTTGGACTCGATGATCCTGATTGGTCCCTTCAACTCAGCATATTCTATGAAACACAGAGCTATTGTCCACCAGAGATTATAAAAGTACAGTTCTATACCTTGAAGCTTTTGAGAAACTATCTCAAACTTTGGTGCATGAAGACCTGTGCACTATAGAACTGCTGTTTATCTCCTTGTAATGACCATGAGGGAGTTCCTTGCATTTAACATTTGGGTAAGTCCAATTATAGAGAAAAATCTGCATGCATTTTTCCTAATCTTTCATATTTTAGAATCAGATTCTTTTTTTTTCTTCTTTACAGTAATTAATCTCAATAAATATTGCTGGGTTGTTTATTTTTAAAGCATTATATATGCATACACATGTAAGTATGTGTATATATGTAAACAAATAAAAATGAATATACGCAAAAATATTCAGTCATCTGCCTTTGCATCCCCTAGCACCAGTACCTTTTTGAACTCCCGACCCTTGCTGAACACTGACTGAACACCCTGCAGTTCATCTCAGTGCTGCTGTGCACTGTCAGAACACTTGGCTGCAAATCAAACAATATTTTCTGGTTTTTTTTTTTTTTTTTTAAGTTCTCAAAGAAAGTTTTAAAAGGCTGAAGGTGACAGTTTGGCCTTGAGGCTTACTTCACATCGCTGAGGTACAGAATTTCTTCCTTATGCCTTGAAGAAAAATTTCTGAATAGGAAGAACAAAAATAACATTCCCATGTATGCTGATCTCTATACAGGAAGAGACTGGCTTGGTTCACAGTGGACACCAATACTGCCTACAGCCAATGGTATCTTCTGAGTTCATTGAGAGGGAATCCAGGTACTGTGCTCATGATATGATTTAGAAGGTTTTTTCCACTGGTTTGGAACTCCTTAATGTTTTTCATTTGAAACAATCGCAGGTAAAGCCCCTTATCCTCATGGATTACTGTCAGGTATAGAAGTTTGGCAGCAGTGCTATTCTTCTCCTTCCTTCCTCTCTCTTCCCCTCCCCTCCACTCTCATCCTACTTGTTAGCACTCAAAAGTACTTGTTACTCCAAGAATGGAAATTTTAAATTTAAGTTGGAACTGAAAGAAGGGAAACAGTGAAACAGAAATCAAGAAGGAGATCTACAGCCACTTACAACACTTTTTGTGCTGACATAAGGTCCCAAGGGCATCAAATTTTTTCAGCAGAACTAGAAAGAATTCATTATTTTGTTCAGCCAGATGCTGCAACTAACTTTAACAAAAACAACAGATTCTAAAGAGCTGATGTAAATGCAAATAGACAAATTCCCTTGATCTACTTCTTCCTCATGTACTGTCTTGACAGACCTGCTGAGCTTTCACTTCTAGGACAAAGTTGAAGTTTATCTTTCCTATCCAGTATTTTGTATGGTTTACACTATGCCTTGAAAAATCACAGTTGTGGGTTCCCCCCTGCCTTTGAATTACTCCTTTTTTGTACAGCATGTTTCTTTTGTAGATATTTTCACTGTTATGTGATAAAATGCTGGTCCATAAAGATTTAATACATGCATTTATATAAATACATTTCTATTTATTTTCATTTACAAAGCACTGATGAAAAAATGTTTGCAAAGAATTTACCAGAACAACTATGCTGTGGTGTGAAAACAAATCTTAGAGACCCAATCAACACTGCATACCTATTTAGTAGGTATCTGCAAATTACTTTTCAGCCTGAATTCCAATAGGATTTTGGATGAATAGGCAAGAAATTTAGTTTCCTACAAGGTTATATTGCTTCATTTGGAATGCCTTCTGGATTTTCAGTATTAGAAGACAGCATCTAATAAAACAGGTTAGTGTTGCTACCTTTTACTTTATCAAATTTTTTCCTGATAGTCTTCAGATGGTCTTGTCTGAACTACGAGAACACAGAAAACTGAAATTTTCGTTTCAGTTCTACTGTCTATGGACAGCATGAAGTACATGCCATGACAACACTAATGACACCCTACATCCCTGTTTAAAACTTTAAAACTCTACCTTTGCTCCCAAGATAGAAATCGTTCTGACTCTTTGTTCAAAAGTTGAACAAGACATGAGCTGCAGATGACTTGCAGTATATTTCTGTCTTTAACAAGTGTCAGGCTCCTTCAAATATATCCTAAGCCTGTATACTGTAAATCTGACTGCCTCCATTTCCCTTCAATCTGGAACTGCACAGTTTTACATTAAGTAAATTATGACTTGCATTGGACTCTTCTCACAAATGTTAATTTTTTTCTCCCTTCCAGTATCTTATGAACAACAGAGTGATTAAAGTTACAAGTAGACAGGTTCTGAATAGACTACTAATGTATTGTTTTCACAACAAATATCCCACAGCATGAAAGCACAAACCAATAAGCTTTCTTCTTTACTTTTCCCAAAAAAGCTTTTTTGCATTCCCTTTAGCCCACTTATTTGCATCTTTATACTGAAGCGAGCAGATTGCTCGTTGCAATATCTGTCTACATTCTCTCTCATCATTTATATTCAGTGTCTTTCTTCCCACTTGCTACCAAGAAATTTACATTCCAGTTCACTTGCTCTTGTATCCCAAGCTTAGTCTGGAAAAGTCAAATTTTGGTAACCTGGGAAATACTGGTCTGCAGTTCAGCATCCAAATAGTCCCAAAAAGCCTTGGCACTACTCTTTCCTGCTGATTTTCCTATTTCTGTTAGTCTAACTTTGGACATGCAGCAGGATATTACCATTACCTTAGCCTAAGGAGCACATAGATGTTGCATTCCAGTATCAGTCTTATGGTACTCAACAAAAGAATCCTCATTTATCTAGGACTGAAGTCAATTTTGACTCCTAGTATACATGTGTAGTTACCTGTTCAAATGCATATTTTAAACCTCTTTAAAAATATGTTTAATTTTTTTTTTTGATTCTTAGATAGCAGTTATTTTCTAAACCACTTTTTTCCCTATATAAATGACTTGGAATATTTATTCACCAGTGAAAAAGATAAGAGTATTTCTGCTGCATAAAATTTATAAAGAAGTGCCACATAAAATCACATATTAAAACACTGGAAATTAAGTAATTGGAGCTTTTAAAAAGTTTTCAATAAAAATATTTTTTCTTTGAAAAATGCTGGTTTTTTTAATAGTTCTTCAAAATATATTGGTTTTGATTTCTCTGTATTTTTTCTTGTATCTGAATGAGGCCAAAAAAATTGATCCATTCATTCTTTGCAGTCATTGTTTCTGTTCTCTTCCCCTTGCAACTGAGAGCAACTGGCTGAAATCTGGCTTCAAATTTCAGAGCTTGGCTCCATCTTAGAGGAAGACAGTCTTTATATTGAATGACAATAATTTTCTCCAGGTTAAAGGCTTGTAGGTCTCCTTGACTTCAAAGAGACCTCCAAGCTCCAAAAAGAGTGACCACTGTAAACAAGAAACAATTGCTCTTTTCCAGCCAGCAGCTCACAGGAAATTGGCAGTGTTGTGCTTTCCTATCAATATAATGGAAGTGTTTGCTCCATGCACCAGACTGTGATAAGGATAAATTAAATATTGCAGAGCTGAATATAATAGACGAGTCTAAATTTAGTTATTCTTTTCCAAGTTGTTGTTAGAAGGCTGTGATTGAAAAACAATACTGGATTGTAAGCGTTCCCTCAGGACAGTGCTGGCAAACTACTATCAAACCAGGAGACACAACACCCACTATTCCAAACACCTCTGTAAGTGTGACTCAGATGCAGTCCCTGATGCTAATGCCACTGCCTTCCCTGATCTTCCAACTAATCCCTGCTGGGAAATATGAATGAGAATTTATCACGACTTCATAATAAATTGTGCAGCCTCAGAAATACTTATTTTCTGGCACAGTGTTCACTAAAGGAATGTCACAGACAAGAACGTGTATAGCTCCTAGTTCTAAGCTCTATGCTTACAATGATTGACCTAGAAAGGAGGTTGCTAAATGAGCAGCAATCAGTAGAGCAATGGTCGAGCTGAAAATGGCAATGAATGAATAGAGGGATACCCATTCCCCAGATTTACAACCTTTCTAGGGTTAAGTTATGTCTATATATCCAAGGTATTAAGGTAGTTACCATTTTTCTTGTTTGATTGTCATTGTGGTAGTATTGCTCACAATCATACCAAGTGGTTCTGTGGAGCTACTAATGTTTTACAGCAGTGTTCTTAGCAAATATCTACATCCATTTACACAGTTCAAGAAGAAATCTCATTTTCCATCAAAATTTTTGAGGCATCCAACTAACTTTTCTAAGCTTTCCCAAGCCCAGCTCCCTCAGCTGCTCCTCGTAAGACTTACACTCTGGACCCTCCACCCATTTTGTTGCCCTTCTCTAGGCTTGCTCCAACAATGTCATTCCTGAATTGGGTGGCCCAAAACTGAACACAGGATGTGAGGTGTGGCCTCACCAGTGCTGACATCAGGGAGCTATCACTTCCCCAGTTCTGCTGGCCCCACTACTGTTGATCCAAACCAGAATGCCATTGGCTTTTTGGGCCACCTGGACACGTGCTGGCTCATGCTCAGTCAGATGCCAACCAGCACTCCCAGGTCCTTTTCTACCTTGCCATTTTCCACACCTAGCTATAGACCAGCTAATCTAGACACATTAATGTTCTTGGTTTTAACCATCATAGTATCATATTAAGACTCGCTAAAATTGAGTAAGCTCTAAAATTTCTTTAAAACTCCCAAACTTATGTTTTTAAGCACCAGAGGTTAAAAAGATGTCTTCTTTCTTCTATCCTCATAAAGTTGTGTTTGGGTTTTTTTATGCAGGCAAGAATTAAGAAGTAAATAAAATTGATGATCATTGAAATGATTCTTCTCTTTACTAAAATTAAAATTCTATAAATTGTGTTTTAGATCTCATTTACAATGGCAACACGAATTTCTAATTTGGCACAATGTTAGTATTAACTGGCTTGTTCAGAAGAGGTGAAAAAGTCCTATTCTTCTTGTACCACACACTATAAATATATTTAACCTCAGCTGCTGCTCTTGCAGTGATAAATTACAAAAAAATTATATTATTAATTCTGTTAAAGACCAGCCACTTACCTTTTTAGTAATAAAAAAGGTCTTAGGGTTTTTCCCAGGTTTCAACTCTAATTTTCCATATGTCCTTTTAGGGGAGTTTGGTTTAGAACTGATAATTGAATTTGTCTCAAAGTATTAGTCACTGACATCGCATCAGTGATGAGAAAGTTAGCACTCTTTCTCAACACCATATTCATCCCACTGTTAACAGTCTTTCTGATCTAAATGCTGCTCACTCCAGCTATGTGACAATTTATTAAAATGCTGGAAGCTCAATTTGCAGTGTTGCTAACATTGAGGTAGACAAACTATGACTGAAAAATAGTTATTAAAATCAGAAAAACAGATAAACCCATAGCTTTAAAATTAGAGACATCTCACCACAAATCTAATCCTATTGTAAAAACTCATTCACATCCTTTCTGATTATCAACAGTGTTATGTTTCTTTGAACATTTCCTGATATAAGGGTTTCTTTCTTCACAGATGCAACTTTAGTTCATTTATTGTTTGAGAGGCAGCCACACAGGAGGCAAGTACTTCAATTGCTGCTGTATGGACAGCAGCAAGTTATTTCAACAAGTTTTTTCAGCAAGTTTATTCAACAAGTAGTCAAGTGTTTGCAGGTAAGAAATGGCGACATTGTGCTAAGTTGAAAGATAAATACAGTATATCATTCATCAGATTATTTACTCCTTTCACCAGATCCTACAGATAAATAAATGACTAGCAGTCTCTGTCCCCACTCATTTGTTCACATGAAACATCCTCCAGAGTACAGAAATAAGGTTTGGATGACAGAGAATTATTTCCCTGTTCTTTTAACAGCACACATCTTGCCCAGTCCTTCTGAGAAAGACTCTCATTTCCTTCTGAAGTCAAAAGATTAGGATTTTGTTTCTATTTTTTCCTTCCCAGGCTAATAGTTTTAATGTCGCAGTTAATCAAACAGTTGTAATAATGCTGATTTTACAGCCCAGCTTGCAGGAAAACATAAATTATCAAAGAAATAACATTTGACCTCTGTACTTTTTCATGCATCCTTTGTTCCAAATAGAAAGAATATACATACATACATACGTACATACATACCTGCATACATATATTGAAAAGCAAATGATATCACAGATGTTTTGATCAGTATCTGCTATCTCTGGGGAATTTGATTACCAAGGTGCCATAAATGCTGGAGAGACCAAAAGTGAAAATCAATTCAGCCTGGTGGACTCAGTAACTTAATGCACATTTTGTGCCTCAGTCTTTTTATGTCAGTTTATACTCATTTTATCCTACTGCAATGATCACAACAGGATCTTTACCTCTGCTGAATGTCTGTCTGTGCTGTTATCCCCTCATAAGAAATTTGAAGTTTCATTTTTTTCCTCACTAAAAGGAATATCCTTAATTAAAGTACACAATATTTGCACTTAATTGGTTGCTATCTGAACATTTTCCATCCTGCAAATGTCATCTCTCTTTATCTGTAATGGAAAATCAGAACTTTTCTATTAGCAAGTAAATACTGGAATTCAGTTTACTTTCAGACTTCTGATTCTTCTGTCTTAAACAAAACAAACAAACAAAATAATTATTGTGCTGAGCATGTTGGAACATTTCTAATGACTGTACTTAATGAAATATGCCTCTTATCAACACATGCATATTAGTTCTTAAATGAAAATTTATACACTGTAATCTTTACGTTGTGATAGTTATTATACAAATGGTGCAGGTATTTAGGTTCTTCTATAAGAATTTTTTTATTTCTATAGTTATAAAATCTAAACATGACATTTGAACATATGAGGACCTGAAGGTTGAATGATGCCATTTATCCATATCACAGTGCATTTGTCTCTTTACTACATGTTACAGAAGGATCCGATAAGGTCCAAAAAAGGCAAACTTATCAGGAAATTATTGTGCTATATTTTGATCATGCCAAAAATAATTTGACCTGAATTATACTTTATTTAAATATTTATTTTAGCAGAAATGAACTCTTTTCTGCTGAATATACAGTTTAGGATAGCTACTTAAACATCTGGCTATGAATAACACAGAGTGGTACCTCAAAACATGCTTCTTAGTGTTCATAAAATTTTACTCCTACCATTCAGAGCCAACCTGTCATTATTATACTTGCTATTAACAGACTATTTCAGCTTGTTTACTTTGGAGGATAATGACTTTTAAGGATATGTATTCATCCTGTTGCATGAGAATCATTCTTGTAGTTGCTAATAACATTCTTGGGAGCTACTCATACAAATCCTTACTGAATTAAGAAAAAAGGCCAGCAAAAATGAAAAAAACATTGAAGGCAATGAAAACAATTGTTACAGAAGATTAAAAGTCAGATTTTGGTGCTCAGTGGCCAATTAGCTAATTTAACAGTGTCTCAATACGCACATATAAAATAGTTGTGATTTGCATTGGCATTTCATCTTGTATGCAAGACTATGGGATTGTTAAAAATATAATTAAAATAAATTTAGAATAATGCATGAAAGCTATCACCTCAAGGCCACTAGGAAAGTTTATTTGTTATTTATACTTTGGACATTTTCTATTTTCTCATCTTTGGAAAAACATTCCCTCATAATTCTACATTTATCTCTCCAAAATATGAAGAGAAATCAAGTGACATTTAGCTTCTGTAAATGTCATTATGACCTGTGATGTGAACAACAAGGAATTGAAAGTTTATTGATTAAATCCTATAAATGTCTAGCAGATGTCCAATGCAAATAAGAGAGGAGTGGAACTTCAGAGCTCTTCACAGTGACCTGACTTTTACTCCTGTCAAAGACACACACCTATGACCAGCACAGAGTAATTAGCACACACAGAATCTCACTTGTCTTAAAATGACCTTCAATTTTATGAAACATTTATACTCTTACAGGTGTATTAGTAAGAAATAAGCCTCTGCATATAATACCCACTACAATGCTACACCCGAATTCTTCCAGCTTAGGGTGCATGTTCTTTGCACTTGTGTTTTGTCATCACTAATTGATAAATAAAAGTGCTACATGATTCATTATCTCGAGGAAGAAAAAAAAGAAAAAAAGAAAAGACTGGGATTTATTATCCTGCCTAATAATCTGTGTGCTCAGTGGAAAACAGCTGGACTTTGAAAAAAATTTGCTGTTCCTCTGCTGTGTATGCAATCTTTGAGGATGATATAAATTTGTGGAATTATGCCAATCATTAGAAAAATAATTATTTGTTTGGAATAAAATAAGTTTGGGTGAGAAAGAGAGGAGCTGGAAATTTTCTTTAACATTTTCAGACAGGCATATATCAATTTGTCCTATGAACTGCCTGTAACAAGTAGTTTCATTCCATCAGGATCATTACATACCTTTTTCACTTAATTGTTGTTAAATGCTAATTGGCCTTTGGAGAAAATCCATTATCATTTGTCAAGGACAGAAATGAAATTTGTGTATTAATGCTATCAAATCCAAGAAGAGAAAGTTATTAATGTTTTATCATAATTAAAACATTAATTCAGTGCTTTAGAAGACAGTATGCTACCTTTTATATCAGTGATGTTACAGACTGTGCAGCATCTCCTTGTTTTCCATTTGCTATGCAATCTGAGACAAAGATTGACTATGAAAGGTACAGGATGCCACAGGCTTTGTGTGTTTATAAATTTAATTAATGTCAAAATGGTTAAAGTGTTGGATAATTACTTTAGAATATTAATGAATACCTCATTAGAAATATTAACAGTTTATAAACTAGACTACCATTTTGGTTCACTACAGAGAACTGAAGTGAAAGCACATAGCCACGTGCTCAGTTATCATACTTCTCTTTATCATAAAATCAATTGCAAGGGAAAAAAAAAGAAAGTGCTGTTTATGTACAGCAGGCAACTCATCTGGATTAATCATCTGAAAGGGATACATACAAAAGGGAAGCTATTGAACTCAGTAAAAATGAAGTTAAGAGAGAAGATAAATAAGAATGGGAAGTTTGAATGGCTAATTTGTAGATTTGGGTCTTACAAAAATTATCTCTCAGTGACAACAATCCCTAGGTGTGCTATTTTCAATAGGCTTTGTTGCTGGTACTCCAGATAAACACGTAATCAGACAGTGTAATGCCTGCAATTTACACACACCTTTCTCCATTTCTTTTTGGAGTTGGAGGTAACTCAGCAAAGCATCTACTCAGACTGGTTAGATTAAAGAAAGAACTTCATCTCTTAGCTTGGCTGGGAACTAGTTTTCAGAATTGCAAGGAATAGACGATCAAATTTAATGAGTAGGACAAAGATTAGAATGCTGGTGTCAGAACATGGTGTCATCTTCTAGATGGCAGTCCAGGGCTCACTGGACTTTAAAACTAAGATGCTTTGGTAGGGTAAAACAAAGCTGAAAATTAGAAGAGGAGATAATGATATTGAATTATATAATATTGTTTCTAATACTACTCTTAATTTTAAAATCCTTCATGGCAAGGAGAAGAAGAAAGAAAGCCACCCAGATTAAAATAATTTAAAAGAGTAGGGAAAGGATACAGAGCAACAGGAAGAACTGCAACATAACAAGTGTAACATAATTGTGCAATAATAAGAACAGAGAATGGAAAATTTTTGTTTGAATGTGTGGACATTAGTTGGAATGTAATTGTATGGTATGGAAATGACAGGATTATGTGATATGGCAGCTTCATTGTAAATAGTGGGAGAAGCCTTTTAAGTGAAGGCAATTTAGATACCTGGCAAATACGTGACTGAAAAGGTCAGTGGTATCAAATGAAGAAGAAACCAAAGCTGTGAATCTCAATCCACCTTGCACCAACTTGACTGTGATGGCAGACCCTCTGCACCCCCCTGGTACTACCTACAAAATAGGGGAGCCCAGGTAAATGAGACTGGGCAGGTCCCTCGTCTCAGGCAGATACGACCAGCCTATTTCCTGTAATGCGTCATTCCGGGAATGAAGTGGGTGGTGAAACTCAGCCATACTCTCCCTCCGCTCTCCAAAATGCGACAAACCCACAGGTTATGTATTAATGACTGCCAAAAGGACACGAGTGGGTGATTATATTGAGACAGAGGAGCAATGTCCCTACTACTTGTTACTCAGTTTAGAGACCTTTGATAACACCGATTCTCTCCATTGCTTTATGGAGGTGTCAATGAAACTAAATTTTGCTACTTGAGGCAAATATTTTTGCATCTTAATCATTCAATTTTTCTTTCCTTTCTTGATGGAGTCTTGAAAACAAAACAAGCAAATATCCCATGAAAGCAGGTATCAAATAGACAATGCAAGACTGAATGTGAGTGAATAGAAAAGTTAAATTAAAATTCTCCTAAATCTATTTTCTGGAGAAGAGTAGGTTGTGTGATTCTCCCCCTCTATTCTGCTCTTGTAAGACCCCACCTGGAGACAGGTGTGATGGCCCCAGCATAAGAAGGACACAGAACTGTTGGAGCAACTTCAGAGGAGGGCCAAAAAGTTGATAAAAGAACCAGAGCACCTTCCCTAAGAACGCAGGCTGAGAAAGTTAGGGCTGTTCAGGCTGGAGAAGAGAAGCTTACATGGAGAGCTCATAGCAACCTTCCAGTATCTGAAGGGGTTTGCAGGTAAGCCAGAGAGGGACTCTTTATCAGGAATTGTAGTGTTAGGACAAGGAGTAATGGGTAAAAGTTGAAAGGGGGAAATTTGGATTAGATGTTAGGAAGAAATTCTTTTCTGTGAGGGTGGTAAAGTGCTGGAAAAGCTCACCCAGAAAAGTTGTGTGTTCTCCATCCCTTCAGTGTTCAATGCCAGATTCAATGGGATATTGAGAAATTGGTCTAGTGGGAGATGTCCCTGTCCATGAGTGTTCATTAATGTATCTTCCAACCCAAACAATTCTATTGTTCTATGAAATTAGAGACTAACAATAAATAAACCTTACATAGAAATGAAAATTATTTTGTTAATTAATTGACAAGAATTGAAAGGGAAAAGGAAAATTGAAAGAGTTTTAAAGTTAGTTTGATACTAACAAAATAAATACCCAATAAAAAAGACAGAAATTAACAGAAGTTAAAAAAATTTAGGATTATTTTTTTTAAAGACATAAAAAAGTATTTGGTTTGAGTTGTTTGGGATGTTTTATTTAGCTTTTGTTTTTTATTTCAGTTCTGAAATAAACTGAAAAGGCTTAGAGATAGAGAAGAAAACACTTAATCAAAATACTGTAACCTGAAGACCAAAGAAACTAAACATCTAAGTGTATGCCAATGGAAATAAAGCAAAGATAAAGGAATGTTCCTGGAAAAAATACTAGACCATTGATAAAATGTAGCTGTCTGGGCAATTATGATTTTAATGAAAAATCACTTAGAAGAGGTGTTGCAAAGACTAGAGAAGATGATACAGATCTATGTAAAATTAAAAAGTCCTCCCTTTCAAATCTATAATATTACTAGAGTGAGAGTACTAACTTTAGGAAAGAACCTAAATCAAATAATCCTACTCAAACTACAAGATGACAAGTGGATCCAATTCAAAAGCAGATGCTTCACAAAACAGCATTTTCACGGACTCTGAGAGTACCTTGCTCATGATGTCAAATTGTAAAATAATCTTCTTGAAAGGAAGGGATGGAAATGAATGTTGTTAACAAATTACATTCCTATTCAATTGCTGTTCATCTAAGTCCCCTTTAAGTAAGAAAGGTAGTTAATGAGGTTGGGAAAGCACCAAACACAAGTCATACCATCAATGCAAGTAAATTATGATTTGTGCATGCAAAATAGATAATTCCTTGGAATGCACAATAATGAATAAGCATAATACTTTTGGAACCTATTTTGCACAGATATTTTCCATGTTATTCTGTTACTTTTTGCTGGCTCCTGAACTTTAGTCCTAAAAGTATTCAGTATGTCTGTATCTTTCCATTTGCTTCTTCCTCCCAAGAGGGTATTTTATTACCTTCATTCCAACTCTGAGCAGAGTAGTACTTTTTGAAATCTAACACCACCTCTTTATGGGTGTATGAACAGCATAACATGCAGTGATATGGGGCAACAGAGGTGGCATCCATCACTTTGAAATCTGAGGTTACAACTCAGAGCCCAGAGTGCACAACAGTATCAGCAATATTGGAGCATTTCTTCCATTCAAATATTGCAGTTACTTCTCTCGCCCCAAGAAGTTGCTCAGCAGATCAAATTGCTTATTTTCAAGGTTTAATTCTAACCTAACTCCTTTCTATGGCAATTATTTTCCTTATCACAACTCACAATTACTGTGAAAACATTCTTCTGAAATTGGTTTCTGTGCCGCAAAATAAGCAAAACTGCTCAATTGTTTTGAATAACAAAAACATTTTTTGAGGAAATCTTGCCAACATTTGTAAAAACATTCAAACCTGTAAATTTTCCAAATTAATTGAATGAATTTGAAATGGAACTATTCTAAGTAAGTTTGAAGATATGATATGTTTTATCTTATCAAACAGCAAGTTTTACTTTTCAATGTCATTTCTATTACTCATTGAAATGAAAGTCAACTGGAGTACAGTTAAAAAAGTCTGTCGACCATTTTCAAAATGGCCAGTCTTCCATGAAGAATCAGATTTTTCTTCTGAGCAATAAAGGTTATTAATATACAACTTGGGTGTGCTTATTAGTCAAGGAGTCGTGAAAGTTTTATATTCTCATTAGAAAGATAGTCCAGTCCAGAAATATCTGTACCTTGCCTGCCCTTTCTCCTTCACTAACAGCATTGAGATCTTCTCCTAGTTAAGCAGCAGCTAGAACTCAGAGCAGACTATATGTTTTATCCTGGCCCACTGATATTTATTTCAAGTTCTTAGGCAGTGTTCTCTATTGCTGTGAAAATATTCATTCCTCCAGCATAATTTCTGAAATTTTATTTCTTTAACATTTTGCCTCATCATTATACTTATGTAAACACACACTTATGTATATAATTTTTTTTTATCTTTTTGATGTTTCCTTAGAAAACCTGATATCTTCAACATATCTCAATATTATACACTGCAATGAAACTGTCTTCTTCTGTTGAACACTTCATTATTCATATACATGGCTGAACATGACAAATTCTTGAACAGCCATTGCACATCTTAGTCCAGCATGCTTCTTCAGATGTGGTGAAAGCACATTACCACATTCTAAGTTTGCAAAACTATTAAAGGGAATCATTGACTTTTACTTGCAGTTCATTTGATTTCTTGTAGAAGAATATAAGGTCCAATGACATTTATCTTTGTTATTTCAAGGAAAAATTATTCAAAATGTGACTAGTCTTTATTCTTTTTGGTTCTTAGCTTGTGACTCCTTGTCCATACACATATATTTCTCCTAAGAAGGGATGCTAGACTTAAAGCTACCTACATGATAGACCTGTGAGCAGTCATGGATTTCCTCATCCATGTCTCATGTCACAGCTCCTCCAGTGGCCTCCCAGAATCAAATGCAGTCATTTGCATGCACAGTTCCATCTTCATTCCAATGGCTTACATCTGCATGTCTGGAGTGCATGTACCTTGTGATCCTAATTATGATTGGTTTATCAGGCATTACAGAGAGTGTGGAAATAAATTCATTTTTCCCTACAAGCATTGCTCCTCCTAAGAGCTGATGCCACAGTATCATTCACACCTGAACTGTTTTTCAAAGCAACACATTGCATACTTGAATTATTATTGATCACCTTTTTCCCTTGCACTGAGAATATTGTAGCCCTGTATGGCAATTAAGAATTGTCAGCAGTGTGTGGTGTGTGGAACTGCTGTGTGTTAATTGCTACACAAAGGGATAACATCTCTTGTTTCCTGTCTTTCTTCCTGACAGAATGCATGCACCCAGTTGGAATAACAACAGTTGAATGAATGGCATCTTAGTTTCCTTGTGAGTAATGAGAGAGTCCTTTACCCACCCTGAGGGTCATGAGAGAGATTGCAAGCATGCTACAATTATCTTCCCTTTCATTGGAAATTTCTGCCTTCTCTATCTGTGCAAGTATTGAGTCTCTTTGGATATTCCTGCTGTACTTTCAGCATAGGGAAATAAGTATTCTTGTTTCTTAAAATTTTTCCTCTACGTTATCATTGTGTCTGTCTTTGTCCTGTTGTCCAAGTTCATTCAGTTCAACTCCAGTTCCTTGTGCTGAATCATAGATATGCAATTTTCATTCTCTTTTATGGAGACATTAACTGCTGCCTGTAACCTGGATGTATGACACCTGAGGTAAGTCTCTGTCTTTCAGTTAAAATTTTAATTTAAAAATTTTAATTTATCTTTAATCACAGGACTTTTTCAATATCCACAAAGATAATCAGTTCCCAACTCAAGCAAAAACGTTTTTCTGATTCTCAGTATCAGGCAAAAAAAACTTTGTATTGTTTCATTTTCTAAGGGTGAAGTATTTATCTTATAATTTTACTAGTCGTGCCCATGTTTCAGCTACAATTGCTGACAGTATTTTCACAGACATGTCAATTCTTATGTGTCAGACACAGTAGTGATTCATGAGAGTCTATTCTGGGTTACTTGAAGGCTCAATCTAAAGTCTGTGTTACATGCATATGTGTAACCCTCTTCCATGTCTATGTACCAACTGACCTATATCCACTAATATATACAAATACTTTTTTTTGGAAGTCCAGAATTCTGTTCTGTTTCTATAATTTTCTGATGCCTTTTTTGCTGTGTTTTGAATTACTGCAATATTTACTTATTAATTAAGATCTCTTGTTCTGGGTGTCCTTAAACTGGTAACTTCCCTTGTATTTCATTAATTTATTGCTAGAAAAAAAGTAAAGATGTGATGTTCCTGAAAATTTGTCATCTTTGTCAAGACAAACATTCATCCAAATACTAAAAGTAGACCTCACTGAACACCCCCTAGCACTATTCTCTGGAGGATTAACCAAATACATGCCTTCATAATTTTTATTCCTTCATCCAATTGTTTCCATTTTAATAACATCATTAGAGCAGGCTGGGATCAGCCAGCAGTGGAGAGGTCTAAGGGATGGGAAGAAGGAAAACAGTATCTGAAGTGCATCTGAAGAGTCTATCTAGGGTATCTTAGTAAGAATTTAGAGTTTCAGAAAGAATTAAGTGGGAGTCAGAAACTATGGCAAGATGTATATATTTGAGGGGAGGCTGTTTCATAAAAATAAACATTCACATTTCATAAACATAAGCATAAAATTCCTCCCTCTGCTCTGATCTCAGCAGAAGGATTTTACAGCCCTCTCCTCAGGCTTTCCTTCCTTCACATAATACCCTGTGGTGACCCATCCTCTCCTCCCCATGTGTTTGTTCACCTTTCTGCAAGTGTGTTTGCATTTTCTCACACAGAAGGGCTTTTCCAATTATTCATTATTTGCTATAGTGTCTGCAAATGCTAGGCTTTAAGATGCAGTAAAGTATCATGCATAAGAATATGGATTTCTTATAAAAATGTATTTTTCAAATGGGATACAAGGGTCTCTGAGAAGTAAGTGATGACCCAAACACACAAAATAAAATGTCAGATTACTAATTTCTCACTTCTCAGTTGGACAATAACCCTTTTACCCTTTGGAAGTTGTAGTGTGAAGTCTGAATGCAAACCTAACCATAATTTTCTTTGCTGTACACTAAATCACAGGAAATGTGAAAGATAGAGTACCCAGCAGGAAGATCATTTTCTGGGCAGATTATGTTAGGGATAAGTCAATTCTAACTGTGTTCTCTATTATTGCAAGTAGTGCATAAATAGAGCTGTGTGACCTGAGAGCGTACATCTGATTTTGTTACTGCAGAGTAACAGTACAGACAGAATGTCTGTAAGAAAATGAAATTTATATCTCAGTTGGAAAAGGCAAGAAGTAGATCCCATCTTGTTGCCCTTGCTACAGCTAATGTGATAAAAAAAACCCTGCTGTCTCCTCAGCCAGGAGGCACATTCCTTCAGCAAATTTGCTTGAGGGTGTTGAAAAGCACTACCAGAAGCATTGGTGAGAACGGCAGTTAAGTTTCAATAGAAATAAAGTATAAAATATTCACAAGAAGCCAAATATTTAGGCCATTTTTTCAAAACTGAAACTTTTGCATTAGGATCAGACTTAGAGTGGTGAATGGAAATATAAGTCCCTTCAGCAGAGTTACCAGTTTAGGACAGTGAACTGGCCTATTCATTAAAGATCAGCTACATAACTTTGGACAGTTCAAATACAGTTAGATGTTTCAAATCAGCCATGAATTAACCAAGGTGATAAAAATAGATATTTTAGCAATTGGACACAGACTCATGAATTTAAAATCAAGTTTCAGTTTCACAACATCCTAGCCTCTTTATTACATTCTCTGTCCCTCCATCTGACATATATATGAAAGACAGTATTTATAGAAACATTGGAAAAAAATAAGGATAGCCTTCTCAGTGTCTCTACTATAATCCTGCTAAATTTTAAAGTGTGTAATGGTGATAGAAAAAACAGTGTTTCGAACATAAATACCAGATTTTATGCCACTGTTAAATGAGCAGAGATTCCTGATGGAAAATGAAAAGCAGTGTTTCTGGGGTTAGATTACATTTGATCTGTATAATGTAGAAAATGAACATACTTTATAGTGTAGGCTTGTTAATCTGGTTGGGGTTTTTTCTTTGTAATATATACATGCAAGCTGAGGTAAGTAATTTTTTTATGTACCCATCTGGAACCAAAGCCCTTAATGATTCAAGAACAAAGCAGATTTGATGCACTATTGATTTTCTACCTCAGCAATAGAAAAACAATTGCTCTATGCAAAGATCTGTTTTTCTGGGTTTCTGCCATCAGTCTTTTTAATGCTTATGCAATGTAGCATTTACATAAAAAAAGAATTTCACACAAGGTTGAAAAGGAAAAAATACTCTTTCATAAGGAACTTTAGACAAGTCTTGACATTGCAAAATAACTTTTAAAAGGCATTTAATGCATTTTCCAGTATTAAGTATCTGCACTTCTCTGGAGTACCTAAATGCACTCTCACTTCCCTGCTCTCAGACCACATGCTGGCCCTGCTACATGCACTGACTTTCCTTTCGTAGAAGCCTTGAATAAGGGAGGTTTGCCTTAAGCTTTCCTGAATCAAACTGGTTTGTGTGAGAGGCATCAGTCAGACAGCAGTTTGGAAAACCATTCCCAATGCCCCTAAGGAAACGTAACAAGCTGTGTAAAGGCAACTCTTGGCTGCAATGCACCTGAGACCCGAATGAGTTTGTCTCTGTTCTAGGATTTCTCTGCCTGTGATGTGCAGACAGTTTGGAGCTCTTCAGAAGCGGAGAACAAATCACAGAAGCAGTTACAGTGTAACCTTCCTGTGATATATTGTGCTATAAGGGCTATTTTACAGCAGCATTCACAAGTCACTAAAAAGTCCAAGACAAAGCAGTGATTTAAGTGTTTATAGGTGCAGACAGCAGAACATTTAAGGCAACAATCCCATCAGTTCATAAATCATTAAAGGTGAAACTGCCCCCAGTCCATTGCAAAGTTCAAGAGTAATACCTTGTAGAAATAGTATATGACATAGATACAGAAACCTGAAGCATTTATGCATGCTGAAAATAATAACTACCTTTCTTCAAAAGGTCTGTTCGAAACCCCCTAGAAGACGTGTCATTGCATTCCACCGTCAGGTCTAATGTTATTTCATTTATTATGGATTGCAAACAGGAATGTGTTCCTTTACAAGGCTGATCAAAATTCAAACTGAACATTTTCTAAAATGAGTGTTTATGGAAATATTAACAGGATTCAACTGACTGTTTGAGCCGTGGGGTGGTGTGAGAGAATGAAAACCTGAAATAGTTAATGCAAACCTGAAACCCTTAATGTCTCAAACACTGGCAGAAGAGAATGTTACCATGCCAACGAGATAAGGTATGGTTTGAAAAGAGCACGTTGCGGAGGCAGGATGCTGCTTTTCTGGGACCAGCTTCCTTATCTTGGGTAACTATAGCTAAAAACAAGTTTGAGACAACAGTGCATTTGAGTCTATTTTTGAGAGAGAAACTGAAATCATGAGACCCTCCAAGTCCCTTCTGAAATCTTCGAGAATAAGAAGATGCACCTGCATGAGGACAAGTCTGTAAATAGCACAACTGAGAAGGGCTGTGGATGTACCCACCATCGTGAGGAACTGGACCAGCGATGGCTTTGGAACCCTGGGTGGTGACCTGGATATTTATTCTACTTCTTTCTTTCTTTCTTTCTTTCTTTCTTTCTTTCTTTCTTTCTTTCTTTCTTTCTTTCTTTCTTTCTTTCTTTCTTTCTTTCTTTCTTTCTTTCTTTCTTTCTTTCTTTCTTTCTTTCTTTCTTTCTTTCTTTCTTTCTTTCTTTCTTTCTTTCTTTCTTTCTTTCTTTCTTTCTTTCTTTCTTTCTTTCTTTCTTTCTTTCTTTCTTTCTTTCTTTCTTTCTTTCTTTCTTTCTTTCTTTCAGTTTACTCCACAGGCTGTGTTTAAATTGTTGCTTCCACAGGCTGTTTGATGTATCAAAGTTTTCAACCATTGTGCCATAAATAAAAGCTTTTAAAGGATTGTTTGGTGTTTTTTACCTTAATTTAGCTCAAGGAGGTCTGGAATGTCAGATGCCCCTGAGTAGGCAGTTCAGGACAGCCCTCAAGTTGACAAGGTGGTGTTTGGCCATAGGTTGGGCTTGAATATCCCAAAGGTCTTTTTCAGCCTAGCTGAGACTGTGCTTCTATGATCACAGTTCTGATTCATTCCTTCAGCAGTGGTATTGTGGTATTCTTCTACTTGAAGAGTGCTCCCATCCTGTAAACTAATATTATAATATAATGAATTTTTCTTCCTCTTTTTCTTCTTTTTACATTTTCTCACATTACACTTCTCTTATTCATATTTTTCTTTGCCCTACCTCTACCTCCACTCTCCAATCTTGTTTAACTCTCTCTCTTCTTCATACCTTCTGTCTGACAATGCAAGACCATTTGGTAATCTCTTCTTATCAGGATTTCAACCATTTGGTTTATAATCTTTCTTCAGAAGTACTTTATATACAGGACCAAGAAAAAACAAAACACCAGTATGTGTGTTCCTATGGAAAAGTATACTTATGAAATTTTTCACTCTTTTAGTCTTGGATTTCTTTCAAAGAGAATGAATGCCATTTCTGTTTATTTCCATATGCTTGGGTTTCAACATACATGAGTCCAATGAATAAAATATGTGTCTTATAAATTCAACATGAAGAATTCCATAGAAAAAGATTAGGGAGAGGCAAATTATGCAAAGCAGCATTATTCTACTAATTTCAGTGGAGCTATACAGATTCATGCATTTTGAAAATGGACCTGTCCCAGAGTTACATTTAATTAGATCAAAGATCAGTGTCCCACAGAAAAAATGTGCTGCCTGTTGCACCAACATCATGAGCCACATGGCCTTGAGGAAGAAGTGGTGATCAGTAGAATATTATAAGAGCCAGTATATTGAGGAACCAAATAATTGGTTCTTTCCATTCAATTTTATATTTCATATTTACCATGCCACTTGGACAGTTCACAGTAGATTCTGAACCACAGAATTAGATAATATCAGCTAAGCCTTTCCTCTGTTCCATATTCACATAGTTTTTCATTTTCTCTCCTTCCAGTTAATTCTGTTTTGCAGACAACTGTGAATGTGTCTTAAATGTGTCTCATTGCAAGATTTGGCCCAAAGGACTAAGATATTAATAAATATAACCAGAAAAGGATTAAACTGATGCTGTGACCTGGAGAGAATACTAAAGTTTCTAATTGTAGTCTGGTTATACCTAGTATCATTGACTTCTTTATAAACCTTATTTGAAGACAGATTTTCCTATGCATTTTATTTCAAGAATGACTCTCATATTCTTGATGATGTTTATGATACTGAGAGATTGTATTCACTGTCAAGAAAACGTGGACTTTGGAAAGGACAGACACAGTCAAGTAATAAAAGAAATGTGAAGTATGTTCATGCAAAATGTGCCAGAGACAGAGTGACTGGTTGATTGAAAAGACAAAATGTTGCTCCTAAGTGTTCATTTTTTCTAATTTAATTTAAAATAAAGAACATTTTGTTATTTTAAAACTGTTAAGCTTCAGTGAGATTACAAGAGTAAACAATTCTAGTTTCTCACCTAAAAGAAGTTGAGTAAGATTATGTCAAGAAGAGCAAAAGCTGTGAACGAACCATAAGAATTGTCTGTCAAAGTCTGTAGTTCACAGTTTAGGTGTTATAAGAGGTTACTGATAGATTTCTTAGCATGAAACAAACTGACTTCTTTTCTCCCTGTATTTTTGAGACATTTTTGAGATTTGTAGAGCTCTCCAAGGTCTCAGCAATGTTTTGGCAAGACTGTGGTGCTTTATGTTTTTATAAGTGAAGTCATAGTAAACCAAAAGCATCAGCTGGAACATCCTTGAGCCTCAATGTACAAACAGAAAGTTATCTATAGATCAACTATGATGAATCTGCATTTGGTGCATAGTAATTTCTTGGATCAAGCAATGCCATCCACTTGGGTAAAAAAAGCAAGGACTGCACACCTTAGGCATAAAGTAATCAGGAATCACTCTCAGCTGAGTGTGAACAATAAAGAAATATAAACCCATTTATGCAGTATAAACTAACATAAACTTTCCAATTCATGCATGCACACTTTCTCCCATCCTCTTCTGTTTTTCTTTCATTTCAGGAGCAGAAGCAACAAAGAAAAAGGGGTGAGAATTTGGTTCATGCATGCTCCCTTTCTCAAAAAGGAGCAATAGCTATGAAGAAAACACTCAAAGGTTTTGAAGTTGCAACAATTTAATCAACTTTTGTGCTGAATTTTAGGGTTTAAAAAATTAAGTTTGTTTTTTTATACACTATCAAATCCAAAACAAATATAAAAATACAGAATTCATTACAGAACACAGGTTTATAACCTCAAGAATGAAAAAAAGATGTCTTGTGTATTTGTGCAATCCTAACAGATTTACACAAAGTGATTAGTCATCAGAATATCTGATACCCTTTGTTACATCTTCACAAAACCAATCTGAGTTTGAAATTTTCCTGTTGCTGAGGTTTTGTGAGTCAGTCAGGTGTGTTTGATTGTGACTATATACTGCCTTGAAATGCATATGACAAATACATATTTGTCATAGCAGAAAAGCCATACATTGATCTCTGGTAAAAATCTACCTCAAAACTTCTAATGCAAATTTTTGCAGTCTGAACAGCTTTGTTTATTTGGTGCTATGAAACCTGCATGCCTGCATTTTTTAGCAGCCATTAATTGCTGTCTCACACTGTTCTCTCTGCCTTCCACTTCATTAATCACAGGACAATGGTAGGCCAGGGGCTGCGTGATAGGAGCATCTAAACTATAAGGAGTAAATTTTCTGATTCTGCTCAAAACTGTGCAGTAAGCTGCCCTTCCAATGTTCTTTTTTTTAAAAAAAATGTTGTTTGAAAACCTCTTGTGGAAGCTGACCTTTCTCGAAGTCACTGTGAAAGGCACTGTATCATGTCTAATATGTACCCTCCTTGGCTGTGGATAATCCATGCTGGGACAGGAGCGTCCCTGAATGATGGGGTCCTGGGTGGGGCTCAAGTATAAAATGCAGCAAAAATAATGGGAGCTGAACCTGTGGAAACAGGGATGAAAGAGGCTTCCTAAATATTTATTGAACAGGCTATGTCTTTTTTTGAATCAATAAAGAAACATCGCATTAATTACCAGTAAATGACCAGTTGTCCCTGGTGTTTAAGATATATTGTGGCATAGAGGTTTTGATTTCAATTATCCTGACTTAGTTCCTCTCTCAGTAATTTGACAATTTATTTTGCTGACCATGTGGCTATAACTAGAACCATAATCTGTTGTATCTGAACTGAGGAACTCAAGGTGCTAAGGACAAATGATAACAGAATAATTCCTTTTCCGTCCCTGCTATTCCCTGCAGGAATATTTTGCATAATGAAAACAACATTCTAAATTAAAATGGTTGCTTTTTTGCTGATCAAAATTCTTGACCTATTCAGGAGATTTTCTAAACATATTGAATGTTTTTTTAATGCTATAAATTTATATTAATTTTCATTTAAGGCTAGATTTCTAGTAGAAATTGAATTCCTGGAGTCAGAAAAGGGAAAAAATGCTGAGTTCCTGCTTTCATTGGTCCAACTTCCAATTAAACATTCTGTGCAAAGTGTGTAAAGAAGCATTGGATGTTCAGCACTTAATTACTTTAGCCAGTTGCCATCTGTTCTTTGAATTCTGACCTTTCTTTCCAAGTTGCAGCTACATGGAGTGTCTGCAGTCAAGCCAATTAGATCATGGATGTTTCACGCTGACATTACAAGAGATTTAATGTCCACCTGCAGAACCCTGGTTGATAAATTTAATAGTGATGACACAGTGGCCTTCTGCAACCTTCATCCAGCAACAAAATAACAGTTTATTACACTTGGCATTCTTCGTTTAAAATGTGGCACAACAAGCAGTGGCAAAATCACATTTTGATTTGTTTCTTCAGCCCATGACATTAATCATATACTGTCAAAATCTTTTCATGCTAGTTTCTCACAAAGATGATGCAGGTTAACTCTGAAAAGCAACCCCATAAAATTACCCTTTTCTGGTCTAAGAGGAATAGTCACAGACTGAAATAGCTTTAAGCCACCTTTTCTCCCATAAAATTCTCAGACGGTCAAGGTTGAACTTTGCAGGAAGTCAGCCACTCTGATATCACCTGTCATCTGTGTATGAAAATGACAGACTGTCCAAAGAGTTCTGGAAGCAGAAATACATATGAAATACCAACATATTTCTATTATCAAATGAATGTCCATCCACATATAATAGTAATGCAATAATATTTCAATATTGTTCATTAGTAAATGGTACCAAAGACATTCAAGTCTATCTCAGCATTTAATGGGGACCAACCACTTCTGTTAACCTCAAAAATGTCAAAATTTGTGAATGCAATATTATCATTGACAAGTACATTCCTATGGGACTTATTACATTAAACTTCTTTAGAAAGAAACTTCTGGAAAAACATATAGCTTCAGTACCTGTCTGAAAACATAGGAAGAAAAAAACCTCTTTGATTGAGGAACACTTTGAAGCTGTTTAAAGATACAAAGATGAGCTGTGAAGCCTATCAGTGTCAGTGAGAGTCAGCACTTGCATTGATTTTAATGGTCTTTGAATCCAGTCCTAAGCGTGAGATTCTGAAAACCATTAAGGCACCCATATTTTAAAACTGAACTTCTTGTTTTGAACCACTAACTTTGAGACAGAAAATAAATGCTACATGAAGAAGCACAAATCCCTATCGTTGTATGAGAGCACACTACTTCAGTTCTTCCTGTGCTCACAGTGCTGAGCCAGATGGCAGCATACGTAAAGCACTGAGTTGCAGAGTCTCAGATGCAATTTTGCTGAGTTTCAAGGAGCCTAATCTCTTAATAGAACTGCAGATTATCTGTGTGCTCTTAATAAGAATCTTTTGTTCCTCTCTCCGCTTCCTTGATGCTGAAAAGTGCAATAAAACCAACTGCATTTCCACTGAACAGAATTCACTCTATTTCGATGCTAGGTGGTGACGAAAATTCTAATGAGCCACTTTGCTCATTATGTTTATTTGGCAGCATCAAACAGAAAACTCATACATCACAGAAAGAAGGCTCATAGTTATGTCATCTTGCTGAATTTTTACTGCTAAATGAAACATTTTCAGAAGTCTGGATAAAGAACTAGATGTTATTTCATCTTAAAAATTGAGTCGAAATACTGAATTTCTTCTACTAAGATTCTGAGATGCTTCAACCATTTCATAATAACATCTGAATAGAGAGAAAATTAAACTGAGTTAAACAGCATAAAACATCTTTGTCAAAAGTAAACACATTCAAAGTGCCACACAGAAATTAACTGTGTTTTTAAAATGATCTGTGATGCATATCTATAAATATTAAATTTTTCATTTGAAATAGTCACAATAATGTGTTTCTTTCCAATGAAAACTAAAAATCACAACAATAGAAAATATCTCATTCCTTAATTTACTAGAGCATAACTGCCGCTTCTGTGATCCTTCTTTATTACCATTTAACCATGTCTGTGGCAAGACAATCTGGAAACCAGGAATGATGCCCTTTTGGTGCTTTCAGCCATTACTTTCTACGCAATTCTTTTTCAATTAAATTTGGGCTAAGAAAGAGTAGCGTGCTCTATACCCTTTGACATTTTTTTGTCCTTTGTGACAATTAAACTTAGTTTTCTATTTTTATTCTAGGAACATAATTATCTTATCTGTGTGAAAAAACACTGTCAAATGCTCAGTATCAGTCTTGTTCAGACCTTCTACTGTCCAGGATACAGTAGACAATATTCAAGCAAACAGAAGTACTATTGTTTTGGCGGTTTTTTTATGATACCTACATATACTTATTTTATGTCCTTATTCTCACCTGCCTGGCATTTTAAGATTTCTTCAAAGAGCAGACTTTTTAACAGCATGGTTGCTATGGGCTGTCCATGTTGTCTACCCAAGCTCTTTATCTGCTGTTACCTGTCATTTTTGGGCTGCAGTCATCTCTTCCCTGACAGGAGGCTAAGACCATCTCTAACCTATTATTTTCTCCTAAGATTCTGAGATGCTTCAACCATTTCATAATAACATCTGAATAGAGAGAAAATTAAACTGAGTTAAACAGCATAAAACATCTTTGTCAAAAGTAAACACATTCAAAGTGCCACACAGAAATTAACTGTGTTTTTAAAATGATCTGTGATGCATATCTATAAATATTAAATTTTTCATTTGAAATAGTCACAATAATGTGTTTCTTTCCAATGAAAACTAAAAATCACAACAATAGAAAATATCTCATTCCTTAATTTACTAGAGCATAACTGCCACTTCTGTGATCCTTCTTCATTACCATTTAACCATGTCTGTGGCAAGACAATCTGGAAATCAGGAATGATGTCATTTTGATGCTTTCAGCCATTACTTTCTAAGCAATTCTTTTTCAATTAAATTTGGGCTAAGAAAGAGTAGCATGTTCTATACCCTTTGACATTTTTTTGTCCTTTGTGACAATTAAACTTAGTTTTGTATTTTTATTCTAGGAACATAATTATCTTATCTGTGTGAAAAAACACTGTCAAATGCTCAGTATCAGTCTTGTTCAGACCTTCTACTGTCCAGAATACAGTAGACAATATTCAAGCAAACAGAAGTACTATTGTTTTGGAATTTTTTTGTGATGCCTACATATACTTATTTTATGTCCTTATTCTCACCTGCCTGGCATTTTAAGATTTCTTCAAAGAGCAGACTTTCTAACAACATGGTTGCTATGGGCTGTCCATGTTGTCTACCCAAGTTCTTTATCTGCTGTTACCTGTCATTTTTGGGCTGCAGTCATCTCTTCCCTGACAGGAGGCTAAGACCATCTCTAACCTATTATTTTCTCTGAATTTCTCTAGCAAGGAGATATTTCTACCTACTACAAGGTTGTACTCACAACTGTTGCAAAGCTGTAGACTTTGGATGAATTTTCTCCAACAAATCTATTACCCCTTTCCCTTCTCTCCTTCCCCTCACTTCCCTCAGTGTTGTCTTTCTCTTATTCCTCACCACCACAAACTCTATAACTCACCACCATCCCATAAGCATATAACAAAATGTATACTAGACCTCTCTTGTCTTTTTCTAGGCACCCCAATTGTCCTTCATCCTGCCTGCACTCTTAGCTGTCCACCTGTGCCTTCCTGGACTTATACTGTCTAATATTATGCCCACTTTAACTCCTAATCCTCCTGTCCAACGATATAGCTTGTATTAATGACTCCCTACATTTGTTTCTGTTCTGTCTTGGTGAGGTTGAGCAGCAAGGTCATTGTGCTTTATAAAGGGCTCTCCAAGCTTTGTTCTCAGTTCTGGATCCTCAGCATCTCTAGATGAGGTCTACCTGAATGTTTGTCTCTGTCATATTTTCTGAAAAATCCATTCACCAGGATTTCTTCTCCTGGGAAGTTGAAAAGCCTCAGAGAAAAATGAAAACAATAATTATCTGATTTGCATCTCCTGTGTTTTGCTGCCTTGGAATGTGGTTTTTATATTGTTTACCAACTGGTCATTGTTTCATTGGTTTCATGTGAATTGTTTTAACTTAATGACCAGTCACAGCCAGCTGTGTTGAGGCTCTGGAGAAAGTCATGAGTTTTTCATTACTATCTTTTAGCCTTCTGTCTGTATCCTTTCTCTATTCTTTAGTATAGTTTTAATAAAGCATTCTAGAATAGAATAGAATAGAATAGAATAGAATAGAATAGAATAGAATAGAATAGAATAGAATAGAATAGAATAGAATAATAAATTAACCTTCTAAGAACATGGAGTCAGATTCATCTTTCCTCCCCATGATGGGGGACCCCAAAAATGCCACAAATGTTCAATGCAAAGAAAGTCTACCTAACTACCTAACACCATCTCTGTCAATTCAGTATGTCAGCCTACAATCGAAGAGAGAAAATGTGCTGCATGGAAACAGTTGCCCCCTGCTGCTTGTTCCTTGTGCCACCACCTGTGTTCTGCTCTGTCACTTGTGCCATCACTCGTTAGTCCACCGTGGCACTGGCATTAGTGTGATGCAAACATCAGAGATGACCAAGTCCCCAAACTTCTGACATCTATTTTTCCAGACTATGCCAGCTTGTTTTTGTCTGTTCACTTGCCATTTTTTGGAAGAAATTATTCAAGTTCAATTAGAAGACTACAAAGAAGCATTTGACCTCCACAGATAAGGCCAGATTCATGCCGTGTTTATAAATTTTTTATTACTCTGCTCTTGAATTCACAGTGATACTACAAAGTGAATTGCCTCTAAGCAATTATGGATCCATCAAAACTAATGTTCTTGCTATTTTTATCTTTTACAAACAAGAAATAAGTACCAGGGAGCATGCAGAACAGACCATTTTTAGGAATAGATTACTACCTCATTAGAAAGCAGTTTGAGCTGTAGAGTATTAGAACATTCTTGCTCTTCATTCAGATTAGGCAATCACGGAGTTAATTGCTTGCTGGCTAGATGAGCTTTCATTAGTTCTGAAGTCAGCTCATCAGTTATAGTAGCGATGACAGTGGAAACCACTGAAGGAGAAAAATACTACATCATCTTTTAAAAAAAAAAATTAAAACAAATCAAACCACCAAAACCTGATCTGCATACTACCATTGGCTATGCAGCTCATGTCAATAACCGATGATATACTGAGATACAGCGGCACTAGTCATAACAGCTAGGAATAACAGGAGATACTGAGAAAAAAGCAAGAGGCCACTGTTCCAAGAAATAATGTCAAGAAATAACAAAAAACACTCTGCTGACATTATAAATTACATATTTTGATAGAAAATGGTTTGATGAAAGTAAAGGAGATAGAGTTCATGTTGCTGCATTAGAGCGCTAACAGAATGTTATGGTCAGTGAAGACTAGGAGAATTATTGATTGTGTGTACAACAAGTGAACCGTTAGTAAAATTCAAAAGGTGTCTCTCAGTCTCAGTCCTAAAACCAGAAGTCGACATGGGCATATCTATCCTAGTCCTGTAAGTCATCCATCATTGTTATAGCCAGCCAGAGAAGAACCTGAGTGATACCCACAGTCATTCCAGCTGAGCTGAGGATTTAAGGCTTATATATTTTATATACACTACATAAATGCTATCAGTGACTCCTAGGATTTAAGAAGAAACTGGGCACTCTGCAGGAACAAAGCCCTAAATAATCACCTGTTTTCTATTTTTGTAGAACCTGAAGCAGAAAGCTAATTCACATTTGCTCATTGATTTAATTACAATGCACAAAAAGAAGCCAGTCAAAAATAGCAGAAATATTCCATTTCACAGCTTTTTGGTTTAACCACCAAATTAGACAAGAATAGCACAGCAAATTTCCTTATTTTTAATGTCTGATCCTTTCAAATTTTTGAAGAAATTGATTTTGCTTCCTTGAATTAAAGATTATTTTTATCCTTGTGAAAGCAGTTAATGTTGCCAATTATTTCTTTTCAGGCATGCCTGAAACATTTTAATGGGAAAAATTCATCCTGGTGACATTTTTAAGAAGCAGATTCATGCATTCTTAGTATAAAACTATTCTTTATTTAGATTAAAGAAACTGGGAAGTTGTTAATATTGCAAGATATTTAAGACATTTACTACAATTTAAGGCATTAAAGCTAACTATTTAGGAGAAAAGATTAAGCAGATAGATTTTGTTCTCTTAAAATTTGCAAATTCTCCACCCAGACAAAAAATTATACGAAGCATTTGTTGAAACAATGGAAATAATTTCTAAAGATCAATTTTTAAAATTACTTAAAATACTATTTTAATTTAATGAATTTGGAGTATTAAGTAAGTGTCAGGGGATAATTCTTTTCATCTCAAAAACTAGACTAGGATTAATCTGAAGATATCAAAATTAAAGTTTTTGAATTTTTTGGGGTTTTTTTTTGCATTTATCTGGATGACAAGTGTGTTCTCCCATCACTGAATTTGATCACGATAAATTGAAATTTTCTGAGAAAAGTGATCAGACAAATTTTTCCTCAGCAAACTAAAAAGCTGATGTTTAATCAAGTTTGGGCAAAAACTTTGCTATTCATGATCATTGAGGACAATCAATTCCCAGCAACGAATAACTAGAGCAGCAGTATTATTCCATTTGGTCTCAGAAAACAGGAAAAAACTCTCCTAATCTTTACCTTTTACAAAGCCTTCTTTGTTCTTTGGCACAGATCAAAGTAGCTAACAGAATAAAAGTTGACTCCAGATTGAAGAAATTTACTAGGATTTGTACAATGCTGAGAGAAAAAAGGACATTTTTACAACAGAACTGGGACAAAATTCTATGCTTGGCTAATATAATATGAACTATTTTAGAACAGGAGAGTGTTAGAATAGGTTTTCTGGTAACCAGGATACGAGCTAACAACCTATATCACCACAAACAACATACAGTGATAAGAAATTTAATTGCCTACAGTTAATTTACATGAGTCCAGCTTGAAATGTCCGGAACAATCTGTAAACCATCTGAAACATCTTTAAAAGCTTCAATGATTGAGCAACATGAATTTCATACTAATACTTATGTTTCTAAATTATAAATTCATTTACCTGTGAACCAAACTTCATCTGTGAATTAGACATTCCAAAGCCCAGTCTAAATTATTCTGGTCTTTTCCATGGAAAGATAATCATGGAATCACAGAATGGTGAGAGCTGAAAAAAACCTTAAAGATCATCCAGTTCTAAGCCCCTTCCACTAGACCAGGTTACTTAATCTGTTTTAACATCTGTAAACTGCTGAAGAAGAATCTTTTCTAGACTTGCTGAAAAAAAGTACTGAGATGGGGGCTGGTCTCTTCTGCCATGTCTCACATGAAAGGATGAGAGGAAATGGCTCCAAGTTGCATAAGGGGAGGTTCAAGTTCGATATTAGAATTTTTTTTTCACTGAAAGTGTAGTTAGGATTTGGAAAAAGTTGGCCAGCATGGTCAGTCACCCTCTGGAAGTAATGACTCTGGTGGAGTCCCTCTCTCTGGAAGTGTTGAAGAGGTGTCCAGATGTTCAGAGAAGGGCAACAACGAGGCTGGTGAAGGGTCTGGAGCACAAGTCCTCTGAGGAGTGGTTGAAGGAGATGGGGTTGTTTATCCTGGGAAAAAAGGAGGCTCAGGAGTGGTTTCTTTACTCTCTACAACTGCCTGAAAGGAGGCTGTGGCCAGATGAGTGTCAGCTTCTTCTCCCAGGCAACCAGCAACAGGATGAAAGGACATAGACTTAAGCTGCACCATGGGAGGTTCATGTTGGACATTAGGAGGAATTGTTTCACAGAAAGGGTGCTTAGATATTGGATTATTGCCCAGAAAGATGGTGGAGCCACTATTCCTGGGGGTGTTCAAGAAAAGACTGGATGTGGCACTCAGTGCCATGGTCTAGTTGTCCTGGTGCTGTTCTGTCAAAGGTTGGACTTCATGACCTCAGAGATCTTTTCCAGCCTAATTGTTTCTGCCTGCAGCCACAAGCAAACAGCAGTCTGGGCCTAATTTCTATCACATATTTCAGACATGAAATTTTATTATTAGAACTTCTTACATAAATACTTCCTCCAAAGACACTCAGAAAAAGCTTCACAGAATCTTGCTGAAACACAGAATTTTTAAGCTTGCCAAATCATTTAATCATGGATCTGTAGAAAAATTTAGGTTGAAAGAGATCTCTGAGACCCACTGGCTCAGAATATGACTAATTTGAATGTTGGATCTAGTTAGAAAGTTAGGTCAGGTTGTTCAGCCCCTCAACCAACAGAATTTTGAGTCTCTCCAAGGAGTTAATAAAAATGTCATTACATTTTCCTGACATTGTCAGTCAGCTTCCTCTCTAGTTCCAGCATGTCCACTTGGTGAGGCTCCTTAAGTTTGAAGGATTTGGATGGTGCTTCAGAAGCATTTATCTCAAGAATGGATATATTTGTGAAAATTCTTAAGTGCCAGTTTTACATACAGGCCCTTTTCCACAGGCTGGCTGTGAATGCAGAATTTCCAAACCTTGTCAGTGCTAGGTTAAACAAAGTAAAGTGGCTCTTAGCCAGCTCTGAATGACAGCAGAGCTGTCTAATGTCTATCTGTAAAACTGACTTTATAGAATGGATATCCCTAGTATGGTATATCTTATTTGCCTAAGGAGCCTGAAAGAACCATCTGGTCGGTTTTGATCCTCATACTTATTGTGATGAGAAACCCATTCAGGCAATTCTTCCACAGCTGCAAAAAAAGTGGTGAGACAAGCTTTATTTGTGTGAGAGGAAAAAAAAACCTAAAATGCTGCTAAATATGTTTCAGGATAATAGCATCAATAGCACATTTGATGAGTATTTAGAATAAGTGAATGCTGAATGCCTTATCAGTGATAACACAGACAAAGGTTATCACCATGTGCCACACATCAAACATTGATCCCACTGCAATTAATCTAAGTGAAAAATTGTCTCCATCAGCAAATGCTTTTACAAAACATCAAAGCCCATTTCTTTTTTGTTTCTCTTCTTTTTAGTGGGAAGCTTCGACCTGTCCAACCAAATTAGGAAATCTGTTTCTTTTAATTTATTAGTTTCCCATGCTTTGCAATTAACCTCCCAACCTTGGATCCTGAATGAAATTTTCTTTCCTGAAGAAATTTTCACTGATCTTTTTGTTAAGTGAAGGTTTTGTTCACCTTCTGGGATTATTTTTATAGGAATGTAAGTGTTGTAATGTATATGTGATCCAAATCACCTTCAGCCAGTTTTGAGCATAAGAGACCTTCTACTGATTCTACTTATTACTATTAAAAAATCACTCACCGCCCATTTTAATGAATGTTCATACTCACTGGAATTTTGATTCTATGTTGATGTTGCTGTTAGAAGGTACTAGTAACAAGGTGAATTTCAAACAGACAAGAACCTTTTGAAACATGACAGCAACTTAGATATCACACACTGGTAGAGTCAGTGTGTCATTGCAAAGACACTGAAGAAAGTAAACTCTTATAATGGGAGAGAGGCAAAATTCTGTCAGCAGTTTCTTGAGCACAAATAGAAACAATGGGACACCTTAGATATTTGTTGAAAATACCAAGTACAAAATGTGCAAAATAGAAACACTAATTAGAGCACAGGGTAACTTCATTGCGCTCAAAATAGATCTGGGGCAAACTGTTTGAGCAACAATTATGGGCATAATAAACCAGTTTTAGAGGTCACTAGAGGCACTGAACAGTGTGAACACAAAGCATGAATTTCATACACACTTTTCATTTTACTCTGCCCAAGTTACATCATGGAACTGATTTAGTGGTTGTAGTCAATGGCATAGGATTGACTACAGAAAGACTAAGGCAAAAAGTAGAGTAAACCACTTTGCTGAGCACAGCACAATCAGACTGTCCTGTTTGTTTCCAGGTGACTGTGTTATTACCTTTATCTTCTTTTTAAATTATGGCAAAAGAATTATTATTATAAATGAAAGTCTGGCAGACTTTTCAAAAAGGCAACAAAAAATATGACTAGAGGACCAACAGTAGAATTATTATAAGATATTTGAAAATTATAGGTATCATATATAAAAATACAGGATTTCTGTAATTATTCTGATTAGTTTAATATTCAATTTGCAAAAAAAGTTTCTCTCTTTAAAGAAAAAGAATTGCATTGATTTTTCAGTATCTAACTGTTCAATACCTATATAAGCATTATCTTTTTAATACATTTAATCTTTTCATGCATTTTGCACGAAGATTGATTATATTATAGTGTTGTGAACTAATATTCTATTTTTATAGCATTCACTGGAATAAGAAATGTTTCATTTAAGTTTTCTTGACTTTGTCCTAATTTGTAAGAAAGCATGCACAACCAGTGAGGAATGCAGAGTAATAAATACTCTTAAATGCAATTAATGAAGTTGACACACCATCATCCAATGTTATAAAATTACACTTTGGCACATAAATGGATCCATAAGAAATTTTAGCAAGATGGTGATGTGATTGTTGGCTGACAAGGACCCACATAAATGGCTGAAATAGGTATCCTGCTGAAAAGCATCTCAGCTTGCTTTTGGAGATACATGTCAAAGCCCTTGGACAGCCAGAGCACCCCACAGTTAGAGCAGTACAGTTCTTGTGGGAGAATTTCTAGCTGATTATTTGAAGAATTATAATTTCCATAGAGAAGAAATGTTTCTTATGCTCTGCAATACTGTGTCTCTTGCATTCACAGCAGATATAGGAAGAGGATCAGGATAAATAGAGACCAAGGGAAAAGGTGAACAAGGCAAATGGGAGGAGTGACTAAAATACAGGCAGATCCCTAGTCCACTAGTCACCTGACAAGGAAAATAACTGGTGTTTTCTCTGTGCTTGCACAGTTCTGTGAACTTAGAAAGCAACACCACTGTGCCTCTTTTGTCCCCTTGTCTAATTTTCTCCTGGTTTCAGAAGTCCTACACAAGGAACAGAGATTATATATACTTGCCTGGTGACTTTATACCTTTCACTAGTGCTCTGCCTGCCACAGAAATACTATCGGATCATCCACTTCATGCATGGCACTTAGAACAAAAGTCACACATTTGTAGCATTGCTTGGTAGTATAGCCCATAGGAACGTGAGACACTGTCTGCTGTGTAGTTAAACCACCTCTTTCCAAATTTATAAATCACAAATAAAAGCCAGTTTTGAAAGATTTACAGTAAGATTTAGAAGGCAAACCTAAATAACAGAGCAATAGTTATCCAGATTTATATCAGAACCTACAAATTGTAGAGCTGCTAAAATCCTTCCAGTTCCTGACATCCAAGTTATATGATTTGCTGCAATTAAAGCATCCAACTCATTTTCATAATGGCCCACAGCTTTTCGGTACCTCAAGCTTATATATCTTTAGAAGGCAAAATAGTTGTACACCTCTACCAAAGCAGTAAAACATTTATTTATTACCAGACGTGAGAGGAAGGTCTTCTGCTTTTAAAAGCAGCTGCATTGAATTAATAATAGCAACATACTGTAATTTTAATATGATACAAAAACCTAAGTAAATCACCTGATGCTGCTTTTGCAAATGCACATTTTCATGGAGATGGAGAAACTGGATTTATTTGCAGCAATATATGACATTAATTCACCTAGAAACAGAGCTAGGACAAAATATGCATCTTAAATATGGGATATGAAAAAAGAAAAACATTTAAGGGTCTAATATTCCCATAGAGAAGTTTCATTTGTTAGAAGAAAATATTCTCCAGTCACATCATCAATGAGCTGTGTCCACAGAGCAGAGTACTAGCTTATTCTCCTGGGTTTAGACAAACTGCAATGCTATCTGGGATTAGCTTGAAAGTGCAGTGTAGTACAATGTTGGCCAACAGTATACAAAAGAAGAGCAATATTTAAAGTGGATTGAATCTAAGCTCATAAGCGCTAGTGGCTGGTGGCTCTTTCCAGTCAACAAAAATAAAAAATATTTAACATTTCCAATTATGAAAGAATTGATAAATATAGAATAGGTCTGTAATACTCTAGGGTATCATGTGAAATATAACTTGACCACCCAACTTAGAATTCATTCTCAGCACATTTTCTCTAAACTATTTTTTACTGATTGGGACAAGATTTTTGTCCTTTTTAGTGTGACGGTATCGTGCCATCCAGAGGCCAACTGAGCTCATTACAATGTTTGGTTCCTAGGATTATACAACAGACAGCCATCTTCTGGTCATCATAAGGTTTGGTCCCTACTTCATCATTACAAAATATATTTTTTGCTCTAAGAAGACCTGCATTTTGACTGAAATAACATTTATGTCTTAAATTACTCTCAGCATCTTCAGATTTGTCTATATGCAGTGCTGTTTAGTTGGTGGCAAAAAGGAAGCTCGAGGGGAAGGACTGATGTGAAGAGCTCATTAGCAGAATAAAAGTTAAGCATTAGATAACAAATAAATTAAAGTGTTTAGCTTCCCAAAATTCCCAGTTCCCTCACCTCCGTTCTGTCCTGCAAATCACAGTCACTGAATCTCATAAAGTGGGAGCAGAATGTCCTCTCAGTTTTCAATGCCAATAGCAGAAAGTTTATGTTTATATTTGAAAATCCTTAAGAGTTCGTTCTCAAACAGAATTGTCTCACTTACTGAATATTTAACAGTAAAACCAGAACAAAACAAACACATGAAACCTCTAATGCCAGACTATTTATCTTTGGATCTAATATCAAGACAAAGTAAAGCATATCATTCTGGTAAGTTATTTTCCAGCCTACAGTATATATTTCTCTCCTACCTAAAAATAAAAAATAAAAATATATATAAAATATATATATATATAATAAATTTCTTCTATGTATACAAAAGATTAATTACACTTTAAAAATTTTTGTTTAGAACAACATTTTTCCATTTTTTCCTCTGAAAAGGTGTGTTAAAAAGATTTATGTTGCATTACATTACACATTACACATTACACATTACAAAGTCATTGCTTGTTCATTATATAATTATTTTTATGTGGAAAAAATTAAAAACACTTTAAGACAATGGTGCGTTAAAATAATAAATTCTCATTTCCAAGATTAGAGAAAGGAACTCAGAACTGAAAATAATCAATAATTAAATGGGAAAAGGAAAATAAAATTAATTCAACATTTTACTTCTCAGGGTGACAATATTAGGCTTGGTTCACTTTGTTGATAAACCCTAAGCAAAGATTTAAAAACCTGACCTCTGTGATGAATTAGTTATTTTCCTAAAATTGGAAAAGTTATCCCCAAAGATTTCTTTAAGATATGAGAGAAATTGACAGGAAAAATTATGACCATGCGCCAGTCAACTCCTACTCACAGATTTTCTGGGAATCATCAGGTTGATTCTTTAACTATGGATTAGGAAGTAGGTAATGAGTAGCAATAAAAGCATAGAATAGCCTGGTAGGGAGACACTCAGCTGGCAGAAGCGAGCACTGCTGTAGGAGCTAAGGGAGTACGAGGAGGACTATCAAGGAGCGAGAGAGAGATAAAGAGATTTCTGAAACCACACCCTGCTTTCCCTGGGACACACCCCAGAGACAGACAGGATGCATAATATGGAAGATTCCCAGTTGTCCCATTGCCTGACTGAACACAGTGAGTGACTGAAGGGACGGGGATTAGCAGTGACAAGTTCCTTCCCATCACTAGGGACAATGGTGACAAGCTCCTTCCCACGGCAGCACGTGCAGCTCTCCAGTGACCACTCAGGTGCCCTCACATTGTGGGTATGTGGCTTTGCAAGGGGAACCAAAGAATTGATGGTACATTTAGCACGGAGGTGTCACTGAGGTTAAGTTGGCCTATGTATTGTGTCAAAACTACTCCCATAAAGAAAATTAAATGGGTCACTTTCATAAGAAACTTCCTTCTGAAGAGAACAGAATGCCCAATATGCAGCCTGAACCCACTTAGGGAAGTTTGCCCCGTAATAAAGGGAACCCTCAGTAAGTTTGCAGATGACACCAACTTGGGTAGGAGGAGTCTTGATTTCCTGGAGGGCAGAAAAAGTTTACAGAGGGATCTGGACAGGCTGGATCAATGGGCCAAGGCCAATCATGTGAGGCTCAACAAGAAGTGCTGGGTTCTGCATGTGGGCCCCATGCAGCACTATAGGCTGAGGGCAGAATGTCTGGAAAATAACCTGGCAGAGAAGGACCTGAGGGTGCTGGTTGGCAGCCAATGGAACACGAGCCAGTGGTGTGTCAAGATGGCCAAGGCCAATGGCATCCTGGCCTGTATCAGAAACTGCGTGGCCAGCAGGACTGGAGAAGTGACCAGCCTCTGTACTTGGCACTGGTGAAACCATGCCTCGAGTACAGCATCCAGGTTTGGACTCCTGACTACAAGAAAGACACTGAGGTGCTGAATTTTGTCTAGGAACGGGCAACAAAGGTTGTGAATGGTCTGGTGAACAAATGTTGTGAGAAGTGGCTGAGGATGTTGCTTAGCATGGAGAAAAGGAGGATAGGGGGAGACCTTATTGCTCTCTACAATTACCTGAAACAAGGCTGTAGAGAGGTCTCTTCTGCCAGGTAACAAGAGACAGGACAAGTCAGAATGGTCTCAAGTTGCACCAGAAGAGGTTTAGATTGGATATTAGGAAGAATATCAAAAAGAGAGGGTTGTCAAGCACTGAAACCAGCTGTCCAGTGAAGCTGTGGAGTCAGCATCCCTGGAGGTATTAAAAAGATGTGTGGACTTGGTGCTTAGGGATGTGATTTAGTGGTGGACTTGGCAGTGTTGGCTTAATGGTTGGAATCAATGATCTTGGAGGTCTTTTCCAACTTAATTCCATGATCATCACAGACTCCAGAAATGTGTACAGAGTATTGATGGCCTGCACAAATCATGTCAAAATCAGAGGTGTTTGTAGTTCAAGACCATTAAGTTGCTTAAGTCTTCCTGTTTTTTACTTCAGAGATTCAATGTAGAAAGGTAAATTTGTTTTCTCAAGGGCTCATAAGAAACAACATGTTTTGGAAACAAACTTTGGAGTCTTCCTCATATTTACTGTTTGGACTCATTTTTTGCAAGTATAAGGGCAAAGTCTCAAGAGATGTCACTTCACTATCCCAGCTCTCTTCAGACACTCTGTTCCTCTTCTCCAGAAAGTCGTAATGGAAAGGTAGCTTTGAGATTAATATGGTTGTTTCTGGTGAAATAATATAAAGATCAAGTGTTTACTGACATTTGCCTCATAGCACATGGTTTTCCTATGCAAGGGCCTATATTATATACTTGTCCTTGAACAAGCAACTGTAATCGTAACCAATTGTAACCATAAGCAATTAAAGAATTTAAAATTTAAAAGAATTTATTTTCTTTACAATATTTTAAGTTCTCCACTCTCTCATATAGCAAGTTCTAAGCAGTGAGGTCAAAGGAGTTTAGATCTGTTACTTAGATTAAAATTTTCAGATTAGAAATTTTTTTAAATTTGAAGAGAGAAAATATTTTATGTGGTTTGGATAGGTAGTACTAATATTGATAGAAAAATCTATGGAGGCTGTTACATTATGCTCTAACAAATTCATGAATAAAGAGAAGAAAAAAATTGAAATTAATAGATTATCATTATTGTAAACTGTTCAGTCATTGAATTTTTTCCCTCTGTGTTATTCTATGAACTGAAAGACTGTAAAATGAAAATACCGCTAAATTAAGCATAAATTACAACTTCATTTAACTGGTCTTCTGTAACTAAGACAAAAATAGAATTCAAAATCTGTTATGATAGATTTATAACAACAGTGATGATTAATCTCAATCAATCCTGATAGATTGTAATTTAAGTACTAGGTAAATAATGGAGCTGTTTTTGTAAAAGTATGGAAAAACCTTTGCCTCAGTCATCAAATAGCAAAATTCATATTATAAAATTTCATTGTCCTGTTGTCTTTGAATACAATCAGTGGTTTTATTATAGTTCATTAATATTCTTACTGTCCTTTGCTGTATTCTTGTCAACTTGTCTGTGTTGGAAAGAGAAAGCTAATACCTTAAAGAAAAGTTCCATTTTCTAAAGAATTTTATTCTCTCTAAGTGTCCATGGGGAAAAAATCCAAAGAAATAATATTCTGAAATTATTTTAATTAAAAAATGGTATTTCCATTTGTAAATACTTTAGAAGGGCAGAGGTGGGTAATCTCTGTTTGGTAATCTCTGGATTATTGTGGTTATTATATCCAAATCATGCTTATTTCAGCACTCCTTCTGCAATGTTGCTTCTGTAAAGGTTTATTCACCCACTTAATTGTGTACAACCCAAATATTCATCAATGCAAGTAATCAATACAAAAGTAGGTTTTGGAGGAATTATACATTACATGTAAGGTTATGGTTCTGGCCATTCACTAGAAAGTTGGAATATAAGTGCATCAATGAACAGTAGAACAAAAGCACTCTGGACTTCAAAGGAGCATATCTATAAATTTACTACTTACAGTTTCATCCAGAATTTGAATTCTCAGACTGATCAAATGGCCAAATTCATAACCTTGGGTATCTGAACAAGAAGAAAGCATGGGAGAATTTAGGGCTGAAAAGAAAACATGAACAGGATTGCTTTTTAGGCATCGACTACAGCTATCCCCAAAATTTGTTATGGATAATAGGGCAAACTGTGTGGTATGCAACATGCAGTACAAAAATTGAATTTGGATACATTCTGCACCAGTTTGTACTTTTTATACAGTGCAAATGATGTATCAGCCTTCTTTTTCTTTAATGGCCAGTTTTTGGGGTGGGAGGTGTTCTGTATTCCTAGATGTACTGTTGATTACTTTAAACAATATTAAGAAAATTGGAAGTTGCTTTCTATATAAGAAGTGAACTGCTTCCAATTATGCAGAGAATGTCAGTTTTCCTTAGAAGGGTAATCAGTCTATAATGTTGCATTGAAATGTTGACTTCACTTGCAATAAGATGCAGTTAATTAACTTGAAGCAGTATGAAGTTCATGTTAAAGAGTCACTTGAACTGAGTGAAAAAGTAAACTCAACTAAAAATAAAAAGGTAGAATTATCTTTTTATCCTATGTTTTGACTTGCTCCAAAGTCTTAGAAAATAACATCTCAATGCTTTATTACCTTCTTTTAATACTTTTTGTGCCCCTCTTCAGTCTTTTACTTTCTTTAATTTTTGATAAGGTTGGCTTTGTTTAAGACATTTTAATTTTTAATTTGAATATGCTAGAGTTGATCAAACAGAAATTTGTCAGTGAATCCCTGAATGCCACAGGACCCCAGCTTCTGTGTCATGTTCCAGGCTCTTCTCTGAGCTAATATTTGCATTTGAAATGTATTTTCTGTGACACACTGGTCTCGCCTTTGGTTGATCTAAATGTTAATTTGTGGCATTTTCATCAGGTAGCCTCATCTCCTGAGGAAAAAGAAACATACAAAATGACATGCCTGAATTTATGTTACCATTGGTAGAAAAATTTCAGTGCATTAAGTAAAGACAACCATTTTTTTTAATCCTAGAAATTAAAGAAAATATATATCTGGCTTTGTATGCTTATGTGAAATGGATATCTCAATATTTGATGCTTATATTTTTGGAATTCTGTGGACAATAACAAAATTCAATACTTTTTAGGACAAAAATAAATGCTGAAGTGTTTCGATTTATTTCAGAGCAGAAAAATCCAAATTTTTAATCAGATTAATTAATAAGAGATGGTCCAGATTTCCCTTTTTTTCATATAATAATATCTGTCTTCTAAGTACGAGCTGAAAAGGCCAGTCCTAATTTATTCTAACAAACTATTTCTATGGGACAAAATTATTCCTTGTCTCATTAGCTTTCACTATTCAGTGAACTTGAACATATTTCAAGATTAATTTGAAGGATGCAATTTGTTTGGAGAAACTTGCAGCCTGGAAATTAGTTCTGTTTCTCCATGTTCCTTCTTCTCAAGCTGGAACTTCATTAGAAATGGTGATTTGGTCTAACAAACTGTTTCAATTACTCATAGTTCTATTTAAAAGTTTTACAGTCCAAAGGGAAGTTCAGCCACATGTATCATCAGATTATGAACTCTGAAGTGGTTTTTTTTCCACAGCATTCCTTAGCCTCTCAGTAGAAAAGGGAAGGAGCATGAAGGACATATTTTTATATTTTTTGCCTATAACTGAGATTCATATTTAGATGAAAGTTAATATTGGCTCAGATTTTAAAGCAGGAGCAAAGCTAGAACATAGTATCAGAAATGTATGCATGGCAGAACCATACTATCATGGAGTGGTTGACATTGGAAGGGACATCTGGAGGCTCTCCAGTTGTTCTGCCATGCATGCATTTTTGATCCTATGCTCTAGCTTTGCTCCTCAAGCGTGGTCACCTATACACACAACCTCCTGTGCTTCAGTATTGCCTCTGGGCCTGTGCTGAACACCACTGAACAGAACCTGGCTCTGTCTTCTTTGCACCCTCCCTTCAGCTGTTTACACACCTTGCAAACAGCAATTCAGGTGTGGTTCACCACTCCTGAGTACAGGGGAAGCATCACTTACCTTGACCTGCTGGCAACACACTTCTTAATGCATCCCAGAATACCATTAGCCTTCTTTTACTACAAGCATACATACTGCAGGCTCATGCTCCTGCAGAGCACCAAGAACTCCAGTATCCTTTTCTGGAAAGCTGCTTTCCAGACAATCTCCTGCATTTACCAGTGCCTGTGGTCATTCTTCTCCAGCTACAGGACTTTTTACTCCCCCTTGTTGAGCTGCACAAGGTTCCAGTCAGCCCATTTCTTTAGCCTGTTGATGACATTCTGGATGGCAGCACAGCTGTCTGGTGTGTCAGGGGCTCCCACCAGTTTTGCAGCATCAGCAAATTTTCAGAGGGTACCTTCTGACCCATCATCCAGGGCATTAATGAAGTAGCTGAACAGGACTGGAGCCAGTATTGACCCCTGGAATGCACCACTGGCCTTCATCAAGACTGCATGCCACTGATCACCACGGGTTCAGAACATCCGTTTAGCCATTTTTTCAGCTCACTTCGCTGGGCTGAAAATTTTTCAGCCCACTGCTTCTCCAGCCCATGCTTCACCAGCTTTCCTATTACAATCTGATGGGTGGCGTTGTCAAAAGCCTTCCTGAAGTAAAGGTAGACAGTATCCAATGCTGTTACCTCATCTACCAAGCCAGTCTTAGTACACAATGGGCTAGGGAATATTGAATTTTATAGCCCCTAATAACTATGATGAGAGAATAGTGGGTTCCTCATGTTTTTATTTAATGAATGAATAATTATTTCAGCAATAAGTTCACAGCAGTGGCAGCAGTAGGGAGGAATAAAGATACCATAAATGCAAAACCAGTATCATGATAAGTAGGGAGCTTCTAAAAATTACCAATTAAGCCCTTCAGAAAGATCACTTCAGAATAGCTCCAAAGTAATGATAACTGAAAGACCATAAACAGTTAAAGGCAAAGCAGACCATGTGGGTCTTTTTCTGTTAGCCAAAAATAAATAGATGCATTAATTAATACTTTTACTGTCTGTAGAATTTGGAGAAGCTCATATCATCATCACCAGTTCTACATAATATCTGATTCTGTCATAACTTTTTTCATTAAATTAGATTTTTCAATTAATAAAAAAATTAAATAAATAGAGGCAATGCTAATCTCCCTAAAACCTTATTAAATTCTCAAAAGCTCTTATATGGAGTAATAAATTCTAGCCCAAGACCTATACAAATAGGTCACCACTGTGTGCAATATGCATATACATATATATGTATATATATCACAGCTAAGTGTAAAGCAGTGGTTTCTGAAGGCTGCTACAGAAGCTGAAATGCATGCATAAGTGCATCTCTGAAACCAAGCCTATATGTCATATTTGTTAGTGTACATTCACCAGTGGAATTGACAAATATATTGAATTGTTAGATATGATTTTATGAAACATATTAAATGAGTTAATAGTGCAGTTCATATTACTGTAGAAGTCAAAGACAATAAATCAATAGCTTTTATGCAAATGCAGCATCTGAAATAATACCAGCACTTAAAAGTAAACCTGTGCTTTAAACCTGGAATATTAATGTTAACATTCAGAATACAATGTAAATCTCTTTTTATTTGAAATGTATTCTCTAGTTCTTAAAATTTCATATTATTAAACTTCCTCTAAAGCAGATAGTTCATAAAATTCAGGAGTCTCCAGGGCAATTAATTGTCTGGTGGGTTACTAGTTTCACCATATAAGCCTATTCTTAAAATACAGCAAGTAAAAAAAATAGATGAAATGTTAGTATCAATATGTCTCATGCTGAAATACCAACAAATTCTCATGTTGCAGTGTAAGGAAATATGCAATGTCCTCATTTAAGCCCACATCTCCTTACATTCCTGAGGAGACATTGGAGGACGTGTTCTTTTGTGACCTGCTTTACTGAGTGATTTGTGCAGATAATTTAAAACTAAAAAGTAATGCAAAGCCTCTAGCACCTATTTTTCCTTGTTTATAGAAAAGTAAGTTTATGACTGCTTTCATCTCGTTGGAGGGAGAGTGTTCCTGTGGAAGGTACTGTGAAGCTTCAACTTCATTTATAAAACAGATAAGATTTCACAAGACTAAAACTGCCCAAATATTGATAAAATCTTCCCAAAGGAGAGAAACCTAAAAGAGTATCTGAAACCATCTTAGTGAATTTATAAGGAGAACTGAAGAAGAATTTAAAATGAGATTGTAACTAGTCAAATGCCTGGGCAGTGGCTTTTAGACAGATTGCAGAGCCACAGAGCTGGACTTAAAATATTTTTGCTCACCCAGAAAAGCTGCAAAGCATCTGAAAGATCCTGAAATTCAGTTCTGTGTACACATGAGATTGAAGAACCATCAGCAATTTCACTGTCATAGATAAGGGAGAGACAGAAAGAAAAAAAATTAAATTAGTGGAAAACTGTGGCCATTGAAGAATGTCTTGCTTACAGGGAGTTGAGTAAAGAATGCGGGAAAAAAATGTCAGGAGGGAGAAACAACTGTGGAAATTATCTGTCTGAATAAAAAGTGAGGGAAGGCAGAGAATTTAGAACAAGAGATATCAAAAACTTTTCTTTTTCAACTCAGATAAAAAAATAAGACTAAGTCAATGGAAAAGTTTGTGTCAAAAGCTTTGCTTTTAATGGAAAGCAAAACTCATTGGATTTTCTTTAATCTCAAACCATATTTCTACTGAATAAATTGAGAAACTAATAGGAACAAATATTTCTAGCAAGAGCTTCGAGGGGTGCAATAAACAATATTATGCCTATAAAGAAAAATCTTGGTTAAACAGATCTGGCACAAACATTTGATATGTAGCTTGGATCCATGAAGCATCTTCTGTAACTGGTTCTTCTAATAGAAATGAGCAGGTGTCTGGGGAAGTAAATCTCTCTTGAACTGATAAAAGATTTGGAAAACATCACAGAGTCACAGAATTGTTAATCTTGGAAGGATCTCTGGGGATCATCTGGTGCAAGCCCCCAGGCAAGGCAGGGTCACCTGGAGCACATTACACAGGAATGTGTCCAGGTGAGTTTTGAATGTCCCCAGAGGGAGACTTCACAATCTCCTGGGCAGCCCCAACCAGCCCAGCTCTGCCACCTTCAGTGTGAAGAAGTTCTTCCTCATGCTGAGGTGCAACTTCTTGTGTTTTAGTTTATGGCCATTTGCTTCCTATTCTGTCACTGGGAACCACTGAAAAGACTGGCACCATCTTCTTGGCACCCACCTCTGTGATAGTTATATGCATAAATGCAAACCCCTCTCAGATTTGTCGTTTTCAGACCAAACAGGCCCTGTCTCCACAGTCTCTCCTTACAAGAGAGATGCTCCAGACCCCTCATCACCTTTGTGACCCTCTCCAGTAGCTCCTTGTTTTTCTTGTACTGAGGAGCCCAGAACTGGGCACAGCACTCCAGATGGGGCCTGGCTAGGGCTGAGCAGGGGGGGAGGATCAGCTCCCTCAGCCTGCTGGCCACACGCTTCCCAATGGAGCCCAGGATCCCATTGGCCCTCCTGGCCACAAGGGCACTGCTGGCTCATGGCCAGCCTGTCACCCAGCAGGGCTCCCAGGTCCTTCTCTGCAGAGCTCCAGCAGGCCAGCCCCAACCTGCCCTGGTTACTCCTCCCCAGGTGCAGGACCCTGCACTTGCCCTTGTGGAACCTCATTTGGCCTCTCTCCACCCAGCTCTCCAGCCTGTCAAGGTCCCACTTAATGGCAGCAGAGCCTCCAGCTGTATCAGCCACTCCCCCAGCTTTGTATCATCATCATCATCATCAAACTTGCTGGGGGTACATTCTCTCCTTTTGTCCAGGTCATTGATAAACAAGCTGAATTAGGCCAGACCCAGAACTGATCCCTGGGCAATGCCAGTGACTGCAGGCCTCCAGCTGGGCTCTACTCCTCTCATCATGACCTCTGAGCTCTGCCATGCAGCCAGTTCTTGATTCACTATAAGAAAGACATTAAACTATTCAAGAGCATCCAAAGAAGGGCAGCAAAGATGGTGAACAGCCTTGAGGGGAAGCTGGATGAGGAGTGGCTGAGGTCACTTTGTCTGTTCAGCCTGGAGAAGAGGAGTCTGAGGACAGAGCTCACTTCAGTCTACAACTTCTTTGTGAGGGGAACAGGAGGGACCGGCACTGATGTCTGTGGTGACCAGCGACAGACCCAAGGGAATGGCCTGAAATTCTGTCAGGGGAGGTTTTTAGGTTGGATATTAGGAAAAGATTCTTTACCCTGATGGTGGCTGGGTGCTAGAAGAGGCTCCCTTGTTCCCGGGGAAGTGATCACAGCACCAAGCCTGAGTTCACGAAGTGTTTAGACAATGCTCTCACGCATGTGGTGTGACTCCTGGGGGTAGTCCTGTGCAGGGTTAGGAGTTGGACTTGATGATCCTTGAGAACCCCTTCCAACTCAGTTTATTCTGTGATTATGTGGTTCTGTGATGAAATAACATTGGAACTGGTTACTAAGTTCCGTGTCTTGAAAGTATCAGTGCCTTGATCTCAAACAAAATGGGAGGAGGACCATAGGGCTCTAACATGCATCATGGAACACCACGAACATTCTGCTGCCAGCACCAGGCAGGTCCCCAGAGATGGCAGCTGCTCTGAGCTTGGACACCATCCTGAGGGAGAATTGTGTGGCAGCATATCAGGGATGGGTGCATGTACAGACCCAGGACATTGACCTCTACTGAGGGCATCACACTGGCAGAATGCCCTGGTCTGTGACTGGTTGAGATCAGCCCTTGATTCACCACGGACACTGTCAATAAAATATGCCAGTTTTCCAAAGGTGTTTTTTTGTACCTGGCCCACCGGGAAAATAAATTTCTGGGCACAGCCCAGAAAGACAACTGTATCCTAGGCTGCATCAAAAGCAGTGTGATCAGCAGATTGAGGAGGTGATTCTGCCCCTCTGCTCTTATGAGTCCTCATTTGGAGTACTCCTCCAGCTCTGAGGTCCTCAGCCAAGCAAGACCTGGACATGTTGGAGTGATTCCAGAAGAGCAGTTGTAAGATGATCACAGGTCTGCAGAAGGCTTTGGTGAGATGTTATTGCAATATTTCAGTTCTTTAGAGGGTAGACCTGAATGCAACTTCTTGCAAGGGCATGCAAAGGAAACCATTTTATGATTCCATGATGCAGTAGAATACGAGCTGCTTAAATCCCCTAGTAATTAAGCAAATAAAAAGTGATTCAAAGACAAATCAAAGCCTAAACCAAAATAAGAGGATTAAAGTTTCAAGACAAACTGGGAGAAGTGTCACATATGTGTAGTGCAGTATCTTGGCCTGTTTGGCAGAAAAATGCCAAAAAATACTGGTCAGTAGAGACAAGAACAAACAAAATATCACTTATTAGTCTTATACAGCAATATTTGGCACCTGCTTATCTGGAACTAAAAGTAACATATCACAGACTGTTTTTAAGGGATGATTTTTCACATCATTTGGCAAGAAATAGGCAAACTCTTGTGTATATCTGTATCCCTTTGAGTGTGTGAGAGCATGTGCATCTATGAGTTTGTGCATTCACTTACACATACATACGTGTTTGATAGAGGATGGGTACAACAGCCACGTCAACAACAGCAGCTGCTTTGTAAAGATAAGCAGCTGCTGCTGTCTCAGGACATGAAACACATCTACTGCACCAGAAGGTGCTAATATTCCTTTAGCCACGTCAGACACTTCTCTCAATAGTTAATCTGTGGCTCTGCATTTACTACCAAAGACAGAGTGTTGTCATAGTATAAAGGGTGCAATTACCTGGGCATTAGTTTTGAAGTATTTAACCACTTTAAGTGGATAATTATCCATTAATCTGAAGATAACATCTGATTGCCTACTGCTGAATTCTGCAGTAATTATATGTTTATCCCTATTATAAAGTAAAATAAACCTTTTAAGATAATAGCTTGTTTCTTAATAAGTTTACAAATGCATCATCCACTATAATTTCTCAGGCATGAGTTTAGTTTTTTTCTTTGTAGAACAGGATCAGTTTGAATGAACCAAAAATTTAGTGCTAATGTCAGTTTTAGCAGATTGCAGTAGAAAACAATCCAGGGGAAGCCACATTCATTCATATTTTGATACACCAGGGATACTGAAAATTGTAGTCTGTGTAATGGATCTTATGGAAAATCTGCTCCTTGCTTTTCTGCTTGTTCATTTTGTCAACTAGTCTGTAAGTTCCAAGGTCAGTGACAAGTTAATGTTCTATCACAACTGTGCTATGTTTTAGTAAGAGACATAGCTCTGTGATGCAAGAATACATTTCCTGATTCTCTTCATGAAGCTTTAGCCATTACTGAGACAGAACTTATAAAAATCTACAACTGCAGGAAATTTCAGTAGTACCAAGAAAGATATCTCATGATTCCCATTTGGCATTTTTACCTGCTTCAGTGTGAGAGAAAAGGTAGCTAGAAACAATGTAGATATAACATTGAACAATTCAAAAGTACAATAAAAAATATAGATTATGCAAAATCATTGCTCCTATTTAACACAGCTGCATGAACACACAAGTAATGGCAAAAGTAATGCTAAAAGTTTCCAGAATTTTATTATTTGTGCTGCACTCAGGACAAAAAAGAAACATAGGAGAGGAAAAAAGATGAGACAAAAAGTGTTATTAATATTTCTGAATAAATTTTCTCTTTGAAATTAAGAAAAGCTTTAGGGGAAAAGTTCATTCCATCTGTTAAATTAAAATATGTACTTTCTTAAAATAGAAAAAAATCTTGAAATAAATTTCTTCCAAAGGCAGCAATTTTGATGCCTACAGACTGAGTGTATGTAGAGTAGCAGAATGATTTTCTGTTAGCAATTAGATTTAATTATTTTTATTGATGTACTGAATTTTATTCATGAAATTCAAAGCTGTCAGCAAGAAAAGATGGACTAAAAGAAAAAAAAAAGAGATCTAATAAAGTGGTCTTGACTGGTAGAAAGAAAAGAGAGTCCTGAGTAGGGACAAGCATGGTGCTTTATGATGAACACAAAGCAGCTGCATAAAGATACCATAGGGATTACTGGTAAAAATATGGATACAGGATCACGAACCTCTATGAACCAGTAATGTCATGCTGATGTAAAAAAGGGCAAGTATGCACATATATCCTTCCTTGGAAGGATAAAGAATAATATGGCCACAGAGAAAGGAAAATATTCTTAACATCTGAGGAAGATGATGGAGAAGATTTACCCCCATCCTAACATCAGGATTCCAGTTCAGGGAAAGTGGTGCCTGAGAGAGACCAAAGGAAGTTGTGATTATATGCTACAGAGCTCTGAGCATGCTCTGTGAAGCAGGCTTTTCAATGAACCAGAGATATTTGGTCTGAAAAATAATCTAATGGAGATACAACAATCTTCTCCTGCATAAAAAATCGCTGAAAAGACTACTGCTCTCAGTAGTCAGAGGACAAGAAATAAGTTTAAAGTCTAGCAAAAGAGGTTCCAAGAGGATATGGGGGACAATAATAATGGAGTATGGAAAAGGAGGTTGTTCAGAGAAGTTATGGACCTTAGAAAACTCAGTTATGGAGTCATAGAAAACTCATTAGAACTGCCTATCCTGGATTTCTAAGGTGTTCAGTCATATGTGACAGGTCTGTTCACATGTCTCTGATCCACCAGATTTGGCTGAATAGTATAGGTCTTCCCTTCCCTTCCCTTCCCTTCCCTTCCCTTCCCTTCCCTTCCCTTCCCTTCCCTTCCCTTCCTTCCCTTCCTTCCCTTCCCTTCCCTTCCCTTCCCTTCCCTTCCCTTCCCTTCCCTTCCCTTCCCATCTTTCTTGATTTAGTTGTCAGCTATAGCTGGCTATATATATAGAAGGCTTCTCATGCTAATGTGATACATTTAGTTTTATTTCTAAATCAATAGCCTGAAATCAGAACAGGCTGAATTAGCAGTATTTTGCTCCCAAAATGTAACAGTTAATGACTGCATTACAGAAATTTTGTATTATACCAACTGAATTCTTTGTCACTTACTGTTTTATAGAAAAAAAAATAAAACATATAAAATGTTGAAGACAAAATGGGAAATAACAAAGTTGTTGTTTTTCAACTAGTTTTCATCTGTACAGTTGTAAAAATGTTTGTTCTCACAAAAAATATTTTCCTTTTTATTTGATAGAGGTAAGAATAACACTGTGCTGCATATGTCAGCATGACAAGCCATTTCTTTGAACCTCTGATGACTGTTGAAAACTGGCCTTAAACAGAATACGTGGTCTCAAAATGTGAAATGGCCATTGATAGTTCAGGAGAGAACAGCATAACATGTGCTCCAAGTTCCTCAGCCAAGTCCGAAGGCCCTGAGGTCCCTCTTGATTGTTCAAAGCCTTCTTGATGCTGCCCACCTGGAAAAGCAGGAGCAGGTAACAATCGGTGGCCATAACAGGCTGGGACATTTCTTGGTGATGTCCCTTTACCCAGACCCCAGGAAGGCAGCACACCTCCCCATGGACTGGACCTGGCTGGCATACTGGGGCCTCTGCTGGTCTCAGAAGGCAGCCAACAATGACTTCTCCCTTCTTTTTACCTTAACTGAGGATGATGTGATGCAGGGGTAGGCTGTTGTGCCATAGGTGACCCTTCCAAACCAAATGGACATTCAGCCACATTCTCATTTCCCTGGTCCTCAGATTCCAGGGCCTGGCACCTACTGCGTAAACTCACTTGTGGATGTGAGGTGGCTTGGAAAGGGGTGCCCTGGTAACCCGAGCAGACACCAGGTTTCATTCGCCTCCATCTCTACAAGTCCCCTCTTTCTGCCTAGTGGTGAAAGGGTAGAGGATCCATTGCTTCTTGTGAAGCAGATGGAAAATGAGTTTCTCTAAGGCGTGGTAGAGTATGGCTCCACCAGTCAGTCTCCTCCTCAGATTCCCTAATCCTTTTCAGTCTTTCTACTTCATCTCTCAGCTCCTCCACTAGGCTGGGCAGACTGTGGACCTGAGCACAACTCCCATAGCTGTTGTCCCTGCTGTCCTCAGAGAGCGGCACCAGGCTCTGGCACTCTCTGCAGCCTGAGACGGAGCCTTTTCAGCTGCTTCAGAGCTGCCTCTGAGTCATGACTCCAGCACTTTGCTCCTGGCAACAGGGGAGCTGGTGGGACACCTCCCTCTGCTCCAGTTTCAAGGTCTTGCCAAGTGGGAAAACTTGCCTTTCTTCTTCAGCATGATTCTTTACTCAAGAGAACTTCTGTCTGTGCAGTTCATAGAAGAGTCTTCACTGAAATTGTCCCTTCTGTTTCCCAAGCAGGAAAAAAACCAGAGCCTCTGAGCAGGGAGACAGACTTTCCACGCTGAATGAACTCATCAGCTCTGCAGCCATGAGCACAGAAGTTATCTGCTGAAATGTTCATTGCAGCACCAGCCTTGGAAGCACCAGGTAACCTCAGCTCCACTGACAGGGATGTGTCATGTCACCTGATGCACAGGTGGGTTATCAGTCCTGAGAAGTCTGGACCCACACCTGCAAAAGGATGTCAAAATCTTTCCCTATGCTGTTTGCAAACATAAAGATGTGATTGAGGGTTTCAACCATACTGCCTTAATTCTTGAACAAAGAGGCAGAGGAACGGAGGTGATGGGCAAGTTCAATTTCCTTAAATATAAACAATGCCCATCAGTCACACTGTATGGCCTCAAAATTTGTTTTATTTGTAGCAAAGGATTTCAGGCCAAAAATTATGACTAACCCAACCTAAATTACTAAGAGAGCTCTGAAAACCAGCTTTGTTCCTGTTTAACTCTTGGATAGTCTGCCTTTTTCTTCCATAAGATTTATACCCATAAGGAGAAAAAAAAAAAAAAACCTAACAAAACAAACCCAAAACCTTTTGGTGGAAAATAAGAGTTAATTTATAGCTCCGTATTTAGTTCAAAGCATGCCTGAGATTGATGACTAAAATATTTCATTGTATTGAAATAACGTTGATTATATTCAGTTTTCTTAATTTAGGAAAATAAAATGTATTTTCAAGCACCCTGCACTATTTGGTCACAGAACTATAAGAAATATGACAAAATAAGGATTTCTAGATATTCAGTTTCCAGTGCATTATACGGCTCCTTGTGATGTTGTTTCTCTACAATCCCTATTCTTCCAACATTAAATGCCTGTCAGTTGACACCTGAAATACAGTATTGCCACTGGGGATGCTGATAGGTGAAGCTACCAACAACACAGTGGAGTAACTATTGTAGTTGCAACTGTGACAAAATTTCTGCTATCGCCATTACCTTTTTGGCAAAGCATAGAAATCCCTTGCTTGCCAAAGTACTTTCAAGGTCAATGACAAAGCATTTACTGTGAATTCCAGAAGCTGTTTTTATTTTAACAAAATTTCTGAGAAAAAATAGCCTAGTTGCTAAGCTTAAAAAACCCACAGAGCCTCTCAGCAGGTGGAAAAGTACAGGACTAATAGTTTGGGGAAAAAACAAATAAAATATATTAAGAAACAATGAAAATTTAGAGAAAAAGTATTTATGACTTCACTTGTCATTTGCTCCCTCTACAATTCTCTCTATTCTGTTCAAAATATATAATTTATATTTTTTTCCAAAATTTAAATGGCACAAAATACAATATCTATTTATAACAGTATGAGAATGAAAGGGAAGATTTACTTAGGGCTTAATATACTTTTGGGACCAAGTCTTGAACCTATGAATCCTCTGGAGAACTATATAACCAATTTTGTAAAGCAGACATTGTTGTGTCTTAGCACTGCAGTTAGAAATATAATGGAGTACATGTACTCCTCAGAAATTTATTAATAACAATTTTCTGATCTTTGAAACTGTACTAATTAGCAGTAATTGTTTTTACACACAAAAAATTGACAATTTCTGTAGCCTGTTAGTTTGGAGACTAAAGTCTATGAGGATGTACTTGGATAACATTACGCTTTAAAGGCAACTATTCATTTAAATTCTTCACAATTAAAAGGAAAGGTAATTTTTTTAAAGCAGAATACACCTCAAAGAATACTTAGGGGGCCAATGTAACTGCCTTTCCTAACTCTTTTTTTAGTAGATTCCTGAGTCAGAAAATGGTGGAATTTTAAGAGCGTGACTTAATTTTGCATGACCATAACTAACCCTTCTCAGCCTCTTCACTGACATTATCTGTCTTTAGAGAGACCATTTTACTGAAGGACATGCATGCAATTGCAAGAGACAGCCTTTTCTTTAGTGGTGATCAGGGATCAGTGTAAAGTTACTTCTCTCAGTTGTTTTCTGGAAAATTTTTTATAAGCTCTGAGGTTTTACTGAAAGGCACAGTAATAGGAGGCTACAATAGTTTGAGAGCTATGCCCTATGTAGAGAAATATTTCTTATGTTTTTAATGCGTTTATGAAGCTATCTATGAAGAACAACTTGATGTGAGTTCTGCTTATTCAGAGACTAAAGGAGATGGTAAGCTGTATGGGTTTTCTGAGTCTCTTGCTGGTTTGACAGTTATCTCAATGAAAAAAAAAGAGCCCTGTGTGAGATCTTTAAGCTGTGCTAGCAGTGGGAAATGAGACAGGTGATATGGCTCCCTAAGCATGAAGACTACACAGGTGCATGCAGACCACAGAGACAGCTCAGACTGAATGCTGCAGAAAGCTAGAAAGCAAAAAAGTACAAATTTCCTAGAGGACTCTAAGAGTAGTTAATTATTCAGAGCTGTTGGTACAACACTAGATTATCATTGATGTTCAAAATGAAGTCAGCTGGGATATACAATCCCTTCATTTGCCAGAAAAATCTCATATGATCAAAGAGTATTGTATTTGAAACTGTATTTGTATACTGTATTGTATAATGAGACTGGATCTTGTTGGTTCACACTGTTCTTTATGCTTTTCTTAATTAGGAATTATTTACTACAGCTTCCAATAAAAGGCTGAGAATCTTAATAGGAGACCACTCAGTAACCTTGGAATGGAATAGATCTTACAGGTGAGTATGATGTCAAAGCAAAAATATTAATTAATCCATTTTCCTACATGGAGATTTTGAGTAACGTTGTACATGACTTCCCTACAGGGAATGAGTTACAAATGTTTTTAATGGAGCCTGGTGGCATGAATGGTGCTGTAGGAAGCTGTAGGGTGCTCCTTTGCTCTCAGTTGTGGAGGAGGAAGACAGTGTTCGAGGCTTGTCTGTACAAAAACTAGCACACTCTTGCTTTTTCACTTTTGAATACCTTCAGCATTATAGTGGTAGCTCAGTGTGCTGTTCTCATTTTACACCACCTTTGTGAGCTGATAAAAGTTGAACCTGCATTGAGTTTTAACAAAAAGAGCAGGCAGAGATGTGAATGAGATGATTTCAGAGACTCCGACTGTAACTTTTCAACATCAGGATAATATGTTTCTGAATTGTGCAAGAAAACACTGCCTAAAACTTTCTTCTGAACGAAGAAAGTAACTACTTCTTCTAAAGGAAAATGTAGTTTCATTTTTATAATAAAATACTCCCAAACCTCATCACCAATGACACAACAAACCAGTTCAGGACCTGCAAAATGTAGCACATTTCAGATGTTTCTCCTATAACTTGTTGGGTTATTTTTGTTGTGTTTTTTTTTCTGTACTGCTTCTTCATGTAAAGGCAGAATTCATTATATATTTTATTTTGGAATGCTGTGAAGGGTCAGTATGTAACTTGTCTTCCTTCAGTCTAGCCTTCCCACTGGGCAATTCCATCCGTTTGATTGCAATTTCCTACTTCATTTCACTCAAAGCAGGTTTCTCCCTCCTCCCTTTCTTTTTGCTTGTATTTGGCCTCTGAACTGAAAAAAAAAATCCAAAAATTATTTTATTTAAGTCTGTGGTTTACTCATGGATACTTTTCTTCAAGGGTCTTCTAGAAAGTGTCTTGTTGATAATCTTTCTGTCTAAAAGATTTAAATTATTTGTATAATGCACTTGGGATAGACAATACATAAACAGAGCTTTGATATGCCAGGTGGTATCAAAGTCCTATTTGTCAAAACAGAACAAAAAAATAGAGAAAATAATTAAGGAGAAGGCATTCTCAGCTTTCCCCTTCAACCAGTCGCTACTGTCCCCTCTTCCCCTGCTCCTCTTTCACAGCAAAAAAAAAAAAAAATTAGCATGTATTCTTTTAAAGCAAATATCTTCTCCAATTGTGCTGGTCAGCCTGCCAATCGCATAGGTTCTCTCATAACCTGCCACTGCTCTTATTCTATAGGCACACACTAAATCTCTTTCTCCAGGACAGTTTGTCTGTAGCTGAGTTACATGAAGAAATGTACAGAAGACGGTCCAATGAGAAAGAGAGAGTTACATTCAATGCTTATCAACTTCTCTCAGAAATACACTTGGCTTTCAAAAGCAGCTTTAGTCACTAGTCCCAGTAAACCTCCTTCTCCACGCAATTCTTTTTTTCTTGTGTCTTTGTCATCAAATTATGGGCAAAGTCCCATTCCTCTTGTCATAGAGACTCTGGCATAATGGACTGTGCTTGAAACATAACCAAATTGCCATTCAAAGAAATGCAGCACCCAAAATGTCCATCCAACACAGTAGATAATGGTATACTTATTGCATGCTTCTGCTGAAGTCTTTGCAAAACCATTAATATTATTAAAATTTCTGCTTAGTTCTCATTCCAGGTTGGTTTGTTGAGAGTCTCTGGTTACCTTGGCACTCACTGCTTGTGTGAATATCTGGTGAGTCTGAACGCAGCAACACCTGGCAGAGACAGAGAGCACATCTCCACTGAAGCAGTTCCATGTGCCTTGTCTGCTCTAGATGAACTTCACACTCACTGAGAGTTAACTCTTTTCTTTTTTGGACAAATTTGAAGTGTGGGCTCTCTGAGGTGTGGTGGGATGGTACTGATTTTCACTTCTCCTAACATCATGTTCTGAATACTTTCTAGACAATATGCCTCTATTGCAGTTTGAATGTCTATTTTCTTCCATCTACTTGCTTGAAGCTTTTCTGCTCTTGCTCTCTTCAGCTCCACCACAATGTATCCCTAAGTGGCACTACCAGGGAGCTTTCCAGGTCTACTTCCACCATTTCAGATTTAAGTCATTGCAAGATCCCTCCCACCTCCAAATGCTAAAAGGGATGTTAAATGGATGCAGTGATCTGAAAGAGAACAATCCAATTGTGTTATCTACATACAATCATTTAAATAAAAAAGTGATAGTTTATTCTTATTAAGAAAATAAACGCTCTTATTTTTGTATTATAAATGCTTATTCCTGCGGTTCTTGGCAGGCTGCTATGAATATAAGCTATGCCAGACAAAAATAAGAATGAATCCTTATCCAAGTTGCTCAATTAACTAATCAATTCAATGTTATTTCAGTGATTCTCTTTTTTCTCACCCCAATCTGCAAAAAACTTAAATACCAGTTCTTGTTTTATCCAACAGACTGGAAGGGTTGTGTTCTTAAGTCTGGAAAGACTGAATTTAACGTTGTTTTGTTGGTTAGGGTCTACTCAGTTTACATATAAAATTATCATTTTCTCAATCTTCCTTAGTATGAGGAGCACATCATGGTCCACTGGGGCTAAACCTGAAAGATTGAAAAATCTTTGGAACAAAGTGTTTTTTTGTTTGTTTGGTTGGTTGATGGTTTTGATTTTTTTTTTCCCAGCTTGCTATTGATGGAGCAGATTGGAAGTAAAAAATGTCAACATTTTAAAAGATTAGTTGTTTTTAAAATTTCATTATTTTGGCTATAACCCTTTTGTTACAAGTTTTGTATTGTGAAAAGTGCAGTAGTTAGTCTTAAGAGACTTTTTCCACCAAAGTGTTATTTCTATATTTAAAATAAATAATCAGAAAATATGCTTATTTTGATCAAAACTTCTAATAACACTTTATTAAATTACTCTCTCTGTAGGAAATAATATTGAATTATCATAGTAAATGGATATTACATCTAAATAAAAGCTTTAAAATCAGATACTCATAATGAACAGAGAGCAGAGATGTCTGCCAAATTTGCATTTTAAAAGTTCTTAAAGTTTGTTATAAATTTTTTATAAATTCTTAAGAGGTGAATTTTTCTGTTCTGACTGTTCACCTTGAGAAATGAAAAGTTTTAGGCCTTGAACATGAAAGTCCATGCCCATTTTTGTGATTTATTGTACTACTGTGTAGCTAATATTAACCTATGCTGCTGTGCAAGTTTCACTTTGTTCAAGGTAAGACAGTATTAAAATCAAAACATGTAAAATGTAAGAGACACAAAAGAAGTCAAATTAAGAAGTCTTCTGTTTTCACATTCCTTCTTGTTACTTCAGGGAGTCTTATTCTATGTTTAAATTGACAAATGACATATTTAAATTAGGATTTTAGGTCACTTCTTTCACACTAGTAAGTTCAGTACATGCTTAAAAAACTTCCAAAGTAATGCTCAATTGAATTATGCAGTAGGGTAATTAATGTTCATGCTTTGATCTTCTCGAAATTCGGCAGAGGTTAAAGTAAATGCAATCTAAAATGGATGCAGTAGAGAATGAACAGAAGCTTTTAAAAATGCAACTTTTTACCCAAATCCCTAGGTCTCAGAAGAAATTTTTCTATTTCTTATGCATGTTTTAATATCCTGTTGACTTCCTTTGCACATGGATTTTTGGAAGAATAATAGTGGGCTTTTGTTCTCTCATCACACTGGGGGAAAAAACTGGAAACAAGTTTCTGGAATGCTTTTTCATGGAAAATATGACTGGAAAAAATCTTAGCAGTAAAACTATAGACTATAGAGATATAAAGCATTAAACTATAAAGCGGGGCAAATGCAGAAAAAATGTAAAATTATAATTAAATTATTTTGCACCAGTATCTGATACACTGATTCAGAGTTCCTTTTCAAAGCCTTGTTGAAAATGTGAACATAACCCAATGCTTGCATTCATTTGCTCTGTATCAGCCCCGTGTTCTTCAGGTTACAGAGTGAAATGTTTGAAAGTTAAGGCAAGGTACAACTCCCTGTCGTTGCACATAGCCCAAGGACAATCAAAAACCCCCTATGACAATCCATAGCATGCCAAGTAACTGAAGGCTGTACTACCAAGCACTTCAGGAAAGAGGGGGCTTGAGGACTGTGCAATCAACCTGAATTCTGTCATCTCCAAATCCATCTCTCAGTTCCCCTGCTTTCGCAGTGATGGGATACTTCCAGGCAGCCTGGTGTGGCTGCTTTCTACATTGCTTAGCAGAGTATAAACCTGGCCTGGGAATGTGCCAGGGTGAATTTAGCATGCAGCCAAGATTTTTTCCTGAAAAACACAAGTTAAGAGAAGACACATTTCATGTCTTTGTACCTTCAGTCAAATGTGAATGTGATTCCACAAAAAGAGAAAATTCAGTCTTGTCAGCTTAGTGGATTTCCTCCCTTCGTGCTCCCCAGTCAGCAGCAAATAGCAGAAATGTGGACATTTTGAAAAACTTCAAATTTGAAAGCATCAGACATTTTGAATATATAAGCTCTAACAAGCTGCTATTATAATATTCAGGAAAAGATTTTCTGAAGTCAGGCCTTGACACAAGAAAGAATATGTCATTCACTATTAAAAATCAACTAACAAGTAAAAAAGCATTGAAAAGCTGAAAAAATAGTGCCAATAGATTAAAAGAAGTCCTGCTTGGTCCTTCTTTCTCAAAGCATCTCTATAAAATGGGTTTATTTCTTATGCAAACATGCAAGGCAAAAAAAATCCCACAACCTAAAGGGAAATTTACGAGGCAAAAATCCTCAGTAGCTTCCTACATAGGACATAAATGAGGGACTACATTTTTCAGCATGTAAGTGGAATTATCTTTTTGTAAGTTATACATTAGACCCACTCAAAACCCAAATGCATTCAAACACACCGGTGACAGGAGAATAGGTCTCCAGCTGCACAGCCTTACTAGAAAGAGATATGGTAGAGCACTACAGGGCTTTGTAACTGCTGTGGAACAGAGAGAGAGAGATTTTCACCTGCTGCTGTATGGCTGAGCTGTAGTGAGACATGATCCTTAGGAAGGTATTCATACATATAAATATATATACACATATAAATCCATATTTAAGTACATAGGTTGTTTAAAATGCATCAGGAAAATTATGTAAAAGCATTATATAACTGTTAAATAGAAGGAAAAAATTTGAAGAAGGCATAAAATAAATGTAATTAAAAAAAAAAGAAAGCCAGCTTACACGATTTCAAACTTTTTACAAGATTAGGCAAAAAACTAGTAAAAGAGCTAGTTCATATGTTGGACGTGCCCATTCAGTCCTTTGCAAAACCCAAACTCTTTATGCCTTATAAGAAAACAGGAAAGTGTGAAGAGATTCCTTCCTCTGACACCACACTGTGACTACATCCTAACAAAGGTTTGATTTTTTTTTGTTGCTCTGAGGACACCCATTTAGGTTTTCTGAATACCTCGCTAGTTACACGTCAATGATCTTAAGCAATTTTGGGAGTATTCAGAGGAGATCCTCTGTTACCTTTTTTGGAGTTTGACCCAATGTCACAGAGCCATTGAACACTTGTTAGACATTTCCTGATTCAGAAAGCCTAGAATGAAGAAAGCCAGCAATTAAAAACGTATGGTCACTCTCTCTCCAGAGCACGAACATATCTCCAGGAAGATTTTGAAATGGTAAGTTTTTCTTCTTATCTTCATGTAGCACTGTACATCTTTTGGATGATACATTAGTAGGTTTTATATTTTTATGGTTTTCAACTGGCATTCCTATGTCATGGGACTACGTGTACTTTCTCCATGCAAGCCTGATGTCATTGGTTTTGTAGGGGAATGCTGGAGAACAGACTGTGTATTTCTCACTTCTGCACTGACCCAGCTCTATGCAGAGGCATGAAGCTTCCTAGGACTGTCGATGACTTCTTCATCTCTGGCTGCTTCTATTGGGTTCAGTCAAGATGCTATCTTTCACCTTTCTTCATAAAAAAAAAATTAAAAAAGAAAATCAGTGCTTCTAATAATAAGCAGTAAACAAAATTATTTTGCTGATTTTCCTTTAAATAGGGTAGGAGTGAAAAAGAGATTTTGTTTGCCATTTCTCTTCATTGGTTGGGATGGTATGATGACAATAAGAGAATGGTGCTGGGGTGAAGAAAGTGTGTCAAACCTGCCTTTATCAATTACCTACTGTGGACCTAAGTTGCAAGTTTTCATATTGCAGAGGAGGGAAGATTTAGTTTGAGATGTCTATGATGTTTTATTATTAGAAGGTAATTTTCTGTAAGCATACTTATCTATAGAAACTATTCTGAGTACCAGAACTCCCTCATAATAAATAGCAGTGAATTTGTTGGTTAAGTTTAAAATTTTAAAAAATCCTAAAACACAGTATTTTGGCAAAGGTAGAATGTTATTGGTTGTGAGATAAGTTTTTAATTGGAAGGAACTGCAAGACAGCTTTAATAATAGTAAAGCCATTACAATCAAAGCTGATTCTATAGTTGATATTTTTGTGCCTGTGTGTAGCAAGTAAAATTGATAACTTAATGTATTAAATAATACTCTTACAAAGGGAATATTAAATAAGATATAGAGTTTGAAGGTCTTGCTTCAAATGTTTCACCAAAATTATATTTCTGGGGGTTATATGACCCTTTTATTCTGGTCTCTGTTAAAGCCCAGAAGGTAAACAAACAACTTTTCTGATTCTAAGGAGAGAGAATGTTGAATTTTTCACTTGATTTCTGCTTAGGTGGCTTTCTGCTGTGATTTTTCTTAATAATCTTAGTGTGACCAGTCAGGAATGGAATCAGCAAAGCTATGAAGAATTAATTAGGATCTTTTCAATGTAAAGTCATCTGGTTGTTAAGGTTATTATGTCACCCACATTTAGGGTTGTTCTACTGCCCACTAGGCTCTGAAAACATCACCTACAATCTCATACCCACTATTAATATCTATTTATTGAATTCTGGGAAAAGATCAAGAGTGATGTCATTCAAAAGCCTTGTTTTAAGTTCCCCTTCCTTTTAATCTTGGTAGATGCCTAACCACCACCGTGCTTGTTGTCATTTCAAACTGCTGTGACCTTCATAGAGCATGAAAGAAATATGCTATTTGCAGCACATTTCTTCAGTATGTTTAAAATTAACAAGCTGGGGAATATAAAAGAGTATCAAAATTTAATTAATAAATATTTTCTATCTAAAAATGCCTTCCAGAAAAGGAGTAATTCCAGAAAGTGCTCATCTTAGAATATGAATTTCAGATCCATAGAAGGAAAAAAAAAATCTCAGTTTTCAGTAAAGATAATAGCTACTGGAAATTGTGTAACAGTTGCAATTATCTCAACTTGGAAATGAATAATAATGCAGGTTCCTGATTAAAATAGTCTGTCATATGTAAAAGGTAAAACTAGGATTATTTGTAGCAAAAAAAAAAAAAAAAAAAGAAAGAAATTACAGGTAGCAAAGAGCAAACACTAAAATCAGCTTCTAATAAAAGATGATAGGCAAGTAATAGAATTCACAAATTGACAGTCACAAATGGTCAACCCAGAAGCTTCTATCAAATTATTACCGTTGCCTGAAAATACATTTAGTGCTTCAAACTGGTAGGTTTGTGGAGAGTACTCCTTTAAAATTACTATGTTTGGAACAAAAGAATGAGCTAGGTGCTCAGGTCTGTGTAACTAAATTGAAGCTATAAAAAAAAAACAACAAAAAATTGCAGTCAAATAAGTCAGATGCTGATGGATTCCTGGATGATATTTAAACATTCATAAAATGTTTAACTCCATTTTACAGACCTACACAAGAGCTTTATTGCACTGTTAGGGCAAGAGAGCAGATAACAGTTCTATTATAACTTACACTTTGGACCCTATATTTATTTGTGCATGAACACATCCTAACATGCACATTTAGAAGCAAATGAATGCATGCTAGAGGAGATTTTCTCATTCAGTCTAAAATGTCACAATTTTTTTTCTTTCAAATGTGATAAGAGAGTAATTTTCAGAGAAAAATTATCTCATCTGAAAGGCCTTCTTTGAACTATTTGACCTAGAAAAAAATTCGTAAATTCAATTTTTTTAAATAATGTCCATCCGTTTTCTATTTTATTAAGCTGCAGCTTAAATTGTTCTATACAGGGAAGAAAAATACATTAACTACAATAAAATAGTAATAAGTGTTAACCTTAAAGGATAAAGGATTGGCAATTAGCCATGTACACAATGTCCTAGTACTTCTAAAGAGTTACAGAAAGTCTGTGACGTTAATATTGAACCATTCTGCAAAGGTATTCAGGTAAGATGAAGTGGTGAAATCATACACATATGTGATTGAAGATAAGTAGGGAAATATGTATGTTTTACACTGTGCATTCCCTGAAGGAGTGCCTACTGCCTATTCTACCTGATATTGCAGGCAATGGAGGGTGAGGAATGACGATTTGGTAACACATTAAAACCAGCTCCACTTCCAGTGGAAAAGCACATGGCTGTGAAGACTGAAATAGATTTTCCCTCCTGCCTCTCCCCACCTACCCACGCAAAGGACCCAAGCTGGAATTGCTGGGGTTGTGCAGAGCCGAACAAGCCAGTGTCAGCCCAGGGAAGATGCAGACTGTAATGATGATTTCTGCAGACTTCAAAAGAGTGATGCTTGGTTTCTCTCTGGATTTGAAGGTACAGCCATGCTCAGGATTATGTAAATGCTGTATAATCCCCAGATCCTGGGCCATTCCTACAAAATTTGGACCTCCCTATGATCTCATACTTCTGCGAGTCCCAGTCTTGTCCTGTGAAAGTTACTGACAGCAACCACAGAATGTCTCTGCAAATCTGACATCTATTTCCCAGAGTCAGTCCAAATACACTCGTACAACAGTGGAGTATGCACAGGTTTGGGGTATGGTTACCCAGGATGTTCTCAGACCAACAAAGGTTTGCACACTCAGCTGAAGGAGGTGTCTCATCCTGCTCCCAAAAGCTTCAGCACATTTTGTGGTAACATAAATAATGTGAAGTGTGATGCTGAGGCAGAGATTTGCCTCCTCCACTGCCACTAATACTGCAATATTCTGAAATATAGTGGTGGTGATAGCCACCAAGACCACTCTTTGAACTAGTGAAGGCTGTGAATACCTGGAAAAGTTATGCATCCAGGCACTTTTCTCTGCAGCAGGGGCTGCTTGGGCAGTGTTAGGGGCTGGTGTCAGTGCAGGTGGATTTTAAATAAGCCATTTTGTGAACAAAATCAGTGAACTCCGAACTGTTAGAAATCTGTGATTTTCCTCCTCTGTTAGACATCCTGGCCTCAGTGATTACATCTTATTCACTGTCTCCTGCAACATCTGGACACAGGAAACTCACACTGTGTATAGTCCAGAAGTGTGATCAAAAGGATTGACTGGAAGATAATAGCAATGCTGAATATGTGATAGTTGAACACTTACTTACCTTCCCTTACTGATAGGAAAAGTCACAGTCTGTGTTTTTCACCTGACATCAGTTTTCACAGAATTTCTAAGCTACTACCCACCTTTCAATTTTTCCTAATCCCACCAGACTGGTCAGCCTGCAAGGCTGTGTCAAGCTGCACAAGGATCCTGTGCATGTTCTCAAGGATGGTCCCTACTTAGACATGCTTCCCAGGACCTTCTTGCATATCCAAACCTTTCCTACACAACTCTGGTTAATTTCTTTCTCTCAGATCTCCACAGCAGCACCTCCCAGCTGGTTGAGAATTAAAAAAGGAGGCACACGTTTGGATATTTTGGAGCACTATGGGTAAAAGTTGGATAATAAAACATTTGAAGTCCTATGTCTTAACAAAAGACCCACCACAGCTGTCATAATGAAATACATTAGTTTGCATATGACCACCAAAGTCAGCCTTCTCAACAGACAAAATTGAAGGCTATAAGAACACAGTTTCCTTAAAACACGGAGTTGCAACAATACAGAAAAAATACAGAAAAGAATAAAGTAACAAAATTTGTGATGAAGGCTATATTTAAGAATAGTCACATTTTGTTCCTCAGAATTTTGGCTAGATTCCACTCCTCTTTTTGTTAGGTCAAGCTGAAGTCTCCTTTGAATTTGAGTCAGATCTGTCTTCCTCCTATGTTCTCAGGCTCTTGCTTTCTTCTCTCACAGAAATAGATAAGAAGGGGAAAGGATGGGTCAACTCTAAGACAAAAACATGCTAAGATATACTGTCCTAGCTTTCACTTGTGTTTTGGAAGACTTTGACTGTGAAATTTGGCACTGAGACACTTCGTTGTGTCACTCCCTTTTCTCCTCATTCTTGAGGTTCTTTCACTAACATTTCTATCCTACTTCTTTATTTCCACATTCTTTGGTGTAGGCTGGTTTTTTTTTTCCTTGTGCATATTTCTGTACACACATTTGTAAAAGTTTGTTCTTTCTATTAAAGGAAATATAAAGTGAAGAGACCTCTTTTCTACACTCATTGTCAATATCACAAGGTTTAGCTTGCAATGAAATGTATCTTTTGGAAGATTCTATCACAAGACCAGGTTGAAATGCTATCTGAGAGGATAAAATTGCTGGAAAACCAGATAGGAAAATCAAATATAATAACTGCCCTGTGAGACAGGAGGGATGGTAGGAAGAGAAAATGCTTTGGATGCATCTGGTAGCTTTTGATTCACTGCAGTTCTTTTCATTAACAGACAGTAACTCTGACTGTTTATAGACTAGAAACCCATAAAAAACACAGAGAAAGGTAGTAAATAGGTGGAATATTTTTAAATGCAGGACTTAGCATGGCAGAAATGCTAGAAAACTTAAAAGAATTAGATTTCAAGTTTGTCTTAAGTCTTAAGTTAGCTAAGTTTTAACCTTCGAGTGTTTTAAGATAATTATAATGGAAGATAATATTTTCTACACAATATGGGATTTCATTCCCTAAAAGTTTTCATGGAGCCCTTTCTGAAGATTATTGGAGTATTTTAGGTAAAATGCCAAACATATTATTTTAAATAGAAAGCTTATATGCTTTCTATTTCTCTTCACCATGTTTCATGTTTAGAAATTGGCAGAAGCCAGTCAGAAAATTAATGTTTTTATAGCTATATTTGTTTGCAAGGGGATTAGGTCTAATGGGTTGCCTAAGATTTAGCTGCCATAATTTGAAACATTATTTCTCCACAAGCAGAAACTCAGCACCTTTCTCTTGGATAATTACACTTCATGGTCAAATATATCAGCCTAAGGCCTTTATGATAAAGTCAGTATACAAATTCCTCTGATATCACTGCTGCAGGGTGTTGCTCTCCAAACCCAGACTGAGGCAGGTATCTGGGGAAATGCCTCTGGCTGCTGGAATTACCTCTGAGAGAGCACATCTGCCAAGATAAAGACAGTTTGCCTACACAGTCACAGGGGCCCCCAATCACACCCACAGTACTTGGTTTGCAGCAAAGTGACAAAAGCATAAATTACGATTTGTGTCCAAAGTCAGAGTCTTGGAGGAGCAGAGATTTTGACTCTTACTGGCCCTCTGATAGAAAAGCAGAGGTGAAAATATTCCATTTTCTGATCTCCAAAACCAGACTAATCAGCTATAATATGTCCCTCTATAAATGAGGAGATGACACTTTTTAAAATTTACCTTTCTGGCACAGTTTGGGAGCAACAGGGTAAGATACAAACCTAGATATCTACCCTATAGTTGGGGGATAAAAAAATAGGTACTATTGTGGACTGGATAGAAAGCCAGTAATAAATATGTATGTGGTTTCATGCAGGAACTAATGGCTTTGCTTTTTACAATGCCCATGGAAAACAATAGTTTTTTAATATTGTCTATCTACATGATTTATATTTCATGCTAGTTCACAAAGGACTCTGGTTAGTATATGATTTATGGTTGGAGCAAAATAATTGTCTGAAGCCTAGCTGAAGGTAGGCTTTCAACACATTAATAATACATTAACTAATGTTTCTTTCTTGGCATTGCCTATGCAAATTTCTATTATCATAATAAAAATGACTGTTTATTTTAGATTGGAAACAGCCTTTAGGTGAGAACATGCTTTTTATCAGGTGTCTTGAATAAATACTAACTGCCATTCCCTGATAAACTTTTAACCAGAGCTTTTCCTTTAGTTTCAGCTGGTGTTTGGTCAGGGAAGTAGAGGGAGAAACAGGTAGAAATTGAGAGGACCTCTCTGTGCTCCTCTTTGACAAGTGTGGTAAAAGTCCACCCTGTCTAGAACCTTCAAACACTAAAAACCATCACTGGAAAATGATTCATGAATGTGAATCATCCACAAACAGTGGACATATGACTTCAGATTTAAAATATATACTACCTAAATGTGTTCATTTTGTCAAGTAAGCGCAAGTGAAGATAATTTCATTCAAATTAATTACTTTCTCTCAGAGACAAACAGCAATACATATTGTCTGTCCAAAATAGTATTAGATTTGATTGCACTTACGTTAGGTAGATCAGAAATTAACTTCTCTGCTTTAAATAATTTGTGACTTGATTACCTGCTGAATCATTTCCCTTTCCAAATGATGATTTCACACTAGCAGCCATATAAAACCCATCATATTTTTGCAAATATATAAGGCATTTATTCATGGCAATGTATTCTTCAGAAGGAATCATGCTCTGTCTTCCTTGACACTGCCCACTGAGTCTGTACCTGTTGAGTTTCTGAGACTATTTGACTTCCTGAGATTTCTGGAGAGACAGAACATTGGCATGACTGCTTTGAGGAACCTTCCTCTGTAAGTTGTGGCTTTCTCAGCAAATACAATGAATGCATGTCATGTGAACACAAGAGTGTTTTTGTGCAGAAGCAACAAGACAGTTTGTCTGTATTCCTGTGATTTAGAGTGGCCTTGCTATGCATTTGTGCCCCAAGCTGCCCATGGGACTCATATGCAAATGAATATTTGATTATTCTGTCTGGTGCTATACAAAGCAGCTGAAAATAAATATCAGACTGATCATTTTATTAGCTCAGGCTGGCTAATTTACACTCTGGAGACTGGAATGAAAATGCTTTGTATTTTAGACTTATTTTCCTTATCCTTTAATGTATTTTTTGTTGTATTTTGTTGTAATAAAACTAGTAATAACAATGAAATTCATACATGGATTTTAAAGAAAAATAGAAAAAAAATTGGAGAAAAATCTGTTGAAAATTACTATTAGCTATATATGATTACTATAAACCAAAACAATTTTCCATTTTTGTTATGTGATAAAACAATATACTTAAGAATAAATGAATGATTAGCTTTGGAAATATAGCACTGTCTTCAATTTCCATTGGAAAGAAATTTTCCATTGTAGAGTTCTGACAAGACATGCATGTTAGGGAGGTGACACAAATTCTGCTCTCTCCTTACTGCAGGAATTGGAAAACAAAAGAGTGCCCAGGAATGCTGTGTGTTCTGAAACTGCTGCTCTTTCTGAATTACAAACAGAGCAATCATATTAAAAAAAAAAAAAAAAAGATTGCATTAGTTTGCATTAGTTCTATCTCTGTTTGAGAACACAAATAATTTTTCTCAGATCCTACAATCCATTTTTGTGTAGCTGAGAGGTGCTGAAGAGGGAGCAGGGACTGCATGTGAAACCAGTTTTACAAACTTACAAATCATTCAGGGTTAATCTGTAAGGAAAATGTCTTTTTGTCAGTTAATTGAATAGGATTATGTACTTTTCTGGTTGGCAATTGAAAGGAAATGTTCCTCTCCTTTTTGATCCTTCAAGAGCTTTCTGTACTTTAAACAATCACTAGTCTCATCTTGAACAAAGCTTTTGTTTAATATGTGGTAAGGTGTCTTGAAAGGATTCTCTCATAGGCATATCCCAGTTTTCTCCCTAAAAATCACTGAATATTCTGACTTGACATATCTTTAAAAAAGAAATTAAGGAGGAAGCAATATTCTGCCCAAAAGTAGTTCAAACTCATCCTTTTAACATTTCACTAGAAATGCCAAGGAAGCTACAATTATATATAGGCTAAGTATTTTTCTCTATTCCTTCAGATGACCTTATCTTCTATCAAAAAATGCATAATTATATAGAAGTTTTTGTTTGGATAAAAATAACGCAGTCTCTATTCCTAGCAGTTGTTCCAAAATTTGCATAATTGGGAACTGAGTTGCTAGAAAATAAATGGATAGGTAAACTTCCATGTGCTTCACTAATGCTATTAAATTAAGGAAAAAAGATTTGGAACAAATAATGTTATTCTTGGGAAGGGGAGTTCTCTTGGCATAGTCTTGTAATTCTGACACTCATTAGACTTGAATGTAAATCTAAAAGCAGTCAATGAAGATGCAAGATCATGATGTTAATATCCTGTTTTGTTTTGTTATTTTTAAATGGGATACCCTACCCAGTTGATAGTGGACAAGCAAAAATAATTTTGTACCCTTGAGGTACTGGAAGAGTACTACAAGGTCACCCGGAACCCTTCTCTTATCCAGGCTGAACAACCCCAACAGTCTCAGCCTTTCCTCATGGGAGAGATTTTCCATCCCTCTGATTGTGCTCATGGCCCTCCTCTGGTCCCTGTCTAACAGGTCCATGTCTTTTCTATGCTAAGGACTCCAGAGCTGGACGCAGTACTACAGGTAGTTTCATAAAGTTACAATGTTTTTCTTTGTAATGCCATCACCCAAGCACTGTAATAATTTTTCTAGACTGTATCTTTCCTATTTGCTGCAAGGCTAATCTTTAATGTTGTCTGTTGATTTTGAAAATCAGAAATAAATCTAAAAAACTTTCAACTACAGAAATATGTTCTATCGCCCCAGCCTGCAGCACACCACATACTGCAAATTCCTGTTTTAGAAAACTTCAGGGCAATGGTGCAGTAGAATGTAGATATATAGCAAAAGAGCACATGAAGCTTTCGTTAAAACTTATCATACCAATCAAACTTTTTCCACAGAAGGTTTTATTGAGCACAATTTTATGTAACAATAGTAATGCACTATCTCGTCAATCCCTTATATCTGTAGTTTGTCTTTCTCAGGCAGCTTGGATCCATTCTTGGCCATTTCTACTTTACGTGTAACTAAATCAACACAATTTCCTCGGGTTTCTTTCCCTTTCTAATGTCTCCTAAACATTATATTTACTTCAGAAGTCATTCTTCTGCTGGTCCACCACAGTGAGCAGTAATTAAACACATGGTCATCACTGCGGAGAGCCTGTGCGTGACAACTAATTTTTCAACTTCAGATGGATTTGTGCCTTTTTTCTTTTTTTCTTCCTTCACTTCTGTAGCTTAGATATTGTTTCATTAAGTTTGTTGCACTGACACAACAGTTCCGCGTTTGCTGATGGGCGTCTACGCGGCTTGCCGAATGCACGAGGCTGAAAGATGCCTTCCCGGGCCGTGTTCCCGAAGGGATCTGCCACCGGAGCCGGGATGCCGCGGCCGCAGCCACCCGCCAGCCTGGAGAAAAGTGGGCAACACCGGGGCGGCCGAGGAGAGCCCCGTCCCCGCTCCCCGTGTCATACCCGGGCTCGGCCGGGCCGAGGCGCCCCGCGCCCCTCCCCGGGGCCCCGGCCGGCGGGCAGTGCCGGCGCTGGGGGCGGTGTCCCCGCTCCGCCCCGCCCCGCTCCCGGCCCTGGGCGCGGGCAGCCGCCGAGCCGCCGCCGGGCGGAGCGGAGCGGAGCGGGGCTGGGCAGGGCAGCGAGGGGGGCGGCGGCGGAGCGGGGCAGCGAGGGGCGGCGGAGAGCGGAGCGGGGCGGGGCGGAGCGGCCGCCACCCGCCCGGCGGGGCGGTGCGGAGCGGAGGGAAGCGGAGCGGCCGCGGGCGGAGCGGAGCGCGGCGGCTGCCGCTGCCTGGATGCCAGAAGCGCCTCTGGAGCCAGCGGCCGGCGGCACCCGAGAGGGCCCGGGAGAGGAGGAGGAGGAGGAGGCGAAGGCGGCGGCGACGGCGGCGGAGGACGCCGGGCGCGGAGAGGAGGAAGCAGGCAGCGCTTGCCATGGCCTCCAACTTTAACGATATAGTCAAGCAGGGCTACGTAAAAATCCGCAGCAGGAAGCTGGGGGTGAGTTCTTTTTCCCTTCGCCGGCCCTGCCCGGAGTGGGGGCGAGGCGCTGAGCATCCCCTCTCCGGCCTGGGGGGCGGTGGTGCCCCGGGCCGGGGCCGCCAGCGTGGGGCGCGGCGACCTGCTGCTGCCGGGGCTGCTGCCTCTGCTGCTGGGGCTGCTGCCTCTGCTGCCGGGGCTGCTGCCTCTGCTGCCGGGGCTGCTGCTGCTGCCGGGGCTGCTGCCTCTGCTGCCGGGGCTGCTGCTGCTGCCGGGGCTGCTGCCTCTGCTGCCGGGGCTGCTGCCTCTGCTGCCGGGGCTGCTGCCTCTGCTGCTGGGGCTGCTGCTGCCGGGGCTGCCTCTGCTGCTGGGGCTGCTGCTGCCTCTGCTGCCGGGGCTGCTGCTGCTGCCGGGGCTGCTGCTGCTGCTGGGGCTGCCGCTGCTGCCGGGGCTGCCGGGGCTGCTGCTGGGGCTGCTGCTGCCGGGGCTGCTGCCGCTGCCTCTGATGCTGCTACCGCTGGTGTTTCTGCTGGTGCCGCTGCCGGGGCTTGGACTTCGCTCCCGGCTCCGGAGGGTCGGTGGGGGAGCGCTGCCATTGCGCCTCGGAGGGAGCCGGCTGCTCCCCTCTCCGGGAAGGCGCCGCTCCTCCCTTCCCTCTCAGCGATCGCCCGCCAGGGTCACCGTCCGCGAAAAGCTGCGCCCCGTGCCCCTGTGCTCCTCGAGTCCCCCAGGCCAGGGCTGGCACTCCCCTTTGGCCGTCCCTGCGCTCCCCGGTCCCTCGCCTTGCTGACTCCGGCAAGGGCTTGGGTGGGGAGAGGAAGGCGCAAGCAGGAGCTGTAAACTTTGTGTGCAGATTCTCCCTGTCTCTATCGCTCCCCTTTCGGAGGGGGATGTTTTCAGTCAGGGCAGGGTCAGAAAACACTCTGCTGATACCGGAGTAACAGAGTAACAGAGAGAAGCAGGCGTGGAGGTGTGATGGTGCTCTGCCCTAGGGCACGGGGGACTGGGGAATGGGAGCCTGCAGCGCAGCGGGGATGGGCAGGGAGGCAGCGGGGCGACAGCCTCATGAACCTAAAGGCTGATACAGAGGCTGACAGTGATTAAAACTCAGGCAGTCTCTTAGGTGGGGGTGGCTGTTCGCAGTGCCCACCGGGATGCTCAGCGGCACCGCGTGTGCTGTCAGATTGGCCATTTCCTGAAGGGGTGCAGCAAATCCTGAAAAGGCGGTGAAGTTGGAGCAGAGTGTGTGCAGAGGTCAGGATTTTCTAAACTTCAGTCGGTGCCGGGAATCATCGGTTTGGGCTGTCTCCTACCCTTTGTGAGAGAACAGGAATCCTTGCTTGCACAGCTACTGATGTTGCCAGTAATCCTGAAAGGTCCAAGTGCCTGTTGGCCTGAGGCTGGGATGAGGACTGAGGTTCTTTGTGTTCACTCTTCCAGTTTTCCTTCAGGTGTGCAGAAAAGTGCAGAGTCTCTACCAGCTCTCCCTTCCAGGGAGGTGGTCCCTGCTTCCCCTGAAACGTAACAGCAGGGACCATGTGAAATCTGCCCTCCTCCAAGTCGTGCTCTCTGAGCTTATCACTCCCCCTGTCTCCCCCCCCCGATGCTGTGCATTGCTTGCACACACAGTGTGCAGGATGGTGGGACACTAATCATGAACTGACCTTTGGAGCACTTTGGTGACTTGGCAGGGCTGCTAATTTCAAAAGAGCACAGGAAAGTTTGGTCCAAACCCTTAATAGCCTCAACTACAAATGTTTGAGAGATGGTGTAAATTCAAAGAGAATGGATGCTCTTAATGATTTTGCAGCCCCAAAGTCACTCTGTG